>OV743445.1:12829529-14180980 GCA_928269145.1 Agriphila tristella
GCTTGTTGACATGCCCCAAAGATCTTCTGTTTTTTTGACATTAATTGTTTTAAAAGCTTTAATAATATCTTCACTATTTATATATTTAAAGAAAAAGGTTTCCTTGCGCTTATCAACACTAGACTCTAGGAGGGAGACTGCGATGTTGGGACAAGCACTAAGAGTACTGGTTGTTTCTATTGGTATTCGAGCAAAGAAATCTTCAAAGACTTTAGCGACCTTATCGTCAGATTCAACAGTTTGATCACCAATTTTTAAACAGAAGGAATTTATATTGGATTTTGATTTGCCCGTTTCTTTGTTAATAATGTTCCAAGTAGCCTTAATTTTATTATCTGCTGATTTAATTTTATTTGAAAAGTACTTGGACTTTGCTAGAATACAAACTTCTCTGAATGTTCGTGAATACTTCTTGACAAATTCAATGAAGTTAGGATCACAGGAAGTAGCTTTCTCTGCATAAAGTTCGTATAATTTCCTTCTGCTTTTATATATACCGGGTGTGGCCCAGTCACTAAATTTCGTACTATCATTACATTTGATGACTTTTTGTTTAAAAGTTTCACTAAATTCAGTTTGGACTACGCTAAATAAATGGTTATATAAGTTATTGGCTTCAAAATTTGGTTCTGGTAAAGTTTCAATTTTACTTGTGACATTGTTTCTGAATTTTTCAATACAGTGTTTTTTTATTGGCCTACACATTATTTTCCTTTTAGACGGAACATGATGGTGCTCAATAGAGGCTAATTGTCCACTATGGTCGGACTTAATACAATTCAAAATTGATTTTTCAAGTACATTGCAGTTACAGAAAATATTATCTAAGCAAGTTGCCGATGTGGGTGTGATTCGCGTTGGTTCATTAAAAGTATGTAGCAAATTAAATGATTTAAATAGGTTTATGAACCTACTCGACAACTTAGCTAATTTAGGATCTAAGATGTCGACGTTAAAATCTCCACAAATCACGACTTTTTTAAATGACCTATTCAAAAAATGATAAATAATTGTATGCTCATGACGCCTGCTCTCAACTTAAATAATTGGAATCAAAATTAAAAGTGCCCTATTGGTTAATATTGTCTGCCGTTTATAAATCCACTGTCTGCCAATTCAGTTCGACGTTGTACCAGGGCCCCAGGACGTAGTAGGAGGTAAAGTTAACTGTCAGCGAGGCGCGCGGTGGAGTATGAGGGGCGAGGAGAGTGCACGTGCCGACGAGCCATGCCATGCGTTCGACGCCGCCCTCCCTTCCCTTCACTTGTTGATCGCCGTCACCGCCGCCGTTTAGCACCGACTGCGTTTCTGACTCACTTTACTAACTTCATTGCCGATCCTCGTCGGCTTCCTTGCTTACATACACATCATCACTCCCTCTTGTCTCTTTCTGGCAAATTCAGGTTTCAAGAAACCGTTTCTTGATTTCACTTATCTTTTTTATGATTAAAGTTATTGGTTCAACATATTTTCGTGATGTATTTTATTTCTTATCGGTTTCTGCCACAACTAGGAAGTTATTATTTTCTTAAAGTAATTCACGCTGACCTAGATTGAGTAGTTTAAGACAGACAATTCTCATAATAACACAAGAAAAGTAAACATCAACACAACACTGTTCAAAATAAATACGGGAAAACCGATGACCTCGCAACGCAAACGCAAACGTTAAAAAAGTTTTTGTATAATTTTCAGATTAAATCATTAATATACTTATGTACTCGTGTGATGGTGAATAGAAGTGAATAAATAATTTTAAGTGATCTAAAAAGCACTCAAAAGTGTTGACTGTCAATCACAAGTGCAGAAATGGACAGGACGTAGTATTCATAATGGGGACTTGTAGTTAACAAACGTTTCGTTCCATCATAGAATGGGTATACTTATGGAAACCACCCAAGGGAATCTGGGTACTGCCAGTTACCGACGGCGCAGAGCAGAACCGGAACTGTTCGGCGCGATGGGTACTCCGAGCGACTTTTACGCCGACACTTTTCACACCATCGCTATCAATACCAGGGAAACAGAATTCGGCAGTATTGTCGAACCAATCCCGATAACACTGAAGACGTACAAACAATTCCAAGCTCACGGACATGCCATCAACGGTTACGGGTACCAGCAGCAACAAATGATAACTTCTCTGGTAGCTGCTCCCCGTGTATCGGCGGTACCGGTGCCAGTCGACAAACCCCGTACTTCCACGTTCAATTCCAGTCCTACAAAGGAAGAGAAGGACGAAAAAATTTCAAGACCACCACCTAAGAAAAAATGGATAAAAGAATATTTAGGTAAGTTTCAGATTTTCCCAAGATATTATTATCTTTATCGTGCAGACTGTTGAAGAATGATATTTTAAATATTTAGGTGTCTCGGTTAGAAATCTTGTAAATGCGAGTCAAACGGCCTTGCTTTGTTGTTCGAGGCCTTGTTTTGTTTTTGCACAACGTTTATAATGATTTTAATTATTTTTTATGTAGTCAATTAGAAATGCCCGCTACCTATTCCTCAAATTTAGAATTGAAACGAAAAAATACAATATTACAGGGTTATAGGGCTAGCACAGCCGAGAGAGTAGGTAGTCGACAAGACTACTCGATCGAACTTGACTTAAAATCGCGAAAAAAAAAACAACTTTGAGATTTCGTTAGAGTAGGATTGTACTTTTGTATGGAACAACTGTTTTTTTGTGATTTCAAGGTTGGTCCCATAATAAAAGTTTTTCAGTTTGATGGTCTGATCAACCCCACGAAAGTAAAAATAACCTTATATAGGTATAATAAACATTGCTAATCGAAATCTAATTTGCTGTGGCGGTGCCAACTGCCAAAGCATGTGGTTGTAGTCGGAATAGGAATGCTGCCGGAATAAAATAAGAGGTGTCTTATCTATCTGGTATTGCTTCGGAAGTAGGAAAACTGAGAGCATAACATCCGGCATCAGTCAAGGCAGGCCACTCGACAAGGTTGCATGATGCACAAAACGTACGTACTGTGAAGTACTGTGTCGTACTTACGTACAGTCAGCAAAGTTATCAGCTGAACAATTCTAAAATTTTTCGTTTGCATGGATGGCATCAGGAGTTCGCTGGGGGTGGGTCCCCATTGTTCTAGTTGCCCAATGACGGAGCAAAGTCAAACAGCTTTATTTTTTTTCTAAAGACAGATGTTTTTTATGACTTTTGGGCACCACTCAAATAACCGTAGTTTTTGTAATCATTCATAAGTTCAGTTGCAACTCCGACATTGCGTAACTTTCTAGCATTGCGAACAAAAGAAGCTTTGGTGGCACATGTTGACCAGGTGTGGGGATCATTCCGAGGATCAGATCTTTGCGAGACACTTGTAAAATCTATGCGCAGTAATAGATGCTGGCGGGGCTCTAACTAGATATTAAGTGTGTAGTTTTTATGTCATTAGTAATTCGTCATTCATTAGTAATATATTATATGTCATTAGTAGTGTATTAGTCATTAGTAATATTGCATTAGATTTTATTAAGCTAAATTATTTAATAGTAAGGTGTAGAAAGTAATACATTTTAATTTTATTTTGTGTGACCTGACCTGACAGTTCATTTAAATATCAATTTGTTTGATTTAATTTTGATGATAATTTTAATGATATTCGATTTTGATTAAATATCAAATTATAACACGAAACTTTATCTGTTGAAGAAAAGTTTGTTCGGCAATGTGATATGTTTTATTACGTAAACAAAATAAATGTAAACCAGATTTGAATTGACAATAACATAACAATGCCTAATGGTCTCAAAGGTTTTGCTAAAATCTTTAACTTAGGAAAGAGTTATACTTACTGCAAAGTGTCGAAAACAAGACCCTTTTTTCATAAAGAAATGTTCGGAAGCAGGTAGATAAAAGCACAATGACTTTTTAGCGAAAAAACTTTGAAACAAAAATCATTTGTGTTGGATTGGAACTGCCCATCTGACACACCATTGGTTGACAAAATGCAAGACAATAGAAATACAAAACGGACGACTGAATCTAAAAATGAACCTTAAGGTGTTCAGCTCATAAGTTTGCTGACTGTACGTCAGTTTTACTACCTACTTATCCCCTTAATTGCTAAGCGCAAAAACCTTGTCACATTAAAATTCACGTTAACGTTATCCGCAACTAAAAATGACAACAAGAAAATTCTAATAGGTAATGTAATTATTATTTTCAATAAGATAGGGTCTAGCTAGGTATATTAGGATTAAGATATTAGGATTGATTTTACTTTTAGAGGTTAAAAAATGGCCATCAGGTGCATATTCGACGTCTTAGAGTGAAAACCTCGTAAGTGTAAAAGAAAAACTTTCCAGGATAAAGAAAAAACTGCGTGCTGTAAATTTTATGTACGGACGCTTTTATGTTTAGTGAGATCAGGATTATGCGTTGCGAGGTTTTATTGCTAAAAAAGCAATAAAAAAATTAATACTAAAAATGCATTTCCGAGGTTTTCAATGCAATTTGCGAGGATAATTCTTTCAAAGGTGCAATTGTGTGGAATCGCACCATGTATGTGAGAACAAATAGTGCGAGGCACGTATCTTGAAATCGGGTGGGGATTGCGCGAAACGCGTATTTTGGATATGCGTAGCGGTGAGGGGCGCGGGCGGCGGGAGAGGGGCGCGCGCTATTGGTCGCTCACAAGAGCACATGCGCGAACTTATCCCCACTCTGTCGAAAAAATTTCAAGATACGTGCCTCGCACTGTACCTACGTACCTAGCTAACTTGATATTGATCCTAGTGTGAAAATAATAATTCGGTTGGTGGTAGGGCTTATATCAAGTCCGCCTGGCTAGCTACCACCATCTTACCTAAGTCTGACGCCATAACAACAATTTAAAAATTGCTGTGTTGTTAGTATTGCTGGGTGTAGTGCGATTCCACCTTCGGCCTTATCGTCATCTAACATTAGATGAGATGAAGGCCAAGCACTATCCCGTTGTGTTTATAAAAAAAACCGGCCAAGTGCGAGTCGGACTCGCGCACGAAGGGTTCCGTACAAAAAACGGCAAAAAAAACATGTTTATTGTATGGGAGCCCCCCTTAAATATTTATTTTATTTGGTTTTTTAGTATTTGTTGTCATAGCGGCAACAGAAATACATCATCTGTGAAAATTTCAACTGTCTAGCTATAACGGTTCATGAGATACAGCCTGTTGACAGACAGACAGACAGACAGACAGACGGACAGCGAAGGCTTAGTAATAGGGTCCCGTTTTTACCCTTTGGGTACGGAACCCTAAAAAATAGAAGCTTTCAAAGCATCAAAAAATTAATGACATTCATAATTTGCATTTCCCCTCTAAGCGAATGCTAAAAATATAAATAACTGCGTCTACACGATTACGTCATTTGTGTTGAACATAATAATTATGAATAACAATAAGAATTAACAGAAATGATAAGTTTATAAGATAATTCAGCAACCCCGGCCGTTGTTTACAGAGAAGCATAAATTGTTACAATAAACTTGTACCAAACCTTATTTACTTTACACGTGGCGTGTTGATGTGGATAATTTATGGAAATCTGGCCCTCACAGGCCTACTATAGTATTTTGCTTGTTTAAGAGCGTACAAAGCTGGAAAAAAAAATTCGTAGTTAAAGTAATCGAAATTATTGACAACATTATCGTTTTTAATTAATAACTAATAAACTAGTTTTGGAAAACTGTTAACAACAGATAGAGCAAAGGTTTTTTTTATTATTATAATTTCAAGGTTAGTTATTGGTTGGCACTTTAGTGAAAATAACAAAATTAGAGATCACATTATGATTTTTTAAACTAAATAAAACTGCCAGAAGCCTGATATTTTTCTGTCAATCACATAACTGAGTATTATATTGTAATTTACTTTTTATTTTTTTTTGGACCGAAGAATACTTTTTGAAATCCTTTTTCAAAAATGTGTAAGTATTTGACATTGTATGGGCCCTTAAGTCGCGATTACATACGCCGATTTTCGGAACCAATTTCAGGTTGCCACCCGTACTTGACAATAAAATATTGTATAATAAGTTAGATTTTAATAATGAATTTACACTATAACGGAAAGCTAAACATTGTTTAAGATTTGAGATGAGAATCGAAAATAAAAAATCATAAAAATGTTGACTTTTCCGTTATTTGTGCAAATTTACTGTTAAAATTTTACTTATTTATACGGGTGGCAACTCTAAATTGGTTGCTTAGTAAGATGCTAAATCGGGATATGTAATCGAGGCTTTAATTCTATAATGAAACTACAGTAATAAAGGTAAACCACTTTTACTTTCTTCACTGGAATACACCATGTATATTATTAACTAGGCTATAGCAACGATACGTTAGCAGTTTTCCCTAACTACTTGGCTTCTCGACGGTTGAACAGTGACTGAGCCCGCAACTGACTTTCGTCGACCGTTCTGCCGCCTATCCCCACCGCTTACCTCCCCATTCCACTACAAATGGCGGGAAAATATGGCGGGAAACGGCGGAGCTAAGCGGCGGTGTTGCCAGGCTATTAAACTAAAATACTACTATTATCCTTTCAATTTGATTCAAAATCATAACAATAAAATGGATTTATTACTATCAAACGACAAAACGTCACAATTCGTTTCTGCAATACACGCTTTGGAGCAAGAACTTTTCATGAACAAAAATATCAATGAAAATTCATGAAAAGCACTAGGATAACATGAATGGATATAAGACATGGATGCAGTGCAGTTGACAAGGATCGTAGCCTTACCTTACCGTACGTCGGCATTACGTTGCAAAACGTTACGTAACGTAGACACGAAGAGAACCCATCTTTATTGAATTACACCACAACGTCGTTACCGACGATATCCGTCAACTGTAGGTTACGTAATATCACTAGCACCCTGCAACTAAGCTTGTATTTTCTACGATATAACTGAACGAAGGTTTCATTAGCGATTGAGTCTTTGAAAAAAATATAACATATATTTTAAGGCCCCCCGGTAACGATCATTTGCGATTGTAAATTTTTACGTCATTGATGCCCATTGAAGCGAAAATTGATCGTTTACGCGTGCAATGGGGAATATGCATCAATTTTTTTTATCAAAATCAAAAGTATAATGCGTGAGTAAATCAAATGTAATATTAAAACTTTTTTCTTGCGTTTTTTTCTCGTGATATAGTTACTTGATGTTAGCACGCAGCAGCAACCGCCGAAAACGCTCCATACAAAACGGACATGATATATGCCATCACATGTCACGTTTCAGGCGCGCGTTTACTATGGAGTTAGCCAAGAATTTTCAATTATTTTCAATTATCTCCCTAAATTTTGCGTTTAAGTACATATGTGTCATACAAAAAATGATTTCTTATTCGATATTCTATCTGACTGTTAATTTCATTATGTATTTTCGAAAGCGAAAAAAAATATTGTTATTTTTCCCTGATTTCATCGTGTGATAAAACTAAACTATTGTTTTTTATTTTCCGGTTCCATCATGTTTTTTAAGGGACCGAAGTGATCAAGCTCAAATTTATCAAAATCGGTGACTTATGCATATTCCCTGTTGAAGCGATTGTCATTTGCTCAAACAATGGCATTGACGAAAAAATTGACAATCGCAATTGATCGTTACCCGCGGGCTTAAATCTCTAACCTATGAAATTCATGAAATAACATCAACAACTGACAAGATACACACATTACACTTTGATATAATGCTTTGAATGTTGGGTTTGAATTGTGAAAAGCAATAGAACGCATTCAAGTACCTAAATAATAAGGTAAACCATATATATATTCTCTGTAGATACATAGGCTATCCATGATGGATTATAAAAAAATCCCATTGAGAATAAAAGCTTCTTTATATTTTTCTTTGGCTTCATCTTCTGTACCATAAAGCAAAATATTGGCATGCTTTCACCAGTTACTGGCATTACAAAAAATGTAATGAGGCCCACATTTGAAAAACTTAAAGAAAAATGAATTCTTAGGGCAACATTGGGACGAGTTACCCCTATTCGGCTCTTTTTATGGCAGTAGGAACGAACTAATAATTTGTACAAACGCATTTTTTTAGGATTTAGGTATAAAAAGAATGGTAATGATCTAGAAGCTATACTAGTACAAATTTACTTATTTTTATCGTTAAATTATCATCAAATAAAGCGCATGTAGCATAATTATCTGACAATTGGCCAATCGTATTACTCTAATCACCCAGGTCACCCAGCGTGCAATGGAGAGAGCCATGCTCGGCGTTTCCCTGCGTGATCAAATCAGAAACGAGGAGATCCGCAGGAGAACTAAAGAAACCGACATCGCTCGAAGGATTGCTCAGCTGAAGTGGCAATGGGCGGGACACATAGCGAGAAGAACCGATGGCCGTTGGGGCGGAAAGGTTCTGGAATGGCGACCGCGCACCGGACGCCGCTCCGTGGGTAGGCCTCCGACAAGGTGGACCGACGATCTGGTGAAGGTCGCGGGAAGCCAGTGGATGCAGGCACCGCAGGACCGATCGTCGTGGAGATCCTTAGGGGAGGCCTATACCCAGCAGTGGGTGTCGTGCGGCTGATATGATGATGATGATGATGATGATTACTCTAATCATTATTTCTGGTCGGTTATTGATATGCGAACTAACAAAGAACTAAACGTGGTTATTTTGTCTGACGTCAGTAAGCATTTCTTTGTAATTTCT
The DNA here is from genome assembly GCA_928269145.1 of Agriphila tristella. NCBI lineage: Eukaryota > Metazoa > Arthropoda > Insecta > Lepidoptera > Crambidae > Agriphila > Agriphila tristella. The sequence goes on from OV743445.1 coordinate 12,838,228, forward strand.
TCGCGTTCCACTCATTTTCAAGAAAACATGTCGTGAAGTGGTTTTGTTGTAAACAACTTAATATATTATTCAAGTTTCGCAATACAGTTATTTAGGTATTTAGGTTATGTTATATTAATATCCGCATTAATACTGACCTTACCTGAATGCGCAGTTGAAAAACTCGGAACATTTTGTTTATATGTTAACTAGGTCAATCTAAATTAATAAATTTTATTAATAAAGTTATTAATAAAGCCTTTATTAATAAAGTTCCACAACAAGTGATTAATTTTCCTTTGCATGAATTTAAAAACCATGTTAAAAAAACGCTCATGGGTTATTATAAAGTAGACGATTATCTTAAAGATCAAAATGATGTACTTAACACATAACTACTATAAGTACTTTGTTGCCAATAATCCTGTCACCCTGTTGTAATTATCTGGTAACGATATATTTAAGTTTGTAAATATCATTACTTATGGCTGTTAAAGCTGATAAGTTTCTTGAGCCCGTCCTTCTTGTCAGCTAAAAAAGTCTGGAACGGGTGGTAGGAAAATATAGACGATTCAAAAGTACTTAATAATTAAGTTTATTTGATTTTGACTTTTAAAATAATGATGACATGAATAAATATAAATGCGAATAAAAATAATGATAGTAATAAAGATGATTCAAAAGAATCCACCTGTGGGATTCTACGATTAATTTGATTGTTATCTTGAATTGGTTGTATGGAGCACGCAATCGTTTAGATTCCATCAGATGTGCCATTAACTGGCTATCTTTAGTCTGTACTTATCTTAAGTTCTAGAACGGTCTTCGATTGTTCTTATGTTGATAGCAGAAAAATGGTCATGATTAGATTTTGATCTTATATATAAGAATTATTAAAGCAACACTGAATTTAAGACTGGTTTTAAAAAACATACATAAAAAAAAAATAAAAAAAAATACCGTTGACTTGAGAACCTCCTCCTTTTTTTGAAGTCGGTTAAAAATACAATTATTTTCACGATATAATACAATGTGTAACATAATTATTGGCTTAACCTGAATGTAATAGATAGGGACCATCAAACTGAACATACTATGGGACCCCTTCTTTTCCGTAGCTCCATTGGATGTCCCATTGACGGGACAACGGAGGGACCAACTCTGAAATCACGAAAAAGAATAAAGTTGTTTCATACATTTTTATATTTTCATAATTATTTTCTGTAAGAAACAGCAGTTTTTTTTCGCGATTTCCGAGTTGGTCCTTTAGTAAAAGTTGTTCATTTTTCTCTACCATATTCTGACATAAGTCATTAATTCTGTTACACATTGTGTAGTTTATAAATACTTATCATAAATTTTAGAAGAGTTCACTAAAATCATAACCTCGTTGAAATGTCTGCAGTAAAAAGACGTGAAAATCGAAATTAAAAAAATAATAAAATGCGAAATGAGTGTCATAAAAAAATAGGCCAACTCGTGGAGTGCATGCGGTCGTTGGCATTGCGATAAAAAGATATTTCAAACTGATACTATAGCTGTTGGTACGTGTATTGACGCGATATATAATAATCATTGCAGAAACTTGCAGATTTTTTTTGTATCAATCTAAAATCGAAGCCAAAAAAATTTCTGAAAATTGATAGAAACAATATTTCAATCAAGTGATATATTTTCTTTCAGCAACATTGTATCAAAAGTTTTCCCTGAGTATGAAACAGTTTTTCAGTAAAACTTCAATGTTTGTGTTGATCAATTTGAATAACAAACTTTACTGACTTCTAAGATCAACAAACGGTGAAATATTTCCATTACAAACTCTGTTCGTTAGAATTATTTAATTGATTCGTAGTAATTCGTACAACACAATTAGAAGAAAAAGTAGGTACTTACCTAATTATCTGCTTAAATATTAGACATGAGTAGACAATTCTCTGCTTAAATAATTATGTACCTATATAGTATTAACTAAGTGTTTGAAATACAGACCAGGTTAGGACTCCCAAGTTTTTTTATCAGCTTAGTCGCTAGGAGGTTAAGGCCCCTATTTGGCACTTTTTGTAACTACTACTACAACGAACTATATTTTACAAAGGTAATTGTTTGTAAATAAACTATATACCTAACTTTAGCTTCAATCTGTACATGTGAATTTTCGATACATTATGTACTTTGAGAGCAAATAATTTTATTATCATGAGGGCGCCATTGAGGGTGATAGTTCCCAACAGTTCCAACACAACCAAAGCTCGTTACGGCCTCCCTCTTCCCTCCCATCATGGGTAGGGTTACCAGATGACAGGAATTTTCCTGACATGTCAGGAAATTTAGGCATCCGTCAGGAAAACAGGGAAAAACTGTAGATGTCAGGGATTTTTGGAATCCCAAAAAGTGTATATATAATGAAAACACATAATTTGTTTATCATTTTGGTGAGAAATAAATATCAAAAGTCAACTAAATGAAGAATATAGATGTAAGTGCACAAAATGTCAGGAAAATTGCTGAAAAGTCAGGGAAAAAGTCAGGAAATCTCATTTTTAGATCTGGTAACCTTACTCCCATCCCATGCGATGCATGATTATGCATCGCATCTTTGCTCGAATCTATCGAGAATTGGAAATGGGATCGACAACGTTGGAAAATATAACTCGTAGTAGTACGTAGCTTGGTAGTGAAACAGGCAATAACTTTAAACTTTTAGATTTTTGCATTCACAATGCTATTTTTATATTAAGATGAATAAATAATGAAAAATATTAGAAAAAATCGGCTCAACCGTAGCAACTTAGACGGGATCCCGTCTAAGTTAAAATCGGCTCACCCGTAGCAAACCGATTTTTTCTAATATTTTTCATTATTTATTCATCTTAACAGGCAATAACATTGTGTTTGAGGCTGTGACATGGTGTTATGATGACACTATAGAAAAACTTCCATTAGAAGCAAATAAACAAAAGCTTTGCTGCTTTTTTACTGTTTTTGTTTGCATATTAATATGAACGCATATCAACTATTCGCATTTAGCATTAGCATTCGAACTACCTACTATAATCTGCAGCTTTGGAGAGCTCGCACCGCGTGACAATATCTACGTGTCACGTGCCTTTACGAGCCCCTCCCTCCCCCTTCTTCCCTGCCGGCTTATCACTGCCAGGCCCAGTTAACTGGACACCCCATCTCCTACCCCTGCAATATTCAATTTATACGTAACGTCTATTTTCAAATCATTAGCATGTGCTAGCTTTTTTTCTACGCCAGCATAGGACGATCTCATTTGATTAATTTATACTCATCTCTTACAACTTACACGGTCAGACAAAGGCAAATTCCAAGTAGAATGTTATACCTTCATGATTTTATTAAAAATGATTTCTTAATGAAAGTAAGGAATTATTATTTTATCCATATTTCTGGTAGCTGATTTCTCTTCACCAAGATTTGAGGCAAATTACAAGTAAAATGTTATACTTCCTTAATATTATGAGATTGTTAAATATTTTTTTCGTAATAAAATAAGGAATTATTCTTTTATCCTTAGATCTGGTTGCTGATTTCTCTTCACCAAGAGTTGAGGCAAATTACGTAAAATGTTTTACTTGCTTAATATTTTATGATTTTGTTAAATATTTTTTTCGTAATAAAATAAGGAATTATTCTTTTATCCTTATTTCTAATAGCTGATTTCTTTTCACCAAGATTAAATATACTATTATGTATTCTGTGACCAAGGCATTAGTATGCGATATAACCACGTAACGTAAACAAAAATTTTTCGCTGCGGGTCCGTCCGACTTACTAGGTACATCGAATTACTTTTTTTCACATACAACTTAACAGTACAAGAACTACGTTGTATTTTGTTGTATGGTCTGTGACTACATCGAACCTCATGGGGTCAAACACGTTACATCGATAGCTGTTGTGCTCGCAAGGATGCTCATCGATACCGGTTTGCAGGCAGTCGCCTCGTGTGGGAGACGTCATGGGTGGGGCGGGCTGGCGGTCTGTCCGTTCAACACGCCCGCCATGCGCAATTGTACTAGGAGAGCATGAGGCGCAAAGAGCTTTTGGTGCTTTCAGTTGTTCCCTTGCCCTCCGTGCAGTGGTATTGAATGCTGACTGTCTGTTATTGAAAAAAAAACGGAACATTTTTATGTATTTATTATTAAATCTATTTTGCGATTTCTCCTCTCTAATTTGTCCTATACTTATTCCGAAACGAAAATTAACATTTTGCTCTTTTGCCTACTACTAGGTACTACTGCAACGAACTATATTCAAATTGCAATAATATTTAATCATTCAATAAATTTAACCACTTTTAGGTATAGGGCCCATGAAGTTAAATTTAAAATATCTAATTTAATTAAAACAGGTCTGTTTTCCTTCTCTTTAGTTGAATACAAAGAAAGAATAGATCTACAAATTGCTTTAAAAAACGTCAAAGTTTTACATAATATTTTGTATTATCTGTGGGTATTTTTTTATTTATTTTTTGTGTGTTACAATGCAATATTATGGTGTAATCATTGAGCTGATCTGATGATGGAGCCGTAAGAATACAGGATTTTTGTTTTACAACCCCATCTTGTTAGATTTGTCTTGACAAGTACTCTGATGGAAGATGAGGTCCGGAAGAAGGCCACAGTAACTCTGTATTGAAACCAGGCAACCTCATCGAGTTTGAGCTCGTTTGATTCGTCTTGACGAATACTCTGTTGGGAAATAGTGTCCAGGGTCTAATGATCGAGCTGGATCTAATTAATGCCACCGGAACTCTGTAATAAAACCATGCAAATGCAACCCAATCGAGTTTGGGCTCGTTTTAATAGTCTTGAGGAGTACTCTGTTGGGAAATATATGAATCATCTTGACGAGTACTCTGTTGGAAAACATATGAGGCTTTGAGTTAGCAAGACTCATCTTTGGAGAAAATATGAAGACTGTATCTTCAACGGTTTAGTTGCTATGCTAGAGCATTGTGATTGTGACAGACCAGACGACGGATGGACAGGCGGACACATGAGTGACAGTAATATGACTCCGTTTGTTTCCTTCGGGTACAGAACCCTAAAGAGTTCAGTAATGTTGCCAACGTTTTTTCAATTGTCAGATTGTCCGAAGCGGGTAAAATGACGCACTTCACGGCCTTAACACGGTTGAATAACCGTCCTACATTTTATATTATCCTGGTAGATACGCCTGCGTTAGACAGCCAAAGGACAGTATAAAACCATAATTTTTTTTCTAGAAAATCATGTTAATTTTCTTTGTTTTTATTCAATAACAAACTGATATTACCTAATCAATTAATTACTTATTATTAATATAATAGATAATGTAGGTAGGTACTAGCCGTGACTATACTTAGGCTTTCATAGTTTCAGAGTTTCTGTTTACCGCGATACGCGCTTCAAACTGTTTTTCTTCACGCGGAAAATAAGTGAGTATCCTTTCTATGAAATAACCATGAGGACCACCTATTCGATGAATGAAAAACTTTTCAGAAAAGTGTTTCTAGGCACTTCTGAAATTCTGAAAAAATGTGAGTTAAAAACGTGTTTAGCGTCACAAAATAAGTCGAAGAAACTATAAAAACAGTAACATACCAATAACCACGTTCAAGTACACCAATAACATAACTTATCATCAGCCAAACAAAACAAAAGTGAATACTTATTAATTTAATTACTTTTATAATCGCCTTCCATAATAAAATAAGAATGTTTTTAAGTATAATGACAATTACTGGGTATCACATTTACAGCCAATGATTATTAATTCTTCATTATAAAGGAGATCCAGCGTTATATTATTAATTTTGTTTTGTTATTTAATTGACTTTCCCCGCAGTTTCGCTCGCGCAGTCCTTAGGAATTACATAGAGATTCCTTTACAGTCAGTTGTATAACAAACGGACAGACCGACTTTCATTCCAGATTTTACCCCCTTAGGGGTGAAATGTCCAAAAATCCTGCCTTAGCGGATTCCTACACTGCAAACTTACACAAAGCTATTCTCTTGACCAGGAAATTAAGTAATACCAATACCCATCAAATTCCATTAACTTTTTACCGACTGACAAACATTTTGCCTGTCTGTCCGTCATCTTTGACTTAGCAAATTATGCCTAATTTTTAATAAGGGGTTTATTTTAGTTATTATTTTGTTTGTTTTCAGTATCTGCTATTATCCTATGTTGTTCATTGGATCTGTGCTTTTTCTATGAATTTTCTTCTTCTCCTTATCTCTTCTTATCTCTTTTTCTAATCTCCTTAGTATTTACTTTACCCAATCAAACTCATTTTTCATAGTATAGGTATCTTGAATCGATTGTTTTAACGATAAGGTTTCCTATGTTAAGTCGAATGCCACATGACCGAATAACAACTTCTCACATTGTAGTGCGCCATATTGAATTTAATTTAATATTATTATCCGTATACGCAAACAGAAGCGATAGCGCTCCATCTCAATGTCACGATGGGGTCAATACTCTGTTCCCATCACCTTTTGTCTAATTCATATCGAATAAAACGTGCGCATATGAAATAAATACTACGTTATAAACTCTTTGAAAGCCGAGATGGTTCTGTAATTGCTATTATTTTTGTTTTTTATTTGTTTTGTATCATTTAATTTATTTTTATCATAATAGTGAATCCTGTTTGATTTAAAGGTCACAGACTCATAACCCGTCGGAGGAAATTGTTTTTATAATATGATAAAGATAGGTAAATCCTTTAGAAACATAGAAACGTGACACCTATGCAGTGAACGAATAAAAAACCATTTTGTATTTTCTATTAATCGTGTAAGTAGTTTAGAATCTATCAGCGGCAACCGGCAAGTTTACTACCTATTATACCTACTAGGTACTTTATTTTTATCGTTGGAAATATAATTTATAATATTATTGTTATTAACTTGTTATCAGGGCGATAATGAAACGAAAACAAGACCGACCGATGACGAGACGCGCCCCGCGCCGCCGAGCGTTCCGACAAACGTTTATCTACGAAACCGGTTTATTTATCTCATAGACGACTTTATTTTTGTGATAATTTTCAAGCAGCTGATTTTCGGCGTGGCAAACTGTTGTCATGTCGGCAACACGCGCGCTTACACCACACTCGCTGACGTCACTCTATCAAACCACGCCTCTTATTGTGTCTCTTTCATTAGACCTTCAATAATAGTCTATCTCATTCTACACGACAGCGTGACACCTTCTAACAAGCTGCGAATAAATTTGAACCTTATCAATGAAAGCTAAAGGCTTTTTTTCTGCGTATTTAGGAGTTAGATTACTGACGTCGTCATTTGTTTGTGTGGCTATCTCTTTCATGCAGATAACCCGGTTTCAACCACGGTCGTCGTTTTGTAAACTCTTGCTGCCTTATGTTCGCCTGGTACTTTACCGCCACGGATTGCAGCCGCCGACGAGCGGTTGACACGGGTTTGACAAGTGCTGACCGCGACGCGATGTCGCCATGTCGTCGGTTCCAAATGAACTTAAAATTAGGGATTGCGTTATGGTTACGATTTTTGAGTTATGTTATGTTTATTTATTATTTTGACGTATCGCCTTTGTCTGCAGAGGAGGAGCCAAAGTCGCCGGTGTCGGTGCGTGTGGTGACCGGGTTGTCGGTGACGCCGCGCAGCAACGGCGTGGTGCGCCCGACGTCGCCGATGCCCGTGGCGCCCCCCTGCCCACCCGTCGCCCCCGCTGTCGCCTTAGAACCGGTGCCGGTCCAGACCGCCCCCGCGCCCGTCCTCGACTTCGTACAAGAACATTCCAGGCCTCGTACCACAAGTACTAGTCATGGGTAAGTCATGCTTTCCTGGTGTTCTTGGTGTCGGAAACAGCTGAGTATTCGCGATCCGCAGTTCGCACACTTTTCTCGCTGACGAGTTTATCTTGATTTTCGAGTAGCTACGCTACGCCACAGAATATATACTGCTACGCCTACGTGATGTTCTCAAAAGTGTGAGAAAAATGTGTTTTTTGTGGCTGTTCGAAATAATGAGGTAACAAATATCACAATAAAAATATTTTTTTAATATAAGTATGAAATTGCCGTTTTGATACTGAACTAGTTTTTTTCTAAAATGTTTAATTAAAATATTTACCTTCATTATCTATACATTGTTGCCATCTAATCGGAAGCTTATTTATGCCTTTCTGTTAAAACTCTTTGGATCTAGATTCGACCAACTGTGTGAAAGCATTTTGTGACGCCTCATGGGTAGACAATTTTTACCACGTAGAAAATTGTCTAAAAATCACGAAAAAACTTGTAGTCCGTTATAGCAAGGTCTGATGAATATTGAATACGGAGGATGCCATATTGTTTCTAACTACAGTTCCTGTAGAGTTATTAGGAGTTTAAGAATAAAAATTAACGTTTTTATGGGAAATAAAAAAATAAAAAAAATCCATACTAACATTTTCTTCATTTACTTAACAACCATGAACGCGAATGTTTTAATACTTTTATTCACAAATGTATAAACACTCAGCTAACTAATGCCATATTATATTAAGTGAAAAAAATAAGCATCGGCTAAGTTACAACAAATTAAGTGGTCATTTCTGCTAACGAAATAAGGAGTCACTTTTATAAGAGGTTTTTTTAACGTTCAGGAAAAAATCTCAAATCTTTCTATTGCTGATATAGTAGGCCGTTATGATCATAAGTCGGTAACCGAAGCATCTTTAACATCATAGAAGATATGACAGCCTCTGTGTGTGAGAAAAAATCGGCTATTTCATACTTTAGCCCCTATTATTTTCATATTTATCACTGTATCAATTTTAAATACGATTCGAAGGCGCTTAATTTTTAACTGTGACAATAATCTATTTGCGTCTAGCTTTGTCGCTACAATTTTTCATACAAATAAGTATAAAACAAAATTTTCTGGATTGAAGCTGTAAAAAATGTTCTTAATTCGGAGTCAAACTTTCCATACAAATATAAAACAAAATTTTGCGGGATTAAAAGTAATTATAAATTAATATTTTCGCCATTTTCATAAAAAAATGCCATTTTGTAGCTAAACTAATAAGTTTACTAGGTACTATTGAGGACCCTTTTTTTAATTTTTCCTTAAGTCGGTTTTTTTTTCGAAATATTTACAATTTAGTAAATAAACACCACCCAGAAAACCAGAGCTTTTCAAAATTCCAAAAAAAGGTACCTACCGATTTTCAAAATTCACATGTTCACACGTGTCTCGATAAATTCCTTAACTTTTGGTACTATTCCCATCTCGATCCTCCCAAAATCCTCGGAGATATGGTCAAAAATACGTCTCAGGCGATTTGCATCCCATTTTGATAACCATTTTCAATGGTAAAACATATCTTTAGTTCGCGTCTAAATGAGAAAAAAATCAAGTGTATGTATGTAACAAAGACTCTTGAAAAGCGGATATAATGGTACTTTACTTTTAACATCGCTTGTATTGTGTAACCCAATTTTCCCAGTATATTTGAGAAAATCGTTTATGTCAAGCTTCCGAAATTCGTAGCAATCCGTAGCAATTCGTAGCAAAGCAATTTTGCAAATTGCAATTTCGTAGTTCGAATTTCGTAGTAGTTAAAAATATGCAAACAATAAAGTAGAAGTTGTCACTTATGTTATTATTCTAATAGGAAATAATGATATAATTGTAACAAAATAATAAAATAAATACCTAAGTAGTTCTGCAATCTTGTAATAATAAGTACTTTACTATTACTATGCCGGCCGTGAAGTTATTCATGAATTGCATCTGTTCTTGCTTTTATTTTAGTCTTGACCTGAAAAGTAGGTAGCTGTATTATTTATCCCATTCTAGGGTCTCTCACGTGTCCTTTACACGCATTATACATATAAACTAATATTGCACAACATCAAGACAGCATTACCTAAGTCCACGTTCAATGATTACCGTGTTATTGTTTTATTAGATTTTAAGAGAAGTTTGCTCCGTAACAGCACTTTCTTGTCTTATGTTTGTGTTATGAAAATCAGAATAAACTACTGTTCCACTTACCCAGACCGTACCGAATGTGGCGCCCTCAGAGGTTTTTATTCAACAAGTTATTAGTAGAAAAAGATTTTAATAGTGTTTTACGTGGAAGTTTTAGTACCCATGGCCTAGTATTTTTAAAAGGTATCAACTACATGCCCTCTGGTCATTGGTAGAAGTAGATAGCAAATGTGTCAAAAACGGCCACTTTTAGCAGTATTGCTATCTTATTCTACCAGTGACTACGAGGGAATATAACGATACCGTCTAAAATTGCTAGACTGTGGGCCCTAAAAATCCCAGAAAAAACATTATTAAAATTGTGTATTAGAATCAGCATTCCATTCCTAAAAGATGCACTACGCAATTCAATAGCAAAGCTGGGCGACTTTCATAGTAGGTTGCGTTTTGGGGGAGTTAAAAGTGTCCCACAAATGTTATTGTCATGCAATATCCACAGTTAAGAGGAAACACCACGGTCGAGAGAATTGAAAAATTCCTATACAAAGTTGACAAAATCAACGTTTCGTAGTCCCCTGTTTCCTCCTCCAAAACCAGACCGATTCAAATACTTGTTTCATTAAAATTTAAAGAGAGGGTTTGGCTGTGTTCCTATGTTTTGATTTTTTTATATAATTTCGTCAATTTTGATTGGTGGATGTCTAAACAATGACATTTTTTTAGGTTTTTTGAAGATTAATATCTCTTTTAATAATTAATTTATGAAAAAAAAGGAAAACATAGGAACACAGCCAAACCCTCTCTTTAAATTTTTATGAAACAAGTATTTGAAGCGGTCTAGTTTTGGAGGAGGAAACAGGGGAGTACGAAATGTTGATTTTGTCAACTTTGTATAGGAATTTTTCAATTCTCTCGACCGTGGTGTTTCCTCTTAAGTATTAACTAAGATCGAAGATTAGAATTCATTAAATAAAATTCACCGCGGCGCCACTTTCGCTCAGGGTGCCTTAAGTCGAAATGATGAAAATGACACCCAGACTCGCCATATAGATTTGCACCTATTTTTAAAAGCCATATTTTTTTTTCCTGTGGCAACACCGACGGCACCAGTTGTCAAATTTTGCTCCCGTATTTAAATTTGAAATATTTTAATTATTAGCATATTATTATTATTTGAGTTTTAGGGGCTATGCAGCTCAAAATGAAGCTGTAGTCACTGCGACCTAAAAGATCTATTGTGACTCGCCACCTAGTTATAATAACTCTTTGAGCCCAACGGCTTCCAAGAAGTCTAGAATCTTCCTGGTTTTGAGAGTTTTTATTTCCTCCGGGTCGATTATGTGTCGTCCCAGATGGATGCTACGCCTGTGGATTAGAGGTCCACAGTCACATAAGAGATGCTTGGGTGTTTCCTGCTCCTCATTACAATATCTGCAGACGTCAGTATCACTCAATTTCATAAGAAACAGGTGTCTGTTTAGTTTGCAGTGTCCAGTTAAGGCTCTAACAGTCGCGCTGACGTTCGATCTACTGAGTTGTGTGAGCTCATTCGTCCGTTTTCGCGAGTAGCCTTCTACTAGGGATTTGGCGTGTCTTAGTCCTGGTTGTTTCAGCCAGAAATTTTTTGACTCGTCCAAGAGATTGTCTTTAAGGAGTTGCATAGCCTGGTTTTTCGAGATACCGCAGAAAGGTTCTGGACCGATCTGTTGGCCTCGCGCTCCAGTTCTAGCAAGCTCGTCGGCTTTTTCATTACCGATGATGCCTGAATGACCAGGGACCCATTTCAGAATAATTTTATTCTTTTGTCCTAGTTCATTCAGTTTGTCTACGCAGTCTTTTACCAGTTTCGATCGTATTACGTTCGAGTTTATGGCGTTAAGTGCTGCTTGGCTATCTGAGAAGATATAAATGGTCTGATTTGTGTAGTTTCGTTGGCGGTTGGTTTCTGCACATTCTATGATGGCATAGACCTCTGCCTGGAATATTGTGGCGTATTTGCCAAGATTAACACTAAGGTTGACTCTTGGTCTTACGCCATGAATACCACAGCCTACGTCATGACCCATTTTGGAGCCGTCCGTGTACCAGACCAGGCTTCCAGCCTTGCAGGAGCTTTGGTCATCAGACCACATCTCTCTACTAGGTAGTTCCACAGAGTAATTCCTAGTGAAGTTACAGAGTGGAAGCATGACATCAGATGTCATTGCAAGCGGTTTGAGTTCAAGCACTGATTCATGTAAAGATCTCAGTGCTTGAGAGTGCCAACCTACTTTACCAGTGTTGCCCACTCTGTAGATCCCTGCTTTCGCCTCCTTCACAATAAACAGGTGAAGTGGCGGTAGGTTTAGCAGAGCATTTAGTGCTGCTCCTGGTGTTGTAGACATGGCCCCCGTTGCCATAAGGCAAGCTAATCTTTGCAAGCTAGTTAGCTTGTTTATAACTGTCGTTTGAGTTGCTTTTTTCCACCATACTACACAGGCATACGTTATCATCGGCCTGACTACGGCAGTATACATCCACAGGGCAATCTTGGGGTTTAGGCCCCACCTTGCACCCGCCAAACGACAGCAAATTCCTAAGGCAATTTTGGCCTTTTGGATCACATTATCTATGTGTGTATTCCACGTCATCTTTTGGTCGATTGTAACGCCCAAGTATTTGGCTTCCGTGGAAAATGGTATGGGAGTTCCCTTGATAGTAGGCGTTTTAAGTTTGTCCAACTTACGCTTCCTAGTGAAAGGGACTATTGTTGTTTTGTTCGGGTTTACCGACAAACTGTTTTCAGTGCACCACTTATTGATGACATTGAGAGATCTTTGAAGTATGGAGGATACAGTGCTCTGACAGGGACCTATCACGCAGGCTACCACATCGTCCGCATAGCCCTGTATATCCAGATCCTTTTTAGAGGCTTCAATCAGTAATTGATCGACAACAAGTGACCACAATAGGGGCGATAGTACGCCCCCCTGTGGGCATCCCCTAGTTATCTTGAAACCTCTAGTAGTTCCATGTAAACTGACGTTTACAGTTCTATGAAGGAGCATACTTTCGATCCAGCGGATGGTTGTGCTGTCAATGTTCTTGTCACTCATTCCCCTGGATAGGGTCTCGATGGTGACGTTATCGAAAGCTCCTTCAATATCAAGAAAAGCGCATAGGGCTATTTGTTTATCTTCTAGGGCCCTTTCGATCCTGTCTGTTAGTTCTAGCAGAGCAGTTTCAGTGGACTTTCCTTTACGATAAGCGTGTTGCTTTGTATGTAGGGGAGTATTAGCATAATAATTGTGGCTAATTCCATTGAATCACGTAACATTTACGTATAAAATTAAGTGTAGTGAAAACCAACAGTGAGTTGTTTGTGTATTTTGTGTGTTTTGTGACGTCGAACTACGGTCACTTTCACTTACCGGTATGACATGACATTGCATTTTTATCTGTAAATCATTGTTATCTCTTTCAAAGTAGTAATTTTTGTATGTGCTTTTAGTCTAATCTGTTCAGTTTATAACTAGTAAGGCTACATTTAAGGCCGATAGTGTAGTGTTATCATTTAGATAACCTCACTATAGTTGATTAAACATCCCCTTGGAATTACTTAGGTTTAACAAACACCTTTTTATTTTCACAATGTTGACCCGTAAGGCCGCATCTCGCCAGGAGGAGGCTAAACTCCATCAAACCCTACAGGAACTAAAGGCCACCAAGGAGTTGGTTAAGCAACTGCATTTGGAAAGAGATGAGAATGAAAAGGAATTGTTAGATGTGCTTCAAAGCAATACACAACTCAAAAAGGAAATGTCTGAGTTACATTTGTCACAACAGAATATGTTTGAGGAACGTAATAGGTTACAAACTTTAATCGATGGGTTCGACCAGTGCAGAGATGAGTATGAGAAGGCCCTCAGACTCATCTCTGGACTGGAAAAGCAGCTACATGACGCTAATAACCGTATTTATAAGTTAGAGTCAGAACAAAACCAAGCGGTAGTCACTCAGAACTTGAGTCTTTACGATGAGTTAGTCGGCTGTGACCCAAAACTTGTTTCTCCCTCACTTAACCATAAGCCAACAATCACAATTGATTTAACTTCTGAAGACTCAATTAATTGCACTATGAGTCAGGCAATGGTTGGTTGTAGTAGAAACAAGCTAAAGAAATATGTAAAAATTAACAAGTATATTTCAAAAACAAAAAAGTTACTAAATAAGCAGAAACACTTTTTCAAAAATATTAGTCACATTAGAGAGCGTAGACAACTAATTGAAAAGCTGGATACATGTCAAATTATAATCAATGAGAATAGACTGACATATGAAAATAACATTGCTATGTTAAATACTAAAATTCACTCATTACAGGAGTCATTATCCAGGATGACCCAAAATTATGACCGTTCCAAAAAAGAGATAGGGGAATATATACTGGCACTTAAATGTTTATCCACCCCCTCTCTGTCAGAAAACCATTCAACCCATAATGATAGCTCCTTAGCGTCAGGCTTAGATGCTCGGGACCATTTACAAGACCAAACAGTGTATGAGCCCTTAATCTCAGAACATGTAAATATTTTAGCAAGCACAAGTGAAAATAATTCCTTTACCACTAACAAATGTTCAAACATTATGTTGTGTGATGAAATTGGAAAAGATTTAGGCTACTTATTCAATAATCAATTGGGAGAAAAAGTTTTAAATTATTGTATACCGGGTGCGACCCTACATGACATTATGAGAAAAGTAATAACTCTAAACTTAAATGAAAATACCAATTTAATTATATTAGTTGGTCAAAGAGGTAATGTAAACAAGAAGGATCTCATTTCATACTACAATAAGTTATGCAGTTTAAATATAAATAAATTTGTATTGTTTACACTACCTTACAGTGCTAGCTTGCCACAGGAAGAAAATAATATCAGATATAATTTAAATTTAACACTAAGCAATATGACTTATTATAATAGTCAGAGATGTCACATAATAGACATAAATAAATTAATATTTAATTTTAAATTGACAAAAGATAAATATTATCTTACAAATTATTTTAAAAGACAAGTAGCTTTAGCGCTATCATTTTATTTTAAACATTTAGCCAAGAACTTGGCTATCACTTCTGCTTCTATTGAGCAGAATAGTTTTGACATTTTAAATGTGACCTTGGAATCCGTTCCAAGTAATAATAATACAATTTTTACTCCTGCTCCTATTGAGCAAAAAATTGTTGACATTAAAAATAACACTTTGGCATTTGTCCCAAGTAATTCTTTTATTAGTAATTTAAATTACATAATAAGACAATAGAGGAAGTCTCTAGCCGTGTAATGACTAAGGAAAAGCCTAAATATTTAACTATAGTTCACCAAAACATTCAGGGCTTTTCTGGCAAAGAATTAGAATTAGAACTTTTTTTAACTGAAAAAAATGTTAATATTTTATGTGTCACTGAGCACTGGCTTAAGGAATATGAATTAATTACAGGATTTCAATGTTATAAAATTGCTAGTTCATTCAGTAGGAAATCCACCACTAGAGGGGGATCTTTAATAATTTTGCAAAACAATATGAATTTTAAGGAACGAAAAGATGTGATATCCCTCTCTATTGAACAACACGTTGAACTGTCATGTGTGGAATTAGATCA
This sequence comes from Agriphila tristella, assembly GCA_928269145.1. NCBI lineage: Eukaryota > Metazoa > Arthropoda > Insecta > Lepidoptera > Crambidae > Agriphila > Agriphila tristella. Next base: position 12,853,838 of record OV743445.1, read on the forward strand.
GTTGATAATGATTTGTGTGTATCGCCCACCAACTGGTAACTACCCTCAATTTGAGTCCGCTATGGAGGACGCTCTAAAATTAGTCATCAAAAAGAATAAAAAAATTGTGGTGTGCGGTGATTTTAACGTAGACATCTTAAAGCCGTCCTCAATTGCAAGTAGGTTTCTGAATTTGTTTAAATCCTTCAATTTAGCAAACACCTTTTGTGAACCTACAAGAATCACTGCTACATCTAAAACTTGCCTAGACAATATTTTTAGCAATTGTAATGTACTTGATAAAGAAATAATAAATTGTATTCGTTCTGACCATAGCGGACAAATAGCTTCCCTTGAGCACCATCATGTTCCTCATCAGTGTAATATAATTTGCAGACCTCTAACTAAAAATAAATTGGAAAATTTTCATAATAATGTCACTGCCAAAACTCTTTGCTTACCTAGTAATGATAATCCCAATACTCATTATGATGATTTATTTAATTTAATTAAAGTAGAATTTGATAAAACATTTAAGCAAAGATCTATTAAATCCAAAGACTTTAAAAAGAAATTTAGTGATTGGGCAACACCAGGCATATATGTTAGCAGAAATAAGTTGTTTGAATTATATGGTCAGAAAACAATTTCAAATGATCCCGAATTTCATGAATACGTAAGAAACTATTCAAAAATGTTTAATAAAGTATGTACTTTAGCAAAAGCAAAATGTATATCTTCAATAATTCATCAGTCAGATAATAAAATAAGAGCCACTTGGAATATTATAAATAAAGAGACTGGGAAAACTAAAAATAATGACCGTGAATACTCATTAGTATCAGACAATAAAATTATTGAGTCAGATGAAGGAGTGGCAACAATTTTTCAAGATTTCTTTTCTAATATACCTATTGCAACTACCAATAATTTAAATTCATCTCCAAAAATTGCTGTCTCCCTCTTGGAATCATGTGTTGATAAGTGCAATAATGTATTTAAATTTAGACATATCAATAGTGATACCATTCTTAAAACATTTAATTCAATAAATATAAAAAAGACTGAAGATCTCTGGGGCATTTCAACTCACATAATTAAGTCTATAATAACTACTATTGCTCCCCATCTTGCTTTTATTTTCAATAAGTGTGTTGATGAAGGGATATTTCCAGACTTAATGAAATATAGTAAAATCATCCCTCTTTTTAAATCTGGGGACAAAAGCGATCCCGCTAACTTTAGACCCATTTCCATTTTGCCAGCACTAAGCAAAATTTTTGAAAAGATCATTTATGATCAATTATTAGCACATTTTCTTATCAACAAACTACTTCACGAGAAACAATTTGGTTTTACTCGTGGTAGATGCACAACTGATGCTGGAATTGCACTTCTCAAACACGTCTTTGAAGCATGGGAGAGTAAACAAGATGCAATTGGTATATTTTGTGATCTCTCTAAAGCATTTGATTGTGTCAGTCACAGTACTTTATTAGATAAATTGGAACATTATGGTGTATCAAAAAATGCAGTAAGCCTTATGCAATCGTATCTGTCGGCGAGAACCCAAAAAGTTGTTGTAAATAAAACAGAATCCTATGAAGCACCTATTACTATGGGCGTGCCGCAGGGATCGATATTGGGTCCATTGCTTTTTCTTATTTATATTAATGACCTTCCTTACTATACTAAAAACTTATGTGAAATAGTACTGTTTGCTGATGATACTTCTTTAATTTTTAAAGTTGATAGAGGATGTAACTGCAGTGACGATGTAAACAGCACTCTTTCCAAGGTGATGCATTGGTTTACTATTAATAATCTGAAGCTTAACTCTAGTAAAACTAAATGTGTCAAATTTTCACTTCCTAATGTGAGGCAGGTTCATATGACTATACATGTAAATGGCGAAGCAGTCGAATTTGTTGACTCAACAAAATTTTTAGGTATTACTATAGACTCGCGGTTGCAATGGGACCCTCATATCGATATCCTGTCAAGCAGACTTAGCTCTGCTGCCTTTGCAGTTAAGAAAATAAGGCTTCTGACCGACATTGAAACAGCAAGATTGGTTTACTTCAGTTATTTTCATAGTATTATGACCTACGGTTTGTTGTTGTGGGGCTCAGCTGCTAATATTAATAACATATTCATCTTACAAAAAAGGGCAGTGCGCGCTATATACAACTTACGGTCTAGAGATACTCTTCGTGATCTATTTAAAGAAATTAAAATATTAACGGTAGCTTCCCAATACATCTATGAAAATATAATGTATGTAAAGAAAAATTTAGATAGCTTTGTAAAAAATAGTAATGTTCATAAACTCAATACAAGAAACAAGAACAAACTTGCTGTTCCAAGGCGCAGACTGCATAAAACCGGAAGCTCTTTTTTGTGTAGATGTATTACCTTTTATAATAAGATACCAGAACAAGTCACAGAACTGCCCTTGGAAAAATTTAAAAATACTGTTAAATCCAATTTAATGAGTAAAGGTTATTACACTGTTGACGATTATTTGAAGGATAAAAAGGCATGGGCATAACTTTTGTATTGTTAATTATTACTCTAATACCTCAGTATTGATTAGAACAAGTCCGGAATTCTTTCATAGGTCTAAATAAAAGTCCTTTAATTAAACTCGAATCGTGATTTTCTTTTCTAAGTATAAAATTGTGAGAAGTATCCTACCTACTTAAAAACGTACTTCTGGCTTCCTGACTCGACGACTTAATATGGGTAGCTTTAGTATGTCATGCTCACTTCAAACATTTCTGCGGTGGTGTCGTGTGAGGCGGGTCGTTACGTTCCCTCAAATATGGTTGAGCGAAGCGATGGCTGGTTCATGCGTCATGCTCGTGAACGGGTGCTGCCAGTGGGAATGGGTCTGCTTCTGTCTGCTTGTATTAAGGGCGTCGTATAACTCGTATATAAAAGATCTGTTTTATATTGTCTGTATGTATGGCACTTCTTACTCAAAAAATATAATTCTTAATAGCTTACCTTGTTTTGATTTATTTAATTGCAATATTTTTACTTTCTATAGTCAGTAGTTTAGTGAAAGACCTATGAAAAGCTTTTGGATATAAATTTTCAATTCGATGCCTTAACATAGGTAGTCTTAGTATGTCATGCTCTCTTTAATCATTTCTGCGGTGGTGTCGTATGAGGCGGGTCGTTACGTTCCCTCAAATATGGTTGAGCGAAGAGATGGCTGGTTCATGCGTCATGTTCGGGAACTGGTGCTGCCAGTGGGAATGGGTCTGCTTCTGACTACCTATCTTAATGCATATTGAATTGTATGTTTTTCTTTTATTTTTATCCTAGACTGAATAACAAGTTCAAACTTTGAATTTAGCTTAAAATCTGTAAATTGATTAAGAAATTTGAAACTCATTAAGAAATGAGCTTATTCAATAATGTTATTTATTTGTTAATCTTTGTTAATATAAAGTCTGGAAACGATATACATATTTGTAAATATCGTTCCATCTGATTGATAAAGCTGACAAGTTTTTTGCGCCCATTTTTCTTGTCAGTTAAAAGACGTCATAATGGGTGGTAGGGTAAAAGAATTGACGATTTAAAAATGCTTATTATGTGAGCTTATTTAAATAAAATATATTTCACTTTCACTTTCACTTTCACCATATACCTTATTTTCGGAGCTCTGTAGTGCGCAACTTAATTTATGTTAAGTTTAATTTATGTAGATCAAAACAAAACCCGTTAGAACATATTACACGTTAAATTAAACAATAAAATGTAAACAGGTCGCAGTCGCACTAGAAATTACATTAACTTATCCTTGTCCGTATACGAGAGAAGTGTTTTTCTATTGCTGTCAAGGATTGATTTTTAAAGTGCCTGAAAATGAATAATTTATTTACACGCGCTTAATCAGCATCTACTTGCAGTATGCATCTTAGGGCAACAAGGTCATATTGTAAAACGATCGTTATTATTATAAAAAAAATACTTATAAATATGTAATGAGTTGCTACTTACATTTCAATTGCAATCATTCACTTTTATCGATATTTTCTTATTCCACAAAATAAGGTTAAAACAAAACGAAATGATAGAATGTAACAGAATGGTACACACCAACACAGGGGCACAATTTTACTGATTTCTGGATTTAGAGCTCATTTATAGAATTACACGCGCGTAATCAAAAGAGACTATCTGAACTCCTGCGGTGGGGTGAGGTAATTGATTATGGGGCGGGTCGGAGAGTTTCCTTTCTGTACGGTAGTACTTATATCTATTCTGTGCTGCTAGTGCAGTGTCTATGAAGTTATATGTGTATAAATCTTCTCATTTGTCCACAGGCCACTCCAGATCCCCTCGCCCCCCTCCGTGAGCAGCAGTAGCGGCAGCAGTAGTAGCACTTGCAGCGCCCCCCGCGCCGGCACGCGGGAGGTGCACAACAAGCTCGAGAAGAACCGCCGAGCGCACCTCAAGGAGTGCTTCGAGCTCCTCAAGAGACACCTGCCCGCCACCCCCGATGATAAGAAGACTTCCAACTTGTCGATACTCGGGTCAGCAATTAGGTATATACAGGTGTGTATTTTTTTATAAGTCTCGTGGGTGATGACGATTAAGGCTCGTATTAAATCGGGTCATTTTGAGCTTACCATCCAAATTTTAAAAGTGAGACAGCTAAAACAGCCAAAATGGCGCCGTTTTCAGATTTTTATCGTCCATTATTACATAATCATACCTAATAAGTACAAAACAGTTTCAATTTCCCTACCTTAAAGAGATTAATTATTATATTATTGAATTTTAGTTACATTTAGGTAACGTATAAAGGATATAAATCTGAGAACTGAGCCACTTTGGCTCAGTATAAGTTGCCTCAAATTGCATACAAGGACACGGCTTCTAGGTGTAATTATTCTAAGAGTATGGGTATGATTTAAGATGTCGTCAAATAAATGCACTTTCAATTACTTAATTAATTGTCTATCTTTAAAATAGGTACTTGCATTAATAATCACATAAAAAGGGGTCGACACAAAAGCGGGGGAAATGTAAAAAGTATTTTAATATCTGGAAGAGTCTGAGAGATTCCGAAAGAGATAGGTTAGGTTAGAATAGAACTGCGACCAAAAGTACGTGAGACGAGCGAGCAGAGCGAGGTGTCGCGGCAGCGGCGAGCGAAGCGCCAGAAACGACATTTTTATAGAAACTATCAAAAGGTGATTCGATTTTGTCGACAGAATATAAATCTACTAATTTGGAGACAGATATATTTATTTTATCATTTGTCATTATTTGCAGGTGATTTAATACATTTTAAGATAGGTAATCGTTTTGATATTGTTTGGTGATTCAATTTCGGCGACAGATCTAATATTTTCGAGACAGATCTTATTTATTAAGTCATAGCACGTGCATTTATTTGACGATAGCTAAAATTAAACTCCTTTGAAACTGAAATAAAGTTGGATAAGCATTACAAAAAGTCTTGAACACGTTTCATAAAAAAATCACAGAAACGTGATCTTCCTCTTGAGCAAGTACTGAATCTGTTGCGACAAAAAGTTATTTTTGCTGATATTACTTAAATGCTTATGTAAAACTTCTGAGAAACTGAAAAACTTTTGTTTCTTCTCACTTTCATAATAGGGAATATGCATCAAAATTTTTTTTTATCAAAATCAATAGTATAATGCGTGAGAAAATCAACTGTAATATTGAAACTTGTCTCTTGCGTTTTTTTCTCGTAATATAGTTACTTGAAGTTAGCACGCATCAGCTCCCGCCGAAAACGCTCTATACAAAACGGTGACGTCACACATCACGTTTCGGTGTGTTTCGGGCGCGTTTAATATGGAGTTAGCCAATAATCTTCAATTATCTCCCAAAATTTTGCGTTTAAGTAGATATGTGTCATACAAAATATTATTTATTTTTCGATATTCTATCTGACTGTAAAGTGCATTATATCCGAAAACGAAAAAAAAATATCGTCATTTTCCCCTGATTTCATCGTGTGATAAAACGAAAATAATCATTTTTTTTTATTTTTCTTTCTGTTCCATCATGTTTTTACAAGTGTCCGCAGCGATCAAGCTCAATTTTAGGAAAATCGGAGACTTATGCATATTCCCTATTGAGAAACAACCACGACGAAATCCGTGTAATTATTCCCATCTCTATAAATAGCATATAAACATGAAACTCATAATATCAACATAAAAATCTGTTTCCTTTTTAGTTACTAACCAAAGTAGGACCAAACACAAACACAAAACAAGGAAAAAAAATTATAAAGAAACTCAAACAAATTGTAATAAAAATAATCAGTAGGTACATGTTACATCTCCATCAGCCATTTTTGATGTCCCCACTGCTGGGGCACAGGCCTTCCTTATGGGTGGTAAGGAGGATGGGCCATAACCCACCACGCGGGCCCAATGCGGATTGGTGGGTATTAACGACTGCAAATGCAGCCGGGACCAACGGCTTAACGTGCCTTCCGAAGCACGGAGGAGCTCGAGATAATAAACTTTTGGTCACCCATCCCATGACCGACCCTTGCGAACGTTGCTTAACTTCTGCAATCGCTGGGCCAGGCGCTAAACCACTGCGCCACCGAGCTCCTCACATGTTACATACATGCCAGTAAACACCAGATAAATAAATGTTTTGTTCATAGTTCTGACTTTTGAGTAACTATGGCATAGTGGTCCTGTTTGACAGAAATAATATGTTACAATAACTACTTCCAACCAAAGATAGTGCCACAGTATAAGTGTTGATCGGAAGAAACAAGCCCTGTATAATTTTAATCAAAAAATTACAATAAAGACCGAATTAATTTAAAGAAACCTTGAAACAAAGCCACGAAAAACAAATTGCAAACTCCATCAAGGCAACAAAAGAACGGTAAATCATTTGAAAAGAAGAACAATACTCACCAGGGCTACATGAAAGTGGAGGTAGTAACCACAGAATACATAATATGGTAATACTGCTGACGTACTTCTAAGGGCGGTGATATACGCTTAAACGTAACGATTCTATTCCATTGAACAACTTTGCCTACCAGCACAAAGTAACATTTGCAAATCTTTCTTATCGCTTCACTTTCGAAACATGAATGTATAGGATTGACATAAGGTTTCGTTAACAATCGAATTTTAAAACGTCAAATCCATACATGTTTCCAATGTGATATTGGCTACAGGCTCAGGCCAGTTATGATTTTGTCTACCTACATGATGGATGTAGACATAACTTAGCTAAATAAATAACTTATATTAGATTTTCGTTTATGTAGCGTTTTTAAATGTCATTGTTTTTAAACCTCATCGAAAGATTGCAACTAAATTAATTTGTCATAATCATATATTCACATCAAACATGGAATGAAATGGTGGTTACATTAAATGAATAAAGGTGCACATGTTTCACTATTAAAATAGATGATTTTAATTTTAATTTATATGAAAGCAAAATATAAATAAATAAATAAAATAGCATGCATATTATTTATATACAAGAATAGATAAAAGAAAAAACAGCGCATTCTATAAAAAAATAAAAAATATTAAAAAAAAATTATAAATTATGTTATTTATTACAGTACTAGGCACGTATCTTGAAATTTTTCGACGGAGTAGGGATAAATTCGCGCATGTGCTCTTGTGAGCGACCAATAGCGCGCGCCCATCTCCCGCCGCCCGCGCCCCTCACCGCCACGCATACCCAAAATACGCATTTCGCGCAATCCCCACCCGATTTCAAGATACGTGCCTCGTACTGTACTTTCCTCTCTTCGATATTTTGATGAACATTTCTATTCTGACTGAGGTATTGTAGCTGCGTTCTACGTTTGCTGAATGGGCATTTATGCTAATTTGAGTTCAGTCGGTTAGTTTAGTGTGGTGCAGAGCGAGTGTTACATGAGGTACCTATATTTGTATTGATTTTGACGTGAATTCGATATTTTTTTATCGCGAATCAATTGTGAAACTATTATTTTATTAAGAACCTATATTTTTCAAATATTTTCCCAAAACTTGACGTGTATCTTCTTCAAAAGAAATTTTATAAGGCGGGAATGAATTTTTACTTGGCATGTTTGCTTGTTTTTAATTTCCCTTTCAGAGTAATTAAATTTTTGCCTTACGTTTACATATTGTAGCTTAATAAGCTAAGAAATTCTTATAGAATTTCGGTTTCGGAACCTACAAGTATTTATTTACAAGACTTGTAGATTTATTTTGATAAACACAATTTACACGGACTTGTCAAAACTTGCTTGTAAAGTGTAACTAAATAATAATTATTATATTATTCCACAAAAGGCATATACAATGAATACTGAAACTTGTGCACGTGTAGAAGTTTTGATAAACAAAAACAGAGGGCGTCTTCAAAAACAATAAAGTTGGTAGGTAGGTCTGTGGCCGTCCTAAGATTTCTCTAGAATGTTTCGTCAAAACACGTCAATGCTCGTCAAAGTAGCTTTCGTAATAAGATTATTGTACGGCTTCTTAACAAAATGTTCCAAACTTTTTAGTTCATACATCGAATTCGTTAATTTTTTTTCTTGCTTTCCAACTTTCTTTTGAGAAGCTTTGACTAGGTATACTGGATTGCCTTAGAGTTTTTGTTAGGTAATTGTGTAAAGTTTTGAAGTGATTTTTTTGTTTTGAGTCTTACAAAAAGTACACTGTTGTATTGTTTGTTAATGTTACCTAGCTAGGTAGGTACCTTAATTCAATAAAGTTTTTAATTATTTACGAATGAATGAGGACAAAATGAATTAATAATAAAGAATTTTTTTTGTAAGAGAAGATATTTAATAGCTGTTGGTTAGGTACAGTCGAGTTCAATATTGTTTACATTTTTCACAGATGTGGACTGTTATCGTGGAAATAATTCCATTTGTTTTGCAAATATATGTTATGTCCTCTCGCTTTATGTGCCCCTGGTACTTTATACGCAGGTGCTACGACGTAAGGAGCGCGAGTGTGAGCACGAAATGGAGCGACTGGCTCGCGAGAAGATTGCCGCACAACAGCGCCTTGCTGCTTTGAAGAGAGAGGTTTCAGTACGTGCCTCGGTCCGCCCCCGGAGTCTCGGTACGTTTACCTCTGCGCAGTTATGCTGTCCTAGTACTCGTGGATAAGATTATTTAATATTTGGCGCTTGAGCCGTCTGGCTAACGAGGCCCGCTACGGGCCGCGGTCGGCCGAGCGTATACAATGTTTTTATTTTGATTTTTCAACTCTATGTTTCTGTTTATGATTTGTACAGAGTATCTAGACTTAAATGAGTAGAGAATATAATGATAGAAAGGTTATGTCATCGATCTAAATATGGAGAAAATCGATGTTCTGTTTTAAGGGTCTGGCAGATGAGGCTTTTTGATTTTTCTAACTAATAAATGAAATTCGATCGAATTTATCTTAACCAATATAAATTCGATTTTAATTATACTAATAGTACTTAGTTTATAATTACAAAACATCCATAAAAACGTTTAAAATAACCTGTATTTAACTGTAATTACTGGAGTAATTATTTCATAAACTGTCGGTGTGTCGGGTGGATGAATAGAACAAGTGAATAAAGCTCTTATTTGTTTAATATTTCAGATCCTTCTTCTGAAGACAGAGATAGGGATGAAACAGTCAGTAATCAAGTTTTAGGAATTCCTATAAGTGTAAGTTACATTTATGTAACTAAACTAATTTATGTACCTAGTTAATCATTTGTTTGTTTGGAATTAGCTTTACTGATGTTTTTTAGTTATTAAAAGTTGTTTTAAATAAAATCTTTCGGTTTCAGATTACCTCTTCGCCGCCGCAGTCCGTAACACGGATGGAAGCATCTCCCCCCCGTACCTTAAACTTAAGCACGAAGTTGCGCACGCTGCCAATACAAATAACGCCAACTACATCGCAGGTATGCACTCCTGGTAGCGAGTTACAAATTAGAGCTGACTAATCTTGGATTAGAAGGAGTTTAGTGTTGCTTGTAGTGCCATCTTTGCCATAGTTGTATAGTCTCGCCAGTTTAAATCACGAAAAAGGTCACTTACCTTTGTGATTAGTTATTTATTACGCCATTGTAGATAGGTACTAAAACCCAAGTTTCACATATTAAAAATCTCCAAAAGTGATAATTTAGGTTTACCACATGGTTTATTGTCATGTTCTACAGCTTTGTTCGATTGGACTATGGAAAGTGGCCATACACAGATTTACGACGAAGAAAAAAGAAGAAAATGAAAATAGTTGGACTTTATCTGGTCTTAAATCTGTGTATGGCCACTTTCCAAAGGCTTACTTTTATCAGTGGCAATCAAACAAAGCCGTGGAACACGACAATAGCTAAACCATGTGGTAAATCTCGAAAACTTTTGGAGATCACATAAATAAGTTACGGCGGGTTGCGATATGTAAAACTTGGGTTTTTGTTTCTTTATATGTTAGACGCCATTATTGTCGTAATAAAAAACTATATCCTAAAGGCAAACGGTAACCTTTTTCGTGATTTAAAAGTACCACGAGCGACTGCACTATAGTAAGAAAATAGGAATTTTGGCTTAGATTGTCAGTATCAAAGGAAGTGGATATTGAAACTTGTAAGCCACTTTGCTTTTACTTCATTATCGTTTATTCATCTATTAGTTATTGAAATAAATATCACGCATGCTATAACATAGATTATAAACATTATATCATAATATTTTCAGGTCGTGCGGACTTCGTACGGTTCGAGGCATAACACTCTCACTTTGACCACCCTCTCATCGGCGGACACAGGCTCCCAGGTACTGAAAAAAAATACAAATAAAAAATTTTGGTTGATCGTGTTGTTAAGACGATTAGTGCCCTCATAGTGGCGCCCTCGTTATATTAAATTTATTGCTCGCTTATCGAAAATTCATACGTAACGATTGAAGCTAAGGTGCTACAAGGTGTTTGGTAAAAACCTTACAAAGCCGAAAGGGGAACGAAAAAGTGGCCACTTTTGGCACATTTGCCTACTAGTACAACGAACTACCTCGACGTCAGAAAAATCGCACTTCTTCAAAAGTAAATTTAAACTTGGTCACCTGCTATAACGTTCTATTGTGTAAATGTTGATATCTATTGAAAGTACATTTAATGAGCTTTAAATTAATATTTGTTTGATTTAATTAACATAACAGTTACCATATAATTAAACGCTTCAAGCGTTATTGCTTACGCCGACATAAAAGGGAAATAAAAGGGGTAAATTCAGGAAATGCGGGTAAATTCGCTATCGAGATGATGGAGAAAGCACACTTCGACAGTTTAATTAAAAATGGAATACCCAAGATGGATACTATTGCCTATGAAGTTGCTCTAATATTGCAAAAAAATTAGGCAATGTAATGTTGCTAGTAAACTGAATCTCAGTAATTGATTCCGTTCGACGAGTATTCCAACGGTTTCTAGAGACTGTTGGCTATGTATGTTGCTAATTACCGAAATTCAGTTTCCGAGCAACATAACATTGCCTTATTTTTTTGCAATATTTGAACAACTTCATGGGCAATAGTATCCACCTTGGGTATTCCATTTTTTAATTGAACTGTTGAAGTGTATTTTCTCCATCATCTCGATAGCGAATTTACTCACATTTCCTGAATTTACCCCTTTTATTTCCCTTTTATGGCAGCGCAAGCAATAACGCTTTAAGGGTTTAATTACGGTAACTGTTATGTTAATTAAATCAATCAATTATTAATTGAAAGTTCATCAAAATGTTCTTTCAATGGATATCAACATTTACACAATAGAACGTTAGCTAGCAATGTCAAGTCTAAACTTACTTTCGAAGAGGTGCGATTTTTCTGACGTCGAGTGTATATTTTACTACTACTACAACGAGCAAAAAGTGGCCACTTTAATAAAAAATACAAGGTGTTTGCTAAAAGCCTTATAAAGCCGAATATCTAGATAAGGAAGGACCATCAAAATTATTCATACAAAATGAATAACGAAAATATAAAAATGTATGAAACAGCTGATTTTTTTTCGCGATTTCAGAGATGGTCCCATAGTAAAAGTTGTTCAGTTTGATGGTTTGATCAACCCCTCGAGAGGTTTTGTATTAACTAAAAATAACCTTGTATAATGTTGTTCCAGAATGATCACCCGGAGAATGGAGTAACGAATACGCTTAGCACGTTAGTGCATCCAGCACAGATACACCTTCCATTATCTCAAGTAAGTAACATCGATGAAGTGAATTTATTGACAGTCACTCTTACATACACTTTAAACTTTCGCGCTGCATTGTACCTACTTAGTTAAAATAACAGGAATTAAATACGTACCTACGTTTAGAGCCAGCGGCGTACCGATCGGATACGGCGCGCCGCCTAGGGCAAGCACAGAAGTTGCGCCCCTTCATAAGTTATCTAAATGTAAATAAACAGATACACTAAATAAAACATATACACTAGATAGCCAGTTTTATTCCGTTTCATGCGCTTATCTAGTAATCTTGCCTGCCTATATCTAAAAAAACAGCCGCGCAGCGCCATTTTTATTCAGATTCATCCACTAATCTTGTAATCTTGCCTGTCTCTCGTAAAAAAAGGCCGCGCAGCGCGATTTATTGTCAGATTCCTCTTGCCTGTCTTTTGAAAAAATGGCCGCGCAGCGTGATTTTTAGTCAGATTCATCCACTTGTATTGTAATCTTGCCTGTTTTTCGTAAAAAAAGGCCGCGCAGCGCGTTTTTATTCAGTTTCATCCACTAATCTTGTAATTTTGCCTGTCTTTCGTAAAAAAGGCCGCGCAGTGCGATTTTTAGTCAGATTCATCCATTGGTCTTGTAATTTTGCCTGTCTTTCGTAAAAAAAGGCCAAGTAGCGCGATTTTTTGTCAGATTCATCTTACCTGTCTTTTGAAAAAACGGCCGCCCAACGTGATTTTTTATCAGGTTCATCTTGCCTGTCTTTCGTTAAAAACGGCTGATTTTAGTTAGTTTCATCCACTAATCTTACCTGTCTTGACTAATAAGTTGAATATGGGTAGTGTTTCTTGTACATTCGTGCATGGAAGTTGCAATATTATCGTTACTAATTATACACCGTTATTTTTTAAGCATATCTAAAAATTTAATGGGGATTTCAGCCCACGTAATAAGAACTTTTACTATGGGGCCAACAACGGAATCTCGAAACAAAAACAGCTGTTCCATAGAAAAGTACAAGCTGTTTTTTTTTCGCGATTCCGTGGTTAGCCGTATAGTAAAAGTAGTTCGTTTACGTGGTCTGAAATCCCCATTTCATTTTTAGATATACTTACTTAAAAAAATCACAGATCTCGTGCCTTTCACGACCTTCTGGTACATCGAAAATGAATTTAATAAACTTTTAGATTTTTGCATTCACAATGCTATTTAATATGAATTTAATAATTGAATTATATAAAAATATATTCCTTTTTTTGAATTAGTACTTACAATACTTTAAAGTCACAGCAAAGCCATGAACATTTGGATTTACTTTTCTGTGATTCGTGTGTATAACGGGTGTAACAAGACCCTCAACGAAGCTGAAGTCCACGCATTCCGCCCATCATCAGGATCAATTTTGTCTTTTAGACTATACCTGGGAAACCAATAGCTACGAAGTTATTGAAGGTCAAAGTTAAAAAAAATGTTTATTTTTTTATGAAATCTTATTTTATTCGTTATTTCCTTATTTTTGTCCAAAGAAACATTATCCATTTTTTTTGTATTTCGTAACAAACAATGGCTTCAAAACGTCATCTCTTAATGTATCTCATGAGCACGCACATAAACGTGGCCTTTAAACTCGGCCGCACGCAGCTGTGTAGCATACACTCGCAGGCGCGGTCTATTGTACGCGGTACATTGCGTGGTAATGTATGCAATGCTTTTTTTACACCAAAAATTAAAATCGTTTCCCAGCAATAATTTTGAACAGAAATGGTCCTGATGATGGGCAGAATACGTAGACCTCGGCTTCGTTGAGGGTCTTGTTACACCCGGTACATGAAATTGATATAAAAATATTTCATTGTTATACATATTACTATTTTATTGAAAGGTATAGTAACTATAACCTAAAATATATAAAAAAAATCTAAGATTTATTTTGAAGCGTCAACTCAGCGACGCGATACGCATCAGCTAAGGAGCGCGCTTCCCGAAATTACGCCAACACGCTACATATTGTAACCCTCGTTGATACGCGTCTTTTGATTTGAGGCTTCAACCATTCATGTAGCCTTAAAACTTACGACACCAAGGCGATGTCGCACTCTGAGGGAAAATGGGGGCTATAATGAAGCGATCGAAAAAAAATTCAATGTTAAAGGTTAAGCTACAGGGCAAACCCTTAACCCGATCGTCTTTGTTTTAGGCTCAAATTGTAGCGGACTAAATTGTTCAGAGGATTTTTTCTCAAAATTTTGATATCATTCTTCGTTTCCAAAATATCGAGCGCCAAAATCAAAAAATCGGAAAAAAAATGATTTTTTTCCACTATTTCGACCATAATTTTTTACGTTTTTTATTTTCTCGAAAAATTCTTTTTGCACCTTGTAGCTCTCGTAAATACGCGTCTTTTAAGTCTTTTTGAATATCATATCTTCACAACCTTCTGTGATATAAGGGGATCGCACTTTTTCGTGAAATCGGTGCCTATACTGGAGCGAACGAAAAGACATTTTCAATGTCAAAACGAGGAAAAAATAAAGGCACGTCCTTTGCTGCAAAAACAGATAAATGATTAAGAACCGTCAGTGAGCTGTGAGTCGCTGCTGCGCGGGTTAGTCGCCCAGCGACCGCGCGACCAAGTACGTACGAGGGGAGTTCAAAGTATTCTCGGGGTCGGGATTTTGTGTTTAGTAATGAGGGTATTTTTTTACTTTAGTTCTCTCACGGCATTATCCAAGGTGACAATTAAAAAATTTCGTCAGTTTACCAATGTCGTCAGAAACAAAATGTCTGATGCGAAATGTTGACCAAAATCGACCACGGTGGTGCTCGATTCACTCAGCGCGCGTTGCCATGGCTGCTATTCAGGAGTATGGTTTCAAAGAGATCCATCAACCACTTTACAGCCAAGATTTGGCGCCTATAATGACAATTTTTGATTTCTGAAGCTGAAAAAAGGGCTTCGCGAAAGCGATTTTCCGACGATGAAGAGCTTAAGGCGACTATGGACGATTATTTTCCATTTTTTTAAAAGTTATCTTTTGGAGGCTACTGAAAAGTTGATTTCGCGTTGTAAGAAGTATATTGAGGTGCCAAGGGAGGGTACTATATAAAAAAATGAAATTATTTCAGATTTTTCTGCCTTTTCCTTCATATCCATACCGAGAATGAATACTTTGAACTCCCCTTGTACACGTCCATATACCTACTAGTAAAAATTACAGTCGCTTGGCGACCGGTCGACAACTGCGTTTTGGCTCTAACTAATGATAGGTATTTTCACACCTAGGTACCTATTTTCCCGATGTTTCGACCGAGTTTCATCGGCCGTGGTCACGGGCTGACCGATCACGGCCGCAGTCAGTCAGTCAGCCCGTGACCACGGCCGATGCAACTGGGTCGAAACGTCGAGAAAATAGGTGTGAAAATGCCTATCATTTGTTACGTAGGTACGCGTTTAATTCCTGTTATTTTAACAAAGTCACACTTACGTTATTATAATACTTTAGCTGTACCATGGGCAACAGCGTCGCTTAACCACTTCTCAGGTTAAAATTGCTTGCACGCCGCGCTGTCACTACCATACGTTTAGTTCGTACAGGGGCGATACTTACTCGCGCATGCGAATTTTGTTGCTAACTGGTTAAGCGACGCTGTTGCCCCTAGTACACTTGTAAAGATACTTATGAGCTATGCAGACGCGGTATGCATTGCATAGGCTAGGTACCAGTGTTCCCGTATGGGAATCACATTCTAATATCCGAGATATCCAATTAATCAAGCTCAAAACTTTTGGAGAACTAAAACGTGATCAATACGCATAAAAGTTCCACGCAATAAAAAAAAACAAATAACGCGGATCGTTCAATGTCAAAAGGTGATTCACGTTTAGATAGGAAAAAATAGTCACAGATTAGGTGCAAATTGTCAACAAGGTGGAATATTCTATTTACTTGTAGGTATGTTACTACTAGCGACCTGCCCTCGCTTCGCTTCGGTATAGTGTGGAATTTGACATCATGGGTTCCTTTTAACGTTAACGTAAATTTTTTGCGACATCTCGTAAGATAAATAAGATAGAAAAGTAGTAGAACAAAATGTTGTCGTTTATTATGTTAGTATAACCTACTACTGCGGGTCTTTCGTCGATTCATACCATGAGTGTTTCATCCCACGGTATGAATCGCACAAGGACGCTTTTTGAATTCGGTGTTTCATACCAAGCTATCAATTAATTGAGAATATTCTCAATATTTCCGGGACTATTATCACCCGGCACATCACTGTACCAAGCAACTTTTTTAATGTAATTTTGCCAGCACTTGCTGGCATTTGCTGGCTGGTTGTTTTTTTTTGTAACATTGATTTTATTTTCATACCATGGTATGAAACAGCGAATTCAATGCGTCCTTGTGCGATTCATACCGTGGGGTGAACCAGCCCTGACACCCTAGCCGAAGTAACATGTGCAAATCTTCGTTATCGCTTCGCTTTCGAAACATGTATAGGATTGACATAAGGTTTCGTTAGGTAACTATCGAATTTTAAAACGTCAAATCCATACAATGTATGGATTTTGCAAATTTTCGCTCGAACATGTCATGTTCGAAGCGAAAATTTTCACAGGTTACTTTGGCTAGGGGGGCTGGTATGAATCGATGAAAGACCCACTCCTGGGTGTGCGAGGTTGTTGGTGTTTTATAAATAACCGTGTTTATGAGGAATATATGTGTTTGTTTGCAGGTGGTGGGCAGCGGCGGGCTGGTGGTGGGCCCGGGCGCGCTGCAGCTGCTGTCGGCGGGCGGCGGCCTGCGCGTGCTGCAGGCGCCCGCCTCGCTGCACACTAACGGTCAGTATTGTACACTTGCACAAAGCTGTTACGTGGCCCGTGGCCGTGCAACCTCTTTCCCCAGAATAAAAACTTATTTCTCAATTTTCAACTCGAAATCCTCGGAGATAATGGCTAAAATACGTCTCAGGCGATTTGCATCTGATAACCATTTTACCACCGGATGACGCTCCGTGGGTAGGCCCCCGACAAGGTGGACCGACGATCTGGTGAAGATTGCCGGAAGCCACTGGATGCGGGCAGCGCAGGACCGATCGTCGTGGAGATCCTTAGGGGAGGCCTATACCCAGCAGTGGGTGTCGTCCGGCTGATATGATGATGATGAACCATTTTACCAGTAGTTTTTCAAAATTCAAAAGTTCACACATGTCTCGATAAATTCCTCAGCTTTTGGTCCTATTTATCTATTCTGTGGTACTATTCCCATCTCGATCCTCCCAAAATCCTCGGAGATATGGCCAAAAATAAAGAGACGTCTCAGGCGATTTGCATCTGATAACCATTTTACCGGTAGATTTTCAAAATCCAAAGTTCACACGTGTCTCGATAAATTCCTCAGCTTTTGGTACTATTCCCATCTCGATCCTCCCAAAATCCTCGGAGATATGGCCAAAAATACGTCTCAGGCGATTTGCATCTGATAACCATTTTCAATGGTAAAACTTACCTACCAAAGAACCGTAGCAATGTATGTACATCCATCTGTCATATCCAACGAACTAGAGAACTAGTTCGTTGGTGATATCAGAGCTATAAGTTAGCCGATAGAAACCTAGTTCATTAGAAATAAAATACTTTTTAGGTATTTTTTTTCAGTTGTTATTTTAAAAGAATTATATAGTTTTGATTTAATTGGTTTTTTATTTCTCAACTGTACGACACCATTCCAGTCATCTCGTGACCACGACTTTAAGATGTCAAAACGTCGGCGTCGGGAAATAAAAAAATATTAACTTAATAATTCTAAAATAACAACTGAATTAATAATATACGCGGTGTAACCGGTGAAAATTGTTTTATCTCTAA
The DNA here is from genome assembly GCA_928269145.1 of Agriphila tristella. Taxonomy (NCBI): domain Eukaryota; kingdom Metazoa; phylum Arthropoda; class Insecta; order Lepidoptera; family Crambidae; genus Agriphila; species Agriphila tristella. Next base: position 12,871,892 of record OV743445.1, read on the forward strand.
TGTTCAGTATTGTAAGAAAACAATTGCTTACCTATTGGTAAGTGTATTAAAATTTATCTGAAACGAAGGGTATGTATTACAATGCCGAAGTTGAAAAGACCGAATTTTACAAGACCTATGGACGAAATACCGAAAATTGAAAGGCCGAATAGTTGTTTGGCCGTACGTTTAAAATCATGAAAGGACATTTTTCCTAAAATACTAAATCTCGAAGCTTAAAAAACCGAAGGTTAATAAAATTGAGGGTTACACGCCAGCAGGTCGGTTCCTAACCTAACCTCCTCCTCGCTTCCTACGCTGGCTCGTCGTCGCACCTAATAGACCTAAACACACTTTCGGGATTTCGAACTTACGGTCATTTAGTAATCGATCTTTCAAGTTTCGGTCTATTGGATATTGACTTTTAGGATTTTCGGTATTTTGAAAATAGGTGTTTTATGCGTCGATATTTCGGTCGTATGACATGTGTTATGGTTTATCGGCATTTTAATGCATACTCGAAACAAAACATTGTTATCATTTAGTTACTTTCATTTTAAAAAACTTTATTTTAGTATGACCGATTTAATATTGTAGGTACTTAATGTCATAAAATAATGGCTATAGGGACAGTGACTACCAAGCCTGTGGTTACATCAAAACCTAAATAAACATTCCAATCAATGGTTGGGTTAACGTTGTTGACCTTGAATCTGCAACTGCGTGTATCGTTTGTGCCTTAAATTTTTCTTAGACTAATCTTGTTTGGCATCCTTATTTTGATTATATTTTTCTTTATTTTCAGGTATAACAGGGGATAAACATAGGACACATAAAGAAAACGGTCTCGTTTCATCGACACCTATATCCACGGGTAGGGCTTCGTTTATTATAAAAGTCGTGTTAGTTTGGTCAGTTTTGATATCAACATCATCCGTAATATCACAGTACATATATAAGTTTTTTCAAACAGTAGAGGAGCTAACGTCACTTAGGCCCTTTTGTCATTGCACTACGTCGGATCGCTAGGGTTGGCATTTTCCGGCCGTCTCGTGGAATGCTACGCGCGAACGCTATGGAAACAACTGCGACGCGATGTCACAACCCTGACCAAAGTACTGCGAACTTTGCTTAGAACTCTTAGAGTCACGTCAGCCGTCAAATTCGAACGTTTCCATGGAGCTCTCATACTGTTTGAAAAACTTATATATGTACTGTGGTAATATTGTGTACTATTACTATCGGTAATAGTGGCATGGGATCATTGCGTTGCGTTTTGATCTGCGGTAAAGCAACTATCGCTTGGGTTTGTCTTTTTTTTTATCTATTCCCTACTCATCCGGATGAGTTTTAATAAATATTGAAATACCTACAGCAATTTCCCTTTTCATCCGGAGACCCGAAGGTATGCCCCACTCATCCGATTATTTTGCAAACGTGATAATATACTTAAAAATAAATAGGGTCGGCAAATCAAATTTATATAAAAAAATATTAGTTGTTGGTTAAAATAAAATATGTAGTAGCACGAAAAATTTTAATTAGGTACGTAAGTTAAGTACCTAACACATTTACATAATAATATTACCAACCGAGATATTTACATATTTTTTTCTATATGTTTTTTTTTATAATTTCATTTGATATTAGCTTTACATGAACCATTAATGAAATCAAATAATGTCTCCCCCCCGTATACCCCTAAGAAATGACTACCGCACTTTTTGTATTCAGGAAAACTTATTAAACAAGTACGTACTAGTAGTCTAGTCTGTATGGCGGAGTTGAGTCCAACGAAAATCATAGGAAAATTTTATATACAAATCCATAAATCTACAATGTCGAAGGCAATATTAAAAAACTACTTATTGTATCGATAAAAACTCGATAAAAGTTTAGAAAATTTAATGTAGATTAACTTCATCTTGAATAATAATTTGCTCCTATCTGTAATAGTTTTGCTGTAAAATGAAAAAAAAAACTATGGCGAGGGACACTTCGGACGGGAAAATGGGGAAGGGGCGAAGGAGTCCATCTGTTGGCATCTGGCATTTTTGGAATCAAGCATCGGTTGCCAAAAAGTAATACGATTTGCTTCTAGAACTTCACTTTTAAATTCTGGTCTAGTCTATACTATCTATACATAGGTACCTACATATAACTTAGTTTTTATCGTTCTTTTGAAAATAAAATATGATTATCGTTTTAATGACCCAGATAAATGCGCTGCTTTGTGAAGCTGACAAACAAAAGATTTTTAAGACCACAAATATACCACAACATACCACAAAACACTAATTTAGTTTTTTATAAATCTGTTGATAAAATGTGATTATAGTTTTTTATGATCTTGAAAAAGATTACTAATATTTATGAAAAGTGAAGAACATGCTGGAAGCCAAAATACGTAAAAATGTTTTTTCTTAAACATTTGTCTATATTAAGTATAAATAATTGTCAAAAAAGATACAGAATATTTTTTCTGCAGTCTGTATCTTTTTCTTGTTCCATTAGACAAATTATCATGTCGGATGAATGGGGAATATTTTTTCGGATGAATGGGTTACAATTTATTTACATTTAATTTTCGGATGAGTGGGACATATTAACTCGGATCAGTGGGGAATGAAAATAATTCGGATGAATTTTGCGGACGAATGGGGAATAGATCTTTTTTTATGCACTACGGAATAGTGCTTGGCCTTCACCTCACCTGAGGGCTTAGTGCGAGTTGATGTTTTCACTTTTCACTATCGAAAACTATCGGATATACTGCTCATAGCAGCGAACTAAAATCATCATCATCCTCCTGTCCTTATCCCAATTTATTTGTAGTGCTATGTCTACACGAAATAAAATTTTGCGCTCGTAGAACGACCACTATTGGGGTCGGCGTAGCATGTAATACATACTGCATTAGGTTTTGGCAAAGTTTTACGATCGGCCGCCTGCCTGACACCAACCCTCCTTGGGAATGCTGTTGTTGGCAGTTTCCTCGCTGCCATTCGAGTGACCCTTTGTGCGATGGTCTGCACCGGGTCCCTAAAACTTCCCTCTATCGCCTTCTACGATACCCACGGTATGACAGTCCTATTCTTAACCGGAACTGTGCGAAACTGTGCAGCGAACTAAAATCTATGGAAGTATAATTGTAAACGAATATTGCTTAAAAAATGGCACCACGGGGCCGGAAAAGTACAACCCGCTCAGCTTTAGTCGGGCCAGCCACGCACCCGGTGACTGACGTTAGTGTTCTTTTCAATAAATTGCAGTTTGTACTGTAGAGAAAAGATAGAAAGAGAGAGTTTATTAGAAATAACGTCCTTTATAGTCAAATGCTGTAAAAGGTGCAAAGAAGGCAGTGAAAAGATGCAGAAAAACATTTTATTTTTTCGTTTAAGTATAGGAAATATCTATGAGTATACAAATTATGGTCGCTAATATAAGCAACCAGTGTTTAGATGCTTTGTGCTGCATAATTAAATGCCAGCATTTTTTGCTCTATCCACTTAGTTGTACTTTTCGTGTGGTGCCATTTTTTGAGCAGAATGCTTATTCCATAGATTTTAGTTCGCTGGCTCATAGTCAATGCGAGTGAAAGATATAAAACGATAGTTTTCGATAGCGACAAGTCAAAATATCAACTCGCACTAGACCCTCTGATGTTAAGTGACGATAAAGCCGAAGGTGGAAGTACGCCACACCCGGAACCCGGAATCCTCTTCACTAAAGAACTGGCTATCTTACCACAAACTGCCGGAACACAGCAATTTTTAATTTGTTCTTATGGCGTCAGACTTAGGTAAGATGGTGGTAGTTAGCCAGGCTAACTTGAAATAAGCCCTACCACCAACCAAACCAAGTACAAATTGTACCCCTCCTGGCAATCGAACCCGGAAAACCTGCGTCTTAATACGGGTGGGTGAACCAATAAACCACAGAAGCGATTAAAATTGGATGCGTGACCAAATATTTATTTTCTCGAGTTCCCTTTACATTTTTTACGGCATTGGTAAAGAAGGCCTAGAAAGTAAGGAATATCTCAAAAATATGGCTGACGATGGTATTCGTTTCAGAAGGCGGCAGTATGGTCGTAAGTGGGTTGACACCATTGGTAGTATCGCAACCCGCCGCTCATCTGCTCCAGACGCACACGCTCACGCATAAGGTAAAGGAAATGGCTACGAGTGTTTCTTATCTTAATATTTTTGCACAACGGTATAGTGCTTAAAATCTTGGCCTTCACCTCACCTGATGGTAAGTGCCGATAAGGCCGAAGGTAGCGCACTACACCCGGAATACTCATCACCGAGGAACTGGCTATCTTACGAGGGTGGATTGATAAGTCCATGACTTTTTAATGAAGAAAGACTTTTTGTCGGAATATTTTGTTTTATTTCTGTACATAATCTTATTGTAGCTCTGAATATTCAGTCCAACGAAGTTCATAAATAATAATAATAATAATAAAATCATTTATTTGCCAGAATATGGTTACATTGCGGTCTTAGGACTATTTATATAGTCCAACATATTCTATCGAGTAGTTCGATGTGCAAATTAATTTATGTATGTCACAATATTGATTATATTCTATAGGTATGTCAAAGTTTCACAAACAAATCAAATAGTATAAATAAATTTCAAAATAATATCCAGTTTAATTATACGTAATTATAAATACATTAATGTCAAAATCCTAATAATTATCGTTACCTATGTCAATAAAAGAGTTTTAATTACAATATGTCATATTTACTAAAATTTGTCTGATAAATAATCATTAACAGTATAATATAATTTTGCAAGTAGAAAATCAAATAGTTTTCGTTTAAATTTAAAGAATGTCAATAATTTCATGTCATCAGGTAATTTATTAAAAATGCGTATGGCCATGCAGTAAGCGTTTTTAGAATTCAATTTGAGTCTTCGGGCAGGAATAAAAATATCTTCTCCTTTTCGACCTCTGTAATTATTGAAAACCTTATTCTTTTTGAACAAGTGAGAGTGCCTTTTGACATATATCCCTATTTCAAAAATATACAGACAAGGCAATGGTAATATCCTTAAGGAAGCAAATAAAGGTTTGCAACTATCCAAATAGCCTGCACCACAGACAGATCGTATACATTTTTAACCCGTTCCTACCTCTTTAACCCATTATTTTTTTCTTTCATCGCCTGAAAACTGGTAATTGAAATGAGGGCCCATTTCAGACATCACCTTTTGGCTTGATGAAAATCTTTGCCCGCCAAGACATATAACAAGACATTGTGTCCTATTCGCCGTTATTCGAAGCCTTGGTAAACAGATTGAGAATAGCGAAGCCTTTCCGTTTCCCGTTCAGCATCATTATTATAGGTCTATCTTACCAAATTACGTCACATCCGTATCCGACCTCACCCCACTATGTTCACCAGGCGGCCATTGCTGGTTTTCGCGCTCATTGGCGTCCTTTTTTCGCAACCGTTCACATCTAGTCAAACGCTGTTGGCGTTCGAAATTTAAAAATTTTGCCTAAGTAGGTCAAATGCTGTTAGCATTCGAATTTTAAAGTTTTCTAAAGTAGGTCAAACGCTGTTAGCGTTCGTAAAATTCTTAATTCGAATTTAGATTTTATATTACATATTTTTGTTGAAAAGTAACATCTTACGATTTATTTTCGGTTATTTAAAATGCGTGTGCGTAGAAATTCCAAAAAACCATACGTAAAATCAGTGTTAGTTGGGTCCGACTTTGTGTCGTCTCCGTTTTCGTCATGTTCGTGGAGTAGCAGAGAACGAGGGCGAGGGCATGGATCTACAGTAAATATGACGCGTGATTTGAATTGGATTGAGGTAATCTAACGCCTCGCCATAAGGTCAGTGAAATTTTTCCATTATTTAATAATGATATGATTCTACCCACGATATGTTGAAAAATAATTTCTGTTAATTCTTACATTCGTAAAATTGCCGTTCATGAGTGATATTCGCTTTTGGCCTATGCGATCTCCTAAAAACGTTATAATTTTGACAAATTTAATGCTTATGAAAATTTTTATGTTACGGAAAACAAGTTTCGTACGATTCCTATTCATTTTTGGTAAAGCTATATCGTGTTGAATGTGAGCTGAGTACACAAATACTTGTGTTTCTAAAAATATGAAAAAAGTGTATGCTGCTTGAATCCTAGCACTATCCGGCCATTGCCGTGGCATTTCGTTCGACTCATAGTTTTACTTGACCAGTGTTGAGATTAACCATTGTGCCCTATTTTATTGAGATATGTTGTTTAGCCGTAGTCGTTTGAACGAGTATATATTTTTTTTAAGTCACTGCTTTGAATATGATTAGTGATATGTAACGAGGCACTTTGAACAAGAATAAGTAGTCGTGGTTTTACAAAAGAATCTTGCCTGTAAATTGGTGTTTAATTAAAACATTTAAACTGTCAGATATTGACTTGATTGCGGAATATTACAATTGATGGCGTATTTGATGCAGCGGCAGTAAACGCTATCAATGCGCAAAATGGCCCGGGTTCAATTCCCAGTAAAATGAGCGTACTAATCTTTTCTTGTGTATAAATAAAAATGAATGCTTTTTATTTGTATGCTTTCCAAAACCATTAATTTGATTGTGATGAAACTTGAAGGACCTTATCTGCGTACACCACCGAAGGTTCCGCCCCAAAAAAAAAAAAAAAAAAAAATATATAATAAAAAAAAAAAAAAACGTGTTTTAACCTTTGATTGAATATATGTGTGATACTGATATATATGCTTGTCAGGTACAGCTCTATCAATAAAATTAATTGTGGGAACTGTTTTAAATAATTTGAAATCTATTTTTGATTGCAGGCAACTCGAAGTTTATCATAGTAATTAGATATTTTCTATTATTATTATTATACCCCTCGGTTCCAGCTTGTTCCGCAACTGAACCGGGGAAGGTCTATCGGCTGCTCCTGGCACCGTTGACACAAGTTTATGAAAGTTGTATTTACATAATTTTGTAATTAAAACATGCTGTTTACTTCCTCTATGGTAGTAAGCCCCACATGTTAAGAGCTGTGTGAGTTATAACAATATTTTTAATTTGGATTTATCCGGTCGCTTTTGAGCACCGTTGATTGAACTCTGGCGGTCACTCCTGATGGATTCCGTTGATTAAGTATCTTACTATTTAACATAAATTCGGTCACCCTCTGATGGGCACCGTCATTATAGTTATGTAATATCAATAAATATATTTACATTCGATAAACATTTATTATGGTTTAACATAAATTCGGCCGGTCGCTCCTGAGCACCGTCGGTTGATGTTTTGATATAAAAATTATTTCGGTTGCTTTTGATGAGCACCGTCCAGGCACCGTACATATTTTAACTTATTTTATCTTATTATTTTATTTAATTATTCTGTGTAAATACTGTCCTTAATCCCTGAGGGGGAGGAACTTAAAAAGGGGATCATCCAAGATATTCCCGTACTTCTGGTGGGCACCATGTTTCTAACAACCACTAGTTGCTGCGTACAGAACAACCAGAAGATGAAATTTTGAAATTTTCTTTGGTGAGTTATTTATTAATATTTATTTTTATAACCGTGGACCTGGTAAAACAAGTTATTACGATTGAATATTTCAATCAATATATTTTACAGTTATTTAAAATGTTTCTTTATTAAAAATATCGAACCGGGTGCTAGCTAAGTCCGGGTGTCGCAAAGGAGGTTCACCAACAGTTGCGTTCTGGTGCTTCACTGGTCGCTGCCGTGGCACACTCGATGCGCTCGCTCGGCTCGCGCTTTATTTTGCCGTTTTGTGACCAAAAGGTCACAGTTTTAATCTAACCTAACTGGTGATGTCCCTTTTGGATACACTGTAACCAAAATAAGTGTAGCAGATATTATGTTTTGTTTGAAAATTTTAAATTCATTTGTATGCTTTGAAGACTAATATTGACTCATGGATATCCTAGCTAGTTTTAAAGCTGTGGGTTTAGTTAAGTGGTCACTGCAAGGGTTGTGCTTGTTTTACATTTTAAATTTTATGAAGATAGTCTGATGATGTTGGTTTTATTACAAAGTGCATTGATATCCGATTTGCCGGGGGCGTGTAATGTGTGTGTACATTAATACATAAAGTGCTAGTTTTAATTGTACTTTGACCACGTTGTGGTGTACATTAATAGATAGGAATTTTAAAAATCACTTTAACTTGTAAATGTTTTGTTGTGATATAAACCCTATTTAATTCTTGTGGAATCTCGATTTTACTCAGACCTTGATTGAATCATTCTATATTTTGATTATAATCTTAGCACGGTGTAGATATCAAGTTAACATTTTGTTATATACTTACTTAAATACTTGTTGAATATTTCAGTAGAATATGAAAGCACTTCTATTTAGCTACCATACATGTACCATAGGTATTCTGGAAATCATTTTAAAATAATACCCCTAATTGCACTTTGACATAACTCAGTTGTTGTAAACACTGTCGATCTGATGTTATATTGGTTGGTGTCTGCGATTAAGTTACTTAAATATGCTTTCCTAATCAAAGCTTAATTACCATGGGGCAGCACTGGCACCCGGCTCTTGTTTATTTATCCGGGTGCTAATACTTGATTTGTTAGATAACAGAGGTAATCTTCTTGGTGGATGATTCCAAAGTATTTATGTGATTTTAATTGAATAATTAAATGCAAGTATATTAATTGTAATTATTATTACTATCATTGTTGATATGCAACATTTTTGCTATATTGTTAGAAATTCAAGTTCAAAACGAATGTTATATAAGTATTAAGTTTATGCTGCGTGCAGTTTTTCCGATGGCCATAGAAACTATGACATTTAGAAACTTAATTGATTTAATTTTCTTTTAAATATTTATTTTATAGATTGATAAAAATAAAATATTTTATTTACTTACCTTTACCTACAAAAGACGAAACTTTGTCTACAGAAAGTAAAGACATGTTGAAATAATTAAAGTCATATTTCTTTCTTTGATATGCAGTACTGTCATATTTGTTCTTTTAATACATCTTTTGATTTTATCTATTACATTTATTATTTTGTCTATACCTAGTATTTTGATTCCCAATGTTAAGATGTCATTTAATTTTGCGAGGATAATTAAAAATGTTACAGTTAAGTGTAGTGAGTACTTAGCTAAATAAGTATGTACCTACTTAACTATTTATTTTTTGTTTTGTTTTTGGCTAACACAGCTGCTGTGTGCTGACTACACCAATCGAATACTAAATGTTTTATTAAGTGTAAAAATTCAAAGGGACTTGTTAATGTTAATTAATATTCGATAGCAATTTATATAACACTTACGTGTAATACTAGTGCTTGTTCCACCTACACATAAAATTTATGTTAGACGTGACACAACAAGATGTCGCAAACAGTGGCGCACACATGTCTGTGTGCTCTCTAGCTAGCTAGTCGGCCTAAGTTAATCAACACCAAAGGTTAAATCTAAAAAAGTTACCTTTGGCTTAAGTCAGTCGTATAACGTTTATTTTTGGGTAGGTATTTATTGAGTTCAGTTCGCAGTTTACGTTAAAGTAATTTAATCAAGTATCTGATATAGAAGTAATAACTTTGTGATCGCGTTCACAAAGGTTTATTTTATTATGATATCTAAATCCAGTTAGGGATTTTATAAAGATCTTTTAGTAAGGTTTGTATCTTTAAGTGAAATAATTGTGCAGCAACTGACACCACAGTTGTAATTAAAGAATCTGAGAAGAAAACGTTGTCTTGTCCAAGATAATTTTGAAGTAGGCGATCGACGCGACTTAAGCAGAGATGCACTGTCAGCCAGCAGTCATATTAAACGATAACATGACTAAAATATGAGTTAGATAATGTATGTTAAATAATTACTTAAGTAAATTTTATGAGAATTTATTTAAAGCTGATTTGTCAATGGACTTTGTTTCAGTTTTAATTGTTATGTTTTTGTATTTTGTTTTTCATCCCTTTACTAATTTTAAAGAAAGATTTCTTTTGATCTAAATTAAAATAATTTTTAAGAGTAATAAACTATTTATGATTTAAAGTGTCACATTGGCGTCCTGTCCCTGTTCACCAGGCGATAACAAACAATGTCTCAATCTGTTTACCAAGGCTTCGAATAACGGCGAATAGGACACAATAGGAGCGTTTTACCTACCATTAAAACGCATATTGTGTCTGAAGCCTTATTCGAAGCCTACCTTCAAGGGCTGCCTGGTATGCATTCAATGCTAATTAGTTGTAAAGTATTTTCAGATTTTGAGACTGCAATGAGCGCGAAAACCAGCAATGGCCGCCTGGTGAACATAGTGGGGTGAGGTCGGATACGGATGTGACGTAATTTGGTAAGATAGACCTATAATAATGATGCTGAACGGGAAACGGAAAGGCTTCGCTATTCTCAATCTGTTTACCAAAGCTTCGAATAAGGCTTCAGACACAATATGCGTTTTAATGGTAGGTAAAACGCTCCTATTTATTCATGTTTGGTAGGAGAAAAAATCTCACTGGGGTTGAATCTAGAGAATAGGAAGGATTCGCATCTTCATTCGATGAGTTTTGATGTCATGAGTGCCGCCGAGAGGGTCGACAGGGTCATTAAGAAAAGTGACAAGTCTCTTGAGCTTTTTGTTTCCAGAAGTAATAATCTTTTGCCAAATTTGAAAAAAAAAATAGTGTAAAGATGTCTTAAGGAGTTTCTTTTTGAGACAGAAAAATAAATTATGAAAAAAAAGTATTTCTTCTTTTCAAAGTCATGGACTTATCAAACCACCCTCGTACTTCTAACTGCCGAAACAATTTTTAAATGGCAGAATAATTTGGCTGATTCACAAATTGTCCACCAGTCGGCGCACTACCACTAACTTGGCACTAGTGTAGATGTAGACCTGTCATTTTGTTATTTGCTATGTGTTTGCTATCAATTTTTGGATTTTGGAAGCAAATTTTCGCAAATATCAATTTTCGTTCGTTTGAACACATTTTGGTTTTCTTCAAACTTTAATTAATTTACTGTCCAACATCCATAATAATAATTATTAACTTATTAGTATCAACCATTTTTGGATATAATTTAAATAAATAGGAAAATTGAGGGTAAATGCCCATACAGAGGTCTCCAGCAGCAGTAGCGCCACCAAGCGGGATAAATTTTGTGATATCCTCCCATTGTTATTATGGCGTCAGACTTAATTTAGGTAATATGGTGGTAGCTAGCCAGGCGGGCTTGAAATAAGCCCTACCACCAACCAATTATCATAATAAAACCATTGTGTGATTTGATGAACTTTACTTTCCAGATGGTCGAAACACAAATGGTGAAAGGCAACGTGACTCCCCTAACAGTAAGCGCCCAGTATCTCAGTGCAACCACCATAGTGAAACCGATGGTGGTGGTGAGCGCGGCGCACACGCCCTCCGCGCCCCTCGCGCCGCCCGCCTCCTCCCCGCCCGCGTGATCCGCGCCCAAGCTTGCACCTTCTGAAGCTTATAGCCGCCTGGTACTCACTGGGACAGTTTCACCACTTAGAATGTAGACAGACTGAAAAAAAATAAGAAGACATTCACAACTTAATGTAGACAGACTGAAAAATAAGGACTTGCTGTCTGTGACGTTCTGAAAAAAATATAAATCAAACTAAAAAAGACTGCCGCAGATAAAGCTTGAGAAAATAAAAGCAAATCGAACTCCAAGACGGCAAGTAACTACTCGATGTTTCGAAATTAGCTCATAAATTCTTGAAAGGCAGGTGGCACAACTCCGAACTCCTTCAGTTTTAGTCGTCTTCGAATAAGTGGATCCTCGTTGTCGAACAACATGAGACTGAGAAGATTAAAAATCTAATTAGGACTTTATTTAGTAGGTATGAAATGTTAAGTGATGTGTTCTACAGCTTTCTTCTATTCAGAGTCTGCTCTTGTTATGAGTGTGTGAAAACTGGCCTCGACGCGTATGCTCGTTGCGAGGAAATCACTATACTGCCAAAGTATTCTGTTAGCAATAATTTCGGTGCGAGTGACGTTTGTCATGGCAGCGCGTTGACGTTTAGCCGTCTCTTTTGCTTCGGTGAGACGTCATGAAGAGTGAGTGCGACAGAGTTAACGCACGTGTTTAGGTCGCGAATGATTAAAATGCAATATTTTCGTGGATGGTGAACTGGACTATGTGGCGGTGGACTTTCGCAGTGCAACATCGTTGTGCTATAGTTGTACACTTGTGTATTTTTCTATTGATACCATAGTCCATTGTGATCGCATACAATAATTTAATAGTTATCGAAGTGAATGTAAATCCATTATTTAATTTTATTTATTGTTAGTACTTTTAGGGAGCAAAATTTTAGTCAAAAATTAACAAACGATTTGGACAGGTTTCGTTTTTGAAAATTATATCATATATCATACTTTAACAACAAAGGATACTTGTTGTAGCAATTTTAATGAATATTTATGGATGTAAGGATTTCTTACGGATACAATTTTCAAAATCACTTAATCATGGTGAAATCGTAGGGTAGGGCTAAAAGTGTACTTGTTATGTATAGACTAACAAGACGATATTTTATTTTTTCTATATTGTCTGTGATGCGTGCAGATAGTGTCTGTAGTAAACTCTGTACAAAGACGTCTATATACATAGGTGTTGTCAATTTCTAACAATAAGTATGTGTTATAAAAGTCAATAATGGTTAAAGTGAAATTATGTAATATAAAAATTGTGGCTTATAAGTGTAAATGCAATATTAATTCGGACATCTTATGTGATACTTGGCATCAAACATCAAGAAACCAGAGGTCAGAAGGCGGTCTGCTCTACATTCTCTTTGCTTATTAACTTAAAAATAAATGGTTAAGACTGTTTATTGTCATTTAAACGAAAATAAGCGTTTTTCCAATGACAAAATCTAAAGAATGAAAGCATTAATGTTGATTTAAACTTTAGATTTTAGGAAGCAATATTCCTTATAAAGCAGTGGCGTATTTTCAGATACACATTTTTTGTCTAAAGGCATTTTCAACTTCGCCTTCATAACGGCTAGCGTAGAGTAGTTTCGATCGTTTTAATGAAATAAAAAAATGGAACGTGATCGGAATATACAGTCTTAATTTAGAATTATAAATTATTAAATTGATGGATAATAAAAAATTCAATGTTCTATTATCTGTTGCAAGAGTCAAATAGTGGCTCTATGATTAATTTAGTCAAGTCATGGGTTGGAGGCCCTCAAGGTAACAACCTAGGTATGATATAAGAGAGGTTTGTACTTAGTTTGAGATGTTAAAAACAAATCAAAGACTAAAAGTAGGATTCCTTAGTAGTACCTACTATATTCAGAATACTAGGGGAATATGAGATACAAGGAGACGCCAACAGCTGGTTTCTTGAAGTGGCACGGGCCGTGCGGCCGTCCTCTCACAGTGTGCCTAGGCGGGACCTCAATGCAGAGCTTTCTATCAGCCAAACGATAGTTTATGTAAGTTTATCTACACCCATGCTTAAAATCCTCTATAAAATGTTCTGAACACAGAAAAAAGGTCTATGGTTCTGAAACAGCTTACTGCCAACATTATAACAACCAGTGCTACAGTAACCACAATATAATAGGGGGTCTTGCGTCGATTAAGGGCTGGTTCATCCCACGGTATGAATCGGACAAGGACGCTTTTTGAATTCGCTGTTTCATACCATGGTATGAAAATAAAATCAATGTTACCAAAAAAAATCAAAGTAAATGCTGGCAAAATTACATTAAAAAGGTTGCTTGGTATGAAACAGCGAATTAAAAAAGCGTCCTTGTGCGATTCACACCGTGGGATGAAACACTCATGGCATGAATCGACCAATATAGGAGCGAGAGCATGTCGCGCTCCTCCCTGCGTCCACGCCCGACGAGTTACATACACAAATTCAGTACAACATTATAACACTCGTTCGGATGTAATTATGACGAGGAAGAGGAGCGCGATAAGCCCTCGGACGGACATTATACGACTACTATGTACTATTATGTATTCTGTGCTACTATGACACTGGTTGTTTCAACGTTGCCAATAAGCCACCGTTTCAAAACCCTTTATAGAGGATACAATACATATCATGGGTGTAGATAAAGTCTTGTATGCAACTGTACATAATTGGGTATTAAAACACTCATGTGATACTATTATCAGAACCCCTCATTATAGTACAGTTGCATAAATAATTATTATCGGACTATCCGTCTTTTTAAAAAGTTAGCAAAGACTCGACTCTATATTCTGTAGCTTGGCTGTTTTTGTGGTACAAAAATTAAATTTTAACATGACCGAAAACTTGTTCAGTCACTGTTAAAAGTAATGTTTGTCAATGTGAACCTATCTTTAATTAATTTTAATGAGGGTATGAATATAACTTGGCTCTCTGTTTCGGTATTGTTCAGTTTGTGAATGAATGTTGTACTTGTTAACTTATTGCAATATTTTTGGCCAGGTAACGACCGCACTGCTATATTTTAAGTGTTTTTATATAAGTTATGAGTACCTAGTTCATATTTTTCATGTTATTTAAATTTCACAGACCACTTATTACTGAATTCGGAAAAAAATATTTTACATGTTCCCAATTGAAGTGGTCCGTTTATTTTTATAGAAGAAATTTTTAGCTTGTTCTTGTGAAATAGAAATTGGCACCAATAATAATTTGGTCTTGGGAAAAGTATTTTTTGGGCACCTATACCTATCCTGCAAAATTTTTATTTTGTATCCGCAGAAAAAAAATGTATTTTCTTTCTCTACTTTTTACTTACTTTAAGTTTTTCAATACCTTTACAGCTTCGGTGTCATAATAAAAAATGCTTCAAAATCTTTCAGAATAAAGCATTTTTGTCTTTTGCCCCGCACTTTCATATTTGGACCAAAAATGTATGAAACGTGGATGACAGATACCCTTTGCGAAAACGAAGTAACTTTTTTTTCACGCAACCCAAATTTTTAAACCTTTTTTCTATTAATAAGGGAGCTTATTCCTACTTATAAAACACCAATTTTCATATTTTTTTTGACATTCCCCATTGTAAAGACGCGTGTCGCTGCCACGATAACTGCTTATTTTGATCAAATTTCGATGTTGTAAAATGTTTGTTATAAATTCTAAATTAAATAACAACTGAACAAAATAGCTGTGGGTGTAATTTTTCAATGGTTCTACTCACTTTCCAGATAGGTGGCCCATTAAAAAAAAGATTCTTATATTTTTTTAAATGTTTATGGTTGCACTGTTAAAAATAACATCACATTAACGGTACTTTGGAATAGGTAATGGCGTTCCTTTAAAACACGTTTTTATTAGGTTGTTTTTTACCACTGTGTTCCAATGACTTAAAACAAGATGAATGGGATATTTGTGTGCCAAAATTATAACCAAATCAGTTTAGTCATTGATGCAATATTTGAGTAGAAAATTAGAATTACTAAACTAATTAAATAAAAAAAAATATGGAAGAAATATCATTGTACAGAGGGCAGCTCATTAAAATATTATGATTAAAACGAAGAGGTTATTAGAAAAACATAAAAATGTCTGTTAAGTGTTAATCTCGGATTTGTCTTCGAATCTTTGATTATTGTGATTTAATACTTTAGTTGTGATTGATGTCGATTTTTTTTCTTCTTTAGTTTAGTTTCCTAACCGTGGTCCCTACCCTACCTACTTAATATTATTGGATAATACTACCCCTGCGTTTCCCGTAAGGAACCCCTTATTATCATTACGAAATCCTTACAAACAATTAGAATCTAAAATGAACGTAATACAAAAAACTATTGGAAAGGATTTACATATAGTAAGTGCATTTTTTTAATCTGTTAATTTAAAAAAATATAAACATATACTTATATTTACATAGGTACTTACCTCAAAAGAAATTGACCGCTCCATAAAATGGTAAATTTTTGTATATAGTTTTTTATATTATTAAAAAGCAGTATGTTTATAAAATATATAAATGCTTTTCGTACTGATTGTTTCGTCACTTCGCCTAATGGGTATGTCAAAAAAAGGAATATGTATGTAAAATAATATAAAAAGAGAGAAATTTATTTTAATTGTAATATTGTGAAGCAAAAATGCTCATGTAAATAAAAATGACTTAGTGTATAAAGTTATAATATGTTAGAAATACAAAACAAATTACATATTTTTTACTGTCTTTTATTGTTTATCCCAATCAGTCATCTTTGAATGGCTATGTCGATAATTCATATAACACATACGACCGAAATATCGACGTATAAAACACCTATTTTCAAAATACCGAAAATCCTAAATGTTGATATCCGATAGACCGAAACTTGAAAGATCGATTATTAAATCACCTATAGTTCGAAATCCCGAAAGTTAAAATGCCAATAGTTCGAAATCCCGAAAGTCTGTTTTGGTGCGACGACGAGCGAGCGTAACGTAGCGAGCGAGGAGGAGGTTAGGTTCTATTGCGACCAACAAGGCACGAACCAAGCGAGCGAAGCGAGCGTGCTGCTGCAGCGGCCAACGAAGTGCCAGAACCGATGGTTAATTGACGGTCACATACATGCCAGCAGGTGGCATGTAACATTAACCCTTGAGGGTTAATTGATTAACCATCGGTTTTTTAAGCTTCGGTATTTTAAGGTTCGGGATTGTCTTTTAGGTAAAATGTCCTTTCGTGATTTTAAACGTACGGCCAAACAACCATTCGACCTTTTAATTTTCGGTCTTTCGTCTTGTAAAATTAGGTCTTTTCAACTTCGGCATTGTAATACATACCCTTTCCACAGTATATTATTATACGAAACCAGATCGAATGCCTTCGACAAGTCAAAAAAACAGGTATATATCGGAGTTTTCCCTGGCAGTATAGTATTGAACAGTCTGCTTGAGGCATAAAATAGCACTTTCTGTTGAGAGGCCTGGGGCCCTACCGGCTAACTTTTCGAACTTCGGCGGGTCTGCCAAGCTTCAACTTAAAACAGATAAATCGAAGTAAGGAATTTCGTATTGTACTATTTGCCGAAATTATTTGGAAGATATCGTATGTTCGTGTGACATCAACATGAATTGGGGTTCACCATTTTGGCCTGGGGCCGTACCGGCTAAAGAATCGATTATCGAAAATTCTGCTGAGTTTCAACTTAAAAAAAAGTTAGGAAAATATAGACGATTCAAAAGTACTTAATAATTAAGTTTATTTGAATAAAGCTTATTTGACTTTGACTTTGAAACAGAAAAATCAAAGTAAGGAATTTCGTCTTGTACCATGGGCAACAGCGACGCTTAACCACTGCTAAGGTCAAAATCGCTTGCACGCCGCGCCGTCACAACCATACGTTTAGTTCGTGTAGGGGCGATACGCGCGCACACGAATTTTGTTGCAAACTGGTTAAGCGTCGCTGTTGCCCATAGTACGTTCTGTTGACGTAATTTGGAAGATAACGATGTTCGTGTGACATCATGAATTGGGGTTCACCATTTTGGCCCAATTGGGGCTCGATTTTTTTTTTAATTTGAAACCCAGCAGACTTTTCGATAATCGATTCGTTAGCCGGTACGGCCCCTGATTGCGGCTCGATTTCTCTGTTTTAATTTGAAGCCCGACAGACTTGCCGAAGTTCGATGCGTTAGTCGGTAGGTATTGCCCCTGGTTTGAAACCAAACTAATATTTAAGTGCATTGGGCCGGAATCCTAAGGGTGCGGGTTCGAGTCCCGTCTGAGACTCTGAGCTGCTACCTACGGGCGGGTCGATTTTTTCTAGTACTCTTTCAATTATATAAATTATCCTAATATTTAATCTTATTTCCATCTTTTCAGTTTATATGTAGGCAGGTTTTTTTTTCAATAATACATAATGGCTTAGGTTTAAGCAATCACCAGATTTAATGAAATATAACACCCAAAAAATCATAAGTACTTACCAGAATTTAATCCCCATTTTAATATGAAATTATCCTACTTCCTACTAATATTATAAATGTGAAAGTTTGTGGGTTTGGATGTTTGGATGTTTAGATGTTTGGATGTTTGTTCCTCAATCACGCAAAAACTACTGAACGGATTTGGTTGAAATTTGGCACACAGATAGAAGATAGCCTGGATTAAAACATAGGATACTTTTTATCCCGATATTCCTACGGGAACGGGAACCACGCGGGTGAAACCGCGGGCGGCCGCTAGTCACCAATAAACGTAAAGTTCGCTTACCTAAAAAAGGCAAGTAGGTATCTTCAGAATAATCGCTGAGCTACCCAAAAAGGCCACGCATGCACCAAATATGTACTCGCATTTTATTTAAAATTTTCACCCAAATATGTTTCACAATTTTATCCTAATAAATCATTGTTTACCCGAAAAATAATAAATGAAGTTCTAAAGGTTTACCGATACTACCCTTAAATGTTTACTAAAGCCTATTTATACAAACTCAGGAGTAGGTAAGTGTGTCCATCAGCCATTTAGAATGTCCCCACTGCTGGGGCACACACAGGTCTTCCTTTATGGGTGGATAAGGAGGACGGGCCATAACCCACCACGCGGGCCCAATGCGGATTGGTGGGTGTTAACGACTGCAAATGCAGCCGGGACCAACGGCTTAACGTGCCTTCCGAAGCACGGAGGAGCTTGAGATAATAAATTTCTGGTCACCCATCCCATGACCGACCCTTACGAACGTTGCTTAACCTCCGCAATCGCTGGGCCAGGCGCTAAACCACTGCGCCACAGAGCTCCTCAGGAGCAGGTAAGTACTTACCCAGAAAAAGTGAATATTTTTATTTTTGTATCTACTAACTAGATTAAAATAATGATTCCAAACTAAAGAAAAACTCATATTTTAGCGATATTATTAACCGGGGCGTAGCGACGTGAACGTGAAGGGGGAAGTAGTCATATAAATGGCGGCATTTGGGACGCGGACAAAGTAGAGTCCGTTCTAGTCAGTTTTATTTATTCTATGCCGCGAGACTCAACCAATTTGCCTTCAATATAATTTACTCGGTTATATGCATATGTTATAGTCAAAGCCCGATGTGTAGTCTCTTCGCGGAATTACTGGTTAATCCTAGGTTTGACTGACGCCTTTCGGCAAACCCCGAAATGAATTCTTATTTCGGACTTTGACAGATATATTTTTAGGCAAACCTAGAAGTGCCTAAATGTTCAGTCAAACCTCAAATACAAAATAATCTGTTTCGGACTTTGCCTAGTCAATCCTAGGAACGACTAAGGCAAATCGTTGCTATTTAAAGCGTTTCATGCATGAGGACAAGTGGATCTTAAAGATATGCAAACGTGTCCTGATCGTGATTACAAATACATTTTAAACTATAAAGATCGTTTGACAACATTTTTGATACTATGTCCCCTTCATACAAAAACAGTACAGGAAGTAGCTCAAATTCTTCTTGATATTTTGTGTGGATCGTTCTGGCAGCGCCACGGTTTCCGATTTGCGTGAAAAAAATTCACCATGTAGGCCGACTTTTTCCCAGTCGGGAAAAAATACGTTTGATTTTTTCCCTCCACTGGATCCGAAGATATACGAGGTTTTTTGTGGCGCTGCCAGAACGACGTCGTTCTGGCAGCGCCACGGCTATATCTCATTAATTACAAATGCTAGAATAAATCCGATTACATACAGATTTTTGGCTTTTTTTTTCCATTTCACACAAGCTAACATCCACCCGTGAATGTCAACAGATTCAGGAGTAATCGTGGGTCATTTGTGGCGCTGCCAGAACGACGTCGTTCTGGCAGCGCCACCGCGGTATCTCAGCAATTCGTTTTTTTTTTCCTGGAAACGGTGTGGGTATATATTTAATACCTTCGTCATAAGGCACGGCAAAAAACGAATTTCTACATTTCATCGTGGATTAAGGATTTTATAGGCTTTGAGAAATTCTAACCTCAAAAAAATTTTTTTTCGCTCTAACGCCTTTAATTGATGTATTAAATAACATTCGCGCATTCCCTTATCTTCCTATAAAGGGAAAAAAATAAACCACCATCGCAGCATTAGCCGGTCCAGAGAAATCATAGGTTTAGATTTGGTTCATACATTAGGCATCGTTCCCGTAGCGCCACACCCAGTACACCATGATCCAGGGCACCTGTCGCCAAACTGAGTATGCCAATATTTAGTACCACCATAGCGAACACGGAAAAAAATCTGATAACGTGTATAACACAGCTACTTTCCGAGAAATAAGCCATTGATTCAATATGCCATACAATTGGTACATTCGAGTAGAAAAGTTTTAAATTGCTTTTTATTTTAGCATTTTAAGTATCGGATCCGGTGCCCAAAACCATTTTTTACTATACACGGTGTTTGGTAATAGCCTTATAAATCCGAATATGGTACATTTAAATATTTTGTTTATTAATTTTTGTATAAAAAAACAGCAGGTTTTTTTCGCGATTTCAGAGTTGGTCCCATAGTAAAAGTTGTTCAGTTTGATGGCCTCTATCTACAATATTCGGCTTTATAAGACTATATTACCAAACACCCTGTAAAGATAAACTAAACGATCGTTCAGACAATGCTTGATAAGCTTGTAAACGGTAACTGTAACTGCTCAAACATCGCTTCTAGACTATAAGAAAGGCTTGCAGAAACATTTTTATTATAACGGTTAAACCGGTTTTATCGAAAGATTTTTTTCCGTGTTCGCTATGGTGGTACTAAATATTGGCATACTCAGTTTGGCGACAGGTGCCCTGGATCATGGTGTACTGGGCGTGGCGCTGCGGGAACGATGCCTAATGTATGAACCAAATCTAAACCTATGATTTCTCTGGAACGGCTAATGCTGCGATGGTGGTTTATTTTTTTCCCTTTATAGGAAGATAAGGGAATGCGCGAATGTTATTTAATACATCAATTAAAGGCGTTAGAGCTAAAAAAAAATTTTTTTGAGGTTAGAATTTCTCGAAGCCTATAAAATTCTTAATCCATGATGAAATGTAGAAATTCGTTTTTTGCCGTGCCTTATGACGAAGGTATTAAATATATACCCACACCATTTCCAGGAAAAAAAACGAATTGCTGAGATACAGCCGTGGCGCTGCCAGAACGACGTCGTTCTGGCAGCGCCACAAATGACCCACGATTACTCCTGAATCTGTTGACATTCACGGGTGGATGTTAGCTTGTGTGAAATGGAAAAAAAAAGCCAAAAATCTGTATGTAATCGGATTTATTCTAGCATTTGTAATTAATGAGATATAGCCGTGGCGCTGCCAGAACGACGTCGTTCTGGCAGCGCCACAAAAAACCTCGTATATCTTCGGATCCAGTGGAGGGAAAAAATCAAACGTATTTTTTCCCGACTGGGAAAAAATCGGCCTACATGGTGATTTTTTTTCACGTAAATCGGAGACCGTGGCGCTGCCAGAACGATGGACACTGATATTTTCTGTACTTTGGGCGCACATTCTGTGCTTCAATCAGATAATGGGTGAGAATTTCCTAGTCGCGTCGAGCGTGCCAACCAAGACGTATAGAAAATTACTATTTGCTTGGATGTTTGATAATAAAACTAATCGTTTGAGTGAGGGCCTTCGAATCTGTCAATTGCAGAAAAACTGCGCATACCATCATGGTACACAACAATCGCCGTTTGAACTTATATTTTAGTAAGTAACGTAAAAATAAATTAATATAAGAAATAGTACCTACCTAGTAAAAATTAAGTAGCAGTGTCTTTACCATATTTGCTTGCTTTATTTAATTTATATTATTTGTTCATGTTGTATCAATAAATAAACATAAATTGAGTCGTTATTTGTTATCTTAATCCACTACGGTCCAATTAAACTGGAATAAACAATTTGATTTTCTTAATTCTAGGAAGAAAAGCTCATGTTTTAACCGTTTTAACCGTATTGAGTTTCGGACTTTGACTGCCCAAGTTAGGCACTCCTACGATTAATCATGAATTCATTAGTCAAAGCCCGAAACACGCTATTGCTTCGGACTTTGACTAAGACTTCTTGTTAAACCTGAGCTTTGACTAGGCAAACCTAGGTGCGCCTGGACTTCGGGGTTTGACTATAACACATACATTTTATGGCAAACGTAGTAATATATTTGGGTAGTAATGACACAAAACTTTGCTAGTAAAATTTGGTGCACGCGTGGCCTTTTTGGGTTATGAAAAGTTAAGGCATGACTTAAATAGCCCGAGAGATTTTGGTTCAGGTTTTATTTATTTGTACATATTATATTTTTTTTGGATGAGGCTTTTTAGGGTAACGATTGTTTTTTTTGGTGGTCATTAAATTTCATCCCATACATAATTAGGTACCTAGGAAAATTTTTTTGACAAATAAATTTCAGAATAAATACAAATAACGGAAGCTGGGGTACTAATACTTAGCTATATCTAGTAGGCACAACGTATTATATATACTTCTACCTACGTATAAGGCTAAAAAAATAGATTAAAAAAATGCGTTTTGAGGAATTAATTCCCAGTAAGCTGGAGATAGTTTTATTAGCTTCAGTTGGTCCTAAATACATGAAATCCGAGTTTGCATCGTTCCAGGAGGTGTGCATAACTTTTGGGACCCAAAAAACCGCGAAATTTTCGCACTTTTTTCAGGTTTTTGCTTTCAACTCAAAAACGGTGCATCAGACAGAAAATGTTATTGCATACAGTATAAAAGAAGTTTTAATTCTGCGTTGAATGAATATTTAAAACTTGAAATTAGGTTTAGTGGTAC
The DNA here is from genome assembly GCA_928269145.1 of Agriphila tristella. Classification (NCBI taxonomy): domain Eukaryota; kingdom Metazoa; phylum Arthropoda; class Insecta; order Lepidoptera; family Crambidae; genus Agriphila; species Agriphila tristella. The sequence goes on from OV743445.1 coordinate 12,894,627, forward strand.
CTATAGCCGAAATCGATAGTTAGATATCGGGGAAATTTCGAATTTATATACAAATTTACATTTTGCGACTTTTCATGAACAAATACAGGGTATTTAGGACCAACTGAAGCTAATAAAACTATTTCCAGCTTACTGGGAATTAATTCCTCGAAAAACTCTAATTTTATTGGCCCAGATATGGAAAATGCAATTTGTTAAAAAAAATCCATACAAATTGTCAATATCATGGGTAAAGGACCAATTAATATGAACATCGCCAAGTGTCGCAAATTCTGCGCTGGACAAAGAAAACAGAAAGAAAATAGTAGATCATTTTTCTATCACTCTTGTTTTTCTATTTTACATAACTTTTTCAGAAAATAAGTACAATTAAATAGGTATATACCTACTTAGGAACCAGATAATTATACTTATACCTACTTATAAGCTTCTAGAGATTATTCATTTGTTTTGGGTAGAAACAGTGTGTTTAAAAAGTTGTTTTAATTACCTTAAGATTAGCAAGTAATTAATGGGGGACCCCTATTACTTCCTAGGTCTCATTAATTTTAGAGTTTATGGCAGCCCATAGAGATAGGACCGTCTTATAAAAAATAGTTACGAGTTTGTTGCCTTACCGCTATCGGAAGGTAATTAAAAGTAGTAAAAACCTATAAAAATAATTTTGAAAACGGATCTCTTACCTATAGTGAGCTAAAGAACCAGTAGGGTTGTCGCAATAGTATCTTAACTTAAAAATACCTAACTTAAAAGGTTACTTAATTACTTAGCCCCAAACTAAGCTTATTAGAAATTTAGAACAGCAAATATAGAACCTACATTGTATTAATAATGTAATTTTAACTACTTACTTATATAAAAAAAGTAATATAGTATAAAATGAACTTATTTCGGCCGTGTACGTGATATGAGGTAATGACCTTCATTGAACAATATTACGTACACGTTATCTTATTTTCTCTTGGGATATCATGTCATGTGTACATACATTTATGTTATGTTTCTTGACCAAATTGTGTCTAATTTGGTTAAGAAACATATTTATTAGGTGGCGAAAAGAATGTAGTTAGGTAGGTACCTATTACCACGTTTTTGCAGGATTTTGGGTTGAATCTTGTGATCAATATTGTCTGGAACCTTCGCCACTTGAATTAGGCCACAGCAAATTATCGTGTTTCGATGGTCACGTAACGGGGGATAAGCAGTGGGCTTAAGTAGGACTTTATGTAAGTAAGTACATTTGAGTAAGTATATCGACTGTGGAAAGGAAAAAATGCTACAGCGCCAAAATGCTAGTTGTGGGAAATGAGGTTTAAAGTTTCATTTTTTCGAAAAAAAATCATAACTTTTTTGTTATTAACGTGAGCAAATTCATGTGTATGAAAGACCATATTATAATTTTTTTCCCAAATTTAGTAAATACTCATTTGTTTCTAATTCTATTATATCGCGAAATACTTGTCGCTTAAGCAAAAATACTTATTTTTTTGAGAAAACTCCAGTCAGGAAAAAATTACTTATGTCCACAATATTGTAAGAACCCAGTCAGTGAAAACTGATTATAAATCGCAATGATCTTTTCTAGGGCAATGACAAAATGCTTAATGACCTTAACTTTAACAGATGCAGTGAAGAAAAGTTTACTCAATTACCCATGTTGGCGATGATTTACCCGAACCCTTTAGGGAAAATTGCTTAAATGCACCAATGCTGTAGAATAAATGCAAACAAGTATTGCTGAACACCAACTCAATTACTCTATATTAGATTTCTTTTTTACTTATCGATATCAGTAATAAGTATTACTATGTTTCAGTTAATTGTCTATTATTTCGCCCTGGTGCGCGGGCTGCTGAAGCAGCCCGCGGGCATCGCCCTGGTGGACTGTAAACGGCGGCCTTTGGAGAGGCTACTGCTATGCTACTGCTCAAATCACATTGGAATTTGTCTGCAAGTTGCAGTGCGGTGTGGTGATGGTGATGCACGGTGAAAATTAATGCTGTATTATTTTTTCTGAAAACTTGCTGGCTAATATTAAAATCATCATCATATCGGCCTCACGACACTTACTGCTGGGTACAGGGCTCCCCCAAGGATCTCCACGACGATCGGTCTTGCGCTGCTTGTATCCAGCGGCGCACCGCGACCTTCACCATCGTTGATCCACCTTGTCGGAGGCCTACCTACGGAACGTCGTCCAGTATGGGGTCGCCATTCCAAAACCTTTCCGCCCCAACGGCCGTTGGTTCTTTTCGCTATGTGTCCAGCCCACTGATACTTCAACTGAACAATCCTTCGAGCGATGTCGGTAACTTTAGTTCTCCTGCAAATTTCCTAATTTCTGATTCGATCTCGCAAGGAAACGCTTATCATGGCTCTTTCCATTGCAAGCTGGGTGACCTTGAGCCTCCTTATGAGACTCATAGTGAGCGACCACGTTTCACTGCCGTAAATCATTACCACTGACAACACGCACTGACTTTCGTCTGGAGACACTAAGGTAAATTTGAAGCGAAGATATTTCAAAGCTTCCCGAATGCTGCCCATCCCACAACTTCAAGTGTAGTGTTCTCAACATGAACTGGAGCGGGCACAACATGCGCATTCGACATAATTTTCGTCTTACCCATGCTCATCTTGAGACCAACTCTTTGGGGAGCAAAGCACTACTGAGATCTTCGAGCATTGTGTTCAGTTCTTCCAAGATCTCAGCCAGTACTATATCATCGGTAAAACGAAGATATGTTAGGTATTGACCATTAATGTTGATGCCGAGTCCTTTTCAGTTTAAGAGTTTAAAGATGTCCTCTGATGCAGCAGTGAACAGTTTCAAAGAAATTACATTTCCCTGCAGTTGCATTGGATTTGTGCTCTAGTTCTGTACTCGTACTCGACCGGATCGACATGGTGGCATTTTCGTGTTAGTACCTGAACATCTCGATATACCTGCAGTCCACTACCCTTGGCACCTCCGGAGAGACTGCAGTACCGCCCAGGTTTCTATTGAATCAAAGGCTGTCTTTTAGTCCACGAACGCCAAGCAGAGTGGCAAATTATACTCCTCAGTCTTCTGTATGACCTGCCGCAGCGTATGGATGTGGTCCATGGCGCTAAGCCTTTACGGAACCTGGCTTGTTCGGGAGGTTGGAAGTCGCCAAACCTGCGAGCGAGACGATTCGTAAAGACTCTCGAAAACAACTTATAAATATGGCTCAGAAGTGAGATGGGTCTGTAGTTCTTTAAGAGAGTCATGCCTTCGGCGTTCTGCCTTCAACGATGACGGAATTGAAAAGCTTCTGGAGGATTTTAGTATTGGCTTATCACCCGCTCTAAGAAGTTCTGTAGTGATCGGTTGTTATTCAGCTGTTTGAGAGCCATACTTCGACGACCGGAGTAGTGCAGAGGTCAACATTATTTGGGTGGGTGAAATCAATATCGGTGACTTCCCATTGAGTGTCTTGGAAGCGTGAAGTAATTAGTATTACTATGTTTCAGTTAGGTAATCGAAATAATGTCAAATTATGACTTCTGTATTGTAATATACGTTGCATCAATAAATCTGAGAGTAGTATTTTCGCTAACGTACTAGAGTAATAATAACACAAACAGCTAGCAAAAATTGCTTAAGCGCCAACCGTTCTTACTTCTTAAACCAATGATGTTTTGCTAAAGCGCCAAACCATTGTAGTCTATAAAATGCTTAAATTACTAAATCACCATTACTTTTCAAATTTGAATAAACGAAAATTGCTCAAGTGGTACAAATGAAATAAAGGTGGACCGGATAAAAATTCTTATGCTACATTTGTTACAAAAATTAAAAAAATACGTCGCTTTAGTCATATTGACAGCGTAAATTTGTGAAAAACGTTGAATTTTAGAAATGCTAAAGCGCCAAAAAAGTGCTCTGATTGCTTTGAAACCTAGACAGATCGACACAGAAAAAAAAGCGCTATCCAATGATATATATAACTCATAATGGCCAAAGTGGCGCTTTAGCATTTTTTCCTTTCCACAGTCGATATAATCTTTATATTGCATTTCAGGGTTGTGGTTTTGTGGATAAAATGACCTAATCGTGAAGTAACGAGGTTAAGAAATTTAATCTTCAGCGAGGCTGTGAGATGTCAACGTCATATTCTTCCGACAGACACCTAACCTTGTTTACTATTATTATGTTACGTAACCTGATTTAATTTTGTTGTTTTCGAATGTGTCATGATGTTGCATTTGCACTTTGCTGATGATGCAGTATGTCTGTGTAAAGATATTCATTTCAATTATTACTACTAATAACTACTTATAACAAATAGCATTAAAACAAGAACGGACTAACTAAACTTACCTTATTTTCAGCGTTGTCTCTTCCGGAACTAGATTCTGAAGATTTCACTTGTAAACAACCGCAGTAAACAACAAACGAAAATAAAGGAAATTTAAACAAAAAAAAGACCAAGGCTCTCCTTATCGATTAGTTTACATATTTTAGCTGGCACATCCTTTATCAGGAAGTAGGAGTAATGAACCTCACTGTGTTTACCCTATGACAGTTCCCCATACAGTATAAAAACACGCTACTAACACTATGCGTTCATACTTTTTGGTGACTTCTGCTCGCCTGGTACTCCACTAAAGAAATTTTACCGGAAAAAAGAAAATCTTTTAAAAGATGGCATTAAATTTTATTTTTATTTCATTATTTTTATTAACCGGTTACCATGCAGTACCAATGATAAAAAAGGACATGGGTATTTCGGTACCGGCGTTAAACGATATTGATGTTGTAGAAAATTCTATCGATTTATTAGAAAACGGTATAGATGACACTGATGATAAGATTAATTTGTCGCATCTAGGACCAGAGGCATTTGGAACACCTAAAAATGAAAGCGGTAAGTACTTGTTTACCTATCTCAATTTTTTTCCCTAACCTTGTCGGAAAAATATTTTTTTTTTGTAAAAAAAAAGACAGAAGAGTACTGCCCTTGTACTTACTATTCTTCTGTCCATTATTTTTCGTGTAAAAATTGTGTGTGTGCTAAATAAAAAAATGAAAAAGTTCGCGAAAGTAGAAACATACAAATTTTAAATTCAGTAATAAATAGTGCTCTGTTTCTTCTCTTCTCTTGCGTTGTTTTTAAATTTTATTTTTAATTTTTAATTATTATATTTTCAATTCTCATTCTAATTTTACAATTTTAATGTTAATTTTATAAATTAATAATATTGATTTTTATTCAATGATTTCATGTTGGTAGGTATTTGAGCAATTTTTTAATTTTATACAATATACCTATGTTATCTGAAATAAAATATTTTTTTACGAAGTTTATCAAGGTTTACCATTTATATTATATTACGAATTTAAATAAGTCCCTAAGTAGTTAGAAATAAAACTTGATTAAATAAAATAAATTGTTGGCTTTGTTAATATGGACACAAAAGCATAAAACCACCTTTTGTCCATATAAAATTATGATAGTTTTCTAGGAATATTATCCGACGTCTTGTTCAGTTTTTTTTAACGTACATATTTTATTTTCCAAATAACACTGAGCGGCATCCAAGAGATTTGTATATATTTTGTGCTATATCATAATATTAATCTAGAATTAACACCCCCTGTTAGTGCAATACATAAAGGTAACTCATATTTCCAAATCAAAAACATTTTTACAAAAGTTACGATCTTCCAAAGATTTAAATCTTCTTGATCTGTGGAACTTGATGTGATAATCAAGATCTCAATACCTACATTCTAAAAAGAAATATTGTTATACATCTATTCGAAAATAATCTTTATTGCATACCGATTAAATAATATGCAAATAACAGAAGTCAATTCGAATATGTTAATTTCGTCACGAATTACTAATCAAGTAATTATCACGTTACCAGCGAAACATGCTACCAATGACAGGTGATTGATAAACCTGTCAATGTGTATGAGATGCTTTGACAGCCCATTTCCTTTTCTTTATGCCATCCTGGTATCGTTTTTGATAACGCTGAGGAAATAAATGTAAAAAAAAAACTTATTCCCTTGAGTCTTGCCCTAAAATAATTCCGTTTGTATAGCACTCTACCACGGCCGTTTTACTTCTTAATAAAAAAAACATTGTAGGTTAATTTTTAAACTTGTAATAAAGAATTAAAAATGTAGGTTACCTACTTAAGCAGCGAAACAATTTCTTACTTTTCTGATATTTTTCCGAATTTGATGAAATAAAAGTTATCGTGTTTCGTTTCTAGGTGATGCTTTATCTGAATGGAACGAATCATCCCTGATGAACCCTGAGGAGATGGGGTCGTATGCGGAGGGCGACATCCTGATGCCCCGGCCCCTCGCCAGGAACGGAGTCCGAGACCAGACATCCAGGTGGAAGGACGGGATCATCCCTTACGTCATCGAAGGATACTATAGTAATTATTTGTGATTAATATTTTAGTAAGTAGACAGGAAGGATGTTAAGAAAAATGTGACAGGCAATGATGGGATTTCTGGCAAATTCAGTATATTAGAAACGAACGACACGTCTTAACACGAAGCTTTATCAAATTATTGAATTTTTAGATTTTAGGCATCACAATGCTATTTTTATATTAAGATAATTAAATTATTACAAAACTACTAGAAAAAGTCGACTAACCCGTAGCCGGTAATCCGGTATCCCATCTGAGCTGCTACGGGTGAGTCGACTTTTTCTAGTATTTTTGTAATAATTTAATTATCTTAATCAAATTGCCACTGATTTAGTTAGTACCTACTTACCTATTTTCCTAGCATTTCGGAATTATTACCTACCTAATACTTTATAACCCAGAAGTGCGACTTTCTGATGTGAAAAAATGCGAACCTCACTCACGTCACGTCGTCGCATGAATTTGTTGTTAAAAATTAACTAGATGAATATAAGCTACTTTATCGATCGCAAAAGGTTAAGGTAAGTTACCTACCTATCTAAAATGTTTTGGAATTGAAAAAACAGCCTATCATTATCTCATTTATATATGATTTAAAATGTCCGCGCAGTAAAGTGAGATTCGAAGTGAGGTTCGAGTTTGGTTACAAAATTAACAAGCAGCACAACCTCCGTTGTTAGAATTTTTTATTCATATTTAAAGTTCTGGATTCATGATTAATTTTATAAACCAGACCAGCAGCAACGCGAGTTGATAATGAAGGCGATAGCAGACTACCACCGGCTGACTTGCCTTCGGTTCGTGCCATACAACGGGCAGAAGGACTACATCACCATCAGAAGTGGGAGCACCGGCTGCTGGTCGAGCGTGGGCCGCATTGGTGAGTGCTATATGTACTATGCTAGCTTGTTTCTTCATTGGGCCCAAACATGGACACTAATACAAAAATTATCTTGTGGAAAATTCGATTCAATTTCTTAGAGATAAATAACAAAGTGCTAGGTACTTAATTATTAGCTATGCTACTCATTAAAAATCCAATGTCATTTAAGAAATTGTTTAGCTAACTGTGCGTGTTCACACAGCGGATCCGTATGTAGGCACGCCATCGCCGAATAATAACGGATCGGTATTTTACTGGATCCGATATACCGAGTTGTGTGTGAGCAGGCTCATACAACTACTACGCCATAGCCGAATAAAAAGGGATCCATTAAAACGGTCCTGAACAACGGACCGCTGTGTGAATTTTTACGTTCAATCAAACCTTCGATCATGATTGAAGTTCAAATTCAAAGAAACAGATTAGCTACTGCTAGTATCTAGAAGACCAAGAAGCTTAAGCTTCTTGTAGAAGACGGTTAGTGTTTTGTCTTTGTTCGTAATGACAAATTGATTTTTGAATGGTACGAACAAAACACTGTTTTTGATTTTTTTATTGTTAAGTAACGACCCATTCGACCACAGGATGTGATGAGTACGAGCACATCCTGAGGTAATGTACTCATCAGATCTTCATCATATCAGCCACACGACACCCACTGCTGGGTATAGGCCTTCCCCAAGGATCACCACGACGATCGGTCTTGCGTCGGTCCACCTTGTCGGGGGCCTACCCACGGAGCCGAGTCCGGTGCGTGCAAGCCAATCCAGAACCGCCCCGCCCCAACGGCCATCGGTTCTTCTCGCTATGTGTCCAGCCCACTACCACTTCAGCTAAGCAATTCTTCGAGCGATGTCGGTTACTTTATTTTACAGATTTTACCTACATAGGTATTATGCCCGTGGCAAAAGCATTTTTGAAGGAATTAAGCGACCCTTGAAACGGCGCTAATGATTTTAATTTTACGTTTTATAATATAATTCGTATGTCCCACCAGGCGGGCGTCAAGAGGTGAACTTGCAGGCGCCCGGGTGTGTCTCCAAGAAGGGTACCATCCTACACGAGCTGCTGCACGCTGCAGGGTTTATGCACGAGCAGAGCCGGCCAGAGAGAGACGACTTTGTTAATGTAGTCTACGGTAACATCAAAAAGGGTAAGTATACAGAGTTCTTAGCTACTTTCATTAAAAACGACAATTAAAGCCAAGCATCCACTGATCGGCAACGTTTGCGGCGATGCCGATCAACATTTTACAATTGAAACAGTTTTTTTATGCACAACGGAATAACTAGCCTTCACATCACCTGATTTTAAGTGACGCTAGGGCCGAAGGTGGAAGCGCACTAGAATCCTCATCACTAAAGAACTGGGCTTTCTTACCACAAACTGCCGGAACATTACAATTTTTAAATTGTTGTTATGGCGTCAGAGTTAGGTAAGATGGTGGTAGCCAGGCAAACTTGAAATAAGCCCTACCACCAACCAAACCCCATTGTACCCCCTCCTAGTAGTCGAACCCGGGACACCTGCGTCTTACACGGGTGGACGAACCACTAGACCAGAGAGGCGGTTAAATTTTGGGAATCTGTCGATGTGGATTACATGGATCAGAAGAATCACTGTATAACTTCGTCACTGTTAAAACATGTTCCAAAAGGATTTAGTCACTCCTCCCATCAGAGGTTACCTTAGTGGAAGCTTGATTAGAGCGGGATTCCATCCGTGGATTGTGTTGCGGCTACACGAATTTCCATCCAAGCGCCAACACGGTCGCCCTTCATTGTGAATCGCGCTCGCGCAAAAAAGGATGGTTCCTAATTTGTCGAAAAGGTGGGCGTTTCTTTAGCCCATTTGTCTCTAATTGGCAACAGAAAACAAAAAAGAAACGATCGTGGATCGTCGTGGACGTTGAAGGTCATTTGGATTGGATGTAGAAATTTGGATTAGGTACATCTACCGTCTAGCTAGATGGATGGCATCAAGCAAGGTCACCTGTGATGGGATGCGTGATTACATCCGTCTGGAACATGCTTAACTATAGTTACAAATAACCTTAGCAAATAATATAACCTTCAACTGCGTGTGTTGACTACGATGCGGATTAATGGAAGGCGCTTGCCAAACGCAAATTCGCAGACCTATAGCTACAGCAGCCCCCCTAGCATGACCGACGAAACACGATATAGGTATTAGTATCGCGTGATAAAGCGTTTTATCGACACTCAACTGTTAAAATCCATTGTCTTTTGACAGATAAAATGCTATATCATATCGGTCGGTGGTCATGCTAGGGGGCCATATGTAACCTATTTTTATTCAATCAATATCAGAAGAATTTTTCTTTCAGGCGCAGAGAATAACTTCAGGAAGTCGGACCCTCAACACACCAATGATTTCGGCGTCACCTACGACTACAATAGCGTGATGCATTATTCTGAATACGCATTCTCCAAAAACACCAAAAAAACTATCGAACCTAAGGTATCTACAGAGTTTTTCATTTGTGCATAAAAATTCGACAAAAAAATCATTTGCCACGAATCGCTTCTACATTGCAATAAAATGCGATAAAAAAACTCGACCGACAATTCCTCATATTCCTAACGACGATCTCTACGAACCTCGCTGTCAATGTTTAGGTTTTCGTCCATGGGCACAAGAATCTTATATTCATATTTTATAATTTTAAAAATATATGGTCAGCAAAAACCCAAGCCAATCCCAATATTTCTTTTAAGTTAAAAAAAAGTGACATTAGATAAAGTTCTTTTATATTTTGATATAATTAATTTAATACGTTTTTTGCTATGGAAAGATTTGTCTTTCCATAGCAAAAAACGTTATGATTTTTACAAATTTGACTTTGTTAAGATGATGGGACGGTCTCTCATAGCTAAACTGCTTTTATACAGGTCGGCGGCGTGACGCTGGGTCAGAGAGAAGGTCTCAGCAGAGGAGATGTCCGAAAAGTCAACAACATGTACAACTGTAAGAAAGAGTAAGTTTATTTGTTGAAATTTTAGTTGTTTATAAGAATGAACAAGAAAAAGAAAAACTTAATGCATGTTATCATAATAGAGCTTTATTCTGCAACCTACCTACTTTATTCTATTCTGTTCTTAGAGCTCCAACACAATCACGTTACACAAAAGACAGTACCACGAACAGAATGCTATAGGGAAAGTACGCTTCGTATACTTGTGACATAGTAACATACTCTTCCGGTGCATAAGGTCCATAGTATCATTACGTCTACAGTATTCTCAGACCTTTCCATGGGCACCGGCAGGGGGGTGCCAGGTGGTGCATTTGTACCCCTTGGGAATCTTGTGTCAACATTCGATATTTAAACGAAAACCCTGTGACCCCCACATGAAAAATAAAAGCTCCCCTGGGAATTATTTTTGCCGTGGCCCTTGGACCTTTCCAAAAGAGCTTATACTCTTATAATGTACCACCTATAGCAACAGCCACCATCTCAGAGCTCGTTGTGATCTATACCAACCAAGCAACTAGCGCGTTCCGATCCCATACATCGCATAGATCGCAGCGATCTGAGATCGGACCGCATGACCGAAACGCAGCTCTATGTTAATTAAAACTGTGTCTACATTGACCTGCATTATACAAGTACGCTGGATTGGCTGTTGTCATGAAATGACCGCAATTTTATGTGTTGATTTGAAAATCGCCATGTTGGCGCTGAAAGCAGTAGATTCTATACTATGGCAGTAGTGTACTTGGAACAAATTAGTTCCAAGTACACTCACAACTGCCACACTAGAATCTACTGCTCTCAGCGCCAATATGGCGATTTCCAAATCGGAACAAACGATTGGTGACGTTCGCCAGTCCAGCGTACTTTGTATAATGGACGTCAGTGTCTGTCTAAGAACTAAATATGGTTCTGAATAAACTTATAGAAAAATATGTACCTTCTCGAAAATGTTACGATACAAATAAATATCCTCCGTGGTATAACCGTTCACTAATAAAACTTAGTAATGAGAAACGAAAATATCATTGTAAATGGAAAAAGTACGGTAATCTCGCAGACTATCGTACTTTTTCAAAACTTAGGTCAAGGTTGAAAAAAAATTAAGATAAATGTTATCATAAATTCAATACTTTAGCGGAAGATAACATCAAGCAAAACCCATCTCTGTTCTGGTCCTATGTAAAATCAAAAAGAATGAATGGTGACATACCACAAACAATTAATTATAACGGGAAGGTTCTTTCTGATGGTAGTGATATATGTAACGGTTTCAATGAATATTTTCAATCAGTGTTCATAACACAGACCACTGCGTCACATCCCGACCGCCACATACGCAAATACACAGAATCTAGTATAGACATCTGTTCCGTGGACCTTAGCGATGACATTATCTTGAAGGAACTTAAGCGTGTCAACATACATAAGGGAGCTGGTTCAGACAGTATTCATCCTTTACTTATCTCACAATGTGCCAAAGAGCTGCTTATACCAATTAGTTATATATATAGAAAGTCTATGAAATCAGGAGTATTTCCCGATATATGGAAGCATGCTCTTATTACGCCTATACCTAAAAGCACTCGGAGGGGATCCGTAACTGAGTACAGACCCATCTCCAAATTGTGTGTATTTGGTAAAATTTTCGAAAAAATAGTGGCTCTGCAGCTATCGTTTGCTATACGAAATCATATCTCTGAAAACCAGCATGGCTTCATGAAATCACGTTGTGTTGAATCGAACTTGGTTACATTTGCTGACTTTCTCTCTCACGCCCTAGATATAAACGTACAGGTGGATGCCGTGTACACTGATTTCTCAAAGTGCTTCGATAAAATTAGCCATGATCTCCTGTTAGATAAGCTTCTAGATCTCGGTGTGCATGGCAGTCTACTAAGATGGGTTGAATCTTATATTCGTAATAGGAGTCAAGCTGTTTGCTTGAAAGGCTATAGGTCTGGTACCTTACCGGTATCGTCTGGGGTACCGCAGGGATCCCACCTTGGACCACTACTCTTTACACTATATATTAACGATATAGGTGACGTTCTTCGTTTTTCCGAACATCTATTGTATGCAGACGATACTAAACTATATAGAATGGTTACCAGCAATGAAGATTGCATAAAGCTACAAAATGATATCGACGCACTCTCTAGATATTGCTCTTCTAATCAACTTTATTTAAATGTAGACAAATGTTGTGTGATAACATTCACTAGAAAGAAAAACCCGATTCATTACAACTATAGCCTCAATCAAAATACATTAAGGCGTGTTAATCACGTTAAAGATCTGGGAATTATTATAGATACTGAATTATCGTTTAATTTGCATATTGACACAATTAAAAAGCGCGCTTTTAAAACCTTGGGTTTCATTAATAGAGTTACAAAACCATTTAAAAATATCGTAACCCTTAAAATCCTTTATTTTTCTTATATCAGATCAATTTTAGATTTTGGCAGCGTCGTCTGGTGCCCCCTTTATAAAAATCACATCGAAAAACTAGAAAAAGTTCAGAGAAAATTCGTTAATATTTTGAATTATCGTCGTAACATTCAAATGTCATACAAAGATAGTCTTATTGACCTCAAACTCTTAAGCTTAAAAGATAGACGAAAACAATTCGACTTAGTATTCCTTTACAAACTTCTGAATGGTATCATAGATAGTTCTACACTACTAAATAAAATTAACTTTATTATAAAAAGACGTCTACCAGTTCGCTCTAATCGTATCCTCCATACATTTCTGCCGCCAGCCCTTCACAAAAATTACACTCGCAACAGCTGCCTATCTCGCTCGCTTAATCTAAGTAATGGTGAGTTCAACTGCATTGATCTTTTTAATATTTCGTTAAAACGACTAAAACGTGAAATTTTGGAAAAATTGTGCACTTAATAAGATTAGTAATAAGTTTTAACAATTGTTAATTGTATCACACAATATTTTTTGTATAACATAATATAAAAATAACGTAATAACGTGAACGTTAAATAATATAGGTACTTAGACACTAGAAAGTTTAGCATAATATAGAAAGAAATAGCATTTTGAATGATAAAAAAAAAAAAAGTTAACAAAAAAAAAAGGGTTAGTTATCTGTATTTACAATGTTTATGTTTTTAAAATAGATCTTTAAAAAAAACTGAAACTCAACAAGCTTCTTCCTATTCTTTTTTTTTTATTATATTTTATGTGTTAAGTTTCGGCACTCGTTGTCTATAAATTTACCTACTATTTATATGTACTTACTTTATATAATGACTGTTTGTGCCAAAATAAAGAGAAAAAAAAAAAATAAAAAATAAACAAGGACCTCCTTATCGTCGGCGAAGAGTGAAAACCTCGTAAATCCACTTTCTTGTCTAGAACACTTTTGCCGAGTTTTTCGTCACTCATGACCAGCTTCTGTCATTGACGAGGTTTTCATAAAATGCAATAGATGGCGTTGTACGCGTTTAAATGGAATATGAGTGGGATAGAGTCGTGAGATAAGAGGTTTTCTGTCAACAACGGCAAAAAAATGTTCTAGACTAAAATGATATTTACGAGGTTTTCACTCTTCGCCGACGTTATGTGAATTTTGAATTGTTAAAATTCCTTGCTTAACAATTCAAAATTCACACTTTTTTACACGACTGCCCAAAGCAAAAAGAGTGTATATGTGTTCATGTGTATATTTTTGTTAGAAAAAATCAATATGGCGACTGTACGACTCCATTTCCAAATGTGAAAAAAAAATTTTTTCTTCTATTATTACAATATGGGCATCAAATCAAAGGCCTTGATGAGCACATTCCAAAACTATAAAATTAATATGTCTCTACAATGTGTGAAATACAAACAAATAAATTAAAAAAATATGAAAAACACGACTGCCCTGCCAAAAACGAACTAAAAAGTTAAACAACTAGTGTCATTGCAGTCGGGGGACCACTTTGGTCAAGAATTGTTCCATAATAAGGTCCCCCGATTGCAATGACACTTGTTGTTTAACTTTTTAGTTCGTTTTTGGCAGGGCAGTCGTGTTTTTTTTATATTTTTTTAATTTTTGATTTCTCAATGAGGGGTTTTCAAATTGACATTAAAAAAAAAGAAAAGTAACTATTTGCCTCACTAGATGGCGTTGATGGTAAGAGGGAAGTCAAAATTGGTAGTAAAAAATACTTTGAATCCCCTATTTTTTTCAACGCCATCTATCGAGCCTACAGCTTTTTGTCATTTTGAAAAGCTCTCATTAACGGCAATTATTTCAGTAATGTAAAGGGGATTTTTGATAAATTATGTACACGGCAACTTAACCGTAATTCAAAACTCTATTTCCTATTCCAGGGAGCCGCAAGGAGGGTGGATTGGTGGTATCTGGCAGTCATTGTTTGGCAGTAACAAAAGCAAGCTATCTAAGTAATTTTAAATAATTAAATAAATAATATATTGACCACTTTTTCCAAAGATCTGTTAGTTTTAAGGTTTTTGTGCTAGTCTTATCAATTCACCTTTTTTTACTTATATTAGTTACTTATTACAAATAAAAATTTCGATGATTTGTACTTGCGTTTTTTTTCTTATACGACATAAACATTGTATCGTGAAAGTACCTTTATTTTTTGTTTTTTCTTTCCTTCGTAATAAAAACATATGTAGAATCTGGCGTTTTAAAAAAAGTTATGAGAAGTTGGCATTTGTCGACTAAACCAATATTGTTTGCAATATAGAAAAAAAAGCAAAGTTGTACGGTTAGAAGTTTTTAATGTTCGTAATAAGGCTTTAGAAACTCTACATAATAAGTTAGTTAGTTACTTTACTCTATAAAATAATATTTTTATTTACAATACGTTTACCGTTTTCGCCGTCGTTTTTTCTTTCATCACAGAAGAGTTATTTGCTTACATAATTTTCATATAACTTCTCACTTTGGATTCCATAAGACATTTCATGAACATATACGATCTCACACATATGTCGGACTCCACTGCAACAAAATAATTACAAATATGAGATATACCTTTTCTTACCCATTAAGTTAGGGGGCGTCCATTAATCACGTGATGTTTTTTTTTGGCCAATTTTTAACCCCCCCTCCCCCCTGGTGATACATGGTGAGGTTTTACGTTAACCCCCCCCCCCCCCCCTAAATCAAGTGTATTTTTTTTGGTACAAAATAATCTCAACAATTTTCAGTACGAATATGTCGCGGTGGGCGGGGAAATCGTCCTGGTAACGGTGAGTCAACAATCACACACAGTTTTCGGTTAAAAGTCACACGTTCAACGAAAAAAATTAATACACGTGATATCTCACTACACCCCCCCGTCCCCCCTTGTGATACATCGGGATGTTTTCAACTACCCCCCCCCCCCCCCCCCCCCTTTCGAGGCTCACGTGATTAAGGTCTAATTAGTTCTCCATAAATTCTTAAGAATTACCTATCTTTAATGAACTCTAAGAGTTAATTAAAGATAGGTAATTCTTAAGAATTTATGGAGAACTAATTACAGTTCGGTTCGAAGGATCAACTCGAATTTACTCGATGAGACTATTATTAAGACTAAAATTAGTTGTAGGTTTAATTAATAGTGCGTTTAATTGGTAAAAGTATATAATAATGAATACTCATTAGCTAAACTTATTACTTTATGCAACGTGTTACAAAAAACCCCCAAAATCAATCGACTGTGGAAAGGAAAAAATGCTAAAGCGCCACTTTGGCCATTATGAGTTATATATATCATTGGATAGCGCTTTTTTTTCTGCGTCGATCTGTCTAGGTTTCAAAGCAATCGGAGCACTTTTTTGGCGCTTTAGCATTTCTAAAATTCAACGTTTTTCACAATTTTTCACAAATTTACGCTGTCAATATGACTAAAGCGACGTATTTTTATTATTTTTGTAACAAATGTAGCATAAGAATTTTTATCCGGTCCACCTTTATTTCATTTGTACCACTTGAGCAATTTTCGTTTATTCAAATTTGAAAAGTAATGGTGATTTAGTAATTTAAGCATTTTATAGACTACAATGGTTTGGCGCTTTAGCAAAACATCATTGGTTTAAGAAGTAAGAACGGTTGGCGCTTAAGCAATTTTTGCTAGCTGTTTGTGTTATTATTAAGTACGTTATCTAGTACGTTAGCGAAAATACTACTCTCAGATTTATTGATGCAACGTATATTACAATACAGAAGTTATAATTTGACATTATTTCGATTAACTGAAACATAGTAATACTAATTACTTCACGCTTCCAAGACACTCAATGGGAAGTTACCGATTTTGATGCTTCCCTGGTATCACCCACCCAAATAATGTTGACCTCTGCACTACTCAGGTCGTCGAAGTATGGCTCTCAAACAGCTGAATAACAACCGATCACTACAGAACTTCTTAGAGCGGGTGATAAGCCAATACTAAAATCCTCCAGAAGCTTTTCAATTCCGTCATCGTTGAAGGCAGAACGCCGAAGGCATGACTCTCTTAAAGAACTACAGACCCATCTCACTTCTGAGCCATATTTATAAGTTGTTTTCGAGAGTCTTTACGAATCGTCTCGCTCGCAGGTTTGGCGACTTCCAACCTCCCGAACAAGCCAGGTTCCGTAAAGGCTTAGCGCCATGGACCACATCCATACGCTGCGGCAGGTCATACAGAAGACTGAGGAGTATAATTTGCCACTCGGCTTGGCGTTCGTGGACTAAAAGACAGCCTTTGATTCAATAGAAACCTGGGCGGTACTGCAGTCTCTCCGGAGGTGCCAAGGGTAGTGGACTGCAGGTATATCGAGATGTTCAGGTACTAACACGAAAATGCCACCATGTCGATCCGGTCGAGTACGAGTACAGAACTAGAGCACAAATCCAATGCAACTGCAGGGAAATGTAATTTCTTTGAAACTGTTCACTGCTGCATCAGAGGACATCTTTAAACTCTTAAACTGAAAAGGACTCGGCATCAACATTAATGGTCAATACCTAACATATCTTCGTTTTACCGATGATATAGTACTGGCTGAGATCTTGGAAGAACTGAACACAATGCTCGAAGATCTCAGTAGTGCTTTGCTCCCCAAAGAGTGGGTCTCAAGATGAACATGGGTAAGACGAAAATTATGTCGAATGCGCATGTTGTGCCCGCTCCAGTTCATGTTGAGAACACTACACTTGAAGTTGTGGGATGGGCAGCATTCGGGAAGCTTTGAAATATCTTCGCTTCAAATTTACCTTAGTGTCTCAAGACGAAAGTCAGTGCGTGTTGTCAGTGATAATGATTTACGGCAGTGAAGCGTGGTCGCTCACTATGAGTCTCATAAGGAGGCTCAAGGTCACCCAGCTTGCAATGGAAAGAGCCATGATAAGCGTTTCCTTGCGTGATCGAATCAGAAATTAGGAAATCTGCAGGAGAACTAAAGTTACCGACATCGCTCGAAGGATTCTTCAGTTGAAGTATCAGTGGGCTGGACACATAGCGAAAAGAACCGACGGCCATTGGGGCGGAAAGGTTTTGGAATGGCGACCCCATACTGGACGACGTTCCGTGGGTAGGCCTCCGACAAGGTGGATCAACGATGGTGAAGGTCGCGGTGCGCCGCTGGATACAAGCAACGCAAGACCGATCGTCGTGGAGATCCTTGGGGGAGCCCTGTACCCAGCAGTAAGTGTCGTGAGGCCGATATGATGATGATTTTAATATTAGCCAGCAAGTTTTCAGAAAAAATAATACAGCATTAATTTTCACCGTGCATCACCATCACCACACCGCACTGCAACTTGCAGACAAATTCCAATGTGATTTGATCGGATGGCAGTAGCCGAGCAGTAGCATAGCAGTAGCCTCTCCAAAGGCCGCCGTTTACAGTCCACCAGGGCGATGCCCGCGGGCTGCTTCAGCAGCCCGCGCACCAGGGCGAAATAATAGACAATTAACTGAAACATAGTAATACTTATTACTGATATCGATAAGTAAATCTAATATAGAGTAATTGAGTTGGTGTTCAGCAATACTTGTTTGCATTTATTCTACAGCATTGGTGCATTTAAGCAATTTTCCCTAAAGGGTTCGGTTAAATCATCGCCAACATGGGTAATTGAGTAAACTTTTCTTCACTGCATCTGTTAAAGTTAAGGTCATTAAGCATTTTGTCATTGCCCTAGAAAAGATCATTGCGACTTATAATCAGTTTTCACTGACTGGGTTCTTACAATATTGTGGACATAAGTAATTTTTTCCTGACTGGAGTTTTCTCAAAAAAATAAGTATTTTTGCTTAAGCGACAAGTATTTCGCGATATAATAGAATTAGAAACTAATGAGTATTTCCTAAATTTGGGAAAAAAATAAATAATATGGTCTTTCATACACATGAATTTGCTCACGTTAATAACAAAAAAGTTATGATTTTTTTTCGAAAAAATGAAACTTTAAACCTCATTTCCCACAACTAGCATTTTGGCGCTTTAGCATTTTTTCCTTTCCACAGTCGAATTATACGATCTCACACATATGTCGGACTCCACTGCAACAAAATAATTACAAATATGAGATATACCTTTTCTTACCCATTAAGTTAGGGGGCGTCCATTAATCACGTGATGTTTTTTTTTGGCCAATTTTTAACCCCCCCTCCCCCCTGGTGATACATGGTGAGGTTTTACGTTAACCCCCCCCCCCCCCCTAAATCAAGTGTATTTTTTTTGGTACAAAATAATCTCAACAATTTTCAGTACGAATATGTCGCGGTGGGCGGGGAAATCGTCCTGGTAACGGTGAGTCAACAATCACACACAGTTTTCGGTTAAAAGTCACACGTTCAACGAAAAAAATTAATACACGTGATATCTCACTACACCCCCCCGTCCCCCCTTGTGATACATCGTGATGTTTTCAACTACCCCCCCCCCCCCCCCTTTCGAGGCTCACGTGATTAAGGTCTAATTAGTTCTCCATAAATTCTTAAGAATTACCTATCTTTAATGAACTCTAAGAGTTAATTAAAGATAGGTAATTCTTAAGAATTTATGGAGAACTAATTACAGTTCGGTTCGAAGGATCAACTCGAATTTACTCGATGAGACTATTATTAAGACTAAAATTAGTTGTAGGTTTAATTAATAGTGCGTTTAATTGGTAAAAGTATATAATAATGAATACTCATTAGCTAAACTTATTACTTTATGCAACGTGTTACAAAAAACCCCCAAAATCAAATATGGTAGAAAGGGAGGGACCATCAAACTTAACATCAAATTTTACTATGAGATCAGCTCAGAATCGTGAAAAGATCAGCTTTGCCTGTTTCCATACGTTTTGATATTTTCGTTATTATTTTTTGTATGAAATAGCAGATTTTTTTCGTGATATCAGAGTTGGTCTCATATCACAGATTAGTAATAGTACTGCCCTTTGTGAGACATTGCATACATATTTTTTTATTATTAATTGAAGACCTCCTCTTTTTTCAAGTCAGTTATCACCCGTCAGGTAAGTGATAACTTGGTGATAAAAACAGTTTGAAAATACTTACTGCGTTTGTCGCCACAGGTGGTGGCCATCGTTTGGATGTCACGCATCTGTTGCCCCGGCCCCTACCTCGAGAAAACCTGGCCAGCCATATAGGCATCGAACTGCCCGTCGTCGTCTACTACCTCCGTATTGTTTTTATAATCAAGTTTTCATACTTACTGCGGTTGTCGCCACAAGTGGTGGCCATCGCCTGGATGTCACGCATCTGTTGCCCCGGCCCCTGCCTCGAGAACACCTGGCCAGCCATATCGGCATCTAACTCCCCGTCGTCGTCTACTACCTCCGTATTGTTTTGATAATCAAGTTTTCATACTTCCTGCGGTTGTCGCCACAAGTGGTGGCCATCGCCTGGATGTCACGCATCTGTTGTTCCGGCCCCTGCCTCGAGAACACCTGGCCATCAGCCATATCGGCATCGAACTGCCCGTCGTCGTCTACAACCTCCGTATTGTTTTTATAATCAAGTTTTTATACTTACTACGGTTGTCGCCACAAGTGGTGGCCATCGCCTGGATGTCACGCATCTGTTGCCCCGGCGCCTGCCTTGAGAACACCTGGCCAGCCATATCGGCATCGAACTGCCCGCCGTCGTCTACAACCTCAGTATTGTTTTTATAATCAAGTTTTGATACTTACTACGGTTGTCGCCACAAGTGGTGGCCATCGCCTGGATGTCACGCATCTGTTGCCCCGGCGCCTGCCTCCAGAACACCTGGCCAGCCATATCGGCATCGAACTCCCCGCCGCGCGCCGTCGTCTACAACCTCAGTATTGTTTTTATAATCAAGTTTTGATACTTACTACGGTTGTCGCCACAAGTGGTGGCCATCGCCTGGATGTCACGCATCTGTTGCCCCGGCCCCTGCCTCGAGAACACCTGGCCAGCCATATCGGCATCGAACTCCCCGCCGCGCGCCGTCGTCTACAACCTCAGTATTGTTTTTATAATCAAGTTTTGACACTTACTACGGTTGTCGCCACAAGTGGCGGCCATCGCCTGGATGTCACGCATCTGTTGCCCCGGCCCCTGCCTCGAGAACACCTGGCCAGCCATATCGGCATCGAACTCCCCGCCGTCGTCTACAACCTCAGTATTTATTTTATAATCAAGTTTTGATACTTACTACGGTTGTCGCCACAAGTGGTGGCCATCGCCTGGATGTCACGCATCTGTTGCTCCGGCCCCTGCCTCGAGAACACCTGGCCAGCCATATCGGCATCGAACTGCCCGTCGTCGTCTACAACCTCCGTATTGTTTTTATAATCAAGTTTTCATACTTACTACGGTTGTCGCCACAAGTGGTGGCCATCGCCTGGATGTCACGCATCTGTTGCCCCGGCCCCTGCCTCGAGAACACCTGGCCAGCCATATCGGCATCGAACTGCCCATCGTCGTCTACTACCTCCGTATTCTCTAGGACGCAATTCACGAAGCACTAAACAAAACAAGATATTAGAAGGGGCGAATGGATAAAGATGTCATCTGGAAAAGTGAAAAAAACATATTTTTTCCAGGAACATAGATTTTAAGAGATGATAAATCGACTGATGAGCTCAAAACACACAAATTTTGATTCTTGGCAAAATACAAACCCTAGCAAAGGTGTTAACTGACAAAAATGCATACCTACATTCAGGCTTTAACATTATTTTCAAACACTCATAACTCATTTAGAACTTTTTGTTGGTTAACACCTATGTCCAGTCCACTCACCCCTTCTAGCTTACAGTCATAATTTCTAAAAAAATATTCGGCAAGTGGCAAGTAGTCAATTGTAACTTAACTGAAACCTGAAAACTATCATGGATACACAGCATTGGATAAACAGCTATTGGCTAGCAATGCTGATGTGTAGGAGTGTCAGTCAGCACACTCCTCCCACTACTCCTGCGGTGGCGCAGTGGAAGGAGCTCGGTGGCGCAGTGGTTTAGCGTCTGGCCGATTGCGGAGGTTATGAAACATTCGCAAGGGTTGATCATAGGATGAGTGACAAAAAAAATATTATCCCTAGCTTCTCCTTGCTTCGGAAGGCCCGGCTGCATTTGCAGTCGTTAACACCCACCGATCCGCATTGGACCTGCGTGGTAGGTTATGCCATATCCTCCTTATGCACCCAAAGAAAGGCCTGTGCCACAGCAGTGGGATCATTAAAAATTACTGATGTCGAATGCTGTGCAGTGTCATAAGTACATGATTACTTCAGTAGATGTCACAGTAAGTACCTATATACTAATAGTATAAGTTTAACAGAGTTGCAACTTACTGAGATGTAAAAGATGGTATAAGTCTTAAGTACACTTGTCTCAGTAAGTAAGTTGCAACTCTGGTAAAGTAACGAAAAAAATGATGTGAGATAGTTGTATTGCTGTATCTAAAGAAGTTTTCAGTTACTTCTGAAACCAGATGTAAGACGCCTTTCAGATCACAACGACATTCAATCTATGAAGAGAGAAAAAAAATGTTTTAAGTTTTTCGTACTAGAAAGTTGCCGTATTACTATAAAGTTAACATAACAGGTAATAAGTAATTAAGTTATTGTTTATCACACTTTTCAACTTCGTCATGTTTCCGTACCTTTGGGGTTTTGTCCATCTCATCGGGAAAACTGCCACTGTCGCTTAGTGACTCCAAGTAACCTATAAAAAACAGTTTAGATTCTAAAATAATTTCTTTCACAAACAATTTGCCCGTGCATGTGCATAGCTCTATCTATTATTATCATTAATTAAAGTTTACTTACCCATTTCAATACGGAATGTGTCATTGCAATCATTCATGATTGCCATCAGGTCGGGCATCTCATCACTAGAATCTTTATCTGTCATCATGCCATCCTTGTCGGTCCTTGGTGTCATCGAATCTTTTGCCATCGGATCCTTTTCCGCAGTAATTTTTGCAGAGTTCGCTAGTGAAAAAGTATAAACCAAAATTGCTGCTACTTTCAACATTCTTTTGCTGTCCTGCTACTACGGAATAGTTAACTGGCAGATAACTCCATGCTTATATTTACATGACTTTTGATTGACCGACAGAGATAGAAAACATTTGGGAAATTATTTTATCGTAAGTTATTGTCGTTAAATTTACTTTCTCGAGTAAACACTAAAGTCGTTAAAGGTCGTAAAAGGCTTTAGGTAACTTAAGGAAGATTACTTGTGAAACAACACGACCTGTGCACACGCGCTGCAGATTACTTTCTTCGGTATTGCCCATAGAATCGAAAAAATTTCTAAGTCTTGCCTTAGTATTGTAAATATTGCCACTGTCAGTTCGTCTCGAGTTAAAAAAAAGCCAAAAAAACATCAATCAAGGATCTGAAATAAGTGAAGGATTAAAAAATCTTTTTTTTTAAGTTGTCTACCCCTGCTTCATGTTTTTTCTATAAATTATCTAGGTAGGTACAAATTGGACTGAAAAATCGACTAAAACGATCCTTAATTGGTTCTATTAGAGAAAACGCATGAGTTTTTGATAGCTGAAAATCACTTCCTCATTTTGTTCAGTCAGGCTCTCCATTTAACTCCATTATAATGATTAAGTATGATTTCAAGCAATTTAAAGTAGCCTTCCTATTATCAATGTTAGTTTTAATACCATTATGACGCCTATTTGCAAAATTGTAGCCCCAGTTGGCTACAGTATGATTCTGTCAATCAAATCCGACACATTCACTCAGCGAAGATGGTTAGAAGAGTTAAATACTAACTGCGTTATTAAGAAGGAATAAGTGATCCATAGGAAATGATTTTTCATGTCGGTAAGTTCGCCTATGTCGTATTCTAGCTTAATGTAATTTTTTCTTACTTACCTAGGCAAAGTCTATCTATTGAAGAGTTAATGGAGAGGTTACTTCGTTTGTTTAACAAGAAATACATTAGGTAGTTAACATGTTTCGTTTTGAAACTTTTTCATAACATACTTTTTCTAAAATCATTTTGAATGTTATGTAGGATAGATTTTCAGCATCTATATTGTTCTAGCAATTTTCATGCTTTTATTTATTTTTTCATCTGTTCCTGTACAGTATAGCAACAAGGACGTTTGAACACCTACTTTATTTGCCATTAGAGCGCAGTTTGTTCCACCGTTAAAACAAAGAAAAATAACAATAAGACAATTAATTAATTTGCTTCTTATTTATTGAATAAGTATAAGTATTTTAATATGTGAAATTATTATTAAATCATTATAAGTATTTTTATATGTGAAATTACAGTTAAAGTTGCGTAAGATTGAATTGACTTGTTATGCAAAGAAAAGTCTTAATCCGGCTGGTAGCTGATAGAAGGGCCTTTTCCCTCCATTTCATAATTCTGCATATCATCCTCTCTGTCGTTCTTAAATTCCGCCCCCTTTTCTCCATATCTGCTACCTTTGCTGCTTGTTTCATCTCTCAGTCCTTCAGCAGTTTCATTTCTACTGTTGTTGTTTTCCTGTTGTTGGTTTTGGAAATGTTCCTCGTTGCTTCTGTAGTGATGTTCCATGTTGTTTCTGTTTTCCTGGTAGTTGTCACTTGCCTCTTTGTTGTAGCTCTCTTGTTGTTCGTTTTGGTATTGCTTCTCTCGCTCGTATTTTTCATCGTTTCGTTCCCGGTTGCGTTCTCTGCGTTTGAATAAAGAAACTTTCATTACAGGAAGTCATCGTGACGTTAATACAATTTAGTAAATTTTTTAAGTTTATTTTTTTACCCGACTACGGCGAAGCCAAAACGGAGGGTATATATGATTTTGACCCGTATGTATGTAAATTCATCTGTTCCCTCAGAACTTCTAAACTACTTATTATGATTTGACAAATGAGATATCGTTAGAAGCATCTTAAATCGTCCAATGAACATAAGCTATGTGACGTCACATTAAATTGAATATGGCGCCCTCTAGAGGAGTTAACGTCATGAATAAAAGAAAATATTTTTATTAGAATATAAGATTATATTGATGCCGTGTTGGGTACCACATGAAAGAGCTTAATGACCACTTTTCAAATACATATAAGGTCCTTCCTAAATAGTGCACATAATTTTAAGGGGTCAATGTACTCATGCATACAAACAACTTTTACTGTGGTACCAACATTGAAATCGCTAAAAAAAAATCAGCTGTTCCATAGAAAATTTAAAATCGAATAGATCAAAATCTTATCAAAATGTATGGAATAGCTGATTTTTTTTTCGCGATTTCAATGTTGGTTTGGTACCATAGTAAAAGTTGTTTGTATGCATGAGTACATTGACTCCTTAAAATTATGTGCACTATTTAAGAAGGACCTGCAAAGGTGTTTGAAACAGCAATGGCTAAGCGGTTAATTAGTTTTTATGAAAAATATAAAATATTACATCAGAGCCAGAATGGATTTAGACAGAAATACTCTACTACTCACGCAATATATAAATTTATTCAAAAAATAATGCAAAATATAGACATAAAAAAATATGCCATAGGCCTCCTTTTAGACATGAGCAAGGCCTATGATAGAGTCAGTCATGAAATCTTGCTAACCAAATTATTTGAATCTGGAATAAGAGGAACTGCCCATAACTGGTTTAAGTCATTTCTTGAAAAACGAACTCAATGTGTTGAAATAATAAATACCAATTTTGAAACAGGGAAAATACAGCACTTTAGATCTCATAGTGTAGTTTCTACCGGCTCTATTCCACAAGGCAGCGTCCTTGGATGTATGCTCTTCCTTATCTACATCAATGATCTTCCCGACACAATTCAAGATGAATGTATTCTCTTTGCTGATGATATTTCCGTTCTCATCCCTAGCTCTTGTCCGAATGAAATATACAACAAACTAAATATTACCCTAAACAAAATTGATAATTGGCTACACAACCACAACCTAGAATTAAATGTGAAGAAAACTAAAATTATACAATTTAAACCCGCACAAAAAAATCCACTTCAACTATCTTACAACTTCAAAAATATCGAACTAGAAATCGTTAATACAGCTACACTACTAGGGATTGATTTAGATACAAATATGACATGGAAACCACACATAGAAAAATTAAAAAACAAATTATCCTCTTTCATCTATGCCCTATACCAACTTAAGCGCGCTACTGATTTCAGGAGTGCCCTAGCAGCATACTATGCATATGCATACTCTATAATGTCATATGGTATAATACTATGGGGAAACTGCTGTGAAGTAAACGGTTTATTCATTTTGCAAAAAAAATGTGTTATGATACTAACGAATATTGATCAAATGACATCTTGCAGATCCTTTTTTGTAAAACACAAAATTTTGACCCTTACGTCCATTTACATCTTGGAAGCGTGCAAGTTTGTGAGAAAACATGGAGAACTATACTCCCCTATGAAAAACACAAATAAAAGAAATAACAGAACCCTTAACAAACTAAACAAACCATTCACCACTATGAAACTCGTCTCGTCTAGCCCTCACCATATGGTAATAAAGATTTATAATCATATCCCTAATAACCTTAAAGATATACAAAAGCTCACTCTATTCATTAACCATCTAAAATCATTTTTAATAGATAAATGTTATTATGATATTTCAGAATTTTTTAACGACAGATTATAGGAAAAAAAAAGAATCCAATTCGTAACACCCACTTCGATATCTCCACTAACAGAATATAACTTAAATATAAATAAACAAAATATGGTTTAAAATAATATATATAATAATACAATAATATGAAATAATATAATGATTATACTTGAAACAATATAATGATGAATGTTAATTAGCTCTCTTTTTTTTTATTTTTTTTTTTTTTTTCAAACTTCTAAGTCTAATGTGACAAGTAATAATTTATATTATATATTTATAGGTGCAATAATATCAAAGTACTTTTTTACAATAGTAGTAAGGTTTTCACTGTTAGTTAAGTTTAGTTAGAAAATTAATTTTATAAGTAAGAGGCGATAGTTGCCCCTCATGTTTGCTGTGCCCTAGCAGGGCGTCACTTGTACATACCAATTTTGTAACACCCATTCCAACTTGTGACTTGCAAATAAATAAATATGAATATGAATATAATATAGCTTTTGCCCGTGGCTTTTTACTATATCGTGAGGTGACTTTGCCGATTTTTCGACATAACAGTGTTTTAGCATGTTATAGCTTACGAACGCTTAGAAGTTATACGTAACTTCTCAGGTTTAAGAGATATCCACTAAACAGAAATCGTTACTGATCCTCATTGTTACCTACATAATTTTCTCACCTGCTCTCTTCTATGCTCTCGTATTTATCATGTCCTCTGTCCCTCTCTCCCTGCCAATACTCTTCTTCGTCTTGTCGTCGGTCATTAAACTCCTTGCTCTGGTCTTCCCGGTCTGCGGAGTAGTTGGGCAACTCCATTTCTACCTTGTCTGGTGACCTTATCCAGCGATATTTGCAGTATGCCACCTGGAAGACTGTTTTAACGAGTTGTTAGACTTGTGAAGATCTTTATAATAATTGTTAGGTCTTTACCTATAGTATGGAATTGCCGCTTTTGAAATCTAAAAGATTTTTGGTTCTGCTTAGACAAGAATTTTAATTCCTTGGTAAGGTACCTAATTAAAATTCTTGTGCTTAGGGCTGATTTTTCAGTGCCCAGATAAATTTATTCGTTAGATAACGTATTATGCCGCTAAATGAGGGATTTTCCAGGCAACGTTCCTTAAAAATCTACTAGATGGCGCTGTCCAATTTCCATGGTATTAGTATAAAGGTCTGATCAAAGAGAATAACTACCATCCGTACCATCGTAAAAAACATTATGATTTTGACCAAAGACTTCTATGATGTATGATTTGACAGCTTGTTATCGTTGAAATCTTTTAAAGATTTTGGTATTTTATTATTGTTATAACCATCGCGTCGGCCATGAGTACAGACTACGGTTGTTGCACTCTAGCAGCGCTAAAAGCAGAGTTGGAGAAGCGCAATGCTAAACGAACCGGAAAAAAAGCTGTTCTCGTTCAAATTAGCATGAAACACTACAAAATCTTATTAAATTTGTTTCTTAGTTCTTTCTTTCTTGTTTTCTCGTAAATGTACTGAAAAACGTTGTAGGGAATATATCGTATGGTAGTATGGAGTGAGGGTAGGTGGCCACTGACTGATAAGAAGGCCAAAGGGAAAATCTTCCTTAAGGCTGAATGGTATTAGCTCGGGGACCGCGGCCCAACCGATGATGGTTGGATTATTTCCTGTTCAGGGCTATATGCATTTTTTTGGTGATGGTACTTCAGACCATGGAAAAATTGATGGGACTGCATGTCTCTTTAAATTCCTCCTCCCCATATCTAAAAAGTAGTCATTAATATCTAATTTAACCGTCTATGAGCAATTGAAGGGAATGCTAATTTCACAAACACGAACGTTACATGTAATTTCATCAATATTGATACGTGTTTCTAAATTAACACGTATATAATAATGGGTTAGCGAGCTACTTATAGCCCAGTAAAATCTTACATTTTTTTTCCTAGAAACGCAAAATGCGATGTATAGCTGCATTTTTGGTATGTTATTTGGACCCCTTAGGAGAGTGAGTTTTTTGCAGTTGAAAAACTGCAAAAAAAAACAGTTTTCGCAGTTTTATTCAAAAAGTATGGGCTTTTATTACTTCTCAAAATGGAGCGCGTGAGCCTTACGTTTGGGTTAAAGATAAACCGATCTAAGACCAAGATCATGATCGTGGATCGCGTCAACGACAACTCGCCCGAAGTGACACAGATTGCGAACTGCGACGTGGTTCAGACCTACGTATACCTTGGAGCTTTAATCTCAAACAACGGCGGCTGCGTAGATGAAGTAAAACGACGTATGGCCATAACCAGAACTGCGATGGAGAAGTTAAGGAAAGTATGGAGGAATCGTAACATTACCAAAGCCACCAAAGTCAGGCTCGTGCGAACACTAGTATTCCCCATTTTTCTTTACGCGGCAGAGACGTGGACAGTGCGCGAGCTGGAAAAGGGGAAGATAGATGCTCTAGAAATGTGGTGCTGGAGGAGGATGCTGGGGATATCATGGACGGAATTCCGCACCAACGTGTCCATACTCCAGGAGCTCGGCATCACGCAGCGTTTATCGGCCGTAGTACAGTCGCGCATACTGCAGTACTTTGGCCATGTCTCTAGGCGGGGTAACGACTCCATAGAGCGGCTGGTCGTACAGGGCAAAGTAGAGGGAACCAGATCACGTGGCAGGTCACCGATGCGCTGGACTGACCAGGTGAAATCTGCAGTGGGACGCCCTGTATCTGACTGCGCCAGACAGTCTGCCATCCGGGAGAGATGGCGGGAGATCGTGCGGAAAGCTATGTCCGCCTCTACCACCGATGTGGACGCCTCAAAGTGACCACGACCGCTCTGCCAAGAGCGTAACGACGAAGAAGAAGATGGGCTTTTGACATTAGTTGCTAATATTATTACTATTTAATAATATATAATATATCAATAAATATATATAATAAATATAACTTCATAGCTTTTATCCAGATACATATCCGATTGTTATCTTTCGGCATTGCATGATGCCCCTAATTTTTGCACCCAGGCACAACACAATGACATTTCCTCATTTTAAGGTATTTTCAAAATAAGTAATACCTATCGACAGTTATTGTTATTGAATATTTATTTATTTTTATTGAAAAGTTGATCACAACAAAAATTAAATTTGCCGCGAAACATAAATAAACCAAACTGTCAAAATCATAGAGGAAATAATCACTTGTCAACATTATATATTTTTTTATTTTTTTCGATGGTCGGTACTCTTTGGTCAGACTTTCATACTTATGCCATGGAAATTGGACAGCGCCATCTAGGTGATTTTAAAGGAACGTTGCCTGGAAAATCCCTCAGAAAATGATTGTCATATTTAATCTAACTGATATCTCTGGTATCTGAGGAATGAAAAATCAGCCCTTAGAATTCAAAATTCAAATATCTTTTTTAATAAAGCTATGACATTTCTTTTGACATTGAAAATGTCTATCAAATCCTTTTCAGCCCATACGCTATTTTCGCTATATCTCCGAGGATAATTAAGATTTCACCATGGAATAAGTGTCCCCAGGTTTAGAATTTAATTGTGGATTTGATAGTGAAGGAATTTTGAAAATTGGCTGGATAGTTTTTGAGAAATTTTGAAAATTGTAAATTCTTTGTTTAGTAAGTAATTAATTAAAAAAATACCATTACATATATCGAAAAAATTAGGAAAATGCATCTCCGAAGATAGATTGCGCGTCTATTGAGACCTCTCCGAGTGAAATTGGTTAATTTTTTGTGTCCTGTAGGTGTCTTTACGGGCGTGAAAAAAAAAATATAATAATATAATCTAAAAAGTTTAAAACTGTACTGTTTCACCTTATGCTACAGTCGAATGTCGAAGTAGTTCTCTTCACATTGGTGAGATGGCGCTGATCTTCAGCGGAAACGTGAAAAGTATTAGAAAATTTCGCCAAATCCATCAGTGGCTTGGTAGCATATTTGGTAGTGCATTGGGCCGGAATCCTAAGGGTGCGGGTTCGAATCCCGTCTAAGTTGCTACGGGTGAGCCGATTTTTTCTAATATTTTTCATTATTTATTCATCTTACTATAATAAATTAACTAAACCTGGACAGTTATAATAAACTAAACCTGGACAGTTATAATTTTTAGAATGAAGCCGGAAAAAGAGCGCTATTTAACTCGCCGCCGTATCGAATCGTTTGTAAAGACAATTTGGCCCAACTCAATATTAGTTAGGAACAGCCTACAGAT
Organism: Agriphila tristella; assembly: GCA_928269145.1. Classification (NCBI taxonomy): domain Eukaryota; kingdom Metazoa; phylum Arthropoda; class Insecta; order Lepidoptera; family Crambidae; genus Agriphila; species Agriphila tristella. Next base: position 12,925,210 of record OV743445.1, read on the forward strand.
CAGTTTTCATCATGCGGCCAAACTTTATCACGACTTGTAACTCCCAACTTTTTTTGTATAGACGTTCATATAATACTTACTACAAATACTACAATACAAGCATCTATCTGTCCGTCAAAAAAAACCGGCCAAGTGCGTGTCGGGCCACGCGCCGTAGGGTTCCGTAGTTACCTTATACCATACCATATTTAATACCACTATCATTTTTCGTCTACAAAAATAACTTTGTTTTTCACAGTGTTGGTAGTTGGTATTATTGACAAAGTTATATTTGCGGTTTTGGAAAATACGATATACCTCAAAAACTGATTACTTTATCTCGTTCAAACCAATTTTCGTTGAAAGTGTTTATTGAGATCTATAGTACCTAAATATTTTTTATAGATTTTTCACTCTCTTATTTCAAAAGTTAGAGGGGGGGACACACGTTTTACCACTTTGGCAGTGTTTATCTTTCAAACGGTTGACTTTGAGAAAAAAATGTCTTCAGAACCTCAATGTCATTTTTAAAGACCTATATCTATAAAGACCCCGCACGTGTTGGTATGAAGAAAAATTTTTTTTTCAGTTTCAGTTCCATGTATGGGGAGCCCACCCTTAATCTTATTTTTATTTTATTATTGTGCTAAAATCGTTAAGCGGTTAACAGAATACATGTACTTACTAAGTTTCAACTGTGTAATCCTAATACTTTCGGAATAAAATGGCTGTGACATACGGACGGACAGACAGACAGACATGACGAATCTTTAAGGGTTCCGTTTTTTGCCATTTTGGCTACGGAACCCTAAAAAACAAATAAACTCGCGCGTGACGGATTATAAGTAAAGCTTTTTTCCAATAATTGTATTTTTGGCTGTATGTACATTTGCCTTTGCCTTACACGTTCAGATAAATAATGTTTGGTAATAGTATGATCAAATCATGTATTGTTTAACATTTAAATTTGATTCAGTTCTTATAAAAATAATGTAAATATCTTGTACATATCTTAGCAAGTTTTAAAAGAGTTACCATTTATTATATTTGATAATTTCACGATAGTTAGTTGTAACGCCTATCATTGGCTGAACGTATTTTCAAGAATTTAAGCAAGTAAGACTACAGTAATTAATATAACAATTATTGTAATTCATTGGGATTTAGTTTCAAAAAGATTACAACGTAATTGTTTTATAAAATATTATCTCTGATATTACTTTTTCGTACAAATAATATGGTCGATTATGATTGGTTAAAAAAATGGTGTGAGGGGTAAACCTTTTGTGTTGAATTTAGTGGGTATTTAAGGAATGGAAAATGGAGCATACGTTTCACTTTTAAGTTTGGAGCACTACGGGATTTAAGTTAAGTAAATTCTTCATTGTATTGTGTTATTTTGAATTAATTGTTTTGTGTGTGAGTTGATTGTTTTTCAAAGGCTATCCGCTGTTAATTTTCATTCCCAATTTTATGATTATTCCGATTATTTGTAGTAATAATAAGTAAAGTACATTATATACAGATTTCTTTTGCATTTGCTTGGTAACTAGTATCATAGTTTAATAAAGAGATTAACTGATAACTTTAAGTTTATATTGTTGTAGTTTGTAACGATTTAATTGTAAATATCTGATTTGATAAAGCTGACGAGTTTCTTCCGCCTGTTCTTCTCTCAGCTAAAAAAAGGACGTCCGAACAGGTGGTAGGTTAAAAGAAATTGGACGATTCAATTTAATAAACATTACTTTACTTAAATTGATTTATTTTGTTTTAATTCTCTCCATGTTTCTGACTATTTCTGACACGCGCGTGTCCCGCTTATCGCAGTGGACGCCCTTAATCTATGGCTCATTAACTTTTGATCGTTCATTCTTTTGAATCATACATTCAAGGTCCAAACAAATTATCGGACGCGGCTTATGGACGCGGCTTACTGCCGCGGCTGATAAGTGTGCACACTCTCATAACATCCTGCGTGCCAGATAGCTATCGGACGTCCGATGACGTCATATTAGTCTATGGTTACGTCCGCGACCTACTACATCCGATAGTTTGCACACCTCAGGGGGGTTATTCACGATTGTCGGAAACCAACTTTCCGAATCGAATCGGCAAGTCTATAGTCTTCGATCTTATTTTCTACCTCATGCTAACAAACTTTGTAAATGCATTGGGCTTTCCCGTCAGAAAGTGAATCGAATGCCAGTCGAATGTATTTGTGAATTGCTATGTTTATGTAATATCGGAGGATACGGATTCGAACCGAATGCTTTCGACTAGATTTCCGACAATCGTGAATAGCCCTACAGATCAGCCGCGGCAGTAAGCCGCGTCCGATAATTTGTTTGGACCTTCATTCTTTAGACCTCATGTCTCTAAATAATTTTGCCATTTTTATGTGTGAGGCGACGGCTACACGCGTGGTAAATACTGAAATCTATCAGTACCTATTTAATCAGGGGCATATTTCATAAAATATTAGTAAATTAACAACAATAGTTTACCATTGTTGTTATTGGGGTAGAATTATGTTTTATAATTAATAAGAAACATAATTCTACCCAAATGAAAACAATGGTAAATTATTGTAGTTAATTTACTAATCTTTTATGCAATATGCCCCTGATTAAATACTGATGGATTTCAGTATTTACTACGCGTGTAGCCGTCACCTGAGAGTGAGTGAACGACTGCATTGCATTAATCTTTTGTTGTGGGTTGAACGTAGTGATTACTTGCTCTGCTCAGTGGTGGGTTGTGGTCATTCGGTAACCATTGGTTAACCATTTTTAGACGGTGAATAACAGATATTGTTTTTCTGATATTACTGCAAATACACAACAGGTATGTTTATAAAAGTATACTCCAATTTTGAAACTTTTGAGCCTCACTAGGTAGGTAGGCAGTCATCGGAAAGAATGAGGTCACTATTGAAAATACTGTTTTAAGGACTGTGTTCGGATGGTAATATTGGTAATGTATCAAAATGGTAGTAGCAAAGGCTATTTGAAATCTGCTCAATAGTCAATGTTATTTTTAAATAAGTAGGTACCTAGGTACTTACTTGTAAGTATATGATTATGTACCTTTAACTCGCTATAAATATGAAATAAATAAGCACTTTGCTTTTTTATAGTAAGTAGTAGGTACCTAGTTAATCGAAGGTAGATTAGATAGGTAAGGTACCTATGCTTAAAAAACGATTATGTTGTCGTGTGTGTGTGTGTAGTCAAGTCAATCAAATTGATCTGATCAACACAACGGCCATCATCCTCATAATGATAATGGCCTTTAAATACTAAAGTTTCATGAAATGACATCAGTTTTTATGCAATGTTCGAGCACTTATTGTAGTCGTGTATAACAGTATTATTAGTACAAATAAATGTATAGGTATAAGTAGGTTAGGGTGGTCCTTATTTTTCAACTTTTGAAATGTCACTGCGGCACCTTTTTATATGATTCTCTACTATGAAATATGGATAGGATATTTATTTCAAAATTTTTAGACGAGATTTAAAGGTCGCTACCAGCTAGGGTTGCCAACCCTACTATATAATATAGTATCCTACTGTATTGAGGGCTCGCCTACTATATTTTTTGAAAAAATATATAGTAGGCAAAACTACTATATTTTTTCAAGCGAAAAAATTAAACAAAAGTAACAAAAAAAATATTACTTACTTATATGCACATAAGTAATTGAATAATATTTTGTGTGATTAAACACTTGACTTTATGGTTGTTGAATAAATTATGAAAATGTTAGTACTTACTTAAGTACCTATGAAAAATGCAACTTCTTTAAAATCCTCCATTCGAAACGGCAACCTACTATATTTTGTGGGACTTTTTCGCCATCTACTATATTTTTACACTAAAAATCTTAAAACTACTATATTTGATCCAAAAAAAGTTGGCAACCCTACTACCAGCTGTCAAACTTTTAACAAAACTTTGTCGGACACTTCGGCTATGAGTCTCAAAATTAATCTGGACAAGTGTTTATGTAGCATTTTTAAAGTTTTATATGCAGAGACTGGACACAGGCAACGTCCTTCTCTTCCACTACCCCTCTCCTGCACCAAAAATTCATAAAATAAATTCATAAATTTTGAGCGATGAAGTAAATTGTACCTATGTGTTTTAATAACATCGCTTTAAAAAATGATGTTTGTGTTCTTTTGGAACAAAAACTGAAGAAAGATATGCTTTCATGCTTTGACTTGTTTGTCAACATAAAATAATGGAAATTATGTTTAGCAGTAGTGGATCAATTACTGGTGCGTCTAGAGGTCTTGATATACAGTTATTCAAAAGACTTAAGGACAAATGGGTACGCGATTGACTACAGTGACTACTAAACAATATTAATTAATGATGCCGAGATGCCTAATAGGATGCTAGATCCTAGTAGTGGTGGCCGCAGACAAGACATCTTTTGCTGGAAAGCCACAAAAAGCACATTTACCCCAAGGTGACTACAGGGAATTGTTGAATCTCACAGTCAATTTCATAGGAGCTGTTCCCGAAAAAAGTCTTTCATTTGGGTCTTACTAACGTATATTGAGCTACTAGATGAAAGGTTAGGGGGGCCTTATACTACTTGAAAATTTTCCAAATTTACATCGGTTTAAACTGTCAAAAATGAAGAGAAAACTGTGGAAGAAATATGCTCGCAGTGGTTGACATGATTTATATATAAAATATTGTTTGCAAGCCTCTACCAGATAGTCGGCACAACACCATGAAGATCAGTTCAAGATAAGAAGAAAATAGTAGATGTGCTGAAACCGACGGCATATGAGATTGCCCAAAAAGAAAAACGATTGTCAAACACATCCACAAATAACCGTCGAAGACTTTATGATTAGCAACTCTGTATGATTCTTCCAGATCATGGATCTCATCAAAGTTTTTGAAAAGACGTGGCAACTGGGAACGATGACGCCTTTCTTTGCCAGTTGGAAATGAATAATAATACTAAGCTGAGGGTGGTGTTTGTTTGATGGAGGAATTAATAAACTGTTTAAAACCAATGAAATACAAAAGCAATATTTGTTTATGTTGGTGAAATAATCTAGTAAAGTATACCTCTGCCTTAAGAATAAAACAGTTTAATATGTCTCTTAGTTTTGAACAATAACAACAATTTATAATTTTTAATGTCCTGATTTACGAATAAAAAAATAAACTAGTGAAGTGATTTTGAGGTTTTATTTAAAATTCAAACCTTGGTAGCGACCTTTAAATATTACTCAAAAATCCTGAAAAAAATACTGAAATAGTTTCATAGGGTTTAAATTCAAATTATGTGGTGCCCGTGAAATTAAAGAAAAAAAATTTTTTTCTTAAGAATAAGGACCACCCTAGTATAGGTAATATAGGTATTGTGGTTATATTGTAGTCAATTTCACTAAAAACCTAGACATTGCATAATATTATTAGGCAACAAAATTAAACAAATTTTAATGACGGCCACCGGCCCAACGCCGCCCGGCCTAGTGCTATCATTAGTCATACATTACGCAAAACAATGGCACAGGTATTATTTGGGGTCAAAACAATTTTATTGAGCCGCAGTTCTGAAAAAAAATCGCTTTGGAGAGGAGTTATGGTGTCATCTTTTTTAACCGACTTCACAAAAAGGAGGAGGTTCTCAATTCGATTGTATGTTTTTTTTAATCGTTGTTCGCGCGTATCTTCGACATTTATGGACCGATTTTGATAATTCTTTTTTGTTCGATTGAATTTTCTTGCGAGATGGTCCCATTCAATTTTTTTTCAAATCGGTTCAATAGTTTTTAAGAAATCCTGAAAATACTATGATTTTGCATAAACTACCTCGACGACTTAGTTATTTATGAACCGAATTAGATGTTTTTTTTGTTGGGAAAGGGATACTTTAATGTGGTCTTTTTAACCGACTTAAAAAAAAAGAAGGTTCTCTCTTAGTTTGACCTGTATGAATGTATGTTTTTTTCCGCGAATATCTCACGTTTGTCTGAGCCGATTAGAGAAGGTACTTACACTAAAAATAAAAAAATAAAAATTGTTTTAAAAAACAAAAAACCGACTTCAAAAAACCTGCCTCTAAAAAGCAAGAAATAATACGCATCATCATTGTTATAATAACAACACGTCTATTGAAGTCGGGTGGGGCTTTTAGAATAAAAAAAAAGAAGTTGTACTCCAGCCCCACCCGACTTCAATAGACGTGTTGTTATTATAACAATGATAATGCGTATCTAAAGATTTGAATATTATTTCTTGCTTTTTAAGGCAGGTTTTTTGAAGTCGGTTTTTTGTTTTTTAATCTTGTCTTAGGTACAAGTAAAAGATGTCATCATAATGATGATGGGGAAAATGTTCTCATATTAGTAACCTATCGTGTGTGGTATCGAATGAAAGGGCTATTTTAATATCTATGCACTTACATTATTTCAGGCACTTGTTTTAAATTAAACGAAAATCATTTTTAAAACAAACCCAAGTTTGGGCGGTTCTCCCTCAGATCCGATGCCGTTAAATTATTTTACATAAATCTTCTTATCTAACCTTATTTTCGAACGCATAACTCCTAAAATATTCATTTAAATGGCGTGGTGTAGAAGGATAAAATAATATGCATAAATTTTTTAAGGAACTAACGTATTTAAATTGATAAGGATTAAAACTGTATCCTTCTAAATAGCTTTCCAAATTACCGCATTGTATGCGTGACCAATTTTTTTAGAAGATATAATATTATAATAAGCAATTCTTTAAAAAATTTATATATGCCATCGCGGACTTTTTTGTAAAACTATAAGAGAGGAACAATTACGTCATATATTATTTTGTTATAGATCAAAAGGTTTATATGCAGCTTTTTTGGATGCAAGCTCCCTTCCCAGCTTAATTTTTCCCGACATCTTTAACAATTATCGTCATATTTTTTTTATCATTTTTACAATTAGGAATCACTTTATCATTTGGTGAAAACAGCATGAAATCCGTTCAGTAGTTTTTTAGTTTATCGCGAATAGAGAGACAGACAGACACGGCGAGGGACTTTGTTTTATAAATAATGTAGTATTTTTTATAGAAAAACTGCTTTCGTTCATTCACTGGAGTGACTCATTCACTTCACTCGCCTAAGCGATAATAGTTTTATCAGTTAAACTCCCTTCCCGGCTTAATTTTTGCCGACATCTTCAACAATTATCGTCATATATTTTTTTATCATTTTTACTTAGGAATCACTTTATCATTTGGTGAAAACAGCATGAAATCCGTTCAATAGTTTTTTAGTTTATCGCGAATAGAGAGACAGACAGACGCGGCGAGGGACTTTGTTTGATAAATTATGTAGTATTTTTTATAGAAAAACTGCTTTCGTTCATTCACTGGAGCACTTACCCTAAGCGATAATAGTTTTATCAGTTTTATCGATCGTGTACCTATAATGATAAATTAAATTTATCAGAAAGTTTATTTTAGATGTAGTAGGTATACGGATATTGAATAAACTTTACATATTTTATTTTATTTTATATTAGTTATCTTAGGGTTTATTGCAAAGGAATCAGAATAAACAAAAACAATAAAACTAACGCAAACGAATCAGCAGAACAAACGAAATAATAAAACCAATGCAAATCAGAACAAACCATCAAAGACTTCTGTTGGAACAAACGAAAACAACAACAATTACCGACAAGTATTTTTTAAAAGAATAAACCTTTCATTTCATTTGACTAAGATTAAGGAAAAAACAGACTAAATTATTACAAAAAAAATCGGACTAAAAACATAAAAACGGACTAGTAAAAACAAACTAAAAATTAAAAAATATATTCTTCTGTAAATATTTATAACCCTATACCTACAGAAATTTTAAACCTAAAAATGTGGGCGCATGCCTAAGACAGTATGGATGATAAATTTTACAAAATAAGGAGAGCAATCTTTTTTTTTTCAGATAACAATGGCGCCGTTGGTTTTCGAAGGAGAGACATTAGGACAGAAACACCAGCACTACAATAGCCTGGTGAAGGCCGCGGCCATCGACCAGATGAAAAGCTTGGAGCTCATCAACTACAGCGAGCCTGACGCCGACAACCTCCTGCGCATAGACGTGGCCTGCGCCCGGAGGGACGTCCCGTACATCCTGGAGGTGCTGAAGAGCCCGGACTTGCTGTACGTGACTCGCGCCATCAAGCGCAGCGCGTGGCTCATCACTGACGCTCAGTACGCGCACATCGTCAACCCCGATTACTTGGAGCGTGAGCTGTATCCATCTTTAACGGAAAAAGCAAAATCTAAACTAATATTTGCAATAAAACAAAATTTGAAAGACGAAACTAGAGTAGACGCATTTTTCAAATATTATGAAAATGACCTACAGACCGCCATAAAGTGGTTGCCTGGTTGCTCAATAGCTACGATTGAAAAAATTGTTAAAAAAGATTCATCGAAATTTAATTCTAAACAAATAGAACGTTTGTGCAGGAAATCGTTTTCGATTCTAAAAGCGTATTGTGAACATGATTATGCTCACCTTAAAAGAGATGTATTGCAACAAGGTACGATTTTTTTAAGTAGTCACTGTAATGAATATTTGGATATTGTCGATTCTGTTGATTTTTATTATAAACCCATCTTCAAGAAGAATGCTACACAAATAATTATGGATAATTGTCGAGAAAGGGTACTCGGTCACTTTGAAAAATACTGCCGCGTTCTTCATATGCCCACATTTGCTCAGAACATGAAACCTGAGGAGGTACAAGATTTTTTACTGAAGCAAAGACAGAAGCCAGATATAAAAAACTGGGTCAAATTTGAGAATGTAAGATATTTCTTGAAACATATTCCGAAAGATTCTAGACTTCAGTTTATTAAGTCATTGTTTCTAGACAAAGACGACACCCAAAATGAGGAGATGTTAAGAGATAGCGAATTCTCAACTCAGTATTCCGTAGGGTTAGTAGCACCACCTATGTGTCATTTAAAAATGGCACATAAAAGAAGAGCACCAAGTGTTTCCAACGCACACATTTACCGGTGGTACCGCTATTTACCTTTTAACACAGCAATGACAGAATTAAAAAATATGTTATACGCGGAACCGATGCCAGCCGAAAGAAATAACATTCTCACCGTATTGATTAAATGCGCACGATCGAACCAGCAAAATCTACACACGTTGCTAGAATACTATCGCAACAAACATATAAATGAGCCATTCAATTTCAAAGTACAGTTTGTCAATTCGTTTTTATCACATACTAAGACACATGAGTTTGATGACAATACTTGGAACATTCTAAATAATATATTCTCAAGTATGGAAGTTTTTATGGAATCAGATAACAAAGTTCCGTTTTGTATTAATGCGATCATCGTATACAAAGTTCTTCGAGATCAGGACATTCCAGAAATTATAGAAAAGAAATTCACATTCAGCACCCTCAAAGATTACCGTGATAAACTCAATGACAACCAACAGAAAAAAGTATTTAACTATCTTAATACCTAGTCATTTAATGAAAACACTTGAATCGCAGAAAATCGTCAACGAAAGTGATATGTATGGAACCATTGATACGATATGTAATATGTTAAATTTGCTAGAGGATTGGAATAAAAATCTTTTAGATTTTCCAGTGATTATGAGTAAAATCAAAGACTTGATACATATAAAACGTCAAAATTCGTGGAGTGTTGATTTGTCAAACATTTACAACGCGGCGAAATCTTGGCGTAAGCATATGTTCGAAGAGTCGCTTGTTCTGCATCCTAGTGAAGAGGCGTGTTTAAATGCCCTAAAACATGACCCAAGACTACTGTCTCGCTATCAGAGCGAGGTGGAACTGTTGTGTTCGAACGACACGTACCCAATGAACCGAGTTTTGAGAAAGATACGGATATACTGGTCGGATTCAATCGCTCAACAGTGGACTGATTTCTACTTTGAACGAGTTGAACAGCCGAAGGGACGTCAAGCTTTAAAGTATATATGTATACTTATGCCGCGTCACAAAATTATTTCTTTCATAGAGGACAATGCTCCGATTGAAAGTAAAATTGATTGGAATAATGCTATGGAAATAAAATTCAACTTAAGAAAAAATATTGCCAAATTCATGCACCTGGTCCGTCCATCTGTAGGTTTAGATACAGTATTGTTGTATGCAAAGGGTGATTATTTGTATCACACCATGCCTTCTGTCAACGCTGTTTTATACAACATGAGCTCTGATGTCACTTCCGAGAATGTAACAAAGTTATTGGATGCACCCGTGTCTTTACAGAAACATGGTATTTGTACTATTTTCAGAAAATTAAAATATAACGAAATCAAAGATGTTGTTATGAAACTTTGGAAAAATACCAAAAATAGCTCGATTAAAACAATTCTGTTCCATCAGACGTTTAAACTTCTTTGCAACGAAAAAAACGAAATGCTTATTAATGACCTTTGGCAGTTGTTCAGTATGTATATTGACAGCCTATCTCCAGATGAAAATGCTGTTATTTATCATTCGTTTACAAAATTGAAAAACGTGCCTATTTCGGTAAGGCCCCAAATCTTCATGAAAAGTTATTTATACTTAAAATCAGTATCTGCGAAATCTAATGCTGATAAAGTAATTGCAAACTTATTTTACGAAGCTACTGAGTTGGTTGAGTTACTAGAACCCAGTTTTGTAGAAGATGTTTTACTGGAAAATTTGATTGAGAAATTCCATTCTACAAAGACCGATATCGATCTTCGGACTCATTTTGATATATTGACTTTGCATATACTTTCTTGTAAAAACGAAGAAAAACAAATGTTAAGGTACGAGAAATTGTTATTACCTCTTTTACAAAAAGCCTTTGCTTCATGGAAACTTCGCCAGAAGGGCAGCTATTATATCAAAACGAGAGCCAACGAACTACTCCAAGCTTTTATCAGTAACCTCTCAAGAGTAACTACGTCTAAACAAAATTATACACCCATTAAAATGTTCAAAACGGTGCAAAGTGTGCTAAGCGACTCGCTATCAACCGAGGAGAATTTCGAAATATTGTTGAGTTGGGGTATAGCAACATTGTTCGTGGAAGTACTTGATGCGTACTTTAAAGACAATCCACAAATATTGAAGCAAAAAGAGCACTCAATAAAAGATGCTTCCCAAACACCGGTGCTTTACGGTTGTAATAATGACAACACAAAATTGTGGGAAATTATTTGCGCTGAAGTCGCTGCTCCATTCGGCGAAGCTTGCGGTAATTATTTGAAACGAGATCCTCTGTTTAGCCAGTACCCCACTATACACACTTGCGTACGAGAAATATTGAAGAATTTACTGTCAAATTTGGGCTTCAATGACGAAAGTAAATTGAAACTTCTGAAATCTATGTTGGCTGACAAGGATGCTTCAGCTATCTACTGCATGGTGATTAATTCGATGTATTACCTTTATGATACCAAGGAAGTCAGAGCCCTTAAAAAAGAAATTCTCGAAATTTTTCGATTGAATACGTCAACCGATGTTAAAATTAATGTAAGCTACTTTGAAGACAATGAAAACTTTTCAGATTCAGATGATGAGGAGCAAAAATGAGTAAAGAAAATTTTGATGTTTGAACGGTAATTCATAGATTCAATAATAAGTACCTAGTACCCTCGTTTTACAATTTTCAATTACTTAGGTAGTTACTAAGGTATTGTAATGGACGCTTTACGTAAAAACTTGATCTAGATCAGTAATATTTAGGCCTACATAAAAACTACTAACCAACATAAACTGAAAACCCATACATTTTGGGTAAAGCAGTTACTAAAACTTTCTCAAAAACGTCGTGAAAATCTTGACAATTTATTTATAACTGCTAGAGGTGAAATAAAGCCTGCATCCAGAACAGTCATTGGAGGTTGGGTTAAGTCTCTTTTAAAAGAAAGTGGTATTGAAGCTACTCCGGGATCTGTGCGATCAGCAGTGGCGTCCCTTAATTTTGTAGAAAATTTTCCTATTGATCAAATACTCTCTACTGGAAATTGGAAAGAGATTCACACTTTTAAAAATTACTATCAGAAGGAATTACTAGATCTTAATTCTCTTGATCCTCATAAATCTGTGTCCTTATCTAATTATTTTGATCCTGTTAGCTAAATCGTTATTATGTATTATCTTGATATGTACTATTAATTGTTGAATCATACTTTAATTAAATCGTGATTTGATACTTATGCCTTTTTATTATTTATTTATTAATCAGTTTTTTACACATTATAGCGTCTTAAGCTTCTTGCACCAGGTGATAACAAACAAGTCACTGAAGATGGATTCCGGATATTGATACAAAACAAATAATAGATTTTTAACAACAAATAAAACTTACCTATTATTTTTTCATCAATATCCGGAATCCAGGTAAGTGCTACCTGGCGCATCAAGAGATCTATAATGGCGGACCATCACCCGGTGCACAAGCAAGTAAGTTCCGATTTACGAAATAGAGGGCGCCACAATCGGAGAGGAACCGGAAAGGCTGACTTAAACGGTAGAAAGACAGGTGCTTGACTCAAGATGGATTCCGGATATTGATGAAAAAATAATAGGTAAGTTTTATTTGTTGTTAAAACTCTCTATTATGAAGTAAATCCAAAAACCATCATTTCTAAAAAAATAAAAAATACTTACCAATGGTTGTAGCCAAGAGGACAAAGTAAACTTTGGTCGACATTTTGGCGTATGTATTTTAGGTCCCCTGTGTCGTTATTTTATATGCGTTAATAGACAACGAATTATATTTAATTACATATTGTACATTTGGTACTACAAGCGTCGGAGTGTAGATATGAAACACGCAATGGTCTTGTATATATTGAAGCAGATGGGTTTGTCGTTTCTTCAAATCATTTTCGAAATAAGTAACTCGGTTTAGGAGTTTTCTCACTCGCTGAGATTTAAAATTCAAAGTTTTAGGCCCTGTCCTAATTGGCCATCGGTCGTGCGATGGTGCGTCCGTCCGATGAAAATGGTCGTGCGACCGTGCGATCAAACCTAGTGATATCTATTGAATGTCCTAATTGACGGTCGCGCGATCATGCGATGCGTCTATAGTTCATCAGTTTCATCGCAACGCATGATCGCGCGACCGATGCCAATTAGGACAGGGCCTCATACATTATTTGCGTTTTGACCACGTGTCGGTTGGCAACTACGGTAACACATAAGTAGGTAGGTAAACTAATAGAAAAATGGTTGATATAAAAATTTAGTTTTCGGGATTAACTTGTTCGGGTTTTGAATCTGTGACCAAAAAGATGACCCGCAGACTGATTACTACATAGCGACCGGTCTCATTTGACAGATGAATGAGATACATTGCTTGGGGTAAAAAAAAACATACCAAAATGGATCTGTAAAATGGATCTTCTGAGATTTAAGTTCTCAGTAGATCCATTAAAGATCTTATGAGAAAAATAATCTCACTAGATCCATTGTGGATATGGATCTGGCCGATGGATCTTCTGAGAATGAAGGAAAGGTAGTTAATGTATCACAATAATCTAAATCTCTAAAATGAAACCGGTCGTAGTTATGTGATTTCTAATTAGATAATCAGCCTGACGGACTGCATGGGCGTACTATTTTAGCTTAGAAGGTAATAAATTATACAGACTGAAAATGCTGAAATAGATAGGGTATTTACCTACTGACTTTGTCTATAATTTGTCAAGCAGTGTGCTCACTCTACAAAGGTATGAATATTATTATTGGTTACGTGTGCTATTTTCCAAATAGAATTTTAGGGTTCCATGTCCATGCCTTTAAAGTTTGACGAAACATAACAAAATATATAAACCAGACTTTGAGTAAGGTGGCTGGACCATGGAAGGCCACCTTAACGTTTAAACAATGTTTATTGATTTGTTACCTGGACAAACAAAACATACTAAGTGTAGGATAAAGCTTTGTTTCGTTGTTTAATATAAAGGCCAAAAATATATTTAATATTTGTAAAAAATCTTTTTTAAAACATCGCTTACAAACGGCCTTGCAAGGAACAGGGCTCCAAATAAGGCTGATTTCATAAATCAGCCATTGTGCCCAAAATTATCATTGTACAATCAGATAGTGTTTATTTATAAACTATTCTATTTTAAACTCTTTTGTTACACAAAGCAAAAAATATCTCTGCCGCCCTACAATAACTGTCAAAAGTAATATCAAATGGATGTTGTGATTGAGATGGCGCTATACGCGATGAATAGCTCTGTCTCTATAACAACATCACTTTGAGGTTGCTATAAGAGCTCAGAGTACGGCCTCCTGCGATCAGTGATCGAAGACGGCCTCTGATAATTTTGAAAAATTACTATACTGAACAACATTAGAAAGCGAAAGTAAATCCACGCCCCGGTCACTCTATACAACCGCGCCAACAGAACAGTTGACGTCAGATGACGTTTTTGTACACGTGCAACTGTGTGTGTAAGTCTAGTGCTAACATGCAGTTTGTACTGTATAAGAGGCGTTCAATTCATAATTCCAACTTTTTGGTAAATAAAGTTACGACGCATTGCTTTGAATATCAAAATAAGTTGACAGTTGACAAACACGACTAAAAAGTTACGACGCATTGCTTTGAATATCAAAATAAGTTGACGTTGACAAACACGACTAAATGAGCACACGATTCGGCCCACGAACTCGCGGGGTGGGGTGAGGTAATTGATTTTGAGGCGGGCGGAGAGTTTCCTTTCTGTACGGTACCTAGTACTTATATCTTTTCTGTGGTAAAACTTAGGCTCGTATTACAGAATCAAACTCATACTCAAATCTCTGCTTGAGTACAGTTAGATAAGGATGGCGCTATATGCGATGAATAGCACCATCCCTTTCTAACTGTACTCAAGCAGCAAGCAGTGCTTGAGTCTCGTCCTATAATACGGACCTAAGAATACTTGCAAACAAATTTTAAATAAAAAACGCTTTACTGAGTTATATCATATCAGATATACCTATGTAAACAACTTTTTCTGGCATATTAAAACCATTAGTATAATCATAAGGTTTCAATTTACCTTTCAAATACTAACTCATGGAATGCCTACGGATTTTTATCTTATCACTCGAAATATGCAAAGGCGTGCATGCATAATCTAAATCGGCCAACTTAGTGGAGTTGGCCGATTTAGATCAGTCTGAAGGGTGTTTGACACGATGTTTCGATCTCAAATGTCGCCAATAGTTTATACAGCTTTTTTAGTTCTTTTATCATCATCAACTGGATTTGGGGAAGGTAAGTTTTAAGTTTTTTTTAATAAAACGCTTAGTTAAATAATATTGACATCTGTAGTCGGCACTTCTATTAAAATCTTTGAATTAAGATTTTTTTTAATAAAGTGCACTTCTATTAAGGTGTAATTGCTATTGCTATTTAAACTTTTATAGTATTTTTGTTACAACTTTAATTAAAATCGTACTTTTTAGGCATTTGCGCAACCCAAAAATTAGGGGCTACCTACATTAGTAATTATCGAAAAAAAATTGCGACGTCGTAAAACTAACTTTTAAACAATATTAAAATTATATACTAGAAAAAATTCGACTCGCACCAGATCATATCCTCCAACAGGAAATTAACTTTATTTTTTTGTTAAAGACTCTAATGATGATGAACCTGACAGCAGAAACGCATACGCAAAAGAAGAATATGACCATATATTTAAAAGCATACCAATATTATTTGAGCAGCTTTTTACCGTTCTAAAAGATCGACCTCAAGTGCTTGAACAAGGAGACGCTCAAGCTTTCAATGATATTTATAACACCATCAATAATAAAAAGTCTAAAAAGAGTATTGACTTTAAAGAACCTTCAACCAAAAGTCTATTGAATGGAGAAAATTTAAGAAGTGATGCAATAGATGTTCATGTTGTACCGAATGGTTTAAAAGCACTAGCAGCAAATGAGGATGATGGTAAAACTTCTGAAAATGATGAAAGCACCCTTGACCCCGCGGATGTGGCAGAAAAGGCTATATTAGTGGAAGAGAAACTTGAAGAACACAATGAAGATTAAACACACATTTAGCGAACATTTATCTTACTTTTTATTTCTCAAAAGACAATCTTTTGCAATACAAAGAGGCATTAAGCATCACAATCGGAAAATACAATTAAGATTTAATAACATAAAGTTTTTAATTGTTGGTATTGCCAGAAGACTGGAACTGCAAGATTATAACTATGTAGGTTGTGAGAATTCCCAGGATCTGAAAAAATATTTCAAAGTATTGAATTTTAGTAGGTAGGCTGGTATTATAGAATTTTTATAATTAATTTGTAAAGAAGACAAAAATTCATTTAAAAACGAAAACACTCATGACCAGACAGAGCTTTAAAGACGTAGGCACATACCGAATAAAGTAGAGACCTCGACAGCTTGCACACCCCAAGCGGGGAATAGCAGACCTTGTTGAGAGCCACGTACAGTGAAAACTTGGCCAGCTCAAAGGACACTTCCAAGTCACTGAACTTGTTCTCCAGACGGCATATTAGAAAACTGGTACGCTCCATCTAAAAAATCAGTATGTCTTTCACTTTTCAAATGTAGAACGATGTTGAACTACAAAAGACAAATAAGTTAATGCAAATTCAAAAACATCTAAAAAGCCTCTTCTCTGGTTATCTTTATTAAAGTAATATTTTCCTAGTCACCAGTAGCGAGGGGTGAATTATGGTGAAGAAAAGCCGTAGGTACTACAAAAATGTTATGATCTGCATAGTGGACCGGTGAGGTGGGATTTCTAAAAAGTAATTCAATGGGAATCAGCTTGTATGGACCCTTCGCCACTGTAGTCACCCAACTTGATGTTGCAAAAGGTGTTATTGAGATTCAACCAACAACAAAAAACTAAGATCCGCTTGATTTTAAGGTCGATGGTCAAAGTTGTGAGGTTGTGAGAGTTTCTCACAAATAAAAGAGTGTTTGTTTGCTGGTCAGCAAAATACTATTTTTATCTTCAGTGTAGGTATTTCATACGATCATTCATTCATTACCTCGACTTTTGTCAAGTGAGGAGGTTCAACCATGATCAGTAAGCCGAAGAATTGCACGAAGCACCAAATCGGTAACGTAGAGACCCACAGACTTAAAATGCTCCCTGAAACAAAGATTACTCTTAGTCTTATAAAAGTAACAGCAATTATATTGTATTCTGTGGTATACGCTAGGCAGGTATAGTAACATTAGTAACTAGCACTCGCGTATCTATAGTTGAGCAAAAGCAGTTACCTAAATTGAGTAAAAGTAATCATATAGTTTTCATACTATTGTCTTGTTTATACAGGGTGTTTGGTCGATGCATGCATGAGAATATGGTAGACTAGCTTCTGCCCGCGACTTCGTCCGCGTGGATATTAGGGAAAATCCTTAGGGAACCTTCAACCGGGATCCAACCAGCCATTTTTACGCGATTAGGCGGGTTTCCTCCACCAAGCGCGCCTCCTCGCACGAGGCTTTCCGTTCCCGTTCCTGTTCTTTTCCCGCCCTTTCCCGTTCCATTCCCGTTCCGTTCACGTTCCGTTACTGTTCCGTTCCCGTTCCGTACCCGTACTATTCAGTTTCCGTTCCCGTTTCGTTTCCGTTCCGTTCCCGTTCCGTTTCCGTTCCCGTTCCGTTCCCGTTCCGTTCCGTTCCCGTTCAGTTCCCGTTCCGTACCCGTTCCGTTTCCGTTCCGTTCCCGTTGCGTTCCCCCGTTCAGTTCCCGTTCCGTTCCCGTCCCGTTTCCGTTCCGTTCCCGTTCCGTTCCCGTTCCGTTCCCGTTCCGTTCCCGTTCCGTTCCCGTTCCGTTCCCGTTCCGTTCCCGTTCCGTTCCCGATCCGTTCCTGTTCCGTTCCCGTTCCGTTCCCGTTCCCGTACTATTCCGTTTCCGTACCCGTTCCATTTGCGTAACGTTCCCGTTCCTTTCCCGTTCCGTTCCCATTCCGTTCCCGTTCCGTTACCGTTTCCGTTCCCGTTTCCGTTCCGTTCCTGTTCCGTTCCGTTCCCGTTCCTGTTCCCGTTCCATTCCCGTTGTTTTCCCACCCCTTTCCCGTTCCATTCCTGTTCCGTTCGCGTTCCGTAACCGTTCTGTTCCCGTTCCGTTCCCGTTCCGTTACCGTTCCATTTCCGTTCCTTTCCCGTTCCGTTCCCGATCCCGTTCCGTTCGCGTTCCGTTACTGTTCCGTTACCGTTCCATTCCCGTTCCGTTCCGTTCTCGTTTCGTGCCCGTTCCGTTCCCGTTCTGTTCCCGTTCCCGGTTCCGGTCCCGTACTCGTACCCTCCCCGTTCCCGTTCCGTTCCCATTCCGTTTCCGTTCCGTTTCCGTTTCCGTTCCGTTCCCGTTTCCGTTCCGTTCCTGTTCCGTTCCGTTCCCGTTCCTGTTCCCGTTCCATTCCCGTTCTTTTCCCGCCCCTTTCCCGTTCCATTCCCGTTCCGTTCGCGTTCCGTTACCGTTCCGTTCCCGTTCCCGTTTCTGGTCCCGTACCGTGTACCCGTCCCCTCTCTGTTCCCGTTCCCGTTCCCGTTCCCGTCTCCGTTCCCGTTCCCGTTCCCGTCCCTGTCCCCGTCCCTTGGATGTGCATATCCAGGTCCAATCATGTCCATCGTGTAGGACTTCAAAATAAATGTAATTTTCGCAATCACCATCCCATGAAACCTCAAGAACGACATCCACATCGATTTCATTTTTACTTACCCCATCCCTAAGGGATGATTTTCAAAATAACAAAATATGTGTTTGCCTATTTATTTTTAGACATGCTCCTACGAATTTTAAAGTTGTAATATCTATTTTATATTCTTTTTTCATACAAAATTGTAAACCCATTTTTACCTTATTAGGGGTTAAATCATGTCCACTGTGTTGAACTTCAAATAAAACTCATTTTTGCAATCACCATCCCAAAAAACCTCAAGAACGATATCCATATCGATTTTTATGTTTATTTACCCCATTTACCCCCTAAGGGGTTGATTTTCAAAATTACAAAGTAAATGTTTGCCTATTTATTTTTATATGTACTCCTACGAAGTTTAAAGTTGTTAGTTTATTTGATATTATTATTCCATACTAAATTTGAACCTCATTTTCACCTTCTTAGGGGTTAAATCATGTCCACTGTGTTGGACTTCAAAATAAATCTCATTTTCGCAATCACCATCCCATAAAACCTCAAAAACGACATCCATATCGATTTTTATGTTTACTCACCCCATTTAGCCCCTAAGGGGTTGATTTTCAAAATCACAAAATATATGTTTGCCTATTTAGTTTTAGACGTGCTCCTACGAAGTTGAAAGTTGTAATGTCTATTTTATATTATTTTTACATACTAAATTTGAACCCCTTTTTCACCCCTTTAGGGCATATATCATATCCATCGTGTTGGACTTCAAAATAAATGAATTTTTTGCAATCGTCATCCCAGAAAACCCCGATAACGATATCCATATCTATTTTTAGGTTTTTATCCCTTTTCACCCCCATTTCATCCCCATAGGTGTTGAAATAATAACGAATACAATATACGTTGCGTTAGATTTTCATCCATAAGCCTAAATTATAAATTTTGCGATTTTTACTTCGAAAATAAAGGATTTTCTTCAATACACAGCTTCATCCCCCTTTTGAGTCCTTCGGGTGTAGAATTGTGAAAAACGCTGAGACCCGTTTTTATTTTTTTTCAATCTTTAGCCTAAACACAAAGTTTGAAGATTCTAGCTTCAAAACTGAGGGACTTTCATACAAACTTTCATCCCTTATTTCATCCCCTTAGGGATGGAATTTTCAAAAATCCTTCCTTAGTGGATGCCTACACTGTATAAAGTATCTGTGTGCAAAATTTCAAGTCTCTAGGTCCAGCGGTTTGGGCTGTGCGTTGATAGATCAGTCAGTCAGTCAGTCAGTCAGTCAGTCAGTCAGTCATTCAGTTTACGATTTTATATATTAAGAAGATAGGGACCATCAAACTGAACAACTTTTAATGGGGGACCAACTCTGAAATCGCGAAAAACTTAGCTGGCACTAATGGGAAAAGAACTACTTCGACATTCGGTTGTAGCACCCTTGCAGGTGCCAGACAATCAATTAAGGTGAAACAGTACAATTTTTAAACTTTTTAGATTTTTGCATTCACAATGCTATTTTTATATTATTATCAAAAAACAGTACATTATTATCAAAAAACACAGTGAAACAGTACAATTTTTATTATTAAAAAAAATTGTACTGTTTCACCTTAATTGATTGTCTGGCACCTGCAAGGGTGCTACAACCGAATGTCGAAGTAGATCTCTTCACATTGGTGAGATGGCGCTGATCTACAGCGGAAGCGTGGAAAGTATTAGAAAATTTCGCCACATCCCTCAGCGGCTTGGTAGCATAATTGGTAGTGCATTGGGCCGGAATCCTAAGGGTGCGGGTTCGAATCCCGTCTAAGTTGCTACGGGTGAGCCAATTTTTTCTAATATTTTTCATTATTTATTCATCTTAATATAAAAATAGCATTGTGAATGCAAAAATCTAAAAAGTTTAAAGTATTCCACTTAAATCTTCGTATCACTTCCATTAGTGCGTGTGGCTCGCTTGCTTCTTGTTGACTGGAGAATGTAAAATGGCCATCATCTTCTATGCGAACTTCTTGGTTGTTTTCACTGGTGCGCGTAGAGTCTCTTCTTCCCGTTGGAGTGATGACGTATAGTCTTCCTGATGGTGCGCGAGTGACACTCCTCCTAACCCCCTTAGGAACGAGTGGCTAATACGGCGGTGCATCTCTCAATCTCTCAGGCAGTCTCAGGGCTTTATCACATTAATGTGTAAACACAAAATAAATTCTGGGACTTAAGTCCCAGAATTTATTTTGGGACTTAATGTGATAAAGCCCTTTATAACCTTTAACTTTGTATATTTAAAATTCACATAAACTAAACAACATTATGTTGTTTAGTTTATTTCTTTTCTTTTTGTTAGGTTCATTTGTATAATTTTATAAAGGGTCTATGATCTTTAGTTTAAGCGCTTTCTCGACGTCATAACGCGCGATTTTTCTAACGTTTCGGAATAGAACATAATGACTTCTCTACTGTGTGTTTGCACGAGCGTTTTTCTTTACCGCGCGATGTTTTTTATCCCGTTCCAGAGTCAGTCACATTGTGTTCTATTAAAAGCTTTAGAAAAATCGCGTGATAAAACGTCGTAAAAGCGCTCATGTGAACTATCGCTCACGTCACCTACTCGCAAATCGCACACAAATCATAAACTGACTATTTTAATTACATTTGAGCAATAGGTAACATCATAATATTGTAGTATTTTATGACAAAAAATATTAGCTTTGATAAATATTGTCCTTTTCTCAATGAAACTTACATAAACATAGGAGACATCACATTAGTGAACTTATATGGACAGAAATGATTTATTTTTATAAAAAAGAAAATATTTTTATAGAAAATCCGTAATATCCGGATAATCCGGATTTGACCAATATCCGTTCTAAAAATCCGGATTTTGAAATATATACGGATTTGCATTCACTAACTGTGCTGTGTACGGATGTCAAAATCAAAAAACCAATAAAAAATTGTCGTTTTTCACATGATATACGCTACGCAGTTCATTTAAAAGAAGACAACCCAAACGTTGCTTCATTAGAAAAGGTAAGAGCACGCTATAGAAAGAGGAGCAAAAGTCGCTATTTATTTAAATTAATAGGCGGCGTGCTGCTTCTTTATTTTACTATTACTATTAGATATTCTGAGACATTGCTACTTTTCTTTGGTAAATTTTTATTTGTGCCAAAATGAAGTAGCAATGTATCACATCCATCTATCAAATTACAGTTAATACTTAATATGAACTTCAATGTTTTTTACACGACTGCCCAAAGCAAAAAGAGTGTTATGTGTTCAGGATTCATGTATGTTTGTGGGTATGTGAGTTTCTTTATTCCACCATAACTTCTAAATGCCTGAACTGATTTAAATAAATGGGGTATCGTTAGAATCCTTACAACATCCCAAGTGACACTGGCTATATTTTTTTTAGAAAAAATCAATATGGCGACTGTACGACGCCATTATCAAACTTGAAAAAAAATTTTTTTTCTTCCATTATTACAATATGGGCATCAAATGAAAGGCCTTGATGAGCACATTCCAAAACTATATAATATGTCACTAAAATGTATGAAATAAAAATAAATAAATTAAAAAAATATTAAAAACACGACTGCCCTGCTAAAACGAACTAAAAAGTTAAACAACAAGTGTCATTGCAGTCGGGGGACCTCTTTGATCAAAAATTGTTCCATGATAAGGTTCCCCGACTGCAATGACACTTGTTGTTTAACTTTTTAGTTCGTTTTAGCAGGGCAGTCGCGTTTTTAATATTTTTTTAATTTATTTATTTTTAGCAGATAAGTTTGTGCTGTTCGAGTGCCTGTTGTCAATTGTGACATTACACCGTGAAAAGAGCGCTCGACGCCAACCGGAGGGTTCAAAATAGGACTCCAGGGGTAATTATGTAATTTTGTTGCAATCAACTCTGTCAGAAATCGCAGTTACATTGCTACTTCAGTTAAGAACCAATGTGACCTATCTTACCTAAAGCAGCAATGTAACTGCGCTTTCAATCGATTTCAATCAAGAATTGTTAGCAACAGACTTATACGTAATCCACCAACTGGTTACTTACCAAAATTCTTTATAACATTGTAGGACGTGATGACCATTCGTAATATGAACATTCCTATCAGCATAGCGAAGGCGATATTGTTGGCCTCTCCCAGCTTCCATACTTGGGTGCAGATCTCATCATACATCGCTGCGAGTTGCTGGATGGCTTCGGCTACCCGCTTGGAAAGATGGCTGGTTGGCCCAAGATCTAAGGATGCACAATCAAAATGTACATGGGCGCCGCCAGGATTTATTTTCAGGGAGATGTATCTGCGTCTACACATTATACTATTAACATTAAATTTATAGACAAGGTGGTGAAGAGGCAGGGATTGAAATACCGTTAAAAAAATAACGATAAAAAAATAACGTTAAAAATACCGTTAAAACATTTTATCGGTAAATTTACCGGTAAAAATAACGTTAAAAATATTTTACCGGTAAAATTAGCGTTAAATATAGCGTTAAACTTTACCGGTACAATATACCGGTAAAAATTATCGCTAAAAAATAACGTTATTAATTGGAATACCATTAATTTTAAAGTTTAACGGTAATAAAAAAACGTTAAAATTAACGTTATTTACTGAAATAACAATAATTTCAATGTAACGATATCTAAATTAACGTTATTTATTGACATAACGTTAATTTTAAAATTAACGGTAAAAAAAGTAAGAAATAACGTTACATTTAAAGATAACGTTATCATTCCCTGTTAACAGGACAGCTACCTAGACGCTTGATTTTTTTATTTAAACTTTTTTCCATATATTTTTTTCCTGACAAGGACCCCCCCTGCTGCCGATGTCCCTGAAAATGTAGGTACTTATGGTATATTTATTTTCCAAATAAAGAATATCTCTAATATTATTATGGAATATAAATGGCAAATATATTGGACAACATCACATAGGATTGCTTCGATTCAAAAGTTAGTAGACAGGTAGCTTTTGCGACCTCCACGGTCGAGTGGCTCATTTGTACACCGGTTTCAATGGGGGGATTTCAATAAAATCCCGCTTAGTGGCGCTACTGCTGCTGGAGACCTATGTATGGGCATTTACCCCGGATTTTCCAATTTATTTTAAATTATGTCAATATATGATACTAAATTATTATGGACGTCGGATAGTAAATGAATTAAAGATTGAAGAAAACCTAAATATGTTGGAAGAAAAATTGACATTTAAGTACGCAATTTCGCTTCCAACATAAAAAAAATTGATAGCAAACACATACAAACAACAAAATGACAGGTCTACATCTACACTAGCGCCAAGGTGACGGTAGTGTGGCGACTGGTGGACACGATTTGTAAATCATCAAAATTATCCTGCCATTGTCACGGAAATCCTAAATGACGACGAAGGTACCACAAATACTTGAGACGATAGGTAGGTAGGAAAGAAGGTACCTATAGAAAAAATCGTTGTCTAAATCCCGTGAACGAACCGGACCTCAGAGATTTTACCAGTTTCCATGATGGAAACTGGTGTAACTCGCCAATCGAACATTTAGACCATCGGTCGTGCGATCGTGCGTTGCGATTTCATCGTGCGATGAAACTGAACAATAGAAAATCGCATGATCGCGCGATCGTCAATTAGAACATTCAATAGATATCACTAGGTTTGATCGCACGGTCACACGACGAGTTTCATCGGACGGACGCACCATCGTACGACGGATGGCCAATTAGGACAGGGCCGAAAGGCCGTCTGTAGGTATTCGAGCAACAATATGTATGGCTTGCCCAGCACCATGCACGTTGCAGAATAGACCGTACCGCACGGCGGATTAATTTCATAATATTAAAAAAAGGTAAGCTCACCTTGCGTTTTTCTGGAGACCAAAATGTGCTTCAGAGCTTTGTTCACGGATTTCAGAACGGAGTGGATCTCAAAGGCACTGAAGACAAACTGCATCTCAAGCAGTATAGCCATTAAGTAGCTTAATTCATACGATGAAAATAATATCGCTACGGTTACTAAAACAAAAGTTGTTTATTGTAAAAAAGCTTTTTAAAAAAAGCACAACCTCCTTCAAAAATCCTAAAAAAATAGCTCTATAAAAAGCAAGAAATAATGTTCAAATCGATTAATTAAAACACGTCTATTGAAGTCGGGTGGAGCTGGAAGTATTTTTTTTATTTATTGTATTGTTTATATTCTTAAAGCCCCACCCGACTTCAATAGACGTGTTTTAATTAATCGATTTGAACATTATTTATTGCTTTTTATAGAGCTGTTTTTTAAGATTTTTGAAGGAGGTTGTGCTTTTTTTAAAAAGCTTTTTTATTTCAAACTTTTTTGTAGTTGGTATGTAAGTGATGATTTTATAAAATAAAACGTTATAATGTTTCACATTTTTCAATGGTATACCCCGAGTAACTCAATTTCCACAAGAGTTCCGCTGGGCCTTCGCAGTTCAACCCTAGTCCAGCACGTCCTTGACAATAAATAGGTACTTAACTTGTTTTTGATTGTCATAATCCTACCAATATTTCAATCACTGTTCAGTTCCTTTTTAATTTTGAGGAGTTCCCTTGTGTATCTTCAAAATCCAAAGTCCAATACCAATGAAATTAATATGGTATCATCTTTAAGGTATCTTCTTTCAAACAAAAAAAGAATCATCTAAATCGGTTCATAAACAAAAAAGTAATGGTTGAAAATCCGCCTGAATTCATATAAAATGGTAACAAAAACGACAGTTTTTTCAAGATTACTTGAAAACTACTGAACCGATTTCAAAATTTCAAAAAATGGGACCAATTTGGAAACAAATGTCATGTTATAACGTTTGAATCATTTCAATCGGTTCAGCCGTCTTCGAGTAATCGGTGTACATACATATATAAAAAAAATATACGCGACGAATAGATAACCTCCTCCTTTTCAAATTTTTGAAGTCGGTTAAAAAGCGGTGATCGTTTTATTATTTTAATTAGACTTAGGTAGTGCTGGTTTATGCGGGGTCAGTGACTGGACCACAATTAGATACAGGGTCATTTCGTATTCACCATCTAAATTTGAGGATGTGTTCAGTCCATGAAACTGAACAACTTTCTCTAGGGAACACATGGCCAAATATGTAAAAAAAAACGACTATCCATACAAATCAAAGAGATCACGCGATCAATTTAGTATGGGATGACCAACATTTTTTGTGGCGAAATTCGACACAATAATTATGTTTCTTAGAGAAAGTTGTTTAGTTCTGTGACACAGTGGCGAGGGGTGATATTATGGCGAAGGTAAGCCGCTCTACAAAAATGATGAAAATGTTATGATCTGCATAGTCGATCATTGGGGTGGGATTTCCAAAGGTAAGCCGATGGGAATCGGCTTGTATGGACCCTTCGCCACTGCTGTGACATCTGTGTAACTGTAATAGGTAGTTACAAGTTATAACGGAGCGGTTGTATGGAGTCCGGAGGGACGTCCCGTACATCCTGGAGGTGCTGAAGAGCCCGGACTTGCTGTACGTGACTCGCGCCATCAAGCGCAGCGCGTGGCTCATCACTGACGCTCAGTACGCGCACATCGTCAACCCCGATTACTTGGAGCGAGAGCTGTATCCATCTTTAACGGAAAAAGCAAAATCTAAAATCATATTTGCAATAAAACAAAATTTGAAAGACGAAACTAGAGTAGACGCATTTTTCAAATATTATGAAAATGACCTACAGACCGCCATAAAGTGGTTGCCTGGTTGCTCAATAGCTACGATTGAAAAAATTGTTAAAAAAGATTCATCGAAATTTAATTCTAAACAAATAGAACGTTTAAAAGGAATTAAAATAAAACGTCATGAGCAATTAAAAGTTCTAGTTTTAATTGTATCTCTGTATAATTATTTTTGGTATTTAACAAGAATTCCAAGCATACAATTACTCGATATCATGGGAAAGTACTAGTATTACCAGTTTAAACAGTATTCAATACAATAATGCACTGATACCTGACCTTAAGCAGTGGTATCTCTCCAGCAGGAATAGCGTATCGCGACAAATTTATCAAAGTCATCTGGTATTATGACTTTATTTAACAACTTTATTGAAAACACTTATTTCACTGTTCAACCTTTCACTGTGACGACTTGAGCACGACTGCGCGCGCCTCTACCCCGTCACCGCATATTTAAACGTTATGCGTGGCGTGGTAGGGGCGAGCGTGGCGTGACTGGCGTGGTAGGGGCGACTGCAGTCACCCGATTACTACAACTACCGTTTAAGTACTTTTAATGGAATAAACACACAAATTTAGTTGTACTACATGGTTCATCACGAATAATAATTAAAGTAATTTATACAGTAACCTTACAGTCGGCCATCCTGCTAGAGCGAGTCCCATCGCGTAAAACAATATCTTTTATAACTTTGAGTACATCCATTCAATTAGTCATAAAATATTCTTAAATAAAAACATCATTTTATTAGAAGAAAAACAGCAGCCTTCCAACAAAATATTTCGCATTTTTGCGAAAGTCATAATTATTATTTAATTACATTACAAATATTTATTGCATGACACAAAACGTAATTACGTTTTTATTTATACATAAGTAGGTATTCAGAAAACATCCCGTTAGAGAAAGGGTATGTATATAAAGTGACATTTATTTGTCTACAATTAACGTAATTAGATTACTTAATTTAATTAAACTTAAAATTTTACAATTCAATTCAACTCTGTTTACATCAATAAAAATATAGTCGTATGGCATTTCATCCGAGCACGTTATAAACACGAGCAATAGCTTGTTTAACGATAGATTATCAACATCAAAATTCATTAATATAATTACAAGATACTTAAGAAATTAAAAATGGATGTATACCTTAAATAAATTGCTAAGGGGTTAATATTTCATTGCACCGAATTATAAAGATTGCAAACTTAGAAATATTTTTTTATCATTAGCTATTGCAACTTATTTTATTTACTTAAGTCTTAGAATCATTAGTTACGTGTAGGCATTTCAATATTTGTCTCCAATACAAACTTAGTTTAGAAAAATACCTACTAACAACAATCAACAAAAAGTCATCAAAACGCTATAAAAGGCTCATCATTAAAATAGAAAATTGAAGTAATCGTTTCTGTAAATATGTATATATATATATATATATATATATATATATATATATTACTAAATACTATATTGAATGTAATATCTTTCTCATACCATTTGTAATGCTTGAAATACTTTTATAATTTTTATACCATATTAATTAAAAAATCACGCGCGGCGGCGCTATGGCTATGGGCAGCATTAATTACATGGATTAGACGTTTCAATAAAAATTTGCCCTGAGATAACTTTGGGGTGCACCCAGTGCTTCAATTAGTGTAACACAGTGACAGAAAAAGCATATTTCAGTGACACATGTCATAAACTATTATGATATCCAATAATTTAATCATCAATTTGCAAAAAGTTTTCTTTCTTTTAAGTAGTTATTGTACCTACATAACACTTGTACTATTATGTATTTCGTGACACAACTCAGTAAGAGTAAAATTTATTACTTCTTGAACTAATAAAAAATAGCATTCTACATTACAGCAAGGTAAAAAAAACTTTTTATTTTATTTACAAAGTATTCTGAAGGTCTTTTAAATTAGTAATGGTTTTAAATTTACCCTTACTAATTTAACCAGGTTAACCTTTTGTTTAGTTATATACATTAGCATACTTCCCTATATAATGGATATGTAAATGTAATATGTACTAAAGAGAAGTTTAGATATCGTAGAAGTGACTCCACTATACACACAGTACGTTATGTGGAGGTACCTTCCTTGAATATAACTGCACATTTTAAAAACTCGATCAGAATAAACACTAAGTAATAAATGATTTTAGAAATCAGTATTTTGGTAATCTTACTTCCCATAGCGGGCACACAGAGTCCAAATACAAATCACATTATGTATTATCAATCCATGTACAAAAGTAATTAGCTATAATCCCACACAAGCACCACCCTTACTATCTATCTGGTTTAAGTTTTTTTTCCAGTACCTACGGTGCCCAATATAATGTGTTCTAAAAGCAGATTGAATTGTCCTACTAAGTAAGTAGTTACTTCATTCTATCGCGACCCTCAGTCATGAGGAACAAGAAAAATCATGATAAAAGGATTTTTTTTCTTTTTAAATTTCATTTTAATGAGGAGCACTGTCATCACCAGGACCGTGCGTTAGTCTACAGAATTACTTAATTGTTTTGTGAAAAGTTTCACCTAGTTTATGGATCGCCTTGGATTTCTCAAATAGAAAAGGCAGGGTAAATTACCCAATTATTGGTATTTAGAGTAATAAACCGAAACAATAAATTTTGCCTATTGATTTTAGTAGCTCTATTTGAAATAAACATAGTGGGTGCTACACGCAACGCAATACACAATACGGATTCTCTCTTTTTTTTTTGTATTTTGTATGTATGTCGTTTTAAGCTATTACCACCACACATACACCATCATATTATGTATAAATAAATAAACCCATAGTCCATTCATTAGTACCCTTCAACCTATTATTGGCATGTACCGATCAAATTACTGGTACACCTTACGCCAATAATAATTTAATAGGCAACAGTTAATAAAATTATAGGTATTATTCTCAGTACCTTTATTAAAATATTGGCATGCTTTCACCAAGTACAGGTACAACTTAGAAGTTTTATTTTCGACTATTGGAATAGGGCCAATTTTTTGAAGCCTTATAGAAAACTTCATTATTATTTATGAATTATTTAATTTCAAATTTGTCCTGAATACTAACATAGGATTTAAGTTAATTGTTACTAACAAAATGGATTGTAATATCTGAATTATGAAATAAATTATTATTATTATTTCCATTATTTGATTAAAAAAATACATTAAATGATCATTGAAAATAAGGTTCTAATTTCTCATTAAATATTAAGATAATATGCCAAAACATTATAATTGAGTTTTTTCCATAATTAGGTAACACAGTTTATCGAATAATATTCATGTTTTTTTATGTTAAGTTTAGAGTGCCAACAAATATAAGGGTGTAATAACAGGTCAAGTCACCCCTACATGATTGACGCGAGAAAATTATGTTAAAATTGTAATAATCCGGTATCGGAGATATAATGCAATGAATACGAAAATAATTATTTTGTCTAGAAATTGTATCATTGATTACGAAATTTCATTTCATTTTTTTCATTTAAAAATTCTTTATTTCATATTATAAACAATATTGTAACAAGTACTAAGATAATACATGTACATTGATTAATTTAAAGATACTTCATTAGGCTTAACTTACCACCTACGAATGCTTTAGAAATATATGTTATTCCACTTTAGTTTTATTATCTTGAAATATTAACACACAGCATTTAAATGACACTATTCGCAGACAAAAAAAATCTACAAAACAAAAGTGATTTGCTTATTGCATATCAGATTACGAAATAAAAAGCACAATAGTTTTGTTTTTCAATAACATCTGTAGGAATGTGAAGGAAGAATTAGAATTAATATTAAGTATAGTAAAATTACTGTTGCATTATTGTGTATTATGAATATAGTTTTATTTTAAGATTTATATGTAATTATTTCTTTTATTTATTGTTTATTCAATTTTTTTTTCTTATCAAATTGGATCAATAATTGTTATCTGAAATAAATGAATTTTATTATTTTTCTTTTACTACCGGTAAACTTCAGTAGAGTAGGTCATTGCTCACAATGGCCATTTAAAAATATATACGCTCAATACACCATTATAAATGGCATCACATTCTTTGTTTTACTAATTACTCATTAAATGACTTGGCAACAGATGCACGAGCTGATCATAGTGTAGTAAAATTAATAAGAATAATATTTGAAATTGAATTACTAGTTTATTAAAAGAACGGTAGGTATAGCCATAATTGGCAATAATACATGGCTGGACTCATTGGACTCAATTAGTTGCATTGCAGTAAATACATTTAAAGAGGATTTACATTCAGCATACTTAATTATTTGCTCTTTATTGTACTCACAAAAGAGTTGCAGAGGAGTTATTAATTAAATCATTGTAAGGAGAACTGGATTTATCTTTCAGATAGCTTTCTTGCAGGTTCCAGCAAACCCAGGACATGTTAGGGATTTTTCAAGTAAGTATGGATAAGTTATGTACTGCAAATATCTAGAGTACTTATGTTTATATTGGTTTTAGTGTGCGTTCGTCGCATCTATATCTTTCATTTTAACTAAGAAAAATAATATAAACAAAACAGTAAAATAATACTTATAACGATGATAAAACATTCTGATGATTTAGATTTAAAAGAAATGATTATAATAATTATAATATAGAAAACTTGTTAAAAATTACCTTACGGATGTTCGCAATAATTTTACTTGCTTGTCAAACAATATGGCTAAGAACAGTTATTAAAAAATAAATTTAAGTGGAACAAAATTAAGAGAACTTGCATGAGTTGCATGTTCAAAAACCAAATACATAAACAGTTTTTTTTTCACGCTACATACTTAATGTAGTAGTATGTAGCGTATAGTAGCGTGTAGTATTTATACTATGTACATCTAACATAGCAAAACGTTTAAATAATTTAAACAGGTGGGTTATTAATTAAGATAAAGATTGCTATCAGATTCAAGCCTCGTACGTACTAAAGTCAACCCTACTCTAGATGATTTTATTACTTAGGTATTTACTTCTTACAACAGACAATTATAATTGCATTCACTTGATAATGCTCTGATAAATTTTGAAAAATGAGATATTGAGAAGCAAGCTTCATGTCCAAGAAAAGTTATAGTCTACCTAAGACTTTCTTTATCTTCGAATTATTTATATTATTCTCTTTAAGCATTTGCGTAAATTATACACACTTTTTCTTTATTTAATAATCAATAAAACTAACTTAAATTAATGTTATCAACTCAATCTATTGCAATTCTTTTCAAATAAGTATATTCATCGATGAAGTCTGTCTTAAGCCTAAGTTATGACTCTTGATATCGTATAAACCAGCACGAATGCTTGCGACTGTAGCTGACTTTCAAGCGCCCGCTTCCTTACTCAAGATATTGCCGTCTGAATATTTTACTAGTTGTTACTACGGACGCCTTACGCTCTCACAGCTGCGTCTTAAATTGTACAATTTTGAACAAAGATTACACAGTATTACTTAATTTATCGATCGATATGATAACCAATAATAGACCTATAGTCTCGGAACATAATATAAAAAACGTAGCTAGCTTTCTAGTTATTCTTAATAACAGTTTTTTTTAATAAGAAATAGTTTATTTGTTATTAATTAAAAATGTGATAATGCCAATAATTTCGATAATTCTTACTATGAAAATTCCTTCTAGCGTTGTACGGCCTCTCAAGGATGATGCCTTACGTTCTCACAGCTGTATTTTAAAATATATAAACAGCTTATATACGACACACCGAGCGCTTGCGGCTTTGCCCGACTATGTCAGGCTCCCTTCCGCTCCCTCACTCGTGTCGCAAAATATTACGATTCGAAATTGCGTTTGACGCTTTACGCCCTCATAGCTGCGTCTTAATTATATAAACAGAGAAAGTAAATAAGACATACCGAGCGCTTGCGGCTTTGCCCGACTATGTCAGGCTCCCTTCCGCTCCCTCACTCGTATCACTATTACAATTTGAAATTTCGTGTAACCACGTAGTGGACGCTCAACAGCATCAGTTGGAGTCAAAATTGTTGCTATGAATCTTGCACTCAACTTCCAATTTGCGATATGCATTTTTCATTGCTGAAACTTGCACAAAATTTTATATAATTAATCACTATTTGTCACCCAATAACTTTAGAATGGTCTTATCATATTTAATTAATTGGGCAACTGAATTGTTATATGATTGTAGGTACAGAATCCGTTATCTATGCTCAATATGTTACGTGACACGTGATCTTATTTGTATTCAATGTAAAAAGACAGCAGGGATGGGAAAATGCTAAATTGATCTTAAAAGAACAGTTATTTTCCAACTTTAACTGTAATATTGGTAATATTAGTATTATATCAGTATCAACAAAACGTTTCATGAAAACTAAACCTGTATTAGAGAAAACTATCTTAGAGAGAGAGAGCGAGAAAAAAAAATGCTACGTAATCCGCCTCTGAGCACTAGAGTGAATAGTTATAGATGATTAGCACAAAAACAAAAAAAAACTTAAGGGTTTTAATGATTTCTATAAATAATTTCTCCCTCTAGTTATCATCATAGTATGCTTACGTGGAATTCTCCATTTTATTTATTTTGTGCGGGCAGGATAAGCGAGAATTCTAAAGAAATCTCGTTTATCCCACTTCTGAAGTTAAAAGGAATTAAAATAAAACGTCATGAGCAATTAAAAGTTCTAGTTTTAATTGTATCTCTGTATAATTATTTTTGGTATTTAACAAGAATTCCAAGCATACAATTACTCGATATCATGGGAAAGTACTAGTATTACCAGTTTAAACAGTATTCAATACAATAATGCACTGATACCTGACCTTAAGCAGTGGTATCTCTCCAGCAGGAATAGCGTATCGCGACAAATTTATCAAAGTCATCTGGTATTATGACTTTATTTAACAACTTTATTGAAAACACTTATTTCACTGTTCAACCTTTCACTGTGACGACTTGAGCACGACTGCGCGCGCCTCTACCCCGTCACCGCATATTTAAACGTTATGCGTGGCGTGGTAGGGGCGAGCGTGGCGTGACTGGCGTGGTAGGGGCGACTGCAGTCACCCGATTACTACAACTACCGTTTAAGTACTTTTAATGGAATAAACACACAAATTTAGTTGTACTACATGGTTCATCACGAATAATAATTAAAGTAATTTATACAGTAACCTTACACGTTTGTGCAGGAAATCGTTTTCGATTCTAAAAGTGTATTGTGAACATGATTATGCTCACCTTAAAAGAGATGTATTGCAACAAGGTACGATTTTTTTAAGTAGTCACTGTAATGAATATTTGGATATTGTCGATTCTGTTGATTCTTATTATAAACCCATCTTCAAGAAGAATGCTACACAAATAATTATGGATAATTGTCGAGAAAGGGTACTCGGTCACTTTGAAGCGAGTGAGTGAGAAGAGAAGAAGTGCGAGCGAGTGAAAAGTCAGCGAGACTGGGTTACTTTACTGCTATGTTACTGACCCCGTATAAACCAAGCATTAAAGTAGGTAGGTACCTAACTAATAATGAATGACTTACAAAAGTAGAAAAGTTTCTAGTAAACAGCTTAGAATAATAACACCTAGAACGATAGTTCCCTACAAATAGGTTTACCATATCTCAGGATTGTCCTGAGATCTCAGGATTTTTGGGCTCTTCTCAGGATTGCGGCCGGAGTTTGCAAATCTGAGGAAATCTCAGGATTTTTAGTATTTTCAATAAAATACAGTGCATTTTAAAGATATTTTTAATAAAAAGATAAACTAAACATAATATTTCTGACTTTGGTAATAAATTGCACAAAAATAATAAATATCAACAAAGATCTGATTAAGTAGTAGATAAGCTTTCTATAAGTATCGCCATTTTGGCTCAGTACCTATTAGTTGCCTCACTTTGCATACAAAGACACGGCTTCTAGGTGTTAAATTCTAAGGTAAAAAGATTCATCGAAGTTCAGCGGTCTTCATCGGAGGTTAGGTACCTACAGCATGAACACCGACACTTTTAGATTAAATAAGTATAGCGATTAATTAATAATGTATTTTGACAATTTATTGTGAATAAAGCGTTTGTATCTGCATTGACAATGACCGATGGCCATTCCCCGGCGGAGGAGCCCTTTTTGGCTGGCGGCGCTAGCGGCGAGTAGGGTTGCCAGATGTCCGGTAAGCGTACAGTCCGGTATTTTCGAGGCCTGTCCGGTAAAAAATAAATGGTCATACCGGACAGAACAATGTCCGGTATTTTGAAGAAAGTCGGTACTACTGATCACAAGCGCCTACAAAAGTTAGGCATATGAAATCTCTCAAACATGCATTATATTTTGTTACTAATTTACTTGATTTACCTGATGTTGATTAATAAATAAAAAATACTAGTAATTAGTATAAAAACCCGTAACCGTTTTTGCGACCTAGCATACACCCCCCAGTTTGGGGTTGTCCGGTATTTTTCCGCGACTCACCTGGCAACCCTAGCGGCGAGAGGGTAGGTGCCGGCAGGGACATATTTTAAGATTCGGCGCCCTGGGCCAACAAGGTATGCCGCCCCTAATACTACGTACGGGAGGACGAGGAATGAGGATGCCTGTCTAGCTAGGATACACAAAACGCCTGATTTTTTAGAAAAAATCCTGTCAATAATTAAAAAATTCCGCGCAGCGCGATTTTTAGTCAGCTTCATGCAATAAACTTGTAATTTTGTCAATCTTAGTAATTAGCCGCGCAGCGCGATTTTTTGTCTGTTTTATCTGCTAATCTCACTAATCATGTAATATATTATGTGAAACACACACGGGAAGAAGAGGATGCCTGTCCAGTAACACAAAACGCCAGATTTTTCAGAATAAATCCTGTCTGCACTAATAAAAAATGCTGCGCAGCTCGATTTTTAGTCAGTTTCATTCGATAAACTTGTCATTTTGTCAATCTTTAGTAAAAAAATCAGCCGCGCAGCGTGATCTTTTGTGAGTTCCATCCACTAATCTAATAATTTGCCCAACTATAAGTACTTAATAAGAAAAACGAACGCGCAGCGCGATTTTTGTCAGTTCCATCCACTAATCTTGATATTTCTCCTGACTATAAGTAATAAAAAAACGGCCTCGCAGCGAGATTTTTAGTCAGTTTTATTTACTAATCTCACTAATCATGTAACATGAACATTCTGCACTGCAGATCGTCAATAAATGATTGGTATAACTAATTATGAAAGGCGCCCTAAAGCTAAGCCTGAGGGGCGGCTGACGCGGTAGACTGCGAGGGGCGGCTCACGCCGCCCCTAGTAGCCTGGCGCCCTGGGCCATGGCCCCCTTGGACCCTAGGGTAAATACGTCCCTGGGTGCCGGTGGTTTTTAGTGGGTCCCTCCTCCCGGGATCCCATCGAACCACTTGGTTGGGGTAGGATCACGGGAGGCAGTCGTGGAGGGAGCCGCAACGTTGAATGTTGCGGTCCCCTCCTGGCGAATCCCACATACCCCCCTCTCGCTCACCTGCGGGAGGGGAAGCGCGTAAATGCGTTTTCCATCGGCCTACAAAAAAAAAGGTAGGTATAGGTATGACCCATAAAAAAATCCCTTGACTCCACTTTAACTCTACTAGAATAAGGTTTAAAATCTTATAGGTAGGTAGGTAAGGGAGACGTACCAAATACTGGATACTTTTTGAAAACCGGAAAAATAACCAACATAGTTGATAAAAAACATTTGTTTTTTACACTCATAGAGATAAGTATCTAATCATCTTAGCATCCCAAAAAGAAATAAACATCTAGCTCCACTAATAATCGGCAAATTATTAATTTTTCTAAAAAATGACAGAAATCAATGACGTAATTTTATTTACCCTATATTGGACAGTAGGTATTCTTAATATTGTATATCCAATATTGGGTACATAACACTCTATATGGGATATCCAGTATAAGGAATACACAGACACACTACAAATAAGATAAATTAACCCGTGGGGCGTGTTCACAAACATAGTATATTACATCTGGATCAAGCCCAGCACAAACTTCATAAGCCCATCGATAAGTTGTAAGTTGAGTTCAATAACTACAAGTACATACTAATTTATATGTATCCCAATACTGGATAACCAGTATTGGGGTAGCACGGTATCCAGTATTGAGCTAATTACCTACATTTACTAAAATGTTCTCGAACTCTTTACCTACCAAAATTATCAAGAAAAGGCGTTATTTACGTCGCAATAACTATGTGCCTAGTTAATAAGTATCCCTATAACAACAAATAAATGCACTTACCGTTGTTTAACACACTTTGTAACACTATATCAAAATTAGTTGGATAAACGAAAAACACATTTTGAATTTTGATAGCCGACTGGAGCTAGTTTTTTTTTTTTTTTATTTATTCGGGACAACAAACAATTGACCAATGTATGTTACTTAAATAAACTAAGAACAATGAAAAATACTAATAGGACAATCAACACCGTTATCCACAACTTAAATAAGAGAGTGGGTACCTGCTTTTTAAACCTTTTTTAAAGGTACTTACTTAAATAGAAAAAGAGAAAAACAAAAAAAAAATTGAAATACAAACAAGAGGGGCTATCATATCATGCATTTATAAAGGAACACCAATATCTAATAGCTGATATCTAATATTAAAGAACTGTTATCAGTGCAACCTTATTAATTATTTACAAAATACAATCTGTTCGTCTGCGAGTCCCACAACTACTTCCTTTCTGAAAGAGCGTGGTGATAATGCAAACAAATCAACATCGTAAAGAAATTCGTTGTACAGTGACATCATTTTATAAAATGGAGCTCGCTTACCTGCGTTAGTCATTGTGTGCGTCAGATGGAAAAGCTTGTGCGGGTGTTTGTTACGTATTCTTACAGAACTGCTAGGGATACGATAGTAAATGCTGTTGGTTAATTCGCAGCAGTCAAAAACATGATGAATTATTTTATACAGGGTCATTATACCCAGCATTGTTCTACGTGTTTTTAAAGTTTGTAAAGAATATTTGTTAAGTGATTCGCTATATGAACGTTTAGGGAGCCGACATCTGTAGTTAACTCTTTTTAGATATTTTCTTTGAACTGACTCAATAAGTTGGTTATACTTCTCGTAATGAGGGTTCCAGATGGTTGTAGCGTACTCTAACTGTGATCTCACTAGACTCTTAAGTAGATGTATGTATGTTGCTGGTTTTTTAAACTTAGAACCTACACGCATAATAAATCCATACATTTGGTAAGCCTTACCAACCACATGTGCAATATGATTACTAAGATGGAGCTCAGAGTCGAGGAGTACACCGAGATCACGGACACAACGAACCTTCTTTAGAGTGGCTGTACCAAGAGAGTAAGTAAAGTTAGTTACGTTTGTTTTCTTGGTGAAAGTTATCGATTTGCACTTTTCAGTACTCAGATGTAATTTATTCAAAGCGCAATATTCGACCAAACGATTTAAATCTTCCTGGAGTTTACAACAGTCACTAAAGTTATGTATTTGTTTAAATACTTTTAAGTCGTCGGCATATAAGAGAAAGCTACTATTTTGAAAGCACTGATCTATGTCATTTATGAAAATTACGAACAGCAATGGCCCTAAAATAGAGCCCTGCGGAACGCCAGATGTTACCATAGTATTGTTAGAAGCATATCCCTTGATAACCACCCTTTGAGTCCTGTTCTCCACATATGACCTGAACCATCGCAAGAGATCACCTCTGATACCGTTATATGCTATCTTCCTAAGAAGAATCTCGTGGTCTACCTTGTCGAAGGCCTTGCAGAAGTCCGTGTAGATTGTGTCTATTTGAATGCGCTTATCCATATTTTCGAACAGAAAATTACTAAATATCAGTAAATTAGACTCTGTTGAACGGTGCTTAACAAAGCCGTGCTGTTGAGTTAATATGAGAGAATGTAACTGAGGATAAATAGCATCATGGACCAATCTCTCCACGACCTTCGACAAGACTGACAACAGAGAAATGGGACGGTAGTTACGGACGTCATTTCGTGGTCCACACTTATAAACCGGGGTGACATTTGCACTCTTCCAAACATGGGGTACGGTTGCTTCTTTCATGCATTTATTAAAAAGTATTACTAGCGGGATAGATATGCTATCAGCTGTCAATTTAACGAACAGCGGTGGGATATTGTCTGGCCCATGTCCTTTATTAACATCTAGTGTCCTGAGCACCTTAATTATGTCCTGCCGTGTAAAACTAATATTGCATATTCTGAAATTACTATGATAATTTTCAGACTGTAAAGAATTAATATCA
Source organism: Agriphila tristella (assembly GCA_928269145.1). Taxonomy (NCBI): domain Eukaryota; kingdom Metazoa; phylum Arthropoda; class Insecta; order Lepidoptera; family Crambidae; genus Agriphila; species Agriphila tristella. The sequence goes on from OV743445.1 coordinate 12,963,917, forward strand.
ATGTTGTCGACGGTATTTTCTTCAAAGACGGAGCTAAAGAAACTGCTAAATAGGTTACATATTTGTTCGGGATCGTCAGACTTCGAATCATTATACGTCATAACATCCGGGATACCACCCACGTCATTATGCTTACGAACATAGGACCAAAATGCTTTTATGTCATTACGTATACTTTTCTCAACTTTGTCAATATAATTATTAAAACATACCTCAACATTATTTTTAAATCTACTACGGTGTACAGAGAAAGTCTCATAATCAGATATATTACCTGATTTCTTCCATGCCACCCACGCCTTTTCTTTGTTTTTAAAAATGTGTATTAGCGGCCGAGTAAACCAGATTGGGAATTCCTGAGACTTAACAGGCCTTAGAGGAATATGTTTAGCAATGATTTGGTATATACGCTCATAGAATACATTGACAGCTTCATCGACAGGAAGAGCGTTAATGTCGTTGTTAATAGAGTTATAGTCACCCTCAATAAACCTGTATCGAGGCACTTTGTTTTCAGCCATAGGAGTGCAGTTTGTTTTGAGAGTCGTTTCAGCTTGGAAAGGGGGGTGATGATTGTCGACAGGCACTAATGGCGAAAGTGACAGTTCAATAGTGCAATCTACCGAATTCGAGATAAACAGGTCCAATGTATTACCACTGCTATTTCTATTTACATTATATTGGAATGATCGTAGGTATGAGATAAAGTTAATAACCGAGTAATCTGTGTCGCCACTATGTTTAGTTAGAACAGGAACCACCACTGAATCTTTATTTACCTCCCATTGAAGTGTTGGTACGTTAAAATCGCCAATAACATATAGGTTATCGATACTATTCGAAGAGACTGTACACTGAATGGCGTTTAAAAATCGCTTATAAATATCTGATGTCTGACGGGGTGGAATGTAAAGAGCACATATTACGTGAAAGCGGTTATGAATATCTGATGGAAGTCGCACCATCACATAGTCAATACTAGGTGACAGGGTGTGGGAGACGGACACATCAACAGAATCGTCATCATCGCCCGAGCACAGCTCGAATCGGCTCGCCGAGATCCCGCGACGAAGAGCCACCAGTACACCGCCACCGTCAAGTTTGCCGGATGCCTCCAAGTTGCGATCGCAGCGAAATATTATATAACGACTGTCCATTAATGACCCGTCTAATATTGAGGGAACAAGCCAGGTCTCAGTTAAGATAATGACATCATATGACTCAGATAAAATATTCATATAAAGTATATTGAGTTTTGTACGTGTTTTGTACGTTATGGCGCTGTTGTCGGAGAAAGCATTGAGATTAAACACTGATGAAGTAGTTTTAGACTGTTACAATAGATGGCAATGGTTACTTTTCTAGATATTGATGTATCCAGTATTGGGCTCGTATCCAATATTTGGTACGTCTCCCTTACTATAGTGTATAAATTACGTGATTATTACACTTACAATTTCGATGTTTATTCAAGACTGATATTATAAGGAGATAGAATTCTAAAAAAAGAAGCACTAAAACAATGAAAATTACAAGCAGAAATATCCCAGTCTTCCTTCGTTCTTCAGGATAATTTTCGGTTTCGACTCCCAATGTGTATTTCATCTGAACAAAGAAAAAAAAATCAATTAAGTACCTACCTACCTACAAGTTTCTAAGGATCAAATTAAGTAGGTACTTTAGAGGAAACAAATTATATAAAAGCCAAATTAAGACATAAGTAGGCAGCCCCGGATCTACGTCTTCGAAAGGGGGCGGCAGAAGACAATTTGCCGGCCTCTTCGAAGCAATTTTCAACAAATTCCCCCCCCCCCCTCTGGCCCCGCGTTTAGAGCTACCATCTACGTAAGGGAGGATGCCTGTTTTTTTTCCGAAAAATACCTGTTTGTAAAAGAAGTAGAAAGAAGGCCGCGCAGCGCGATTTTTAGCCAGTTTCATCCAATAATCTTGTAATTTTGTTTTTTTTTAGTAAGAACAACGGCCGCGCAGTGCGATTTTTAGCCAGATTCATCCAATTATCTTTGAGTTTTGCTTGTCTATAGTAAAAATAAAATGGCCGCGCAGCGCAATTTTTTGTCAGTTTCATTAACTATCTCACTAATCTTGTAATATGTGACATGCGGCCCGGGCGGCAGCCACCGCGGTCTTGCGTGATAAAATTTTGTGAAAAATTGCGTGAAAAAATTCAAAAATTCCTGTCTTAGCTAAGCGCCACCCGCACGCCTATCTAAACCGAAAAATCCCTGTCAAATGCGGCAAATGCCTGTCAGATCGCCGTCCGCCGCCCCGTAGGCTGATTATCTAAAAAGAAACTATTTAGCGACCGGTTTCATTTGATATACATTGCTACTTTTCTTTGGTATGTTTTTTTTTAATCCAAAATGAAGTAGCAATGGATCACGATCATCTGTGAACTGCAACCAGTCGCTAGGTGATTTTTAATTAGATAATCAGCCTACCGTTTTCCTTGCCTACTTAGCTTGCATAACTTGATTGAGAAGACTAAGGGGCGGGGCCGGGCCGCCGCCCCCTAGTCTTCGCCGCACGGGGCAAGTGCCCCCTCCTTGATCCGGGCCTGTAAGTAGGTAAGAAGCTACACTCTAGTACCATAGAATAGAAAATAGTGCCAGTACCTACCTAATCCATTACCAGTACCTATTACCTACCACACTGTGCCATTAAGTGTAGGACTGGAAGGTGCTACTGCTATAGATAATTCCGAAGACTCGGTGCAGAATCGCACAAATGTAGGTAGGTAGGTACTATTATGTATTCTGTGCTAATGAATGTAGCCCAGGGTTGCCACCTTTAGATACATAAAAATAGGGACAAAAATTTTTTGGTTTATTTTCTAAATGTATATGTTGAACTCATTTAACTGCTGGTAAAACTACTATAGAGACTGGTAACTGGTAAATGAAGGACATGTTGAATGTACCTATGTGGATGTTTGTAATTAAAATAGGTACTCAAAATGAATGGAAGCAAACGGGCGGGTCAGCAAAGTAAGAGGTAAATAAAAAATGAGACCTACCTAGCTGAAGGGAAAAAGGTACTTTTGATTTAGCAACGATTTCTGACATAAGATCATTTAAGCGTCATAAATGGGAAAATACTCGCTCAATATACTTAAGCATTTGAAGCGATACCACGCAAAATGAGGCATTTATTTGTTGTCCTTTATTCTTTTAAAAATTTGGACCCATTTTTATCAACACTTTGATTTTGATTGCGTGTTATTATCAAAAATAGATACAACATAATTTACGTTAAAAAATTAAAAGTACAAATAAAACAAAACAAGATCTTATATAATATGTGTGCAGCAGCAACAGGGCCAAATCTCAGCGTAGTATTCGCTGAAAGCAAAAAAAACGCCGATTTTCAGCCATCACCCTATGGCGATACGCGGGTAGCAGAAAAAAATTGAATAATAAACTTATTTAAGAAGAATAAATAAAAATGCATCGTAATTTAAACCTAGTATGATAAAAAATATTTTAGGGTATACACTATATTATTTACCTTATAGAAGTTGTATATAAAAAAAACATAAATAAACATAATATGGAAAGTGAAGCGAACTTTTGTAAGAACAGTAAGACACATAAAAACAATAAAAACAAATACCAAATAACCGTCCCGGGTCAATTCTTACATCCGAAGCAGCTTGTATTCAGTGTCTAGTTGCCTGGTGTACTTTGTAATTCTAAAAGGTATGGGCGTAATTTCAATATAAATGTGCAAAATCGGGACAAAACTGATGGATCGTCGGGACGCGGGACAATATCATCGAAATCAGGACTGTCCCGGCAAAATCGGGACGGGTGGCAACCATGATGTAGCCTCTAGCCCCTACCAAAGATTTAAATCGCCCCGACACATTGGCAGTTGCATCAGTAAGTACTTAGATACCGATCGATGTGGCAAAGGGAGGTAGGACCTATTTGTATTTGCATCTGCGGATAGTGCGGATGCAAATGTGGTTGCTCGTTTACCGCCCACAATAAACGTCAAATACCCCCGTTCACACGCATCGGCGGACGGCATTCACAGATAGAATCTACCGATGCCTCTGTCGATAGTAAGATGAGAACAGTGTTTTTCTGTCTTCGATAAAATTTCTTTACGTCAGTGGCACGAATCATGAATATTTTTCGACAGAGTGGGGATAAGTTCGCGCATGTGCTCTTAAGAGCGACCAATAGCGCGCGCCCCTCTCCCGCCGCCCGCGCCCCTCACCGCAACGCATACCCAAAATACGCGTTCCGCGCAATCCCCACCCGATTTCATGATTCGTGCCACTGACTTATACCTTCCGACACTGCCGCAAGCATTTGATCATTGCCTTCAGTCGCGAATGCCCACCGTACGCCGCGGTGCTTGCCGTCAGCAAAGAAGTTGTGATGTCTGCAGTCCAAGCGAACCTCGTGATTGGTGTACGTAGTCGCACCGATACCTCATGTGGTGAGCTGGCGTCTAACAGAAAGCCACTAATAGCAGCAATATCTACAAAAAACATACCTTCGAGTTATTTTCTTACTTTTTTGTTAAGAATAGATACCTACACGAGGAAGGGGGACTAGCGTAGTGGGTAGAGGGGTAATCGTGAATTACCCGTCCACCCACTGGTAGGAAAGTCCAGTGCGTGGAAGGGTCGTGAAGGGTTAGAAGGCCTACAAAAAGCGGTTATTCTATGGTAGTCTATCACTATCTATTGTGTTAACCCGCCTCCCCCTGCTGTTTCAGAGGATTTGGGGAAATGGGTGAAATGGTTCCGACCAAAGTGACTGATCACCCGTCCGGCTTCGCTGGCGTCCCCTCTTCTAAATATTAATAATAATGACTATTGTCAGCCGCAGAGACTTTCGTTATGACTGTACTTTTTCTGTCGAAATAAAAATATGACAAAATAAAAATCCGACGAAACGAAAATCTGTCAAAACGGAAATAAAGGATGCTGCTCCCCCAAGGATCTCTATGGCGATTGAGATATTAGTTTTACCCATGGCACTACCGGTAGTCACGGTAAAGAAAAAAATGTATGTTCACGGGCAAAATTGCGGCTGGATTTTGAAAATCTCAGGAAATCTTAGGATTTTTAGAATTTTCAATAAAATACAGTAATAAAACCTGTGAATCGACACTACTGTGGCCGCTTGGCTACTTGAAGCCCTTTTGGAGAACACGCCTGCGCCCCCACTCCCCCCCGTCGTACCTTATTCTCAAACTTCTACAAATCTCAGGATTTTTCTATAGAAATCGGGCCTTTTCTCCGGACTTTTGATTTTTTCATCTGGTAACCCTACCTGCGCTGCATTCGCGAAGCGTCGCGTCGATTCGATGGTCACCATTCCTCCCCCACCATCAACTACAGCGCTATCGCCACAAAGCTATTCTAGCAAATACAACTCATAAGTATACTTACTGAGAACAGTCATAAAAATGGATTGAACTATGAAGATCCTCCGGGACATGCTAACACGCCAGCCATATTGTGTTTCCTGGAACTGAACTGGTGCCACTCCCAGCGCCCGCGACACTCTGAGCACTAAACGCATGGTGTCCGACACCGGAGCACCACCGTCAATATTATCATAAGGATTTATCATCTTTTGAAGATTCTGTACCTCAAAAGGAAAAATGGAGCTCTTATATTAGGTTTGATGTAAGGCACCGAATAATTATGGACATCAGTAGATTTTCATACACACGAGGTAACTTTGAAGCCTTGGTTCTCCGCCAAGCTAATTGCGGGTTTTCTTAAGATTTAGGTAGGTACGATATACCTACCCAAGTAAAACTTATGTGTCTTTAGAATGTTAATCGGATCAGTTGGGTGTGTATAGCGATCTGAATCGGAGCCTTTCAGTCCACAATGTCAAATTCCCAAAATGTCAAGTTCCCAAAACGTCAGATTCCCAAAATGTCAAGTTCCCGAAATGTCAGGTTCCCTAAATGTCAAGTTCCCGAAATGTCAAATTCCCGAAATGTCAAGTTCACTGTTAAAATCATCCAAGCAATAGCCACATTACAGTAATCGAAAAAGAAATTCAATCAGTAGTATAACAAGCGAATTATGAGTTACTTAAATGTGACTCTTGCTATCGCTTTCTATGGCGAGACTAGCATGTGACGTCACTGGCTGGCAGCGCTCTTCTTGTCTAATTAGCAAGTTTGATGCTCTATATCGCTGAAAATATGCAAGATATTTGAAAAAAAAAAACTTATGTTGTGTTGCTAAATATTGCTAATATTTCAGTAAACATTTACTTAAAGTCAATAAAAAACATCAGTCAAATTACCCTATTCATCATCATTTGCTTCCCTGTTATACTGACTTGCCATTTCGGGAATTTGACATTTCGGGAACTTGACATTTAGGGAACTTGACATTTTGGGAACTTGACATTTTGGGAATCTGACGTTTTGGGATCTTGACATTTTGAAACCGCTTGACATTTTGGGAATTTGACATTGTGGACTGAAAGGCTCCATTCACTCCATGGATAACCCGATGGCCATCCCATGACCTAGCTGTAATCTGATGATTTATATTACAGCTAGGTCAATTCTTGGCGGAAAACCAAGACTTCCAATTTTAAACTTTTAGATTTTTGCATTCACAATGCTATTTTTATATAAGATGAATAACTAAATAATGAAAAAATATTAAAAAAAAAATCGGCTCACCCGTAGCAACTCAGACGGGATTCGAACCCGCACCCTTAGGATTCCGGCCCAATGCACTACCAATTATGCTACTGAGCCACTAATGGATTTGGCGAAATTTTCTAATACTTTTTACGTTTCCGCTGAAGATCAGCGCCATCTCACCAATGTGAAGAGAACTACTTCGACATTCGAATGTAGCACCCATTGCAGGTGCCAGACAATCAATTAAGGTGAAACAGTCATACAATTTTAAACTTTTAGATTTTTGCATTCACAATGCTATTTTTATATTAAGATGAATAAATAATGAAAAAATATTAGAAAAAATCGGCTCACCCGTAGCAACTCAGACGGGATTCGAACCCGCACCCTTAGGATGGCGCTGATCTTCAGCGGAAACGTAAAAAGTATTAGAAAATTTCGCCAAATCCATTAGTGGCTCAGTAGCATAATTGGTAGTGCATTGGGCCGGAATCCTAAGGGTGCAGGTTCGAATCCCGTCTGAGTTGCTACGGGTGAGCCGATTTTTTCTAATATTTTTTCATTATTTATTCATCAAGGCTTCTAAGTTACCGCGTTTGTATGAAATTCAAATAACCACTTCTACTTTTAGGAAGATATTTTTTTTTATTTCTTTTAATCCGGTTGACATTCTTATCATCGAATAATTTATTCATTCATAGATTGAATTAAAATTTAAGCAAGTTTCGCAAGGGTCGGTCATGGGATGGGTGACTAAAAATATATTATCTCGAGCTTCTCCGTGCTTCGGAAGGCACGTTAAACCGTTGGTTCCGGGTGGCGATATTAGAAATGCCTGTGGGGTACAGACACTACCTGCTCTGTACCGCTCTGGGATTTTCTAATTAATAACGTCGAAAAAAGCCTGTGTGTTTCAGAGCATCGCTTGCTCTGTAGCGCGCGGGGTTTTTCGACTAAAATTTTAATAATATCACCCTAAAAAGCCTGTGGAACACAGACTATTTAGAAAATTACAGTTGTGATCAAAGTAATCCTATTCACTTCTCAAGCTTACGCGCTCACTAGACATGAAATAAAAGACTTTTTAACGGATACTAGCGCGGTTTTATTGACAGTACTTTGGTAATTAGTTGGTATTTGGTTTGATTTTTTATTTTTCCCGACGTTTCGGCACCTTTGCAGCTGCCGTGGTCACGGGGGACTGAAGCTACTCGTGAGCCTACCCTCAAGCGATGAATTTTTTAAGACGTTCAGAAATAAATATTTTACAATTTTTTTATCTTTTTAATTGGTTTAAGTTAATTTTGTGATGCATTAATTAAATCAATACAAAACCTACTATTAATATTAATTTAATGTAAATGTCAAAATGTTTTTTTCTCTCAAGCCCATAAAAATGGCAGGCTATGCTAGATGGGATGGATTGGGATGAAAAGCACACTGATAGTTTTTTTTTACCTGGATTAAAAGATAGCAGACTTTGGTTCCTATTCCTAAGAACGTCGCGAGCGGTAGCTTGATAGTGTGCATTTTCAAATTTCTTGGATAAATTAATAAACAATACCTAGTTTTTTATATTTATTATATTACCTTGTACTTTGTATACCATCGGCATAAAGACGGTCACAAGGTCAAGTATAGTCTAAATCTGATGTGCTGTTGACTGTAGGTACAATTATTATCAAACGAAAGAAAAAAATTAACGTTCGGCTGTTAGTTATTGCGCTCGGAAATTGCGAAAAACTCAAAAAAAAATACTTTTGTTTTATAAAAATAACTATTTTTGTAAAACTCTCAATTAAAATTATTTATAGGGTATTTTCAAGTCCTTCCCCTTTACACACACATTGTAAAAAAGGTAAAAACTTAATGAAAAGCTTGAATGTGCTATGCCGTTATCGAGAGGTTTTGCTAATTACGAAATAGCTGTTCTTTGGGGATTTCTTTCTAAAATAAATTTCGTCCCATGTTTTTTTAACGAGTTAAAAGTTGTTTAGCTAAAATATCAAAGTTTCGCGATATACTTAGTGCCTTATGTGTCTGTATCGCGCGGGGTATTTATATTTAGAAAATCAATGTGGATCACAGCGCAAGGTGTCTGTGTTCCACAGGCTTTTTAGGGTGATATTATTAAATTTTTAGTTGAAAAACCCCGCGTGATACAGAGCAGGCGGTGCTCTGAAACACACAGGCTTTTTCGACGTTTTTAATTAGAAAATCCCAGAGCGGTACAGAGCAGGCAGTGTCTGTACCCCACAGGCATTTCTAATATCGCTTCCGGGTGCATTTGCAGTCGTGAACACCATATGGCCCATCCTCCTTATCCACCCATAAGGAAGGCCTGTGCCCCAGCAGTGGGGACATCAAAAAATGGCTGATGGTCACACATTCCTCGTTTGCACTAATACGATGTCTTTTTTCAATTTCCTAAATGTTGGTCTGGATTCAAGGGTCACTGCAGTTTATTTCGTAATTAGCGGTAAATGGTTACAAAACAATGCAGTGTAGGTTTTTTCACGGCACTGCACTTAAACCCGAGAAAAACTACTGTATGATGACACACACAATGGAGTAGGGACGATTACCTACCTACTACTTATTTACAAAGATTTTAATCAATGACAAGTGAAAATAATGTAAACCAAAATCAGTTGGAGATTAATTGATTCTATAAACATTAATCACTTTGAATAAATATTTTGCTACCTACTTCTATTAATCACGCACTGGTTATTTATTGAAATAATACGAGCATTTTAATAAAACACCATAATTTTATTAATTACGATCAGCACAAATAATTAACAGTTTTCATCAAATATTCTTAAAATTATTTAACAGTAACACTGGCATTGGCTTTAACATTAAAAACAAAACAAAATGTAGAAAAATATAACAATTAAGGAGAAGAAGAACAAAATAATTATTTCATAACATCAAAAATATACTAACTACTTACTTGTTCTATCCATACTTACTTATTATAAATGCGAAAGTAACTCTGTCTGTTATTAACGATTTCACGACCGCTAAGCTAGTTTAATAGGTATAAACGAGTGTAAGCCATGGATGAATGTGTAGTTAAGGTATTATTAAATATTTTATTATGTTTTTATAAAGGTTATAATTATAAACCTTAAGGCCCTTTACCAATTTGTCGGCGCAGCGTCAGTACGACATCAGTATGCTCGGTATACGCGGTACCGAGAGCTTACTGGACGCCTATATTTCAATAGAGCGTTACTCATTATTTGTCGGCGTAGCAGCGGCGCGACACAGCACGGGGCGGCGTACTGCACCGACAAATGAGTAAAACCGTATGCAGAAAGAAAGCTGGCAGCCTACCAGCGCTTATAGGAACCGGTCCACGCAGGTAACCGGCGCAGGCATTTATATGAACAAGCGTCGATAAGCGCCGAACGTCGCCGATAAGTTCCGAAAATCATCGACACGCGCCGGTCAGGCAGGGCTGACTACGTTAAGTGCGACATTCTGCTTCAATCTGCTTGCTTTATGTTAACTGTTACCAGAATGGACCAGCGCCGATAAGCGCTAGTAGGTCGGCGCCGGCCACTAGCTTTCTTTCCGTATACGGCCTAAACGTTCTATTAAAATATAGGAATCCAGTAAGCTTTCGGTACCGCGTATACCGAGCATGCTGATGTCGTACCGATGCTGCGCCGACAAATGAGTAAAGGCTCTTATATAGTCTCAAAATAGGAAAATGTTAACCAACTTCATTGAAAATCTTCCCTTTCCTAATTTAGGCCATTTGGACATTTATCATAATTTCGTTGAGCTTATTGTTCCATTTCAGCTAATATTTATAAATAAATAATACTATTCTACAAAATTGGGACTAGTTCTTGTTAAGCGTAGGGTAGGGCTGCCATCTCGAAAACCTGCCATCCAGGACCGGAAGCGTAAAAACCCCGGACTTTGGAGCCTTGACCCCGGACATATATTTTTTTTATATTCCGTTTTAGCTTGGATAAAATTACATTTTACCCAATACATGACAATTTTAAGCCTTTTTTCACATAAAATAGTGTGTTTTACTAGTTATGATGTAGAGCCGGCCGCCGGGGTGTCCAACACAATTTTGTGGAGGGCCAGTTTTCAGGTTTAGTTGTTTTGCAACCGTAGCGAGCCAAAATAAATGCCCAAATAGCCAGGAGCAGCCCGTAAAAAAAACGGCCGCGCAGCGCGATTTTTAGTCAGTTTTATTCATTAACTTTGTAATCTTGCTTGTTTATAGTAAAAAAAATGGACCGCGCTGCGCGATTTTTTGGGGGATGCGCGAAGCTTGTTTTAGAAAAAAAAGGGCCGTGCAGCGCAATTTTTTGCAGGGTGTGCGGTGCTTGTTTATAGTAAAAAAAAATGGCCGCGCTGCGCGATTTATTGTGGGGTCGCGGTGCTTGTTTATTGTGAAAAATGGGCTGTGCAGCAAGATTTTTTGCGGAGTGTGCTGTGCTTGTTTATAGTAAAAAAAAATTGGCCGCGCAGCGAGATTTTTTTCGGGGTGCGCGTGCACTGAATGAATATAGTATTTTTTGAGCGGAGTTTGATCCAAAACCCGGATTTTAATTATAGTCCGGGTTTTACCCGGACTACAATCAGAACCCCGCCCGGACGCTCCCCGGACGCCCTCCAAACTAGGACAAATCCGGGGAAACCCGGACGGATGGCAGCCCTAAGCGTAGGTAAATTATAAGTAAATCTAGACTAGTTAAGATAAACCCGTACAATAAAATAACTAATAAATGCAGGAATCAAAAGCTTATGTTATAGGAACGTAGTTTAGTCTAAAGGATATTTTTTTTTATGTTCTAGTAAAATTGTTTTTTACAACCATTGAATTTATTCAAAATTCGGTTTGTTTTGATTATTAACTACTATCGATGACAGAAAATCTGAACAATCGAGTGTTTTTGGGTCTAGGATATGCCAAATTACCTAATGATAAGTTAAAGCTAAAATATTTGTTATATTCCACTGACTATTTACAATCAACGACCAAGCAACCCGAAAACCCACTTAAATAGTTTGTTTATCCTTACTTGTCCTATTTGGTAATAAATCTTCACCTAAGTCTTTATTGAAATCATCATTTATCAAAATACAACAAAATGGTTTTGGTTTTCCACACATAGAATACGAAAGATATCATTTATTATTAATGACAATTGGATCAAAGACGGATGAAGAGAAAGGACTGTAGACAGTCTAAGGCTCGTATTACAGAATCAAACTCAAACTCAAATCTCTGCTTGAGTAAAGCTCGTTCGTTTAGATAGTGTCGGTACACCCGCAAGCAAATGTGTTCAGAGACAGGCATACCGGCAAGTTTTTGGTAATTTTGTGTTTACATGTTTTACAAAACACCCGTCTTTTTTTTGTTGGTTCACGAAGTTTCATCTTGAGGCACTTCACTGTCCTCCCAAGGATGAAAAACATTTTTAGTATACGTAGCAGAGTCAACAAACACAACTTTTCACTACGGCGCGGCGCTTCGATGTAAACTGCCAAAATCCAAATTGACTTGCGGGTGTACGCCGCACGCGGTATCCTTTGTTTATGCGGCGGCATCCTTTGACAAGAAGCGGCACGTGCAAAGGCGGCGCGATCAAAGGGCGACACTATCTAAGCGAATGCGCTTTACAGTTAGATAGGGATGGCGCTATATGCGATGAATAGCACCATCCCTTTCTAACTGTACTCAAGCAGCAAGCAGTGCTTGAGTTTCGTCCTATAATACGGACCTAAGATCTTCATCAAATCAGTTGACAAGAAGAAACTAGAGAGTTGCTGAAACGAAGCAGGAGAAATATAAGAACGATTGTAGTACTGACAGGACACTGTCCACTAAACAGACACCTGTCAGTGATCAAACGGACAGAGGATCCCATCTGTCCGCAATGCAAAGAAAGAGAAAAAACAAGCTACCACTTCATGGCGGAATGCCCGATGTACGCATCACTGCGCTGGGAGCTCTTTGGAGCGGACAAGCTTAATGAAGAGGATCTAAAGCAGTTAACGATAAGTCAACGCAGCAGGTACTGTAAGCGCACAGGTAGGTTCGAGGGTCCGACGCCGGTGGGGTAAATGATAACCCGCCTCCTCCTCCGGGGATTTGGGAAAATGGGTGAAATGGTTCTAATCAAGCCCCCTTCTAAATAATATTTTAAAATAGCGATTTAAAAATAGACGAATGACAACTGTCAAATACTGTTTACTTAAGACAAGTAAGGATAAACAGTTTTAAACACCTAGGACTTACAGACACCGATACCACTTGTCCGGCGACCCATGTGAGGTCGATGCTTAACACTAAGGCCACGTACGCACCGACAGGTGGCTCGCTTAGCGCCTAGCGACTAGATACGTAGGTATCAAAGTAAAAGTAACGTTCAGGGGCCCATTTTTGAATCGATCGACTGGCGTCGAGCGCTCGTTTCTACTGATTTTCGTTCGACAAATCAACTCAAATGTATGAGTTGTCGAACGAAAATCAGTAGAAACGAGCGCTCGACGCCAGCCGAGCGATTCAAAAATAGGGCCCCAGGAATGTTCGCAACCGGCCGCACTGCGCGCTCAGCGCCACGCTAGTCGCCTAGAGTGTATCGTAGGCGTGAGGCATTTTAAAGAAATAATTGATTGGACAATTTCACACAGCCCTACTAGCCCCAAACTAAGCAAAGCTTGTATATGGGTGCTAGTGCTAGGCAACTGATATACTTTTTAAATATATTCTTATTGTACAGTCAGCGTCATATATATAGTGGCAGTTAAGATAATCAAATATATTGAAGCATCCAAAGTACCCAATAGTATACATTCAAACAAAGTCATCAAATTATTGAGACCTCCCATCCTGCGCAAATTTATCGAAACGTGAACAACGTCGGATATTTGAGTTCATTCAAATCGCCAAAAACAATGTATCGAGTAAACCGCCGATTGTAACCAAGCAGCCAAACTACTCAAAAATATGGAGCACTCTAGGAAAATGAACTCTAACACGAGTGTAATAAAGTTCAACTATTGTTTTAATCGAGAAACTCCTAAGTTTTTGATTTGATTGATTGATATTTGTAAAAAGTTTTCGAACACTAATTTCTTTGCATGGACTCAGTGCGTATATTTAACAACTAGCGGCCGCCCGCGACTTCGTCTGCGTGGAAAGTGTTTTTGCTATCCCTCGGGGACAATACTTTTTTCGGGATGAAAGGTATCATGTCCTTCTCTGTACCCCTGACAACGTGTATGTACAATTTAATGATGATCGGTTCAGTATTTAAGACGTAACGGCGGAACAAACAAACGGACTTTCGCATTTATAATAATACTAGCGGCCACCCGCGACTTCGTCTGCGTGGAAAGGTTTTTGTTATCCCTCGGGAACAATACTTTTTCGGGATGAAAGGTACCCTATGTCCTTCTCTGTACCCCTGACAACATGTATGCAAAATTTCATGATGATCGGTTCAGTAGTTAACACGTGAAGGCGTAACAAACAAATAAACAAACAAACGGACTTTCGCATTTATAATATTAGTAAGGAAGTAAGGAAAATAATAAGTAGGTAAGTATAAGAGAAGTTAGCTTTCTTATGAAAGTACTTAAGTTAGTAATTAGCTAAAGCGCTTTGTGTGTTATGAAAATTAGAAACAACGGTGGTAACACGGACACCCAGACCTGGGGCCCTATTTTTGAATCGCTCGGCTGGCGTCGAGCGCTCGTTTCTACTGATTTTCGTTCGACATATGACCCTATTTCGAACGTTTGAGCCATATGTCGAACGAAAATCAGTAGAAACGAGCGCTCGACGCCAATCGAGTGATTCAAAAATAGGGCCCCTGAGTCAATATAGAAAAGTTTATTAGGTATTCTAAAATTCTTAACTGCCCCAACCGGAAATTGAATCTGGGACCTTCGAGATGGCGACATCATGAAAAACCAAACTACAAACCAACCTACAATAATACCAACTTCATATAAATTCGTATATAGCAATCAGGATTGCCCAGGAGGAGCGCCACCATAGAATAGGGATACAAAAATAACTACCCAAACAAATTTATTTACCCTGTGACCGTAGTTGTATAGTTTAGTCTAAATATTTGTACCAAAAATTAAGCAAACCTCTTTTTGAGTTTTATTCCTTTAACTAGTGAGTAGTGACGTTAGCGACGTTAGGTATCTATTTCAATGTCAAGTTTGACTTGTATAATTTTATTAGTATTTATTACTGTAAAAATTATCAACAAGCTATTAACAACATGAATTCAAATTTCCGTTTAACTGATGAAGGAAGTCAAACATAAACTAATTCATTTAAAGCAAGGTGTGTCTGTAACTGACATCGCGGGTGAACTGAGCATATATTATTATGTAAGTTGATTCAGATCAGACTTTACTTCAATAGCTTATATTATTATTGTTTTTGTGATTCTTTCTATAATATTGACATTTTTTTAGAGAAATAAAGTAAGTCGTTGGATAGAGCGATGGACTGTGGAAGGAAATCTCTGCAATCACGGGTCTTTTCGTCGCGCCCTCGTTGGACCACAATCGAACGAGATAGAGAAATTGTGCAGCGAGCTCACAGCAGTCGATTTATCAATTCGGCAAATTTAGCTACTGAATTTGGGTTATCACAATCAAAAATAAGGCGACATTTTCAAGAGCAAGGGTTACATCATAGGATTTCCGCTAAGAAGCCTACTCTAACAGCACGGCATTAAGCACTGGCGGTTGCAATTCGCACGTAATTATCTCAACGTTAAAGGAGCTTTAGTTAATAAAACTAGTGTTCAAAAGTTTGTTTTTTATTTCACTAACAGTAGGCACAAATATAGTGCAATGCATACCATTCTGAAAGTTAAATTGGAAGTAATCAATTTCCAGAATAAAATTTGAATCTTTGATTTCCCAAATTACGGGTCACGTTGCCGTTGGTATGGGCGAAATCGTAGGCAAAAAATAAATACCCTAGGCCTCACGACAGGGTAAACAAAAATATGCGAGCTTCACATTTTTTATTGGGATTAAATACTTATGACCACCGAAAATACTTTGATACCCTAAAACTGTTATACCAAAAAAGTACACTAAACACCAAACAGTAAAATATTTTACTATATTTGGTGATAATCAGTTAAACATAAGCCTTTTTTATTTCCATTTTCATATTGTCTTTAAAATTACGATTTAATTTTAACGGTATATAGTTGAACTTTATTACACTCGTGTTAGAGATCATTTTCCTAGAGTGCTCCATATTTTTGAGTAGTTTGGCTGCTTGGTTACAATCGGCGGTTTACTCGATACATTGTTTTTGGCGATTTGAATGAACTCAAATATCCGACGTTGTTCACGTTTCGATAAATTTGCGCAGGATGGGAGGTCTCAATAATTTGATGACTTTGTTTGAATGTATACTATTGGGTACTTTGGATGCTTCAATATATTTGATTATCTTAACTGCCACTATATGACGCTGACTGTACGTAACATCCAGACCTGTCACAGAAATTAAAATTTATCATTTCAATTTATGCCCGGCCTGGAATTAAACCCGGGACGGGACCTCTTGCATGGTAGACCGGCAAACCTGAATGATGCAGCGGTCAATAGACCACTGCATCATTCAGGTCGTGCTTTTAGATATGTGTGTGTGCAAATGACCAAGCGCAACCCACCTTCCCGTGCGGCCACTGTGTATCCTAGCAAGTAACCAGGTGCATCTAGACGCTAAGCAAGCCAATCTGTCGGTGCGTACGTGGCCTAAAGGTAATTTTTTATTTTATACATTAGGTAATACAATAACGATTTATCCCATTTAAAGCTCAGTTTTGTCATTGCTCAGTATTATTTAAATCTAAATATTTGTTTGTTTTATATTGAGCAATTTAGTAAAAGCTTCAAATTTATTTTCTTTAAATTTAACGTCCGTAATTTTTCAGCGGTCCGGAATTAGGCCTGTGTAGTGTGTATATTATACTTTTTTAAGTTTTGCTAAAAAGCTTTGTTTACGAAGTTTACTGGAAGACTAAACTTTGGGGTATTATTATATGTAGTTTAGGAAGAAAACTATGACTGTCTCATTCAGAGATGTTTCACAAAACTGGGGAGCAAGACTGTTCTAACAAAACCTGGTTTAATGCTTGTAAACCAATCACAATGCACTTTTTAATCCTTAAACGGTGGAACTAAACGGTAAACTGTCACTCTGAATCAGGGACCGGATTAAGCGCTTAAAAACCCCTTCGTTCGTTTGGGTTTTTAGTATTTAGAGAATGATAATTTAAAACAAAATACGATAAATAGATTCCTTGATAGGGAAACCCTA
Source organism: Agriphila tristella (assembly GCA_928269145.1). Lineage (NCBI taxonomy): Eukaryota > Metazoa > Arthropoda > Insecta > Lepidoptera > Crambidae > Agriphila > Agriphila tristella. The sequence goes on from OV743445.1 coordinate 12,980,928, forward strand.
TTCGATATGCAAACATTATAATCATAGCATCATGAGAATACAAGATATCGTAGATCAAAATCGAAAGGGTTCCGGTCCCTGCTCTGAATACGATTTACACTAAAATAGCGTTAGTCCGCAGTCTAACGCCATGTTAACTTTGGCCCTAGTTTAACGAACGCACTCTGAATAAGACAGTGAGTGTTTATTCTTTGGACGTTCCGACGACATTATTACGTATTTAATATATACTTTTATATCCAGTAAAATACTGCAAACGAACACCATCTTCAAGGGTTCATTCGTATTAATCTAGAAATTCTTTTTTTAAGATCTCCTACATATCTATCACTCAATTAATTATTTTGATTTAGTCTTCGATCAAGAATACTCTAGATAGATGTCCGGTCAGAGTCCCAAAAACGGCACATTGAAATAACACCCCACTTCCAAATTGGGTTGTTATTTTGTACAAAGTATTTTATTCTTTGTTTCTTACTGCTTAAAGTTGAATTTGGAAAGAATAGTTTGTATTCGGATAAAAATATTCATGGGGATTCGAATTGTACCATATTTGCGGAATAGCCTGGCCAAATACAGACGGAATTCCTTCGGAATTCCGTACATACGTAATAGGGAATATGCATCAATTTTTTTTATCATAATCAAATGTATAATGCGTGAGAAAATCAACTGTAATATTAAAACTTTTCTCTTACGTTTTTTTCTCGTGATATAGTTACTTGAAGTTAGCACGCAGCAGCAACCACCGAAAATGCTCTATACAAAACGGATAATATGACGTCACATGTCACGTTTCAGACCATTTTCAGGCGCGTTTATTATGAAGTTAGTTAGCCAAGAATTTTAAAATATCTCCCTAAATGTGTCATACAAATTATTAATTCTTATTCGATATTCTATCGGACTGTTAAGTGCATTATATCCGAAAACGAAAAAAAATTTCGTCATTTTTCCCTTATTTCATCGTGTGATAAAATCGTGTGACAAGTCACCGATTTTGATAAATTTTAGCTTGATCGCTGCGGACGTATAAAAACATGATGGAACAGAAAAAAAAACAAAAAATGTATTATTTTACTTTTATCACACAGAGGAAAATAACGATATTTTTTTTCGGATATAATGCACTTAACAGTCTCGGATAGAATATCGAATAAGAAATAATATATTGTACGACACAGAAACGCAATATTTAGTTAGATATTTGAAAATATTTTGGCTAACTCTATAATCATGCGCCTGAAACGTGGCATAAGTGACGTCACAAATGTTGACCGTTTTGTATAGAGCGTTTTCGGCGGGTGCTGCTGCGTGCTGACTTCAAGTAACTATATCACGAGCCAAAAACGCAAGAGAATAGTTTTAATATTTCAGTTGATTTTCTTACGCATTATACTTTTGATTTTGATACAAAAAAATAGGCATGTTCTCTATTCCGCTATGGTTTGTACAACGCGTTATCCGCATACCCATTGGGATATCGTTATATACCGCCACCGGCAGAGGATACCGCTGCGATTTGAATAGGCCTTTACCTAGGGTATTTTTAATCGAATACTTTGGTATAATCTAAATAATCCCTTTCCCTGTGACATTAGCTCGTTTATAATGGTAATGGTTGACCATGCTGAGCACCTTGTCGCGCGCGGCCCAAATCGCGCGGTACATCTCCGCCGTGTATGGGTCGAAGTCTTTTATCTTCTTTCTTCGTCTGTAAATACCTTCTTTGTTAGAAATCGCGCAGTTCATCTCGACCTGAAAAATTATTTAAGCACTTAAAAGGACAGTCATAGTTTACACATTTACCACAGAAGCAATAATAAATAATAAGGTTTTTTTTCTTAACTGCAGAATGCAAATAGAAAATCTTTTGTAAGCATGTCAATCAGCAACTTTTGGAAGATTTGATGATTCTTTATGATCAACAAGTAAAGTTTGTTGGCATGAAAAATATTTTTATGTCATCATAGTTAGTAATCCAGGGATTTCCGAGTTAAAAAAATATTATCATGAGTTAAATTGTACGTACACCACCAACCAAATCTACATTAATAGATTAGAATAGACTTTTTTATTTCGCAAAAATGCTCTACATCAAACAAGATCTTTAAACAAATCAATGTCCATAAAAAAAATACCAAACTTTAACTGTCTTATTCAGAGTGCGTTCGTTAAACTAGGGCCAAAGTTAACATGGCGTTAGACTGCGGACTAACGCCATTTTAGCGCAAATCGTATTCAGAGTGACAGTTTAACGTTTAGTCCCACCGTTTAAGGATTAAAAGGTGCATTGTAATTGGTTTACAAGCATTAAACCAGGTTTTGTTAGAGCAGTCTTGCACCCTAGTTTAACGAACGCACTCTGAATAAGACAGTAAAAGTTTAGTTATATTAAGTTCCATCAGAAAACCCAACATTAATGAAAACGGTTTACCTCTGTAACGGTATGGTTGAGGAACTCCAAGACCCCTTGTAAGACGCCCCTGGTGTCGCTGACCAGAGCCTCGTAGAACACCACGTGCACGGGCCCCGGGAACCTGGTCAGCCACAGCCTGTGCAGCGACTCCCACGCCGTCAGCTGGCTGGCCACGTAGTACGCCCAGTCTGACCAACGAGGTTGCATTATCGAGTCTATTATATTGCTGCATTATATTTCAGGATTTTTGTAGAAACCAACATTTCATAATATTTATTTTATGGTACCTATTTCGTATTATAAACATTCCGATATAAATTACGACATGATTTTACGAAACTCAGGATATACTACTACTACTACTACTACTACTACTACAATTGGGATGTTGACAACTTTTTTTATTTTATATTATATAAATTACCTCTCAAAAAAAGAAACATTGGTAAAATAATTATTTCGCTAGCTTGAAAACTACCCGAGATATCACAGTGTGAAATGCACACAAATGGATTCGCCCAAAAACGCTCCATACTAACGGCTACTGAGTTATGACGTCACGCCTCAGTAGTTTGTATGCAACGCGTAGGAAATTTGTTCGGCAGCTATATTAAATATTGTGTTTATCAAAATGGTTTCTTAGACAAATTTGCTATACATTTTACGAACTAATTAAAGGTATCATTTATTTTAGTAAATTTTATACTTTTTGAATGGACTTGTCCACCCAACTTTGAAGGGTTATAAAACAAATAATATGCAATATATAAAACCAAGAGGTTTACAAGCTACTCTAAAAGTTTAATATGTTTACGATTTTTATTAGTATTTCGTTATTTTATTCATTAGTCAACATCCCAATTGTATAAAATGGTTGAGGAACTCCAAGACCCCTTGTAAGACGCCCCTGGTGTCGCTGACCAAAGCCTCGTAGAACACCACGTGCACGGGCCCCGGGAACCTTGTCATAGTCTGTGCAGCGACTCCCACGCCGTCAGCTTTCTGGCCACGTAGTACGCCCAGTCTGACCAACGGGGTTGGATTATCTTATAGTCTATTTTATTGCTGTATTATTTTTCAGGAATTTTGTAAAAACCGGAACTGTTTGTCTACCACGAGTTTAAAAAAATACTATGCGATATTACATTAAGTACCTACTTACCTATAGAAAAACAACATAATGTCGATACAACTTCGATAAGTTTGACTCTAGCTAGACGCCAAAAGTATCCTCTAGGATCTAGGATACTTTTAACCAACTAGGCAGTTAGAGAAGTATGTAAACTTCTTACTTATGACGTAAGTAATATTTTTTTATACCAATTACAATTATTCAAAAAGTTCAAGTAAAATTATTTGTCAAAAAATTCTGCCTTTGCTCTGTTACCCACCTGGTTTATCTCGATTATTTGATTTCTTCTTGAAAGCCGATTTAGAGGCAGTTCCTATATGGCCTTTGTGAACTCTGTTGAAGTCAGCCTGTTAAATAAAAATAAAAATTTACTTACTTAATTAAATTTTAAAACACTAAAACATACTTTTTTGTCTGTTCTACTTTTCAGAAAGACTTAGCAAATGCAGATTAATACTTAAGTAATAAAAAAGGTTTATGGAAACTTAATAATTTAATTAAATGATCAATCTACAGTGTATTTTTTGTGACATTCACTTTTTAAAGTTATGTTAAATTATTCAAAAAAATTAGCTTCTATTAAAATCAAAGCTAACATTAAATTAAAACACTTTAAATTGATACAGCAACAGAGAAAAAATGATAAAATAATAATTACCGAATGATTTGTGCACTTTTGGCAGAAACCAAATTATTAATGGTAGGCGGCCCTGTGGGTAAGCTGTCACTACAAATTAAAAATAAGCAAAGAAATGTTATACATCTAAAACAACAGTTAAATAAATTAATTGACTACATGGGATAAAACATGAGTCTTTGAGTAAATTCATAAAATACCATTCTTAATGTTAAGATTACTACTTAACTATGCAACGCCATAAGTACAATGCAACGCGTAAGTATAAGGGTGTATAAGATTAGGTACTACTACTTGCTTTGCTTAAAAAAATCACATTTCATCCCTGTATTAAATAAATGCAACATAAATAACACTTATTTACAGTTTACAATTTGGCTAATAAAATATTATGTACAGTACGAGGCAAATATCTTGAAATCGGGCGCGGATTGCACGGAACGCGTATTTTGGGTATGCGTAGCGGTGAGGGGCGCGGGCGGCGGGAGAGGGGCGCGCGCTATTGGTCGCTCACAAGAGCACATGCGCGAACTTATCCCCACTCCGTCGAAAAAATTTTAAGATGTTTGTCTCATTAGTAGTCCATGGTAGGATGGTCCATTATGTAGGACCTTAAAGAAAGAAAAAGTCAAAACAAATTGTTTGTGCTTTTTTCACCAGAAAAGTTTTTAATTATTTAAACACAAAAGCTATATATACAGTCTGTAACTTAAAAACATAAAAATTTACAAACACACAATACTGGTTATTTTATTTTTTTATTATTCCACTTTGCGCCACCAAGACCCACTGGTGAATATAAGTATCAAAAAGTGTCAATATAGAAGTTAACATTCTCCATTGACTGTACAATTTCTGTCTTAAAGTGAATCTGCTGTAAAGCGAATCTGTCTTAAAGTGAATCTGTCTTAAGCGTGCTTGCAGACTACAGACTTTCTATCGGCCGACAGTTTAGTCGGGCTCTCCAATCAGTATGAAGAAGTATGCAAGTGCGCACGAAGTTCGCTTAAGCGAACAAAGGCACCAGTGTGGCACTTGGTGCGACAAAGTGGAATAATTCTTATTTTTAATTTTGTAGCAAAAGTCACTATCTACAATAAGCTTGACACCAAATTCTCACCAATATCGCATCTCTTGGGTTTCTTATCAAAAGAAGTGCAGACTTAAATTTGCTAGGATCTATGGGTGGGGCTTCATGAGTTTTGACAACAAGAACGGAGCCATCTGTAACATTTTCGGCAGGGAAGCCATGTACTCTCAGCCCATAGTCCATATAGACAGACCCTGTAACTATACCTGCAAAAAAAAATATATTTTAAATGACAAAAACTTTTCAAAATGTAGTACTTTTATTTATTCAATGATTTTTTTATGTCATTCAACTTTTATTTATCATTAGAGATATTATGAATGTAAAATTTTACACATTTCGAATATTTAGGTTGTTAATGTGCGAACGCGAATGTTAAGACATCAAGTATTACAAAAACCATATGAATTAGTACATCAATCATTTTAATACTAAAACGGAAAAACATATACGTATAACAATCAACAAATCAAGCAACAGAGTGACCACATTAACAAGCAATCACAATTCACAAACTACCTGTGTGAAAACATTTTCTGTTGGTCGAATTAATGAAGTTATGCACACATTTGCATTGATTGATGTGAATGCAGATGTCAATGCAAATGTTTAAAACAATGTGAATGTGAACTATTCGCAAATGTGAATATTCTTAACATCTCTATTTATCATTCATTTAATAAGAAAGCAGCAACAAGAAAAAAAAATATTGGTAGGTTTGGTTGGTGATAGCGCTTATTTCAAGCCTGCCTGGCTAGCTACCACCATCTTACCTAAGTCTGATGCCATAACAACAATTAAAAAAATGTTGTGTGCAGTTAGAGGTAAGATAGCCAGTTCCTCAGTGGTGATGATTCCGGGTGTAGTGTGATTACACTTTTGGCCTTTTCGTCACTTAACATCAGGTGAATTGAAGGCCAAGTACTATACCCTTGTGGGTAAAAATATAAAAATCAATATTTTATAATACCTGTCGCTTGCTGTAGCAGGTACCTCAACCATGTGTTTCCGCTACCAGGGAATGAGACTAATGCCACAACACCAGGAAACGGTGGAGACTTCCACTGCAGACCTTGACACCAATGCAGCGGGAGTTGCCTATACGCGAAATTATTTAGAGAACCGCGCTCAAAGAAAGAATCTCTAGCCCCATGTAGAGGACTCAACATAAATAATATTATTGAGAAATATATCATCACTATAGCGGCTGCTAGCAGAAAGAGATATCTACGAGTCATTTCTGCTAAGTATTGTTTTGTTTACATTTAGTTCGAGTAAACAAATATTTTATTTATTCAACATGTTCAACATCACCATCCAATCCATTTCCTCGTAGTGATCACGAAATCTACAGTGTTGGCAGGAGGTTTATAGGACTAACTATGTCGTTGTTACATATTTGGTAAATAATTTTAACTTAATTTTTATTTATAAGCAACTAAAAAAGTAGGTAAATAATGTTTAGTTGATTGAACTTGACTTGACACTGACAACAGACATGCATGGCATGATGACAATATATTATTTTACTCTTTGGCATGACATGACATAGGCTTGTGAAAAAAAATCGATTCATCGATATATCGATATTTTTTGTTCGAAACAGGGGAGGCGAAGGCAAAGTGAATTACAGATGGCGCTCAGTCTTTGGAACAATTGTCAGTTTGTGCTTATATTGTCTTGACTGTGTATTACGTGATTTTACTTTCTAAGATTGTATTTTTTTCGGTTTTGCGGACAAACAATGTATTCTATGCTAACTTTAGCTCATATAAAAGAAGAATTACGGAAAAGAAAAGCCAAAACAAAAGGCAAGAAAGTTTATAGCAACTTACAAAAAATTGCTAACAAGCATTACATTTCTTTAAATTTCGTGTAAGATTTACAAGTAATCTTTTTATTTCAGATTAGAAGCATATGATTTAAATGTTAACAAAGCAACTGAGTGTGAATTTCCGTGTTTATAGTTGCCTGATGATGCCTTCTGTGCAATTTAGTAATTTCAGGTTTCTGTACTGGAATTTCTGTACCATCCAAAATTACACGAACCGTTTTATCATATTTATTTTATTATTCTAAGTTTCTTGAATGACTCTGGCATATAAAATTCTATTAATTCTCTGTTTGGCCCCAATATTGGGCTTATTCTATATTTGATATACCTATCAAATTCATCCAAGTTATAAATATGTTAGAAACTGCTGAGGTTGAAATATTAAAGAACAAAGCTGTTATAATTCAAATGTTGTTTTATTTTGGCGAAGCTTCATCAAATTCATGAAACATTCCTTTTGATTTATAATGTTTCTCAGGCTCAGCAAAGGAGAAAATCGAGGGAAAAGCATATTTTTTTTGATATTTTTTTGACCACTATTTTTTTTGTTACTGGGAAATCGATGAACTCCAATATTTTACAAGTTACATGCATAACAATGCGGCATTTTCTCAGTATAAAATTAAAAAGTGCAATACTCCAAGAGATTCCCATATGTTTTGACACTTTCTTTGAGGCGGCCGGGTACCAAAGACCAGACGCCACCTATTGGGATAAAATTGCGCTTTTCCTCCCCAATGATCGTCATCTCGTGTGTGCCTTAGACCGTTTTCACACTATCCGATACGATATCGGTATCGGACAACGATACGATAATGGAGGAAGTAAAATGTATGAAATATGTGGCTCCGATATCCGATATCGGGCCGGACAATGTGAAAGACAGATACATATTTCATACATTTTACTTACCTCCGATATCGTATCGGCGGCCGATACCGATATCGTATCGGATAATGTGAAAACGGTCTTACTCCTTCTGGCTTGTGAGCTTTTAAATCCTTCAGTGACAGATAAACAATTTCTTATTTTGGTATTCAAAACAAACGTAACGCTAGAATTTATGAATGATTGACGTTTGAACATGGTCCTCACGAAATGACACTGAAGATCATGGATGCTGGAAATAACAAAAACTAGCTAACGAAAGTGCAGTTTCACTACAAAGATGCTCAGTGACGCAAAAATAAATAAGATTTAACATTCGAAAACCATACAAAACAGAACAGAACTCATAAAATCGTTGTTTAAACGTGGCACATACGGAACCGTATGTGCCAGTTTTCATTTATCAAAATACCGACAACTAAACCCTTTGGAGTCAAATTAAGCAGTCTAGCAGCGTTACGTTTGATAAGTGACAGCATATAACACTTTAAATCCGTTCGCGTAACAACACATCAATAGAAAAAGCAAAAACAATATTTCGACCCATCAGACTGTGTAGCCCACAATTAATAGCGTTACGTTACGTGAATTTTGCGTCACTTAAGTTGTAAAGCAGTTTATAGTAATAAGGTCCGTCACTGAGGATCTAGCTTTATTTGGAACCAATCACTGCAGTGCTTACGATGCAATTCGAGATTTAAATTAGTATGTAGATCACCTAGGGTGACCACGAAGTATTTTTTGCGGACCTCGTATCGTGTTGATGTTTAGCGTGCCCGCAGACTACAGACTTTCTATCGGCCGATAGTTGGCCCGATAATTGGTTTTGTATGAAGAATCGGCCGATACCGAATCGTTATAATGTGCGCACTTGCATACTTCTTTATACTGATTGAGAGCCCGACTAAACTGTCGGCCGATAGAAAGTCTGTAGTCTGAGAGCACGCTTACTGAGACTGCAGCGTATCGTTACAACCCACGATGGATGGAACGGAACGGAGGCGGTATATGCATTTGGGGTTATATGTGTGTTTGTATGTTTGTCTGTTACTATTTTCTTCTTTCGCGGCAACAGGTTGTGCGTGATAATTTTTATTAAAGAATTAAGAAGAGTTAATTAAAGAGCGAGAAAATGCTTGCATGCATTGCTTGTATGCATGTTGCCTGATGCAGGTTGAAAAACGTCAAAAAACGAAAAATAAAGGCATATTAAAATAAAAACAAAAACGTGGCTGACGACATGCCGTTCACTGCAGTGAATGGCGCTGTTTACAAGTTTCATTTATCGTTAATTTCCAATGCCGATGATTGATGAAAGGCCGATACCGATGAAAGCGAACGGCCGTCTAGTGACTTTGATCAAAAAGGCACATCAGTGATGAAAGATGAATTCATAATTAGACACTCCATTTTCTATGCTTCACTGATGAAGCATCGAAAATGAACTTAAAAATTAACCATCTAATTTCGGCTTAAGCGATCGCTGGCTGACATCTACCCAGAAGGAAACATTTCAGAGTTACATCTGCCTGCCTACCTAAGTAATCTTCGAGGCTTAGTTATTAAAAAAACTCATTGACTCATACATTTTTATCAATGCCACCTATCGAGCAGACAGTTTTTTGTCATTTTGATTGAAAAGCCCTCATTAACAGGACGGTTATATCCTTTCTGTCCATCAACGTGCGTACACTGTTGTCACCCTATCTTAAAAATCTCATACAAATTGTATCACGAATTGTATAGTAACTACTGCAGTGATTGGTTCCAAATAAAGCTAGATCCTCAGTGACGGAAATTCTTATTACTATAAACTGCTTTACAACTTAAGTGACGCAAAATTCACGTAACGTAACGGTATTAATTGTGGGCCACACAGTCTGATGGGTCGAAATATTGTTTTTGCTTTTTCTATTGATGTGTTGTTACGTGAACGGATTTAAAGTGTTATAATAATATGCTGTCACTTATCAAACGTAACGCTGCTAGACTGCTTAATTTGACTCCAAAGGGTTTAGTTGTCGATATTTTGACAAATAAAAACTGGCGCATACGGTTCCGTGTGTGCCACTTTTAAACAACGATTTTATGAGTTCTGTTCTTATGATTTTCGAATGTTAAATCTTATTTATTTTTGCGTCACTGAGCATCTATGGAGTGAAACTGCACTTTCGTTAGCTAGTTTTTGTTATTTCTAGCATCCATGATCTGCAGTGTCATTTCGTGAGGACCATGTTCAAACGTCAATCATTCATAAATTCTAGCGTTACGTTTGTTCAGAATACCAAAATAAGAAATTGTTTATCCGTCACTGAAGGATTTAAAAGCTCACAAGCCAGAAGGAGTAAGGCACACACGAAATGACGATTATTAAAATTACACATTTGGTTTTAATTAACATGAAACCGATGTAAGATTAAATTGATACATGTCACAGGTGTTACAACTTGACAATACATGAAATAAAGTAAATAGGCAATAATAAAATCCAGCACTAGTAAAGAGGTTTATATGTCATTCTCCCCGTCTATGTTTCCTTCTCCTACCACAAAGTCATGTAGATGAGAAGGTAGCCGGCGATTCCTCCTGGGTCTTTCGAGAGCAGATGTTTCTTCCCTTATTCCATGTGTGTCGGTCGGAAGATTTATGTGTTGAGGGCGATCTGGAATAGGGCCATCTGGATTCACCAATGAGTCAGAAGTATCTTCAAATGATTCTTCATGAATATCAATCGAAGAATGAAAATCACTTGGAAGTGGAGCTAATTGTCTATTGGACACTGTACTCTCCGTACCATTTGACCTTCGAATTATCATAGTGTAATTAAAATAGTGAGGGTTGTATAGTCCAAGAGTTCAGCTTCCTCCACTAAGGGGTCATTTTTCGAGCGAACGTTGTTCTTAACGAGAACCATGTAGGCATGGATTCTCCATTAGGTGACCTTCGAGGGTAATTAAATAGTCTCTCATGTGGAGTCGCATTTATGGACGTGCAAAGAAGCGAACGGATAGAGTGAAGAGCGTTCTTCAAGACTCGTTCCCAGTATTCTACCGCCATATTGTTGGAGCGTAAGCTGAGTTGTACCGCACGCCACAGTGTTCCATTTAGACGCTGCACTTGGCCATTACCCCGTGGATTGTACGAAGTAGTTATGGAGGAGGCAATTCCGTTAGCTCTCAAGCAAGTTTTTAGTTCTTCGGACATAAAAGAGCTCTAAAATAAATTGGAAACATCTTCAAGAATGTATTTATTTGACGTAGTACAAGAAAAACAATGACAGTGTCACACAACCAAAGAGCAGGTATATATCAGTCGTCCCCATCCTAACAAGCTACGACATCTCCTCGATCAGACGACGTGGCTTCGTGAAGGTGCGACCACTGCGCCTTGCTGGGGCTCCCTGCAAGGCAGCCAGGGCCAGTAGACGAACAGGTGTTTCAGCACTGGCTTGACGTGCGTCTTGAGTAGCCTGGCATAAGGAGGAGGATGGTTGAGGCGTTGGATGATTGTTAAGTGTGGATGCGGTTAGTGAATGAGGTGTAGGTGTAGATGGGGGCAAATACCGAGAATGAGGTGTGGCCGAAGGTAATGGAGGGAGAACAGTGCCAGCTGGACTGCTTGGGTCTGCTACACGGGAACGCACATGCTCTGCATGATACCTCCTTTCTACCCCGTCTGAAGTGTTAACAGCGTAAGAGTATCTGTGCGTACGCCTTGATATTGTAGCAGGTATCCAACGGGATCCGTCTCGGGCGCGAACAAATACGCTGTCACCTGCTTTAAAAGATGGGGTTAGTGCCTCAGACTCAATGTTTGCCTGTATCTGTTTGTGTTGCAGTGTTCTTTTAGGGTTAGGCCGTGCGTTGTCCAGAGCACAATGCAACCGACGACCAAATAAAATTTCACCTGGACTCTTACCAGTGGCACTATGAGGTGTTATACGGTAGGAAAATAGGAAGTTTTCTAGCCTTCTTTTCAGGGACATGCCATCGCTCGCACTTGATGTCATTCTAGTTTTGAAGGTACGAACCAGGCGTTCTGCCAAGCCATTAGTCCTCGGGTGATATGGAGATGACTTAATATGTATGATACCCTTGTCTCTGCAATAATTTTGGAACTCCCGGGCAGTAAACTGCGTTCCGTTATCCGAGACCAAGAATTGTGGGAAACCAAACGTTGTAAATATAGAGTCTAACTCTTCACACAGTTTATTTGTAGTTATTTGGTTCATGGGCTTGATCTCAATCCATTTTGAGAGTGCATCTGCTAGAACAAACCAGTATTTCCCTTCAAATGGACCCGCAAAATCGACATGAAGTCTTTCCCATGGATTGTTAGGAACGGACCAGGAGTACACAGGCAGTTCTGGGTTGTTCGGCCGGTTTTCTTGGCATTTACGACAGTATTTGATGTACTCTTCAATATCATCGTCGATTGATGGCCACGATACGTAAAAACGTGCCAGTGCTTTCATTGCACAAGTTCCTGGGTGTCCTGTGTGTAGGTATTTCAACGTAGCCTTCCTGAGCGTACTCGGAATGACTATTCGACCCTGCCACATCAAAATCTTATCTTCGATGGACAATTCGGTGCGTTTCCGAGCATAAGGTTTTAAAATGTCTGAGTATGAATTTTCCCGCCAACCTGTCTTAATCTTCTCCGATATTTGTTTGAAAATAGGATCATTCCTTGACGCATCCCTTATTATTTCTTCTGTTAACGCTATATCCGAAACACTGTTATGTTTTAGTTGAGCTATTTTTCTGTGTACTGTCAATTCTGCACGGGAAGGTATCTCATCAGGATTGGGCATCCTGGAAAGGTAGTCAGCTATAAAATTGAGTTGTCCTTTTGTGAAGACGATATCATAGTCATAGCTACCAATGATCAAAGCCCAACGTATTAAGCGATTATTAACAAGCTTCGGCAAATTGCGCTGTGGGCCTAATACGTGAATCAAGGGTTTATGATCAGTGACGAGTGTGAATTTTGTGCCACGTAAGTATTGGTCAAACTTTTGGATGCCGAAAAATATTGCTAATGCTTCTCGATCTATAACTGAATATTTAGTTTCAGCTGATCTCAGCTTTCTTGACGCAAAAACGATATGTTGAATTTGATCATTTGCTTTATGAAATAATACGGCACCCACCCCCTTTTCCGAGGCGTCACAAGCCAAAAACAACGGACGCTTCTCGTCAAAAGCCACAAGTGGTTTTGATTCACAAATCAGCATTTTAGTATTTTCAAACGCTCTGTTTTCTATATCTGTCCATCGCCACTTTTGGCGCGCGCCAGTTAGTGCATGCAGGTCCGCGCAGACGCTGTGCAGATGAGGTATGAATTTCTCGTAGAAGTTAACAAGGCCAAGGAATGACCGTAGTTCTTGAGCGTTAGTAGGTGGTGTCGCTTTTGTTATTGCTTCAATCTTCGATTTAGTTGGTCGTATTCCTTCCCTGCTGATTGTGTGCCCCAGGTATTCGATATCTGTTTGGAAGAATGAGCATTTTGTTAAATTGACTTTTAAGCCAGCTTGTTGTAATTTGTCAAATACAGTAGACAGTGTTTCGAGATGTTCAGCGTCATCCTCCCTTGTTAAGGCAATATCATCGAAGTAAACAGCTACATTTGGTATACCACCGAGTAGCTCATCGAGGTAGTGTTGAAAAATCGAGGGTGCTGTTGATATTCCAAAAGGCATCCTATTGTATTGGTAATATCCTTTATGAGTAGATATTGTTAGGTACTTTTTTGACTCTGGGGCGATCTCAAATTGCAAATACGCATCTTTTAAGTCGATTTTCGAAAACTTAACTCTGTTTGCAAGGTTCTGACGTAACTGGTCAAACAGCGGGACTGGTTGAGCATGTGTTACCATGGCAGGGTTAATAGTGCTGCGAAAATCACCGCAAATTCTGATTTGGCCATTTGTTTTGACCACGTTGACTGTGGGTGTTGCCCATTCCAAGGGGGTCAAATTTGGATCAACTTTGGTAACAATTCCCTCGTCCACTAAACGCTGAAGTTCTCTTTCTATGTTTCTGCGCATAGCGAACTTAACGGGTCGGGCAGGGACGTGTTTAGGTACAGCACCATGTTTAATATGGATGTTAACGACGTAATTTTTAACTTTTCTTAGCTTGTTGTCAAAAAGAGGGGCGAAAGTGTCTAATACCTGTTTAAGTGTTCGGGTAGGCTCTCGTTGAGTAGGCTTAACCGAATAGACAGGTTCTGGAAACGTCATGTCGAACATCTCACTCCACTGGAGACCAAAAAGCATAGGGTTGGCGTCTTCCATAACTACAACGGGCAAAATTTTCTGTCTTCCAAGGATTCCAACTGTTACGTCTGTAAGACCTTTTGGTTTGAGTTTGAGGTTCCCATAGGCACGTAGTTTCGGTGCCTTTGTTAGAGGGGGTGCTCCAATACGTTTAAAAAATTCTGTGCTGATGATGGAGTATACCGAACCCGGGTCCCAGTCTAAGGTACAACTGACACCATTGAGTGTGACGTCAATGTGCTTGCTATCCTTGTTCCTTTTGCGTTCAATCTTGTAGACATCGTCACTATCATATGAGCTTGTAGACGGTTCTGATAAACACTCGTCGCTGTCAGTGTTCCTAATCTTTTGTAATTTGTTTTCGTTCTTGAATGCTTGTTTCTTCCCTGACTTGGTGCTCGTTAAATATGCTCTTCCAGTCTTGATACAGCAATCTTCAAAATGCCCTTGCGTTTGACATTCCTTGCAAGTATGATTTTTTGCCTTACAATCGTCCACCTTATGCCTATCATGTGCACCGCAACGACGGCACTGATCTAGGCCAATCCTGCGTAAAAACGTACTCTGTTTGTTATGCTGCGCCATGTTGGTTTTTGTTCTGACTTTGTTTGTGGCAGCAGGTAAACCGACGTGACTGTCACGCTCAGCAAGCTCTCTAGACTGAGCTACTGCAAAGAATTTGGCAAATGTAACTTCCACAGTCTTTCCATCGTAATGTTCTTGTAGGTCTGGCCATTTCTGTTTCAGATCCACTTCTAGCTGCGGGTGGTTTATGCCGGTCGCAAATCTATCACGCAGCAGCCGTTCGAACAAGACGTCCTTGTAGCCACAGTCGGTAGCGAGTTTCTTGAGCCTGTTAGCGTAGTGTTCCATAGACTCATTGCAGTCTCTTACGCAGTTCCAAAACTCTGTTAAAGCTTTGAATTTTGTTGTTTTAGGTCGAAGTAAGTCGAGCAGTTTAAGCTTTACATCTTTGTATGGACTGTCTTCAAACTCTGGTATGAGTGCTACTTTCAGATCGTGGAAGGCTTCTGGGGTTAAGCATGAGAATAAGAGTTCTTTCCTGATGTTATCTTCGCTAACGTCCCAGATATCGCATTTTTTTCAAAAAGATCTAAAAATATTCTACTGACGTAGTCGTAGGGTTAAACGTATCGCACTTGAAATTTTTAATAATTGTGAGTTTGTTACGATTGTTGCTGGTATTTGCCGAGCTGGTAGACTCCGTATCAGGTGTTGCTGGTGTGGGGGTCGCCGCTGTCGGTTGATGTTGTTGCAAGACGAGTTGTTGCAAAATATTTGATATTTGCTCTTGTTGCTCCCGTTGCATTTGTATAAATTCTTTAAATTGTTCCGCGTTCATTTTAATTACTTAATTCTCGTCGCCAATAAAATAAATTGGAAACATCTTCAAGAATGTATTTATTTGACGTAGTACAAGAAAAACAATGACAGTGTCACACAACCAAAGAGCAGGTATATATCAAGCTTCCTCTGTCGCTATGAATGTATAGTGGTTGTCCAAACGCTTCGAGCAACAAAAGGCTTCGTTTGTCTGTAGAAGCCCGTCTTACTCTAAGTCCAAACGTACTAAAAATGTCTCGTAAGCATTTGATAACCGTCGCAGATGACGGACCTGGAAAATAATAGACGTGCGTCCGGTACAGCGTTTATAACAAGACTAATGCCGGTTGATGCTTACCCTCTATAGCAAATATATTCCAACACCTTCACCCTTAATTAACACTAAGTAAATAACTAAATAAAAATTAAGCTTTTGCAGAAGGCACAGAACATATGAGTACAAGCCTTATATGACACAAAGTTTTAATATTAAACTAGGTATGGTGCGGTTAAAGTACTAGCTTTTTTATTAATTTTAATAAAAAGCTATTGCGCTAGTAAAGAAATCAGTGGACTGTATGATTTGGAAAATTTGAAAAGACGATAAGGGTATTAAAGTCAGCTAATAGTCCACGTATAAAATAATCTTACGGCAAGGCACTTGTTACAACTATTGAGATGGAATCCAGCTGTTTTAGGTATTTTGAAGGGGAAAAGATACAGCTGAAAATTAAGGAAAAAATACATGCACTTACGTGCTCGTAGAATAGCTGCAGTCCTAGATACAATTTAAAACAGCACTTCACATCACGTCACGTGGCAGCAGCCTTTTTCCAAGTGTCCATTCGACGTAGCTAAAGCTTAATTAATACACCAATCAATTCGTAGATATTGCAGACACAAAACATAAATCACTACTTTGCTGAAAGTACTTGCGAAATATCAAAATTGTCAAAAATTGTAGGTAAGATTGCACGCGTTGGTTCGTTGCGCTCGAACACACAGACAGAGAATGTTTTTTAATTGGCGCTGACGTTGAATAGCAAGCGCGCACCCATCTATATGTGCATGTATAGGTAAGGAAGAAGGGATGGATATATAGATAGCCGTTACAAGTGCGACAAATTAATTATGAAATAAAAAACTTATAACAATAACCAACATCCCCCCGCCCTTGAAGGAATCCCTTCAACAACAAAAAAATTGAGAAATACTCTGCAGATTAAAAATAACATACTAGAGCTACATACTTACATTAAGACTAAACATAAGTGTTTAATTATGACAAATAAAAAAAACTATTGGTTAGGGAGCGGACATAACCGCACAACAGGGCGAATATAGTTGCCGCTGGTAGTTTTAATCTCCGCGACACGTATAACGCCGTCTTTACCGGGAAAAACCTTAGTTATCACGCCCAATGGCCACTGCAAGGGCGGAGCGTTCTCAACATTGATCAAAACAATTGTCCCTACAGTAACTGGATTTGATGGAGTGTTCCATTTTTCTCTCGCTTGTAAATTATGGAGATATTCGGTTTTGAACCGTTTCCAAAACGATTGTACAAGTAAGTCCATTAGCGAAAATCTAGATAACAAGCTAACGCGCTCGTCGCTCACGTCAGCTGCGGGAAGAAACTGTAGAGTCGTGTTGCCTAAGAAATGTGCGGGTGTTAGCGCGGTTGGCTCGGACGGATCCGTGCTCAGTGTGTACAGAGGACAACTGTTAAGAACAGCTTCTATCTGGTGGAGAACAGTAAGTAGTTCTTCGTATGTCAAAATTTGTTTCCCTACGACGCGAAACAGTAGGGATTTCACACTTTTTATATTAGCCTCCCATATTCCTCCGAAATGAGGGGCGGTAGGAGGATTTAAACGCCAAGTTATAGAGTCATTCGGGGTAACGGAACGCATTGGGTAAGAGATCGCAGTGCCCCTATCTACGTGGAGAGTGAGGGGATCGAGTCCGCTGTTTGAAGGATTTGGTAGTGGCCGACCAGCCATCTTGGAGCCACGCGTTCGTTTGCCCCGCGCAGTAGAGGTAACGAGTTACGACAAAAGAATACAAAACCTACGTTTATTCCGAAGTTTTTTGTGTCGGGGAAAAGTTTGTTTCGTGTATAAGTACAAGGCGCAACCACAGTAAGTAGCTTTAGTGTTGTAACATCATCATTGACGGTATTATTTTCATTATTACTATTAAATTTGAATTGAAACTATACGACTGAGACGGGATTTTTGAATAACTGGTCTTTGGGGTAAGAGAGCGGGGTTAAGAGAACGCATGCGAACACTTACCCTTACGTGCGTACTCCTTCCCTCATATGTACAAATATGTTGTTTTCAGTTACGTAATTAATTCTTTTTTATGATTAAACATTGTTTTTTGTCCGTTGTGCTCACATATTTAGAGCTGTATTTTTTACAGAAAAATACCACGTAATAATATACTTAAAGTTTTTAAGTTATTTTTTGTTAGCTAGTGTAACAGTTAATTGGTTAATAAAATTATTGTTTAGTCTCATTTATCAAATGTGTGTGCCTAGTACATCATAAACGAGCGACTGAAAGCATATTTGTCCAGAGAAATTGCGCCAGAACAAGCTGGATTTGTAAAAGGGAAAGGAACCCGTGAACAAATTCTCATCGTTCGTCAAATCATTGAGAAGGCTCGAGAGTTCAACAAACCGACATACATATGTTTTGTTGATTTCTCCAAGGCGTTCGACTCTGTGAAATGGCCAACGCTGTGGAAAACACTACTGGACATGGGCACACCACAACACCTCGTGCACCTGCTCAGGGAGCTCTACGAAGGGGGGACAGCTTCAGTGCGGACAGATGACCTCCTCTCAGATAGTTTCCATCCAAGTGCGGGCGTGCGACAGGGCTGCATAATATCACCCTTACTATTTAACATCTACACCGAGCTTGTTATGCGAATCACTCTCGAGGACTGGAGTGATGGTGTTACGATTGGTGGATACAAAATAGCGAACTTGCGGTATGCAGATGACACCACCTTATTTGCTAGTAACGCTGGCCTTATGGAGGAATTACTTCTCAAAATGGAGCGCGTGAGCCTTACGTTTGGGTTAAAGATAAACCGATCTAAGACCAAGATCATGATCGTGGATCGCGTCAACGACAACTCGCCCGCAGTGACACAGATTGCGAACTGCGACGTGGTCCAGACCTACGTGTACCTTGGAGCTTTAATCTCAAACAACGGCGGCTGCGTAGATGAAGTGAAACGACGTATGGCCATAACCAGAACTGCGATGGAGAAGTTAAGGAAAGTGTGGAGGAATCGTAACATTACCAAAGCCACCAAAGTCAGGCTCGTGAGAACACTTGTATTCCCCATTTTTCTTTACGCGGCAGAGACGTGGACAGTGCGCGAGCTGGAAAAGGGGAAGATAGATGCTCTAGAAATGTGGTGCTGGAGGAGGATGCTGGGGATATCATGGACGGAATTCCGCACCAACGTGTCCATACTCCAGGAGCTCGGCATCACGCAGCGTTTATCGGCCGTAGTACAGTCGCGCATACTGCAGTATTTTGGCCATGTCTCTAGGCGGGGTAACGACTCCATAGAGCGGCTGGTCGTACAGGGCAAAGTAGAGGGAACCAGATCACGTGGCAGGTCACCGATGCGTTGGACTGACCAAGTGAAATCCGCAGTGGGACACCGTGTATCTGACTGCGCCAGACAGTCTGTCAACCGGGAGAGATGGCGGGAGATCGTGCGGAAAGCTGTGTCCGCCTCTTCCACCGACGCGGACGCCTCAACGTGACCACGACCGCTCTGCCAAGAGCGAAACGACAAAGAAGAAGTGCCTAGTCATGGCCAAAGTAAAAAAAAAGATTGAGAAAATAATTTCTGTGTAGAAGTTATCATTTATGCTGATTAAAATAAGTTTATTATATAAGGTGGTACCAAATTATCTAATGATACTTAAACAGGTGATAGTGTTGCTTAAACTGAACAACTTTCACTATGGAACAAAGGTCGAAAAACGAATTTTTTTTTCGCCTTTCCATAGTAAGTCGGTCAGCTGACCAGTACATTTTGTATGGGAGTATGAAAATTTTTTTTCGTTTTTCGACCTATGTTCCTTGGAGAAAGTTACTCAGTTTAAGCAACACTATCACCTGTTTAAGTATCATCAGATCATTTGGTACCACCTTATATACATTAAGCAAGAAAAACTATTTCCCTGATAATGTCTAAAATGATTATGATTAATAAAAATAATTAATGTTTTCATGTATGGCTATATTATTTCTCAAATCATACCATTTATTCATGTGCGTTTACTTACCCCATATGCGATCTCTTACCCTAAGTCATGCGCACTGTTACCCGCAATACGGGTCAAGCGTACGCATTCCGACCGCGCCACTATATTTTCAAAATGAAAGAAATCTATTAATTATAATAAAACGTACTTAGTCACATTTCAAAGTAGGGTAAATTTTCTATATAGGTAATGTTATTTTATTGTCATCAACAATTTATTTGCGTTCTGGTATGATCCAGTATGGTAAAGTGCGTGCTCTTGACCCGAATGACTCTACGATGTTTAGCAAGCTCTTCACTAAATAATTTATAATAATCCTCCGACTTTAAGAATTCGTATAACTCTTTAAGATAAGATTTAGAAGAAACAAAATTTCCGCCGTTGTCACTGTACAAAAATTTACATGGACCACGACGAGACAAAAATCTTTTAAATGCCTCCAAAAATGATGCTGAAGACAAATTTGACGTCAATTCAAGATGAACTGCTTTCGTCTCAAGACATATAAAAATGCATAGATATGCTTTCTGAGTGCGAGCACTACGTTTTCGGGTCATAACAATATGAAAGGGTCCAGCCATGTCCATTCCTGTGTGAGTATAAGCCTTATTTTGTTCGATATCTAATCGACACTGTGGTAAATCAGACATCGGAGGAAAATTAAGTTTTGGTTTAAACTTAAAACATTTATTACATTTATGGATACGTTGTTTAACTAAACGTCTAGCGGATAAAACCCAAAACTTCTGTCTAAGTATGCCAAGTAAAACTTGTGGACCGGCGTGAAGATTTTGTTGGTGGTAGAAATCAATTAAGATATTAACAATTTGACCTAGGTAACAGTGCGGGATGTTTATTAAAATAATTTAAATCGGCGTGGGTTAGGCGTCCACCCACTCTTAATATATTATTGCACAAAAAGGGAGCTAATTTTCTTAATTTTGGGGAACATAATTTTCCTTGGCGTAAATTACTAATATCCTGAGAAAATGAATAACTTTGAACAGCTTCAATGACATTATTTTCAGCGACATCTAAGTCATTGGCTGTGATAATGTGACTGCGTGGAAGTTTCTTGATAAAACGTAAGAAATAAACACAAGCTCTTAAATACTTGTTCCAAGAAGAGAACTTTAAGCTCAATAGTACAAGAGGATGGTCTTCAGATTGACCCGCGGTAAAGGTAGAAGTCTTCTCTTCAACACCTTTAACATTTGAGCTCGGCACAAACTTACAAATAGGCCATTCATTGGAAGGCAATGACATCCAATCAGGACCATGGAACCATAAGTCATGCTTATTTAGTTCATGTGGTAACATCCCACGTGACAGGCAGTCAGCTGGGTTTTGAACTCCAGGTATAAAATAAAAACAATTTGGGTCAAAATAACTCTGACATTGAGCTATTCTGTTTACAACAAAGGTGTTAAACCTGTGTGGACTTGAATGTACCCAACACAGGGCGACTTGTGAGTCTGAAAATGCCATAACTTTATCTATGGGGTGTCGTTTAGAAATATTGTCGTAAACTACACGGAGTAATTTAGACATTAATAAGATTGCACATAGCTCAAGTCTAGCTAAGGTAATCGATTTAAGTGGAGAAACTTTAGATTTAGAACAAATTAATCTTACAATGGGTTTATTATTGTCATTAACGACGTGCGCATAAATGACACAACCGTATGCTTTTTCGCTGGCATCCGAAAAAGCTAAAAGTGTAACCTTAGAATGGTTTTGAATACCTAAATGACGAGGGAAACGAAGCTCAGAAATTAATGGCAATTACTTTACTAATTGCTGCCATAAATTTATGATATGAGACGGCGGTTCGTCATCCCAATCAATCTTAAGAGCCCAAAGCTCTTTAATTAATAATTTACAATATAAAATGATAGGCCCCACTAGACCCAAAACGTCATAAAGACGAGCTGTGGAGGAGAGAATAGCACGCTTAGTGCATGTTAAGTCTGGGGGTGACACAGTAAATAAAAAACAATCCGACGCCGCAAGCCAACGTAAACCAAGAATTTTGAACTCACTTTCATCATTGGGTTTAAAGAAAATTGAATCAGTTAAAAGGTGACTTTCTGGAATGTGCGCGAGAAGTTCCGGAGAGTTACTTGTCCACTTGACTAGCTCGAAACCTCCGGACTTGAAAAGTTTAAGCAACTGATCAGCAATCTCTACTGCTTCTCCCAGTGAAGAAGCAGAGGATGCCATGTCATCCATGTAGACGTCCCTATCCACAACTTGAGACGCTTGTGGATAGTTCTGTCTTTCGTCTTCAGCTAGACGGTGCAATGTACGCTGCGATAAAAACGGTGACGAGCGGAGACCAAAACAAACCCTAGTATATTCAAAAGTATCAATGGGGTCATCGGAGTTGAAGCGATATAAAATACGTTGGTACTTACGATGGTCTGGATTCACAAATATACACAAATACATCTGGCGGACGTCGGCAAAAAATACAATTGAAAAAATACGCGCATTCAAAAGAATGTTGAAAATGTCGGCCTGTAAATTAGGACCGGTATGAAGAATATTATTTAAAGATGTACCAGTATCGGATTGAGCACTACCGTCTACGACAACTCGTATTTTTGTGGTGCCTTTGTCATCGCGAAGTACTGGATGATGCGGCAAATAAAATCCAGGTTGGAGACATTCCTCCGGCGAAACCTTGGTAAGAATGCCTTTTTCAATATGATCCATAATTACATCATTATAACGTTCACGTAAATGAGGAAAATTTTGAAATCTTTTTTCGAGCGATAAATATCGTCTCTTAGCGGGAATGTAAGAATTACCTAAATTATGCGGGGATTCCTTAAATGGTAAATCCTGTTCGGCCGTGATCAAACCAACGCAGCGTGCGGGGAGCCAGAAAGAAAAAGATAATGGATTGTTTCCAAATACACCACTGTTTATTATAATATTCACAAAATGTAAATACATTAATTACACGGAAACTCAGATTCAAAACGATTATAATTTAGCACAAAAAGCAAAACCTGCCTGTCGGGCTGACGGCCATAGAGAGAGAGAAGATAGTGTGAGGGAGACAGAAAACCTGTCAAATTAAAAAGTATGAAATTTTATGGCATTAGCACCTAGGCTTTTTGCCTCTCCAACACTTCCCCTTGCCATAAAATTGCAAAGATGTCATAAGTAAAAATCAGAAACATGTACCCTTATACAACTCTACATGTCCAAAAATAAAACTCTAACTGCACACAGTAACTCTACATCAAAGTTGCATGCACTCTACATCAAAGTTGCATGGACTCTACATCAAAGTTGCATGGACTCTACATGTTCCAATTACATAGGTAAATTATAAATCTCTAAACCATATTCATTCCTTTTACAAATTTTTCATGCTTTACACAACTTAATGGTTTTGTAAGAACATCGGCCAGCATATTCTCAGTAGATAGGTACTTCGCTTTTACAATATTATCTCTAACTAGATCTTTTATGTAATGATACCTAAGATCGATATGTTTCGTTCGTTTATGACAAAACTCTTTTATTTGTAACAAACGTAATGAACTTTGATTGTCATTGTATAATATAACAGGCGCTACATCTTTACTTAGAATTTCTAATAGCAAATTTCGAACGAAACATATATCTTTACACACATCAGAAATTGCTAAGTACTCTGCTTCTGTCGATGAGAGAGCTACACAACGCTGTTTACGACTTTCCCAATTTATTACATTTTTACCCAATTTTACTATGAAGCCTGTATAAGATTTTCGATCTGTAACGTCGTTTGCCCAGTCAGCATCGGTAAAAGCAGATAAATTCGAATTTAAGTTACTATTTGACACAAATAATAATCCTAAATCTATTGTTCCTGCTAAGTAACGCAAGATTCGCTTGGCAGCTTGCCAATGAGTTACATCAAAACCGTTATTAAATTGACTGAGCTGGCTACACGCAAATGCGATATCCGGCCTCGTACAGACCGCTAAATACATGAGGCTACCAATTAACTCCCTATAATTATACCTATTATCATCAAAACAATTTTTCTCTGATTTTAACAATTTACAATTTAAAGACATAGGAGTCTTCACTGGCTTGCATTCTGTCATGCCAAAGCGAAGTAGTAGCCTCTTGACATACTCAGACTGATCAAGTTTTAAAGTACCTTTAACTCTATCCCTTGTAACTCTCATTCCTAAGCAGTTCTTAATCGAACCTAAGTCTTTTACATTAAACTGACTTTCTAATAAAGACATTAAATTATTTTTATCAACATTTCCTTTATGATAAAACAAATAAAAATCGTCGACATACAAGGAAATTATTATCATATTTCTAGAAGTACCCTTAACATATACACAAGGCTCACACTGAGTTTGCCTAAAGCCATTAGTTATTAACAAACAATGGACTCTTTCGTTCCACATTTTGCTTGCCTGTTTAAGGCCATAAATGCTTTTTAACAGTAAACAGACTTTTCCATCATTACTATTAAAACCAATAGGTTGCTCCATGTATATGGTTTCATTTAAGTTTCCATTTAAAAATGCAGTGGTTACATCTACATGGTCAATTTCTAAATTTAAATCAACAGCTAACGAAAATAAAATTCTTAATGATGAATGGCGAACTACTGGTGAAAATGTTTCATTATAATCTAGACCAAACCTTTGCGTAAACCCTCTGGCCACAAGTCTAGCTTTAAATTTCTCAAAATTACCAGAGGAATCATATTTAAGTTTAAAGACCCATTTACACTGTACTACGTTTACATTTGATGGTCTGTCGACCAGTTTAAAAACATCATTTGCAATCAGAGAATCATATTCTCTCTGCATTGCCTCACGCCATTCCGCAGAGTTAGGACTAGTGATAGCTTCATCATAACTCTGAGGTTCTACAAAATTATCAGCTAAAAAATTTAATTCCAGATCATAATCATTATACCTCTGTGGCTTAACAATATTACGCCTATTACGCAACACACGCGATCCAGACAAAGAACCTTCGCTTACCAAACCTGGTTGCAGGCCTTTGCCCTCCGAACTAGAATGCAGGCCTTCCTCCGCCAAGTCAGGCTGCAGGCCCTCGCCCGCCGAACCTGACTGCAGGCCTTCGCCCGCCGAGCGCTGCTGCAGGACACCACCCGCCGCACAGCGCTGCGAGGACTTGCCCGCCGCACCTGGACCTCTCGCCGACACATCAGCCTCTGCCACGCCCTTTGACCCGGGCTGAGTACCACGCGGACTCCCCCGCGCATCTCGCTCAGCGCAACTCGACTCATCTTCGCTGCCTGTGCAGTACTCACCTGAAATTTGAGAACACTCATTAAAATTTTCATTAAGACTAATATCACAGTTCCTATCACTATCACTAATATTATTATTACCAACACTAATTCCGTTACTCTGCATATTAATTATTCCTGGATCATAAAATAAATCATTAAAATTTAATTTATAATTATCAATGTCACAATTGTAAAACTTCTCCTCTAAAAATTCTACGTTCCTTGCTATAATAACCTCCTTTGGTTTCAGGGGGTCCAGTAGCCTGTACCCTTTGCTGGTCTCACTATAGCCCACAAATAAATACTTCTTACATTTAGCATCTAACTTTTGCCTTTTCACTGAAGGTAACAATGCATACGCCACGCACCCAAATACACGGAGGTGACCAAGGTTAATTTTATTCCCGGTCCACACCTCCTCAGGAATCTGACCACACAATGTTGAACTAGGGGACCTATTATACAAATAAATTGCCGTGCTCACGGCCTCCCCCCAAAATTCCTTTCCAAGTCCAGACCCATGTAATAAGCACCTCGCCTTCTCAATAAGCGTTCTATTCAAGCGTTCCGAAACCCCATTCTGTTGAGGACAGTATGGTACACTAGTTTGGTGCAGTATGCCTTCCTTCCTTAAATAAGTATCAAAACGGCTATTCACATATTCACCCCCATTGTCTGAACGTAGACATTTTACTACTTTGCCCGTCTGCTTCTCCGCCATCACTTTAAAATCAATAAATTTAGACATTACCTCGGCTTTTTCTTTAATGAAATATCCAAACGCCTTCCTCGAATGGTCATCGGTAAATGTGACTAAGTATCTTGCACCTCCCAAACTGCTAGTCTGCATCGGGCCGCAGACATCGGAATGCACTAAGTCTAGAAGATCCTTGGCTCGCTTGCCCTCTCCTGTAGGGTATGGCTTACCACAAAGCTTCCCCTCAAGGCAGGGTATGCAGCCACCTGCAGTGTCAACATTATCCTGAAATGATACACCAATATTAGATTTCTTCAGAACACACATGCTTTTATAATTCAAGTGGCCTAATCTTTTATGCCACAAAGCCTGCCCAGCAGAAGCACTAGCACAAATAGGTCTCTGCTGTGTCCCTTGGCATCCACTATCCAAGGATTGAAGAGAGTACCCCCCATCACGGTGCAATTTGTCACCACATGTAATACCTTTCAACCTATACAGACCATTTTCACAAAAACCTTTTGCAATAGACTCGCCAGAGGTTTTACACAAAATTTGACAGCCCCTATTGTCAAATTTGACATCATATCCACTATCCACTAACTGACTCACCGAAAGCAAATTGGCAGCAAGCTCTGGCACAAATAAAACATTAATAAGCCTTTATTATTTTATTTATTATTTATTATTTAAAAGGGGGGACACCAGCGAAGCCGGACGGGTGATCAGTCACCTTGATCGGAACCATTTCACCCATTTCCCCAAATCCCCGCAGGGGGAGGCGGGTTATCATTTACCCCACCGGCGTCGGACCCTCGAATCTACCTGTAAGCTTACAGTACCTGCTGAGTTGACTTATCGTTAACTGCTTTAAATCCTCTTCCCTAAGCTTGTCCACTCCAAAGAGCTCCCAGCGCAGTGATGCGTACATCGGGCATTCTGCCATGAAGTGGTAGCTTGTTTCCTCTCTTTCCTTGCATTGCGGACAGATGGGATCTTCTGTCCGTTTGATCACTGACAAGTGTCTGTTTAATGGACAGTGTCCTGTCAGTACTCCTACAATCGTTCTTATATTTCTCCTGCTTCGTTTCAGCAACTCTCTAGTTTTCTTCTTGTCAACAGATTTGATGAAGATCTTAGACTGTCTACAGTCCTTTTTTTTCATCCATCTCTGGTTAGTTTCTTTGATTGTTCGAATTTCAATAATGTTCTTAGTAATTCTATGTGCGATTGGCAATCTTGGTTCGGGCCCAATGAAAGGTTCATCAGCCCCTGTTCTGGCCAGTTCGTCTGCTTCCTCATTGCCTTTATTACCTTGGTGTCCAGGTACCCAGGCAATTTCCACCTCAGCCAAGTTTGAAAGTTCCTGAATGCTATGTTTGCATTCCTTCACCAAGGCTGAGGTGGTCTCCGTTTTGTCAAGGGCTTTGATGGCTGCTTGACTGTCGCTATATATTATTATTTTTTCTACGTTATGATCGCTTATCTCACTTTTAATCATATGCGCACACTCCAGTATCGCGAATACTTCCGCCTGGAATACGCTGGCGAATCTGCCCAGATTGAAAGTAGCTCTTTTAATGTTGGGTTTAGCTATGTATATCCCAGCTCCCGATAGCTTAGTTGATTCTTTTCTTGACCCATCAGTGTAGCATACTGCGGTGCTATCCAGATTGTCTTGTTCTAGGTTCCAGTCGTCTCTGGATCTGATGCTTATTCTGTACTTTTTGTCGAATATCCTCTCCTTTTTTATTAGGTCATTATTAACCAGTATCATAGAAAGGTTTTCTTCGTACTTCTTTCCTATTTCTGCGTGACCTTTATCAGTGTGTCTTCCTATCCATAGGTTTGTGCTTTTCAGCTTAAACCATTGTTCTGTAGCTCTCTTTTCGATTTCAAGATCTATAGGACTAAGGCCTAGTATCATTTCTAAGGCGGCCGTGGGAGTTGTTCTCATGGCTCCTGATACCATGATGCTAGCTAGTCTTTGTACCTTTGTCAGTTCTTTTTTGTTGTATTCTAGTTGTGCCTTATGCCACCATACTAGTGCTCCGTGGAGAATTCTCGGTAGGTTAATAAGCCTTACCTCATTTCCTTCACACATCAACTTAACGTCACCTATTGCATTACAATTTAATTTAACATTATTCGCTACTGTGACATAATTTTTCAGGTTATTTTTCTTTAAGTTCACTAAACAGTCTCTATTCCATGTCATGTGTGATGTGCATCCACTGTCGATGATCCAATCCTTACAACCTTGAACCAGAAACGCTGCAGCTAAGTTTCCGTTCTCATTGGTCTTCTTCCCCTCATCAGCTTTCTTCTTATAACATTTTGCTTGTACATGTCCTTTCTTCTGACAATAATGACACACAATTGATTTACTCGACTTGTTTACAATTGATTTACTCGACTTGTTTTTCTTGAAAGTAGACTTCGACTTTGACACCAGTGCTGTGACACCGTTCAATTCATTTTTCCGGTGTTCTTCCTGTAGCAATCTGGCTTGTACGATATCACTGTTCAGCTGTTTTGTCATCCACAACGTTTCAAGGTTAGACACAAGTGAGTCGTACTCCTGAGGAAGTCCACTAAGCAGAATCTCCGTAACTTCTTCATCTTCAATTGTCTTTCCTATGTTACTGAGTTGTTGTACAAGAGTCGATACCTTTTCTATGTACTCGGACATCGAGGAAAAATTACCAAATTGGATCTGATGCAATTGTTTCAATAGCGAAACGCGACGAAAGAGGCCTTTATCTTCAAAAGTTTGTCCAAGCTTGTCCCATGCTTCCTTTGCTGATTTGCACGTTCGTACATACTGAAATAACGTTGGCCTAAGGGATATACAAATGCGAGCAAACGCACGCTTGTCTTTTATTTCATCCACTTCACTGCCTTCAACGACGTTCCATAAATTTTCCACAGTTAATATCATTTTTGTTATGAATTGCCAGTTTAGATAGTTGGAGGCCCCTTCTAGCCTCTCAAAATGTGATGGCGCAAGCATTGACGACGTCGGCATGCCAGCCCCCGGCATGGTCACACCGTTTCCGTTTTCATTTCCAACAATTACAGTTTCATTACCTGCAGTATTTTCTGGCATTCTTATTATTGATTCCCACGCACTTTATTTTTAGTTATTACTTATGCAATCTTTGCTTTTTGGCTGCAAAAACTGGGCCGCTTAACCTGTTCGGCCGTGATCAAACCAACGCAGCGTGCGGGGAGCCAGAAAGAAAAAGATAATGGATTGTTTCCAAATACACCACTGTTTATTATAATATTCACAAAATGTAAATACATTAATTACACGGAAACTCAGATTCAAAACGATTATAATTTAGCACAAAAAGCAAAACCTGCCTGTCGGGCTGACGGCCATAGAGAGAGAGAAGATAGTGTGAGGGAGACAGAAAACCTGTCAAATTAAAAAGTATGAAATTTTATGGCATTAGCACCTAGGCTTTTTGCCTCTCCAACAAATCCACAGTGTAACTGGGTGAATCTACGTTGTTCTTAACTTCCTGCGTCATTGTCTGAATTCGAAAATCCAATGCATCACAATAAATAAATTGAAAATATGCAAATAAATGCAATGTTTTATTGTACTATAATGTAAATGATGGCATATTTTTGATTTATGCCTTGTGATGCATTGGATTTTTAAAGATTTTCGAGTTCAGACAATGACGCAGGAAGTTAAGAACAACGTAGATTCACCCAACTACCGTTGACGTTACGGACTGTTGTAGAACAATAAATGTTTTCACACCTTTGTTCGTCTGGACTAAAAAACTTACGAGAAGGTACTTCTTCTGACTGCCAGAATTTTTCTAAATTTTCTTCTAGGGGTTCGCGGGAAAAGGAACAAAAACTACGTGTTATGTTTTGCGAAGAAATGATAGGCGCATCGCCCATAATTAAATAACCCAAACTAGTTTCGAAAGCAGAAGGTAAACTATTATTGAACACCTTTCGGTCAAACAATAAAATTCGCAGTAAAAATTTACTCCTAAAAGAATGTCAATTGGCCCAGGATTATGAAAACTATCATCTGCTAGCGGAAGATTTTTAATGCAATCAAAATATTTTAAATCAACATGCGAATCGGGTAATTGAGTTGTGATTTGATCCATTACCAAAGGTTGAATAAAGTATTTTTTCCCACTATCAAAACGAGACGTAAATGTCACATTAGTTTTTCCAAGGACACGCTGCGAAACGCCGCCGATACCATGAACCTTAGAAAAACGATTTTGTGTAAGTATTGGCAGTGCTAAGCGCTTGCAACATGCGGACGAGATATAATTACTTTGCGAGCCTGGGTCAATTAAGCAACGCACTAAATGCGTATTATTGTATTTATCTATAATCTTTATTTTTGCGGTACCGAGAAGGGTAGTTGTCGCTTGTGAACTAGCGTTGTTACAAACGAAAGCATTTTGAGAAATATTAGAATTAATTTGCGGAGAGGAATAAGTATCGACCGTATGCGCAGGTGGCGTACGGTCGTCTTTAGCAGGAACGCACGGAGCGTTGTGGTCGAGCCGATAAGACCGGTCGTCCGAGGATAAGCGAAGTGAATCACTCGCTGGCTGCGTGCTGTTAGAACCGGAGCCGAAAAGGTTCGATTCCTGTGCGGTGCGGTTTAAAACAATATTAGATTTTGATGTTTGCGGGTTGAAGTGCAACAATGAATGATGCCTTTCTGAACAAAATGAACAATTGCGTTGTGACGTACATGATAAAGTTCTGTGTTTAGAACTTAAACAATTATTACAAAAGCGATTATTTTTAACGAAAGTATATCTATCGTGCGGAGACATGCGATTTAAGAAATGAGAACATTGATATAAATGTTCATGAATAGATTGACACAAAGAACAATTAATTTTATTATTATAAGCGGAGTTTTGTCGATCTGTATTCATAAAGTTTTTGTTATGTTTTTTGGTTATGGTATATTTGGTTTTTGAGTGCGTGATTTATTTTGATTTAAATCGTTAATTTTATTTGATTGAGTCAATATTTTAGACTGCTTCTTTATGAAATCGATTAAACAAGTATAAGAAGGAATATTGGTTTTACCGTTCATAATTTCGAACAATTTAACTGTTTCCTGGTCTATTTTTTGTAGTGCAATATGTAAGAATATAAAATCAGACAAATCGGATAATTTTAATTGTTTAAGGGCCTCAACCGACGAGTTGAAGACGTTTACAAATAGGTCCAGGCCAGCGGCGCTGTTATTATGCAATGGCTTAAACTCTAAAATCTGATTTAGATAAGTAACAGCCTGTGAGCGTTTGTCATCATATTTTTGTATGAGTGCATTCCAAATAATAGGGTAATTTTCCGCGGTGGGTAACAATCCTGCGCACACAGATGACGCCTTATCAGTCAATTTACCAATTAAATAATAAACTTTTTCACTGTCTGATAAGTTAGGATTTTCGTGAATAATGTTTTTGAATTGCTGATAAAACAAAGGCCAGTTTCGCATGTCGCCATTAAATTGAATTAAATCAAGTGGTGGCAATTTAGGAATGTGACTTAATAACTGTGGTTTGTTTGAACATTGCTGCTTAGATGCGGAAGGCTGAATAATAGAATTTTCTACGCGTTTTACAAAACAATACATTTGATCAAAGGATACCCAAGCTTGATAATTAATTGGGACTTGAGGATTTATTTTTAGATTAATATCATTAAACTCATCTATTATACGTTCAAAGTCGGATCGTAATGAGTCAATATTAATGACATTATTTAAAAATGCTTCTTTGCTAGTATTATCAGTATGAACATTTTTTGACAGTTCATAAATACTTTGCATTCTTGCAAAATAAGCATCGCGTTTTGCTTGAATTATGCGATTTTTCCATTCGTTCAACTCCTTCTTCTCTTTGGTTTCTTTATCTGTATCCATTTTTACTAGAAGTTAAATCGAATTAATTAAGTTGTTACTTATGCAAGCAATGTCCAAAGTAAAACAATGATGTGAATAAAATATAATAAGTAAAGTTGTCAAACGAGATGTTGTTTGTTTTGTACGAAGTGTAATACTTAAATAACTTTGCGAGTGAAATTAATTTTATATAATTATTAAGATCACGTGAGAAAATGAAAAGTAAAAATATTCGTGTGCGTGCAACCTAAAATGCAGTAATCACAGGTGAACGAGCGATGAGTTCGTGCTATGAGAAGAGTCCGTTACACCAGCAGGAAAGATGCTCCTAGAGGGAAGCGAGTTTGATGAATAATTTGTGCGCAATTCGGTGTAAATGTGCGCCAAATAAAAAATTTGTGGGCCTTATACTTTTGGAATAAAACGGGAAAAACGGATTCTGCTGGGGTAACGGTGCTCCAGCAGGAAGAATCTAAACTAATGATCGGAGAGAAATAAAAGATATATGTGCGGGTAGCTTGATACTAGCAGGAAATGTGCGCCAAATATAAAATTTGTGGGCCTTATAGTTTTGGAGATATTTGATTTCCTGCTGGCGTAACGTTTTGCCAGATCCCAGATCTCGGAAACTACTAAATGTGCGATCTTACAGTAAACACATATAAGTAGCTCCTAATTTGTGCTATTTGTGCGGTAGAAAACATTTCAAAAATATTCGCAGATTTTGAAGTAATCAGACATTTTCTGAAAACAGAAAAAAAATTCTAGTGCCTAAACTACCACCTAAATAGAGAAACCAAAAACGGTGTTCTATTCTTCTTATTATTTCTCATTACCATAAAAATTTTGAAAACCGCACATTTACGCGTTTTTGAATAATACCCACATGAAGGTTAGACTGACCATGTCATGACTTTGACGGTCAGCAGG
The DNA here is from genome assembly GCA_928269145.1 of Agriphila tristella. Classification (NCBI taxonomy): domain Eukaryota; kingdom Metazoa; phylum Arthropoda; class Insecta; order Lepidoptera; family Crambidae; genus Agriphila; species Agriphila tristella. The sequence goes on from OV743445.1 coordinate 13,013,686, forward strand.
ATAAAAATATCAGAGACTATTTAGATCCTGGCCCAAAGAATAATCTGTGCGGTTACTGAAGTACATGCTCTGAAAATTTCAGCTTCAAATTCTTCGTATTAAAGGAAATATCAATTAAAATCCAAAACAACTGTCAGTATTCCGATTAACCGACCAAATTCGATAGACCACCAAAAAGCGACGCGTTCATACATATTGATGACCTCCTTAACTTTGTTGTTGAACAGGTTTGTACACGTCATGTCTACGTACATTTAAGTAAAAAAGTGATTTGAGTGAGTGCTTTTATTTAAATAACGAAAGAAGTTATTTCTGTTTCATTTCATTTTTACTTGAATTAAATGAATTTTAACCATTTTAACATTATTTTAGTAGAAAAATAAAAGATGTTTTATAAAAAAAGTAAAAAATTTAAGATGGCGGCCAACTTTTTTTTTGTGGGCCGATTTCGATGAAACTCTGTTTTTGGTACTATTTCGACAAGAAAATAGCAACGCAATGTTAAAAAAGTAATAAATTCAAGATGGCGGCCACATTTTTTTGTTTGTGGGTCGATTTCGATGAAACTCGGTTTTCGCTACTGTTTTGACAAGAAAACAGCAACGCAATGTTAAAAATGTAAAAAATTCAAGATGGCCGCCACCTTTTTTGTTTGCGGGCCGATTTCAATGAAACTCGGTTTTTGCTACTGTTTTGTCAAGAAAACAGAAACGCAATGTTAAAAATGTAAAAAATTCAAGATGGCGGCCAACTTTTTTGTTTGTGGGCCGATTTCGATGAAACTCGGTTTCTGATACTATTTTGACAAGAAAACAACAACGCAATGTTAAAAATGAAAAAATTCAAGATGGCGGCCAACTTTTTTGTTTGCGGGCCGATTTCGATGAAAATTTGGTTTTTGGTAGTATTTTGACAAGAAAACAGCAACGCAATGTTGCAAATTTTAAAAATTCAAGATGGCGGCCAACTTTTTAGTTTGCGGGCCGATTTCGATGAAACTCGGTTTTTGGTAGTATTTTGACAAGAAAACAGCAACACAATGTTAAAAAAGTAAAAAAATTCAAGATGGCTGCCAACTTTTTAGTGTGCGGGCCGATTTCGATAAAAATTTTGTTTTTGGTAGTATTTTGACAAGAAAACAGCAACGCAATGTTGCAAATTTTAAAAATTCAAGATGGCGGCCAACCTTTTAGTTTGCGGGCCGATTTCGATGAAACTCGGTTTTTGGTAGTATTTTGACAAGAAAACAGCAACGCAATGTTAGAAAGTAAAAAATTCAAGATGGCGGCCAACTTTTTGTTTGTGGGCCGATTTCGATGAAACTCGGTTTTTGTAGTATTTTGGCAAGAAAACAGCAACACAATGTTAAAAAAGTAAAAAATTCAAGATGGCGGCCAACTGTTTTGTTTGTGGGCCGATTTCGATGAAACTCGGTTTCTGATACTATTTTCATTATTCATTTATTATCATTATGGCCCGTCCGCTTTATCCATCCACAAGCCAAAAGGAAGGCCTCTTCCCCAGCAGCCAGCGGGGCATTAAAAATGGCTGATATGCATGGTTATTTGTGATGCCGTCTGTATAAAATTTTTACTCATCGGCGGAAAACAATCCTGTCTCAAACTCACTTAGACGAAAGTATTTTTAGTAAGCACGACCATTTATGGCAAACTAGCTTCAGCCCACGACTTCATCCACATTTACATTCGAGAAAATCCCTAGGAAACCTTAAACCAAGATAATAGTATCCTCCTATGTTGTAATCCGGCTTATAAACTATCATTTCATCCAAATCCGTTCAGCCGTTTTGCGTGATTGATTAACAATCATTCAAACAGGCAAACTTTCATATTTATGATTAAGTAGAATAATACGGTCACCTCCGAAGCGCTCAAAATAGGACTTTTTTGCTACATAAAATGGGACTGCTATTTAGCTAAGTCTTAATTTCTCATTTTTATTTAAGTTATTATTAAGTTGTATACCTCAACTGAAAGCTGAATAAATGGTGATATTTTTAAAATATTATTTGCTCTTAGTTACTGGGATGTTTTTAAAGATATTTGCTGTTGTTTCTAAAAAATCTGACAAAATAAAGTTAAATACAAAAAAAGCCGCCATCTTTGATTTTTTTATGATTTTTAACATTGCATTGTTATTTTCTTGTCAAAATAGTACTAGAAACCGAGTTTCATCGAAATCGGCCCACAAACAAAGAAGATGGCCGCCATCTTGGATTTTTTGTTTTTTTAACATTGCGTTGCTGTTTTCTCGTCAAAATACTACCAAAAACCGAGTTTCATCGAAATCGGCCCGCAAACTTAAAAACTGGCCGCCATCTTGGATTTTTTATTTTTTTAACATTGCTTTGTTATTTTCTTGTCAAAATAGTACTAGAAACCGAGTTTCGTCGAAATCGGCCCACAAACAAAAAAGATGGCTGCCATCTTGAATTTTTTATTTTTAACATTGCTTTGTTATTTTCTTGTCAAAATAGTACCAAAAATCGAGTTTCGTCGAAATCGGCCCACAAACAAAGAAGATGGCCGCCATCTTGGATTTTTTACATTTTTAACACTGCGTTGCTGTTTTCTTGTCAAAATAGTACCAGAAACCGAGTTTCGTCGAAATCGGCTCACAAACAAAAAAGATGGCCGCCATCTTGGATTTTTATTTTTTTTAACATTGCTTTACCTATTATTTTCTTGTCAAAAAAGTACCAGAAACCGAGTTTCGTCGAAATCGGTCCACAAACAAAAAAGATGGCCGCCATCTTGGAACTTATTTTTTCATTATTATTTCCTAATTGAGTACTAATTTAATATTTATTTTATACTTAGTTTGCCCTAAATTAGTAATGATTTACAAATAAAATTTTAGTCCCTTACACTTTTAGTCGTTGCGTCAACTGTCTAGAGGAACGGCGGCTTTTGCGCCAACACAAAGGGCGATCGAAGTCCGACTGTAAGAAAAATACTCTCTCGGCTGTGGTATTGGTATGAATACAGGCTCAAACTATTTAAAAGTTAAAACACTATTTACCCACATTTGCCAATAAGAAGTGATGAACGCGACTGTACAAACAATTTTTCTGCATAATACGACACATTAAAGAAGGTCATCAATATGTATGAACGCGTCGCTTTTTGGTGGTCTATCGAATTTGGTCGGTTAATCGGAATACTGACAGTTGTTTTGGATTTTAATTGATATTTCCTTTAATACGAAGAATTTGAAGCTGAAATTTTCAGAGCATGTACTTCAGTAACCGCACAGATTATTCTTTGGGCCAGGATCTAAATAGTCTCTGATATTTTTATCCTGCTGACCGTCAAAGTCATGACATGGTCAGTCTAACCTTCATGTGGGTATTATTAAAAAACGCGTAAATGTGCGGTTTTCAAAATTTTTATGGTAATGAGAAATAATAAGAAGAATAGAACACCGTTTTTGGTTTCTCTATTTAGGTGGTAGTTTAGGCGCTAGAATTTTTTTTCTGTTTTCAGAAAATGTCTGATTACTTCAAAATCTGTGAATATTTTTGAAATGTTTTCTAGCGCACAAATAGCACAAATTAGGAGCTACTTATATGTGTTTACTGTAAGATCGCACATTTAGTAGTTTCCGAGATCTGGGATCTGGCAAAACGTTACGCCAGCAGGAAATCAAATATCTCCAAAACTATAAGGCCCACAAATTTTATATTTGGCGCACATTTCCTGCTAGTATCAAGCTACCCGCACATAACTATATCTTTTATTTCTCTCCGATCATTACTTTAGATTCTTCCTGCTGGAGCACCGTTACCCCAGCAGAATCCGTTTTTCCCGGTTTATTCCAAAAGTATAAGGCCCACAAATTTTTTATTTGGCGCACATTTACACCGAATTGCGCTCAAATTATTCATCAAACTCGCTTCCCTCTAGGAGCATCTTTCCTGCTGGCGTAACGGACTCCTATGAGAAATAATTTTTAATGCGGGTGGAAGAACAATAAACGAGCGAGAATAAAATGGAACAACGTTCTATGAATTGAAGTGATATTCACTAATAGGTGACAAATATAGGAATTTATATGGATTATGCGGTTAAAAATAAAATGGAATGGATGTCAATGCGAATGCGAAAGAAAAAAAACTTGACATCCACTCCTTAACCCAGTATAAATCACGATTTATATACCCAAATAGTAAATATGTAGCAACTAAATATAATTACTTTAGAATAAACTTAGTGATAAATGTCTGCAGAGTATTAATTATAAAAAAATAATTCGAGCATCCAGAGCAATGACCAAATTTGCTCCGGCTCGAAGTGACCAAAATATGGTGCGGTTAAAGTACTAGCTTTTTTATTAATTTTAATAAAAAGCTTTTTGCGCTCGTAAAGAAATCAGTGGACTGTATGATTTGAAAAATTTGAAAAGACGATAAGGGTATTAAAGTCAGCTAATAGTCCACGTATAAAATTATCTTACGGCAAGGCACTTGTTACAACTATTGAGATGGAATCCAGCTGTTTTAGGTATTTTGAAGGGGAAAATATACAGCTGAAAATTAAGGAAAAAATACATGCACTTACGTGCTCGTAGAATAGCTGCAGTCCTGGATACAATTTAAAACAGCACTTCACATCACGTGGCAGCAGCCTTTTTCCAAGTGTCCATTCGACGTAGCTAAAGAGCTTATTAGATCATCCTGAATTAAGGATACGGAATTCAGAGTCCGATTTAGGACGAGAAATTCAGTCGCCAATTAGACCGTCCTGAATAACGGATCCGATATCACCGCTTAACGATCATACAGTAGTTACACGAATGTACTTGCGCAGAGCAACGGAGGCGAAAATACAGTGACCGTAAAAATACATGTAGGTAGGAGGTATAGGTAGGTAGTAGGTACGTGTCATTTTCAATGCTAATCTGAAGTAGGTACTAGTATGTAATTTGCGAATAACTCATCTAATAACATACCTATAATCAAGTTTAAAAGCAAATACCAACAGATGACAGCTGTCAAGATTAAAACAGCAATTTTCACGACTTTTAAACGATTTTTACACAAAATATAAAAAATATAAAAGATTAAGGGGGGATGGAAATGAAATACATGGAACTGAAACGGGAAAAAAATCATTTAACCTAGACGTGTGGGGTGCCTATGGATAGGCACCCCTTTAAAAATGACATTGAGGTTTCTAAAAGTATTTTTTCTCAAAGTCAACCGTTTAGAAAATATACACTTTCAAAGTGGTAAAATATGTGAGTCCCCCCTCTAACTTTTAAACTAAGAGAGTGAAAAATAAAACAATAAAAAATGTTGTAGATCTTTATAAACACTATTTACGAAAATTGGTTTGAATGAGACATAATTAGTAGTTTTAGAGATATAGCACATTTTCCAAAACCGCAAATATAACATTGTCATTTATACAAACACTATGAAAAAAAAAGTTATTTTTGCAGATGAAAATTATAGTGGTATTAAATAAGGTATGGTATATGGTAACTACGGAACCCTACTGCGCGTGGCCCGACACGCACTTGGCCGGTTTTTTTTAATTCAAAAAAGCAAATCACTGAGTTATTATGCTCTTGTACACTTAGTTTTGTCGTTGCGCCAACTGTCTATCTAAACGAACGGCGGCTTTTTTTTCACCAATATAAAAAGCGTTGACTGACTGTATACTCTTTAGGCTGTGGTACTACTGTATCGGAGCAGAGCGTCCTGAATGCGATTACACTGTCCTAAGTGCTTCCGATTTAGCATCCTTAACGCCGGAGACCATTTTCTATCCTAACTAGGATCCTACCTTCCTGAATGCAATTACACTTTCTGAATTAAGGAGCGACTTCATTCCGGATCCTTAATTCAGGATGATCTAATAAGCTCTTAAAGCTTCATTAATACACCAATCAATTCGTAGATATTGCAGACACAATACATAAATCACTACTATGCTGAAAGTACTTGCGAAATATCAAAATTGTCCAAAATTGTAGGTAAGATTGCACGCGTTGGTTCGTTGCGCTCGAACACACAAACAGATAATGTTTTTTAATTGGCGCTGACGTTGAATAGCAAGCGCGCACCCATCTTTATGTGCATGTATAGGTAAGGAAGAAGGGATAGATATATAGATAGCCGTTACAAGTGCGACAAATTAATTATGAAATAAAAAACTTATAGCAATAACCAACAAGGTATACTTATTATGTTGATACTAAATGTGCACAAATAGTAAGTAATACAATCATCTCAAAATAATCAAAAATATTCATCTAGCCCATAACGAATTGGAGGTTGAATTAAACGTCTGTTCTTTCAAACATTTGATGGAGGCGAGTCGCTACTCTCGGGTACACTGGGCTGCGATTCCACATTTGGCTTTGGTGACTTGGTAACGTTTGGTGACTCCGACGTCATCCCTCCTGGTATCATAGGAGAGCGCTCCTCTGGTACCTCCCTCTCTGTCATAGGAACTACCTACCAGAGAACTCGCTCTGCGCGCTGAAAGCTTAGGCGGTATACTTTCATCTAACCCAGAGATCCTATATCTTAATTGGTCTACGTGTCTATGTACCTCGGTTTCACTATCACATTTTACTTTATAATCTGTATTACCTAACCTTTCCGCAACTTTACCGGGGACCCATTTGTCGCTGGAACGAAAATCGCGGCACCAAACATCCTCACCCTGCTGGAGCTGGCGTTGTCGTGTCGGACTGGAGTCCCTGTCATTCTTCACCTGATTTTCAACGACTCGTCGCGAGCGGTCCAGTTTAAGTTTATCTAAACGCATACGTAAACTTCTACCTAAAAGAATTTTCGCAGGGCTGTCGCCCGTGGTGTAATGTTCCGTGTTTCTATAAGCTAGTAAAAATCTGTTAAGGGCCGTATCTATATCTATTTTCTGTTTGAGAGCCTTTTTAATTACTCGTTTACATATTTTAACCGCGTTTTCCGCTGCTCCATTAGAGGCTGGGTGATACGGTGCTGAAAAAATATGATCAATAGATACCGTTATTCTTTAAAAAACATCCAAATTCTGTACTCGAAAAGGGGGGACCGTTATCGCTGACCACCTGCTTGGGTAGGCCGAATCTCGCCCACATGTCACGTAAAACCGCTATGAGCGCCCCTGCGGTGGTACCTTTCATTTTAATAGCCTCAATCCACTTTGAGCAAGCGTCCACTACTACCAGGTAAGTGGTGCCTAACATGGGCCCTAAAAAATCGAGATGTAGCCTAGACCATGGACGATCTGGCCATGGCCAGGGGCTCGGCGCATGAGCTGGTGGCGCGTCGGCGACGCTGGCGCACACGGTGCAGCCCCGGCAGGCCGCTTCCAGCGCCTCATCTATCCCCGGCCACCACGTATAGCTGCGTGCTAATGCCTTTGTTTTTACTATGCCCATATGGGATTCGTGGAGCTCCTGTACTACTCTATTTCTACAAGTAGATGGAATGACAACACGGTGACCCCACATAATGCAACCCAGTTCACAATATAACTCGTTTCTCCTATTAAAATAGGGCTTAAGTTCTTTTAAGTCTACAACAACAGGCCATCCATCCGTAATGTAACTCATCACTCTACTTAGCAAAGGGTCAGATGCCGTTTCTTTTTTTAACATTTTATAGTCTTATTTTATAACTTTGCTTAGAGCTCTTAGAGTGACGTCAGCCGTCAAATTCGAACGTTTCCATGGAGCTCTCATACTGTTTGAAAAAACTTATATATGTACTGTGCCTATACCCAGCAGTGGGTGTCGTGCGGCTGATATGATGATGATGATATCATGGCCAATGATAACGTCAGCACAAAGATTGTTGACGACAAGAAACGGTCGGTGTTTGTATTCGTTCATAGTAACAGTTGCAAAACAAACGCTTCTCACGAAAGATACGTTATTTTGAGAGGCTAACGTGATAGTCTGCTTGTTGTGAGGCTTCTGTTTCTGCTGCATTATTCGCGCTATTTTCTCATCTATAAAGCTCACTGAGCTTCCCGTGGCGATTAGAGCGTCGGTGTGATAGTTATTTAGGGTTACGGGGATAGTGACTTTTGAACGACTTAATGGAGAGGCAGCCGAGACAGCAATAACAGCTATTTCGAATCATCAGAGTCCACGGCAGATTCTTCAGCGGGTTACCGCTGTTATTGGTAGGATTTGTACATCTGCATACATTAGCAAAATGTCCTTTTCTGGAGCAAAGCTGGCACTGGGCGTTAAAAGCCGGACATTTAAGCCTTCGGTGTGAGATGTTTTCCCCGCAATAGAAACAGCGCCATTAAGTTGACACTTCCGAAGTTGCTCGGGGAGTTAGCGGGTTTTTAGATCAATGTCTTGACAATGATGCTACTGGTAAAGCGTTCAAGTTTATTTCGTTTACACCGCTGGTCATTGCCCGGGAGTCCCTTTCTGCAGTCTCTAAGGAGAAAGCTTGATCAAGAGCTTTATCTAAGGTGAGGGATCGTTCTTGAAGCAATCTTTCCCGGATTCTCAGCGACAGTATTCCAGAAATAAAAGCAACTCTTATAGATTCGTCTTCATGCGTTGTAGCAGTGACAGCTTCAAAGTTACAATCACGGGCCAGAAGTCTGAGTGACCGCCCTCGGATCTGATATAGATAATCGTAATCGGATATAGATTCATCAGGCTTCTGCTTTCGCGTAGCTAGCGAGTGGTGGGTCAGTATTATGTTCTTTGGCATAAGATACATTTTATCAAGTACTTTCACTGCATCGTCATAAGTGGAAGAATCACGAACATGTGGAAAAATATGTGCTGACAAATGATTCATCAAAAGTTTAAGCTTTAAAGAATCGGTACCGTCAGGAATCTCCTCGAGTATGAAATTGGGTTGGTAAACTTTTTCAAAACTGTTGTGAATTATATATTTTCTGGTAGCTTTTGGCTTTGGAGTTAGGAATAATCAATTGCGGAATTTTTATAATACGTCATTTTAATTAAAATAATAATTTAAAAATTAAAATCTACAACATAGTACAATAAATCACTATTACGGCTGTATGCGTTATACTTTTGCTCAAATAAAAAAAATGAAAAGTTTGGCATTGGCAATGTCAACTAGTTGTCATGTTAGTCACAGTCAGCTAAAATAAATAAAATAACTCTTTTGTAAATTTGTAGCAATAAATACATTGTATAAAGCTCTCTGAAGGCAATTCCTGTTTAATCCTCTGCACCACGTCTCTTTCAAAGGTATGGGAATTGTACAAAATTTGTCCTGCGGATGGTCATATCTATATTTCAAACAAAACGGAACAAAGCAGTGTAGGTACTTCATCGGCGTAATAAGCTGGATAATGGATTTCTTCAAGCTGATCCATTTCCCATAACTGAACAAGAAAAACACTAGAAAATCACAATAAATAAGCTGAAAAACAAACCACAACATTAGGTAGTGGTTATTGATTACCAAAGGGTAAAATAATTGGATTACTCTTTGTCACTTTCTGTCAAATCTGTCCTGTCAATCAGTTTTTTATCAGTAAATGCAAGGGAACTTCGTGTTCAGCCGTACGTAAAAAATATATTTCATTAACAAGGTGAAATAAAAATATCATAATATTATTTTCTTTATTCTTCAAACTTGTGCTATCAAAAAAAAACAACTCTCTTCGAAAAAGTTTACGAACCCAATTGTTTAAAACTATATTTCCAATGGGTTCACTTTATGTCCGCTTCTGTTGCGGTGGGCTCCACGTCAAACTTCTCGGAACGGAGGTACCTTGCCACATTAGGCACGAGTTTCGTTTCGGTGTCAGGCATAATAACTTTCGTTTTCGTATCGGAGATAACACAAGTTAATTAAATTGTTGCATAGTAAAAGACAAACCAATTACACATTTGGTTTTAATTAACTTGAAACCGACGTAAGATTTAAATAGATACAATGTCACAGGCAGGGGGGGGACACTCTTGACACTCATATACTAAGTGACATTATTGTAAAGGAAGTGCCTTCATCTCTCATCGGCGAAGATCATTACTTCATACAATTTTTTTTTTATAAGAACTCCCTCAACGATCAAGCAATGCTTGACAAGCACGTAAATGCTTGTCAAGCAGTTTATGGTTTGGGAATAGACAATGATTTTCTAATAGTCATTAGCGAGAGCACATTCATAAAGGTAGGTATACTCTTTTTATCAAAAACAAAATTTAATTGTCAGAATTTTTCTTTAGCAATATCACAAAAATCTTTTTCTGTGTTTATTTCGCACGTTGACTTATTTCAGTTGCTCCTTTCCACCGTTTCCCAACAAAAGAATAAGGGCCCGGATAGTTTTACAGATTGGGTAGAGATTGTTGGTGAAAATGTGTTGACAAGTTAAAAGAATGGGGTCTGCAACCAGCACCTTCGCCAGCAGGATAAGGCCTGTAGGCGTAGTACCTTCCCTTCACTTACCAGCAATTCATCGTGTAAGTTTTTTATGTAGGTACTAGGTAGGTACCATAGTAGAATCAAATTACTACCTCCTTGATTTAGGGTGCGTTTCCACTGAAGCAACATCACGTAATTTTTTTCGGGGTTGGCTTTAAAAATGGGGCGCTTGATTTTGAAATTGAAATATATATAACTTTGTAGAGTTTCGTAAGGCCTTTCAAATGATACTATAACCCCGGCGCGATTATTTGTATTATTATTTTAGTGTTTATGAAAATTTTTATGTTATATTTTTTTCAGGCAACCAGACCCATCCCAGTTCCAGACCCATTTCAATTCCAACCCATCCCACTTCGTCTTCATATACCAGAAATATCATGTAAGTTTTGTTTACGCATATTAAGGGTAGATATTTCTCAAAATAATTGTAACGTTACGTGCAGGTAAAACGCAGTTACTTTACGCACACGTTTTGTTATGAACATCGCTCCTCTAGAATTACAAAGACGTAACTGCAACATCATGCATAATGCCCTCATTATGCATCAATTTCATAAGCTACAATATTTTTAATAATAAAATTACAAACATTTTTTTTTTCAGATCACAGCCCACCCCCATCGCACTCTGTTGTCATCCTGATACAGGCGCAGTACGAGCTATCGAGCAGTTTAGTTGTGGCAACCGCAAATGATGAAAATTAATATATTTTTTATAAAAAACAAGTATCATTACTTGTTTCAATTCCAGGACTCTTTGGCTCCATAATCGTTTTATAGACTTAAAGTAAGGATGTAAGTAAAATAATTGTATTATATCTCGTAATAATATACACCGTCATTTTGTAGGCGTTTTAATTAACTTAAGGGTGTGTTGTACCAATGAAACTAAACATTTTTGCCCAAGAAACATGGGTCGAAAAACGACAAAAAATTTTGGGTCTCCCATACTAACTAGACAGCTAAAACATTTTATTAGTATGGGAAAGTCAACATTTTTTGTCGTTTTTTGACCCATGTTTCTTGGGCAAAAATGTTAAGTTCTATCAGTAGAACACTCCCTTAAGTTAATTAAAACGACTACAAAATGACGGTGTATAGGACTTCGTATAGGTGTCAGTTAAATTATTTTGGTTCGACCGTGCACCATCCTTCCTGTTTTTCTATGCGGAAGTATTAATTGCTTATTTACGAATAATTTTATTGGAATGGTTTTAATATTCAGTTATCAATTACTGGCTGCGCAACATGTTTTGATGAAAATGTATTTTCATTAAAACTGAATAAATATTAAGAAATAAGAATATGAACAATTTTGAATAAAATTATCCCTAGGCATAAACTGAGAGGAATAAATAAAAACATAATGACTCTTTCACTTAATTGTTTAATTTTGTGTCCTTTTCTTTTCTCCCTTTTATAATTATGTTTTTAACTGTTTTGTTCTAGTTATCTCTTATAACATTTGAAACGTTTGTTCTCATGTGTTAGTTATTTTCTTCGGAAAAAATACTAATACTAGTGAACACGGCGTTTAGAATGTTATAAACGATAATTAGAACAAAGTAGGTAGGATTGCTAGATTAGGTACTAAAAAAAAAAAAACAAACTAACAAGAAAATCGCCGATCAGAGATGGCGCTTCAAAATGAGTAAGTTTTAAAATCGCCAGAGGGCTCTCTACCCCTATTTTTTTTTATCTTACTCTATGGTCACAGGTGTCATAACTTGACAATACATGAATTAAAGTAAATAGACAATAATAAAATCCAGCACTAGTAAAGAGGTTTATATGTCAAAATGTCGATATTTTTAGCCAATTTGTTTTGAACAAAGCCGTAAAATATTAGGAATGTAAAAAAACTTATCAGGGGCCCTATTTTTGAATCGCTCGGCTCGCGCCGAGCGCTCATTTCTACTGATTTTCGTTCGACAGCTCATACATTTGTCGAATGAAAATCAGTAGAAACGAGTGCTCGACGCCAGTCGAACGATTCAAAAATAGGGCCCCTGATAAGTTTTTTTACATTCCTAATATTTTACGGCTTTGTTCAAAACATATTACTATAACCAGGCCTCCGTCACTCGCTCAAGGTCGCGCGATAAGCACCTACCGCTAGCCGTTCGTGCGAACGAACAAGTGAGCATAGAGTACATTATTATGCAAGTGAGCAAAGGGCCGCCACACGCCCGCCGCCGTACAAGCGCGGCATCTTACTGCATAGAGTAAGATAAAAAAAATAGGGGTAGAGAGCCCTCTGGCGATTTTAAAACTTACTCATTTTGAAGCGCCATCTCTGATCGGCGATTTTCTTGTTAGTTTGTTTTTTTTTTTTAGTACCTAATCTAGCAATCCTACCTACTTTGTTCTAATTATCGTTTATAACATTCTAAACGCCGTGTTCACTAGTATTAGTATTTTTTCCGAAGAAAATAACTAACACATGAGAACAAACGTTTCAAATGTTATAAGAGATAACTAGAACAAAACAGTTAAAAAAAAAAAGAAAAACCGCCTTCAAAAAACTGAAAACAAAAACAGCTTAAAAATTAAATACCTCTAAAAAGCAAGAAATAATATTCGAATCATTCGTTACACATATCAATATTAATAAAACACGTCTATTGAAGTCGGGTGGGGCTGGAGGACAACTTCATTTTTTTCTTAAAGCCCCACCCGACTTCATTAGACGTGTTTTATTAATATTGATATGTGTAACGAATGATTCGAATATTATTTCTTGCTTTTTAGAGGTATTTAATTTTTAAGCTGTTTTTGTTTTCAGTTTTTTGAAGGCGGTTTTTCTTTTTTTTTAAAAAGCTTTTTTATTTTCAACTTTTTAGTGGTAGGTATGTAAGCGCAGCGTGTAAATATTTTTTTACTTTATATTATAATGTTTTCAATGGTAAAATGCCCAGAACTCAATTTCCAAATTTACGCTGTTTGTTTTTGAGGAGTTCCGTTGTGTCATCGTAGTCCAAGTCTAGTCCAGAACGTTGCATCGCAAACCATGATTTGGTTTGTTCTGGATTGCCATAAACTTACCAAAACCTAAATCACTTTACTTATACTATTTGATTTTGAAGAGTTCCTTTATGTATCTTCGAAGTTCGAAGTCCAACAACAATGAAATTAAATTGTGACCACTCTTGAAGTATACCCTTTCAAATAAAAAAAGAATCATCTAAATCGGTTCATAAACAAAGAAGTTATGTCCGAAATTCCATAAAAACTCGTGCGATGGCGAGCTAAATAATTGATATTTTTCAGGATTATGAAAAAACTACTGGCCAGATCTCTGTAAAAAATTTATGGGACCACACACGAACTATGTTCTTTGAGTTAAAAAAAGAATTGTACAAATCGGGTAACAACTGACGAAGCTATGTTAAAACATACATAAAAAAAAAAAAAAATAAAAAAAAAAATACCGTCGACTTGAGAACCTCCTCCTTTTTTTGAAGTCGGTTAAAAACATAATTATAAAAGGGAGAAAAGAAAAGGACACAAAATTAAACAATTAAGTGAAAGAGTCATTATGTTTTTATTTATTCCTCTCAGTTTATGCCTAGGGATAATTTTATTCAAAATTGTTCATATTCTTATTTCTTAATATTTATTCAGTTTTAATGAAAATACATTTTCATCAAAACATGTTGCGCAGCCAGCAATTGATAACTCAATATTAAAACCATTCCAGTAAAATTATTCGTAAATAAGCAATTAATACTTCCGCATAGAAAAACAGGAAGGATGGTGCACGGTCGAACCAAAATAATTTAACTGACACCTATACGAAGTCCTATACACCGTCATTTTGTAGTCGTTTTAATTAACTTAAGGGAGTGTTCTACTGATGGAACTAAACATTTTTGCCCAAGAAACATGGGTCAAAAAACGACAAAAAATGTTGACTTTCCCATACTAATAAAATGTTTTAGCTGTCTAGTTAGTATGGGAGACCCAAAATTTTTTGTCGTTTTTCGACCCATGTTTCTTGGGCAAAAATGTTTAGTTTCATTGGTACAACACACCCTTAAGTTAATTAAAACGCCTACAAAATGACGGTGTATATTATTACGAGATATAATACAATTATTTTACTTACATCCTTACTTTAAGTCTATAAAACGATTATGGAGCCAAAGAGTCCTGGAATGGGGAGGAAAAGCGCAATTTTATCCCGATAGGTGGCGTCTGGTCTTGGTACCGGGCCGCCTCAAAGAAAGTGTCAAAACATATGGGAATCTCTTGGAGTATTGCACTTTTTAATTTTATACTGAGAAAATTCCGCATTGTTATGCATGTAACTTGTAAATTATTGGAGTTCATCGATTTCCCAGTAACAAAAAAAATATTGGGCAAAAAAATATCAAAAAAAAGATGCTTTTCCCTCGATTTTCTCCTTTGCTGAGCCTGAGAAACATTATAAATCAAAAGGAATGTTTCATGAATTTGATGAAGCTTCGCCAAAATAAAACAACATTTGAATTATAACAGCTTTGTTCTTTAATATTTCAACCTAAGCAGTTTCTAGCATATTTATAACTTGGATGAATTTTATAGGTATATCAAATATGGAATAAGCCCAATATTGGGGCCAAACAGAGAATTAATAGAATTTTATATGCCAGAGTCATTCAAGAAACTTAGAATAATAAAATAAATATGATAAAACGGTTCGTGTAATTTTGGATGGTACAGAAATTCCAGTACAGAAACCTGAAATTACTATTGCACAGAAGGCATCATCAGGCAACTATAAACACGGAAATTCACACTCAGTTGCTTTGTTAAAATTTAAATCATATGCTTCTAATCTGAAATAAAAAGATTACTTGTAAATCTTACACGAAATTTAAAGAAATGTAATGCTTGTTAGCAATTTTTTGTAAGTTGCTATAAACTTTCTTGCCTGTTGTTTTGGCTTTTCTTTTCCGTAATTCTTCTTTTATATGAGCTAAAGTTAGCATATAATACATTGTTTGTCCGCAAAACCGAAAAAAATACAATCTAAGAAAGTAAAATCACGTAATACACAATCAAGACAATATAAGCTCAAACTGACAATTGTTCCAAAGAATGAAGCGCCATCTGTAATTCACTTTGCCTTCGCCTCCCCATTGAAACAAGTAATGATACTTGTTTTTTATAAAAAAAATATTAATTTTCATCATTTGCGGTTGCCACAACTAAACTGCTCGATAGCTCGTACTGCGCCTAAATCAGGATGACAACAGAGTGGGATGGGGTGGGCTGTGATCTGAAAAAAAAAAATGTTTGTTATTTTATTATTAAAAATATTGTAGCTTATGAAATTGATGCATAATGAGGGCATTATGCATGATGTTTGCAGTTACGTCTTTGTAATTCTAGAGGAGCGATGTTCATAACAAAACGTGTGCGTAAAGTAACTGCGTTTTACCTGCACGTAACGTTACAATTATTTTGAGAAATATCTACCCTTAATATGCGTAAACAAAACTTACATGATATTTCTGGTATATGAAGACGAAGTGGGATGGGTTGGAATTGAAATGGGTCTGGAACTGGGATGGGTCTGGTTGCCTGAAAAAAATATAACATAAAAATTTTCATAAACACTAAAATAATAATACAAATTTCCGCGCCGGGGTTATAGTATCATTTGAAAGGCCTTACGAAACTCTACAAAGTTATATATATTTCAATTTCAAAATCAAGCGCCCCATTTTTAAAGCCAACCCCGAAAAAAATTACGTGATGTTGCTTCAGTGGAAACGCACCCTAAATCAAGGAGGTAGTAATTTGATTCTACTATGGTACCTACCTAGTACCTACATAAAAAACTTACACGATGAATTGCTGGTAAGTGAAGGGAAGGTACTACGCCTACAGGCCTTATCCTGCTGGCGAAGGTGCTGGTTGCAGACCCCATTCTTTTAACTTGTCAACACATTTTCACCAACAATCTCTACCCAATCTGTAAAACTATCCGGGCCCTTATTCTTTTGTTGGGAAACGGTGGAAAGGAGCAACTGAAATAAGTAAACGTGCGAAATAAACACAGAAAAAGATTTTTGTGATATTGCTAAAGAAAAATTCTGACAATTAAATTTTGTTTTTGATAAAAAGAGTATACCTACCTTTATGAATGTGCTCTCGCTAATGACTATTAGAAAATCATTGTCTATTCCCAAACCATAAACTGCTTGACAAGCATTTACGTGCTTGTCAAGCATTGCTTGATCGTTGAGGGAGTTCTTATAAAAAAAAAATTGTATGAAGTAATGATCTTCGCCGATGAGAGATGAAGGCACTTCCTTTACAATAATGTCACTTAGTATATGAGTGTCAAGAGTGTCCCCCCCCTGTCTTACTGCCTGCGTAGGTATTGCCTCTTTACAATAGTAACAATGTCGAATCGACATTACTGTGCCGTATTCGGATGTCAAAAACAAAAACCAATATAAAATTTGTCGTTTTTCACATTATGATATACGCTACGCAGTTCACTTAAAAGAAGACAACCTTAACGTTGCGTCATTAGAAAAGGTAAGAGCACGCGATAGAAGGAGAGGCAACTACTAGGTGAATTTAAACTGTACTGCAGGCCATTGCGTGACCTGAATTGCACTTTATTGTGTCGGAGCAAAAGTCGCTATTTATTTAAATTACTATGCGGCGTGCTGCTTCTGTACTTTGTACTATTACTTATTCTGTGCTATAACTATACCTAACATATTACTATACTTTAATCATAATAATATTTTTTTACTTAAAAACATTATTGTTTAGACTTGTTTGTTTTTTGCGTCGCGTTGAATATCTTATCTAATAAATAAAGCGTCTGATTTCATAAATTATCTTCGTTTTATTGAGATTTTTATACATTAAAGTAATGTGTTTTGTCCGATAAAATCTATTGATATTACTGAGCTAGACTGAAATAAATACATCATTATTTTATAACAGCAAATGTTCTCTG
Source organism: Agriphila tristella (assembly GCA_928269145.1). Taxonomy (NCBI): domain Eukaryota; kingdom Metazoa; phylum Arthropoda; class Insecta; order Lepidoptera; family Crambidae; genus Agriphila; species Agriphila tristella. The sequence continues at coordinate 13,031,069 of OV743445.1, forward strand.
AAAATTTGACCGATATATCGATATTTTTGTCGCGATATATCGAGGCCGATATTGATATTTTTATAAATATCGATGTATCGATTTTTTTTTCACTTTCGACATCCCTAGCATTAGCACGACAGACAGTTCCAGCAGACAAATCGCTAAAACATCGATCACCTTAACCATGAAAAGTAATTTGTTTTATGCAGGCCATCGAACATCCTGCCGATCGTCCAATCAGCATTTCTAGTATATGATTTAGTATTGTTAAAAAATTGCATTGTGAATGCAAAAATCTCAAAATCTAAAAAATACTTAGTTATAGGGTGTACTTTGAATGAAACAGCTGATTTTTTTGTTGTAGGTATTGTTTGAATCACCCTATTAACAACAAAATACCTACCCACAGAGGTAAATAATCACTATACCTACAGCTTGACCATAAAGAGTTGACAAAAATTGAGGGCGCCACTTTCTATGTAAACACGTCAAAATCAGGAATAATTTGACAACACTGACTATATTTTGTACTGAAAAATTTTAGTTCCATTTTATTTAATTTCATCTCTTTATGACCAAGCTGTACCCTTTGTGTAATATTTTCCGGTCAGAGTGCCTAGTACGAGTTGTGTTTCTCGCATAAAGTTAATATTACCTCAGGTATATTAACTTTATGGTTTCTCGCCTCACTTTGCGAATAGTATCGAGTGAAAGAGAGGAAATCATGCGAGTGAGTGAACGAGTGAAAGAGAGAAAACGATAGTTAACTATTCGCAAAGTGAAGTGACAACAAAAAATCAACTCGTACTAGGCCCTCCGGTTATTATGGTCGTCGGATTTGCGGTAACAGCGCTATCAGCGTGATTCGGAACATCAGAACGCAGAGGTGCGTTCCGTACCTACGCTCCGAGTGCAACCGGACGGAAGCTCTAATGCCGTTCCAAACATTAAATCGTGACGTTCGGTTGACACAACTTTCCCGTTCCAAACGTCAGAGCGTTGCAACCAAACAACCATCAAAATTGATGGTTGTGAAACGCTCTGACGTTTGTCTATAGAAAAAATGTCAATATCATTTGACATTATTTTCTATTCTGATGTTTTTGTGTCTAATTTTTAAAATAATCATTGTAGGTAGTATCCTCAAAAAACGGATTTTGTTTGAATTAGTATAAAGAAAAGTTTAAATTATTCGTATTCCAAATGGAAAATTAAGACTTTGTATTGACATTGACATTTAAAGTTCTTGGTCGTTCCTAACCTTAAGAGTGAGTAATAAAACAACCAAATAACCGCGCACTAAGGCTCTGAACGCAACCCTGCCCAAACGTTCATTGTCAAACTCAGTCTCAAACTTGTCAAAAATGGTTGTCTAATTAAATTGATTTGATTGTCAATGTCGTCAAGTCAATATTGAGTATTATTATTATTGAGGTCAATGCAAATAATTTTACTGTAACCATCAAGTCTTTCTGTTTTACATATTCGCAGTTAATATTCAGATTCTGTGTCGTTTCTGAGAAACACAAGAAACATGGCTAACACCAAGGAACGCGATGAAAATGCAGTGTTAGCGCACCAATCTTACTTGAAAAAAGATTACACAGCAGCTCTCCAGCATTTGAATGAACTGGAAAGTGTTGTTGTTGTTGGTATCAGCAACAAACGTGTGCAAATGAATAAAGCTCTGGTTGAATTCATGACCAGCGACATGAAAAATGTTGAAAAGTTCAAAAAGTCTATATGCCAATTGATTGGAATAGCTATCCCTGATGTAGAAGTTAAAGACATGTCTTCTCCCTGTTTACTGTATAATTACGCTGTTCTTTTATATCATTCTCGGTATTTCTATCAATGTACTGTTATATTAGAGAAACTTTTGTCATCTAAAACAATAAAGGACTCTAAATTGTTTCAACAAACAGTCCTCCTTTTGTTAGAAGCTACATTGTGTAGGAGAACCTATGACAAGACTCTTGAAGTAGCAAAGAGCTACGGAGATCCTTTGAAAAGTAACAATGAAGTGAGCGAGCTATTTGAGAGGCTAGTTAGTAGAGCACAAATTCTATTACACCAAAAGGTTAAGTTAAATTTTAAGTCAGACTCGATCGAAAATGTATTTATAATTGCACAACAGCAATATTTAAATGGGGATGTTAATGAAGCCGCTAATACATTAGGACAGTATAAATCTCTTAAATATAACTATGATTTGAAATCTCAAGGTGAAGATATTTGGGCTGCTATCAATAATAATCTTGGGGTCTTGTATTTATCAATTAAGAAACCGTTTTTGGCTGCAAAGTATTTCCAACATGCTGTTAAAGAGCACTTTAAGGCCATGGACAGTGAGGATAGTGAACGGCTAATTGCTTGCAGAGACAGACCGCTATATGTTTATAACTTAGGACTTGCGTTATTAGCAGCAAATAACGCAGAGGGCGCTTTTGAATGTCTTGTAGAAGCTGCACGTCACTACCCCAACAACCCACGCATTTGGTTACATCTGGCTGAATGTTGTGTGAAGAAATGCTGCAATGAAGAAGCTTTGCAATATACCGTAAAAAAGTTAGGTAGCGGTCCTCACACAAGAATTTTACTATCAAAAGAAAATAGAGAAAAATATTCCACGTCGGGTGAATCATTTGCTATACCATCTCTTTCATTAGAATTTGCAGCTTTATGTTTGAAAAATGCCATAACACTACTTCCAAGTCAAGATTCACCTTCTGATATGACTGCACCTCTGATCCAAGCTCCTCCCGGACCTCCAATCAACTGGAAGCAGAGATGTGAAATGAAGAACTCGACATTAGTACTCCAAAGTTATGTGTTACTTAATTTACAAGATCCTCTGTCTGCGCTTGTAAGTGCAAATGAGTTGTTAAGTCAGCCAGATGTGTCAAGTAGTCACAAGGCGTGGGCACATATCTATGCTGCAGAAGCGTTAATAAACTTAGACAGAATAACAGATGCAGTGGAACATTTAAACCCTCCAATGATTCATGACCTTGTGTCAGTTCTGCCATATCAGATGAGAGATATGATTGCAGTCTCCGTGTGGGCTAAAGCTGCCGTATGCCACATACTAAGAAGAGATCTTGTTACAGCTAGAAAAATACTGATGCAAATTAATTCACCCCGAGTTTTACCATTGCAAATGTATCTTGAAATATGTACAGGAAATATAGAGAATTGTCACACTATTTTGAGAAAACTACGTTTATCAAGTTTGTCTCAATGAAAAGTAATAATAAAACCTGTATGTACTTATGTATTTTTTTTCATTTATTAAGATCCTTTTTTATATTTGGTTTGGTTCCTTTGTTTGGTAGGGTGTGAAATAAAAGCATTTATATAATTATTTTATTTTATTCTTGCTAACAGGTTAAAATAATTCAGGATGTAAATAAGATTTAATTTTCTTCGTGGACCTTTCTGCAGGTCGTACTCTTAAGTGTTTACCAAATAAAGTTACTTTGATAGTTTTGAGATACACAACAAAAACACAAATTTTTTTGGGTATCATAGTCATTATGTTATTTTTGGAAACTATTTTGAAAGTTTCTCTGGTGTCCATTACACAAATCCCCATTTTACCCACATGGCTTGGACATTTAGACTGTACAACTTCTAACATGCTGCCATGAAAATCAGCCTTGTACAGAGTTTGGGTGAAATTTTCCCATCCTTTGGAGCCACATTCTGGTAAGGATTGTTCAGCATCTAAAATGGTGCTCATATAATCTAACCACATATTGTGCATAGGCAGGGCATCCTTATACATAACACTGTTTCTAGGAATTGAATAAAAACCTAGAGCTTTTTTCTGCTTTCTGGTTAAGTTTTTGGTTTTCTTCTTTTTGGCTTTTTGCTTCTGATTCTTGCTCTTTCGATTTGCTAGAACAAAGTCCTTTTTAAATTCTGCTTCTACATTTGGAATATCCGATCTTGAAAGTTGAGATTTCACAAAATTTATAACAGCTTGTGCAGATTCTTGATTTATCTTTTCTTCACTAGACATACTTAACAAACTTTGTTGAAGAACGATAAAAACAGCTGAAATCTTAAATAAGATTTATCTGTGTATGATGGCAATATGTATTGATTTTTGTAAACACAAGCAAGCAAGGTAAACAAAAAAAAACATGGCGGGTACTTATTTAGGCTGCGGTCCGCATAGCAATAATTTCGATAATGGCGTTTACAACGCTCACGCACGGTCCACATTCGATATCGCGTCGACAATTTGTTGACAGTTAGTTGATGAATGCGGACCGCTCGTAAGCGCGCTCACATTTTACCACAGAACACTATTACTCCTACAGTCCCGCACCCTGATTATCTAAAAATAAACTATTTAGCGACCGGTTGCATTTGACATACATTGCCACTTTTCTTTGGTATGTTTTTTTTTACCCAAAAAGAAGTAGCAATGGATCACGATCATCTGTGAACTGCAACCAGTCGCTAGGTGGTTTTTAATTAGATAATCAGCCCGCCGGTGTCACTCACATGCGCGCAAAGGTTCGTACATTGTACGAATGTTTTCAATTTTGTATGGAAAATCATTCGCAATTGTCTTCGAATGTCCGTTCTACACTTGTGGGTTCGCGTATTTGCGCGAATGTGAGTGACCGGGGTTATTCTAACCTCAAATACAAGATGGAATGATTGCTAGAAACTATTTTTGCTCTCTAAAGCGATGATAGTGATGAAGAACGTTTGATTATTGAGTCGTGTGCATCCAACATCTTTTTTTTCGAACTTTTATCATCAGCCACCTTTTTTGATAAGCTCAAAATTAATATTACCAAAATACTAACCAATATAATGCTCTATACTTTTGTTGTGAGGTGAGGAAAAGCTCCTTCTGTAACTAATTCCATATTTTTTTGTTTTTTTTGACGAAATAAAATTCTGACACTCGATTCATTTGACAGTCACTTAAAACTTTTGACAGGGGCCCTATTTTTGAATCGCTCGTCTCGCGTCGAGCGCTCGTTTCTACTGATTTTCGTTCGACAAATCAACTCAAATGTATGAGATGTCAAACGAAAATCAGTAGATAAGAGCGCTCGACGCCAGACGAGCGATTCAAAAATAGGGCCCCAGGGGCCCTATTTTAGAATCGCTCGGCTGGCGTCGAGCGCTCGTTTCTACTGATTTTCGTTCGACATATGACTCTATTTCGAACGTTTGAGCCATATGTCGAACGAAAATCAGTAGAAACGAGCGCTCGACGCCAGTCGAGTGATTCAAAAATAGGGCCCCTGGACGTTCATTCACAGTGATTACGCTCCGAGGCATGGGGCCCTATTTTTGAATCGCTTGGCTGGCGTCGAGCGCTCGTTTCTACTGATTTTCGTTCGACAGCTCATACATTTGAGTTGATTTGTCGAATGAAAATCAAGGGCCCTATTTTTGAATCGCTCGGCTGGCGTCGAGCGCTCGTTTCTACTGATTTTCGTTCGACAGCTCATACATTTGAGTTGATTTGTCGAACGAAAATCAGGGGCCCTATTTTTGAATCGCTCGGCTGGCGTCGAGCGCTCGTTTCTACTGATTTTCGTTCGACAAAGCAACTCCAATGTATGGGATGTCGAACGAAAATCAGTAGAAACGAGCGCTCGACGCCAGCCGAGCGATTCAAAAATAGGGCCCATGGTCGCTGTAAGCCTTAGATGGCGCGGGTAATGACGTCATGCTAGATATTGTAAACTTACGCGCTAACGTTCATGCGGACCGGCTACAGCCGATTACAATCGCGATAATATCGATTATATCGCTATGCGGACTGCAGCCTTACATGACATTGACATACCAGCGGGTCTATCGGCTAAAAACATGGCTAAAAACATTGAAGTTCATGTTAACTGTAATTTGACAGATGGATGTGACACATTGCTACTTTTTTTTGGTAAATTTTTATCTGTGCCAAAATGAAGTAGCAATGTATCACATCCATATGTCAAATTACAGTTAACATGAACTTCTTCTTCTTCTTTTTTTATTTCGGCAATCTACATTCCTTTTGGAAGTAATTTTTGCCAGCGTCAAGTGTTTTGGATAGTTCAGTGGTAGATATTGTTTCAATTTTCATTAGAATGCGGGTGCATCGCATTCCAATGCTGCTTGGAGCATTTGGCACCAAGTATATCAAGTCAGTTTACTCGGTTAGTTCTGCGGCACCCTGATTATCTAAAAAGAAACTATTTAGCGACCGGTTGCATTTGACATACATTGCCACTTTTCTTTGGTATGTTTTTTTAATCCAAAAAGAAGTAGCAATGGATCACGATCATCTGTGAACTGCAACCAGTCGCTAGGTGGTTTTTAATTAGATAATCAGCCCGCCGAGGTAGCCACCACTACAATAAAAGTCTCAGCTTCACACAACCAAGATCGCACCTATTTCAATTATCCCACATATTATTCAGTTGCCTAGACACTTGTACCACAAAACTGCACCAATTTTAAGACACAATATCCACTATGAATCAATTTGCAAATAAATTAAAATAGACACCAAACCGCGGGTTGATTATGTAATTAAAAACCACCTATCGACTGGTTGCAGTTCACAGATGAACGAGATCCATTGCTACTTCTTTTTGGGTAAAAAAAACATACCAAAGAAAAGTGGCAATGTATGTCAAATGCAACCGTTCGCCAAATAGTTTCTTTTTAGATAATCAGGGTTCCGAACTCGACGCAATGAAAACTCCAACATGAACTTCAATGGTTTTAGCCGATAGACCCGCGGGCTGATTATCTAATTAAAAACCACCTAACGACTGGTTGCAGTTCACAGATGATCATGATCCATTGCTACTTCTTTATGGGTTAAAAAAAACATACCATAGAAAAGTGGCAATGTATGTCAAATGAAACCGGTTGCTAAATAGTTTACTTTTTAGATAATCCGCACCCTGATTATCTAAAAAGAAACTATTTAGCGACCGGTTGCATTTGACATACATAGCAATGGATCACGATCATCTGTGAACTGCAACCAGTCGCTAGGTGGTTTTTAATTAAATAATCAGCCCGCAGGGTGCTGCAGACCATGTACCATAGAGGTCTGACTGTAGGGTCCGACCGAACCTCTTTTTTCTGCCGAGAACCGAGAGGCACCGGCTACACGCGTGGTATTTACCGTGATCATAGAAATAGAACGTCAAAGAACAACAATGTCAATAAAGCAGGTGATCCGAAAACGAATGCATACATTTTATATATGAGATACGTAAAATATGACTTAGATTCATAAAATATGACTATATGTGGCAAAGGAAATTAATAAACTATGTTCCATACTGTTTTCTTCGTCGATAAATGAATAAATGTGGCGAAATTTGGTTTTAGAGAAATGTGTGGCAATATCTTATTTACCTGTGAAAAGTGTGATTACTTGGATTATTTCTTTTTGTCACATCACAATTACTTAGAGCACAAGACACCATGGCTCCACGATACCTTTATTTAAATTCTAATTAAGATTAACAAATATTTTAAACAAACTGTGATTGCTCATTTGCTAGGCGGGACGCTAGGGGCTCTTACTGTAAAAAATGTTGGCACATGTCACTTGATCCTTTGTCTCTTTTTTACATAGACCGTGTCCGTATGATGTTAACTTCTCTTTTCCACGCTTTGTTGGTCTTCTTGAGCGCAGCGAAAATTTTTCTATGTCCATGACCGTGATCCATCGCCATAGAGTAAATTTTAACCATTGAAAGTATTTTTTACTGAATGTTCAATATTTTACTTTCAATGGTTAAAATTTACTCTATGGCGCTGGATCACGGTAAATACAGTTCGAATCACGGAAGATGACCACAAATAGCGCCCATCTTCCCATCATAACTCAAAATAGTATTGCATATTCTTATAAATATGTATATTTTATTTAAATATATGAAATATTATTACGTCTTAAGTGTTTTCTTTACGCGTACGTACGTTATGATGCGAAGTTGGGCGCCGTTTGTGGTAATCTTTCGTGATTCCAACTATACCACGCGTCTAGCCGTCGCCAGACCGATAATATGAAAAGCAGTCTCATCCGCAAGATCCGAAGATAAATAAATAAGAAATCTCTAATGAAATAATTTTACATCAAAATATAAAAATTGGGTTGGTAAACTTTTTCAAAACTGTTGTGAATTATATATTTTCTGGTAGCTTTTGGCTTTGGAGCCAGGAATAACCGATTGCGGAATTTTTGTAATACGTCATTTTAATTTAAATAATAATTTAAAATTAATATTTACAACATAGTACATTAAATCACTATTACGGCTGTATGCGTAATGCTTTTGCATAAATAAAAAATGAAAAGTTTGGCATTGGCAATGTCAACAAGTTGTCATGTTAGTCACAGTCAGCTAAAATAAATAAAATAACACTTTTGTAAGTTTGTAGATATACATATATTTACGTGATCATCACAAACGTATAAAGCTCTCTGAAGGCAATCCTCTGCACCACGTCTCTTTCAAAGGTATGGGAATGAGGGGTTTTCAAATTGACATTTAAAAAAAGAAAAGCAACTATTTGCCTCACTAGATGGCGTTGATGGTAAGAGGGAAGTCAAAATTGGTAGTAAAAATACTTTGAATCCCCTATTTTTTTCAACGCCATCTATCGAGCCTACAGCTTTTGGTCATTTTGAAAAGCCCTCATTGTACAAAATTTGTTCTGCGGATGGTCACATCCTTAGGTCACATCTATATTTCAAACAAAACGGAACCAAGTAGTGTAGGTTCTTCATCGGCGTAATAAGCTTGATAATGGATTTCTTCAAGCTGATCCATTTCCCATAACTGAACAAGAAAAATACTAGAAAATCACAGTAAATAAGCTGAAAAACAAACAACAACATTAGTGGGTCTATCGGCTAAAAACATTGAAGTTCATGTTAACTGTAATTTGACTTTTCTTTGGATTTTTTTTATTTGTGATACAATGAATGAAGTAGCAATGTACCACATCCATCTGTCAAATTACAGTTAACATGAACTTCAATGTTTTTAGCCGATAGACCCGCACCCTGATTATCTAAAAAGAAACTATTTAGCGACCGGTTGCATTTGACATCCATTGCTACTTTTCTTTGGTATGTTTTTTTTTACCCCAAAGAAAAGTAGCAATGTATTACGTTCATCTGTGAACTGCGACCGGTCGCTAGGTGGTTTCTAATTAGATAATCAGCCCGCCGCTGGTCGTGATTAATGATTAGGTACCAAAGAGTAAAATAATTGGATTACTCTTTGTCACTTTCTGTCAAATCTGTCCTGTCAATCAGTTTTTTATCAGTAATTGCAAGGGAACTTCGTGTTCAGCCGTTCGTTTGATATTTTATCGCGATAATAATATAAAAAAATATATTTGATTAACAAGGTGAAATAAAAAAATCATAATATTATTTTCTTTATTCTTCAAACTTGTGCTATCAAAAAAAATATAAAACAATTCTCTTCGAAAAAGTTTACCAACCCAATTAGAGTCTACACATAGGTAATTCAGAGTGCCTGAACTAGTTTCACCTGTATTTCAGGCAAATAGGGACCCACTTTTAGGTACTATGTAATATTTTTTTATTTACAAATTAGTTATTATTTTTATTATTACGTGCGTGTAAGGCGTGAAATACATAGAAGCGATGCGGCGGAGATAAGGCGCAGATACGGCGGCGACGGCGGCGATACGTGTATTTGATTGGCCGAAAGCATCCGAAAGTCTCACATCTGCACCGTATGCCGCCGTATCCGTGCCGCGTCGCTTCTGTGTATTTCACGCCTAAGGTATCTTACGATTTAAGGTTAGTAGAACAGCATATTTATCAGTTATTATTCAGTCAGTTACTACTAGAGTTGTATAGACTGATTTAAATAAGTATCTTACCTATGTATATTGCAAATTTCTGTGAATATCTATTTATTGGACAACACAATGTACAGAGAAATTATGTGAAATCAAATCTACATATTTAGTAGGTAGTCATGGAACGTAAAATTAATTCTAAAAGTTTTATAAGTAGTTAGAAAGTGGCGCTCCTAGGGGCCCACTACCAGCGAACTAAAATCTATGGAAGTGTAATTGCATTGCATACAAAATATTGCTTAAAAATGGCACCACGGGGCCGAAAAAGTACAACCCGCTCAGCTTTAATCGGGCCAGCCACGCACCCGGTGCGGTGACTGACGTTAACGTTCTTTACAATAATGGGGAATGTCCGAAAAAAATCAAATTGGCTGAATATTTTTCTATAGGTAGGAATAAGGTCCCTTAGTACTATCCCCGTCAATTGGTAATGCGCTGGAACCTTGTCAAATTAACATACACATTGAATAATTTACTTTAGACTAGTAAATAACACTCTATTTTTATGAAAAAACTGTTTATTTCGATATACAGCACTAATTTTCAGAACTTTTACACACATGGGAAATGGAAAAAAGCCGGGCGATCGAGCAGAGCAAAGCAAAAGTACAATGACATCTAGAATTTTCTCCCGCTAATTTTGACAATGACGTTGACAGTTTTTTTTTTTTTTTAATTTACTAGTTCGGGTTTGGACATTCCGCCCACCAAGGACTAGTCCTTAATACAATATTTAAGCAACTCACAAAAAATCAGTACAAATGTAATTATTTTTCTAAAATAATAACCTTACTCAACGGTCTCTTTAGAGTATTAGTTTTTGTTTTGACCGTTACTACACGAGTCACATTATCCTGTCCCACATGTTTAACAATAATTTTACCTAAAATCCACTTCGCAGGTGGAATATTATCATCTTTTATAATAACAATATCTCCTATATTTGGTTCAGGCTTATTAACATTCCACTTATAACGTTGACTCAAATTAGTTAAGTATTCGTTAGACCAACGATTCCAAATGTCATGCACCATTTTTTGTACAAGTCTCCATCTTTCCAAATTACTAATATTACAGTTAGAAAAATTTTCATCGCTTACATTTAACAAAGGTTCGCCTATTATGAAATGACCGGGTGTCAGTGGAAGAGGGTCATCAGGGTCATCACTTAGTAATGATATCGGACGAGAGTTTAAACATGCCTCTACTTGTGTTAAAACTGTCGATAGCTCTTCGTATGTTAGAGTACTGTCGCCGATGACCTTTTTGAGATGAGTTTTAATACTACGGACGCCCGCTTCCCACAGACCACCGAAGTTTGGGGCATGTGGCGGTATGAAATGCCAGTTGGTATTCTCAAGTGTGACGGCTTGTGCAATTTCGTTATGGAGCTTAGATTTTGCGTTGTTGAACATATCACGCAATTCCCTCTCAGCACCAACGAAATTCGTGCCATTATCGCTATAAATATCTTGACAATGGCCTCTTCTTGCTGTGAATCGTCTAAACGCTGCGATAAATCCTTTTGTTGTCAGGTTAGAAACAGCTTCAATGTGTATGGCCCGAGTGACCATACAAATAAAAATGCAGATGTAGCCTTTATAAGACTTTGAGCCTCTTCCAGGTGAAAATCGGATATTTATTGGTCCTGCATAGTCCACGCCGCTAGCCTTGAAGGGTTTACTTGGTTTCAGCCTGACTTCAGGAAGTTGACCCATCAGTGGGGTTTTGTTCGCTTTCGAATATCTCAAACATGTTACACATTGTCTATAGTACTTTTTGGTTTGATCTCGCGCACGAAGTATCCAGTAGGTAGATCGAAGAAAATTCTGCATGATTTGAGGTCCACCATGTAAGGTTTATCATGTGCATCCGCTATTAACAACTGTGTAAGGTGACTCTTAGAAGGTATAATAATCGGATGCCGCTTATCATAACTAGCATGAGCTTGTTCTATGCGTCCGCCCACCCTCAAAATACCATTTTCATCTAAAAATGGACAGAGAGTGTTAAGAACGCTTTTCTTCGGAACGTGCCCTTTACTTTTGATACTCTTAATCTCTTCTGCGAATTCAAACTCTTGAGCTTGCTTAATACAAATCTCTATGTCTTTTTCATCTCTTCCATTGTTATGTAATTTGTTCTATTTTCTCGCTCTTCTTTTGATTTTCTCAAACTCAAAACTCTTCTGCAATAGGAAAGTACTCGAAGCATTTTACTCAATTTTGAAAATTTTGTCCACTCAAATTCTTCTCTCTTTTCGCTTATTATATTAAATGCCTTAATTTTTTCTTCTTCGTGTGTCTCAGATACATTCTCATTATCTCTCTCAATTCGCGGCTCTGACAACCATGAAGGTCCATTCCACCAAAGCGAATGGGTTAATAAGTGTGCAGGGCGTAATCCTCGCGAAGCGCAATCCGCGGGGTTTGCTTCTGTTGTTACATGACCCCATTGTTCATACTCTATGATTGATAGTATCTCAGACACTCTATTACTGACGAAGGTGTTCCAGCGGCTAGGACCTTCCTTTAACCAAGCTAGAACTATTGTAGAGTCTGTCCATCCAAATAAGGCTTCTTTTGGTATATTCATCACTTGTGAGATTTCAGAGAGTAGTTTAGCGGCTAAAACTGTGCCACAGAGTTCCAATCTTGGAATGGAAACTTCCTTTTCGATAGGGGCAACCTTAGTTTTAGCGGACACTAAAGATACGTGTATATTGCCTTGTTCATCGACCACACGAAGGTATACAGCAGCTGCATATCCAGCTGTTGATGCATCAGAAAATGCATGTAATTCCTTATTACAGTTTTGTTTACACTGTAGCCACCTTGGCACTGTAATGTTTCAGATTTCTCTTAAATCATTTCGAAACTTTAACCACATTTGCAATAAATCATCACTAATCTCTTCATCCCAATCTAGTTGATTCTTCCAGACCCTTTGCATTATGATTTTAGCACAAATTACCACTGGGGCGATCCATCCCAATGGATCGTACAGTCTGGCTATATCGGAAAGAATTTGTCTTTTAGTAATAGGCTCTTTTACTTCAGTTAATGTAATTGCATACTCAAAATTATCAGTCTGTCTGTTCCATTTAATTCCTAAAACTTTCAAATTAGTGTCACTCTTGATTGGTATAGTTAGCTCTTCACTGTGTTTGTCTTTTCCGATATATTGCAATAATTGGTCACTATTACTGCTCCACTTTTGTAAGTAGAACCCTCCCGAGTTCATAAGTTGGTTCATCTCATTATAGATTTCTATCGCTTCAGTCTCAGTAGAGCACCCAGTCATTAGATCGTCAACAAAATAATCGGTTTTAGTGATTTCAGATGCCTTTGGGTATCTTGATTTTTCCACTTCTGCTAGTTTTTGCAGTGTTTTTATTGCCAAATAAGGCGCACAGGCTGTTCCAAAGGTCAATGTGATTAATCGGAAATGTTGTATAGGCAAACTAGTATCTGATCTCCACACAATACGTTGAAACTCTGCATCATCTTTATGTACTAGTACTTGTCGATACATCTTAATGATGTCTGCGACAATACAAATTGGGTGTGCTCGCCACCTCATTAAAATATGCCTAAGATCTTGCTGAAGCCTAGGGCCTACTAACAGATCGTCATTTAATGAAACACCATTAGTTCCTCTTGAAGACGCGTTCATCACAACACGTACTTGCGTTGTCTCTTTATCCTCTCTTACCACGGGGTGGTGAGGAAGATACACTGCTTTCGGATAATCTATTTCGTGTTGCTTTACGGGCTCCATATGATTAAGTGTACTGTACTCCCCGATAACTCTCTCATATTCACGACGAAGATAAGGTTTTTTGTCAAGCTGCTTCTCTAAGAATAACAACCTTCTCATAGCTATTTGTTTTGACTGACCGTTCGTGCACTCTTGTTTCTCATTTTTGAACGGCAATCTAACAATAAATCTTCCGTTCTCATTTCTCACTGTTGTGTCTTCGTAATATTTTTCACATCTCATTTCTTCTTTAGTAAGTATCCTTTTAATACTATTTGGTTCCGCCTCAATCTCCCAAAACTGTTTTAACCACTCATCGTCTCTCATTTGGACATGCATACTAACATGCACTCTACCACCAGCTGCATCTTCTCTTAGAACCCTTCCGGATATAACCCAACCAAAAATTGTGTTTTGTGCAATAAGATTGCCTTTTTTTATTATGTTGTCGAGTAATATTTCGCTATAAACCTCAGCCCCTAATAAAATGTCAATTTTACCTGGCTTTGAAAAATCCGGATCAGCCAACGGCAATGAATTCAACTCTAACCATTGAGTGGCCTCCACTGCTTCACTTGGAAGAAGTGGTGTTAGTGTCCCTAGTACATAAGCATTGACATTGAGAATGATTTCTGAATTATGACGCGACTTAAGTTTCAAAGACACCATGTATTTAACGCGTGTATGACCCTCACCCAATCCTGACACTAAACCATTAACAGGAATACGCTTAAGCTTAAGTAATTGGACAGTTGATTCACTAATAAAGGAAGCTTGCGATCCTTGGTCCAATAATGAACGGATAAGAAATTGTTCTCCTTGTCTTGAATGAGCGTTTACCACGGCTGTAGCAAGTAGTACACTATAGGTATGAAGTTCTCCACTTGAAAAATTTGCTACAATTCTTGTCTCATTGTTTGATGTACTCGGTACTGGCGGATTAGTTATTTCATTTTGATTCTGATTATTCGTGTCATTTCTTTCCTTTGTCTTATCCTCTGATGAAGACTCTCTGTTTTCATAATGAAGCATTGTGTGGTGTCTTCTTCCACATTTTCTACAACATGCGGATTGACGACACTTATTCACCACATGATTAGGTGACATACAATTAAAACACAATTGATGCTTTTGGACATACTGTACTCTCTCTGTAGTGGGTTGCTGCTCAAATAACTTGCAGTGGTACAGATAATGTTGACCATCACACATTATGCATTTGGCATTAGAATACCTTTTAGGCTCCTCTTTAACCGCTGAATGAAATGATTTCGTCTTGTTAGTTTGTTTTGCTCTATCAATTGAAGGCGATGGTTTTGTGGTATGTTTACCAGCATCAATCATTTCTAAGCTTCGAAATCGGCACTCAAGAAAATCCACTAGTAGTGACCATGTAGGTAGTGTATCCAACGCACTCAACTGCTGCTCCCACAATCTGTGTGACTCTGGATCTAATTTTGAGACCACTAGGTAAACTGTAAAAACATCACATTCATTGGTTTTGATTCCAAGGTTGTCTAAGGATTTCAAGCAGGACGTAGTAGTGTCTAAAAGTTGCTTAACCGAGTTGGAAGATGGATTTGTTATCTGCTTCTGGGTGAATAAATTAGTCAAAATGGCATTGGTATTGAATCGTGTGTTGTTGTATCGTTTTGTAAGAAGTTTCCAGGCCTCATCATAGTTTTGCTCAGTTGTAGGAAAATTCCGTAGTAATTTTTCAGGTTCACCCGACAAGTTTGCCTTAAGATAATGTAACTTTTGCACTCCAGACAATGTAACATTCTCATGTATTAACGATACAAACATATCATAAAAGCTTTGCCATTCATCATATTTGCCGGAGAAAATCGGTAACTGTATTCTCGGCAATTTCACTTCTGTAGTCTTCGACACCGTCTCAGGTGATTTATACTGTCCATCTCCTTTGTTAAACGTTTGAATAGCAGCTCTCAATGTACTTTTATAAGAAGTGTATCGCTCCTCAAAAGTGTCATATACATCATCGGTAAAATATTTTAATGTGGCTTTTTTATCTGGTGCGACTGCAATGATAATTTTGTTGTGATTACTTTTAAATTCTTGCCATAATTCCTCTAATGTTTGTAATTTAGTTTCAATATATGATTGTTTGATTCTCTCTCTAGGTG
Organism: Agriphila tristella; assembly: GCA_928269145.1. Classification (NCBI taxonomy): domain Eukaryota; kingdom Metazoa; phylum Arthropoda; class Insecta; order Lepidoptera; family Crambidae; genus Agriphila; species Agriphila tristella. The sequence goes on from OV743445.1 coordinate 13,046,845, forward strand.
TCTTCTTATAATTCTTTTCTGCTTTTTGTAACCTCTCAAATAACTCAGTTTGTATTATTATCAACTCCTCTGCCATGTTGTATCGTTAAACTTGGCACCAGAAATAAACGTTCGCAGTAGATTAGAAGATATTGAAGAGTTAAATGGAAAATACACAGCAATCAGTTTGCAAAGTAGGTAGGTACACAAATTTGTAAGTTAAATTTTTGCCACAATTTGTTGTAAGTCCTTTATGAGTTTCACGTAAATTAGTCTCTGAGAACTGTTATTCACTCATTTCACAGTGTCTTATGCTACTACTCACGGTTTTACCACGGGAATATGGTTTTACCAAGTCCTGTATACACTGTAATCCTTTCTTTGCCACAACACTTTATCACGATTCACGGGTTTCGGCACCATGAATAATTTACTTTAGACTAGTAAATAACACTCTATTTTTATGAAGAAACTGTTTATTTCGATATACAGCACTAATTTTCAGAACTTTTACACACATGGGAAATGGAAAAAAGCCGGGCGATCGAGCAGAGCAAAGCAAAAGTACAATGACATCTAGAATTTTCTCCCGCTAATTTTGACAATGACGTTGACAGTTTTTTTTTTTATTTACTAGTTCGGGTTTGGACACACATCATCGTCATCCGCAACTAAAAATCACAAAAAACAGTAAAATTCTAATAGGTCATATAATATATTAATTATTGAATTCTTATTTTCAATAAGAAAGGGTCTAGGTATATGAGAAAATTACAATTGTTTTTCGTTTTTGAGGTTAAAATCATGGCCGCCAGGCGCATTACCAATTGACGCGGATAGTAATAGAATAAATTTTCATAATTTTCGGTTTCGTGAAAAAATTTCAAAAAATCAAAGTCTCTTGGACTTCACAAATGTATGAAAGTAACAGCAGAAGGAGATTGTACCTTTGCCAACACCTGCCACAACCACAACATGGTATTAAAAAAAGTTTCAAGACAAAATGTCAAAACTTTTTTTTTAAATACGTGTTGTGTTTGTGGCAGTTAGCGGCAAAGGTATAATCACCATTCTGCTGTTACTTTCATACATTTGTGAAGTCGAAGAGACTTTGATTTTTAAAAACTTTTTTACCCAACCGAAAAATCTGAAACTTTTTTCTATTACTAAGGGACCTTATTCCTACCTATAGAAAAATATTCAGCCAATTTGTTTTTTTTCGGACATTCCCCATTATTGCAGAGAGAGACAGAGAAAGTTTATTAGAAGTGACGTCCTGTGTAGTCAAATAGTGTAAAAGATACAAAGAAGGCAGTAAACATATCCAAAAAAAAATATATCTATGAGTACCTATACAAAATATGGTCGCTAATAAGCTTAGAAGCTAAGCAACTAGTGTGTTAGTCAATTTGATTTTTTTGACCCATTGAAACAGAATTGTACTCCATTGACTTGCTTTTCCGATAAATCCCGCATCTCAAAACTTGAATAAATTGACTAATGACTAGGTGCTATTCAATTCATATTTTTCTCATCCTCCTTAATATTAACTAGCCCCCCCTGGGCCATGGTCTGGCGGTGGCGACGCGACGCCGCCCTTGGGTGTGTTGCTGTCTTGTGCACTGATACTTTGTGGTGTGCATGTGCATTTTTTTGCGGGTGGGTGGGTGGTGCAGCTTGCATATACAGGGTATCAGGGCTATTAAGCCTTATAAAGCTGAATAATAGGCATGTTGACTATTTTTTTTATTTTATGTTACTTAGCCCCTCGTCTACTGCGAGCAAAAACGCGAGTTTGCGCGCATCTGCCGCGCTGTTTTCGAAAATTTTGCTTGATAATACCGCGTGTCACTAAAACTGCGATTTTTCAAGAAACTTGTATAAAAACTATTCATAAATCTTTATGAAATAAGCTATCTAATTATGTATCATTGTTTGCAATTCTATATTTTGATGAGTTGTAATTCGTAGATAAAATTGGAATCAGCCATTTTTTCCCCGTTTTTTGTAAAAAAGTGTCTTTATGATAAATAAAAGCCTGTAATTGTACTTTATTTTTATTATATTTATATAAAAATGTAATCATTTACAAATATAAATGAAAAGAACACACCTTCCTATACATATCAGAGCAGAAAAACGGTATGTGTTTTTACGTCGGTTCCCAAAATACTAGATACCAAAATGCCTATTTATTCAGTTTATCCTGTAGTTTAGTTCTTCTGCATCATATATACTGAGTTTTAACTATGGAAAGCATTTAGTTTACGAGAAATATAGATAATACAACACGCATGAAAATAACCCCTAAAAAGGTAATGTCAAACTGTGGCTCATACAAAGAAATATATTCAGTTTGTGCAAGATATGATTTTAATTTCTTAAGAGCCATATGACAAATCTGCAGTCTGCGTATATTCACAGACTAGTAAGACATACTGAAGCGTTAACGACAACTCACGAGTTCACAATATTGTGTTGAAGCTATGACCAGGCGATTTTGATACTTTGCCCAAAGTTTTATGTTTGTTAGTATTTCTATGGAGTAATTTGTTATCCCCATGCCGCACATTTTTAGACTGCCATGGATTTGCATGTGAAGAAACAGATTATAGGAAGATGATACCATAAATGAGACAGATGATATATTTTTTAAAAATAAAAAAAAATATTTTATTTCCTAGTGCTTTATCTAGCAAAGGAAGTTTTTCGTTTTAGATTAAAACTATAGCTTAGTTAGAACATGGGTCGCCAAACTTTTTAGCTTAAGGGCCAGACTAATTACTCCACGAAGTCAAACCTAAATAGGTTTTTGTGACAGTGTTATAAGAAATGTAACAATGTATTATTATTATTGTAATTTAATAAATAAAAAATAAAAAGTCCCAAAGGCCAGGACCTAGCTAGCTCATCGTACCAACATACTGTAAATTACAGTATGTTATACTATACTACGATCTGGCCGCTTTCGCGGGCTGGATTGTTGGTGCTTCGTCGTGCTGGTCAGATTTGAGTAGGAGGGTAGTTTGGCTTCACATGGACATTTAATATAGTTAGTACCTGGGTGACCGAGCTTTGCTCGGTTATTATTATTTATTGTAATATGGTGGTAGTATCGCCATCTGTGATGTGCTGTGTACATTTTATTCTGTGGTGCTCACTCAGCCTCTGCTTGCTTGGCTAGCATGCGATGCTAGCCAGGCACCTATTTCAAAACTCTTTGCTAAATGACAATAGACCACACAAAAATATCTTTTAAGATCTGATCTTGCAGAACTCTACAATTATTAGTAGAAATTATTTCTATTGTATATATTAATTTCTTTTAAACTTGTCTAAAAACAAAAAAAATATATATATGACGGCGCGGCGTGAAAAGACGGCGTTATGACTTGCTAGCGGCACGTGCGCCCTGACGTCATCGCCTCGAACGGGCTTGCGGTGCGACCGGTCAGGTGGGGTTATCCCCACTCTTGCTTATAAAAGCTGTGGGCACGTATCAAACTTTCATTGTTTCCGCGCGTCAAAGAGAGTAAAATGTCAGTCGGGACTTTATCATGACGTGTTACATTTGTCAAGGAATTCTGTCTAATTATTTTTCATATGAATAGGCATCAACATTCTGTTTGCTCCTTCTATGTTTTATGTGAGAGAGAAGTGTTGGTAAATAAACCGTAAAATTAGAAAGTTGAGCTTATTAATTACTTCACCAACACGACCAAACCTCCCACAACTGGTGACCACCGCAAGAACACAGTAAATAAGACAAGTGATTATATAGTGCAAGAATGAACGACGGCAATGACTCGGAGAAAACGGCAGCATCGCAAGCCGCCCAGCACCCTGGCCAAGAGCGCGTTTCCACTCCACCATCCGACATTTGCCGTGTCGGCGTACGTGTTCCACCTTTTTGGCCTGAAGAGCCGGAGATATGGTTCGCTCAAATAGAAGGTCAATTAGCCATAGCAGGGATCACTTCGGATGCCACAAAATTTAATTACGTGATCGGGCACTTGGATCCGCAATATTCAAAGGAGGTAAAAGACGTAATTTTGTCCCCACCTGCCGAAAATAAGTATCGTAGCCGCATCGCTCACGCATTTCTGGTGGATGCGTCTTGGTGCACGGACCGTTGTCTAACCACTCGGACTGTCACTGGCCTTTCGGACTGCCACTATATATTGGCGTAGTGATAATTATAATTATTGCTTCAAATAATTATTTTAGTTGCTGCCATTGTTTTATAGTAGTGTCGTGATTGGTATAATTGTTTAAAAAAATTACTGTCACTGAGTACTGCATTTTTGCTTCTGATGTCTGACCTAATTCCGACATATACATAAACTAGAACATATAAAAAAAAAAAACAAAAGTAAGTCACCGAGCGGGATTCAAACCCGGTACACTGTCGTTTCTTGCCGCCCCCGTCTTAACCCGTTAGACCAGATGGACTTTGGCCGGTAGGATAGGGATTGGTCGGTATTAACTCAATGTACAGTCAGCAAAGTTATGACCTTAACAGTTTGAAAATAAATCACTTGCAAGGATGGATGGAACTAAAAGTTCGTATTTACCTGCCTCCATTGTTTTTATACAAAAGATACCTTTTGTGACTTTTGGGTAAATGCAAGACAATACGGACTACTCAATTTAGAAATGAAACTTAAGGTGTTCAGCTCATAGCTTTGCTGACAGTACCTTACATTGATCCATTGGTCCTGGTTGCATTTACAGTCGTTTTCACCGACCAATCCACGTGGTGGGTAATGGCTCGTCCGCTTTATCCATCCACAACCTACAAAAAAAAAAACAAAGGCCTGTTCCTCAGCAGCAGGTGCATTAAAAATGGCTGATATGCATGGTTATTTGTGATGCCGTCTGTATAAAATTTTGCGGAAAATAATCCTGTCCTATACTGTCTCAAACTCACTCGGACGAAAGTATTTTTAGTAAGCACTACCATTTATGGCAAACTAGCTTCCACCCGTGACCTCATCCTTGTTGACTTTCGAAAAAATCCCTGGGGAACCTTTAACCAACATAAAAGTATTTTCCTATGTTTTAATCCGGTTTATAAATTATCTGTGTACCAAATTTCATTCAAACCCGTTCAGCCGTTTTGCGTGATTGATTAACAAACATCCAAACAAGCAAACGTTTACATTTATGATTTAAGTAGCATAATACGGCCACCCCCGAAGCGCTTGACCTAGGATTTTGTTACCACATGAAATGGGATAACTATTAGTTAAGTCTTAATTTCTCATTTTTTATTTAAGTTATTAATAAGTTTTATACCTCAACGGAAAACTGAATAGATGGTGATGTTTTTTAAACATTTTGCACTCTTCGTTACTTGGGATTTTTTTTAGGTATTCGCTGCTATTTCCAAAAAAATCTGGAAAAAAAATGCCATTAAGGATTGATTGATTTGTTTATAAACACCTGTGCTTTTGGTATTTTTTTATTCATTATTAACTCTTAGAATGTTTTATATTCCAAAATAATAAAAAAAACAGAATCGAATGAGTAGTAAGATAACTCCTCATTCGATTCTGGTTTTTTATTCAAAATGTTTGTGTCTGAAAACGTACATCCAAATAACTTCAATCGGGAAGATGGCTACAAATTATCATCAGTGTGGAATCCAGTATTTGCAAACGCACTACCTCTTTGTTCGCGGTCGGCTAACTACCAGAATACGGCTATGCGAAATAGGGACACCGTCAGTGTTGTGTGCGGCGGTAGTTGGAAAAACTGTTCGACGGTGGATGAAGATTCCACCGAAGAGGAGGAGGCGTAACACCGCAGCTCTAGTCAGCCCGTGACCACGACCGATGCAACTCTGTCGAAACGTCGGGAAAATACGTAGGTGTGAAAATACCTATCGTAGTTTGCACGCGTTTAATTCCTGTCATTTTAATTAAGTTCAACGTACTTTTGGTAAAAAAAAAACTAAATTTCAATTAACGCAAAAACTATTAACTTTTCGAGAAAAAGTTAAATAACAAAAACTATTTGTTTTGACCGCATCTATAACCCTTTAGCAGGAATACATCATATTTCTAGTGACCCTGTATATACATATAAATCAATAAATATACAAGAATTGCTCGTTTAAAGGTATAGGATAAATGATTCTTATTTCTAATACTGTGTACCTATAATAAAATTAGTTCTAATAATAAAGTTGCCGGAAAGTCTTATAATATGTAATAATAAGCATATTGTGTAATATAATCTTGAGACGGAAAGAAGTTAATTATGTTCAGCTAATTCATATATTAGAAAAATACTAGAAAAATTCGTTTCACCTAAGCACCTCAGACGGGATGGGTGCTATGGGTGTGTCATTTTTTCTAGTATTTTTCTAAATATCTTAATATAAATATAGTATTGTGAATGCCTGAAATTCAAAAATTCAGTAAGTAAATTATGTAAGGAAACACCCAAACACGATGGAGTTTTATGGTTTCATCACAGAGTTCCTGTGGCCTTCTTGCATCATCATCAGATCAGCTCAATGACACCATAATATTGCATTGCCTTCTAGTTCTGACCTATGTTCAAAGTTTCAAGTCTCTAGCTCTTCGGGAAGCTAGTATAAAATCGATCGCAAACTTTGTGGAGAAACAAACGAACACACAAACAAACGAGAAAGCAACCTAATAAAAACGTGTTAAAAAGAGTTTCATCGAAATCGGTCCAAAAACAAAAGTTGGCCGCCATCTTGGATTTTTTAATATTTCAACATTGCGTTGCTGTTGTTGCTGTTGCTGAACAAAAAGAAAATAAAGAAGTTAGCGACCGTCTTGGATTTTTGTCATTATCAACATTGCGTTCCTGTTTTCTTTTAAAAATAGTACCCGAAACCGAGTTTCATCGAAATCGGCCCACAATCAAAAAAGTTGGCCGCCATCTTGGATTTTTATTTTTTTAACATTGCGTTGCTGTTTTCTTGTCAAAATAGTACCAAAAACCGAGTTTCATCGAAATCGGCCCACAAATAAAAAGATGGCCGCCATCTTGAATTTTTATTTTTTTTAACATGGCATTGTTATTTTCTTGTCAAAATAGAACCAAAAACCGGGTTTCATCGAAATCTGCCTACAAACATAAAAGATGGCCGACATCGTGGATTTTTTATTTTTTTTAACATAGCATTGTTATTTTTTTGTCAAAATAGTACCAAAAACCGAATTTCATCAAAAACGACCCACAAAAAAAAAGTTGGCCGCCATTTGAGATTTATTAATATTTTCAACATTGCGTTGCTGTTGTTGCTTATGCTGAACAAAAAGAAAAATAAAGAAGTTAGCGACCATCTTGGATTTTTTGTCATTATCAACATTGCGTTCCAGTTTTCTTTTAAAAATAGTACCCGAAACCGAGGTTCATCGAAATCGGCCCACAAACAAAAAAGTTGGCCGCCATCTTGGATTTTTTTAACATGGCATTGTTATTTTCTTGTCAAAATAGAACCAAAAACCGAATTTCATCGAAATCAGCCTACAAACATAAAAGATGGCCGCCATCTTGGATTTTTTATTTTTTTTAACAAAGCATTGTTGTTTTTTTGTCAAAATAGTACCAAAAACCGAGTTTCATCGAAATCGGCCCACTAATAAAAAACATGGCCGCCATCTTGGATTTTTATTTTCTTAACAAAGCATTGTTGTTTTCTTGTCAAAATAGAACCAAAAACCGAGTTTAATCGAAATCGGCCTACAAACAAAAAAGATGGCCGCCATCTTGGATTTTTTAGTTTTTTAACATTTCATTGTTATTTTCTTGTCAAAATAGTAAAAAAAAACGAGTTTCATCGAAATCAGCCCACAAACAAAAATACACCAGTATAAACAAATACAGCAATGTGCGGCCGCCATTTTGAATTCCAAATCTAACATCAAAATCGTGCCAAAAATACTTTTCATGACACCAACTTAAAAAAAATGCAAATACAATTTTCAATCAATATAAATATAACCCAATCGAAAGCGTAAGCCCTGTCGGGATAGGGCCCGAGATGCATACATTGCCAAAGTATGGCCTCTCGGGCCCTCCCACCCCCCTCCTATACCGCACCACCCCGCACAATTGCTCTGTCTAGATCCGATGATCGACTGTATGAACTATCTTTAGGTTGTGCCTGTACTGTGCTTAGATGATCAAATCTTATTAGTCGCACTATACTACAGACTAGTACTGAGGCGCGTTCAATTCCCTGATCATGTTTTTGTGATTTTGTTATTAAAATTTTATGGTGCTTCTCAGAAAAACATTTTATTTGATTTAGAATATAGGAAAGTTTAAATTATTCGTATTCCAAACGGAAAACGAAGTTTTTCTAATTAAAAGTTCTTCGGTCGTTCCGAATCCTAACACAATAGCGAAATATGAAACAACCGCACTCGTCAGCAGAACGTGCCTCTGACGCAGAAATTCGACACACGTCCAACACTGAGGAGCGCTCGCGCGGTACTGACAAAGAGTAAAATATTTGACGGTCGGTGCATCGCATTTTGTAGTAATTTTGCAGTTAGATTTCTCATTATTATTGAATTCAAATAACAAATTCATGCTTAAAAATTATTAAATCTTTATTCCTTATGAAGTAACAATTATTTGGGTATAAATTTTGCTCAATAATATGTTCGTAGATAGGAGAAATTCACAGTTAACTCAAAGCGATTTTCGAAGTTTTTTGGTTTAGAATAAGATTTTTTTTCTATATTATTTCAATGATATTTCAAAATTCCGAGGCCGCTATGAACTATTCTACTATATAAGAAATAACATTCAATTTTTTTTATTTCATTTCTTTAGAACAGTAGTCCAATCCATGAGCTCAAAAACGTGCCCTCGCGCATTTTATGAAAATCTTTCTCTGCAATTTTGGGTTTAATTAAAAAGTTAAGCAAAATTTACAAAAAGCGAGGCCGCTACGAACTATTCCAATAGCTATTCTGCACTATTCAATAAGTCAAAATTGTTAATGTATGTTTGTTTCTGAGATCGACAACGCCAAAATTCCCCATTTTAACCAAAAATCACAGTCGATACGTCATATGGCTCTTAAAGTTTAGGAAATTTTCTATAGGAATCAATCAATAAAAAGACCAGCTGCACTACATTTTTTTTATTTTCTTTACTTTAAAAACATTCAATTTCTGTACAAAAATCACCTTGTACACGCTATGGTAGTATGGATAAGACTTCGAATTTATAAACAAAATAACTTTTTAATCTGATCATGAAATGAATATTTCATTTCAACTTTTAATAATTATGATTAAATACAACTTATTATTATTATTTTTTTAGAAAAAAGAAATGCGAGTAGTTACTTTACTTTTTTAATTGTTTTTTTTATACAATTGAATAAATGCACAAATTTTCAAAAGAATGCAGTAAGTATAAGTTATTTTTCCTATTTTATTATAATTAATATTTTATGATTATTAAATAATAAGAAATAAAATACTGAATTATAAAAAAGTACCATTTAACACATATATGTATATGTATATTATTATATCGAAGTCGAGATATAAGTATATCCGATATATTTATATCTCAACTTATATATCCAACCATACAAACATCCAAACTATCAGTGTGCCGAATTTCATCTAAATTCGTTAATGGCGTGACTAAGTAACATCAAAATATCCAAACATCCAATAAACATACAAACTATCTGTGTTGCAAAATTTCATCCATTTTTGTTTAGCCAAAACATCCATACATGAAATTTAATCTTCCATGAAAAAGAAAAAAATTAGAGGCAGTAGAGAATAAAAACAATAAAAAAACAAAATTTCACATTTTTAAATAGGTATCATTATTGATTCCAACAAACAGCCCACAAATAAAAAATATTGTTGCGGACTTGGCGCTTACTCGCAACAAAACACTTAATTGCCGCTGGCTGGATTGATGAGGATGCCTATTTTCGAGGTCTAAATAAAATAGCACGCTTACGAAGAAATTCGATAATTTATTATTTAACTCTTTAAAATATATATTCTTAAATATCACTTTATAATGTCCCGACACTTATTTATAATAACTTAAATTGTCCCAACACAAAAACAGTTAAATATGTACAGTTAATAATTCAACCCTTAATTAGCACTATAGCAACCCTTAAATACGGCACTTATTACACTTAAACACTTCCAGCACTTAGACACTTCAATTACTTTTCGAACTCTTTCACTTTTAACTATGTATTTGTTATCATTCCACTATTTCTCACAATACTAACTGCGCATCGGACTCGCGCGACTTTTATATCACTCGACGGGAGCGCGGGAACAATCTCGTTCAATGTTCGCGAATAATCCAGCGACGTCACGCTCGAATGTTCCCGACGACTCACGGCAGCGCGGGCCGACTGCGGCGGGCGGCCGAGGCTCGTGCTGTCTCGCTCTTATAACGCTTTCTTTTCTTATCTTTCATTGCAGCGGCCGCTCGTCGTTCCGTTCAATTTTAAACCTTATTTATACGTCGCTAACATACTCCCCCGCGGTGCATAGCACCTATCTTCCTGGATGCGACGTCCAGCGTGTGCACGCAACGGGTGCAGGCTAGGAGCACGTCGGAGATCTTCTTTTAGCTGTGTCCCTTCCATCCTTTCCATCATGGCTGGAGGTATGTCGGAGTGCAGTGCAGTATGATGCCACCTTCCACACTTCTTGCAAGTGTCAGCTCTGCATTTGATGCGTGAGTGCCTGAACTTCAAGCATTTAAAACATAGATGACTCTTCTTTGCCATATTCCATTTCACACTTATGTCAGCATTTTTAAATTTTCGGCACTCGTATAAGAAATGATGTCTTTGACACTCTGGGCATGTGTTCACATCCTTTTGAGACCCTTCGTGACAGACGTGAACATGGTACATCCTATGCGATCCGCTGCCCTTCTGCTCCGGAGACAATTCACGTGGAGCCAAAAAATGCGGGTGTGTCCACTTTTCCCCTCTTCCTCTATGACGCTCTCGGAACACTTCGTATGGAGCTCTTTGCGGGCGTGAGGACTTCACTTCCAGGTACTCTTCAAGTGGGGCGAAGTCTGTACACATAGCTGCTTCATCCTCGAGGTAATTACTGATGAGCGACAATTCTGGTAACTCTTCTTCTTGCTTACTTCGGAAGAAGACGTACCACCTGTATTTCATCGAGGCGGGCATCTTCTCGATCAATGACTTTGTTGTTTCCGGAGAACTCAAATATCGTGTCTTCCCTAGCGCTTTAATGGTGGCGACACAGTTTCTCACTTGGCTGGCGAAGGCGCACACTTCATTGGGGTTCTCGGTGACGCGCGGCAGGCTCTTTAACTTTTCTAACTCTGAAAGTGCCAGCGCACCCGGTCTTCCAAATCTTGCTTCCAGCCCTTTCATCACTTCGGCGGGATCCTCTGCGGTGAACAATAAACTCTTCACTGTATCTCTTGCCTTTCCGTGAAGCGTTCTTCTCAGGCGAGCCAGGTTTTGGGTTGGCGTAAAAGCGTGGGCGGTATCTTCATATGACCGCCGGAATGCCAACCACTCTTCACTTGCCCCACTGAAGTAGGGAAACTCGATGGTCTGTCTGGATGATGCAGTCTCCGATGTCTTCTGGCAGATTCTTGCGATTGCTTGAGCTAATACTTCTATGTCGATCTTTTTCCTTTCCTGGTGCAGCAGTGGCGGCAGGTTCGTTTGGTGGAGACAGCTTTCCTCTTGTTGCTGCTGATACACCTCTTCTTCATCCTCAATATCGGAGTCAACTTGCAGCGACTCTAACTCTGCCTGGGCCACTTTCAACTTCGCTTTGGCTACTTCGTATTCCCTCATGGCAACTTGCATCTTCACTTCGGCAACTTCCAGTTCCCTCCTGGCAACTTCCATGTTCGCTTCAGCTTCGGCGCGACTCCTTGATGACCGTACGGAGTGCGTGTCTGATCTTCGCATCACCTCCATCAGTGTGTGCGGCACTTGCTCCTTGTCGACTTGAGCGGGCGAAGTAACATAGGCATCTTCTTTTATGTGAGCTTCTTGGATATTTGCACTAGCACGCATAGCTGCTCTTCTTTCCGTCGGCGTGGTGGCGTAGCCTCCCGGATAGTACGCGGGTGACACTCCTCCTAGGGTACGAGCGGTTGGTGTGGCGTGGTCTTCCTCAGGACGCGAAGGTGACACACTTCCAGTAGGGGCGCGATGTGGCGATGTTCTTCTTGTAAGCGTGGACCGGCTTGACGTCACAGTAGACTTAGTAGCGGTTACCGCTGGCGTCTTCATGCTCCAATCCGTTGACGTCGACGGCTTCACAGTAATCTTCTTCTTCGCTGACCTTGTAGTTGGCATCTTCTTCGTTTTCCAGCATCCGGCTCGAAGGACCAAAAATATGTTGCGGACTTGGCGCTTACTCGCAACAAAACACTTAATTGCCGCTGGCTGGATTGATGAGGATGCCTATTTTCGAGGTCTAAATAAAATAGCACGCTTACGAAGAAATTCGATAATTTATTATTTAACTCTTTAAAATATATATTCTTAAATATCACTTTATAATGTCCCGACACTTATTTATAATAACTTAAATTGTCCCAACACAAAAACAGTTAAATATGTACAGTTAATAATTCAACCCTTAATTAGCACTATAGCAACCCTTAAATACGGCACTTATTACACTTAAACACTTCCAGCACTTAGACACTTCAATTACTTTTCGAACTCTTTCACTTTTAACTATGTATTTGTTATCATTCCACTATTTCTCACAATACTAACTGCGCATCGGACTCGCGCGACTTTTATATCACTCGACGGGAGCGCGGGAACAATCTCGTTCAATGTTCGCGAATAATCCAGCGACGTCACGCTCGAATGTTCCCGACGACTCACGGCAGCGCGGGCCGACTGCGGCGGGCGGCCGAGGCTCGTGCTGTCTCGCTCTTATAACGCTTTCTTTTCTTATCTTTCATTGCAGCGGCCGCTCGTCGTTCCGTTCAATTTTAAACCTTATTTATACGTCGCTAACAAATATATATATCAATGAACATTCAAATAATCTCCTCCTTTTTTTGATGTTGGTTTAAAATTTCTTATCCACTTATCGACAACATCGAGCAAATTCACCACGTGACCCAAAATGCAGACAAATGCTGGCGGCCCGATTAGGGCCGCCAAAATTACGCATTTTTTTAATCAAGTATTCATCCAAATACTAGACAAAATTATTCAAATGTAATGATTATATTAAACGAAGATATGTTTAATGATATGATATAAGCAACAATCTTCAATCAATACACAGACATTTAACTATCAAAAATGAAAATGTGCAGTCATGGCAAAAAAATGGTAATTTATTTGCCGACAATGTTTCGAAAATGTGAAAATTTTTGCCTAAATCTTATTTGAATACTCAATATATTGATAAAAAATTGTTTATTACTTACTTTTCCATGTTAAACACTTTTTCATAACACTTTTAAACAGCAAAACACAAAATGCAGAACACAATTAGCCGATGTCAAATGCAACTAAAAATCAAATTAGGTTAACCGTAAACAAAGGGTCATGACATTTTTGTTATACTCTCTTCGTTAAAAATTTGACATTTAATAGACTCTATATCGCACTAGCTAAGGTCTCTTAAAGTTTGGCAAGGATCGGTGCAGTATTAATCTGTGTCACTGACTTTAAAATAAGCGGGAATTCCGAGGCCCGATTCGGGCGTCTAGCATAAGTCTTACTTTTTTTCGAGGCCCGAATCGGGCTTGTTAGCACACGAGAGGATAAATTACCCCTAAAAAAAAGAAACATTTGTATAAGAATTATTTCGCTAGTATGAAAACTGCCCGAGATATCACAGTTTGAAATGCACAAAATTGGACTCACCCGAAAACAGCTCAGACTCAGATGAGTGGGTCTCCAGCTTCCTCATAGGCTATAGAGAAATTCTAAGCATGCCATATTTTAAAGCATAATAGCAGCAATCAAACTTCCAGACATAATAATAGCAGCCACCATAAGTTCGTTACCATGAGTTGTTTTATGTGTGCGAGCTGGCGACACGTGTCACCAGCTGACACATCCCGTTAAGGCAAACCATCGAGGTTAGGGTTTTAGACTATAGTCAGAAATTTAGAGCCTAATTGCAGCAATGAGATCCAAAAAAACTAACCATCACACTCAAATACTGTTGAAACTACGAGCATAAAACTGTGTGCGAGCTGGAGACACGTGTCACTGGCTTGCACAACTGTATTTTCGTAATTATTCAAGCTACGATTATGTAATATACCTCAAAATTCTCAGCCGAATTGGAGCATTAGGCTCCAAATTTATCAAAACTTTAACTCGAAAAGTTTTTGAGCTACGAGCCGATATCTATGTTTGAGCTGGTGACACGTGTCTCCGGCTGACACACGGTGAATTGCCTTAACTGTATATGTTAGAGTTTCGTTTTAAAAATCAAATAATACATTATAATTGCAGCACACACGAGGCATAATTTCAAATCTCTGGGCCTCTTAGTTTCAAAATTATAAGCCTAAAACCGTTTTCCCGCCAAAAAATTCAAAATAATGGCTCGGAAGCGGCTAATCGCGCCGTTGCCGTTCCGTGCGCTACACTATTGCAATTGAATTTGAACCTAAGAGCTAGTATTATTTTGAGTCAGTTTAATTTGCGCTCTCAATCTTGTTAATTTCTATACTGAGAATTTTAGTCTAGGAGGCATAAGAATAAATAATTGTATTGTTTATTCTTATGTAGGAGGTTAGAGCCATCTGATACAACTGGTTGCCTAATTTTAAAGAAAAACTAAGTCTATTTATTTGGAATGTTTATGTCGCTGAGCTTAGTTATTAAACTATTTTTTACACTAATCCCACATATATTATAAGTACGAAAATTTTGTCTGACTGTCTGTCTAAGTATATATTTGTTACTCTTTCACGCCGAAATTATCACGGCATACAGACAGATTTAAATATGTCCAGACTGGACTGGAATCGGGATTAACACAATTAGGATAGCATTGTGAATGCAAAAATCTCAAATTTAAAAACTTCCTGAGTGAAATTATTTTTTTCATAGTAGTAGATCAGTAGATAATGAACCGAGCGCGCGCACACGGCCATTGATAACACGGCTTTAACAATAGTTCTTTGGTGTGCGAACAGATGGCGTGAGAAAATAAAACCCATTGTTTGGTTGCAGCACTTGTGGAATCAGAGCGCGCGCACATGGCTATAACAATAATTCCTTGGTGCGCGAACAGATGGCGTGATTTTGTTTACTACTATTCATAGGATTATAAATTTTAGTCTAGTGCCGTAGGAAATATAACCCATATTTGGTTGCACTTGTGTCAGAGCGCGTGCGCAAAAGTCCGTTACATTACAGATGTCGACCACATTACGCGTTTAAATGTTGAACTGTTTTCATTTCTCCTGTGATTCCTGTGAAGCTAAAAGATACTCTGGAAATAAGAAGATACAAGCAGAAGCAGAGCGATATAAACATTCCTAAATAAATACACTTTGCTTTTCTATTCCTAAATAAATAGACTTTGTTTTTCTATTAAATTAGGTAACCAGTTATATCAGACGGCTTTTACCTCCTAGACTAAAATTCTCAGTACAGAAAT
The DNA here is from genome assembly GCA_928269145.1 of Agriphila tristella. Lineage (NCBI taxonomy): Eukaryota > Metazoa > Arthropoda > Insecta > Lepidoptera > Crambidae > Agriphila > Agriphila tristella. The sequence goes on from OV743445.1 coordinate 13,062,474, forward strand.
TAACAAGATTGAGAGCGCAAATTAAAATGACTCAAAATAATACTAGCTCTTAAGTTCAAATTCGATTGCAATAGTGTAGAGCACGGAACGGCAACGGCGCGATTAGCCGCTTCCGAGCCATTATTTTGAATTATTTGGCGGGAAAACGGTTTTAGGCTTATAATTTTAAAACTAAGAGGCCCAGAGATTTGAAATTATGCCTCGTGTGTGCTGCAATTATAACGTATTATTTGATCTTTAAAACGAAACTCTAACATATACAGTTAAGGCAATTCACCATGTGTCAGCCGGAGACACGTGTCACCAGCTCACACATAGATATCGGCTCGTAGCTCAAAAACTTTTCGAGTTAAAGTTTTGATAAATTTGGAGCCTAATGCTCCAATTCGGCTGAGAATTTTGAGGTATATTACATAATCGTAGCTTGAATAATTACGAAAATACAGTTGTGCAAGCCAGTGACACGTGTCTCCAGCTCGCACACAGTTTTATGCTCGTAGTTTCAACAGTATTTGAGTGTGATGGTTAGTTTTTTTGGATCTCATTGCTGCAATTAGGCTCTAAATTTCTGACTATAGTCTAAAATCCTAACCTCGATGGTTTGCCTTAACGGGATGTGTCAGCTGGTGACACGTGTCGCCAGCTCGCACACATAAAACAACTCATGGTAACGAACTTATGGTGGCTGCTATTATTATGTCTGGAAGTTTGATTGCTGCTATTATGCTTTAAAATATGGCATGCTTAGAATTTCTCTATAGCCTATGAGGAAGCTGGAGACCCACACATCAGACTCAGACTGTCTTGAAATCGTGCGTGCATTTAGACGACACAATAGGGTATTTTCCAAATTCTTTAAAACTGCTTATATTTAAAGATTGAGACGAACGATTTAACAGAAAATTATTAAAAGTATAATTAATGTCTTTTTTCTTCATTAAACCAATTAATGTTAAATTATTTTTAAATATTTTTGAATTTACCGCCAAAACGCTCGGTTCGACGACGTCTACTGTGTGACGTCATCTTTGTGTAAACAATAGAGTAAATTGTTACACAGACTACATAGGTGTTCAAATTGATTACACAAAGTTGACGTCTCACAGTAGACGACATCGAACCGAGCGTTTTGGCGGTAAATTCAAAACCATTAAAAATAAATTAGACTTTAATTGTTTTAATAGAGAAAAAAGACATTAATTAATTTATTTTTATTTTTCTGTTAAATCGTTCGTCCCAAGCTTTAAATTTAAGCAATTTTCAAAAAATTGGAAAATACCCTATTTTAAGAATCTTATTATCGAGCGGGCTAGGCCGCACGATTTTAAGATTCTTACTGACTTAGTCCGTTTACACCATGCTTAGTCTTGAAATCGCGTGCTTAAAATTGTGTAATGTAATTGAGCCTTAACGGCTACCAAGTTATAACGTCATCGACCGTTTGGGCACCTCTGAACTAAATGTTTTATTTATTTTAACAAATTTTATACTTTTTAAATGGACTTGTCCACCCAACTTTGAAGGGTCTTAAAACAAATACCTAATACGCAATATATAAGGTCCTTCTTAAATAGTGCACATAATTTTAAGGAATCAATGTACTCATGCATACAAACAACTTTTACTATGGTACCAACATTGAAATCGCGAAAAAAAAGTCAGCTGTTCCATAGAAAATTTACAATCGAATAGAACAAAATGCTGAACAACTTTTACTATGGGACCAACTCTAAATTCGCGAAAAAAAAATCAGCTGTTTCATACAAAAATTAATAAGGATAATATCAAAATGTATGAAAGAGCTGATTTTTTTTTCGCGATTTCACAGTTGGTCCCATAGTAAAAGTTGTTCAGTTTGATGGTCCGAAGAAACTGTTTTCTCATTTTGCGTTAATTCATTAACACGTTGCATAAGTATTTATTTTTCCACAATAATTTGTTTTTTTTTCAGTCATTCCCCATTCCCTCATTTTCCTAATACAAACCAACTTATTTTTGCGGTCGAATGCGTAGCGTACCTATAGCACAGAAAATCACAGCCCCTTTATCACAGAATAACTAATAGTGCCCTATTTGGTATGGAACCCTAAATGTGTGAAGTCCGACACGCACTTGGCCGATTTTTATTATGGTCACGCGCTTAGGTCCACGGGGCGCGATATGTTATAAGATAATAAAGAAACCTTTATCTCATGAACTCGCCGAGAGTGAATAAAAGCACGTTTTCTGCGATTCTCTATCAGACGTGCCATTATAATGCACTTAGGGCTGTCTATATGAAAAATATAGAATGGTACACTGTGTTCTGTGGAAATAAAAAAAAATGTAGGCAAAGTACCTTTTAATATAAAATTTCAATTCTTTAATTAATTATTACATAACTACTTAGTTAAAACGAGCAATTTCTAGACTCTAATATAATTAATACCTACTGCTAAAAAGTAAAAAACAGTAATCAGTTTATCTTTTAATTATTTAAGATGCGATTATTTTCCATTTTTATTTTAAGTATCAAAATAATTCAATAAATTACTAGTTTCTTAGTTTAAAATTAATCTGAGATTTATTTAAATACCTTGTAAAAAAGCACCCCGCTGTTCATTGAATCCCTGACATTCCCAGAAGAATATTACAGGTACTGTTATGTTTTATTTTACAATAATTACACTATCAAAATAAAACGCTATACAATAACCTACTATTTAAGTGATTTACTTACATGACGGAGCATAGAAAGAAACACGAAATAGAAACATGGTACCTACCTAACACACCAAACTCGGCGTACTAACCACTCCACTGCGAGGGTAAAACTAAAATAACCAGTTTATTTAAAGACTTACAAATTATTTTAACTCAGATTTTTTTTTTAACTGCGTTTTTTATTTTATTGTCAAAAAGTGTTGCGGCAGCCCTACTAACATCTTCGTTATCGGATATAATTTTCATCTAATATTTTAAATATCAGAGGAGCATAGATGATAGAGTCATAATCAGTTGGACCCTGATGTAAGGGTGGTGGAAAATGAGGTGGTGGTGCGTTTTGTGTTTGTCTGTGCTATGGAGAACGGTGAGTGCAAACGAAATAGTTTATTCAATGTGGCAGAATAGTCGCGTGTCTAAACGACAAAAAATGGCAATCTAAGGCGTTTGATGATTGGAAGGTCTTCTTTGGCAGAGTGAATATCCAGTACCTTAGATCTTTTAAAGAAGGAGAGCCACCAACATTTTTGATGTAGGTAGGAGGGGTGTCATCTATTTTTTTTGTAAGGGATTTTTTTTTCTAAATATGTGGTACTAGCGACCGCCCGCGACTTCGTCTGCGTGGACAGTTTTTTGTTATCCCTCAGGAACTGTACGTTTTTTCTGGATGAAAAGTACCCTATGTCCTTTTCTGTACCCCCGACAACGTGTATGCAAAATTTCATGATGATCGGTTCATTAGTTAAGACGTGAAGGCGTAACAAACAAACAAACAAATAAACAAACAAACGGACTTCCGCATTTATAATATTAGTAAACGGTTTTTTGTTATCCCTCAGGAACTGTACGTTTTTTCTGGATGAAAAGTACCCTATGTCCTTTTCTGTACCCCCGACAACGTGTATGCAAAATTTCATGATGATCGGTTCATTAGTTAAGACGTGAAGGCGTAACAAACAAACAAACAAATAAACAAACAAACGGACTTCCGCATTTATAATATTAGTAAGGATAAGGATGTGGTATTAAATGAAAGGGATTTCTGAGCCGGTTTTAAAACTATATCACATTATTACATTTCATCCACTTGTTTTAAATTAAACCAAATTTTTTTTAACTATAAAACCGCATAGTTCTAGGATGTCAGGGTAGTTAAGTACATTTCACATAGCGGATGTAACAAGACCTTCAACGAAGCCGAAGTCCACGTATTCCGCCCATCGTCGGGATCATTTTTGTCTTTTAGACTAATACCTGGGAAACCAATAGTTACGAAGTTATTGAAGGTCAAAGTCAAAATATTTTTTGCAAATTTTTTATGAAATCTTATTTTATTCGTTGCTAACGGCCGCCCGCGACTTCGTTTGCGTGGACAGTTTTTTTGTTAACCCTCGGGATCAGTACGTTTTTTCTGGATGAAAGGTATGTCCTTTTCTGTACCCCCGACAACGTGTATGCAAAATTTCATGATCATCGGTTCAGTAGTTAAGACGTGAAGGCGTAACAAACAAACAAACGGACTTTCGCATTTATAATATTAGTAAGGATTTCCTACTTTTTGACTAAAGAAACATTATCAAAATTTTAAGTATTTTGTAACAAACAATGGCTTCAAAATGTCGTCACTCGATGTATCTCACCGCCTTTCAACTCGGTCGCACGCAGCTGTGTAGCATACACTCGCAGGCGTGGCCTGCGTAGTACGCGTTACATTGTGTGGTAATGCATGCAATGCTTTTTTTTAACACCAAAAATCAAAATGCTTACCCAGTAATAATTTTGAACAGAAATGGTCCTGATGATGGGCAGAATACGTAGACCTCGGCTTCGTTGAAGGTCTTGTAACACCCGGTATAAGGTTTGGGCTCCTCCAGATCCAATGCAGTTGAATATTTTAACATTGAAAATGTTTTTTCGATCGCTTCAGTAAGGTACCCAATTTTAGCCAGAGTGAGACATCGCCCTGGTCCCGTGAGTTTTGAGTCTACGAGGGTGGATTGATAAGTCCATGACTTTTTAATGAAGAAAGACTTTTTCGGAACATTTTGTTCTATTTCTGTACATAATCTTATTGTAGCTCTGCGTGTTCAGTCCAACGAAGTTTCTACCTCTTTAACCCATTATTTTTTTCTTTCATCGCCTGAAAACTGGTAACTGAAATGAGGGCCCATTTCAGACATCACCTTTTGGCTTGATGAAAATCTTTGCCCGCTCAGACATTAATTTATCAAGACATTTATTCATGTTTGGTAGGAGAAAATATCTCACTGGGGTTGAATCTAGAGAATAGGAAGGATTCACATCTTCATTCGATGAGTTTTGATGTCATGAGTGCCGCCGAGAGGGTCGACAGGGTCATTAAGAAAAGTTAGAACTCGCTTGAGCTTTTTGTTTTCAAAAGTAATAATCTTTTGCCGAATTTGAAAAAAATGTAGTGTAAATATGCCTTAAGGAGTTTCATTTTAAGACACAAAAATTAATTATGAAAAAAAAGTATTTCTTCTTTTCAAAGTCATGGACTTATCAAACCACCCTCGTACATGAATGTAATGTGTGTCAAAAGATGCGTCTCGGCAAGGGCTACAATATAATGAAAAAAAAAATTAAAACAGTCCAAAACTTTTTCGAAAATCGCATAAATGTAGAAAAATGACACACTTTTTCGGGGTCTTTTCACACTAAATCGTCAATTTCTCAAAAACTAAAAGCGATATCGAAAAAATGAAAAAATCCCCTAGAGATATTGAGTTGGGCTACATTTAAAAAATATAAGGTGTCCCTAACTCTTACGGTCTGGGCTGGCTGTAGCTTATCCTTTATGTAGCGAAATGTCGGGATACGGGATATAGGTACAGAGTGTCCCAAAACTTTGCCACATGGAGGGAAAGTACCTTAAATATTGAAGATAGGAAATTTTACAGAGAGAAAACTTCATTTTATTTTAAAAATTCATGCGAACTGCATTCAATTTATTTTTTGAATATCGCATATTTTTCTTTACAAATTGATACAATACGTAATCATTAAAGGAGATTGTTCTAAATCGCCCCAAAACCAACAAGCATTTGAAATGTACCTAAATTTTTATTATATTTTAATATATGATTTGAAAGTTATAATTACAAGCGGACACTGCGAAACATTTAATACACTTTTAAAAGTACTTTAATTATTAATACCATGAAATCCGCCATCTTTAAAGACAATCATTGTCATTTGCATTGATTGATTGTCATTGGATACATTCCAGCAGGCTAATCGCTGAGTCATCGATCGCTATAGAGTACATTTTAACCACGGAAAGTAAATTATTTAACATTATAAAAAATACTTTCCATGGTTAAAATAGGTGCATTCTAGCGCAGGCTAATCGCTGAGTTATCGATCACCACAGTTTACATTTTAACCATTGAAAGTAATTTGTTTTAAATTGGTGTCAGTATATCTGAATAAGTATATCAAGTTTTTCAGTTTAAATCCGATCCTAAACGACATTTTTTGGTATGTAGTCTTAAGAAAGATATTGTTTTTAAATAAATTATATATTTTTCAAAGGGCTTTTTATAGATGGCGTGTATAAAAAATAACCTCAAAATCTGTTCATTTTCTTTAAATAAAAATGTTCACAAAAGTGTCCGTGGGAAAACATTGTTCTTATGGGCTTATACGAGTCATTTACGATTAGAAAATATTTTTATCACTGCTGTTGGCTCTGGGGCGAACAATGTATGGGCGTAGAACAATCTCCTTTAATTGTAAAATTTCAAGGTCTTCCTTTTGTTTAAGATGCTGTGTTACTTAACAAAAAATAATCCTAATTAGTAACCCTTTTGATCGGTATTGTAAAAATTAAAGATTGTTTTTTTTTCGAATTTGGTAGGTTCGATTCCTGGTTAAAGCATGCTATTTTTCGAAAATCTTTGAATACAGTTCCAATTATTTTAAAAAACAAAATGAAGTCTTCTTTCAGTAACATTTCCTATCTTCAATATTTAAGGTACTTTCCATCCGTGTGGCAAAGTTTTGGGACACCCGGTATACGTAGTACGATTGAAGTTTGTTAATTATTGTAATAGTTCAAAGCTTGTAATAGGTAGTGATTTAATTTTTTGTATTTTTTATTTATTTCCATTTTTTTTATAAATAAAAAAATATTTAGATTTATTTCTGGCGATTTGTTATTTACTAAAAGACAATGCAACTTTTTCCTTGAAGGATTGGCCCATTTTTTTTTAAATATGGTACAGGAATGAAACTTATTTCCAAGTATCGATATTATCATTAGGGCTGATTTTTACTATGGCACCAAAAAAATCTATCCTGGTGAAAAAAGTTACAACTGCACTGAAGCCAAAAAATATGAACAATATTTTTCTGGCTTTACAAATACAAATACAAATATATTTATTTGCATTAAATAGGGTACAAAATGGAGATCTTAAAAGTAGGTAAATTAGAGCTTAAACTATTTAGCCAACTAAAGTAGCATGCAAACATAACAAAATTTATTAATATTATTAAAGATTAAATTAAATGTATGTAAATGTCAAATTCACATTACTTAGTTATTAAAATTATTAATTTAAAATTGCTCCATAAATTGTCAACTGAAATCAGCGAAAAATGTCAAGTCTATAACTGAAATTGTCAGAGATAACAATTTAAATTCAATGTAATTTACCTAACCTTGTATAATCCCCCATCGACCATGAATCCCTTTTGATATAGTAGGTACTCATTTTTATGCTATGATATTACATATTACAAAACTACCTGTTATCATATCTTAAAAATTCATTAATTGAGTAGAATGCCCTGTCAACTAACCATTTGCGCAATAAAGTTTTAAAACGACTAGTAGGAGTATCTTTGAAGCTATCTGGCAATTTGTTATAAATGGTCATACACATGGCATAGCAATTTTTTCGATATTTCGCCGAGTTTGGGACAGTTACGTGTACTAGTCTGCGAGGATATCTTAAGCTTCTTTGAGTTAGATCGCTCGCTTGAGTGAAACTTTGACCATTTTGCTTCACATATAAGGCCACTTCTAATATATAAAGGCAGGGTAGTGTTAGCATGTTTAGGGATTTAAAATACGGCTTACACGATGTGTCTGATGTCAAATTGCATATGGCTCTGATGCATCGCTTTTGAGCAATGAATAGTCTTTTGATGTCAGTACCATTTCCCCAAATCAATAAACCGTATATCAATATCGATTCGACATAAGCGAAATAGGCTGTAATGGCCGTATGCACGTTAGCAACCTTTGTTAATTTATACAAAGCGAATGCAAAACTTTGTGTTTTTTAGTGCCTCATAACTTTTTTTCACCGGGATAGACTTTTTGGTGCCATAGTTAAGTCAACCCTGATAATAAAATTTATACTTGGAAACAAGTTTCATTCCTGTACCATACTTTAAAAAAACCGGCCAAGTGCGAGTCGGACTCGCGCACGAATGGTTCCGTACCAAAAACAGCAAAAAAATCACGTTTGTTGTATGGGAGCCCCCCTTAAATATTTATTTTATTCTGTTTTTAGTATTTGTTGTTATAGCGGCAACAAAAATACATCAACTGTGAAAATTTCACCTGTCTAGCTGTAACGATTCGTGAGCTACAGCCTGGTGACAGACAGACAGACAGACAGACGGACAGCGGAGTCTTAGTAATAGGGTCCCGTTTTTACCCTTTGGGTACGGAACCCTAAAAAAATGGGCAAATAAGTTGCATTGCCTATTTGCTTTAAAGCTAAAAAATAATGTAAAATGTAAAAACATTGATATTGATTAGCTCTAGTAGGTCAACAGATGGTATGACGTGAATAGAGCATGAAGCGAGTGTTGATTCTAGATCTAGTCAAAGATTTAAATCTTTAGACACGGCGGCGCGGCGGTACCATAATGTAACTGCGCTGAAATGACTCCATAAGGCCATAATCAAATAAGTGACGTCGCTTACTATGTGAAAACGAAAGAGAAGGCGATTATTCCCAGGAGTCCCCTCTAACACTGTCACCCGGGATGACAACTGGGATCTTTTTATATACGAAAATTTCCCTTCAAATTTGTGTCAGAGGGGGTAGTGTTAGCAATAACTGTAGGAGCAAAAGAGATGACGCTATTATCTCCAGTACACGTGCTAGGCGTCGTAGTGAGTTTTTGTGTGTAGGTAAACGGATAAACAAATCTTGAGCGAAAGTTGAACAGAAAAGAGGTATTCACTTCTCAAGCTTACGCGCTCACTAGACATGAAATAAAAGACTTTTTAACGGATACTAGCGCGGTTTTATTGAAAGTACTTTGGTAATTAGTTGGTATTTGGTTTGATTTTTGATTTTTCCGACGTTTCGGCACCTTTGCAGCTGCCGTGGTCACGGGGGACTGAAGCTACTTCTTCACTTACTTAAGCTTCAGTCCCCCGTGACCACGGCAGCTGCAAAGGTGCCGAAACGTCGGAAAAATCAAAAATCAAACCAAATACCAACTAATTACCAAAGTACTTTCAATAAAACCGCGCTAGTATCCGTTAAAAAGTCTTTTATTTCAGAAAAGAGGTTTTAGTTTGAAGCCCGAGGCGAAGCCGAGTGCCTCAATAGGTACTTACGAGTAGATACAGAAATGTAGATCCAAAATATTATGTCGTGGGTTGCTTGCTGTTATTTCTATTTCGTGATTTGAAATTACTCGATCAGTCGTGTCTTTTTTAGTTACTCTGCGATTCCAAATGAATTTTTACAACGATCTCTGAATGAGAGTGTGATGATGCCTAGGTAAACATAGTTTGCAATTGCAATAAAATGAGGGTTGTTATAATAGCACATTCGAGTGATGATGAAGTCGGCGCGAGAGTCTTGCATGCTGCATTTGATTTTGATTTATTTTTTATTAGTTTATTTTATGTAGAAATTCTAATGTTTTAGTTATACATAGTACCTACTTAGGTTACCTTTCAATAAAATATTAATGTCTATAAGAATGGAATAAAAAAAAGTTAAATTCACTAAATTAATTTTCAATGTACCAGAAGGTCGTGAAAGGCACGAGATCTGTGAATTTTTTCGTAAAATACACTTCAAATTATACATACTCGTAATATCCTGATATCTAACTTTAAGAAAACAATTTTAAAAATATTTACATAAATTTAGTATTTATTTTTTTAAATTTGCCCAAACTTATGTTTGTACTGTACCTCCCTATTTATAGAAAATGATTTTTGGTTTAATTTAAATCAAGGACCGAAATGTAATTAAGTATGTGATTTATTTAAAAAAAAAAGGCTCAAAAAGCCCTTTCATTCGATATTACACGCGATAGGTTTCAGAACAAATATTTTCTTTTATCATAAGTAATCAGATTTAATAATGAAAATATATAAAAAATACTAAATGTGAATATTTTCAAAATTGATTACTTGAGGCACAGAATATAATATGATAGTACTCTTGAGGGTAGATATCAGGATATTATGTATAATTTTAGGTGTATTTTATGAAAAATAATCCAACTATGCATCGGATCTGGAGAAGCCCAAACTTGGTATGTTTTGAAAATGTTTTTGGTTTAATTTAAAACAACTGGATGAAATGTAATAATGTGGTTTATTTTTAGAACCGGCTGAGAGAGCCCTTTCATTCAATAACTATCATATACGTTAGGTTTAAAACAATTTTTTTCCTTTACAAAAAAGGATGAAACCTCTCCCCTCACCTCCCTGCATCAAAAACTTTGATTGCTCTCCTTCTTAAATCATTATATTAGTCTTAGTGACTACCTCAGCAAAAGCAAATATCTTAACAATTTTTCGTAAAATGCACCTCAAATGATACATAATATCCTGATATCTAACTTCAAGATAGCAATTTTGAAAAGATTTACATTTAGTATTTATTTTTTATTTTTTCCCAAACTTATGTTTGTTTTGTATGACCTATTTATAGAAAATTATTTTTGGTTTAATTTAAATCTGAAATGACGTGCTGAAATATAATTATGTGATTTATTTAAAAAAACGGCTCAAAAAGTCCTTTCATTCGATATCACACACGATAGGTTTCAGAACAAACATTTTTTTATCATACGTAATCACTTTGTAATAATGAAAAATAAATAAAAAATACTAAATGTTAATTTTTTCAAAATTGCTTACATGAGGTTAGATATCAGGAATTCAGGATATTATGTATCATTTGAGGTGTATTTTATGAAAAATAATTCAATTACATCGGATCTGGAGAATCCCAAACTTGGTATGGTTTGATAATGGTTTTTGGTAAGTATTAAAATAATTAATATATGAGAAAAAATACTAGAAAAAAAACGACTCACCCATAGCAGCTCAGACGGGACTCGAACCCCCTTAGGATTCCGGTCCAATGCAGCTACCGAGTCGCTAATTGTGCATTGGTCCGGAATCCCAAGGGTGCGGTTTTAAGTTCCGTCTGAGCTGCTACGGGTGAGTCGATTTTTTCTAGTATTTTTTCTAATATATTAATTATCTTAGTAAAAAATAGCATTGTCAATGCCTAAAATCTGAAAATTCAATAGGTATGTTTAAGTCAATTTGTTAGTTAAGTACAAGAAAATGTGTAGGTAGGTACCTATTACAGAACAAGAATGGTACCTATCACTTGAATCAGCCCAGACCACGTCCATTTTCTAACATAGGTATCGCCTTACTCCCATATCGGCATAGGTAAGGTACGAACATTTTTTCGCCATAACTTCTCTAATATTAACTCAATTCTATTTTTAGGCCACTGCAAAAGCAGTTCAAGAAATAGACAATGTATCCGAAGCTTCAAGTACGCGCCAATGCTGTCCCTGCCCAGAACCAGGGCAAATTGGCATTCCTCGCTCATCTTTTGCGGATCAAGGGTTTGGCAGCAATCTTCGCTCACTGGCATACCCAGACCAGGAGCCATTTGGCACGTCTGCCTCTGGCGCTCGCACCTCTCTGGCGGATGTGGATGACTGCCCGTGCAGGCCTCGGGATGCTGATCCCACGGGGTCAGCGTCGATGTTCTTTCCAACAGCGATGCGCGCTGCTCGGCCTTTCGTAAGGTAATTAGAAAAAGATAAGAGAAGAGGGTGTTAAAAGCCAAAAATAGTTTCCAAAAGGACATTAATAGCTGTCTACGTCTGACTTGAGGTTTTTAACCTAAAAGATAATAAGATCCCTAATGTAAACTATGATCCCAGCTGTCTATTTCCTACAAACAGTAGGCGGAGTTCTCCCTGACCTGCCTTTTACCCCAGATTTTACACTATTTTATCTTCTATGACTACTTTATCTTTAAGTTCTTTTGCAATTTAAATTAAAAAGTACGAAAATGGCCCATAACCGTAAGTACTATTATATAATACTGTGCCATAACCAAATCATTATCATTTCAGTTTGGAGGACGAAAAGGAGGAATCCAAACCTCTGCTTCACCCAGAAGTAAACCTGGCTTCGTCTGTATTAGAAACATTACGACAAGCGACTGATGAAGAATATGAGGATGCGTTAGCGAGAGACGCAGCTCGTAGCGTAGTTAGGGCAATGGAGCCTGATAGTATCCTTCAAGGAGTAAGAAACTTGATCCCTGTTCTAGTAAGTCCTGCACAAAAATATATTGACGATGACGGCGAGGCAGCCGAAGCGTCTAATATGAAAGAAACTAGAGATCTTAATCCCTCTCTTACAAGAACGAACTCCCGTGGAATTCCATCGCTAAATCTTCCAAACTTTCCGTTGTCCGATATTTTTAAGAAAACGACAAGAAAATCAGCTTTAAATGAACAGTCGGATATGGATAGCGATCTTGGTGCAAGCAATATCAATGAAAATGTGGTCCCAATTTCTCAAGCTAGATTGGATCTCAAACCTAAAGTGGATTTACTAAATACATCACCAGAAGATAATATACTTAAAAAGAACCGCTTAAATATACCAAAATTAAGTGATGTTTTGAAAAATATTGAAGATACTTTTTCTTCCAAGTCTCGATCCTCAGTTAACTCAGATGGTAGTAGAATAGGTAACACAAATACATTTTCAAAAATGTTTGATACCATACCAGTTTTAAGCTCCGGAAGTAACGATAGAGCAAATAGATTTGATGAGGTGTTAAATTCTGATAACATTAATTCACCGAGTAATATAAAAGAACGTTATTCTGGATTCAATGTTAGAGGGAATAGTGAAAAAAGCAATAAAGATACCGATGCTATTACGACGTCAAATGAAATAAGAAAGAAAATTCTTGAAACTAAAATACCGCAATTAAAACTGAAACCAGAATATCGCGATAGTACTGGTGATTTATTGACAGATATCATAAAGAGTCTCGAAAATTCAAGAAGCTTGCTTCCACCTAATTTTATTTTTTTTAATACACAAAGTAAAACTACAGCTACTGACAGCACAGAAACTGAGAATAAAGATGTTAAAAATTTAATTGCAGATGACATTAAGACTTTCTCAACTAAAATAGTAGATACAGTGCCGAGTTCCACAACCCCAAACGGCAGTACAATAGAGTGTTTGTCTGATGTCAAAGATGAGAACAGGAATAATGAGAACGCTGAGAATAATCCAAATATCAAAACAAAAATCATTGATAATATACCGAGTACATCCGATGTTATTGAGGTTTTAGATTCTAATCCTGAAAAAACTGAACTGAATTCGGTCGATTCAAATGAAGAGCAAAAAATAAGCGATAATACATCGAATGAGAGAGTTTTAACTACAGACACTGAAATAAAAGATAACCATTCTGATGAAAATAATGACTCAAATGAAACGACGGAAGATGAAGTCAATGACGATACTAACAAAAATCTAACAGACAGAGAAAATTGCTCAGACAATGAAGATCTAGCTAGTGCTGCTTCTAATGTTACTCCAAACCAAATTGTTGATAGATTGACTGGCAATGGTATAGCTTCAGAAAATTCAAATCGTCCATCGATATCAACCGAAATAAAAGCAATAACTGAAGACGATACAAAATCGATAGAAGGTGAAGAAAATTGTGAATCGAATGAGGCTAATTTTCAAACAAAGGAAGAAACTTGCTCTGAAGAACAAGATGACGAGAATGCTGCATCTAATGTTTTTTCGAGGCAAATTATTGATGGATCGTCGGGTAATGGTATAGCTTCAGAAAATTCAAATCTTCCATCGATGTCATCCAACATAAAAACAGTAACTGAAGATGATCCGAAATCAATAGGAGATGAAGAGGCAAATTTTCAAACAGAGAGAAAAAATTGCTCAGAAGACGAAGATCAAGCTAGTGATGCTTCTAATTTTTTTCCGAAGCAAGTTATTGACGAAATGGTGGGTGATGATAAACCTTCAGAAAATTCTAATCGTCAATCGATATCCTCCAACATAAAAGAAGTACCTAAAAACGATCTAAAATCAATAGAAGATGAAGACAATTGTGAATCTAGTGAGGCTCTAAATGGAAATAATAAAAAAATATCACCTCTCAAAGGAAGTCTTTTGGAACGGTTAGAAAGTTTGAGAAAGCCAAAGCCGAAGATAAACCACCAAAAGATGACTCCTGATACAAAACAAGATAATGATAATGATGTTTCGAGTCAACTAAGTATTGATGATTTGCAAAAAATGTCAAATTCTCTACTTGACCAAGAGAAACTTCTTATTGGTGCTTTGGCTGAGCGAAACAATAAGAATACAAAGTCTAAGAAATCAAAAGGATACTCGAAAGTTAAAGATGCTAGTGTATATCAAAAGACAAGTAAAACTGCAAACGAATGCTTGTCTGACACTTCACCAGAAAAAAAACTAGTCTTTGATTTAGATAGCAGGAAAACGAACGAAATGATGTCTGAAGCTAGTGAGACAGTCGGTAGTGCTTTAGAGCCACCAACTATTCCTAGATCGTCTTTGCTACCAAATGTTCTTCAACCTTCTTCTCTCTTTGATGGATCGACTAATTTATTCAATTTGCCAACTATCAGTCTGTCTAATATATTTAGTAAGCCTTTACCGTCACTAAAATTGCCAAATTTGTTTGGTAAAACGGACAATAACAAAAATGACGAAATTTTTAAAGAAAAAGATGCAGGTATGTCGTCACTTGCAAGCACATCTAATTCTAAATCAACATGGGCACCGTTTTCACCACTAGAAGATTTAAACTTAGATATACTACAGTTGAAGCCTCTTGGTCTACCTCAAAGTAGTTCCTTGCCAATGTTGCCAAGATTGAATCTAAATTCTTACAAGACAAAATTGGCAATACCGAAATCATTACCTTTAAAGCCTGTTATCTTGGAATCTTCAGTATCGAATAAAAAAGGTATAATAGGCGCTTCAATGAGCTTCGGCAAAGAAAAGAAAAGAATCAAACCAAAACATGCCTCTAAGAACAAGGCTGCCGATATACTAGGAAACCAAATTGCTTTGCCTTCATTTCATGATTTGCAAGAAAACTTTTTAGAAAATGCTCAAAACTTATTGAGTACTCCACTAGAAACTACAGGTAGGAACATAATCGGAGATACATTTCGTTCCGGTCAAGTACTTACTGAAAATTTAAAAGTTCAAGCGAAAAATGTTGTTAGTGATCTCCAAAAAAACTTTGAGTCGACCCTTACAGGAAAGGGTACAAGTATTTTAGGAAGTCCATTGAGAAGTTCTGATATTTTTGAAGAAATATCAAGAAAACATGAAGATTGGGGTGATAAACTGAAGGGGATTCATCATGATTTTTCCGATCGGTTAGAAACCTTACGCAATAATATACTTGATCAAATACCAAGAAAACAAATAGCAAGACAAAGTAGTAATTTAAAGGCGATACAGAAACCTTCAAGATTAGCAAGCAGAGTAGACAAAAATAAAACTCCAACTCGCAGCAGAACCATAAAGAAATCACAAAAGCCAGTTAAAAGTAAGGCACTGAATATGCTTTCTTCTCCTAGTATAATTTCTCCTAAGATTGCTGAGAATCCAAAATCAATTGACAATTCTCCAGATTTAGCTAGTCCATCATCAAATGCAATGCTATCACTGAACTCAAAAAGACGACCTCTCTTAGATATATTTCACAAACAACCAAGTTCGTCCTTACGCAACTCAATATTGAAACCAAAATTAAAAGAAAATAATGTAAAAATAACATTTGAAACTACGCCTCGACCAGTTTTAAAAACTTATCCATCAACTACAAGAAGCAAGCCCAGATACAACAGCAAATCTTTACTTTCAGAAGAGTCATCACCACACAACAGCCACCTGAGAAGTAAGGCGTTGCCACTGAAGTCCATTAATGATGGTAATGAATCACCGAGTGAAATGAAAGCTGTTCATACGAAACCACCTCTAAGAGTACCGATAAGACCAAAATCAACAATAAAACCAATAAACGAATTGAAAGCAGCACCAACAAAAGTGTTAAAATCTAAGCCAGAATCAACATTCAAACCCAAGAAAACTGGATTGAATAAATCTTTAGAAGTCTCATCAACGGCCGTAGAAGGAGTTAAGCAAACAGCAAGTAGAAAACCAGTTATTGGTAATAAACCATCGAAAACAGGATTGTCTGATCCTAAATCACCTTCTTGGCCGCGGATCATTGACGATAAATTTTTGACAAATGTGAGAGAAGCATTAAAAGCAAGATTGGCTGGACTGGGCCCTGCCAAACATCAATTGGCGTCTAAACTTGGAAAGACAGATTCAAGATCTTCAGATATGGCAAGATCTGCTTCGAATGCAGTGGAAGTTGTTGCTTCAAATGCCATAGAAGTAATCTCCCCAACTTCGGAGCCAATGAAAGAAAACACATCTTATTCTTGCCAAATGGTCTGCACAAAAAATTAAGACGCTGACTTGCAATTTCAAACTGAATAATTTTCTGGACGCGACCTATTATGTATCCCTGTGTGCTTAAAACTCAACGCTAAGTAGGTAGGTAAGTCCCTAAAAGTCCCTAAACGTATCTCTCTAGGCCCTAGAGAGATACTTTAGGATGCTAGCGGTTTTCTCAAATTATTTATTTTTATAAGCTAGATATTGTATATATTATTTAGGTAGCATTAAGTTCTGTATAATATAAGATTTGTAATTTTATACGATGATAAAAAATAAAAAAAATGTCTGTAACGTTGTTCGTTTGAATTCTTAAGCCTTGCTGACCATCGCGTCGTACCCGTATAGAGGCCTTTACACGTGAAAATTTTTATTTTATTTATTTATTTATTTATTTTATTCTTTATGCACAATTGTACAATGGCGGACTTAATGCCTTAGGCATTCTCTACCAGTCAACCTTAGGGTGATGTGGAGACGTTGTGTGGTAGGGTGCACAACCAGGGTAAATAAGAAAAAAAAAAGAAATAATATGATATAACTACATAGTTAAAATAAAATACTCAACAATTACCTACATACTATAAATAAAACATATTATAACATACATACTAACATAAATATAAATAAAGTATATAAATAATTATTAATATAATATATATGTACATATATATAAGCATATATAATTATATATAAAAGTTATCAACGAATATCAATATTTAAGAACGATCTGCTTACTCCGTGAGGAATTTGCGCAACTTAGTCTTAAATGAGTACCGACTGGTGGACATTCTGATGTCAACGGGGAGCGCGTTCCACAGCGAAATAGGATATACGAAGAAAGAAGAGTGTATGGTATCAGAGTGATGAGAAGGACAGCTAAGAAGACGGTTAGAAGAGGAACGAAGAATTTTGTCATGAGAAGAAGATAAGTATTGGAAATGCGAAGTGAGATAAGAGGGAGCGTTAGGGGAGCTTAATAGAGAAAATAGAGTGGTCAAGGCCCGCATACTTCTGCGCTGCCGAATGGGCAACCATTTTAGCAGCGATCGGTGTGCGGACACATGATCGTACTTGCGGAGATTAAATACGAATCGAATGCAGTTATTCAGAAGACGGTTGAGTTTATTGAGTAGATCTGCATTCAGGTCGAGGTAGCACACATCACCATAGTCAATAATAGGGAAAATTAAGGTCTGCACAAGCATTGCTTTGATGTTCGATGGTAAGAAGTTTTTAAGGCGGTATAGATAACGCAATACTCCTGTAACCTTCTGACAAATACTTGTTACTTGAGCTTGCCAGTTTAACCTAGAATCTACATGTAAACCCAGATCTTTCACACTAGGACTTAGTGGAATTGGACTGCCGTCGAAAACAATTGGAGACAGATCAGTAGGGTCCACTCTGGACACCATCCGGGGACTACCTACTAACACAGCTTGGCATTTATCAGGATTGACGGCAACACCGAAGCATTCAGACCAGTGCTTAATGTGGTGTAGGTCAATGTTTAAAGCATTGATAGCATCATTCAAATCATCGACGCGAGCCTGGGCATATATTTGTAAATCGTCAGCGTAAAGATGATACGAACACTGAAGTTTATGAGTGATGAAATTAATAAAATTGAGAAAAGAAGAGGAGAAAGAATGCCGCCTTGGGGAACGCCAGTATCTAAATAAAGCCAAGATGAGGTTGACTCATCAAACTGCACCGCCTGCTGACGTTCCCGAAGATAAGATGAAAACCATTCCAGTACCTCATCAGAGACCATAAGATGGGACAATATGGAAAGAAGGATGTCGTGACTGACAGTATTAAAGGCGTTGGAAAAGTCAATAAGTACCAGGCCGGTTACTTTACCGTCCTCAACCGCTGCCCTAATATCGCCAGTCACTTTGAGGAGAGCGGTAGCGGTGCTGTGTCCGGGTCTGAAACCGGACTGCAAAGGACTTAAAAGGGAATTATGATGGACAAAGTGGGAAAACTGCTTGTGGACACAGGCCTCAAGCACTTTGGACATGAAAGGAAGGATGGAGATTGGACGGAATTGGTTGGGATGAGATGGATTAGTGACTTTGGGCAGAGGACGGACATAGGCTTTCCGCCAAAGTTTAGGGAAAACACCGGAATCAATGGAACGGTTTATGATGTGGGTGATAGCCGGTAGTAGATGTTCCAATAAAGTAACTATCATGCGGCGACTTATGCCATCGCAACCCACAGCATTGGATTTTATGGAAAGGATAATCTTTTTGATCTCATCCTCGGTAACTGGAGTGAAACGAAACGGGGATATATTGGGACGCGTTAGACTAGCTATTGAGGCAATGGTACGTGAGGTTGATGCACGATCTAATTTCGATGAAGTGGAGAAATGGAGATTGAGATCGTGAAGTCCAATTGAGCTAGGTAGGTCCAAATGTCGCGCTTTGCCTATACCTAGAGTTCCAAGAAACTTCCAGATATCAGCAGAAGAGGAGGATGAGATGTTGTTGAGAATATGGCGGCGTTTAGCGTTACGTATCATCTGGTTACACCGGTTTCTGGCAGCTCTAAAAGAATTCCAGTTATCCTCCTGACGATCCCTTCTGAACTTGCGAAAAGCTCTGTCTCTACGCCTCATCGCCATTCGAATGCCTTCGGTCATCCAAGGCGCTGGTGGTCGCTTAAGTTTTATCTTTTTAACAGGAGCATGGACATCATAAATAGTTAGCACCGTTTCGTTGAAGATCCGAACCTTCTCATCAACAGATGTAGCTTGAACCAAGGGGTCCCAGTTGATCACGGATGCATCTTTCTGCAGCTTGGCAACGTCAATTTGTGCAAAACAGCGCCTGTGCAGGACCTTTGGGATAGGTTTCGGGGGTTTTAGGTTATAGGATAGGAAAATTAGGTCGTGACGGGAAAAACCAGGGGCTATATGTTGACCGTGTGATGGGACGAGGGAAGGATTGGATGTGAAAATTAAGTCGAGCAATGTATCATCACCATCAAGGTTATGGTGAGTGGCTTGTAGAGGCAGGGCGTGAAGGCTGGTCGACTTAATTATATCTAGGAGTTTTTGGGACCGAGGGGAGTTGGGTAATAGGAGATTGGTATTAAAATCACCCATGATGATGTGATGTGTATACTCGGAACCCATAGATTCTAAAACTGTTTCAAAATCAGTGAGATAGTCGAGAGAGGGGGGACAGTATACCACACCAACAATTGCTTTACTGGACCCTGTTCCTACATCCAGAAAGAGATACTCAGCGGGTGAGCCGGGGCTGGAAGAAGCTAATATTTTATAGTTCAAAGAGCTACGAAGATAGATAGCAACGCCACCCCCACCACGACCACAAGCCCGGTCATGCCTAATGAGATTAAAACCAGGAAGAGAGTATAGAGAAGATGGAAGATGTGGTTTTAACCAAGTTTCCGAGATTAGGAGAGCATGGATATTTTGGCCAGTAAACACTTCCAGCAGTTCGTTGAAGTGACTGGGTACACTTTGAGCGTTGATGTGGCACACATTGAACAAATTGGAAGAATGGGAGAAGGTTCGACCCAGAAAGTCACCAAGAGTGTCGGTATCGGACGCGGAGTGAAAACTGTCGTCGCTTGATGCAGATTCGTTAGCAGAATAATAAGAATTATCGTCAAATAACATAAATAATAAAATATATAACTATAAATTAAAAATATATAAAAATAATAAAGAATAAAGATACCTATAACTAAACAAAATTGAGGTTGTGTGGTGTTACACTTAAGTATCTCCACAC
Organism: Agriphila tristella; assembly: GCA_928269145.1. NCBI lineage: Eukaryota > Metazoa > Arthropoda > Insecta > Lepidoptera > Crambidae > Agriphila > Agriphila tristella. Next base: position 13,082,790 of record OV743445.1, read on the forward strand.
CACCCGCCAGCTTAACATTACCACAGAGAGAAACAAAGTACAGCAGTAAACAGTAATAAACAATAACAAAACACACAGGTCTGAAAAAAAAGCATTACATAATAACCTTAATAATGGTAAAAATGATGAAGAAAAGTTAAGTTGGTGTGAAATATTAGTTAGGCAGTATGTAACTTCCTTAGCCTTCTATCAAACAAAAAGACATAAAAAAGATAATTGACAGGCATGGACAAGACAATGGGTGCACTCCAGCAGGCCAACCACCGAGTAATCGGTCACTACGAAGCACACTTCAACCATGGAAAGCAAAATATTGATGGCGATTGGCGATCGATAGCTTAGCGATTGGTGTGCTGGAATGCGCACAATATGACAGCACATGGGCTATATTCCGAATCACGACAAAATCGATGTCAGCGCTCACGCTATCTGTCAAACCCATACAAAATCACCGACTCGGAACGCATTTTAGTGCGCTGTCATCGACCCTAGCGCGATTCGGAATGCAGCCATGACAATGACAGACGACTCGCAAGTGAGAGAAAATAGAAATAGTGACATGTAAAATAATTTGCATTTACACGGAAAAGTCAAAATTATCGAAACAAAATAAAAAAACAGTGAAATGTAGGTACGCTGGTACAATATACAAGTTAAAGTTACCTACCTACACTGAATAGATTGCTGGGTTATGAACAAAAGTACATTACAACATGAAGTATGTAGAAGTTACATTACAACAAGAAGTCTGTAGAAGTTACATTAAAAAAACCATGAAAAGAAAAAAGAGCAAATCACAAGATGCATGTAGAAGGCAAGTATTAACGATAGATACCGAACTTATTCATCATGATTAATAAAATTGTACATACTGACACAAACAAACAACACTAATACAGTCACTTTTTCTTTTGACCGGCAGGTCCAGCAGCACGTCGACTCGCAGCGCCCGATGAAGCCTCATTTGGGTACCCAGCGATGATAGAATCCAGAGCATCACCGGAGACAACTCTGTGACGCTTACCATCTGCGGTCTTGAGCAATATGACACCATCTTGTGTCCAACAAGACCGCACACCGAAATGCTGGCGAGCTTTATTGAAAATAGCTTGCCGTGTTTTGGTGAGAAACTCTTTAACAGAGATGCTGGTTCCTTTCAAGCTGGTCTTCGACCTCCAGACTGCACCCTTAATGTCAAGCTGAGCAAATCTGACAAGAATGGGACGCTGCTGGTCACGCTCCTTGATGTTTGAAGCTCCCAACCTGTGGCATACTGTGATGGACGAATGAGTGATTTCTTTTTGGCCTAATTTAGTATGGAGGATGTCCAGAACAACATCCTTGCAATTTTCATTTTCGGCCTCATGAACTCCCAAGAAGATGATATCCTTGCGACGATGACGTGTTTCCATGGCATCAATTTGTGTTGTGCACTCGTTGATTTGCTTCCGGAGCAGCCCAAGCATGGCAAACATTAGCTCTCGGAAGGTGCGGAACTCCTCGGCTAATTTTGCAACGGTCTCCTTGCCCGGTGCTGCGCCCTGAATCTGCAGTTCAAGATCTTGCATCCTCTTTGTGAAACACTCCTCCAAGTTCTTCTGTGCAGTGACAATGTCGGATATTTGTGGCATATTGGCTTCTTAAGAGGTGCCCGTGACGTACTAACGTGAAGATCGTGGTTGATGTGCTGGCAGGTGGTGTAAAAAGTGTACTTATTTCACATTAAATGTGGTGCATACGTAAGTAATGTTTTTATTTATTATTCAACCGAAAAACAATAGTAAATTGGTGAAAAAACCTATATTAATAATTAAATTAACTTTAAAACTCAAAAGCACTTCTTTCCGTTTTCGACACCTACCCGCGAAAAAAAATTATTTTCTAACATTTGAGTTCATAGTTGGTGCCATATCTCTGAGAATTTTGTGCTTCTGGTATAATCCAAACCCAAGTTATGAGGGTTAAACGGTTGGGGGGTTAAAGTCCAATTTCATAATTTTTATTGTTGTTTGTGTCCTAATACTAGCTTACATACCAAAGGAGAATGGGCAAAATTTCCCAAGTGTTGTAGCACTTTGAGTTGTATATCATTAGAAAGGTCTCATTTAGTAGATCAAAGTATTGTATGACAGTAAAGCTGAATTCCGCGTCAATAAAAACTTTTTATTGAGTTATAGGAGTTTGAAGATCGTATAAGTAGTATTAAACTGATAGTGTTTTGTATCATATGTGACCATCAAAATGAATAAAAACTCTAAAAAAATACATTCATATTTAAAAAATACTACACATTTTTAAGGGTAACACTTCATCATAATCATCATCATCATCATCATCATATCAGCCGCACGACACCCACTCCTTAGCATAGGCCTCCCCCACAGATCTCCACGACGATCGGTCCTGCACTCCCGTATCCAGTGGCTTCCTGCGACCTTCGCCCTCACGTTGGTTCACCTTGTCGGGGGCATACCCACGGAGTCGAGTCCAGTGCGCGGTTGCCATTCCAGAACCATTCCGCCCCAACGGCCATTGATTCTTCTCGCTATGTGTCCAGCCCACTGCCACTTGAGCTGAGCTATCCTTCTCCGGAATCTCCTACGGATCTCCTCATTTCTGATTCGACCATGCAGGGAAACGCCTAGCATTGCTCTCTTCATTGCAGTCAACAACTTCAAGTGTATAATGTTCCCAACATGAAATGGAGCGGGTAGGTAGCTACAACATGGGCATTCGACATGATTTTTTTCTTATCCATGATTATTCTGAGACCCACTCTTTGGGAAGTACTACGGAGATCTTCGAGCATCGTGTTCGGTCTTCCAAGGTCTCAGACATAAGAACTAATCATCGGCAAAACGAAGGTGTGTTGTGTGAACAGTTTCGGAGAAATAACGTCTCCCTGTAACCACACCTCGCTGCAGTTAGATGGGATTTGTGCTCTGATTCTGTACTCGGACCGGCATGGTGGCATTTTCGTATAAGTACCTCAACACCTTGATATACCTATAGTCCACTTGGCACGTCTAGAAAGACTGCAGTACCGCCCAGGTTTCTATCGAATCAAAGGCTTTCTCACTTTCACGAACGCCAAGCAAAGTGGCAGATTATACTCCTCGGTCTTCTGTATAAACTGCCGCTGCGTATGGATGTGGTTTATTTTTTATGAATAGACTGTCTGCGTGTTTGTCCTCACTTTCACCTGATGGAAAGTGAAGTGGAGGACGAAGATTGAGCACGCAGTCAGTCAAATGCTTATTTACTCTGGCCTTGAGGCTAAGGTCTTTAAAGAGCCTAAGTTATATTGTTCGGGGAATACAGACGCAGGGAGGGCATTAGGTGGCTTAGCTGTTCGAATTTAAAAGTTGGAACCGTAGCGTTTCGTGCGGATACGTGGAATATCGACAACATAAGGATGAAAAGTCACCCTGGGTCTTGTAGTCCAAAGATGAAATGGGGAAGGAGGTATGAGATTGTGTATGTATGTGATCTAAGGAGCTAAATCCTACTCGGAACCCGGCTTGTTCGGGAGATAGGAAGTCGTCGAACCTGCGAGCGAGACGATTCGTAAGGACATCCGAAAACAACTTATAAACGTGGCTTAGAAGTGAGATGGCTCTGGAGTTCTGTAGGAGGGACTTGTCACCCTTTTTAAAGAACAAAATCACCTTATGTTCCATGTCTCCGGCGTTCTGCCCTCGACAATGACGAAATAGAAAAGCTTCTGGAGGACTTTAAGTATCGGCTTATATACCGCCCGCTCTCAAAAATTCTGTAGTGATTCCGTCGTCACCCCCGCCTTGTTTATTTTGAGTATCCATCATTGGGGGTTTGCCATAATCGCTACGCTTGGATGGCAGGTTGGCGATCGCAGTAGACCAAGGTTTTTGGAGACGCTGCTGCCTATCTCTTGATGGCTGTGCTGCCTTAGTCACCTTTCACGAAACGCCAATCATGGTTCTCTCTATTGCACTTTGAGTGACTTGTGCCTTTTTATGAGACCCATCGTTTCGTTAGTGACTACGTTTCACTCTTGTGTCGTCGTCACCAACAACCCACACTGGTCAAAGACTTTCCTGTTGCGACACTGAGGTACCTAAGTAGGACCCGAGATTTTCCGAAGTTTCCCGAGTGCTACACATCCGAGCTGTATTCGACGAGAGAACTTGTTCTCGAAATTGAACTTACCTAACTGGTTTGTCGTCTGACCTATAGTTAATGGTCAAAACCTTCAAGTGTAGTGTATTTATTGTTGTCAAATAAAAAAATAATGGTCAATGAACATGATTCACTGATTTTCTATATTTCTAAACCTTTACTCGCCACGGTAAACTGAAAAATAGAACACTAAGCTCATCATATTAGGTTGCCTGACCATTGACGCGGAGCGAGGCAGCAGAGCGGAGAAACGAAGCAATATTACGAATAGGATTGCATAAAATCTCCGCTCCGCTGTTCTATTGGTTAATATTCTTCGTTTCTTCGCTCCGCTGCCTCGCCCCGCGTCAATGGACGGGCAGCCTTATACAGAGTACATGGAATAGTGCTCATCATATGAAGTAGTGCTCTCAATGGAGGGCATACTTGTCGCAATCAATGATTGAGATGCATTCACTTAAAGTGGCTAACGGATTGTGGATTATGCAAACAAACAAAAAAAATACACAGAGCTCATCAGTGGATCAGCCCTGACACCTAGCATAGAAACCGCTGACGCTGAAATCGGCAAGGAGAGCCTCGTAGTATTCATTAATATACACAATACTAAAAAAACTTCGACAAAAACGTAGCAAAAACCGATATTATTCGTTCTTGATGCTATTTTTTTCAATTATTTTCAAACATTTTTTTTTGACTTTGATGTTACTTAGAAGAAAATATAGGTACTAATTATATGTGATGAGGACAACATAAATATAACATTTAAATATATGTCATATATTGCTACAAGGGTTGGGACACTCTTCATATAAAATTGCCCATTCTCTTTTAAACTTTCTAGGACTTCATGAGTGAGTCAGTGACGAAATCGGGGTTTTTTAGATATCAATAAAATCTATATTATAAAGGCTATGCAATTGAAACTTTATATGTTCAATAAGTCTACTACTGACATCACATTCCGAGAATTTTGTTTATCTAGCATACTCCCAACCCAAGATATGAGGGTTCAAAAAAACGACGAAGCGCTTCGAGAAAAGGTAGGTAGTGCCCTTGCGCTTCGCTTCCTCGTCTTGGCAGGGGCACTACCGTGCCCCCAGATTCTTGGCCAAATCGTATGCTCGTTTGGATTGTCAACTGTCAACTTATTATTTCAAAGCAATGCGTCGTAACTTTATTTACCAATTGAATGCCGCTCATACAGTACAAGCTGCACGGTAGCCCTAGACTAAGGATAGTCTCGCACGCGAGTGGTGATTTCTTCTAGGGCTCTAGGCAAAGTAGAACAAAATTGCCACTCGCGTGCGAGATTCTCCTTGTGTAACAGCCTACTTACACACACAGTTGCGCGTGTACAAAAACGTCAACTGACATCATCAGTTTATTACCGGGTCATTTTGTATTCATTACTATCCAAATTTTGAGGATGTGTTCAGTCCATGAAACTAAACCACTTTCTTTAAGGAACACATGGTCAAATATGTAATAAAATAAAAATTGACTTTCCATACAAATCAAAGAGATCACGTGATCAATTTAGTATGGGATGACCAATGATTTCAAAAGGAAGGATGAGCCCATCCGAATATTTGCTTTATAATTCCTTCATACAAGCAAAATCAGCGACATCTTTTAGATCCCACTCGAACTACTGCCATATTAGAGGTGGGAAAAAAAGATTCCTGAAGTGAACTATTTAGTTCAATTGGAGTTAAGGACAAATTCATTCATCTGGTTCCTTTAAGTCGCTAGTACTTTTAACTTTTTTTTATATTTTTATAATGGTAATTATATCAGTTTTTCGATGGTATTAAGGCCATAAATAAAACGTAAGCATTACAAAATCTCAAACATGTTTATTTCAAATTACATGTTTTTGTTCTTTTTCACAGCTATACTAAACTAATATTATAAACTATTTAAATTATCTTATATCTTTAAACGAGCAACTCTTGTAACGGGTGGCGCAAAAGTAAAGACCCTATTTGGTTCAGCTATAACATTTTTTCTAAATTAGAAAACTAGATTTAGGTTTTTTTAAATGTATATTTGTGCCATTAAATTTCGTACCATTAGGATTTAAAGATGATGTCTTTTAAATGGTGACCTCCAGAGTTGATACACATTTGAGCCCTATTTATGACATTTTGCATAACTTGCCGTAACACTTCCTGCGATATGTTCGTTATTTCTTGACGAATGTTTTCTTTTAGAGCTGCGAGAGTCTGTGGCTTGTTCACATACACCCGAGATTTCAAAAAACCCCAAAGAAAGAAGTCTGGACTGGTCAGATCGGGTGATCTTGCAGGCCAAGGCAAATCGCCAAAACGAGAGATAACTCGGCCTGGAAAAGCGTCCCTCACTAAATCCATATTTATTCCACGTTCTTGGGGAGTAAAACGGTCCATGTTTATTTTCAGTGTATTTTATATTTGTTCACTACACAATTTTCAACAACAGAATGACAGAAAATGTCATATAAAAAAATAAAAGTATTTTCTTTAGTGCCAGTACTTTTGCGCCACCCGTTATATATATATATATATTCCGGTGATCTCGGAAACGGCTCTAACGATTTCGTTGAAATTTGGTATATGGGGGTTTTTGGGGGTAAACAATCGATCTAGATTAGTCTTATGTTTGGGAAAACGCGCATTTTCGCATTTTCATGCGTTTTTCTTTCGACGCAGAATATGGTCGCTAATTTCGTCCGCGGCCGTCCAATGTCCATTTGGTTCAGCGGGTTAGGACGCGGACCACAAGAAATGAGTGTTCTGAGTTCGAATCCCACTCGGTGACTTACTTTTTTTTATATGTTTGTTCAAGTTTATATATTTTTTTATTTTTATTGTTTTTAGACAAGTTTAAAAAATGTAGTTAATGTTGCTTTCGAGTTTTTATTTTATTGAGACTTGTGAAGCAATAGTGCAAAACAAAAAATTACCGATACAAATTTTAAACACAGTTTTTCGGATACGTTTTACACATACTCGTACATTGCTCTGATCCCAAAGTAAGTAGCTAAAGCACTTTTGTTAACACCTAAACACCACCATATTACAATAAATAATAACCAAGCGAAGCTCGGTTCACCCAGATATTTAAATATAAAAAGGAAAGATTTGTTTGTTGGTTTGATTGTTTGTAATACAAAAATTCAAAAACTACTGAGCAGATTTTATAAAACTTTCACCTATTGAAATTATCAGCAAGTAACATTAGCAGTATTTTATCTAAAAAAAATTAGAGATGCCAATGAAAATAGGTATAATGAAACGAAAGCCACAGTATATATTTTTTTCTATAAAAGTAATTATTGATCGGTAGATGATGACATTCGTATTATGATATTAATCCTTATGCAACTAAATAATTACATTGTCAAGGTTGATTATTAACATGCAAATTCCTCCTAAAACATAAGCATCAATATAGGTACCTAAAGTTTTTTAAAGGTAGGTATAAAAATCTTTTTATCGATTAATCTTTTTGAACAAAATCTATAGCTACACCGAAGCGAAGCGAGGGCGGGTCGCTAGTTGATTACATAAATATAGTCTGTTTAATATAACAGAGATTATTATATTCTAGGTTTTTACACAAAGAATAAACCTTAAAGCAACGCTGCGACCGGTCACTATACCACAGAATATATAAGAGTATACTATACTACTTTCGCATTTATAATATTATAATCATCATCATCATCATAAAATTTTACATACCCATTACCAATTAGCAGGGGTATAGAGAAAGACAAAGTACATTTCATCCCAAAAAAATATTCTTCCCGAGGCGCGAGGGAAAGCAAAAAACTTTCCACGCAGACGGCTTCGTGGGCGGCCGCTGGTACTGCATGATTATGGGAGGCAGGAGCTTCGTTTTCTGAGTTCGGTTATTTTGTTTTAAGCGTGAATGCGGTAAATACTTCAATCTCAATTCGCGGTATTGCCATTGCTTTCAGCTTCCATAGTCCAGCTTTTGACATCCGTGTCATAAAAAAGAACAGAGTTTTCGTTATTTTATCTACACCCATGCTTTAAATCCTCTGTAAAAGGTTCTGCAACGGTTAGCTTACTGCTACTATTATAGTATCCGAGCGGGAGGAGGACCTGCTGTGCCGCGCGACCACGCGCTCAGCGTTGCATAATAAAATTCAGTACAACATTATAACACTCTCGCAGAATACATAATGACGAGGAAGGTGAGGAAGGTCAAAGTCAAAGACAAACTTAAAGTCAAAACCTTTATAGATGATACATATCATGGGTGTAGATAAATATCATGGGTGTTTTTAATCCATATGTATTAATATTGTTTATTCCCAAATAAAAATTAAAAAAAAACGGGTGTAGATAAAGTCTTGTATGCAACTGTACATAATTAGGTATTAAAACACTCATGTGATACTATTATCACACGCTTCGCCTCGTGTGATAAACCCACATTCGTGTTTTAATACCCCTTATTATAGTACAGTTGCATAAATAACTATTATGCAACTCCATATTTCTTTACGCACTAGATCATTAGGCAATCTGTAATTATTTGAATTGAAATGTAATGTAGATAATTATTTTTGCAGCAAATATGTTTCATAGGAGACATTTCTGTACGCAGTGTTCGTAATCTATCCTTTCCGTTTACTCTCGTTCTTTGAGTTAACTAGCTATGGAACTAAATGAACTAAGGATCTTTTTATGGACTCAAGTGAACTACATAGTTCATTTGAATCCATATAAATATCTTCAAGTGAACGAGTTCATTTGAGTCAGATGACCCATCTCTATTGCCTCGAACAATAACAAGTAACAGTAAAATATTTTATAATTTATTAAAATTGTTAGACACGTAATAAAAATAATGTAAAGCTACTAATCGATGATACGATATTCCATGTAACTTTTTAACGTTTGCATCATAATTTTTGCAATCTACAAATGCACCATTCGCCATTTTTATGTCACGTCAGTCACCGTCTGTCTACCACAGCCTTCCACGGATGACTGAATCGCGTTGGCCCTAAAATTGTAATTTTAGGGCCAACCAACTGGCGTCACTTCGTAGCGACGTTGACCGTGTCCTTACGCTAGTAATATAATAAGTCTATGGGGATGACCAAAATTTTGTGGCGAAATTTGACGCATATGTTTCTTAGAGAAAGGTGTTTAGTTTCATGGACTGGACACATTCTTAAAATTTGGATGGTAAGTTCAAAATGACCCGATACAGGGTTACTGGAAATATGACTTATTCCTGCTAAGGGGTTATAGATGAAGCCAAAACAAATATTTTCTCTTATGTAACTTTTTCTCCACAACGATACCATAAGATACCACAATAAGTCACAGACAGAACTGCCTTTGGAAATAATTAAAAATACCATGAAATGCTTATTATGTGAGCTCATTTAAATAAAGACATTTTCATTTCATTTAATTCCATTTCTCGAAAAGTTAATAGTTTTTGAGTTGGTTGAAATTAAGTTTTTTTTTTGTTACCAAAAGTACGTTTTTAGACACAAACATTTTAAATAAAAGTTACCTACTCAATCGATTCCGTTTTTTTTTTATTATTTTGGGATGAAAAAAAAACTTACTAATAAAAAAATTACAAAAAGTACTATTACGTTATTTTTTCCAGGTTTTTGGAAATAGCAGCAATAGTATCTTAAAAAATATCCTACTACTAACTAAGCGTGCAATATATTTTAAAAACATCACCATCTATTAAGCTTTCAGTTTAGGTATAAAACTTATTAATACCTAACTTGAATAAAAATGAGAAATTAAGACCTAAGTATCTAATAGTAATCCCATTTCATGTGGAAAATAAAATCTACTTTGAGCGCTACCTACAGAGGTGGCCGTATTATCCCACTTTTATCATAAAAATGTGAAAGTTTGCTTGTTTGGATGTTTGGTAATCAGTCACGTAGAACGACTAAACGGATTTGGATGAAATTTGTCACACAGATAGTTTATAAACCGGATTAAAACACAGAAGGATACTTTTATCCTGGTTTTCTAGGGATTTTCTCGAATGTCAACGCGTATGAAGTCGCGGGCGGAAGCTAGTATGCCATAAATGGTCGTGCTTACTATAAAAACTTTGGTCCGAGTGAGTTTGAGACAGGATTATTTTCCACCGATGCCATAATTAGGACACTGCCCTAGCAATACCTAGTATGTACATAGCTAATAGGTAATAGGGTATTTTCCAAATTTTTGAAAACTGCTTATATTTAAGGATCGGGACGAACAATTTAACAGAAAAATAAAAATTAATTAATTAATGACTTTTTTTCTCCATTAAACCAATTAAAATCAAATTTATTTTTAATTGTTTTGAATTTACCGCCAAAACGCTCGGTTCAATGACATCTACTGAGTGACGTCAACTTTGTGTAAACTATAGAGTAAATTGTAACACAGACTAAAGATGTTGAAAATGTTTACACAAAGTTGACGTCACGCAGTAGACGTCATCGAACCGAGCGTTTTGGCGGTAAATTCAAAAGCATTAAACATATATATGATTTTAATTGGTTTAATGGAGAAAAAAGACATTATTTAATTTATTTTTATTTTTCTATTCAATTGTTCGTCCCAATCTTTAAATATAAACAGTTTTCATAAATTTGGAAAATACCCTATTATTATTGTCTTGTCAGTCATTAAGGAAAGGCTGAAGTCTGAATGGTTTGCTTTCAACGGTTTTTTTTGGTAGGGCTATGTGCGAGTAATTAATTGTTTTATTAATCTTTATCATAATTAATACTGATGACGAAACAACAATGGAAAAGTTGGATAATCAAATAACTTTTCCATTATTGTTTCGATTTGGGTGGTTTACGTTCGTTACCAAAACTTAGCCTCGCACATTTTTTTTATTTATGACATTTATATAAAATAATGTGCGCGATGCGATAAGAAGTGAAGTTGTACCTATCTAGGGCACATTGAAAGTTTTGCACTTCTGGCAAAACACAAATATTTGTACCTATATAGAGTGTTATGTTTTTTTAATGCGAAGTTCGTTGCCCGTAAGAAAAAAGATACATTTTTTTTAGGAGTTTGAAACTTCGCTTTCGCCACAAGTTTTCACTACTTTACTTCTAAATGGTTTAAGAATTGAATATCGTAAAACATTGGTATGCAGAATGTAATCGTTTTCTTGTCTCTCCTATTCATAGACTTAGAAATTTTTTAGCTGCATGCTCCTATTAGTCCGTCCGTAAGCACGCGACAATTTGGCTAAGTCATATGACATCACGATGAAATTCACGCCAGATAATCGCAAACAAAATTGGCCGGTAGCTTGAGAAAATCCTTTACTTCCAGTTAAAAAATACTTTTGAAGGACTTCCGGCCAGATATGGCTTGGCAGACTTATTTATTCTCAACCACACTGTATATTGTTTGATTTATAAGTTGCTTAAAACTCGCCTTCTACGTGTGGCCATCGTAAATTGACGATCCTAGAACAATACCTAATGGAAAAGTTAGATAATCTAGCTACTTACTTACGTAAACAAATAATGACGTAAATAAAACTTTATGACACTAATCAAAACAAGGGCTAATAGGTACTACGAAAGCTGAAACTGACCTGCAGATCAGCGTGGAAGCTAATTTGATAAGCTGGTATGTAAGTAGGTACCTACCTACATACCCACTACAGAAAAATGCGCCAGTAGTTTAAGTCCAGTACTAATCATCATCATCATATTAGCCGCACGACACCCACTGCTGGGTGTAGGCCTCCCCCAAGGATTTCCACGACGATCGGTCCTGCGCTTCCCACATCCAGTGGCTTCCGGCAACCTTCACCAGATCGTCGGTCCACCTTGTCGGGGGCCTACCCACGGAGCGCCGTCCGGTGCGCGGTCGCCATTCAAGAACCTTTCCGCCCCAACGGCCATCGGTTCTTCTCGCTATGTGTCCAGCCCACTGCCACTTTAGCTGAGCAATCCTTCGAGCGATGTCGGTTACTTTAGTTCGCCTGCGGATCTCCTCATTTCTGATTCGATCACGCAGGGAAACGCCGAGCATGCTCTCTCCATTGCACGCTGGGTGACCTTGAGCCTCCTTATGAAACCCATAGTTAGCGACCACGTTTCACTGCCGTAAGTCATCACTGGCAACACACACTGGTCATAGACTTTCGTCTTGAGACACTGAGGTAAATCAGACACGAAGATTTTTCGGAGCTTCCCGAATGGCCCATCCGAGTTGGATTCGACGAGAGATCTCTTTCTCAAAGGTGGACCTACCCAACAGGACTGCCTGTCCTAGGTATACATAATGGTCAACAACTTCGCCAGTACTTATATTGGTTCCAAAAACTCTTTCTCTGTCTTTTTCTTTAGTGTAAAGAGTAATGAAAATGACCTAATTTTTTTATTATTTATATATATTTTTGTTGTTATTTTGAGCATAAAGTCACTTTAAAAAAAGTAACCGTTGGATATTCTTCTATATGTCACAATGCAAAAGCATCCGTGCCTTCCGAAGCAAGGAGCTCGAAGTAATAAAATTTTGGTCACCCATCCCATGACCAGTGCAGTGACCCTTGTAAAAATCGCCGAATGCCTTTGCACCATCGAGTTCCTCAATGATAGAATACCACCTACTGTTACTCATGATCCAAGGTCTGGCATTCCGGGATTGACACTTGCCTACGTCACTCACTATCCAGTTGCGCGACTTTATAATAACAAAACAAGCAATAAATGAAGGAATTTTTTCCTGTTATTCTCATTACAAAATTATTATTAGTAGGTCCCATCCCAGTGCATTTTAATTTGTGATTTATTTTTCTTAGCAAACGAAACAGTTCAAGTTAAAGATGAATGAGCGTAACTTTCAATACCGATAGCGGAGATGACATAGGCAAGTGTCGCCTACGTGACTTCCTTTGTCTCGAAATGCCCTAAGGGGCCATCCATAAATAACGTCACACGTTAAGGGGGAGGGAGGGGGTCGGCGAAGTGTGACAAGGGGGTGGGAGGGGTTCTAAATTTCGTGACGTTACATTTCAAAATGAATTATATTGAAATAAACCAAATTTCGGAACTGCTGTTTTAATTCAATAATTATTTATAGATGTAAAATTTTAAAATATGTGACGTCACACCAGGGAGGGGGAGGTCTCACAAATGTGACCAGCTGTGACAAGGAGGAGGGACGGGGTCAAAAATCGTGACATTCGTGTGACGCAATTTATAGATGGCCCTTAATCTAACTGCTGCCTGGCGCAGTACATTATTCCTTCCTTCCTCGTGGTCAAACTTAGTGGTCAAAGTGATTTGTCCACGAGGAATTTTGATGTACCATGCTGTTGCTCACTGTACTGTGTACGGCCAGGATTATGAATCGGATACATTCATTCATCATTGTAATGTAGCGATTGTGTTGTGTCATTAGATAGTCCCAGTCAGTTCATTCCTGACTGCTAACCGAACTGCACGTGTGTGATAAGCTGTACTTATCCACGTGGAAATGATATCGAAGTATTTTGTTTGTAACATGTGGTACTGAATGACTGTGTTGTTTATAATTTTCTTCAGTTTAAGAGCGAGCTTTTTTAAAAAATGTGGGTTTTTACTATATGTTTCGTTTTTGCACTGCATTTAATGGGAGTCAGCTGTGGTAAGTTATTAAAATATTAGATAGATTGGTATTTATGTTGTACTAGTCTATCTAGATTATACTTATCTTTTGTAATCATTCAATTAGTCTACTTCGAAGAATCGCGATAAATTTCTGACCTAGTGTTTTTAACTTTTAAGAAATCCTTTCTTGAAAGTTAAAACATTGCTGTTTCACAGTCTAGACCACAATGTTTTTCTTTGTTCTGTGATCTAGCTAGACTATAGGCACTAAACTTCTGTCCCCTTACTCTCGACGGGAAATGACGGGATCTAGTTCACATCACCGAAATAGTAAAAAATCTGTTATTTTTGTACATTGAAAACGGTTTTCATGCTTTCCATCTCGATTAAAACTCGATCTCGATTTTCCGATCGCGTCTGGACTCCCGACTTGGGAGTAACAAATGGAACAGAATTTAGATGTAATTATATTCATCAAGTCGAAGTTAATCAGACTTTGTGAAAAGTTTGTCTATAGAGGCCAATCCATCATGTGAATTTTCATGATAATAGCACAGAATACATAAAACTATAGAGTTAAAAGTTATATTTTCGGTCAGGTTTTGGTACCAAGGTTATTTAACTAATTCAGTTTTGAACTATGTTGTGCAATTAAACATGTAACAACAATAACAATTTCGAAAATTACAAGTTTTGCCCATACTATGCCAATGCCGGTGTAAAATGGCACGGACGTAGAATATTTGTAGATTTTCGGAGCACAATTAAAACAGGTCAATCTCGAACAACGGTTTATTGAAGAAGGGATTAAGTACCGAACAAAAGAAATTATGAAAATAATGGCAGCTACCCTCACACTACAATATTTATAATGTCGACTGTTATTAACCAAAAATGGAACTTAATTACGTTGTAATAAGGTTGAAGTAATTTACTTAGTACACATACATTACACCCTACCACTTATTTTACAATTTCCCTTAAACCACAAAAAGAAAATACAATATTAAAATAAATTATATAATACGGACAATTCAATAAGGCACCGGATTGCCATATCTTTCCACCGGCTTTCTAGACCTAATAGAATGCTCAGGAGCGCCCACTGGTGGCGCGGCGGGCGGCGGAACTGTTATCGCGCCCTCGCTACAATCAGCTGACTCCGAACTGGGACACGAATTAATTGAAACCGGTGAACGCTTTCGAATCTGGTCTACATGCCTCTTGATAAGTTGACCGTTTTCCCGAGCTACACTATAAGTACGGGATCCTAAATGTTTTTCAATCGTACCCTTTGCCCATTTATCCTCCCCTGTGCCAAATTCTCTAACCCATACCTCCTCACCTGCCTCAAAGCCACGCGGTATTCCTCCAGCATTCCTAACCTGATTTTCCTGTGCTTTTTGTACGTTAGCTATAGTATTGTCACTCTTTCCAGTACAGAGTAGATCCAATCTAGAACGTAAATTTCGATGCTGCAACAACATGGCAGGCGATTGGCCCGTCGAACTATGAACCGTGTTACGATATGAAAACAGATAAGACTGGAGCGCCGCATCTAATTCGATTTTATCATGTAAAGCTTTCTTTAAGGCCCTTTTGCAGAGCTTAACTGCGTTTTCGGCAGCACCATTCGAAGAAGGGTGGTATGCTGGGGTGAGCGTATGATTTATACCATTATTTGTCATAAAATAAGCCAACTCCCTGCTAGTGAAAGGTGGGCCGTTATCAGATACAATCTCTTTCGGAAGGCCAAACCGAGCAAAAATTTCTCTTAATACTTTAATTACGTCCCCGGCTGACGTACGAGACATTCTGTAGGCTTCAATCCATTTTGTGGTTGAATCCACTACTACAAAAAAAGTATTACTATGAAAAGGCCCCAGAAATCCATGTGTAGCCGACTCCAAGGTTCAGAATGATAAACCCAGGGCTGCGGCGGCGCGTGCGGCGGAGCCGGCGCCTCCAATGCACACACGACGCACTCGCGGCAAGTTCGCGCGATGTCCGCGTCGATACCGGGCCACCAAACGTAACTACGAGCTATACTTTTCATTTTAACTACACCCATGTGTCCCGTATGTAGTTCTTTTAAAATGCAGGCACGTAACTCTGATGGTATAACCATACGATAACCCCACATGATACATCCTGAGTCCAAATATAATTCATTTCGCCTTAAAAAGTATGGTTCTATGTCCGGTGCTGGACACTTATTTGGCCACCCTGAACGTAAAAATATACTAAGTCCCGATAAGGTTTTATACTGTTTACTTTTTTCACTAACTAAATCCCTCGTTATAGGTAAAAAATCTTGAACAAAATTAACGTAAGTTTTTACTTCTCCTTCTACACTACTAGTATCGACCGGTAACCTGGATAATGCGTCTGCGCTGTTCTTTAATGTCGGTACATACTCAATATCGAACTGATACCCTGATAAAATAACCGCCCACCTCTGTAACCTACTGGCTGCCATCGTCGGTATACCTGCCTTTTCTCCAAAAATACTAATAGTCCAATTAATGAGCATATTTGTTGTATGG
Source organism: Agriphila tristella (assembly GCA_928269145.1). Lineage (NCBI taxonomy): Eukaryota > Metazoa > Arthropoda > Insecta > Lepidoptera > Crambidae > Agriphila > Agriphila tristella. The sequence continues at coordinate 13,099,113 of OV743445.1, forward strand.
AGACTTCCGAATAATTCTCCCGTCTATGAAATTTGGCATGTGATGAAGTTAGGTAATAAAGATTACAGATGCACAATAAGCCAATAAATTTTGTAACGAGAAGTTAGGTATTTTTACCTAAATATGAAAATTGCTTATATCTATCCGTGAATATTTCCTCGGGCTGAAACACTTCCTGTATACGTACTTATGTACGTTTTAAAATAAGTATGTAAAGGAATCCAATCTTTTTTCGATTTTAGAGGTACTTCAAATTCAATTTTTAACATTTTTCAATATATCTTCTATTGAAAAAATTATCTGTTGATTATTATTTTTTAATATGTTTTTGTATCTTTAAATACATAGCTTTGTTCAGTAAGCCAATAAATTTTCTTCTTCAATCATATTTTTTAAATTTTTTGACTTTAAGAGGTTATTTACGTAATGTGAAAAAATAGTCGGTCCACTTTTATACGTTTATTAGATAAATTATTTTATATTAAAACAGATTTAACAATAATCCAATCATTTTTTGAACGCGCATATATTTTTAAGGATAGTCGCCGATTTATGCTAGAGCATAAGGGTTGACCTCAACTTGACTACTCGGCGCTGCTTTGCCACGCACTTTTGGAGTAGAGTGTAGGCGAGTTTGGTGGCCACCGTGCTCACTACAGTACATAGTCTAAAACAAAGTCGCTTCCCGCTGTTTGTCACTATGTATCCTTAGATGTTTAAAACTACGCAACGGCTTTTAATGCGGTTTTAGTGATAGAGTGATTCAAGAGGTAAGTTTATATGTATATGTTACGGCTAATACCCGAAGTGCGGCTAAACCTAGTTCTAGCCGGCTAAAACTAGGTGTAGCCGATAGCTGTTGGCTAAAACTAGGTGTGACCGATCTGCTTTACTCCTGTAGGTCCCGGGTTAGGTTAGAAAATTAAATTTCGAGGTTATTTTTTTTTAACAGACAACAGAAAACCTTTCTTTATATCCCATCCTGCACCTAGTTTTAGCCGGCTACACCTAGTATTAGCCGCGAGCAAATCGGCTACACCTAGTTTTAGCCAACAGCTATCGGCTACACCTAGTTTTAGCCGGCTACACCTAGTTTTAGCCGGCTAGAACTAGGTTTAGCCGCACTTCGGGTATTAGCCGTAACATATACATGGTGTCAAATTCCACACTACACCGAAGCGAAGCGAGGGCGGGTATCTATATGTTACAGTAAAAACCCGTTTTTAGTAAAAACGTTTGACTAGTCAAAACTAGTTTTTACTTAAGGCCTTTGTTGCAATTAGTATTTACTGCTGCTAAATAAATATTATTAGTTAAAACTAGTTTTGACTAGTCAAAACGCGTTTTAACAAACTGATTCAGTAAGAACTGTTTCGAGCTAGGTCAAACTTCATCGTACCTCATTCTGATTGGTCAAGAGATGTCACCTGACTCGGGGGTGACACCTGTTGCTTTGTAAACAGCAAACGTAGATACGTCCGTCAAACGTAGGTACGTTTGCTGTCAGTTATTATAATAAAAGAAAATATTTCTGTTGTCTGTTATAAAAAAATAACCCCGAAATTTAAGGCTCACGCTCCGCTGCGCTTCGCACTCGCCTTAAATTTCTAACCTAACCCAGGTCCTACAGGAATAAAGCAGGTTCTATTCGATTCGATTCGCTTGTGATTGAGTCATTTCTCCAAACACGATTCTCTAATACTAGTTTTAACTAAAGCTCTCAGTAAGAACTAGTTTTAACTCAAATTGAAATACACTTTGTAGTAAATTCTAGTTTTGACTAGGTAAAACTAGTTCTTACAAAGGTACTTAGTTAAAACTAGTTTTGACTTGTCAAAACGGGGTTTAAGGTGACATATACATATAATAAAATCGTAACGAGGCCACTTCTGTACATTCAACATTTTTTCAAAAAAGTGCTCCATGTTAAGTATATGATACTAAACCCAAAACAATCGTTTTTGGAATTTTTGTCTGTTTGTTTGTTTGTTGGTATGTACGCGCATAACTTTTAAACTACTGGACCGATTTGAACAAACCTTTTTTTATTATATTGGCAGTATAATCTTAGGTACAATTCATTACGCTATGTCATAAAGGAGATAGGTAAAAACAGTATCGTAACTAGGGAATGCAAAACCGAAGTGAAAACGTTTTTTTTCCGGTTTTGAATCCAAAACCGGTTAAAACCGGTTTTGAAGAAAATATTGGAAAATGTGCAATACTAAATTTTTATTGATTTAGTTAAAATGTTTACAATTTTAAGAGTATCCCTATTCACAGTTTATCAAAAAATGCACAGTTATCAAGAACATTACCATTTTACACAATTTTTGTAACGCCAATCGATCCTGCTTCTCGATGATCAAATACTTCTATGGTATGGGGACCAACCCAAGTTTGAGACTAAAAAGTCAGACATCTCAACAAACTCCCATATATTTCGTAGGAAATCATTGCAGGTCCTAGGAAATAATTTGTGTAATATTTAAAATACAAAAAATATAACTAAGGGCAAATGATTACGTAGACGTAATAAGCTACTAAAGAGCTCATTGTTTTCATATAAATAAAACAAAATATACATACAATTTGTTTGGTTAGCGATGTCGGAGCTTTTAAAGGCATAATTATATGCCGTTGATAATATTGATCATAATAATGATCAATTTTATCGACATAACCCCCCACATGTTGGGGTCTATCCCCTCTCCTGTTGGAATGACCCGCATTTTAAATTTGACTTTTAATTTTAGATGGCCGAAAATTTATTGATTTCTCCGGATTTAAAAGTCCTACAGTTATAAAAGAAAATACTTTACGAAAGCTAACAATATCATCTATCAAGTAAAAAAATAAATTATGTAAACTTTTAACTTAAATAGGTATGTCAAAAAATTACTAAAATAATTTTTAATTCGAAATGAGTGTGGTTTTTTTTTCATTTTTACAATACATAGAAATATTATCTACAAAACGACATCAAAATTATTGCTCTGAAATGCTGTGGCTGGCAAACGCACATCAGACACAATTCAAGCCATAAGAATCCTCATCAAAAAGGCAAAAGCTAATAGCACGAACCTGCATTATGGTGTTTATAGAACTGGAAAAGGCGTTCGACCACGTGCCTCGCGATCTGCCCCCCTAGCCAAAGTAACATTTGCAAATTTTCGTTATTGCTTCGCTTTCGAAACATGTATGGATTTGACGTTTTAAAATTCGATTGTTAACGAAACCTTATGTCAATCCCATACATGTTTCGAAAGCGAAGCGATAACGAAGATTTGCCAATGTTACTTTGGCTAGGCCCTCTGATCTGGAAAGCCCTCCACGCGCATTCTGTCCCGGAGTTACACATCGCACTTTTCATCGGCATGTCACAAATGTCTCAATCTCAACACAATTGGTCTGCCGTGCAGGCACGAGTGTAAGCTTTGACTTGATGGTAGGGGTACATCAAGGGTCTACTCTGAGTCCACTTCGACTGTGGAAAGGAAAAAATGCTAAAGCGCCACTTTGGCCATTATGAGTTATATATATCATTGGATAGCGCTTTTTTTTCTGCGTCGATCTGTCTAGGTTTCAAAGCAATCGGAGCACTTTTTTGGCGCTTTAGCATTTCTAAAATTCAACGTTTTTCACAAATTTACGCTGTCAATATGACTAAAGCGACGTATTTTTATTATTTTTGTAACAAATGTAGCATAAGAATTTTTATCCGGTCCACCTTTATTTCATTTGTACCACTTGAGCAATTTTCGTTTATTCAAATTTGAAAAGTAATGGTGATTTAGTAATTTAAGTATTTTATAGACTACAATGGTTTGGCGCTTTAGCAAAACATCATTGGTTTAAGAAGTAAGAACGGTTGGCGCTTAAGCAATTTTTGCTAGCTGTTTGTGTTATTATTACTCTAGTACGTTAGCGAAAATACTACTCTCAGATTTATTGATGCAACGTATATTACAATACAGAAGTCATAATTTGACATTATTTCGATTAACTGAAACATAGTAATACTAATTACTTCACGCTTCCAAGACACTCAATGGGAAGTCACCGATTTTGATGCTTCCCTGGTTTCACCCACCCAAATAATGTTGACCTCTGCACTACTCAGGTCGTCGGAGTATGGCTCTCAAACAGCTGAATAACAACCGATCACTACAGAACTTCTTAAAGCGGGTGATAAGCCAATACTAAAATCCTCCAGAAGCTTTTAAATTCCGTCATCGTTGAAGGCAGAACGCCGAAGGCATGACTCACTTAAAGAACTACAGACCCATCTCACTTCTGAGCCATATTTATAAGTTGTTTTCGAGTGTCTTTACGAATCGTCTCGCTCGCAGGTTTGGCAACTTCCAACCTCCCGAACAAGCCAGGTTCCGTAAAGGCTTAGCGCCATGGACCACATCCATACGCTGCGGCAGGTCATACAGAAGACTGAGGAGTATAATTTGCCACTCTGCTTGGCGTTCGTGGACGTGGACTAAAAGACAGCCTTTGATTCAATAGAAACCTGGGCGGTACTGCAGTCTCTCCGGAGGTGCCAAGGGTAGTGGACTGCAGGTATATCGAGATGTTCAGGTACTAACACGAAAATGCCACCATGTCGATCCGGTCGAGTACGAGTACAGAACTAGAGCACAAATCCAATGCAACTGCAGGGAAATGTAATTTCTTTGAAACTGTTCACTGCTGCATCAGAGGACATCTTTAAACTCTTAAACTGAAAAGGACTCGGCATCAACATTAATGGTCAATACCTAACATATCTTCGTTTTACCGATGATATAGTACTGGCTGAGATCTTGGAAGAACTGAACACAATGCTCGAAGATCTCAGTAGTGCTTTGCTCCCCAAAGAGTGGGTCTCAAGATGAACATGGGTAAGACGAAAATTATGTCGAATGCGCATGTTGTGCCCGCTCCAGTTCATGTTGAGAACACTACACTTGAAGTTCTGGGATGGGCAGCATTCGGGAAACTTTGAAATATCTTCGCTTCAAATTTACCTTAGTGTCTCAAGACGAAAGTCAGTGCGTGTTGTCAGTGATAATAATTTACCGCAGTGAAACGTGGTCGCTCACTATGAGTCTCATAAGGAGGCTCAAGGTCACCCAGCTTGCAATGGAGAGCCATGATAAGCGTTTCCTTGCGTGATCGAATCAGAAATTAGGAAATCTGCAGGAGAACTAAAGTTACCGACATCGCTCGAAGGATTGTTCAGTTGAAGTATCAGTGGGCTGGACACATAGCGAAAAGAACCGAGGGCCGTTGGGGCGGAAAGGTTTTGGAATGGCGACCCCATACTGGACGACGTTCCGTGGGTAGGCCTCCGACAAGGTGGATCAACGATGGTGAAGGTCGCGGTGCGCCGCTGGATACAAGCAGCGCAAGACCGATCGTCGTGGAGATCCTTGGGGGAGCCCTGTACCCAGCAGTAAGTGTCGTGAGGCCGATATGATGATGATTTTAATATTAGCCAGCAAGTTTTCAGAAAAAATAATACAGCATTAATTTTCACCGTGCATCACCATCACCACACCGCACTGCAACTTGCAGACAAATTCCAATGTGATTTGATCGGATGGCAGTAGCCGAGCAGTAGCATAGCAGTCGCCTCTCCAAAGGCCGCCGTTTACAGTCCACCAGGGCGATGCCCGCGGACTGCTTCAGCAGCCCGCGCACCAGGGCATAATAATAGACAATTAACTGAAACATAGTAATACTTATTACTGATATCGATAAGTAAAAAAGAAACCTAATATAGAGTAATTGAGTTGGTGTTCAGCAATACTTGTTTGCATTTATTCTACAGCATTGGTGCATTTAAGCAATTTTCCCTAAAGGGTTCGGGTAAATCATCGCCAACATGGGTAATTGAGTAAACTTTTCTTCACTGCATCCGTTAAAGTTAAGGTCATTAAGCATTTTGTCATTGCCCTAGAAAAGATCATTGCGACTTATAATCAGTTTTCACTGACTGGGTTCTTACAATATTGTGGACATAAGTAATTTTTTCCTGACTGGAGTTTTCTCAAAAAAAATAAGTATTTTTGCTTAAGCGACAAGTATTTCACGATATAATAGAATTAGAAACCAATGAGTATTTCCTAAATTTGGGAAAAAAAATAAATGATATGGTCTTTCATACACATGAATTTGCTTACGTTAATAACAAAAAAGTTATAATTTTTTTTTCGAAAAAATGAAACTTTAAACCTCATTTCCCACAACTAGCATTTTGGCGCTTTAGCATTTTTTCCTTTCCACAGTCGACTTGTATTTAACGTCACAATGGATTATTTAACTAATAAAAAGTGTCAACGAAAGGAGGGCCTTAGAATCTTCTCTATGCAGACGACCGACGTGGCCCTCATATCTAACAATGCGATAGATCTCCAGCGTGATTTAAACGGCTGGATGGAGTCGCTGGAAGAAAATGGCCCCAAAATCAGCCGAAAGAAAGCGGAGCTAGTATCATGTATTTTCGATAGCACATCACACCCCGATGACTTTAGCTTCTATGTGGGAAATGACCACCTACCAACAGTCAACCAGTTCAAATACATTGGCTCCGTGCTAAGCTATGACGGAAAGATTGACAGCGACGTCCTCCATATAGCTCAAACGGGCTGGATGAAATGGCGACAGCTCAAAGGCGTCATGTGCGATAGTCGAATGCCTCTCTTTAGAGGCATAGCCATCTTATAGAGATCTTTGTGAAGGGACGAGTTTACAAAACAGCCATCAGACCTGCCATGCTGTTTGGATCCGAATGTTGGGCCACAAATAAACAACATTTAAACAAACTCCATACGTCAGAGAGATGCTGGTCAGCGGGCGTCACTATGCTGGCTAGTAGCACCCATAACAGAAAAGCTGAAAGAGACGTCTACGGTGGTTCGGGCATGTACCGAAGGCGCCGGACGATCACATGGTGAAAATAGCCCTAAACATCCCAACGACGACACGTAGGCGCGATGGAACATCTGCCACTTGGCTGATGACGGTTCAGCGCGACCTGAAAGAAGCCGACATCGACCCCAACCTGACACTCAACCATGCACAGTGGAAGAGAAGGACAGGGAAGGCTGACCCCAAGTAAATAGGAAAAGGCACAGCACAGCAAGAAGATAATGATGAATAATAAATTTCCATAATTGACTTACGTAAGTCGCTATAAGCACCTTCGACCCGTTCAGTCACACAAGTAGGTCACTGAACTGAACTACTTGAAGCAGTCAATCAAAATGGGGTGGTGCTTTTTCGTTTTGTATGTATTGCAAAGCATGAAACTTTACTTAATTTAATCAGAAAAAAACTGGACAAAACCGGTTTTTCGTCTAAAAAACCGGTTTTATTTTGCGTGTGAAATCGACCGAAAAACCGTTTTTTCCGGTTTCGGTGAAACCGGTTTGCATTCCCTAATCGTAACGAGGCCAATTCTGTTAAATTTTAAACTACTGGAACGATTTCAACAAAACTTTTTGTATTATATTGGCAGTAACCTGAGTTATTTCTTCCTTCTACGTTCACGTTCATTTTTTAATTTGAAACCGGTTCAGTAGTTTTCGAGTAATCCTGAAAATACTGGTAAAATAAAAATGACTCGAGTTTTTATGGATCTACAGACATAACTTCTTTGTTTATGAACCGATTTAGATGATTCTTGTTTTGTTGGAAAGGAATACCTTAAGGGTGGTCTCATGTTAATTTCATTGGCATTGAACTTTGGAATTCGAAGATATTCATGAGAACTCCTCAAAATCAAATAGGATCGTGTAAGCTTCGAGTTAGAGCAATTCAGCTGTATGAAGGACTATGTTACGCAAATACTGAAAGTAGCTCAACAGTTACGAGATATTGGTAAGGAAGTAGATGTTGGATTACTAGCAGCGCTTATGTTACAAGGACTTACTGAAGAGTATACATACACCCCTGAAGATGACAATAGAGAATGCAAACATCACACTGACATCTAACTACGTCAAAACAATATTGCTTCAACAGTATAGTCCAATACCTTCAACATCCACTGAGAATGCATTGGTTGCAAGAGATAGCCGTTCAAGGTACAAGAGTAGTTCCACGAACAGTAAGTAAAGGCAATCAGCAAAAACAAACGCAGCAGAAGCGTGAAAAGCAGGAGAAAGAGATAAGATGCTTTATATGCAATGGACCGCATAAAGCATTGATATGTCCGAATAATCCTAATGCAAACAAAGAGAAAAAGGGTAACACTTTTCTAGCTGCTTATAGCACCATCAAGAGTAATGACAATGAATGGGTAGTGGACTCAGGAGCGTCCTTTCATCTCACATGACTTACCGCAAGCTAATTATAGAGACTTTAACAGTGATGTTGATATTAATGTAGCAAACGGCCAAAAGTTGTATGCATGTGGCTCAGGTGATGTCATTAAAGATGAGAGTATGCAATTTGGAGTGAGAGAGGTAAAGTAAGTCCCTGGATTATCTGCAAATTTGTTGAGCGTGGAAACACTGGTGAGTATAAACTTTATAGTTGTTTTTTTCTGAGAAAGGGTGTGATATATATCACCCTTACAAAGTAGATACTTCAAGGGTCAGTAACAAGCGCTTTGCCAATACATTTCTTATGCGAACTTTTTGGGCAGTCATGTGTAAACCAATTTCCATTGGCTAAAATTAAATAAAAATTAGTGACTCATAATAGTCATTACTAATAAATTGGCATCGGATTATATGCACTAACAAAGTGCCAAAAAATTTAAATATGCACTAAAAACTATTAATATGTCCAAAATATGCACAATGAGAACTAAAAAAAAATTGTTTCACCCAATATCAATTTGAACGCCGAAAACGACCTCTCTATATCAACTGATGTCATTGGCCAAATTTGGCGCCATTTCTGGAGAATCTGGAGATACTTTTTACGCAGGGTACCTGTGCCATTAATGAAGGCATTAATGTTCTTCGTTTTCTTCGAAGCTCTGGTTTTTTGCGCGAAATAGCGTCTAACTTTAACTTTATTCGCAACTTTTCGGCTAAGGAATGAGGAATGGCGTTGGCATGTTCAATCATTGTTTACAGTATTTCTATTGATTTAAATAGAGGCTAGCTTAAAAAGCTGCCTATATTTAGCTCCCGCTACTTAAATAAATATGACCAATTGGGAAAAAAGGCTAAAATATGCATTAACGCCGTAATTAGAGAGAGTTATATGCAAATGCATTAAATCTGATATCTACTTATAAACACACTTATTAATTGTTTTATTCAAAAATACCTACCACTATTCTTGAACTCTTGAAACTCTTAATTTTTTTTGATAACAGTGGCCACCAAACTCGCCTACACTAGTCCAAAAGTGCGTGACAAAGCAGCGCTGAGTAGTCAAGTGAAGGTCAACCCTTATGCTCTATCATAAAGCGGCGACTATACTAAAAAATATATGCGCGTTCAAAAAATGATTGGATTATTGTTAAATCTGTTTTAATATAAAATAATTTATCTAATAAACGTATAAAAGTGGACCGACTATTTTTTCACATTACGTAAATAACCTCTTAAAGTCAAAAAATTAAAAAAATATGATTAAAGAAGAAAATTTATTGGCTTACTGAATAAAGCTATGTATTTAAGGATATAAGAACATATTAAAAAATAATAATCGACAGATAATTTTTTCAATAGAAGATATATTGAAAAATAATAAAAGTTAAATTTGGGGTATCTCTGAAATAGAAAAAAGATTGGATTCCTTCACATACTTATTATAACAAGTACATAAGTACGTATACAGAAAGTGTTTCAGCCCGAGGAAATATTCACAGAGAGATATAAGCAATTTTCATGTTTAGGTAAAAATACCTAACTTCTCGTAATAAAATTTATTGGCTTATTGTGCATCTGTAATCTGTATTACCTAACTTCATCACATGCCAAATTTCATGGACGGGAGAATTATTCGGGTTGCATAAGCCCCGTTGATCGGACTATAACTAGAGGTTTGTGGTCCGTCTTCAACAAAAACCTTCGACCATACAAATATTGATGAAACTTTGTAACCCCAAATATGATAGCCAATGCTTCCCTTTGTATTTGCGAGTAGTTAACTTCTGCTGAACTAAGTGTGCGCGAGGCATATGCTATAGGTCGCTCGCGGCCGTCGCGCATCTTGTGAGAGATGACCGCGCCCACCCCGCTCGCGCTCGCGTCCGTGGTCAAGATGATCGGCAACTCCGGGTCATAATGAGCTAGCACCTCGCTCGAAACTAGCAATTGCTTAACCTTCATAAAAGCATCGGTACATTGATCTGTCCAAATAAACTTAGAATCTTTTTGTAAGTAGTAACTTATACAAAGGTGACAACAACATACTGATATTTTTCACAAATTTAGCATAATACATTACTAAGCCTAAAAATGAGCGTAACTCAGAAATATTTGTCGGAACTGGTGCTTTATCCACCGCGCTTAATTTTTGTGGACAAGTATGTACCCCTTCCTTGCTGATTACGTGCCCTAAATAAGTTACTGACTCTGCGAAAAAAGTACATTTCTCTTTTTTTACTTTTAATCCGAAACGTTGCAATCGCTCCAAAACTTTACTGAGCGTTTCCATATGTGAAATATCATCGACCCCCGTCAAAATGACGTCGTCTAAAAATACGCCTACCCTAGGCAAGTGCAAACATTTGTTCTAACTTTCTCTGGAAAATACCCGGACTCGACGATAAACCATAAATTAATCTATTGTATTTAAAAAGACCCTTGTGAGTATTAATCACCGTGAACAACTTAGAAGGTTCGTCGTGTTCAAATTGCGCGTACGCCTGTGACAAATCTATTTTTGAAAATTTTTCTCCCCCATGTAATTTAGCTAGCAGATCTTCTACTTTCGGTAAAGGAAAACGGTCCACTTCAAGGCATTTGTTTAATGTAATTTTATAGTCACCACAGATCCTTATAGTTCCGTCTTTTTTTATAACGGGAACGATCGGCGTGGCCCAATCCGAAGTGTCGACCGGCGTGATGACGCCGTCGCGCTGCAGCTGATCCAGCGCGCGCTCCACAGGCTCGCGCAGCGCGTAGGCGAGCGGCCGCGCGCGCCGGAACACCGGCCGTGCGCCCTCCCTCATGTGCAGCCCGACCGTGCCACCAGTGAACCGACCCAGCCCTTCCTCGAACACATCACTGAATCTGGAAATTAACGAATCCACGTTGAATGACAAACTAGTTTTAACAAAATTACAATTTAAATCGGAAATATTTAATCCTAACTCATATATCCATTGTCGACCCAACAGTGGGTTTTTACCTTGATCCACAACAAACAGATCTAAGGAAATACATTTATCCCTAAATTTAACATTCGGTCTAATTTTGCCTGTAGGAACAATTTTCGTACCTGTATAAAAACAAAGGACTACATTGGTTCGCAATAATGGTAAATCATAAAATTTACTTTTATAAACATCGTAACTAATACAGGAAATAGCACTTCCGGTATCGACTTCCATCAGAATGTTTTTACTTTCTACTTCAACATATTTCATTATGGGCTTATAACAATCATAGCTACTAGTACTACTAAAATTATTCATCTGTACCTGTAACGATTCCAAAGTTCCTTCCGTGTCAGAATCTTCATTTACCTCAATAGTATGCACCGAAATCTTACTCATTACGCGAGGACACACTTTCTTCAAATGTCCTTCTTTGTTACAAACTTTGCAGGTGTACACACGAAATTTACATCCATCCGTATCATGATTAGCTCCGCAAGCCCGGCAACGCCCGCGCTGTCTCGCTGCGCCTTGCGATTGTGACGATGAGGCTCCCGGCGCCGCCTGCCTTGCCCTTGCGTCGTAGCCTCGCCCGCCTCGCTGTCCCGCGCTCCACTGCAGACCGGTCTCGAAGCCCCGGCCGCGCGGCCTGCTCCCCGCGGTCACGTGATGCACCGTTGCCGGCCGGCCCGCTGGCTCGCCGCTGCTGGTGTGTGTGACGCTTTGCACTGCCGCCGCGTTCTGCTGAGCCGCCTCCATCGCTACAGCGACTCGAAATGCCTTTGATAAAGACACCGCTTCCTCCGTGAACAACCGTTGTCTAATATTTTCGTCCCGCAGACCACACACGAACTGATCTCGTAGATTATTGTCTATCTCCAGGTGAAAATCACAGTACTTGGATAACTTTTTCAGCTCGGCTAAGTATTCCGCGATAGATTCTTTATCGTGTTGCAACCGTTGACGAAATTTAAATCTCTCGGCTAGTACACTCGGCTTCGGTTGGAGGTAATTTTGCATTAAAGTTACCAGTTCGACGAACGTTTTCTTTGCAGGTTTACTGGGAGTACACAACGTCACCAACAACTCGTAACTGCCGCAGCCCATCACCGTGATCAACGTTGGCATTTTATGCTCCTCTTTGACATTATTCACGATGAAATACTGCTCCAATCTTTCGATGTATAATGTCCAATTATCCTCTTGGTGGTTGAAAAGTTCTAATTTCCCCACTGACATCTTGAATATGCACCGAACTTGCACACGCGAGTTTTTAATATCGTCGCCAAATAGAATATTTGTAGATTTTCGGAGCACAATTAAAACAGGTCAATCTCGAACAACGGTTTATTGAAGAAGGGATTAAGTACCGTACAAAAGAAATTATGAAAATAATGGCAGCTACCCTCACACTACAATATTTATAATGTCGACTGTTATTAACCAAAAATGGAACTTAATTACGTTGTAATAAGATTGAAGTAATTTACTTAGTACACATACATTACAGGACGGAACAAAGTAATTAATGAAAAAGTCAAAGTCATAAACATACATAAAATATTTTTACCGTGTGGTTCTTCCTGGCACGAACATTGAAGATTTTCTCATTTTCTCATATCTTTAAGCAGTAAAAATAGCTTGGATTTTCTACTATTTATTACCCTTGTTTTGAAAATTTTTACCTTCTAGATCTAAGAGATACACTGGTCGTGCTGGAAAGAATGCTCCCTAACACGACCACGTAGACTTCCGCGGTACCTATTCTTGCATTTCGAAAGGCATAAAATAGCTTTGAATTTTTACTCTTTTTTACACCTATTTAGGAGTTTCTTACTATAAGGATCATAGAGATATGAAGATCATGCTGGAAAGAATCACTTTGTGCCACGACCAAACTAAATTATTATTAAATCAGGGATTCCAAAACGGTATAAAATAGCTGAGAATAATTTCTATTTGTTACACCCATTTTGGAATTTCGTACTATCAAGATCACAGAACACTATATGAAATTGATTATTTTCAGCACGGCCTTCGTATCTCTATGAACTTGATAGGACACAATTCCAAAATGGGTGTAAAAATTAGTTAATATTCTAAGCTATTTTATACCGTTTTGAAATACCTGAATTGACAATAGTTTTAGCTTGGTCGCGCTTCAAAGTGATTCTTTCCAGCACAACCTTCATATGTCTATGATCCTTGTAGTAAGAAATTCTTAAATAGGAGTAAAAATTGTAAAAATTCTAAGCTATTTTATGCCGTTTTGAAATGCAAGAATAACGCGGAAGTCTACGTGGTCGTGTTAGGGAGCATTCTTTCCAGCACGATCAGTGTATCTCTTAGATCTACAAGGTAAAAAAAACAGGGGTAATAAATAGTAGAAAATCCAAGGTATTTTTACTGCCTAAAGATATGAGAAAATCTTCAATGGTCGTGCCAGGAAGAACCACATGCTAGTCGCCCATTTTACGTATTTTTTGTGTAGTTAGTCGCCCGTTTAGTTATTTTGTCGCCCAAAAATAAACCGCTGCCAAGTTTAGTATTTAAGTATCGCCTTTAATTATAAGCCCAATTAATTAATTCCCTTTATTTATTGTATATACTTCCATGTCAGCCGGGAAGCCGTGCCAGGCGCGCCAGGTCCCAGGACGGTCGGTGGTCTGCGTGTGCACCGCTGACTACTGCGACGAGGTCGTCAGGCAAGCCCCCGCGAAGGGACGATTTGTCACTTATACGTCTTCTGAGGTAAGACATTTTTTAAAATGTGAATTTACAGGATTGGTACAAACATGGTTGTGGTTCTATGGATTTCCACATAAGTGTCCAAAACATTTCGAAATCATACTGACATGACATAACATACGTAGGTTACTTTTTTTACACCTTTTCAGGCTGGTGCCAGGTTTGTGACAAAGTCACGTGTTTTGCAGAGGAACGATAATTCAGGTCAGTCTATATATACGTAGGGCTGCCATCCGTCCGGGTTTCCCCGGATTTGTCCTAGTTTGGAGGGCGTACGGGCAGCGTCCGGGCGGTGTTCTGATTGTAGTCCGGGTAAAACCCGGACTATAATTAAAGTCCGGGTTTTGGAACAAACTCCGCAAAAAAAAGTACTATATTCATTCAGCGCACGCGCTACCAGGCACCTCACTTCTCTACGCGCAACCCGCAAAAAATGGCGCTGCGCGGCCATTTTTTTGCGGACTGCCCCTGGCTATTTTGGCATTTATTTTGGCTTGCCACGGTTGCAAAACAACTAAATCAAAATTGTGTTGGACAACCCGGCTCTACATAATAACTAGTAAAACACATATTTTATGCGAAAAAAGGTTTAAAGTTCAATTTTTTTCAGTCAAGTATTGGGTAAAATATATTTTTTAACCAAGCTAAAAGTGAATATAAAAAAAACAAATGTCCGGGGTCAAGGTTCCAAAGTCCGGGGTTCTTAGGCTTCCGGTCCTGGGCGGTAGGTTTTAGAGATGGCAGCCCTATATATACGTAATATGAACCTATTTTTTCTTTAATCGTTATTTTCCTTTAATGATTTGGTACTTACAAACTTACCCACTACTAATTATTTTATTCACAACGGGGTAGTGCTAGGCCTTCCTCACCCGATGTTAAGTGACGATAAGGCCGAAGGTGGAAGCGCGCTACACCCGGAATCCTCATCACTGAGGAACTAGCTATCTCATCTCTACCTGCCGGAAATAATTTTTAAACTGTTGTTATGGTGTCAGACTTAGGTAAGATAAGATGGTGGTAGCTAGCCAGGCGGACTTGAAATAAGCCCTACCCCCAACCCAACCTAACCGAGTACAAACTGTACCCCCCCCCCCCCCCTGGAAATCGAACCCAAGACCCCTGCGTCTAACACGGGTGGGTGATGCACTACACTAGACTAGACCACAGAGGCTGTTAAAACTTATATTTCAAGAAAACCACCACCTATTCCTTTTTATGTTTTCCATGGTAGATAGCGAAGCCATAACCCTAAGCCTGGACCCAAACGTCAAGTATCAGACAGTGGAGGGCTTCGGAGGGGCTGTGACTGATGCCGCTGGAATCAACTGGAAGAGCTTGGCTGATGAACGGCTGCAGAAATACCTTGTTGAGTAAGTTTATCATAGAAAAGTCCGTTACTTATTGAAATAAGAGATTTTCCCACTTGTGTGCTAAACTTACCTTAATAGGTCTTCTTTCACACCTGTGCTCTTCTTTAAGGTCAATCTGATTAAGCAGAACCTCCACTCAACTTCTCATTTACCTCTAGCTGCTGAAACAGGAAAAGAAAATTTTTGTGCCACCACAACCCCTAAAAAGGAAATAGAAAGTAAAAGAACTATATACTAAACTCTAAAGAGTATAATTAATAACTAATCCTTTTCTTTAGGATTATCCGCTATATCTCCAGTAGGCCTATTTTGTAACTCAACTGACAGCTTAAAATTATCATCACTGATCTAAGTTCTAAGTACATTGCTGCTACAGTAAAAAGCAATGTTAGAACTCTCTACAAAAACCCAGTATATACTTACAACTTAGATCAGTGATGATCATTTTAAGCTGTCAGTTGAGTTACAAAATAGGCCCCCTGTTTATTGGTGATACAGTAGCCCATCCCTCATTCTCTAAATAATTTGCAGGAACATTCCTTTCCAAACGAAATAAATATCGTGTTTGTCCCCAGACAGTTCGTACTTCTTTGGGATCACCTCTATATTTATGTTTATTGGTGAAACAACCATCCTTAATTCCCTAAATAATTTGCGAGAACATTTTTTTCCAAAAGAAATTAATTTCATGTTTGTCCCCAGTTCGTACTTCAGTAAGAGTGGTCTCGAGTACAACATGCTGCGCGTGCCCATCGGTGGCAGCGACTTCTCCACGCGCCCGTACGCCTACAACGAAGAGCCCAGGGATGACGTCACGCTCTCTAACTTCAGTTTGGCTCCTGAAGACTTGTTGTACAAGGTACAGTTGGCCGTAGTAGGTAAAGTTATCAGCATACCTAGTTCACATACCTATCAACAAGCATCAAGCTCAGCATTTTATTGAATGAAGTTGAAGAGAAGTGAAGTTGTGAAATCATGATTGTAGTAAATTGAAACATCACCCTAACATTATTTTTGCTGCTAGCTTAAGAGATGAATAAAACAGCCAGTGTAGCGTAGCGTGTAGCTTACAACAGCTATGTGCTAAGAGTAATTGCTTATTTTTAGGGTTCCGTACCTAAATGGTAAAAACGGAACCCTATTACTAAGACTCCGCTGTCCGTCTGTCTGTCTGTTTGTCTGTCTGTCTATCACCAGGCTGTATCTCATGAACGGTGATAGCTAGACAGCTGAAATTTTCGCAGATGATGTATTTCTGTTGCCGCTATAACAACAAATACTAAAAACAGAATAAAATAAATATTTAAGAGGTGCTCCCATACAACAAACCTGATTTTTGTGCCGTTCTTTGCTTGATATTAATAACTACAGCAGGTAGACAGTTGAAATTTTCACAGATGACGTATTTCTGTTGCCGCTATAAACAACAAATGCTAAAAACAAAATAAAATAAATATTTAAGGGGGCTCCCATACAACAAACTTGTTTTATTTTGCCGTTTTTGGGTACGGAACCCTTCGTGCGTGAGTCCGACTCGCACTTGGCCGGATTTTTTTTTACATCTGATTATAGGTACTAAATTATTTTAAACTATTGTATGTACATCATACTTCAGCTGAAAATACTTATACTACTTGTAGTACGCTACATCGAAAATCTCGATAGTCAAGAAAACTGATGGTTCTTGCAAAAAAGCAATGATCATTTTCTTCCGTACACACACCGGCACCTAACTTGGCAAGACAAAGATGAGATAAAAGATGCTCCGAGTTTAGTGTTTGTAGCTACTGCGAATCTTTTGTCTCTTCTTTGTCTTGTCAAGTTATGGTCGATATAAGTGGTTTTTGATGGTGAATTCATCTTCCAGATCCCAATGATCAAGGAAATAATGAATGTTTCTGTGGAGCCTGTACACATCGTGGCCACCACCTGGTCGCCACCAGTGTGGATGAAGACCAACGAGGTGTATGGCGACGAGAGCCAGCTGAAGCCCGAGTACTACCAGACTTACGCTGACTATCACATAAAGTGAGTATTGGTCGGTTAGAAAAATGGGCAAAAGTCCCAGTTTAAACCCGACTACGGGGTTTAACCCAGTTAAACCCCATGGACCATTTTGTTGAACTAAATAAAATCTCTATAAAATTATGAGAAGATTTTCCTTTGAATATTTTTTGTATTGATTCAACACGAAATTGATTTAACATCACATTTGACAAATCAATAAAAAAAGTTTCTACAACATAGGTAATTGTTTTTTTTCTGGGTTTAAACCCAGTAGTCGGGTTTAAGCCGGGCGATTATTCCCAGGAGTCCCCTCTAACACTGTCACCCGGGGTGACAACTGGAATTTTTTATCCCAGTCGTCACCCCCGTGACGAATGGGACGAAAATTTCCCAGATGTTCCCTACAAATTCGTGCCAGAGGGGACAACTGGAACTTTTTTTGTAGCAATTGTCACCCGTGACGGACCTACCGATTTGACCTACTGGTAGGACACCACTATGTACTCGTGATCCTACTGGACTAGGGCTTTTTAGAATATCGTAGTGTCCTATAGTAGGTATCGTAAGTAAATAAAGAACGATTATTCCGAACCTAACCCGAAATCCTATATTTATTTTATATTCAACTAGCTTTTCCTGATGCCCATATTGCTATCAGAAAAAAAAAAAATCCACCTATAGAAGAAATTTACGACGCGCGACGTTTAAATTTTTGTTTCGCTATTTATTGTTTGTAAAGGTACTTGAAAGATACATTTTTTTAAATCTGCGTTAAATTGGCTTTGTTAATATATTTTTTGTTTGAGAAAAAAACACCAGTTTAAGAATTACGGAAACTTAAAACAAAAGAAATAGGGTTTCTATAGATTTAATTTTCATAAAATTTAAAATATTTTCTGAACTGTACTACTCAGACGATGTTGTGCATTATAACATTATAGAACATTTAATTTCCTTTCATTAGACACCCCACACTTGTATATAGGGTTCATAAAATCTTTAAATTAGAGGTTTATCTAATGGCGGTAACTTCTTGGCATAATTATGTGTTTTTTACGAAACGCTCAAGGGTGTCAGCGCGACACTCTTTCTTATCTTGTTCAGTAGGGTCCAAATATCATGAAAATAAAAAAAATCTTATGCGGACGCGAAAACACGCTTCACTCTCAATTGTTCTGAGCCTCGCTCGGACTATTATGTAGTAGTTTGGTATTAAAAATGACGTGAACCAAGGAACATAATTACAGTTTCAGTGGACGTCGGTGCTGACAACAGCTGTACCTTCAGTGAAAAGAGGTATAACTCGAAAAACATGATTGTTGGGAAATTGACTTTAAAGTTTAAAAAATTCTTACTCTTCATCTGAGAATGGTAAAATAAAATTAGTGCTTGCAGACTGTAGATAGTTATGCTAGCTTTGTTTTCTTGTATAATTTAAAGAGAAAAATCTTACAGATTTTTCAGTATTCAAGAAAATGTTCAGTTATATCACTTGACACATTTATTTATTTTGTGTATATTGATATAATAAGACTTCTATCATTTTACACCAGGCACATCTGCTTTCGTGTAAAAGGTACCCTAACCTTAACTCTTTGTATCAACTTTTTAATTGTAGGTTTTTTTGCAAGTTGTCGAAGAAACATTGTTAAACAAACTCTAAATATGAGTAAATAGAGTTTTATTTTGTCGAATCGTTTAAAAAAATCGAATTATATCAATTTACACAACTTTTTTGAAAAAAAACCGATGTGGAAATTGTTTCAACTCTTATCACTAACGATATAACTACTACATTTTCTATGTGAATAATGATATAATTCGTGAAAAATAAATAAAATATTTCGATCCTGCGCTACCTGCATCTAGCGGCTTCCCGCGAACTTCACCAGATCGTTGGTCCACCTTGTCAGGGACCTATACCCACGGAGCGTAACCCGGTGCGCGGTCGCCATTCCAGAACCTTTCAACCCCAATCGCCATCGCCAAAGCCATCGGTTCTTCTCGCTATGTGTCACGCCCACTGCTACTTTAGCTGAGCAATCCTTCAAGCGATCTCGTTTACTTTAGTTCTCTTACATATGTACTTACTCAATTTTTGGATCGATTACGTAGGCTAAGGCCGAGCATGGTTCTCTTTAGAAATCCATAGTTTCACTGTTTCACGTTTCACTGCCGTAAATCATGACTCAAATCTCGATTCGGTCCATCACCACCTCGAGACCGAAAAGCCGCACCTATTCTTCTTAACGGAGACGCAGATAGCAACACCATCGGATGCGGCGTACCTCAACTACCCTGGCTACACTCTTGAACATAAGTTCAAAAAACATGCAGGGGTCTGTGTGTACGTTCGCGATGACTTATGCTGTAGGCGTCTCCGTTGCTTTGAGAAGTCAGGGTTTTCTGTGCTGTGGCTCCTGGTGGACACTGGGGTAGAAAAATCGATCTACGTCGGTGTCTACCGGTCGCACAGCGGTGACCAGGAGACAACTGAGCTCATTGAACACCTCATTGAGACGACGGACGCTGCACTTCAGCGATATCCAACGGCGGAGCTTGTTTTTCTGGGGGACTTCAACGCCCACCACAAGGAGTGGCTGTTCCCATACCAGAAAACTGACCATGCCGGGAGAGAGGCGCGAAGGTTCGCCTTAGCGCTAGATCTCACTCAGCTGGTGGATCAAGCAACGCGGATACCAGATATCGCTGACCATACACCCAACTGCCTCGACTTGCTGCTGACAACTGATCCACACAGACATTCGGTATCGGTCTCATCTCCCCTAGGTACATCCGATCACTGTGTGGTGAAATCCGTATCGAACCACTCGCCTCCGGATGACAGTCCAAAGGGCACGAGACGAGTTTGGCGTTACGAGTCGGCAGATTGGGACGAGATGCGTACCTTCTTTGCATCTTACCCGTGGCGACAAGTATGCTTCTCTTCAGGAGAATGAATGAATGAATGAATGAATGAATGAATACTTTATTGTTCACCATAATAAAAACAAATAAGGACAGTACAGAAGTGGAACAATATTGGCGGCCTTATCGCTGAAAAGCAATTTCTTCCAGGCAACCTTTTATTTACACAGAACAGAAAGAAAAATAAGGAATGGGCAGTTTATGGTGCTTTAAAAAGAGGAACAAAAAACGTTCACTAATATAATTTTAACCTAATATAATAATACAATATTTACACAAATCTACTTATATAATTTATATATGTATGCATAATATATAAATATATATATACATGTATATGTAATAATATAGATAAACATAATATATATAACAATATACCATATTTAGATATAATTCAATAAATATCGTTTCGACAAACAAAGGATAGAGTAAAAATAAATACTATGACGGCAAAGACAGATAATGTTCTTTAACTTGGCGTTTAAAACTCTCTATAGATTGTGCATGCTTTATTTCGTTCGGCAGTTCATTCCACAAACGAGCAGCTTGGACAGTAAAGGATTTGTCGAAGAATTTAGTGGAGTGCCTGGGTATCTCCAATATCAAGTTCTCCGATGATCTTAAAACTCGCGAGTGAGTGTCATGCAGGTAACGGAAATGTGCCTTAAGATATGGCGGAAAACGAGGATTGAACAGAATATTGTATAGAAGGGTGACAATGTGCGCATTCCGGCGGAGACGAATTGGCAACCACTTGAGTTTGATACGGAAAGCGGACACGTGATCATATTTGCGTAACCCAAATATGAATCTTATACTGAAATTTTGGAGTCGCTCAAGTTTGTTCAGTTGCTCTTCTGTGAGGTCCAGATAGCTGGCATCGGCGTAGTCTAAGATGGGTAGAAGAAGAGATTGTGCTAGCGCAGTTTTAGTGGCTATGGGAAGAAAATTGCGTAACCTTCTTAAGGAACCAGCTGCTGCAAACATTTTGCGACTAACTTCTTTTATTTGGGGTCCCCACGTAAGGTTTTTGTCAACTAACACACCCAAATTTTTTACGCAATCACTAGGAGTCAGGGTAACACCATCAAATTTAAAAACAGGTAAATTTGACCAGATGATTCTATTTGTGTACGTGGAGCTGCCAATGACAATGATTTGGGTCTTGGAAGGATTCACTTTTAGTCCGTATGACCTGCTCCAGTCACAAATCTTAACAAGATCGCTGTTTATAATGTTAATAGCTCGCTCAAGTTGATCGATCGACGTTTGTGTATATATTTGCAAATCATCTGCATAAAGGTGGTAGGATGAAACTAATAATGATGAAATGGAATTGATGAAAATAGAGAAAAGTAATGGAGACAGCACGCCACCCTGTGGTACACCAGCAGTGATATCACACCAATTGGAAAAGGTATCCTCAATGCGAACACGCTGCCGGCGTCCAGACAGGTAACTACGAAACCAGTCAATCATCGTTGGAGATATGTTAATAGAGCGAAGTATGCCCAGCAGGATATCGAAGTCAACGGAATTAAAAGCATTGCTAAAATCTAGCAAGGCAAGGATCGTTACTTTACCAGTATCCATTCCTGACCTGATATAGTCTGTGACGTTTACTAATGCTGTGGTAGTGCTGTGCCCTGGACGGAACCCGGATTGATATGGATTAAGGAGTTGGTTGCTAAGAAGGAAAGTGGACAATTGAGAATGGACAAGGCGTTCAAGAACTTTTGAAAGAAATGGTAAAATAGATATAGGCC
Organism: Agriphila tristella; assembly: GCA_928269145.1. Lineage (NCBI taxonomy): Eukaryota > Metazoa > Arthropoda > Insecta > Lepidoptera > Crambidae > Agriphila > Agriphila tristella. The sequence continues at coordinate 13,121,216 of OV743445.1, forward strand.
TATAGTCCACCAAGGATGATGGTTTGGAGTTTTTAGGCAGCGGGGTAACGTGAGCATCTTTCCAAGCAGATGGAAAGACACCAGTAGTAATAGAGTGATTAAGTATGTGTGTGATAATGGGAAGGATTTCATCGAGAATAGGTAGTATCATTTTCCGGCCGATGCAGTCACCACCAACAGCATTAGAGGTGATGGAGATAATGCTCTTCTTAACATCACAATCAGTGAATTGACGCAATGAAAAGGTTGAGTAATCTGGGCATGGGAGAGATGAAAGAAAATTCAAAGTATCAACTTTGGTTGATGAGTCGAAGTTATGCGAGGAAGTAAAGTGTTGGTTCAGCGAGTTAATATCAAATTTTTTTGAAAATGAGGTTTGACGTTGTTTTCCAATGCCCAGAGATCTTAGGAATTGCCAAACTTTCGCTGGATCTTCATTATCAACCGATTTATGGATATGTTGGCGTTGCGCATTTCTACACACCTTATTGCAGCGATTGCGAGCTTTGACGTATTTTTCCCAGTTATAAGGAGTGGGGCGACGTTTGTACCTAGCTTTGGCTATATTTTTTAAATCTGAAATACGTTTGATGTCGTCAGTGAGCCATGGTGATGGACGGTGCTTCATTTTGACAGGACGCAGAGGAGCATGGATGTCGAACAACATGATGATCCTTAACATAAAAAGTTTAAGTTTACCGTCAACGGAATCACAGTTAAATAGCTGAGACCAGTCGGTATTAACGACATCCTCCTTCAGATTTTCTACGTTGATACCACTAAAATTGCGCTGCATTAAAACTTTGGGCTTTGCCTTTGGAGGACGAGATTTGTACGAGACATAAATTAAGTCATGATATGAGAAGGCATCAGCTGGAAATTGACCATGCTTGGCAATGTGTTGGGAGGAAGAGACTATAATAAGGTCGAGAAGTGAAGGTGTACAATTTGGAAAATTATGAGTGGCATTTAATGGGGGGAGAACTAAGTTATTAGACTGTACCACAGAGAGAAGATTAGCCGATCGGGAGTCGTTTTTGAGAAGACAAGTGTTGAAATCTCCCATTAAAATAGTATGACTGTAAGAGGGACAGAGAAGTTCTATTTTACTTTCGAGTGACGAAAAGAAGTTAAAACGAGAGGAAGGGCAGTAGTAAACACCGAGAAGTATTTTTGAATGGCACAGGCTAACCTCCAGGAAAAGATGCTCACCAGCATCTCGCGGTGGCGGCTGCGGTGACATGTCAACCACAGTAAAAGGTATATGTGAACGGAGATAAATGGCGACACCGCCCCCACCTCCCACCGTACGATCATTCCTTATTAGGTTAAAGCCTGGCAATGAATAGGAAACAGAAGGTAAACATGGCTTAAGCCATGACTCAGAGACAAGTATGGCATGGATATTCTTACAGTCAAAACTTGCCAGCATATCAGAAAAATGAGCCGGAATGCTTTGAGCATTTATATGAACTACGTTGAAGTTTTTTGAAACATCGGAGAAACATGAGTCTAGCGATTCGGATAAGGTAGGGATGCTAGCGAAACTATCATTTAAGCTACTATTTGCCGATAAAAAACTATCATCTTCATCAGTCGACGACATTTATAATATAGATAAATAGTAATAACAATAAAATATATATAAAACTAATAATATAATAAGTATAAAAGTATAAATATAACACTAATATTAATTGAACAATAAAAACAAAACCATAAAACACCATTAACCACCCGCAAGTGCTTAGATATTAGATTTAACAATTTAAGTTTAAAAACAGTAAAACATGAACACAACCAAACACAACAGAAAAACATTATATTAGCAAAGACAAGAACGGAACGTTGCAGAGTGTATTCACACCAACCGCACAGCCACCGACCACCACAGTACACATTTTAACAGTGGAAATTATTAATTTGATAAAAAGTTAAATTTTATTCTATGGCCAAAATGAATCAAGGTGACCGATGACTCAGCGATTAGTCGGCCGGAACGCACCCAGTGACTGACTTTGACATGACATGACAACTATGACAAGTGAGTGACACACAAAACGAGACAACAAACTACCTACGAAAAAACAAGTTTAAGCAAATAATAAGTACAAAGTGATGGAATTGGCAAGGCAAAGTTATTGAATAAAGAAGGTGGAATGATTATTAATGATAAGCAACAAATTACTTCTTCGTGGCTGCAGCCCGCCTTGTCTTCAGAGCCGGCCCGGAGGGCGGAGCGGCAGGTTTTGCTGGTCCAAGCTCCAACGAATGAACTTCGGCTATGCTGGTGACACGAGATCTGGTGTTGTTAGGGCCGAGAACATGAATAATGCCTTCCCGAGTCCAACATCTACTGACACCGAACTTTTCTCGCGCTGCCATAAATACACTGTGCCGGGAATGCGTTAAAAATTCCGACAAAGTTGTACCCGTGCCCTTTAACTTGCCTTTCCCAAACCAGACCTTGTCTCGTGTGTCGACCTGGTGAAACTTCACTATGATGGGACGAGGTTTCTGCTTTGAAGTGCCAGTACGGCCCAATCTATGGCAACGCTTGATATCACTTGGTGTGAAACCCTCTATCTTGAGGTTATTTGTGATAACCTTTGTCACCAGATGGGAGGCGTCTTCCTGCTCTTGTTCTGCCACACCGTGAAACATTAGAATCTTTCTACGGCCCTGCATTTCAATCTTATCAACTGTTTTAGCAAGTATGTGAATCTGCGATTGTAGCCCGTTGAGTGACCCTAGGATAAAGGTCTTAAATGCAGCAAAGTCTGTGGCCAAACCTGTGATGCTTGCTGATGGAGTTTTCTGCAGTTCAGCCTCGAAGCTAGCCATTCTGCTCTCGAACGTTTCCATAAGCCCCAGAAGTGTGTTTTGAACTTGATCCATTGTGAAGTGAACAATAGAGTTACTGAAGTTATGAAGGAGATAACACTTGTGCGGGTGGGTAATAGTGTTAACTATTAGTTTTTATCATGAAATTTAACTTTCAAATAATATTTGTGTAAATATGGATTTTTGAATGTAGCGTATTTGAATTAACGACTTCTTTCACCAACTGGACGAGACCCCTCCTGCTCTGCTGATGTGGTTGCTGATGTGATTCGGCAGGGAATGGAATATTTCATTCCATTCTCCGACATACCGCTCGATCACAAAGCCCGACCATGGTACAATGCAGACTGTGCTCGTGCTGAAGCTCGTAAGCAGTCTGCATACCAGGCCTGGGTGCAAGCTCGCGATCGCAAGGTTCGAGTGCGAAGAGTCCGCGCCAAAAAGAGAGCATTTAATTTAGCCGCAAAATCTTGCAAAAGGGTGTTGCGTAAAGCTAGGTTCGACCATGTCAGCCGCATAGGGGCGAAACTCGCATCCTATCCACCGGGTAGTAAGCGATTCTGGTCCTTGTCGAAGTCGGTCGAATCTAACTTCTGCCGTCCCACATTGCCTCCCATGCAGAAGCCCGATGGGACGCTGGCTCACTCCGCAGTTGAGAAGGCGAATCTATTTGCCACTCTGTTTGCGAGTAATTCGCGTCTGGATACTGGCTCTACACAACCACCAACCCTACCTCGCTGTAATTCTTCGATGCAGGAGATTACAATACACAACAAAGAGGTCCGTAGAGTCCTACTTAATCTAGACGTGAATAAGGCCAGTGGTCCTGATGGCATACCAGCAAGAGTGCTGAGGTGTTGTGCGCCTGAGTTGTCACCTGTACTGACGCGTCTGTACCGCCTTTCCCTTCTGTCCAAAACCGTACCGAAGTCTTGGAAGCTTGCCAATGTGCAACCAGTACCTAAAAAGGGTAGTCGTGCCGACCCTGCCAATTACCGACCAATCGCCATCACTTCCATACTGTGTAAAGTTATGGAGAGAGTACTGAACGGTAAGCTGCTCACTTACCTAGAGGATAACGATCTCCTCAGTGATCGTCAATATGGCTTTCGCCGAGGTCGATCAACTGGGGATCTTCTTGTGTATGTGACGCACTGCTGGGGCGAGGCCATTGAGAAACACGGCGAAGCACTTGCTGTTTCGCTTGACATCTCAAAGGCTTTTGACAGGGTTTGGCACGCAAGTCTGCTGAGCAAGCTTCCAGCGTACGGAATCCCTGCTGGCTTTTGTAGCTGGGTAGCCGACTTCTTGAGTGAACGGTCGATCAGAGTAGTCATTGACGGCTGCTCCTCTGACCTCATGGCGATTGATGCCGGAGTTCCTCAGGGGTCGGTGCTCTCTGCGACGCTTTTCCTGCTACACATCAATGACCTACTAATATCGGGCATTGTTGGCTATGCGGACGACAGTACCGTCATGGAGAGATATCTGTCCAGCGCGAATACCGGTGGAGATGAGGTAAAAATAATGAGAGAGGCCATGATTGAGCGATTGAACTTGACGTTAAGTCTCGTCTCCCAATGGGGTGATGAAAATCTCGTCAGCTTCAATGCCTCTAAAACGCAGGCATGTCTGTTCACCGCGAAAAGGAGTCCATTTACCTTAACTCCTACTTTCCGTGGTACATCTATTCAAGTAACCGATTCTCTCCAGCTTCTTGGCATGGAGTTATCTTCTGATCTCAACTTCGGCACCTCCATCGAGTCCAAGGCTCAAACTGCAGCTAGGAAGCTGAGCGTCCTAAATAAAGTCAAGCGGTGCTTTACGCCTGGGCAGCTTTTAACTCTCTATAAAGCTCAAGTCCGGTCTTGCATGGAGTACTGCTGCCACCTATGGGATGGCTCGGCGAAATATCAACTTGCTGCACTGGACTCGGTGGAACGCAGAGCCAAGAGATTAATAGGCGATGAAGAACTGGTAGCAGCTAAGCTTAACAGTTTAGCTCACCGCCGAAAAGTTGCTTGCCTATCGGTCTTTTATAGATTGTACTTCGGTGAGTGTGCTCAAGAACTGCATGAACTCATTCCACCTTCTCCTTTCTACCATCGGACATCCAGACGCACTGCAGGTTACCACCCGTTCTTAGTTGATATACCTTTTCTGCGTACCAAACGCTACTCATCATCTTTCATAATGCGCACAGCTATGGAATGGAATTCCCTGCCGGCGTCTGTGTTTCCGAGCGCATACAACCTGACTCTATTCAAGGCCAGAGTGAATAAGCACCTTCTGGGCAAGCTCGCTCCATCGTAGACCCTGTCTTTGCTTTCTGGGCAAGACTGGGGTCAAGAGCAAACCCATTCAATATAAAAAAAAAAAAAAAAATGACTGGCATCACACACTCGTCATATAGACATTTTAGTCTTGAGACATTGAGTTAAGTTAGATGGGAAGATTTTTTCAAAACTTCCCAAATGCTGCCTATCCAAGTTGGATTCGACAAGAGATCTCTTTCTCGAAGTTCGACTTACTTAACTGGACTGCCTGTTCTTCCTAGTTTTACGTAATGAAAAAAACTTCGACTGCATTATTCCCAACATAAACTAGAGCTTGTACAACATGGGCATTATGGGCAATCGACATATTTTTCGTCTTATCCATGTTCATTCTAAGACCTAATCTTTGAGAAGCACTACGGAGATCTACGAGCATTGTGTTAGTATTCAGTTCAATTCAAACTACTTTTAATACTATTTTTTTGTTTGTCACGCCAAATTGTTTAACGTAGGAACTAGAATCTACCACCAAAAAATAACACAGAAACATCAATAAATTATAACAAAGTTATAAATTATACACAATGCTTACTAAATGTCCTTTTTGAAATCGCTCGATTATTACCTAACTAGGTACGCTATCGCGTTCATACTTCGTGTGATCATAAGTTTTTAGTAGAAGTAAAAGTCAACTTTTTAGAAAATATCATTATTGTATTTATTTCATTATATTGCTCTTCCATTCTCTGGCTAGAGCTCGTTTATGTGGATCCAGTTCCAGTATTAGGTGATACTTTCTTCATATCCTGAGCTACAATTTCGGCCAAAAATAATGATTCAATGGATTCAAATTAGAGCTTGACGACGATGGCCACTCATTCGTGCCGATGGAGCCTGGTAAATTGTTAAGTATTATGTAATCATCGTCATTACCTGAAGGCGCTGAATAGGTTTTTGTTGTCAAAACAAGCCGGTTTTTGAAATAGATTTGGCACTATTGACACACTGCAGTCTCTCCAGAGGTTTTAAATGGACTACATGTATATCGAGTTGCTGACCGAGGTATCTACTTACCTATACAAAAATGCCACCATATCAGACTGATTACAGAACCAGATCACAAATCTCATCCAACTGTAGCATTCGGGAAGGTTTTTGAACATCTTTGCGTTGAACCTGCCTCAGTCTTAGGACGAATGACGTCTTTGACCAGTTTATGTAGCCAGTGAGAGTCATGACTTTTGGCAACTTTCATTTCTTTCCGTGATCGAATCAGCAATGAGGAGATCCTTAGGGAAACTGAGGAAATCAATATCGCTCGAAGCATAGCTCAGCTGTAGTGTCAGTGGGTGGGAAACATTGCGAAAAGAACCGATGGCCGTTGAAATGGAAAGGTTCTAGAATTGTTACCACGCACCGGGATGACGCTTCCTTTATTTCCGACTAACGATTTGGTGAAAGTCGCGGGAGGCTGCTGTGTGCGGGCAGTGCATCGCATGACCGATCGTTGTTGAAATCCTTGGGGAGGCCTAAACCCAGCAGTGGGTGTCATGAAGTTGTGTACCATTGATATTAGACCCACGACACCCACTGCCGATGAAGAAGATGCTTACTACTGAAATCAAATACTAATTTATTTCTTATATAAAAACGACCATGCAACAGTGTGAATAGTTAGTGTATATTGATACAATTCATTTTATGCATCGAAGCAATCTCACTCTTATTTTAAGTAACATAGGTCAGATATTGTCCAATCAATATCAATTTAGATCATTATAAATTAAATGGCACAATCCAATATGTTTCGTGTAAAGTGATACAATTTACGTTTCGCTTCATATTGATCGTGTCGCGAACTCTCGACTGATGTAACCATAGCTCAGGGGGCCTATTCTCGCGCACTGCGACATTCTCGAATTCGAGATAATCTCTAATCACAAATCTCTATTGAAAATGTCACTAAAATCTCTATTGCAGCCAAAAAACTTATTCTCAGCAATTTTCGACATTACAAGTCGAAAGTCTTTGGAATCTCTACAATTTATTGACTTTTTCGAGATATTTCGAATTTGACACTGTGGCACGCGCCCGATGTCTGCCTGCAAGAAACGCAACGCTGTTTAAGATTGATTACTGTTGGCTTAGTCGGTCACCCATCCCGAACCCGACCTTTTTACAAAGTTGTTTAACATATGTTATCGAAGTCTCAAACGGTCACCCATCTCATAGGTACCCAGTCTTTGAAATTGTTGTTTAAATTGATTACTTCTGGCATCGTCGGTCACCCATCCCAAACCCAGCCTTATTTTATTTTTTACTTTCGTCGCATCGCAGTCACAAACGGTCACCCATCCCACACCCGGCCATTTCCTAAAATTGCTTAACATTCATCATCACAGTCCCAAATGGTCACCCATCTAGTAAATGGCAACCGCCCTCTCCAAAAGTAGCTTAACATTCGTTATTGCTGTTCCAAACGGTCACCCATCTGAGACGGGTGACCATTTTTCGACTGTGGAAAGGAAAAAATGCTGAAGCGCCAAAATGCTAGTTGTGGGAAATGAGGTTTATAGTTTCATTTTTTCGAAAAAAAATCATAACTTTTTTGTTATTAACGTGAGCAAATTCATGTGTATGAAAGACCATATTATTTATTTTTTTCCCAAATTTAGGAAATACTCATTGGTTTCTAATTCTATTATATCGCGAAATACTTGTCGCTTAAGCAAAAATACTTATTTTTTTGAGAAAACTCCAGTCAGGAAAAAATTACTTATGTCCACAATATTGTAAGAACCCAGTCAGTGAAAACTGATTATAAGTCGCAATGATCTTTTCTAGGGCAATGACAAAATGCTTAATGACCTTAACTTTAACAGATGCAGTGAAGAAAAGTTTACTCAATTACCCATGTTGGCGATGATTTACCCGAACCCTTTAGGGAAAATTGCTTAAATGCACCAATGCTGTAGAATAAATGCAAACAAGTATTGCTGAACACCAACTCAATTACTCTATATTAGATTTCTTTTTTACTTATCGATATCAGTAATAAGTATTACTATGTTTCAGTTAATTGTCTATTATTTCGCCTGGTGCGCGGGCTGCTGAAGCAGCCCGCGGGCATCGCCCTGGTGGACTGTAAACGGCGGCCTTTGGAGAGGCTACTGCTATGCTACTGCTCGGCTACTGCCATCCGATCAAATCACATTGGAATTTGTCTGCAAGTTGCAGTGCGGTGTGGTGATGGTGATGCACGGTGAAAATTAATGCTGTATTATTTTTTCTGAAAACTTGCTGGCTAATATTAAAATCATCACCATATCGGCCTCACGACACTTACTGCTGGGTACAGGGCTCCCCCAAGGATCTCCACGACGATCGGTCTTGCGTTGCTTGTATCCAGCGGCGCACCGCGACCTTCACCATCGTTGATCCACCTTGTCGGAGGCCTACCCACGGAACATCGTCCAGTATGGGGTCGCCATTCCAAAACCTTTCCGCCCCAATGGCCGTCGGTTCTTTTCGCTATGTGTCCAGCCCACTGATACTTCAACTGAAGAATCCTTCGAGCGATGTCGGTAACTTTAGTTCTCCTGCAGATTTCCTAATTTCTGATTCGATCACGCAAGGAAACGCTTATCATGGCTCTTTCCATTGCAAGCTGGGTGACCTTGAGCCTCCTTATGAGACTCATAGTGAGCGACCACGTTTCACTGCCGTAAATCATTATCACTGACAACACGCACTGACTTTCGTCTTGAGACACTAAGGTAAATTTGAAGCGAAGATATTTCAAAGCTTCCCGAATGCTGCCCATCCCACAACTTCAAGTGTAGTGTTCTCAACATGAACTGGAGCGGGCACAACATGCGCATTCGACATAATTTTCGCCTTACCCATGTTCATCTTGAGACCCACTCTTTGGGGAGCAAAGCACTACTGAGATCTTCGAGCATTGTGTTCAGTTCTTCCAAGATCTCAGCCAGTACTATATCATCGGTAAAACGAAGATATGTTAGGTATTGACCATTAATGTTGATGCCGAGTCCTTTTCAGTTTAAGAGTTTAAAGATGTCCTCTGATGCAGCAGTGAACAGTTTCAAAGAAATTACATTTCCCTGCAGTTGCATTGGATTTGTGCTCTAGTTCTGTACTCGTACTCGACCGGATCGACATGGTGGCATTTTCGTGTTAGTACCTGAACATCTCGATATACCTGCAGTCCACTACCCTTGGCACCTCCGGAGAGACTGCAGTACCGCCCAGGTTTCTATTGAATCAAAGGCTGTCTTTTAGTCCACGAACGCCAAGCCGAGTGGCAAATTATACTCCTCAGTCTTCTGTATGACCTGCCGCAGCGTATGGATGTGGTCCATGGCGCTAAGCCTTTACGGAACCTGGCTTGTTCGGGAGGTTGGAAGTCGCCAAACCTGCGAGCGAGACGATTCGTAAAGACTCTCGAAAACAACTTATAAATATGGCTCAGAAGTGAGATGGGTCTGTAGTTCTTTAAGAGAGTCATGCCTTCGGCGTTCTGCCTTCAACGATGACGGAATTGAAAAGCTTCTGGAGGATTTTAGTATTGGCTTATCACCCGCTCTAAGAAGTTCTGTAGTGATCGGTTGTTATTCAGCTGTTTGAGAGCCATACTTCGACGACCTGAGTAGTGCAGAGGTCAACATTATTTGGGTGGGTGAAACCAGGGAAGCATCAAAATCGGTAACTTCCCATTGAGTGTCTTGGAAGCGTGAAGTAATTAGTATTACTATGTTTCAGTTAATCGAAATAATGTCAAATTATGACTTCTGTATTGTAATATACGTTGCATGAATAAATCTGAGAGTAGTATTTTCGCTAACGTACTAGAGTAATAATAACACAAACAGCTAGCAAAAATTGCTTAAGCGCCAACCGTTCTTACTTCTTAAACCAATGATGTTTTGCTAAAGCGCCAAACCATTGTAGTCTATAAAATGCTTAAATTACTAAATCACCATTACTTTTCAAATTTGAATAAACGAAAATTGCTCAAGTGGTACAAATGAAATAAAGGTGGACCGGATAAAAATTCTTATGCTACATTTGTTACAAAAATAATAAAAATACGTCGCTTTAGTCATATTGACAGCGTAAATTTGTGAAAAATTGTGAAAAACGTTGAATTTTAGAAATGCTAAAGCGCCAAAAAAGTGCTCCGATTGCTTTGAAACTTAGACAGATCGACGCAGAAAAAAAAGCGCTATCCAATGATATATATAACTCATAATGGCCAAAGTGGCGCTTTAGCATTTTTTCCTTTCCACAGTCGATATGTTATCGAAGTCTCAAACGGTCACCCATCTCATAGGTACCCAGTCTTTGAAATTGTTGTTTAAATTGATTACTTCTGGCATCGTCGGTCACCCATCCCAAACCCAGCCTTATTTTATTTTTTACTTTCGTCGCATCGCAGTCACAAACGGTCACCCATCCCACACCCGGCCATTTCCTAAAATTGCTTAACATTCATCATCACAGTCCCAAATGGTCACCCATCTAGTAAATGGCAACCGCCCTCTCCAAAAGTAGCTTAACATTCGTTATTGCTGTTCCAAACGGTCACCCATCTGAGACGGGTGACCATTTTCAAAGTGGTTACCAGATGGTCACCCATCCCAAACCCAGCCTTATTTAACTTTTTTTTCGTCGCATCGCAGTCACAAACGGTCACCCATCCCACACCCGGCCATTTCCTAAAATTGCTTAACATTCATCATCACAGTCCCAAATGGTCACCCATCTAGTAAATGGCAACCGCCCTCTCCAAAAGTAGCTTAACATTCGTTATTGCTGTTCCAAACGGTCACCCATCTGAGACGGGTGACCATTTTCAAAGTGGTTACCAGATGGTCACCCATCCCAAACCCAGCCTTATTTAACTTTTTTTTCGTCGCATTGCAGTCACAAACGGTCACCCATCCCACACCCGGCCATTTCCTAAAATTGCTTAAAATTTGTCATCGCAGTCCTAAATGGTCACCTATCTAGTAACCGGCCTCTTCAAAAGTAGCTTAATATTCGTTATTGCTGTTCCAAACGGTCACCCATCTCGTACTCGGCCTTTTCAAAAGTAGCTTAACATTCGTTATTGTAGTCCCAAATGGTCACCCACCTCATAAGAAAGAGGCAATTCGACACTTCGACTAACGTAATGTTCGAGATATTCAATCTCTACTGCTATCGACCACACGTTGCATGTCGAGGGCTAGCCATCGACATATCTCTATGGTGACATTTCGAGAATACCAAAAACAGTTTTGAATAGACAAAATGGCGGATCCGCCATTTTATTTCGACATATCTCTATTTCGACATTTTGTCTATCGCGTGAGAATTGGCCCCAAACGTCGGTGTAACACTGATACAACACAATGTCGTATCCATGCAGGCACGGGAGAAGGGTACGAGAGAGAGGAGGGAGATAAAGAGGTTGCGGGGGGATTTTTAGGCAGTTATATCAATTTACACAAATAATAATCAAACGTTATACTTCTTGTATTCTTGTATTTTTTGATATAAGTCAATTATATCATTTAACACCTTTCCCAAGTTTATGTGATTATTGATATAATTTAAATTATATCGATAAACACTAAGTAAAAATTTTTATTTTTTTATTTTCAGTACTATAATTAGAGTTGAATCAATGTGCACAAACTAGCATACTGTAAAATTAAATGTGTGTATTGATATAATTCTAGATAAATCACTACGCACAATGGGGAGGAAAAGCGCAATTTTATCCCGATAGGTGGCGTCTTGTCGTTGGTACCGAGCCGCCTCAAAGAAACTGTCAAAACATATGGGAATCTCTTGGAGTATTGCACTTTTTAATTTTATACTGAGAAAATGCCGCATTGTTATGCATGTAACTTGTAAAATATTGGAGTTCATCGATTTCCCAGTAACAAAAAAAATTGTGGGCAAAAAATATCAAAAAAATATGCTTTTTCCTCGATTTTCTCCTTTGCTGAGCCTGAGAAACATTGTAAATCAAAAGGAATGTTTCATGAATTTGATGAAGCTTCGCCAAAATAAAACAACATTTGAATTATAACAGCTTTGTTCTTTAATATTTCAACCTCAGCAGTTTCTAACATAATTTAAAACTTGGATGAATTTGATAGGTATATCAAATATGGAATAAGCCCAATATTGGGGCCAAACAGAGAATTCATAGAATTTTATATGCCAGAGTCATTCAAGAAACTTAGAATAATAAAATAAATATGATAAAACGGTTCATGTAATTTTGGATGGTACAGAAATTCCAGTACAGAAACCTGAAATTACTATTGCACAGAAGGCATCATCAGGCAACTATAAACACGGAAATTCACACTCAGTTGCTTTGTTAAAATTTAAATCGTATGCTTCTAATCTGAAATAAAAAGATTACTTGTAAATTTTACACGAAATTTAAAGAAATGTAATGCTTGTCAGCAATTTTTTGTAAGTTGCTATAAACTTTCTTGCCTGTTGTTTTGGCTTTTCTTTTCCGTAATTCTTCTTTTATATGAGCTAAAGTTAGCATAGAATACATTGTTTGTCCGCAAAACCGAAAAAAATACAATCTAAGACAGTAAAATCACGTAATACACAGTCAAGACAATAAAAGCTCAAACTGACAATTGTTCCAAAGACTAAGCGCCATCTGTAATTCACTTTGCCTTCGCCTCCCCATTCAAGTCAGTTGTTGTTGAATTGTGTAAAAAGTTTTAAATCGAGTTATATTAATTGACACAATTTTTTAAAAAGAAAAGTCTTGGTACACTTTGTTTTAAGTAGAGATATATTAATATACACATTTTATTCCTAAAAAAACATAGAAAAATAAGCACTTATATTACTATGCACAAAAATTATTTCTGTTAATATAAGTCGTATAAATACGCCGATTAGACACAAAAAAAGGTAATTTTTCAATTATTAGAATAGTAAAATAAACTCAAAATCGATAGAACTCGAGTTAGATCAGTTTTCACTGAAGGTACATTACTGACATTTATTTTTCTTAATCGTATAAATGCACTAAGAAGTTTTGATTTCGATATCGAAGTCAACCACCCTAAAAATAGCTTTCTACCCCTTTTCAACTCTGTTAGGGGATACATTTCAAGAAAATACGAAACACGTATTCAATGAATTTTGTGAAAGAATGTCTAGTCTATGCCAAATTTCAAGTCAATCGGGCCAAGGAATCGCTTTCTCCCATACAAACTTTGCCACCCTGTTTTACCCCCTTAGGAGTTGAATTTTGCCAAATCCTGTCTTAGTGAGCACCTACACCCTAAAAGGAACCCCCATGCAAAATTTGAGACTCCTACCACTTGTAGTTTCTGAGATTTCGTGATGAGTGAGTGAGTGAGTGAGTCAGTGATTTACTCTTTTTATACAAAGTGGAGAGGTCAATGCAACAATAAATTAAATTTCGTATATCTAGTAACGCTCCCAGTGTGCCTGTAAAATATCAATGAAAAATATCCAGTAGTTTAGTCACAAGAAACATTTTTTCGTTTTAAACATTTTCTACATGCTGTATCTATTACTAAGCTATTGCCGACAAGTTAAAAATCCCTACATCAGTATAAATTAACACACTGTTGCCGAATTGTACCTTATGCTCAAGCCGTAAGAGTCATTTTTAATTGCGTGTCATCTAAAAATGTGCGAATGAGACAAAATCTACTTCGAACAAACAATAAAGTTGACAACGTTTCGAAATCTTTTACCTGTATAAAAATGAGTATTTATTATGATTAAATTAGGTACTTACCTATACTTTAATTAAACTACTTAAACACTTTTTACGTGCCAAAGTCCTGCACCTTGTCTACACGTTTACCTACAGTGGTGTTTCTTTAAAGTTTTATGGAAATTGAAATAAATGCACTTCAAACCAACCTGTATTTTATTAAACAGATTCAAACGTTAACAATATCGTTTCGCTGAAAACTGCGGTTTTAGTAGTATCATGAACTCCACTGACTGTTACATTACAACAGCCATTACAAGTCCGATATTATTTTCGAATAAGTTAAAATAAACTAAAATACTCAATTCAATTCAAAACATTCAAAGCACAAGCGGAAAATATGTTGACACTTGACAGCGACAGTTTTTTTTGTGAATGCTCGTTGTCCGGTTTTTTATTTTTCATAGCAACAGATATGACGATATGTGTTCTCTATGGCCGGTATACATTTTGATTAGTGTTTAGTGCGAGTGGCTCGTTTAGTGTTTAGTGTTTAGCAAAAAACACGTTCGGACAGTCTCTGTTTAGTGTTAAGTGTTTAGTGCGAGCGAAGTACAGTGTTTAGAAGCGCGTTCTATTTTTTCTGCGAGTAGCTCCTCCCGCGCGTCCCGCACGTCCCGCCTCCACCCCTCACTTGCAGCTAAACACGCACTAAGCACGTCTGGACAGGACTGTTAAGTGTTTAGTTTATATCAACAAAGCCTGTACTAAACAGCGTATGCTAAACAGTATGGGACATCACCTACTAAACACTAAACAGTGCACTAAACACTAAACACTAAGCACTTTACTAATCAAAATGTATACCGGCCATAAGTGCTAGTAGTGGAGAAAACTCATTCAACTATGGTATAATGTTTTCACTATTATACTGTAATTTTTTGTCTGTGACTTTTAAATATTTTATTTTTATTCTGTTTACTTTTTGTACAACACAACACAAAAACGCCCAAAGAGCATGTCGATGATGACTTGACGTCTCATTGACGCAGTCTTATTAAAATCTGATATAATAATACGAATCAGTATTACTTCTACTATTTCACAGTTTTCGAGTACACCTACATGATTTTAATTTATTTTTAGCTCTACGGACATACCGAGAGAGATATTATGGTAACATTTGTTTTTGTCCGCTGTCCAAAGCATACAAGAAATATTCAATTTGTGACTAGGTATTCAGTGGACAGAATAACTTTAAATCAGTGATTTAGGATTCAAATTTAGCAAAATAAAAAGTTACCGTAAAAAGCAAAAAAAAATAATAATTTATTGCCATGGTTTTGAAAAATCTCAGCAATGAAAATTGCCGTATGGACAGCGTTGTTACATGATACCGTAGCTCGAGTCGCTGCCGTAGATATCAAGAAAAACACTGTTTTAATTCAGCATTAAATGGCGCCAAAAGTTCATTTCGCGGCTTGTCACCTGTCAATACTATTCTGTGATCTAACACCGCGCTGTTGCCGCTCTTACCATATGTAAGTAACCAATATTTACAAAGGGTGTTTAATTTCGTACTTGTTTTTGTGGTATTTAGTTTGTTCGAAAAAAATTTTTTTTTTATTTCGCTCCTAGAAATTATTTGATAGTTTCAAAATACTAGTGTTATCATTTATTGTCGCATTGTTATCATTTATTGTCGCATTGTCAAATCCACATAGTTTACGAAATAATGTTATATTCAGTCAAAAGTACCAGGGCAACATAACTTACACGGAGTTATTTGGAGCTAATATGTTACTTTTACTTTGGATGTCAAGCTAGGTCTGGGTATTGTATTTTTAAGCACTGAACTTTTTACGTTATAATTTCTTGCCTACCTAAAAGTTTTTTTTAAATAAATCATAATCAATTTTTTTTTTGAGAGAAAGGAGATAATATACTCCATACTGCTTGGAGGAGACAACTGGACCATTTTCGTAGCAATTGTCACCCCCTCTGGTGTCAGGGGCGACAATTAGGAAAAAAAGTTGCAAAGCACAAATTTGAAGGGAACATTTGGGAAAAATTTGTCACCCCCGTGACAACTGGGGAAAAAAATCCCAGTTGTCACCCCGGGGGACAGTGTTAGAGGGGACTCCTGGGAATAATCGACCACGCGTCCTTTGCCCATCTCTAGTCGGTCTAATAAAAAAAAGTCTAATGAAAAAGTAAAAGTCTAATGAAACGGCCTGCGTTTTTATAAATTTACTTTCGGGTTAAGGCATCGCGGGTAGCCGCTGGATGCGCACAGCGCGGGATCCATTGTTGATGTATTTAGAAATCATTGGGGAAGGCTTATTAAATCATTGGTGTATTTATTTAGTCAATACTAATGTGAGACAGGCTGTACGAGCATGTCTTATGGCGTTGTTTGATCTTTCCAGATTTATAGAAGAGTACGCGAAGCAAGGAATACCAATTTGGGCTATTACCACTACTAATGAACCATTGAACGGCATTTTTGGGTGGGCAGCCTTCAACTCCCTTGGTTGGAAGCCGGATAATTTGGTAAGCTTGTATAACATCCATCCATCCTGCTATCGCTGAATGCCTTACTGCGGATGGATAAGGGCTCTTGTGCTGTGCACGTAGCCGGTTTAGTTAGATCCGACGAAATCACTGGGTAATAGTTTTTTATTTTTCGCGTTCACAATGATATTTTTATGTTGATATATTGTACTAGAAAAGATACCAGGAAAATCGACTCATCGATAGCACTACGGATAAGTATTCACAATGTGTCCACTCGATGATAATTATTTTCACTTCTCATGCTCGTAAAGTCATTATATTGGGTATAGGCTGCATAAAATCGCTTTTTATGCTCTAGCTAGAGCATAAATAAATCTTCGTCTAAGTTCAGACTCTAAGATAAAGATTGTCAAGTAAACAGCCATACATGCAATTAAACTTGGTTAAATAAACTTGTTATTTTTTTCATTTTTATACATAATCCATTTAATAATATTTTCTTTTTTAATATTGAAAATGGGTATCAATTGAAAAAACTTGACGAAAAAAATGTTTCATTTTTTGAATATGCGGGTATCAAATGAAAGGCTTTGATGAGCACATTCCAAAATTATAGATATAATTTGTCACTAAAATGTAAGAAAAAAAAATAGTTTATTTTAAATTTTTAAATATGGGTATCAAATGAAAGGCTTTGGTGAGCACATTCCAAAATTATATAATTTATCACTAAAATTATGAAAAAAAAATATTTCGAAAAAACATTTTTTTTTCAATCTTTACATTATTGTTGTTTAATTTCCTCACAATCGAAATGAAAATCAGAGTGTATAACTCGTACATAAAATTTTACCCTCGACTTGAATATCCTAGGATACGTCTCGGGTAAAATGGTGAATTTTATGCACTTGTTGTACAATCTACTACCTATCTATAATTTTCAGGGTACATGGATAGCAAACAACTTGGGTCCGACCGTCCGAAACACATCATTTTTCGACTTAAAAATACTTTGCCATGATGACCAGAGGGCTACTTTACTTTACCTCGATTTGGTAAGACATTTTGGTATTGTCTTTCCCTTGTTGGTAATTTTTTCACAAAAAATAATTAATACAATCAAGTTTACGCATCACTTCACTATTTATTATAACAATGAATTATTGACCGAGCGAGCACGAAGTGCGAGCGAAGCGTCTCTGCTTCAGCTTGGGCAAAAATTCTTTCGTATGTCTGTATGTTCTCTTCTACAGGTCGCATTTCTCAATCGATTCTCGTGATAATTTGTGAGCAGGTTTGAAAATTATATGGAATTTTTTTGTCGAGCCAGATTTTTTTAATTTTTCAAAATAGCGGATATATGTTAAAAAATCAGGTTTTTCGGCTTTCCAGCGCTGTCTGTTCTCCTCTACAGGTCGCATTTCTCAAGCGATTCTCGTGAAATTTTGTGAGCAGGTTTGAAAATGATATAGATTTTTTTTGTCACGCCACTTTTTCGTTTTTTTTCGAAATGGCGGAGATATGTAAAAAAACCTATTGCAGTCCAGCTTTCCGGCTCTGTCTTTTCTCCTCTACAGGTCGCATCTCTTAACCGAATTTCGTGAAATTTTGTGGGCAGGTTTGAAAATCATATAGATTTTTTCAAGTTGAGACAGTTTTTCTAAATTTTTCGTAACGGCGGAGATATGTAAGAATATATTTCAGTCCGGCTTTCTGACGCTGGATGTTCTCCTCTACAGGTCGCATTTCTAAACCGATTCTCGTGAAATTTTGTGAGCCGGTTCAAAAATAATATAGTTTTTTTTTGTCACGCCAGTTATTGGAAATTTTTCAAAATGACGGAGAAATGTTAAAAATACATATTTCAGTCCAGCTTTCCAGGGCTGTCCGTTTTCCTCTACAGGTAGCATTTCTCAACCGATTCTCTTAAAATTTTGTAAGCAGGTTTGAAAATTGTATAGATTTCTTATGTCAAGCCAGTTTTTATTTTTTTTCTAAATGGCGGAGATAATGTAAAAAAAATCAAATTTCAGTCCGTATTTCCAGCGCTGGCTGTTCTCCTCTACAGGTCGCATTTCTCAACCGATCTTGGTGAAATTTTGTGAGCAGGTTCGATAAATATATAAAAAAAAATTGTCGAGACAGTTTTTCGAAATTTGTGAAAATGACGGAGATATGTAAAAAAACATATTTCATTCCACCTTTCCGGCTGTTTGATCTCCTCTACAAGTCGCATTTCTCAACAGATTCTGGTGAAATTTTGTGAGTAGGTTCGATAATTATATATAACTGTTCAGTCAAGCCAATTTTTCCAAATTTATAAAAAAAATACTCACCCATTTTGAAAAATGATCAAAATTAGAAGCACCATCTGCAATACTCACGTACCTACTGTGTGCTTTGAAAACTTCATGGCGACATTTTATTTTATTTTTTCGCGAGGTCTACAGCTCACGGAGTCACTAGTAATTACTAGTATTAAGTTACTTTACTGTGTATAAATAAAAACACCTACCTAAGTAATAGTTCCCAATTTCCCATGCTGGGGCACAGACCTTCCTTTCTCTATTCGAAAGGCAAATGACAAGTTTACGAAACGTTATAAGTACCAATTTTATAATTTGTTGCATATATCTATAGAGTGCAAACGAGTAAAAAGGTTACTATTTGCATTTGATAAAAATTGCGAAAACCTATGGGTTTTATAATGGGTATAGTAAAAGTGTGCTTCTTCTTCGAGTAAGGAATTCTTTGGTGATTTTCGTGGCAATTTTCAAATCCATTTTTTTTTTAATTTGATATCAGACTCTTAAAATATACGTAAAAGTAATATTTTTGATAGAAGAGGCACCTCAGGGAGTGATATACTTACAGATATAATCGAGGTTCAAAAAATGGAGGCCATGAAAATTACAAAATACCCCAACGAAAATGAAAATTGTAATGTAACTTTCTCAAATAAGTTACTTAATGTTACTTCATATTAAAAAAAGTTAAATAGTGTTATTATAAGGTAAAAAAATAGGTAGATTACTAAGGCAGAAATAGTTTTTTATCAGAATCAGTCCAAAAATAATTGAAATAAAACAATTTTTAACGGATACTAGCGCGGTTTTATTGAAAGGACGTTGGTAATTAGTTGGTATTTGGTTTGATTTTTGATTTTCCCAACGTTTCGGCACCATTGCAGCTGCCGTGGTCACGGCGTGGTCACGCAGTGCGGGCGACAACGCCGCAGCAGCGGCATTTCGCAACTACGGTGCGCGCACTGCGCGTTTTTTTGCCATGAGTGGCACAAGCAAAATGGATTAGGTAGAAAAAGCCTGTGTTTGTGCACTCATGTTGCAAAATAATAAAAAAAGAAGAACAAAACCAGATATTGGGTGCATCCTATGGTAAGCCATAGGATGCACTAGATATAGAACTAGCACTATAAATAGACATTTAAGCTAAAAATAGCACTATAAATATATATTTTCTTCTATTAATGACATCATGAACATCAATTATTGGCGAAGAAGGTGATGCAGAATTTTCAGACATGTTTGTTTACCAGGGAACGAAACGGAGAATAGATAGATACACTCTGATCAAATGCTTTCATCAGACTAGGGATGTTCGATCCGATCCGATACTTGCGTGGATCGATACAATGCGTTACGATCCAATCGATTTTTGTATCGATACAATAGCATTCGATCCTTTGGCGGATCGATACACATGCATAGAGGATCGGATCGAAAAAATCGTATGATGTATTTATCGTACTACATACAATATGTTTGGTTATCGATGTCGGAGCTTTTAAAGGGCTATCCCCTCTCCTATTTGAATGACCGGCATTTTACTTTTTATTTTAGATGGCCCTGCCGAAAAGTATTAATTTCCCCGAATTTAAAAGTCCTACAATTATGAAAAAATACTTTTATAAAGCTAATAATATCACCTATCAAGTAAAAATGGTTAGCGACATCGGAATATAGTATACGGAAGGTACAAGAACTAACAGATGGTGGAGTACAACTTAATGGACAGCATAAGATAATTGGGTACGCAGATGACTTAGCTCTTCTAGGAGAAACGGAGGAACAGGTTCGGAAAGCGGTAACAATACTACAGAATGAATCCAGCAAAGTCGGCCTCAGAATAAACCAGGATAAAACAGAATACCTCCTAATGAAGGGCCATAGAAATACCAGACTCCCACGAAACAACCTACACGTGGAAGATGTGGTATACAAGGGTGTCACTAACTTCAAATACCTGGGCTGTACTATTACAGACAGCCACACAAGAGAACAGGAGATTGACATCCGCGCACAGAATACCCTGAGGTGTTGCGCTGCTCTTCATAAAGTACTAGTGTCCAAGCTTCTAAGTAGAGCGACCAAGATCCGTATATATAAGACAGTCATCCGTCCAATCCTGATGTACGGCTGTGAAACTTGGACACTTACACAGAAAGAAGAGAATAAACTCCTAGTAACAGAAAGGAAAGTGCTGATTCTGGGACCGGTAAGAGCAGACGATGGAAGCTGGAGAATGAGGAAGAATCGTGAGATAGAGGAACTAGTGGCGACCCCCAATATAATGGGAGAATTAAAAGCGCACAGGTTGCGGTGGCTTGGACACGTTTAGCGAATGGGGGAGGACCGGGCGACGAAGCGTGCGTACCTGAGCGTTCCCAGAGGACGAAGGCCAGTTGGCCGACCCAAATACCGCTGGATGGACCAAGTCACCAAGGACCTGCGTGAGCTCCTGGAGACTAGCGACTGGCAAGAGATCGCGCAAGACAGGGAGCAGTGGCGTCACCTTGTGTCGGAGGCCAAGACTCACTTCGGGTCGCTGAGCCATCGGAGTAAGTAAGTAAGTAAGCGATATCGGAGCTTTTAAAGGCAGATAATATGATCAATTTTATCGACAACCCCCCCCCCCCCACATTTTGGGGTCTATCCCCTCTCCTGTTGGAATGACCGTCATTTTAAATTTGACTTTTTATTTTAGATGGCCCTGCAGAAAAACATTAATTTCTCCGGATTTAAAGATCCTACAGTTATAAAAAAAATATACTTTTAGAAAGCTGATAATTATTAAGTAAAAAAGAATAATTAAGTAAATTTTTAACTTTAATACATTTACATTATAAAAAATTACTAAATTAAATTTAAATCCTAAATTAGTATGCTATTTTTCAGTTTTTCTCATAGACCTTAAAAAACTAGGATTTTAATATTGCAATTCATTGCATTTTTATAATACACAGGAATATAATCTACAAAACGACATCAAAATCCTTGCTCTGAGGATGACGTGCGTATTTCGAGAGTTATTAATGTTTGAGTATGACCTTTACATAACCGAAGTTTTAATTTTGTTTTTACGTACTTTAAAATTTAAATATTGGCAAAAATTAAAATATTTTATTAATTTATTAAACATTACTAAGTACATTAGGTACCTAATATCAGCTTTATAATAAAGTGTGATTAAAAATTCAAATTTTCTAAAATATTTAATTCGATACTGGATCGATCCAGAAAATCGTATCAATTTTAATGGATCGATCCATGGATCGATACAATGGATTCCGATCCATTGCGATCCAAAATATCGATACAAGGTACCCGGATCGAACATCCCTACATCAGACTGACTCATAGAGTACATTATTATACTAGAGATAGAGTTATCAGTCAGACCTAATGATCAGCGCCATCTAGCGAAATGTGACAAAATGTGCACGATAATATATATAGGTACAACTAGATATCTTCAGTATAATTTGACTTGTAATTTTTTAGAGAGGTAAAGGTAACCGGTCAGTTTCTTCATTTTATGAAGAAAACTTTAATAATTAATTTATTGTCAATCAGCTTTCACTATTATAAAACTGTGAAAGACACACGATACCGCGATTCAGCACGGGATAGCGACATCTATCGACAGTTTGACAAACGAAAAATGAACGCCATCTAGCAAATCATTCCGCAACTAAAATTTTAGATCGCGTTCCCTTGTAGTGAGTCAAGTACTAAGTGAAAAGCCCCTGGACTGACTTAAAATGGCGGCGGCGTTTTGCCGCAATGCGCTCGCCGCAGTACAAATAGATAATATTAAAATAAACCTGCGGTCGCCGCGCTGCCAATATTCTGTGATCGGACGCAGAATTTTGGCGGTAGCGGCGAATTCGCCGCTACCACCTACTTGCTATTACATACAAACACAACATAAAATTGCGGCGATTCGCCGCGCGGCCAAATGCCGCAGTGCGCGGCCAGCCTAAGTCGTTTTCTCCCTCGCACCATTGTCCGTTACTTGTAGTACGTAGCGCGTAGCGAAAAATTTTCTAAGTCTATGGTTCTGTTGTAACTAGAAATTGGGCCACGAGTTTAGAGAGGTACTAGTGAATTTATAATGATCCACGTAAATCACCAACTACCAGGGGACAGTTACATTTTCATTTTTTTTAGGAAATGTAGTTCTTTTAGAACTATAGTCAAATTTTTTATAGCATTGTAAACTTCTTAGGACTTACGAAGTGACCAGATGGGGGCTTGGGACACTCAAAGAAAATCAAAGAATGGGGGTATTTTATTTTTTTTATGATATTAATTATAACGGTAATTAAATAATAAACAGTAACCCAGTTAAGAGGGGTTTTGAGGTTTGCGCAGAAAAAAAACTGGCTTGCTGACTCTTCGGTTTCCATTATTTTTAAGCAAAGCCGCTCGAAAAACGTGTCCAAAATAATTACCCAGAAATGTTATGCCATTTTTACTCATGCTTATAAGTAGGTGTATTAGGTATATTAGGTACACAAAATATTGCACAACCGCCACCCAGAGTCGAGATTTTTGTCTTACTAAACACTCTGCACACTGAATCTGACCGAGAATCGAACCCAAGACCAAACAGTCTGAAGAGATGGCGACATAGACACCGGTGGGCGTGATTTTGCTCTATCACAGAGTTTGATCTTATGTTATTTAAAATACTGCCCGCGGAATCAAGTACTTAACCTAACTAATAATATTGTTTTAAATACAATTATTTCATAGATGTTAGCTGCTGTGCCGGAAGCCTTGTCATACATAGACGGGGTAGCTGTCCATTACTACACAGATTTATTCACCTCACCTAAAGCACTCGATGTCGTCACCGCGGCACTTCCCGGCAAGTTCATTCTTGCAACAGAAGCCTGTGAAGGTAAACTTAAACTTTAGAATTCATGCACATCATTGTAGAGACCTTATGGTTGGATAATGACGCGCCATAAACCATACCGCACCCAATGAGGGTTGGTTGAGAGCGGTGCACATAGGGGTATTTGACATCAAAAGTTGATCAAAACTCTTTTTATATTTATATGTCAGTAAAATCGTTACATTATCAATTTTTACCATCAGAAACTTAAATAAAACTAGAAATTAAAACAACACGAGATTTTTATCAAAAAATAATCTGATGCCACAATACTAAATTCAGTCTGGTTCGTTGCACGAGCTTTTCTCAGTAGACTCATCGTCTTTATAGTCACTTTTGGGATTTTCTTGAGTTAAAGTTGTTGCAGATTTTGGTATGGTTTTCTTAGGAAAACAATATAATAAACACTCAGCACTGATGAAGTCCACAATTAGCGACACCTCATATATAAAAAAAACATAGTAAATAAAATGCCAAACTTCCGCTACTTTTTTTTTACTCCTTGATATAGTCTGCATTAATAGTCTTTTTAATTTTTTACTCGGACGAACTCGGAAATATAACTTTTATACAATTTTGTAAAAAAGTTACAAAAAAAAAAAATCAAATTTTACTATAAACTTTCACATATCAAAAAAGCTAAAAAATTGTGTCCTAAGTTACGGTTTTATGGTTTAATAATAGACTACATACCTTCATTTTCAATATCCGTATAAAAAATCTTTACTTAATCAAAGTATCAAAAACATATAGGTAGAATAAAAGTGTGTATTTTTCAAAGTGCCAAGAACTGAATTGTACTTCTAAACGAAGACGAGATTCCGACTGAAGCTGTGCATCAACCGCTTATAATAGCGTCTCAAAATTACTGCCGTTTGATGCGCCATCTATTCTACTAGCCCTAAAAGTCATTACAATCATCCGATTTTAAAATTAATAAATTTGAGTTATGATCAGCTTTCCCCATACTGATACCCCTATGTGCGGTGGTGGGATTTGGTGAATGTTCCGAAGGCGTAAATCCGTCTTCCTATTTTGAAGTGAGGACGGAGACGCTGCATAGCAAAACACAGCTTTGGTGTTATGCTACAACGAGACCGCCAGCTGTTTTGGTAGTGGCACGCTGTGTTCACACTTTGACGCACACCGCAACAAGTAGAAAAAATCGCGTCAGTACGAATGTGTTCACATCATGTTTTGTTTCCAAACTTGGTACTTTTTACATGTATCCTTCTACGGCTATGGGAGTGACGCGGAGGCGTATCACTGTGGATATCGCCTCAACACTATTATATCACTAATACACTGCCTTGCACCATTGCTATTTGAGAACTAATATACCTTTTACTGCAAATTATTTTTTACACAAAACTACATTCAGGTAGAAAATTAGAAAATTATAAAACGTGTAACAGAATTAATGGCTTAACCAAAATATGGTAGATAGGGACAATTAAACTGAACAACTTTTACTATGGGACCAACTCTGAAGTCGCGAAAACTGCTTCATACAAAAAATATAACGAAAATTAAAAATATATAAAGTAGCTGATTTTTTTTTCATGATTTCAGAGTTGGTCCCATAGTAAAAGTTGTTCAGTTTGATGGTTGCTATCTACCATATTTAGCTTTATTATTTTGGCCATATTAATTCTGTGACACGTTGTAAAAGGTGGAGCCAAAATGATGTGATGATATTGAAACAGGTGTTGCTGAAACTGATTAACATTCTCTATTTTGAAATAAAAGACTTTTTAACGGATACGAGCGCGGTTTTATTGAAAGTACTTTGGTAATTAGTTGGTATTTGGTTTGATTTTTGATTTTCCGACGTTTCGGCACCTTTGCAACTGCCACGGGGGACCGAAGCTACTCGTGAGCCTACCCTCAAGCGATTAATATTTTTTAAGACGTTCAGAAATTTGGATCTACGAAAGAACTCATCAAAAAACATTCAGAACAGTTAGATCTTGACGTTGATTACATTATTCCATCCTGCCCTACACCGACGAAACTGTATGGGTTACCGAAAATACACAAAGAAAATGCTCCGCTACGTCCCATTGTAAGCCAAATTGACTCACCAACCTACAAATTGGCTAAACACGTAGCGAAAACACTCACACCACTGAGAGGTAATACATCAGCGTTTGTAAAAGATTCCTACCAGTTTGTCAGTGAGATACAACATCTACATCTCGCTGATGATGAAACTATGGTTAGTTTTGATGTTCAGTCTTTATTCACATGCTTACCAGTACAGGACTGCATTGATATCACCAGGAAAAAGCTAGTTGATAACAACATGCCAATTGAATATGCAGAACTACTAGAATTATGCCCAACATCTGGCTATCTGTTATGGAACGAGGAGTTCTACGTGCAAGTGGATGGCGTAGCAATGGGCTCTCCTGTATCCCCCATTGTTGCTGACATTTTCATGGAGGATTTTGAGGAGAAAGCACTAGCCACAGCACCAGTGACTCCCCGGTTCTACAAACGGTACGTAGATGACACTTTCACAATACTACCAAGAGACAGTGTCTCTGCTTTTCTTAACCATCTTAACTCCATAAACCCCAACATACAATTTACTATGGAGTTAGAGGCAGATAATAAACTAGCTTTCCTAGACATTCTCATAATCAGGAATCCGAACCAAACCTGGAGCCATACAGTGTATCGTAAAGCAACCCATACAGACAGATACCTCAATGGTGACTCTCACCATCATCCTATACAGTTAGCTACCGTAGGGAAATCTTTGTTTCAGAGAGCCCGCGACATCTGTGACAAACAAAACCTGACAGCTGAGCTTCAGCACGTCAAACAAGTACTGCGTAACAACAAGTTGCAAGTACCACGCCTTCGTCACAGAAAACGCGCCAAACCAGCCACAGTAGAGCGTCAACCTGCCATCCTACCTTATTTGAAGGGTGTCACTGACAAGATTGGAAACATTCTGAAGCGAGCGTCAATCAAAACTTACTTCAAGCCGCCGAAGAAAATCAACCAATTCTTACGACCTGTCAAGTGTAATATCCCCCTTCAAGCCGCAGGCGTCTACAAACTAGATTGTGACTGTGGGCTCTCCTACATCGGGCAAACAAAGAGAAGTATAGGGACCCGCGTTAAAGAGCATGTAGCTGACATGAAACATAGGCGCGATAACAAGTCTGCAGTGTGTGATCACGCCTTTGAGGGGCCCAACCATTACATTAGATTTGACAAACCCCAAATCCTTGCTAAGGAACGTAGATTTATTCCTAGAATGGAATAAATAAATATACGAGGCGAGGCTATCGAAATAAATAAATATCCTAATTTCAATAGAGATGATGGTTGGAAAATTCCACCAGCTTGGGACCCTATCATTCACAAGCTAAAGCCCCATACACACACTGCAAGATCTAATGATACGGTTAGTTCCTTTTGCAAAAATTAATAAATATAAAAGACGGAGGTCGGCTTTCCCCTCCAAGTTTTATTTCGCCATTTCTTTCTTGGAGGGGCCTCCCAATTTTGTGAAATGGTGGTAGTTTCAGTAGATTCTCTCTCTTTAGCATTAATTAAATCACAAAATTAACTTAAACCAATTAAAAAGATAAAAAATTTGTAAAATATTAATTTCTGAACGTCTTAAAAAAAATTCATCGCTTGAGGGTAGGCTCACGAGTAGCTTCAGTCCCCTGTGACTACGGCAGCTGCAAAGGTGCCGAAACGTCGGAAAATCAAACCAAATACCAACTAATTACCAAAGCACTTTCAATAAAACCGCGCTAGTATCCGTTAAAAAGTATTTTATTTCATGTCTAGTGAGCGCGTAAGCTTGAGAAGTGAATTCTCTATTTTTTTCGCCTTTCCATAGTTATAGTTAAGCCCCATCCACATGCTTGGCAAACAATGGCAAACAGCCAACAGCAAACTACCAACACGGCCGTGTGGATGGGTGTTTGTCGTTGTTTGCCTGTTTGTGTTTGTGTTGGGCAGTCATCGGCATCGGTGTCGGTTTTTCTTGCCAGATTAAAGGATGTTTGGCAAACAGTTTGCGACGTATCCACACGTTTGGCAGCGATCAGTAATGCGCGCGCGCGAGCTTGCGGGAGGCTATTTACTTACTAGGTACACTTTTTCGTTGGCGCGCAAAGCGTAAAAAATGTCTGATTGGCCAGCACCTACCATTCTGACATTTTGGAGGCATGTATGGACGATTTCTATGTATTTTAATCATCCACCATCGTCTTCGCTTTCTTCTTTTTTTCTTTTTTCTTTCTCTTGCTTTAATTTATAATAAAAATATGTCAACCCGAAAGTAATAGCTGCCACAAGCTCGTCGTGCGCCATGTTTGCCGATTCGGAATGTTATGAACGTTCGCCAAGCATGTGGAGTGGATGGCTGTTTGTGTTGGGTGATTGTGGTTGGTGTTTGGGACATTGTTTGCTGTTTGCGGTGTTTGTGACAAACAGCCAGCGTGTGGATGGGGCTCTACATTTTGTATGGGAGTCTGTTTTTTGTTTTTCAGTTTTTTGACTTTTGTTCCACAGAGAAAGTATCACCTGTTTCAGTATAATATGATATCACCATAATTTATACATAAGTTTATATTTATACCTACCTATTTATTTTAGTTCTCCAAAATCTTCGTAAATTCATAATGACATTTTATTTTATTTTATTTTATTTTATTTCATAGGAAAACATACAGTGACTTAATAGCTTTATAAGTAATCCATGTAGGAGTCTATGCACCATTATAAGTTTTCGCATATAACATCTAATGCTTGCTGATTAATACGAAAAAACATGCACTCACACACTAAATATAAACAATAACAAAGCATATAAGCAATAAATATCAGTTAAACATAAGCGCAGATACAACACAAATTAAGAACGGACAGTCAGAGAACCATCGAACCACTTCTGCACCATGAGATTTTGAATACTTCGCGGGCTAGAGTTAAATAGATCGAAATCGGTAAAATCTACAATTTTATTATACTCTATACCTGCTCTAATGAAAAAAGAGTTACGACGATATTTAGTCGCGGACCGCGGCACGGCAAGACATGCCGGTCGTCTTAATCTCGCTGGTACATAAAGATGAATATTGGAGAGAAGTTCCGATGAGTCTATTTCATTTTGAGCAATATTCAAGAGGGTTTTTAAATCTGAAATATTACGCCTTATCTTCAATGGTAAGATATGGTGCCTACGACATCTATCTTCATAACTAGGGTCAGAGCTTCTACATTTATATTGCAAAAACTTAAGAAATCTGCGCTGGACTGATTCAAGTCTTTTAACTGCATAATTATACTGCGGGTTCCAGACTTGCGAACAATACTCGAGGACGCTGCGGACAAACGAACAGTAGAGTATTTTGATCACTTTGATGTTATTGAACTGCGAACTAGACCAAAGGACAAATCCTAGAGCCTTATTAGCTTTTTTGGCGACGGCATCAACGTGCTTCTCGTACGTTAGCTTGGAGTCATGAATGATACCCAGGTCCCGGATTTCATCAACCTGTTTTAACCCTACATTACTGAGCTCATATTTGGTTAAAATATTTATCAGCTTACGACTAAAAGTTATGAAATAACATTTATTAATATTTAATTCCAATTTATTTAATGATACTAAATCCCTTTGTAGAAGAAGGCCGTCACGAGCGTTAGTAATTTTCTTAAATACTTTCATGTCGTCGGCATATAACAAAAAAATTGAAGATTTAAAACAAGAAGCTATATCATTGATAAAAGTATTAAAAATCAATGGAGCAAGCAAGGACCCCTGGGGAACACCTGAAGGGACGTTGTTCCAGATAGAAGAGAAGCCATTTATGACTTCTCTTCTATCTGGAACAACGTGTTAATCTATCAAAGGGCCCTGCACCCTTTGATAGATTAACACTTTTTAGTAATTCTAACACTGTCTCTAAATCAATCTCGACGTCGCTAATATTGTCGACGGAGCTGCAGTCAGAACTACTTAAGGGTTCATCTGCTATCTCATGATCAGTCACCTGAAGTAAGGTCGATTGAAAATATTGAGAAAAAAGATTACATATGTCTTCACCGTTGTCGGTCGACATTCCTTCATAGCACATAGTGGATGGTAGGGCATTGGAACCTTTCTTGTTTGATTGAACAAAGGACCAAAAAGCTTAGGGTTCTCAGTAATGGCTTCTTCTGATCGCTTAATATACTCGTCGTAACATTCTTGTTCCACACGCTTGGCTCTCCTACGAAGACGGGAGAATGCTTGATAATCAGAGGTGTTGCCGTATACCTTGTACTTACTGTGAAATTTCATTTTTTCATTTAATAGTTTTTTGAGCGAAGCGGTGTACCAAGGTGGATACGAAATAGTGTTAACTAATCGATGAGGAATGTATTTATCCCTAACGTTATGTAAATATGTATAAAAATCAGTTACTGCATCATCCAAAGAACTAATATTGCCCAGGCGACTGTCCCAATCTATTTCATTAAGGGATTTTTTAAGTGAGTCATAGTCGCCTCGCTCGTAAAAGTATTTAACTCTAGGTATAGTTTTAAGAGTGTTTTCTATGGATAGGTTGACGGAAATGTTTAAAGATACGTGATGCGAGTCTTCAGGTACTAAAGGGTCGGTACAAGGGGTCACTGATATTTCTTTATTGCTAAGCGCGTAGTCTAGAATTCTATTGTTGATATTTGTACAATAATTATACTGAGAAAGATTACAGGCGTCTAGGGTGTCAAAATAAAATTGCTGTGTTTCAACAGCTAATTCTGACGGTTGCAGAGGACTTCGTTCGCCCGACCATTGTACGTTACTAAGATTGAAGTCACCGGTAATTAAAAATATATCGTTAGGACAAGAGTTGACTATAAATGATAACTTTTCCGTAAAGTTACGCAGCTGTATATTAAATGAGTTGCCAAGGTTTTCCGGACAAAGATACAAACTACATACGTGCAGACAGGTAGAATTTTTTGTCTTACTTAAGTTGATAGATACCCAAATGTCTTCAGCGGAAGAAGACCATTCGGGACGAGCTATTGCAGATAGGTTTCGATGTACAGCTAACAAAACACCTCCACCAAGCCTTTCCTTCGTACGTAGGTAATTCCTGTCTCGCCTTCAAACAATATACCGGTCATCAAATAGCTCATTATCATTAATTCCGTCCATAAGCCATGTCTCAGTAAGTGATATAATGTCATAAGAGTCCAGTAACAAGTTTCGCTTATAATTATGTGTTTTCGTACGCAGTCCTCGAGTATTTTGATAGTATACGTTAAGTTCTGATAAAGCAATCACAGGGAATATAAACTAGGCTAAATAGGTAAAACTGATAGAACATAAGAAGCATAAGAGTATAATTTATAATCGAGTATTTATAATAATAATATGTAAGTTCAGTGAAGTATTCAAAATCATTTATGGAAAGTAAAAATGTAGGCAAAAACGCATTTTTTTTAAAGTAAATATAAAGAAGATAAGCGTAATTATAAGCGCAAAAATCTTATCAATAGACCCAGGCACATTCTCGCTACATACAAGCGCACAACTGAGCAAAAATATAAGCAATAATAAAGTTTTTTTAAAAGAAAATAAAATGTAGGTAAGCGTAATTGCACGCGCAAATAACTTTGCAATAGACTCAGGCGATATCTCACTGCACACAAGCGCGCAAGCGACAACAAGCTGAGCAACGAGCGCAAAAATGCGCGCGGGCGATATGATACTCGTGTATTGCACACGTGCACATTGTGATATTCGTGTGTTATTTTTTCAGGATCGTCTCCTTTTGACGCAGATAAGGTTTCTCTAGGAAATTGGGATAGAGCTAAGTCCTATGCCATAGACATCATAGACGTAAGTTAAATAACTGCCTGAAGGTTGATAATGTGTTAACAATCAAATGGTTAATGATTTGGCTAAATCACTTTTTATTTGGCTCAAAAGTAGCATTAAATAGACAAAAAGTCGTGACTGTAGCAGATAAAACTTTGAAAATTGTTGTCTTCTTGATATTGGTGTGAAAGATTTCATTTTTCTAGTTCCTAAGTAACCTAACTCCTAACAGCAAGATAAACTCTGTTTTCAAGTTAAAAATATTTTAGATCAGCCAGCTCAAAGTGAAACATTGTTTTTTTCCAGGATCTCGCTTCTAATGTAGTAGGCTGGATAGACTGGAATCTTTGCCTGAACGCGCAAGGAGGTCCAAACTGGGCTAAAAATTTCGTGGACTCCCCTATCATAGTGTATCCAGAGAGGAATGAGTTTATTAAACAGCCGATGTTTTATGCACTCGGGCACTTTTCCAAGTTCATCCCCAGGGGCTCCCGTAGGATCAAAGTGACGGAAAAGAAACCTTTTTGGAGCTCAAAGTTGTATAACGTAGCGTTTTTGACGCCTTACAACACTACTTTAGTCGTTCTTTATAATGAGTAAGTATAATTGATTCTATTTTTATGGCCTTATTAATCTGAAGTAAAATGGTCAGTTTCACAGATTTCGGATAGCGTCCATCTTTTTCTGGTTCAATAAAAAATGGAACACAATATGTACTTTATAAATGGTACACATCCTATTCCATTACATTAGCAACCACTATAACATTCGAAATACTTATTTGTAAAAACAAATGATTTCGCTGTGTTCATACTACAAATGTTTTCGATGGAGTTTGACAAAATTAACGATTTAGCATTTTCTATATTTACTTTATTAAACTTGCATTTTTTATTTTGTTTACCAGTGACGTTCCCGCCAAAGTGTCCATTGTAATAGGACAGAAGAAAGCGACGTTGTGGGTCGATGCCAGATCCCTAGTGACGGTAGAAATACCGTGCAACACTTCGATGTGCCGGCGGCGGCCACCGATAGTCACGATGCAATAAACCATTTTAAATATAAAGTAGATATAACAGAAACACTGCGGTTTTCCGGCCACGCACACAGACGTTACATACAGAAAATCTCAGGCCAAACCGGGCTATAAGTAGAGTCAGTAATGTCTAGCGCATTCAAAACGAGGAAAAGTATGCGATATGGCCAGGAAGGCGCTTCTGTGTGGTTATTTTATTTAAAGCCTCTTAATGTAATCTTGAGAACTAGTTCACTTAACTTGTCCAGAAATTGCCATTATTTGGATTGGCTTGCTCGTGTTTTCGATTAATTTTAATGATCATGACGTACTGGGGTGTCCCAGAAGTAAAGAGACTAATTTAACCATAAATTTTTGTTGAAAAATTTTTATATGAGCTGTTGAGTTTAATATACAAATGAACGTTTAATATACAAATTTTATTAATCTAAATCAAATTTGTTCCATCAATGACTTTGTAACCGATTTTTTATAAATTAATCGCTGCTTATCTCATGACTACTTTTCAGCTTTTCATGACGCTGCGGCTATCTCTTTTGGTTAATCTACCGATCTATGTTTGGAACATAAACTTAATATCCACTGGAAAATTTTCTAAGTCTATGGTTTGGAAGATGTCAATGTTTTTGGCTTTTCTGCATATTTTTTTCATTACTTTTTAGACAATGCCGGAACACAAGCATTGTTTTGTTTAGTTATAATAGGTAAATTCGACATCCAAAAACTGCAAATTTTGAGTGAACTAGGTTGGCAACCTGTCTTATGACGCACTTCCTGATCTTTAACTTTTTTGGGGGTGGTTAATTTCACAAAGGCTTTCAAGCCTAACTATCGAACTATAATTTACTTTCAGATTTAACTAAGATATTTTTCCTTTATTCACCGCAGTCTCATTGATGTTCAAGGTGCCTCCTCAAAAACCTTTCTTCCCGTATTCATATTTCGATTAGTTGCTATTGTACACCACCTTCCCGAAATCTTTTTAATATTAGTCTCACTCGCTTCTGCATAATGTAATGTTTCTATAGATACTATATTCTCGAAGCTTCTTATTGAATAAAATTATTGAGCTGTCGCTTATTTCTCAATACGTTGATAGTTATGAATAATATCTATGAGCAAACGGTTCTTGATTGTCTCGTTTCAGTTTCAGAAGATAAGTAGAAATTTGTAAAACCTCACTATTTGCACATATTAGTTACCAGTGGTTAAGATGATAACATTTTTTCCCTTTTCCTTAACTTTTTTTGTAACCAGTATGAGCATTGAATATTGTCTCTTTACTTCTGGGATTCGCGATATTTTAAGTGAAACAGTGCCCATGATAACTATGAAAGATCTGTAAAGTTTATCCATCCCCTCCATGCCTGGCATGTAGATATACTATGGGCAACAGGAGCAACAAAATTCTTGAGCGCGTGTGTCGTTGGCCGCTGCACGAACTAAACGTACAGCTCGAGCAATATAACTTGACCCAAATTTTAGTACCACGTGACTTGCGCAATACAATTTTTGCACTGTAAATTGCTACTGCGCAGGCCTCATTTTCTATGGTTTGGGTCAAGTTATTTTGCGCGAACAGCTCGTGCAAAATAACCTATGTTGTGTCGGCGCGGCGAGCAAGCGATTTTTACCTTAGTACGTTAGTACTAAAATATATTCTGTTCCTTAGGAATGGTTAAGCGACGCCTTTGCCCATAGTAACTACGCGTACCTACCTAAGCATGAAAGCACAGTAGTGTACCTATATTATATACTATCTGTGATCTGGGGGGTAATAATTATGTAACTCTGTTGCAATCAACTCTGACAGAAATCGCAGTTACATTGCTGCTTTAGTTAGGAACCAATGTGACAACTATCTAACTTAAAGCAGCAATGTAACTTCGCTTTTAATCGATTTCAATCGAGAATTGTTAGCAACAGACTTACGTAATCAACTAGCAGATCATACTGTGCTGAAAGCAGGATAAAAGCGTGTATTAAATTTAGTCGACATGCGAAACTTTTCTGACATTAAAAAAGAAAGATTTTTATAGTATCAATCGTGTTAATTGTTGTTTGGTCATAAATTTATTTTGTGAATACCTAACGTCGCTGAATGGTTACCTAACTATCCTATATTTTTGTAGGAATCATTCCTTTTCTCTTAATCATTTTATGTACCTGATGATAAGATTATTTACAAGAAGTATTTCATTTAATTGTATATATTATATTTAATAAATGCTAAGTACCTACCTACCTAGGTTGATGTTTTTATTTCATTCCAAATCTTAACCCTGCCACTATTTATAGCATCTGAACATATTTTCTAAATATTGTTTATCATTGTTTGCGAAAAGTAAAATAATAATAATGCCTGAAACGATCAGGCAATGTATGAAATATTATACTTTGTCTAGGCATTGTATATGTTACCGGCAATGTGTATAATCCGGCATTGTATACAATGCCTAGGCATTGTATACAATGCCTGCTGGTCCACCGGCAATGTGTAAAATAAGTTTATTTCTGTTGTCTGTTATAAAAAAATAACCTCGTAAATTAAGGCTCACGCTCCGCTGCGCTACGCGCTCGCCTTAAATTTCTAACCTAATCGCCCCCTCGAGCCCCCTTTTAGCCCCCCCTAGAGCCTCTTTCGAGCCCCCCCCCCCTCGAGGCTCCCTCGAGCCCCCCCTCAAGCTTTCCCTGTGCCCCCCTCGATCACAATCTTTTTTTTTTACATATTGCCGGTGGACCAGCAGGCATTGTATACAATGCCTAGGCATTGTATAGAAAGCCTAGGTAATGTGTGAAATAGACAATAATATTCATTCTATTTCATACATTGCCTAAAAGGGCCAGGCATTGTATATAGGTACAATGCCTGCATTTCATACATTGCTGGTGACATATACAATGCCTGCTGGTCCACCGGCAATGTGTAAAATAAGTACATTTCTGTTGTCTGTTATAAAAAAATAACCTCGAAATTTAAGGTTCACAATCCACTACGCTTCGCGCTCGCCTTAAATTTCTAACCTAACCCGAGACCTACAGGAATAAAGCGGGTGCGATTCGGTTCCCATAAAAACAGTTAATCTAATTTCAATGTCACTAACGTTGACTTCATCTAATTTTTATTTGACCTAAAAATAAATGACATAATTTTTATTTAACCTATTATTCATTTGTCATCATTATTATTTGCCATATTTACATTTGCTCTAACGTTTATATCCCATAAGTATCATTTGATATATTGCTTTTTTTATCTAACTTACATTTCTTAAACATATCATTTGATCTAATTTTACATATTATAATCAACTTTTACTATAAAATAGAAATAACTAGCTATTGTTATTACGATGCTTGCTTAATTATCAAATCCACTATTTTTTAATGTAATAACATCAATAGCATACATATATATCTATAACATAACAATGACTAGACATGCAAGCAAGCATACAAGCATGCATGTAGCTTGCCAGTAGGTTAGGTTAGGTTAGTGTTTTGACCACTCGCAGCGGAGCGAGCGAAGCAAGCGGAGCTCCTCAATGCTTGCTTGCATGCTGCATGCTTGCTTGCATGTATGCTGCATCCTTGCTTGCATGCTGCATGCTTGCTTGCATGCTTGCTTGCATGCTGTATGCTTGCTTGCTTGCTTGCAAAATGCTTGCCGGGGGGTGCAGGGGGGCTGGCCCCCCTGCTCGGGGGGGTCGGGGGGCCTGAGGCCCCCCGCTATAAAGAAAACTTTTAATGCACCTACCAGTAGGTTAGGTTAGGTTAGTGTTTTGACCACTCGCAGCGGAGCGAGCGAAGCGAGCGGAGCTCCACAATGCTTGCATGCATGTTGCATGTTTGCATGCATGCTGCATGCTTGCGTGCATGCGGCATGCTTGCGTGCATGCTGCATGCTTGCTTGCATGCTGCATGCTTGCTTACTGCATGCTGGCTTGCATGCTGCATGCTTGCTTGCAAGCTGCATGCTTGCTTGCATACTGCATGCTTGCATGTTGGGTGCTTGCTTGCAAAATGCTTGCTGGGGGGTGCAGGGGGCTGGCCCTAGGCCCATAAAAACTAAATGCATCAGGTAGGTTAGGTTAGTGTTTTGACCACTCGCAGCGGAGCGATACTGTAATGTTGGCAGTAAGCTGTTTCAGAACCCTTTATGGAGGATTTAAAGCGTGGGTGTAGATAAAAATATATAAGTGATGAAATCATATTTTTTGGCTACGCTTGTTTTTATAGCATTTAAATCATAGGTCAAATAAAATTATTTTAAATGTTGAATAGAGTAAATGAATGTTATATGAATTGTGCTTTATATCATCTGTTAATTAGATCAAATGTTTATTATGTCAAATAATTTTTATATCACATGTATTTAGGTCAAGTGAAATTATATTAACCGTATGTTATATTATTCGATCGGTATGTCAAATGAAATTATATGAAATGTTATTATATTATCCTCTGATCGTTAGTGCATGTAAATTTAGGTCATACATTACACACCCGAATAAAGCAGGTTCGATTCCAAACTCAATGAGCCCCCTCGAGCTCCCCACAAGCCCCCTCGAGCCCTCCTCGAGCCCCCTCGAGCCCTCCTCGAGCCCCTATCGAGCACCCCTCGAGATCCCCTCAAGCCCCCTCGAGCCCCCTCGAGGCCCCTCGAGCCCCCCACGAGCCTCCCTCAAGCCCCTCGAGCACCCTTTAGGCCCCCTCGTGCTTTTCCCGAGCCCCCCACAAGCCCCCTCGAGCCCCCTCGAGCCCTCCTCGAGCCCCACTCGAGCACCCCTCGAGATCTCTCGAGTCTCTTCGAGCCCCCTTGAGCTTTCCCCGAGCACCCCTCGAGTACCCTCGAGCCCCCCTAGTTATTCAAAACGAGCAACCAAAAAAAACTATTTGGGCTACAACCTTAGGGCACACAAAACATTTAAAATTTGGCATATATATTTTATTTACAAAAAACGGACTAAATTATTACAAAAAAATCGGACTTAAAAACATTAAAACGGACTAAAAAGTAAAAAAATAAATTCTTCTGTAAATATTTATACTATAATAAAACCATGCAACCCCATCGAGTTTGGGCTCGTTTGAATCGTCTTGACTTGACGAGTACTTTTATGGAAAATAATTTCCAGGGTCTGATGATGGAGCCGGAAGAAGGCCACTGGGACTCTGTAATAAAACCATGGAACCCCATCGAGTTTGGGCTCGTTTGAATCGTCTTGACGAGTGCTCCGATAGGAGATGGTATATTTTTAGTCTTAGCTCGTTAACTAAAAAGCAGAAAATAAAAATTTACTGAAAAAAAAACTTTCTTAAAAACACGTTTTTAAAACGGACTAAATTATTACAAAAAAATCGGGCTTAAAAACATTAAAACGGACTAAAAAGTAAAAAATAAATTCTTCTGTAAATATTTATAACCCTATACCTACAGAAATTTTAAACCTAAAAACGTGGGGCGCATGCTAAAGACAATATGCATGATACATTTTACAAAATGCGCCCCACGTTTTTAGGTTTAAAATTTCTGTAGGTATAGGGTTATAAATATTTACAGAAGAATTTATTTTTTACTTTTTAGTCCGTTTTAATGTTTTTAAGCCCGATTTTTTTGTAATAATTTAGTCCGTTTTAAAAACGTGTTTTTAAAAAAGTTTTTTTTTCAGTAAATTTTTATTTTCTGCTTTTTAGTTAACGAGCTAAAACTAAAAATATACCATCTCCTATCGGAGCACTCGTCAAGACGATTCAAACGAGCCCAAACTCGATGGGGTTCCATGGTTTTATTACAGAGTCCCAGTGGCCTTCTTCCGGCTCCATCATCAGACCCTGGAAATTATTTTCCATAAAAGTACTCGTCAAGTCAAGACGATTCAAACGAGCCCAAACTCGATGGGGTTGCATGGTTTTATTATAGTATTTCTATGGCCTTCCTCCGGCTCCATTATCAGATCCTTGGACACTATTTCCCATTAAAGTACTCGTCAAGACGATTCAAACGAGCCCAAACTCGATGGGATTGCATGGTTTTATTACCGAGTTCCAGTGGCCTTATTCCGGCTCCATCATCAGACCCTGGACACTATTTCCCAACAAAGAACTCGTCAAGACGATTCAAACAAGCCCAAATTTGATGGGGTTGCACGGTTCCAATATTGAGTTCCTATGGCATGGTCTTTCGGCTTCATCATCAGACCCTGGACCTCGTCTCCCATTAGAATACTAGACGATGCTAACGAGATCAAACACGATGGGGTTGTATGGTTTCATCATAGAGTTCCTGTGGCCTTCTTCCGGCTTCATCATCAGATCAGCTCAATGACACCATAATATTGCATTGCCTTCCAGTTCTAACCTATGTTCAAAGTTTCAAGTCTCTAGCTCATCGGGAAGCTAGGATAAAATCGTTCGCAAACTTTTTGGAGAAACACACAAACACACAAACAAACAAACGCGAAAGTAACCTAATAAAAACGTGTTTATAAAAATACCGGACTAAAAACATTAAAACGGGCTAGTAAAAACAGACTAAAAAGTAAAAAACATTTTTTTCTGTAAATATTTATAACCCTATACCTAAAAAAAATTGAAATCTAAATACGTGGGGCGCATTTTGTAAAATTTATCATCCATATTGTCTTTAGCATGCGCCCCACGTTTTTAGATTTAAAATTTTTATAGGGTTATAAATATTTACAGAAAAAAATATTTTTTACTTTTTAGTCTGTTTTTACTAGCCCGTTTTAATGTTTTTAGTCCGGTATTTTTTGTAATAATTTAGTCCGTTTTAAAAACATGTTTTTAAAAAAGTTATTTTTTTCAGTAAATTTTTATTTTCTACTTTTTAGTTAACGAGATAAGACTAAAAATATACCATCTGACATCTCCTATCGGAGCACTCGTCAAGACGATTCAAACGAGCCCAAACTCGATGGGGTTGCATGGTTTTATTACAGAGTCCCAGTGGCCTTCTTCCGGCTCCATCATCAGACCCTGGAAACTATTTCCTAACAAAGAACTTGTCAATACGATTCAAACGAGACCAAACTCGATGGGGTTGCATGGTTTCAATATTGAGTTCCTATGGCATGGACTTTCAGCTTCATCATCAGACCCTGGACCTCATCTCCCATTAGAGTACTCGTCAAGACAATGCTAACGAGCCCAAACACGATGGGGTTGTATGGTTTCATCATAGAGTTTCTATGGCCTTCCTCCGGCTCCATCATCAGATCCTCGGACACTATTTCCCAACAAAGTACTCGTCAAGACGATTCAAACGAGCCCAATCTCGATGGGGTAGCGTGGTTTTATTAAATAGTTCCTGTGTCCTTCCTCCGGCTCCATTATCAGACCCTGGAAACTATTTCCCACTAAAGAACTCGTCAAGACGATTCAAACGAGCCCAAATTTGATGGGGTTGCACGGTTTCAATATTGAGTTCCTATGGCATGGCCTTTCGGCTTCATCATCAGACCCTGGACTTCATCTCCCATTAGAGTACTCGTCAAGACGATGCTAACGAGCCCAAACACGATGGGGTTGTATGGTTTCCTCATAGAGTTCCTGTGGCCTTCTTCCCGCTTCATCATCAGATCAGCTCAATGACACCATAATATTGCATTGCCTTTCAGTTCTGACCTATGTTCAAAGTTTCAAGTCTCTAGCTCATCGGGAAGCTAGGATAAAATCGTTCGCAAACTTTGTGGAGAAACACACAAACAAACAAACACACAAACAAACAAACAAACGCGAAAGCAACCTAATAAAAACGTGCTAAAAAGGTGACTATTATCATAAGAATTATTCTTATGCTATTATCCTAATCGAGATGACAAAAAACAAACAAACAAAAAACAACCTAATGAAAACGTGTTAAAATGCCATGTTGGGTAGCTTAAATCAGTTATATAATTAACTTATAATTAACACTGGCCAGAGATGAGGAAAGGTGGAAAGGAATGGAGGAGGCCTTTGTGTCCAAATTACAGGACAGACTTACAAGGTAAGCTGCTGTTTGAATTGAAACTGAATTTAAAAAACTGTAATCATTATATTTAAAAAAATATGTATCTTTCTTAAAAGTGAATAAAGGCTTATAAAATAAAAAAATAGTTGCCCACTCAGTATTTTAGTCACCCATTTAGATTATTTGTCACCTGTTTAGTCATTTTGTCGCCCAAAAAATAAATTGCTGTCCGGTTTAGTATTTAAGGCGACTGTTAATAACAGTCGCCTTTAATTATTTCCAGTCACCCAATTAATTAATTCCCTTACAAAATCATTGTGAGTAGGTAGGTATTTAATTTTTCAAAACCTTGGTAAAATAAAGTCATGTAGGCATAATTTAATGGTGGGTGTAGTGATAGCCACGTGGCATATTATTTAATCTTATGTACTTGGCTACATTCTTATTCTTTTTAGGGTTCCGTACCTAAATAGCTTCTTAGTTAACGTAAAAAAAGATATGGCCGCTTATGCCGCAAAAAACGCATATTTCGACACTCAAGGGAATAAAAATTCATAGGGTACTAGCTTCTGCCCGCGACTTCGTCCGCGGGGATATTAGAGAAAATCCTCAGGGAACCTGAACCAACCAGGAACCGTCCAGCTATTTTTACGCGATTCGGCGGATCCCCATCAAGTGCGCTGCCTCGCGAGGCAAGACATTTGCCGCGTGTGGCGTGCCTCGCACGAGGCTTTCCAATCCCGTTGCGGATCCCATTCCCGTTGCCGTTGCGGTTCCCGTTCCCGTTCCCGTTCCCGTTCCCGTTCCCGTTCCCGTTCCCGTTCCCGTTCCCGTTCCCGTTCCCGTTCCCGTTCCCGTTCCCGTTCCCTCACCTCAATGTTTACTCACCCCATTTACCCCTAAGGGGTTGATTTTCAAAATCACAAAATATTTATGTTTGCCTATTAATTTTGAGACGTGCTCCTACGAAGTTTAAAATAGTCAAGGGGGTTAAATCATGTCCACCGTGTTGGACTTCAAAATAAATGTAATTTTTGCAATCGTCATCCCACAAAACCCCGATAACGACATCCATATCTATTTTTAGGTTTTTTACCCCTTTTCACCCACATTTCATCCCCATAGGGGTTGAAATACTAACAAAAACAATAAACGTTGCGTTAGATTTCCATCCATAAGCCTAAATTATAAATTCAGCGATTTTTACTTTGAAAATAAAGGATTTTCTTCAATACACAACTTCATCCCCCTTTTCACCCCTTCGGGGGTAGCATTTTTAAAAACGCAGAGACCCGTATTTATTAATTTTCAATCGTCAGCCTTAACATAAAATTTGAAGATTCTAGCTTCAAAACTGAGGGACTTTCATACAAACTTTCATCCCTTATTTCATCCCCTTAGGGATGGAATTTTCAAAAATCCTTCCTTAGTGGATGCCTACCCTGTATAAAGTATCCGTGTGCAAAATTTCAAGTCTCTAGGTCCAGCGGTTTGGGCTGTGCGTTGATAGATCAGTCAGTCATTCAGTTTACGATTTTATATATTAAGACTAGCTTCCGCCCGCGACTTCGTCCGCGTGGATATTAGAGAAAATCCTTAGGGAACCTTCAACCAGAATCCGACCAGCCGATTTTATGCGATTAGGCCGGTCCCCACCAAGCGCGCTGCCTCGCGAGGCAAAACGTTTGCCGCGTGTGGCAGGCCTCGCACGAGGCTGCGCGCTTGGTGGGGACCGGCCTAATCGCATAAAATCGGCTGGTCGGATTCTGGTTGAAGGTTCCCTAAGGATTTTCTCTAATATCCACGCGGACGAAGTCGCGGGCGGAAGCTAGTTTATTACAACAATCAGAAGTGGGTCCAGAGATATTAGTAGTATCCTGTTCCCGTTTCTTTACCCTTTTCCGTTCCCGTTTGGTCCCGTTCCTGTCCCCGGTTTCCGTTCCCG
This sequence comes from Agriphila tristella, assembly GCA_928269145.1. NCBI lineage: Eukaryota > Metazoa > Arthropoda > Insecta > Lepidoptera > Crambidae > Agriphila > Agriphila tristella. The sequence continues at coordinate 13,163,601 of OV743445.1, forward strand.
TTCGCGTTCGCTTTCGAGCGATCGCGTTTGCGTTCCCGTTCCTTTCTCGTTCCCGTTCCCGTTCCCGTCCCCTGCGGCTGAATCATGTCCACCGTGTTGGACTTCAAAATAAATGTCATTTTCGCATTCCTCATTCCATAAAACCTCAAGAACAACATCCACATCGATTTTCATGTTAACTTGCCCCATTTACCCCCTAAGGGATGATTTTCAAAATAACAAAATATATATTTGCCTATTTATTTTTAGACATGCTTCTTAGAATTTCAAAGTTGTAATGTCTCATCATCATCATCATATCAGCCGCACAACACCCACTGCTGGGTATAGGCCTCCTCCAAGGATTTCCATGACGATCGGTCCTGCGCTTCCCACATCCAGTGGCTTCCGGCAACCTTCACCAGATCGTCGGTCCACCTTGTCGGGGGCCTACCCACGGAGCGCCGTCCGGTGCGCGGTCGCCATTCAAGAACCTTTCCGCCCCAACGGCCATCGGTTCTTCTCGCTATGTGTCCAGCCCACTGCCACTTTAGCTGAGCAATCCTTCGAGCGATGTCGGTTACTTTAGTTCGCCTGCGGATCTCCTCATTTCTGATTCGATCACGCAGGGAAACGCCGAGCATGGCTCTCTCCATTGCACGCTGGGTGACCTTGAGCCTCCTTATGAGACCCATAGTTAGCGACCACGTTTCACTGCCGTAAGTCATTTTATATTATTTTTCCATACACAATTTGCACCCCATTTTCACCCCTTTAGCAGTTAAATCATGTCCACAGTGTTGTACTTCAAAATAAATGTCATTTTCGCAATCACCATCCCATAAAACCTCAAGAACGACATCAATATCGATTTTTATGTTTACTTACCCCATTTACACCCTAAGGGGTTGATTTTAAAAACTACAATATATATGTTTGTCTATTTATTTTTAGACATGCTCGTACGAAGTTTTAAGTTGTAAAGTATATTTTATATTGTTTTCCATACCAAATTTGAACCCAATTTTCACCCCTTTAGTGGTTAAATCATGTCGACCGTGTTAGACTTCAAAATGAATGTCATTTTCGCAATCGTCATCCCAGAAAACCCCAATAACGACATCCATATCTATTTTAGGTTTATTTACCCCATTTCATCCCCATAGGGGTTAAAATACTACCAATAACCATATACGTTGCGTTATATTTCCATCCATAAGTCTAAATTATAAATTTAACGATTTTTACTTTAAAAATTAAGGATTTTCTTCTATACTCAACTTCATCCCCCTTTTCACCCCATCGGGGGTAGAATTTTGAAAAACGATGATACACGTATTTATTAATTTTCAATCATCAGCCTGAATACAAAATTTGAAGATCCTAGCATCAAAACTGAGGGACTTCCATACAAACTCTCATCCCTTATTTCATCCCCTTAGGGATGGAATTTTCAAAAATCCTTCCTTAGTGGATGCCTACACTGTATAAGGTACCTGTGTGTAAAATTTCAAGTCTCTAGGTTCAGTAGTTTGGGCTGTGCGTTGATATCTCACTCAGTCAGGACTTTGAATTTTATATATAGATAAAGCTCAGATCAAATAAAAAGTAAGAAGGAGCGTTGCGAACAATGTGAGGCCGGTTTTTGATGGTACATGTGTGCGTACAAGGGGTCGGGCGGGGGCTGTTAGCAGGGTTTTTATATGGAAAGCCAAGGCGTAGTTTGTTACACGTGTGTGCGTGAACTGTGTATACACGCTGAAATTTTAATCATTTGGTTCCCGCCGTGGGGTGGTTTCACTCATAATTACAAGCAACTTTTACTATGGGGCCAACTCTCCTACTCGCAAAAAAAAAACAGCTGTTCCATACATTAAGGTCGAGTAGGTACTGCACTTTTGTATGGAACAGCTGATTTTTTGTTACGAGCAGGAGAGTTGGCCCCATAGTAAAAGTTGCTTGTAATTATGAGTGGAACCACCCCACGGCGGGAACCAAATGATTAAAATTTCACCCTGTATACACAGCCAAGGCGTAGTTTTACAGGCCTCACCGCGTTGTTCGGAAGACTCCATCTTACTTTTTTATTTGGTCTGAGGTATAAGGTACTTCCCGTTGACCTAGAACTATGAAATTTGGCAAGTAACATCGCCTAATACTACATGTACAGAGAAAATCTGAAAATTATACATTTGAAGTTAATTATAAAAAGAATTCGGGAAAAGTTTGAAAATTATGTAAAAATGTTGATTCTTTGTTGTTGGTTAGGTATTTGTTGAGTATTGGTAGGTAAATAATTTTCAGAATTATTATGTATCGTCAGTTTTCGTATTTTTAACGAAAAAGATAATTGTATCCTTTTTTTTCTAAAGGATGTTTATTTTCTTATTGTTCTAATACAATAGCCGGTCAGATTTTTTATGTTTCTGTATCCCAAAAATCAATCAAAATGAAGGTAGGTAATCAATAATGTATGTCTCGTTAAAGTTTGTTCCTAAAACTGACGGAACCTATTGCAGTCAAATATTATATTGTAAAGAGATTAGGGATGGGCAGGGAAAGAAAAGAAAAATATGGGGAAAGAAAAATATGGGAAAATACGGAAAAATACGGGAAAATATGGTAAATTTCCAAAAACGCGGGAAAATACTCTTTGCTATGAATTCAGTTACATATGATACCAATATTTTTCTTTGGAACGTGTTTTTAGTGATATTATACTATAATATGTATGATACAAACATATTTTTCTAATTAGCAATCAAAAACAACTCAATAAATTCAAACACTTGTACTTGTATCTGATAATTAGCATTTATTTCATCATCATCATATCAGCCACATTTATTTAAGTAATTATAATTGTATCATCTGTCAATGAACGTTTAAAGAAATAAAAAATATTTACCAACAATAACAAAAGCTGTCGGGTTTAATCAAAAACAGATAGACAAGCGCTTGGCCGCTATTACGCCTGATGGTAAACAATGATGCGATCTACGATGAAACGCGCTTCCCTTAAGATACCTATTCACCCCCGACTTGAAGGTCCCCAGATACCTAGTACCTATCGGGTAACACAGACTCAGGCAAGGAGTTCCACTCTAGCGGTACGGATGATAGAAACAAAACGCTTAGTGCAAGTTTTATTAATATTTAGGTATATTTACAAAAAACGGTGGCGCTGATTTCTTTTCTTCCGATATCACAAGCAGACATAGAACGGTTTCTTGCACTTCTGGAAACAACCAGTGTTGATTTTGAACTCACTATGAACCACGATAAAACAAAAATAATGGTGGTGGATCGTAAGAATAACAATCGACCTGACTTAACGTGAAATAGGTAATTGTGAAGTTGTTTGAGTTACATCTACCTGGGATCCACAATCACAAATACCGGAAGTTGTTATAAAGAGATCAAAAGATGGTGTGCCATTACACGATCAGCCATGAAAAAACTCACGAAGATATGGAAAGATCACCGCATGATTAATACACCAAAGTTTGCTTGATGAGATGCTTAATATTTTCCTGCCTTCCTATATAGAGCTAAAACATGGACGGTCCACCAAAAATATCGTAAAACGATTGACGCCTTTGAGATGTGGCGGTGACAAACTTAATCAAGTCATCTACAAAGCGATCCCTTACTGAATGTACACGCAGTGCCACGAATACACAGAGATGGAGGAATATCTCAAGAGCGGCATCAAACCTTCCAGACAATCCATGACCGACCACGACCACTGCACCGATAGGACGCCTAAGAAGAAGACAGAAAAGATTAACATTTACGATGAACTACCTGGCCCTCCGCCCAATAGACTCAAGTGTCTGGAGCTGGAGCTGGTATTTGGCAGGGCCATCCCAAAGATGAGAGCAGTAGGTACTCCATACACGATCAAACTTGCATTTGGTAGGTATAGATTAAGCAGCTGTTCCAGCGTGAAGTAGGTACTTTCTCATCTTTGCCAGAACCCAATTGTGATTTACTCTCAATGAAAGAGCCAAAATTGAGTGTTGGAGTCAATGACATGACGAGAAGCTTTAGTTGTTTAGTAATCGGCACGGATATACCTCAGAAAGTTGGAGATAGATCGAAACGGCTCCATTTACCACATAACAGACACGTCTGGGTTCTTGACGGATTAAACCTTACCAGTTTGGCATCGCCCCAGTCGGAACTGCCTACAACGATAGGTTCATGCGTCCGACCATAGCGCCTCCCTAAGATACTGAACCTATTCATAGATAGAGAGCTACATACGATAGAGATCATACGACAGAGAACTACATATCTGATGCTCGAGCCAGTGCACGGCTCGAGCATCAGATATGTAGCTCTCTATAACAGTGCTGTCATCTGCGTACCCCAAAATACCCGGCATTAGCAGGTCACTAATATGCAGCAGGAATAGCGTTTCAGAGAGTACCGATCCCTAAGGGACGCTAGCATTGATTGATAGCCAACTGGTCGGACGAGCAGGCATCAATGACAACTCGAATCGATAGATCCCGTGCGGGGTGTTTAAAGATAGGACTTGAAAAATGACATTGAAGGTCGTAAAACTATTTTTGCGCAAAGTTAACCGTTTGAAATATATACAATTCCAAAGTGGTAAAATGTGTATCCATCCTCCCCACCCCCTCTACCTTTTAAAATAAAAGGGTGAAAATTAAAAATATGCTGTAGATCTTAATAAAAACACTTTCAACGAAAATTGGTCTGTACGAGATATGGTTAGCAGTTTTAGAAATAAACCGCAAATATAACTTTGTCATTTATACAAAAACTATGAAATACAAAGTTATTTTTGCAGAAGAAAAACGATAGTGGTTTTGATATGGTATGATAAAAGGTAACTAAAGAACTCTACTGCTGGTTTTTACAGCTACATGTTCATGGTGTCGCGGCGCCGGTGCCGAGCCGCTAGCCTAAGAACTACTATCAAAATAAACTTCTAAAATAAAAATTCAACGTAATGTGGGTTTCCTTTATAAAAAGTCATTTCACATGAATTAAATATCGGCATAAATCTTAAAGATCATACATACAACAGAAATATGTAGTCGTTTATCAATTAATCTAATCAAATATTGTCAAATGAGTATTTTCCCGGCCATCGGGAATATTCCCGGGTTTTTTCCCAGTCGATTGGAAAAATTCCGGAACTTTGGAAAATTTCCGGGAGTAAACCCATCCCTAAAAGAGATAGTGAAAGAGTAGCAGCTAGGTAAATAAAATACAGACCTGATATGAAAATGGTCCTAAAATAAATAAAACTGTAATTATTTGTATGACGTAAGCTATAAATTAAACTTATTTAAATAATGTAACAGGAGTTATTCATATTATCATAGCAGTCTTTATCAACGCCAAAAATATAAAAGCAGAAATGCAAGCTATTCTTACGTTCTTAGCAATGAGTCTTAGTCAAACCAACACATAAAATTTTTGTAAAAAAAAAACAGAATAGTAGTCCAAGTGATAAAGAAAACCATGTCGGTTAAACTATGTTTAGTTTTAGCATGTTTGATGACAATTGGCAGCGGTAAGAAACTTTTTTTTTATTTTTTCTAAAATATAATAACATAGAAAAACTTAATACACGGCTTTCAAACTTTGTAGGTGCCTTTAAAATTCCCTTAACTTTCATTGTAGGTACTTACATAAGATATATTTTCCAATAAAAAGGATAAGAAAATAATAATACCTAATAATAAATATGATGAAATTTGTAATAAAATGTTTTTATTTAAATTCTTTAACTTATACAGTTTAGGAGAAATGGCAAAAGTATGGTTAGTGTTATTGTGTAAAAACGTGGTACGTACCTACTAAGTTTAAAAAGCCAGTGTATTCAATAAAATATAAAATAATTTGTGTATACTGATTAGTTTTTCAAAACGTATTCATTATGATGACAAAACAAATCTTTTAAACGTACCTACCCATTTCTCCGAGTTTGAATAAGAATTTTCAAAAAATATTATTACGAAAATTGAAATATAAGGTGGTACCAAATGTTCTGATGATACTTAAACAGGTGATAGTGTTGCTTAAACTGAATAACTTTCTCCAAGGAACATAGGTCGAAAAACGAAAAAAAATTTCATACTCCCATACAAAATGTACTGGTCAGCTGATCAACTTACTATGGAAAGGCGAAAAAAAAAATTCGTTTTTCGCCCTATGTTCTATGGAGAAAGTTGTTCAGTTTAAGCAACACTATCACCTGTTTAAGTATCATTAGATAATTTGGTACCACCTTATATAATAAATACTCGGGAGTCGGGACCGCAATAAATAACGAGTTACCGTGTTCTATTCGTAGAAAAACCACAAAAATGCTCCTCATAAAAGAAGTTAGAACATTCATGTGATGATCGCCATAATTTAATAACGTGGAGCACTCTAAAAGTTTTGCGCAACTCAAATGAAACATATGTAAACTTATACAAGATTATTTTTAGTTAATACAAAACCTCTCGTGGGGTTGATCAGACCATCAAACTGAACAAGGTTCATAATGGGACCAACCTTGAAATCGCGAAAAAAAATCTGCTGTTTCATACATTTCGATGGAGTAGGATTGTACCATCCCAGCCAACACAAAAGCCAGATAATAGCGAAAATATACCACAATAATCAGTGTCAAGCTTTATTACTTCTGTATTACAGCTGACGTTATGGCTTTATTTTGAATAAGAGAGTTCTTAAATTAAAATAATGTTGTAAGCTTACTAAATTCTGTATAAAGTTCGCGGTATTTTTTCAAGCTGAATAGTGATCAAGAGTAGAACCTGCTAAACAAGCGATATTCAAATAAAAGTAATTGAAACAGCTATTATCTGCACAGTAGCTGAAGTTTTTGCATCGTCCTGTATAACATATTCAAGCAAAGCAGTTAAACAGCAAAACGCTGAATATTAGGCGAAATATTTTCTTTAAGCTGCATAGTATACGAATTGGTACTAATTTATTCAGATGCTGAATATTTTAGATTTTTTCTTCTTTACACAGCTGACTTCTGCATAATTGAAAATAAACTCCTTGTTTTACCTAACTTATAGCGCTATAAGCGTACAATTGTCTTTATGTTCAGCTTAAAACAATATCAGTTACAAATGTAGGTATCTTAAGCAGCAAATAACTGATTAGTTGAAGATATCGTATACTTTTGGTTGCGCGATACTTTTGGTTGCGACTACGTACTATGTGCTGTGTGTTTATACGTATATTTTAGTTGGTAATATAAACAATTGTCTAACTAAATATTACGCAATGCGTCATTCATAATAGTACTGTAAATACCTAATAGTGGGTCCTACCTACATTAGTAAGGTCCCATCAACCTCAAATATTCATCGATTTATTTTCTATAAAAAAGAACCCTAAAAAGCTGAATAAGAGTATACTGCATTATGTAGGTAGTTTAAGACCTTTCTCTGAGAAATGTATAATTATTGTACTTTAAACTAAATAATTTCTGGATATGTAGTCGTATGTGAACTATTATGCAGAAATAAGCAAAATAATCACTGAAAGAGATACTTTTATTCAAATTGGCCGTCCGCCTTTAACTAACGTTCGACATAACCTCTTTTTATAAAAATCCTCAACATTTATCTTATGAAACACTTTGTTAAGTGAGTAGGAAACATTAGCAGTTATACAAAATTTGATTCTCATTATTTGCTGGGACTAAAATTTGATAAAAAGTAAAAATATTTTAATTTAAATATTATTTCACATTTGTTTACCTTTTAAATTGTAGCTTTATCTTCATATTGATAATTCACAGTAAAGTGCCATGCGTTTATATAATTCACCTTAAACTTACAAAAATATGGCAAGTAAATTGTTTCAATTTACTAACCATATTTTTGAAGACGGATCAGCGACCATCACAATTAAGTAACACAAAATAATCACGTCACAATGAAAAGTACATTTATACTTTTTTACTTGCATAATTTCTTTATAAAACTACTCCTGAGATCGGAATTTTGAATATCATTTGAATATCTGAACTCACAAATTAACAACTGCATAAAAGATAACTTCTTAAAACAAAGAAAATAAATAATAAGTACAAAATTACAAACTTACGCACCGAGTAGGTACCATGGTCAACAGCGACGCTTAACCACTGCTAAGGTCAAAATCGCTTGCACGCCGCGCCGTCACAACCATACGTTTAGTTCGTGTAGGGGCGATACGCGTTGTTGCAAACTGGTTAAGCGTCGCTGTTGCCCATAGTACCTACGTATTAAAAATAAAGTAAAACTTACTGTTTATGGGATCAGCCATTAGTGCTTTTTTCTGAAGTATAGTTTGCACCTCGTCCACGTTTTTCATTTTGGATTAGAGACATTTTTCTCACAAAGAAAATAATACCGAAATAATAAAATAATCACATCCAAAGAATTTGAAAGAAAAATGACAAAGTTGTCATTGTCAAACCGACTTTTTTACTTTTCAAAACGTTCGTTAATCCCATTCATTTTTTAAATTTATTACTGGCAACAATGTTTAAGGATCTCATTAGTTAAAGGATCAATTTTTTAGCCTAAAGTCAACGATCTCAGGAGATCGTTGCCTAAAGGTGCGTCCAGATATGTTCTTTTGCCCGTACCGTACCTCCGTTCCGATCGGCGTCGCGATCAAAGAACGCTAGTCTGGACGCATGTTCGGAACGGTGCGGAGGTACGCCGTTCCGTTCGCCGAACAGGTACGCCCCGATCCACCTTGAATCTCTCGCTCTTTTGCCCGTACCCGTATCTCTCGCTCTTGAGCGTCGCGAACAAAGAACGCTAGTCTGGACGCATGTTCGGAACGGTGCGGAGGTACGCCGTCTCGATCGCCGACAGGTACGCTCCGATCCATCACGAGTCGGTTTTTTCGCCCCGTTCAAAGGAAAAACGGAACGGAGGAACGGTACGGCGCTAGTCTGGACGTGATCGCGGCGACGCCGACGTTCGGAGGTTGAAGTACAGTAGCCCGTAGTACATTTAAATTACGAAAAAGGTTAGGTACCGTTTGCCGTTGTGATATAGTTATTTATTATGAAATTATAGATACTTTAACCCAAGTTTTACAGATCGCAATTTAATAATTTGATTACCACTGATAATACAGATTGTAATTTGATTACCACTGATAATAGTTAGACTGTGAAAAGTAGCCATACACAGATTTAAGACCAGATGAAATGGATGGACTTTATCTGGTCTTAAATCTGTGTATGGCTACTTTTCAGTCTTAATATTATCAGTGGCAATCAAACATAGCGCTGTAGAACACGACAATAGCTAAACCATGTGATTAACCTCGAAAAATAAAAAATAATCATTTTTGGAGATATACAAATATAGGTTGCGGCGGGTTGCGATCTGTTAAAGTATCTATAATTTTGTAATAAATAACTATATCACAACGGCAAACGGTAACCTTTTTCGTAATTTAAATTTACTACGGGCTGCTGTACTATTGGATCGGAACGTTGATACGGAACGGAGGTACGGTACGGCGCTAGTCTGGACGTGATCGCGGCGACGTTCGGCGGTTTGATCGGAACGGTGGTACGGAACGGAGGTACGGAACGGGCAAAAGTAGCGTCCAGACTTATTTGATCGGCGGGCTGATTATCTAATTAGAAACCCTAGCGACCGGTCGCAGTTCCCAGATGAACGTAATACATTGCTACTTTTCTTTGGGGTAAAAAAAAAAACAAACCAAATAAAAGGAGCAATGTATGTCAAATGCAACCGGTCGCTAAATAGTTTCTTTTTAGATAATCAGGGTGCTGAACGCTGGTACGGAACGGAGGTACGGTGCGATCAAAAGAACATATCTGGACGCACCTTAAAGTAGTTTGATGCAACAAACTAATGAAACCATTATTTTAATGATTCCATTAGAGATAATGTGGCATTAGCTAAAGGAGCTTTAAAGTGAAGTTTCCTGCAATTGAGTGTTACACTCAGTTATTATTTTTCACCGACTTCATCAAAAGGAGGAGGTTCTCAATTCGATTGTTTACTTTTTTTTTATCGTTGTTCGCGCATATCTTCGTCATTAATGGACCGATTTTAATGATTATTTTTTGTTCGATTGAATATTCTTGCGAGATGGTCCCATTACTTTTTTTTTAACCGGTTCAGTAGTTTTCAAGTAATCTTGAACATACTATGATTTTGCATTAACTACCTTGACGATTTTGTTATTTATGAACCGAATTAGATGAAGTTTTTTGTGTTGGAAAAGGGAAACGTTTAGTGTATTCTATTTAAACGACTTAAAAAAAAATAAGGTTCTCCGTTTGACCTGTATGTATGTATGTTTCTCCGCGATTATCTCACGTTTGGCTGAGCCGATTTTTCTACCTAATAATATATCTACACTACCTAATACAGAAGGGACTTACACTAAAAATAAAACATTGATTAAAAAAAAAAATAACCGTCTTCAAAAAACCTGCCTCTAAAAAGCAAGAAATAATATTCAAATCATTAGATAGGTACGCATTATCATCGTAATAATAACGTCTATTGAAGTCGGGTGGGGCTTTTCGAATAAAAAAGGAAGTTGTACTTCCCGTACGTGTACGGTACGTTCGTACCCCACCCGACTTCAATAGACGTTATTATAACGATGATAATGCGTATCTAATGATTTGAATATTATTTCTTGCTTTTTAGAGGCAGGTTTTTTGAAGACGGTTTTTTTGTTTTTTAAACAATTTTTTATTATTTTAATATAAGCATCATTGTCTGAGGGCATTATGGAGCAATCGATCAATGGTTTTCGTTGAAATGAAAATCGATAATTTGTGTTTCGACTTTACGTAGGAAACCCATTTTTTCATACTCTATTACGGCTACCTCTGGCCCCATAAATGTAAAATATCATCGCAAGATGTAGGTAACGTCTAAACTCAACGTGGAATGGTTATGGATCATGAAATTCAACTTTTCAGAGCCGAAAATGACTTTGCCCTAATCGCGGTATGCACTGAAAAATTGACATCGTGCAATAGGATGTTACTTCCTGGTAGTTTTTCCTTACCATTTTAACGACAGTTGAGAACCATATGGTAATGATCTGCTCAGTAGGTCTATTTTGTAACTCAACTGACAGCTTAAAATGATCATCACTGATCTAAGTTGTAAGTACCATGGGCAACAGCGTCGCTTAACCACTGCTTAGGTTAAAATCGCTTAAAGGTTAAAACCGCGCCCGCTGTGATACGTTTAGTTCGTGCAGGAGCGATACGCGCACACACGAATTTTGTTGCAAACTGGTTAAGCGACGCTGTTGCCCATAGTACATTGCTGCTACAGTAAAAATCAATGTTATGACTCTCTACAAAAACCCAGCATGTACTTAAAACTTAGATCAGTGATGATCATTTTCAGCTGTCAGTTGAGTTACAAAATAGGCCTGCAGATCAGGTAATTTTTTTTTATAAAAGACAACAGAAATATACTTATTTAACACATTGCAGGTGGACCAGCAGGCATTGTATACAATGCCTAGGCTTTGTATACAATGCCGGATTATACACATTGCCGGTAACATATCCATATTTGATCTTCTAAGTATCACAATATCATACTCATCATTTAAACGATCGTGTTCGAACTTTATCAACATATTATGTTAAACATAATCAATTCGAGCCCGTTTTTTCCATGGTGAGTTAATAAAGAATCCAGCAGCCACCAATTTTTTAACTTTTGAATGCAGATTAATATTTTTGCAATCCCCAAATATCCTCCAATTCTCCACTAAGTAATAATATGCCGATTTCCTTTAATTAATCATAGTCATCTTACTTTAAATCCAGAAATCAGTTAAAGAAATCAGTAAATTTTGGGACATAAACAATGACCTCAATATCTTGATCAATTTATTAAATATTGAAACTTTTAAGTTAAAAGTTTTAATATTTAAATAATTGATCAAGATATTGAGGTTTGTTTTTGTCCCAAAATTTTACTGGGATTGAAATACCGTCAAAAAAATAACGATAAAAAAATAACGTTAAAAATACCGTTAAAATATTGTACCGGTAAATTGACCGGTAAAAATAACGTTAAAAATATTTTACCGGTAAAATTTGCGTTAAATATACTTAGCGTTAAACTTTACCGGTACAATATACCGGTAAAATTATCGCTAAAAAAATAACGTTATTAATTGGAATAACGTTAATTTTAAAGTTTAACGGTTAAAAAAAGTAAGAAATAACGTTAAAATTAACGTTATTTACTGAAATAACGTTAATTTCAATGTAACGTTATCTAAATTAACGTTATTTATGGACATAACGTTAGTTTTAAAATTAACGCTAAAAAAGTAAAAAATAACGTTACATTTAAAAATAACGTTATCATTCCCTGTTTTAACTCTACAAAAGAAGAAGGAAGAGATACACTCACATTTTTTTAGATAGGTATACTTAAAAATTCACAGATCTCGTGCCTTTCACGACCTTCGGGTACATTGAAAATGAATTTAATAAGTAATTGAATTTTATAAAAAATATATTCCTTTCTTTTAATTAGTACTTACAATAAGTACTTTGATCACATCAAAGCCATGAACAATTTTGGATTTACTTTTCTGTGATTCGTGTGTATGAAATTCATATCAAAATATGTAATTTTTATAAACATTACTATTTTATTGAAAGGTAGTAACTATAACCTAAAATATATAAAAAATCTAAGATTTATTTTGAAGCCCTCGGCGAACGTCAACTCAGCGACGCGACGCGCATCTAAGGAGCGCGCTTCCCGAAATTACGCCTACACGCTATTGTAGCCCTCGTTGATACGCGTCTTTTGATTTGAGGCTTCAACCATTCATATAGCCTTAAAACTTACGACACCAAGGCGATGTCGCACTTTGAGCGAAAATGGGGGCTATACTGAAGCGATCGAAGAAACATTTTCAATTTTAAAGGTTAAGCTACAGGGCAAACCCTTAACCCGATCGTCTTTGTTTTAGGCTCAAATTGTAGCTGACTAAATTGTTCAGAGGAATTTTTCTCAAAATTTTGATATCATTCTTCGTTTCCAAAATATCGAGCGCCAAAATCAAAAAATCGGAAAAAATGAGTTTTTTTTCCACTATTTCGGCCATAATTTCTTACGTTTTTTTATTTTCTCGAATAATTCTTTTTGCACCTTGTAGCTCTCGTAAATACGCGTCTTTTGAGTCTTTTTGAATATCATAATTATCTTCACAACCTTCTGTGATATAAGGGGATCGCACTTTTTCGTGAAATCGATGCCTATACTGGAGCGAACGAAAAGACATTTTCAATGTCAAAACTAACCGTTTATAATTTAACATAATCGTTTTTATAGCGGACAGACCTTGCCAGCCCCGAAGCTACAGCAGTGGCGATTCAGTGGTTTGCGTGTGCAACGCCACATACTGCGATGAGCTGGTCAGGGAAAGTCCAACGAGCAACAACTATGTCACCTATACTTCCTCTAAGGTAGGTATAATCAAGAGACCACAAACCAAACCACTAGAAAATAATCAGAATCACTAGAGGTCGCTTACTTCAATACCTCAATGTCCAGCGAATTTTAGTTCGCTGCCTATGTCAGAGATTGTAGCTTGTTTTGGCTGGACGCTTGTCTATTTTAGTCATCAATCCATAGGATCAGGACACTTTCGTCATATACCGTTTTCATCAGAAAAAAAAAACAGGCTGTTTCATTTCTGACGAAAGCGGAATTCCTCTTTCGTCAGAAAAAACTTAGCCAAATAAATGTTACAAATTATTTGAATTTATTGAAAATATAACGGGGGCTAAAAGTACCAGGCTAGCATATTTATGCTAGCCTGGTACTTTTACATTTCCTCCTTTACATTTGTAAAGGAGGTCTTTTCATACCTGTTCATCAGATCCAGTCAGCATATTCCCCAAAGCCCTTAACGGGAGTCCTTACTTCCAGAAAAACCAGCCTTAATTTTTTTCTGACGAAAGTGTCTTAGATCATCCATAGGATCTAGCATTCCCAAAAATAAGTGATACCCTAACTAACAAACCGTCCCCCTTCCTAAATTCGTTTTCACCACGCAAGGATACAATTAACTGCTACTTTGTTAAGTACATATCTACCTATATTAATTTCCACTCTTTTGAACGCAGACACAACACAATACCATGCCAACTGTGTCGAAAAAAAAAGTACTTAAGTATAGGTCGCACGCACCAAACTTTTAGCTCTGTCTGAAGTTCTGAACACGAGGCGATCCATAATATATTTTTTGCCAAATCTGTACTGAAAATACATTCCAAACCAGAAGCAACTCCAAAACAAAATAAAAGTTTGGTTTGAGTTTGAAAAAACCACAAGACAACAAACGTAGCAGAGTCACAGAATAGATAATTATATTTAAGTACTACCGTACAGAAAGGACACTCCGCCCCGCCTCAGAATCAATTACCTCAACCCACCCCGCGAGTTTGTGTGCCCAATCGTGTGCTCGTTTACTCTCGTGTTTGTCAACGTCAACTAATTTTGATATTCAAAGCAATGCGTCGTAACTTAATTTACCCTTAGATTATTTAGCTAAAAGTTCGAATTATGAATTGAACGCCGCTCATACAGTACAAACTGCACGGTAGCCCTAGACTGACACACACAGTTGTGCGTGTATAAAAACGTCATCTGACGTCATCAGCTGTTTATAATGGCGCGGTTGTACGGAGTGTCCGGGGTGTGGTAGAGTTTCGTAAAAACCCTACACACAGGGGTCTCTACGAAACTCTGCTACGTTTGCTACGTCTACGAAATAGCTCTGCTCCGTTTGCTACGACTATGAAATATTTTGCTTTATAAATCCTATCGTATCGTTTTTATGCCGTGGTCATGCGAGGGTACTACAAAGGTGCCGAAACGTTAAAGGTGACGTTTCGGCACCTTATAGAATTAAAATTAAACTAAGCTTACAATTAATAATTTGACTGCGTTAGTACGCGTTAAAAGTGATTTAATTCATGATATAATAATTACCTGCTTAAAAGATATTTAACAGTATTTATTATCCTAATCATCATCCTCCTACCCTTATCCCAATTTATTTGGGGTCGGTGCATTGCGTCCTTTTCTTCCATTCCTTCCTGTCACTCGTCATCTCCTCATCCACTCCCTTCACATTCATATCATTCCGCACACAATCCATCCATCTTTTCTGCGGTCTTCCTCTTACTTTCCAACCCTCAACATCCATATCCATTACTCTTCTAGTAACATTTCTTTCATCCCTTCTCATAACATGCCCAAATCAAGCCAGACGATTCCCTTTCAGCTTCTCTGTTACTGGTGTATACTTTCAGACTTCCTCTGACATACTCATTTCTTATTTTATCCATTCGCGTCACACCACACATCCACCTCAACATTTTCATCTCTGTTACATGTAATTTCCTTTCATCCATCTTCTTCATAGCCCAACATTCTGACCCATACATGACTACTGGCCTTATTACGGACTTATAAATTTTGCCCTTTAACTTAAGTGGCATCGGCGGGTCACATGTAACTCCCGTAACCTGTCGCCATTTCGTCCACCCTGCGTTGATCCGGTTTGTTATATCGCGGTCAATCGCCCCATCTCCTTGCACGAAAGTTCCAAGGTACCGAAAACTGGAGCAGACTGGTAAAGGCATTCCGGCTAGAGTTAGGGGCACAAGACCAGAGAGACCGCCAAAATCACAAAACATGTACTCTGTCTTATTTCTGCTTATTTTCAGCCCAACACTCTGTAGTCTTTGCCGCCATCCTTCCAATCTGCTCTGGGGGGCTACTCAAATGGCCACTTTTCTATTCGTTCGCTAACTTAAATCTTAAAAATAAGCAATTAATGATCAAGTCAGACGTCGCAAGTTTATGTAAATTACAGACATTGTTGTATTGTACAGAATTGACAAGCCTACGACACGTTATTTTGGTGTTTATGGCTTATTTTTAACTTTTAAGTTAGCGAACGAATAGAAAAGTGGCCATTTGAGTAGCCCCGCTGGACCTCTTGACCATTCTCCGCGACTAGCAAATGTCATCCGCGAACAGCATGCACCAGGGGGCCTCTTCCTGTAGGTCCGACGTAAGAGCGTCCATCACTATTAGGAAGAGGTATGGGCTCAAAGCCGACCCCTGGTGTAAGCCTACCGCCACATTGAAATTATTGGTTGTGCCAACTGAAGTCCGGACATGGGTACTGCACCTACTGTACATTACACGGATCAACTCTACATACTTCCCAGGCACACCTTTCTCCTTAAGGGCCCACCATAAAACCTCACGGGGTACCCGGTCGTATGCCTTTTCAAGGTCTACAAAAACCATGTGGAAGTTCTTAGTGCACACAGTATTTATTATCCTAATATTGATTAAAAAATATTTCAGGCCGGTTCCAGGTTTGTGAAAGCAACGCGTATGTTACAGCCAGCAACAGCGTTCATTAAGAGCCTGCTTAACTTTGGTATGTATTTAACGGGAGAAGTAATGAAATTAGAACGTACGAGTATAACCTGTCTACCTATGTCTTTAAATATCGACAACAACAAAATGCAATGTTTTTTATTTTACTTTATGCCTTCATATTCTTGAGATGTGAAAACAGTCACACAACTACAAGGTGTTTGGTAAAAGCCTTATAAAGCCGAATATGGTACATAGGGACCATCAAACTGAACAACTTCTATTATGGGACCAACTCTGAAATCGCGAAAAAAAACTGCTGTTTTATACAAAAAATAATAACAAAAATATCAAAATGTATGAAACAGCTGATTTTATTTTCGCGATTTCAGAGTTGGTCCAATACTAAAAGTTGTTCAGTTTGATGGTCCCTATCTACCATATTCGGCTTTATAAGGCTTTTACCAAACACCTTGTATAGGTTATAGAAAGATAGGTACCTAGGTACTTTAATTTACTTTCGAAGTTTTGTTGCTCTAAGGTATGTACCTATGTACTTTATATTTACATAACTAGATATTACGTGTATTAGGTATTCCAAAAAGCTTTTCTACACTTACTTTTTTTTTCTATTCCTCGAGAAGGGTCATGTGGTAATAAAGATGTTTGCCACCACAGACCATGCAACAATACTACTGTCACAAACCATAAAGCAAAACAGGCAGACAAGAGTCCTAGTAGAATCCTACTAATATTATAAATGTGAATGTTTGTGGGTTTGGATGTTTGGATGTTTAGATGTTTGTTCCTCAATCACGCAAAAACTACTGAACGGATTTGGTTGGAATTTGGCATACATATAGAAGATAGCCTAGATTAAAACATAGGATACTTTTCATCCCGATATTCCCACGGGAACGGGAACCACGCGGGTGAAACCGCGGGCGGCCGCTAGTATGAATATAAGATTCTTGGTCCTAGGAGAAAAAAAAATTTTCATGTCAGTTGTCCTAGGCATCGCAATCTTTAGTTTTTTGTTTTTCAGTAATACTTACCACAGAATAGGTAATAAGTAGTACTAGAGCGTACCTACAGAAATTGCACTCCGCAAAATCGTCTAAATTAATTGCGGCTCTTGCAACGACACAATAAAGTGCAATTCAGGTCGCTCAGCGCTCCCTTCGCATCAAAACATTCACCTAGTACAGCTGCCGGCAGATAAATTGGCAAGAGAAAGTTAATTGAGACAAAAGATGCGCAGTACCTACAAACACAGTGTTTGCAGCTACTGCGCATCTTTTGTCTCAACTTTCCCTTGCCAATTTATATGCCGGGAGCTGTACCTGTACCTAGTTGCCTCTCTTTCTATCGCGTAGGTCTTATCTTTTCTGATGTATGAAGCTTCATACTCGCGCGCGGACTGACAGAGCTGGTAATACGGAAAAGGCACTTCTGATTCATTACGACTATTCCAGGCCAAGGAACTAATGCCGAGGAACAATTCCATTTTACATTATTTTATTAAAGGTCAAAAGGTTTATGCAGCGTTTTCGATGCAAGCTCCCATATTCGCTTAATTTTTGTCGACATCTTCAACAATTATAGTCATATTTCTACCAATTTACATAAAACCTCAACTTATTGTACACCTAAAGTCCTAAGTCATCCTCAGAAATCAGAATCACTCAATCATTTGGTGAAAACTGCATGAAAATTGAAAATGAAAAAACCGTTGAGTTGTTTTTGAGTTTATCGCGAACAGACAGACAGACGCGGCGAGGGAATTTGTTTTACAATATGTACCTAGTGATTATTCTTTTTCACAGGCACTGGCACCACCTTACTTCTGGATACAAATACGAAGTACCAAGCAGTGGAGGGCTTCGGAGGTGCCGTCACGGACTCGGCTGGCATCAACTGGCAGAATCTGTCTGACCCTGGACTGAAGCAAAATCTTATAGAGTAAGTATGATATTAGAAGGAGAGGCTTCGGAAGTACCTAACTGAATGTTTAAATACTTTGTCACTTACAAATCTTGTTCAGGAACGCAACACAAAATAAAAGAATTTACAATCAATGATATAGAGTTGTGGAACAATAACATTGGGGATCAATATTGTTGCTGTGGATATTATTCAAAATCCTTCATACTATCTACATATCATTATGTGCACTACGTATGTGGAATCATTATGAAGCAGCGAAATAAAATCTATGGAAGTGTAATTGCAAACAAATATTGTTTGAAAATGGCACCACGGGGCTGAAAAAGTACAACCCGCTCAGCTTAAGGCAGCCATTACATGGTCATGCAAGCGTCAGTCAAATTCCATCAGTCATGAATTACGTTTGACTGATTGACTGATGGAAAGAACAAATCACATCATGTAACCATCAGTCACTACATTACACGGTAGGTTAATCGTCAGACTGACAAACTGACAGCAAAACCTACCGTGTAATGGGTGCCTTAGTCGGGCCAGCCACGCACCCGGTGACTGACGTTTGTATTGTAGAGAAAAGATATGGACAATATAAACTTTTTTAATGTATGCTTATGTCGTTTGACATAGAATTGATAGAATGCGGGCTAGGTGAATCTACGTTGTTCTTAACTTCCTGCGTCATTGTCTGAACTCGAAAATCTTTAAAAATCCAATGCATCACAAGGCATAAATCAAAAATATGCCATCATTTACATTATAGTACAATAAAACATTGCATTTATTTGCATATTTTTAATTTATTTTTTGCGATGCATTGGATTTTCGAGTTCAGACAATGACGCAGGAAGTTAAGAACAACGTAGATTCACCCGGCTGCAAATATCGTCAAGTATCGAAAAAGAGAAAAAAAAATCTGAATGTCGTTTAAAATTCGAATTCAATATAACTAATAAATATAAACTAATATCTTAATATATAAAATCGTAAACTGAATGACTGACTGACTGACTGACTGACTGACTGATCTATCAACGCACAGCCCAAACCGCTGGACCTAGAGACTTGAAATTTTGCACACAGATACTTTATACAGTGTAGGCATCCACTAAGGAAGGATTTTTGAAAATTCCATCCCTAAGGAGATGAAATCAGGGATGAAAGTTTGTATGAAAGTCCCTCAGTTTTGAAGCTAGAATCTTCAAATTTTGTGTTAAGGCTGACGATTGAAAATTAATAAATACAGGTCTCAGCATTTTTCAAAATTCTACCCCCGAAGGGGTCAAAATGGGGATGAAGTTGTGTATTAAAGAAAATCCTTCATTTTCGAAGTAAAAATCGCTAAACTTATAATTTAGGCTTATGGATAGAAATCTAAAGCAACGTATATTGTTTTTGTTAGGATTTCAACTCCAAAGGGGATGAAATGGGGGTGAAAAGGGTTAAAAAACCTAAAAATAGATATGGATGTCGTTATCGGGGTTTTGTGGGATGACAATTGCAAAAATGACATTTATTTTGAAGTCCAACCACGGTGGACATGATTTAACCCCTAAAGGGGTTAAAAAGGGGTCCAAATTTTGTATGGGAAAATAATATAAAATAGACATTACAACTTTAAACTTCGTAGGAGCACATCTAAAAATAAATAGGCAAATATATATTTTGTTATTTTGAAAATCAACCCCTTAGGGGGTAAATGGGGTGAGTAAACATAAAAATCGATATAGATGTCGTTATTGGGGTTTTCTGTGATGACGATTGCAAAAATGACATTTATTTTGAAGTCCAACACGGTGGACATGATTTAACCCCTAAAGGGGTAAAAATGGGATTCAAATTATGTATGGAAAAAGAATACAAAATCGAAATTACAACTTTAAAATTCGTAGGAGCACGTCTAAATATATATTTTGGGATTTTGAAAATCAACCCCTTAGAGGGTAAGTGGGGTGAGTAACATAAAAATCGATATGGATGTCGTTCTTGAGGTTTTATGGGATGGTGATTGCGAAGATGAGATTTATTTTGAAGTCCAACGCGGTGGACATGACACATATGGACCTGGACCTGGACATGCACATCCAGGGAACGGGAACCGGAACGGGCACAGGAACGGGAACTGAACGGAACGGAGCGGAACGAAACGGAACGGAACGGAACGGAACGGAGTGAAACGGAACGGAACGGAACGGGAACGAGACGGTAACGGGAACTAGAACGGGACGGGTATGGGAACGGGAACGGAAGGGTACGGGACGAGTACGGGACGGGAACGGAACGAAACGGGAATGAAACAGGAATGTAACGGGAACGGAACGGGAACGAAACAGGAACGAAACTGGAATGAAACAGGAACGGAACGGGAATAGAACAGGATGGGAACGGGAACGGGAACAAGAACCAGACGGGAACGGAACGGGAACAAGAACAGGAACGTAAGGCGTACGGGACGGTTAGGGGACGTTTACGGGACGGGAACACAGCGGGAACGGAACGGGAATGGGAACGGGAACGGGAACGGGCACGGGAACGGGAACGGGAACTGAACGGAACGGAACGGAGCGGAACGAAACGGAACGGAACAGAACGAAACGGAACGGAACGGAACGGGACGGAAAGGAACGGAACGGAACGGGACGGAAAGGAACGGGAACGAGCCGGTAACGGGAACTAACGGGACGGGTATGGGAACGGGAACGGAAGGGGTACGGGACGTGTACGGGACGGGAACGGAACGGGAACGGAACGAAACGGGAATGAAACAGGAATGAAACAGGAACGTAATGGGAACGGAACGGGAACGAAACAGGAACGAAACTGGAATGAAACAGGAACGGAACGGGAATAGAACAGGATGGGAACGGGAACGGGAACAAGAACCGGACGGGAACGGAACGGGAACAAGAACGGGAACGTAAGGCGTACGGGACGATTAGGGGACGTTTACGGGACGGGAACACAGCGGGAACGGAACGGGAATGGGAACGGGAACGAAACTTGAACGGAACGGGAACGAAACGGGAACGGAACGGGAATATAACGGGACGGGAACGGGAACGAGAACAGGATGGGAACGGGACAGGAAGGGGATGGGAACGGAAACGGAAGGGGTACAGGACGGTTACGGGACGTTTACGGGACGGGAACGCAAACGGGACGGGAACGGAACGGGGAACGGGAACGGGAACTGGAAGCCTTGTGCGAGGCCCGCCACACGCGGCAAATGTCTTGCCTCGCGAAGCAGCGCGCTTGATGGGGACTCGCCTAATCGCGTAAAAATGGCTGGCCGGATCCTGGTTGAAGGTTCCTTAAAAGGATTTCGTCTAATATCCACGCGGACGAAGTCGCGGGCAGAAGCTAGTTATTCATAAAATCATAACGAGGGGTTTTCAAATTGACATTAAAAAAAAAGAAAAGTAACTATTTGCCTAACTAGATGGCGTTGATGGTAAGAGGGAAGTCAAAATTGGTAGTAAAAAATACTTTGAGTCCCCTATTTTTTTAGCCTACAGCTTTTTGTCATTTTGAAAAGCCCTCACTGAGGAGCGTCTGCTAGTTTTTTTACATTCTCTTTGGAGCGTCTGTTCAAAAGGGGCTATAATAATATCCACTTCGGACGATTTCTGTTTTTTTTTTTCGAATCGTTTTCAGAATCTAAGATCCCGTCATGCGCTATGCTCAAGTTTGATCAAAACTGCCTATTTCTACTTTATAATTGCCACCTTTTACAAAGGTTCTGCTCAAAAAGTGCTAAATGTTGTTGGTCAATACAGGTTGTGGAGCACTTTGAAAAATTATTAGCAAAAAGAGCTATTTTCTATACAAAATTCGCTTAGGAAGAGAAATTTGGCTCAAAAATAGCTATTTCCTTGCCGCCGTAAAAGTATGAACGGGTGTACTATTATGTATTCTGTGGAACGGGGACGTTTATTTCAACGTCCCCGTTCAATTCAATCGCCCTTTGCAATCTGTGTGCGCCTCGTAAGATAATTATCAACACACTTGCTCGTAAAGTGAGCCCTAATGCATCGCTTTTAGGGCCATAAACATTTACCGAGCAATAACCAACGCGTGCAATAATATATATAACACTAGTACGTTATAGAATTAACCCTACAAAGTTAAATTAGTACCTTACTGCAAGTTCTATGCGAGTAAACAGAGCATTCACAAATGGGATGTTGGTTGACTAATGAATAAAATAACGAAATACGATCGATCCGAAAAAATCGTAAACATATTAAACTTTTAGAGTAGCTTGTATACCACTTGGTTTTATATATTGCATATTATTTGTTTTATGACCCTTCAAAGTTGGGTGGACAAGTCCATTTAAAAAGTATAAAATTTATTAAAATAAATGATACCTTTAATTAGTTCGTAAAATGTATAGCAAATTTGTCTAAGAAACCATTTTGATAAATGCAATATTTAATATAGCTGCCGAAAACAATTCCTACGCGTTGCATACAAACTACTGAGGCGTGACGTCACAATTCAGTAGCCGTTAGTATGGAGCGTTTTTGGGCGAGTCCATTTGTGTGCATTTCACACTGTGATATCTCGGGCAGTTTTTAAGCTAGCGAAATAATTATTTTACCAATGTTTCTTTTTTGAGAGGTAATTTATGTAATATAAAATAAAAAAAGTTGTCAACATCCCAATTTAACCGGGTTATAGGTACAATTACTTTTTCAGAAACAACAAAGAGGTTTTATGTTGCTGAAAATTCCATGTAGCGAAAAATGTTCTAAGTCTATGGAAAATTCATATACTTTTTTGGGATAAATAAATGTGTAAGTCCTTAATTAAGCCAAACAAATATTTATTACTATCAAATTATTCATAATTCACAATATTTTGTTATAAAATATTAAAATATTTGCATTTTATCACTTTTGACTTAAAATTATAATTTTGAAGTAGCTCCTCACCCCTTTGTTCGCAAAATATTCTTGCATTTGGCGTGTGATAAAGTGTGGCTTTTTCCATAATTATCATATTTTGTTTTTTTCGTATTTGTTGCTGTGTGGTAAATTACTTTGTTTTTTCCTCGCAAATGTGTTGAAAACATCGTATGAAACTCGTGAGCTCTTGCTTATTGCACACTCGGCTGAGTTACGCCCTCGCCTGCGGCTCGGGCTGCAAACCACAGCCTTGTGTGCAATGAGCAACCTAAGCTAACTTGTCTCATAATGTACTATGGGGAATATATAAATGCACTTTAAAAATAATGTACCACACTTAAAAATGTTTAGCTTCAAAATTTATTGAATGAACTTTAAAAATAATGGTTTCCACTATAAATATGCTAAGCTTTAAAATTAATACTTTGCACTATACAATTTAATTGCTTAGCTTTAAAATTAATACCTTGCACCATATAAATTAATTTTATAACTTTAGCACTGGTATACAGACGTGTAGGTGCGACAACGAGCGGGCGCAGCGAGAGAGGAGCCCAGGAGGTTAGGTTCCATTGTGACCAACAACGCCAGAACCGACCTGGGTGTATATGCATTATGCCACAAGTTGTTTTCATCTTTCCATCTCATTTTAACAGTGGTCAGTCTGACATAGTTGGACAAAAACAAAATGGTTTCGGAGTTGGGACCAATGGTTGGGACTACTGTCTGTGGTTGGAACACAGTTAAAGTGCAAAACATTATTTTTGTAGTGATAATATTAAATTATAGGTCTATTATTATTTTAAAGTGCTGATATACAATTTTATAGCTGTTTTCATCAAATTTAAAGTGCTATTAAATACGTCCCATGTACTATTACCACAAATTGTGTATTTTGTGCACATGTTCACAAATTTTTGGTTTTCATCAGTTTTCTATCTAATGTCCAGATCATTAGGGGCTATTTAAAAAAAAAGCATATTAATCTTATACCTTTAAACGAGCAATTCTTGTATAATATATGTATATATATTATATTACAATAAATAGTAATAACCGAGCTTCAGCTCGGTTGTACCCAGGTACTAATTATAATAAAAGAAAAAAATGCCATAGTAAAAGGTTGTCTTCTCACGAGTTATCTTTGTTGGAAAAAATATAATGTCCCATATATTTTTATTGTGCAAGGTTTTTTTTTATTTACTGAGAGTTTATTTAGTGTGGATATAGCCCCTTTTGAACAGACGCTTCTCAACTAAGCAACGTCTTTCGGGTCAGCTAGTCATTAAATAAAAATCTAGGATAAAGGTAATTTTACATTGCTAACATTAATTTTATGAAGGTGACCAAAGCTGAATCACAATTATGAATAACAATTAAATAATACGCAGAAGTTCTTAATTTCACCTGTTTACACAACTGAACAAGTAATAATTCAATTTATTTTAGGCATTCTCAATGCCATAATTTTACCTTATCGGTCATGTTCCGGAAATGTTTTATACAGATATGTAATTTTGTTATAGGTAAGTATTTATAATAGTTTCCCCTCCGCACGCACAGGCAGCCTCTAGGCCCGTTATACCTACATAATGATGAAATTATAAGGTACACTTTGTTGACTAGCAACACAAAATAAAATACGCGCCGCTACCTAGGTACTTTGTGCTAGCAAAATATTTCGTGCCCGTAGCAAACGTAGCAGAGTTTGTAGCCGTATCAGTCAGTCGTGCTCATACCGTATACTCGCAAGTATGTAACAACCCTATACCACAGCCTCACTAGGTATATAGGTAGGTGCTATGTCTAGATTTATAATAACTAATAATAAGATTCCATAACAAGTACAGAACTTCCCTTGGAAAAATAAAAATAATATACTTTTAAATCTAATCTTATGAGTAAAGGATATTATGTTGACGATTATTTTGAAGGATAATAACACATGGGCATAGCTTTTGTATTGTTAATAAAATTATTACTCAAGAAAAAGTCTGTGGTTCGTGGTTTCTTAGGTCTAACTAAAAAGTTTTATCCTATCCTACTAATATTATAAATGTGAAAGTTTGTGGGTTTGGATGTTTGTTCCTCAATCACGTAAAAACTACTGAAAGGATTTGGTAGCACACAGATATAAGATCATCATCATCATATCAGCCACACGACACCCACTGCTGGGTATAGGCCTCCCCTAAGGATCTCCACGACGATCGGTCCTGCGCTGCCTGCATCCACTGGCTTTCCGCGACCTTCACCAGATCGTCGGTCCACCTTGTCGGGGGCCTACCCACGGAGCGTCGTCCGGTGCGCGGTCGCCATTCCAGAACCTTTCTGCCCCAACGGCCATCGGTTCTTCTCGCTATGTGTCCCGCCCATTGCCACTTCAGCTGAGCAATCCTTCGAGCGATGTCGGTTACTTTAGTTCTCCTGCGGATCTCCTCGTTTCTGATTTGATCACGTAGGGAAACGCCGAGCATGGCTCTCTCCATTGCACGCTGAGCGACCTTGAGCCTCCTTATGAGACCCATAGTTAGCGGCCACGTTTCACTGCCGTAAGTCATCACTGGCAACACACACTGTTCATAGACTTTCGTCTTGAGACACTGAGGTAAGTCGGACGCGAAGATTTTTCGAAGCTTCCCGAATGCTGCCCACCCGAGTTGGATTCGGCGAGAGATCTCTTTCTCGAAGTTGGACCTACCTAACTGGACTGCCTGTCCTAGGTATACGTAATGGTCAACAACTTCAAGTGTAGTGTTCCCAACATGAACTGGAGAGGGTACAACATGGGCATTTGACATAATTTTCGTCTTTTCCATGTTCATCCTAAGACCCACTCTTTGGGAAGCACTACGGAGATCTTCGAGCATTGTGTTCAGGTCTTCCATGGTCTCAGCCATAAGGACTATATCATCGGCAAAACGAAGGTGTGTTAGGTACTCGCCATTAATGTTGATGCCGAGTCCTTTCCAGTCCAAGAGCTTAAAGATGTCCTCCAACGCAGCTGTGAACAGTTTCGGAGAAATAACGTCTCCCTGTCTCACACCACGCTGCAGTTGGATAGGATTTGTGTTCTGGTTCTGTACTCGGATCGTCATGGTGGCATTTTGGTATAAGTACCTCAACACCTCGATATACCTATAGTCCACTTGGCACCTTTGGAGAGACTGCAGCACCGCCCAGGTTTCAATCGAATCAAAGGCTTTCTCATAGTCCACGAACGCCAAGCAAAGTGGCTCATTATACTCCTCGGTCTTCTGTATAACCTGCCGCAGCGTATGGATGTGGTCTATGGTGCTAAAGCCTTTTCGGAACCCGGCTTGTTCGGGAGGTTGGAAGTCGTCGAACTTGCGAGCGAGACGATTCGTAAGGACTCTCGAAAACAACTTATAGACATGACTCAGAAGCGAGATGGGTCTATAGTTCTTTAAGAGGGACTTGTCACCCTTTTTAAAGAACAAGATCACCTCACTTATGTTCCATGTCTTTGGCGTTCTGCCCTGGACGATGACGGAATTAAAGAGCTTCTGGAGGACTTTGAGTATCGGCTTACCGCCCGCTCTCAGAAGCTCTGTAGTGATTCCATCGTCACCCGCCGCCTTGTTGTTTTTCAGCTGTTTGAGAGCCATACTAATCTCGTACAGGCTGACGTCCGGGATATCTTGAGTATAGTGTCGGGTAAGCTTGGCTCTGGGGTCTTTAGCCTTGCTTTCAACAGGTGTCTGCGTGGAATATAACTGCCCATAGAAGCTCTCGATCTCCCTCAGGATTTCAGGCTTTGATGAAATGATGCGTCCGTCGTCAGTTTTCAGCTTCGTCATCTGGCTTTGCCCAATAGACAGATCTCTCGCGAACACTTTGGAGCCTTTATTCCGCTCGATAGCCTCTTTAATACGATTCGTATTAAATTGGCGAAGGTCGCTCGTCAAAGACTTAGATATCTGTCTATTAAGCTGCCGATAACGATTAGCATCTACTGAACTCTGGAGCTTCATTTCACGTCTCTGATCCATGAGTAGGAGTGTGTGGTCGGAGAGTTTCTTTATCTTGGGACGGCGGGTCTTAAAGAGCTTGGACCCTACCGTACGGACAGTATCCACCACCATGTTGTTTAGATCGTCCACATCTATGCTGTTCTCAAGGGCTTCGAAGCGGTTTTGGAGTTCGAGTTGAAAGCTCTCGGGGTTTTGAATATGGGCCGGCAATGGTCGAATTGTTGATTTTATCAGTCGAGATCTTTCCAGCTTTGGGTTGATATTCAATGTGCCACGTACCAATCGGTGATCGCTCCCCGTCTTAACAGCGTTGATCACAGTGACATCATTGAATATTTGCTTTTTCGTCGACATGATAAAATCTATCTCATTTCTGACTTTACCGTCCGGACTGACCCAGGTCCACTTCCGGCATTCCGGCTTTCTGAAGAAGGAGTTCATCATAAAGAGGTTCTCCTTCTCCATAAAGTCAGCCAGCATCTGGCCTCTGTCATTCCGTTGCCCAACTCCAAATTGCCCCACTCTCAGCTCATCACCGCATCGTTTCCCCAACTTTGCATTGAAGTCCCCCATCACAACAGTGTAGTGGGTTTTGTAGCTATGCATGGCTTTAGAGATCTCCTCATACATAGCCTCCACTTCGTCATCTTGGTGTGTCGAGGTCGGTGCGTAAACCTGTATAACATTCAGCGAACACCGTTTGGATATTCTGAGTATAAGGTACGCCACCCTGGTCGACACACTTCCGATGGTAATCACGTTGTTGACAAGGGACTTGTGGACGATGAACCCGACACCACCTTGGGACTGTTGGTCGCCCTCCCGGTAGTAAAGCAAGTTACCGGAGTTGAGGATTATCGAGTCCTCTCCCGCTCTTCGGACTTCAGATAACCCGATAATGTCCCAGTGTACCTTGCTGATAACTTCTTCCAACTCGGTTAACTTCGCGTCTTCCCTTAGTGTGCGCGTGTTATAGGTTGCCAGGTGCAGTTGTCGTCGTTTTTGGTAGCCGAGCCGCACCCGGGGATTCTTAGCACCCCCTGCCCCGCCGTTACCGTAGCCGCTACCGTAGCTAGGAATAGCGGGGCTGCCGGGGACTGGGGGCCAATTTTTTGATCCATTATGCATGAGGGGGGGGGTTTGCCATAATCGCCACGCTTGGCAGGCGGGTTGGCGATCGCAGTAGGCCAAGGTTTTTTGGAGACGCTGCTGCCCGTCTCTTGAAGGCTATGCTCCCTTAGTCGCCTTTTACGACACCCACGGGATGATAGGGGGTAGTGCTATTCTAGGCCGGCACATACACGGCACTATAAGATAGCATAGCAGATATAAGATAGCCTAGATTAAAACAAATGATACTTTTTATCCCGATATTCCCACGGGAACTGGAACCACGCGGGTGAAACCGCGGGCGGTCGCTAGTAATAAATAAAACTCCAAGTTATTTGATCGATTTTTCTTTTCTAAGTATAAATGGTGAGAAGTGTCCTACCTACTTTAAACTTAGGAAATTACTACTGGCTTCTTGACTCAACGACTTAATATGGGTAGCCTAAGTATATCATGTGTGAGGCGGGTCCAAGAAGCTTATACCCACAATGGAGATTGCACGCCTAGTAACATAGTGAAGATTGAAAAAGACTCTTTAGTGACGTCACGGCGTATTGCTATCTCTTTCTTTTCGTTTTACAATACGTTTTCGTTTCTCACGAACGAACGAATGACGAACAACGAACACGTATTGTAACACTAAAGAAAGAGGTTGCAATAAGCCGTCACGTCACTCAAGGACATTTTTTCTATCTTCACATGCCACTGGCCGTGCAATCTCCATTAGAGGGAGGTATAAGCTTCTTGTGCGGGTCGTTACGTTTCCTCAAATATGGTTGAGGGAAGCGATGGCTGGTTCATGCGTCATGCTCGTGTTTGGGTGCTTCCAGTGGGAATAAGTCTGCTTCTGACTACCTATCTTAACGCAAACCTATTGAATTGAATAAATTGTTTTTTTTTTACAGCCTAGACTGACTAATATCTTTAAATTATGAATTTAGCTTGAACCCTGTAAATTAAATAATACTATTTATTTGGTTTTGTGCGCCCATTTTTTTGTCATCTAAAAGACGTCATAATCATAATGGTAGGGTAAAATAATTTACGATTTAAAAATGATTATTGTGTGAGCTTTTTTACACGACTGCCCAAAGTGTATGTGTTCAGGGTTCATGTATGTTTGTGGGTATGTGAGTTTCTTTATTCCACCATAACTTCTAAATGGCTCAACGGATTTGGATGTATGGGGAGAGGGAGAGGGAGAGGGAGAGGGAGAGGGAGAGGGAGAGGGAGAGGGAGAGGGAGAGGGAGAGGGAGAGGGAGAGGGAGAGGGAGAGGGAGAGGGAGAGGGAGAGGGAGAGGGAGAGGGAGAGGGAGAGGGAGAGGGAGAGGGAGAGGGAGAGGGAGAGGGAGAGGGAGAGGGAGAGGGAGAGGGAGAGGGAGAGGGAGAGGGAGAGGGAGAGGGAGAGGGAGAGGGAGAGGGAGAGGGAGAGGGAGAGGGAGAGGGAGAGGGAGAGGGAGAGGGAGAGGGAGAGGGAGAGGGAGAGGGAGAGGGAGAGGGAGAGGGAGAGGGAGAGGGAGAGGGAGAGGGAGAGGGAGAGGGAGAGGGAGAGGGAAGAAAAAACTGTTTTTTCACTGTTTCTATAAGAGAATTCAATTTCTCCGTTTAAAAAAAATTCAATGAACTAGTTTCCGCCCGCGACTTCATCCGCGAGCACTTTACAGAAAATCCTTACGGAATCCTTCAACCAGGGTCCGAACAGTCGTTTTTACGCGATTAGGCGGGTTCCCACCAAGCGAGCAGCCTCGTGCGAGGCCCGTCACACGCGGCAAACGTTTTGCCTCGCGAGGCTGCTCGCTTGGTTCGTTCGGAAAAATGGCTGTTCGGATCCTGGTTGAAGGATTCCGTAAGGATTTTCTGTAAAGTGCTCGCGGACGAAGTCGCGGGCGGAAGCTAGTCTCTTATATAAAAGTGAAGGGGTGACTGACAGACTATTGCCCAGCCCAAACCACTGAACCTAGAGACTTGAAATTTTGCACATAGATACTTTATACAATGTAAACACCCACTAAGAAGGGATTTTAGGAAATTCCACGCCTAAAGGGTTGAAATGGGGTTAAAAAGTTTGTATGGAAAGCCCAAACCATTGAACCTAGAGACTTGAAATTTTGCACATAGATACTTTACACAGTGTTATTAAGAAAGGATTTTTGGAAATTATACACCCATTAAGAAAGGATTTTTGGAAATTATACCCCTAAAGGGTTGAAATTCCATACAAACAAAGTTTGTATGGAAAAGAAAAATTAAATAGACATTTCAACTTGAAACTTCGTATGAGTACTTCGTAAAACAAATGAGCAAACACGTGTTTCGTGGTTTTCCGAAACTCAACCCTTTAGGGGGTAAATGGGGTGAAAAAGCCCAACATCGATATGGGTGTCGTTATCGAGGTTTTATGGGATGTTGATTGCGAAAATGGCATTTATTTTTAGTAGAAGACATTATTCAACCCCTTAAGGGGTCAAACGGGGTTAAAAATTTTCTATGTAAAAATATAAAATAGACAACACGACTTAAAACTTCGTAGGAGTACTTCTATAAACAAATGATCAAACAAATATTTCGTGAATTTCTGAAAATCAACCTTCTAAGGGGTAAATGGGGTAAAAAGCCCAAACTCGATATGGATGTCGTTATTGAGGTTTTATGGGATGTTGATTACGAAAATGGCATTTATTTTTAAGTCTTACAAAGTGGCTATGTTTCAACCCCTTAAGGGGTAAAATGGGGTTCATGTTTTGTATGAAAAAAATAATATTAAACAAACTGTTTGACGTTAAACTTCGTAGGAGTACTTCTGAAAAGAAATAAGCAAACACGTGTTTCGTGGTTTTCCCAAACTCAACCCTTTAGGCGGTAAATGGGGTACAAAAAACCCAACATCGATATGTGTCGTCATTGAGGTTATACGGGATGTTGATTGTGAAAATGGCATTAATTTTTAGTGGTAGACATTATTCAACCCCTTAAGGGTTCAAATGGGGTTCAAACTTTGTATGGAAAAAATGTAAAATAGACATTACGACTACAAACTTCGTAGGAGTACCTACTTCTATAAACAAATAATCAAACATGTATTTCGTAATTTTTTGAAAATCAAACCCTTAAGGTGTTAATGGCATAAAAAGCCCACACTCGATATGAATGTCGTTATTGAGGTTTTATGGGATGTTGATTGCGAAAATGGCATTTAATTTTAAGTCCTAAATAGTGGCTTTGTTTCAACCCCCAAAGGGGTAAAATAGGGTTCAAGCTTTGTATGAAAAAATAATATTAGACATTTTGTCGTGAAACTAAACTAGAAGTACTCACTTCTAAAAACAAATAAGCAAACAAATCTATATGGATGTCGATATTGAAGTTTTATGGGATGTTTATTGCGAAAATGGCACGACACGGTGGACATTATTCAATACCGAAAGGACTGAAACGGGGGTGTTAATTTATTATGGAAAAAATAATACGGGAACGAGAACAGGAATGAGAATGAGAACGGGAACGAGAACAGTAATAATATTATAAATGTAAAGTTTAATGTTTTGATGTTTGTTAATCAATCACGTAAAACCGGCTGAATGGATTTGGAATAGCACACAGATAGGTAGCCTGTGGTAAAACATGGATACTTTTTATCCCGGTAAAAGGTTCCATAGCGATTTTCCGAATGTCCACGCGGACGAAGTCGCGGGCAAAAGCTAGTATTTTATAAATTTATTTATTTTTGATAAAAGATTTTTTTCACTTTCACTTCACTATTTATGCTGATTCGAATTCGAACATCGCGAAGTTCGTGTCATGGCTCTTATAAAAGCCCCGAGAACGCGTTTTGGTAATCATAGAAATACCACAAAGCAAAATTCGCGTCGTGGTCAACATACCAAACGACCACAACGCGTTGTGAAAATGAAGAAAAGCCGTGACGTGTTCTGAGTACTAGTTGGTGCAACCATAATACGTAGGTATAACGATGCATTAAACATCGGTAAACTGGTTAATTTATGTCCTGTCGATTTCGGAGAGTAATAATTTTATTATAAAAAAATATGAAAAGTTCCTAATTATTTTAAGAAAGTAAATTGTAGTTTTTGATGACTAAGACTTTGTGTTCAACAATTAGTGCGTGTGCCTTATTATATGTTAATTTAAAAAATCTACTGTAGTAAAAATCTTAAATTTCCTAATTACTTTAATTAAATTGTAGTTTTCAATGACAAATATTTTGTGTTCACCAATTAGTAGTCTTACTATGTCGATTTGAAAAAATAAATTGTAAAAAAAATCTTTATTACTAATGACTAATAAAATTTGTTACAATTATAAGTTGATTTTTACAATAAGGTGTTTGTCAAAATAGTTCTCAAATTTCCTAATTATGACTGATAATTTATAATGGGATGAAATTTAATGACCACCAAAAACAATCGTTACCGTAAACAGCCTCATCTAAAAAAATAAATATTATGTACAAGTAAATAAAACCTGTACCAAAATCTTTCGGGCTATTTATTTAAGTCATGCCTGCACTACAAAAACTTTTCATAACCCAAAAAGACCACGCGTGCACCAAATTTTAACTAGCAAAGTTTTGTGTCATTACTACCCAAATATATTACTACGTTTGCCATAAAATGTATGCATAATAACCAAGTATTTTATATTGATAGCAAATTGGTTGAGTCTCCTGGCATAAGAATAAATAAAACTGACTAGGACGGACTCTACTTTGTCCGGATCCCACATGCCACCATTTATAAATACTTCCCCCTTCACGTCGCTACGCCCCGCTGTCGTCCAGGCCTGTTGCCAGGGTTGCTTACTGTTAATAATATCGCTA
This sequence comes from Agriphila tristella, assembly GCA_928269145.1. Taxonomy (NCBI): domain Eukaryota; kingdom Metazoa; phylum Arthropoda; class Insecta; order Lepidoptera; family Crambidae; genus Agriphila; species Agriphila tristella. The sequence continues at coordinate 13,196,831 of OV743445.1, forward strand.
AAATATGAGTTTTTCTTTAGTTTGAAATCATTATTTTAGTCTAGTTAGTAGATACAAAAAATATTCACTTTTTCTGGGTAAGTACTTACCTACTCCTGAGTTTGTATAAATAGCCTTTTTTTAACACGTTTTTATTAGGTTGCTTTCTCGTTTGTGTGTTTGTGGGTTTGTTTGTGGGTTTGTTTGTTTCTCCACAAAGTTTGCGAACGATTTTATACTAGCTTCCCGATGAGCTAGAGACTTGAAACTTTAACATAGGTCAGAACTAGAAGGCAATGCGATATTATGGTGTCAATGAGCTGATCTGATGATGAAGTCGGAAGAAGGCCACAGGAACTCTATGATGAAACCATACAACCCAATAGTGTTTGGACTCGTTTGAATCGTCTTGACGAGTATTTTGTTGAGAAATAGTGTCTGGGATCTGATGATGGAGCCGGAGGAAGACCATAGGAACACTATAATAAAACCAAGCAATTCCATCGAGTTTGTGCTCGTTTGAATGGTCTTGACGAGTTCTTTGTTGGGAAATAGTTTCCAGGGTCTGATGATGGAGCCGGAAGAAGGACACAGGAACGCTGTACTTAATAAAACCATGCAACCCCATTGAGTTTGGGTTCGTTTGAATCGTCTTGGTGAATGCTCCGATAGGAGATGGTATATTTTTTTTAGTCTTAGCTAGTTAACTAAAAAGCAGAAAATAATAATTTACTGAAAAAAAAAACTTTTTTAAAAACACGTTTTTAAATCGAACTAAATTATTACAAAAAAAACGGACTAATTTATTCGATTTCGTTTTTTTTTTGTAATAATTTAGTCCGATTTAAAAACGTGTTTTTAAAAAAGTTTTTTTTCAGTAAATTATTATTTTCTGCTTTTAAGTTAACTAGCTAAGCCTTAAAAACATACCATCTCCTATCGGAGCACTCGCCAAGACGATTCAAACAATCCCAAAACTTGATGGGGTAGCCTGGTTTTATTAAAGAGTTCCTGTGGCCTTCATCCAGCTCCATCATCAGATCATTTTAATGACACCATAATATTGCATTGATAATAATAATAATAATAATCAATTCATTTATTCAAGCGACCAAGAGCTCACATTGTGTTAGTATATTTTATATAACCTATGTTAGTAAAAAGAAGGGTAGAAATTATTACAAATAAAATTCTGAACTTAAAATTGTCTTTGGATATGAGGCACTGGTCCATGTAAGGACAGCCAAAATTGCCTTGCAGTTCTGACCTATGTTCAAAGTTTCAAGTCTCTAGCTCATCAGGAAGCAAAGTAGTATAAAATCGCAATTTGCAAAATTTGTGGACACACCGACAAACAAAAACAAATAAGAAAGCACATTAATAAAAATGTGTTAAAAATAAGTTGTTCTCCAGCCCTACACGACTTAATTAGACTTGTTTTTAAGAAGTGTTTAATTTTAAAGCTGATTTTTTGTTGTTTTGGGGCCTACTCAAATGGCCACTTACTACAATTAACGCTAGTAGAATAGAAAGACAATGTATGGGATTGACATAGGTCACGTGATCAAGCGTCACGAATTTGTTGATTCGTACTCAAATGTACAATGTTTCTATTTGATCAAATAAAACTATGATCTTACCTTAAATTAAACAAATAGTCGTCCATCGGATGCCTGTGACTGTATTACACACATAACATTGCATTATTGTTAATTTAAAACCATAAGTAATCCAAAATCAAGTCAAATCATATTGCATAAAAATATTTCTAAGCGTTTCTCTATACAAAATCCTACGCTTAAACGATATCGACACTAATTTGGTACTCAAAAGTACATTAACATCACAAACGCTTGTTCCATTCTACAAACACAGAATACATAGAACGAAAACACCGATAGTCTCGTGTCATGACTTTGGGTGCATTCTAACAGACTATTCGCTGAGTCATCGATCATTTTTCAGAATCGACTAGCATGGAAAAAATAAAATTCGTCCTAGTTATTTTCAGCCCCTGATTTTTTCAGCACGCATTAATGTGGTGCATTCCGGTAAATCGACTAAAAGTACATTACAACCGAGAACGGGAAGCTAACGAATTAGACGAAATTAGAAAGTCTAACGATTAAAATGTCGAAAACGAAAATGTTAAACACGGTCAGATAGTCATAATTTAAAAAGTCTAAGTTCAAATGAATTAAAGGACATCAGGCAGAGTCCCATAGAAAAAAACCAAAGAATGTATAACATTTCTGTATTTTCCAAAATGCAGGCATGTAATTAGTAATTCATAGAAAATATTCAGATTTTTACGAAGATTTATGTTTTAAGAGTTATTTATGTTTGAAAGTTTTTTTTTTGGTAATCCCGACACTAAATAGCAACACCACCACGACTACACGTTTCGTTAGCTGCGTTATGCTAGGGCCACACTACCGTAATATGCCAACAATTATGACCATTGATGAACCTTATGCGTATAGGAATAAGGAAAATTATGGCCATAATTATTGGCATATCACGGTAGTGTGCACATATTAACATTAGTGATACAGATTAGCACCACAATGTACGAGTTCTGTGCATATGTCGCACCGCACGTAACAAAACACTTTTAACAGTTGACTGACAGCCGGCAGATATTTTTTTTTAATGCGCAATCACTTGTGCCACAGAACAAATATACCCAGGGGAGACTTGTGCAATCGCTGACAAAGATGTCCGTTTCATTGATATGCTTTTGTTTTTTTCAATAATTAATTAAAGCTAAATGAAGGAGTAAAAAAATAATGTTGCTGCTGTTTTATGATTCTATTAACATAAAGTGTTTATAGATAACAGAACTATGTTTATACACTTTTGGGTCTCATGTGCCTGATGTCCTTTGGTATATGGGGGTTTTCGGGGGTAAACAATTGATCTAGATTGGTTTTACGTTTGGGGAAATGCGCGTTTTTGCGTTTTCATGCGTTTTTCTTTCGACGCAGCATATGGTCTCTAATTTCACCCGCGGCCGGCCAATGTCTGTTTGGTTCAGCGGGTTAGTACGTGGACCACAAGAAACGAGTGTTCAGAGTTCGAATCCCGCTCGGTGACTTACTTGTTTTATGTTCAAGTTTATACATATATTTTTTATTGTTTTTAGACAAGTTTAAAAAAATGTTGTTAATGTTGCTTTCGAGTTTTTATTTTATTGACACTTATGAAGCAATAGTGCAAAACGAAAATTTACCGATACAAATTTTAAAAAGTTTTTCGGGTACGTTTTCTGACGCCATCTCTCGGATAATGCCATAAAAACTAACTACTACGCCTCGCGGAATTATTATGTATTAACTACATCTTATTCCATAGCTATGTAATGAGAGAAATTGACAATAGATGGCGTTACTCTGTGACAAAACGAGTAATGTAAGGTTGAGATTACGAATATCGAAAAAACATCACATACATTGCTCTGATCCCAAAGTAAGTAGCTAAAGCACTTTTTTATCACCTAAACACCACCATTTACAATAAATACTAATAACCGAGCTTGCTCGGTTCACCCAGGTACTGAGCTCTTATAGCAGGACTTATATTGAACTGCCTTACTTTTTCGTACTATGACCTCAAAGGTTAGTATGAAATCAGGCCTTAAGCAGTCCTGTTTAAGGCCTGCTTTTGAACTAAACGGTTTCTTATTTGCTGTTGGTAAGCCCTCTGATCAAACGGAAAATCTGTGCATATGTCGCACGTAACAAAACGCTTTTGACAGTTAACTGACAGCTGGCAGACATTCTTTGTTTTTAAGTGAGCATGCGACTCTCCGTACCACATGCATAATTCCATTCTAAAACCACCTAGAAGTAATGTACTGATGATATACGTTCTTATTTCTGATATCAATTCGATTGTACCGGCTTCTCGGCAGAATTATGGACAAAAGCATGTGGGCCGGAGAGTCGCATGCTTTGAGGTTATGTTTTTGGTTAAATCGTCGAATTCCAGATCAATCTGAGCCTGTACCGGTGGGTTGATGTATTTGTAGCCGTTACATATTCATTGTTACAGCTACGAACACATTCGTTACTCATGTAACGCGACAGGGACAAAGATATCGCGATCTAAAGTTTTAAAAGCATGCGACTCTCCGGCCCACACGCTTAAGTCTAAAATATTGGTGAAAATAGTATAAGGATTAAAAATAAACAGGTTTTCTTAACAGTTTAATCACGATAAAGCCTCAATATAAAGCCGGCTCCACACTCGCGCCGCAAATCACGGGCGCGGTTCGCGCATGAAAACGGTGCAAAAAATATAGCCCTCCAGACTCGCGCGTGAACCGCGGCCACGAATCACGGCAACCTTAGTTCGGCACACAAGCCTTTTGACACGGACCAAAAACCACCGGACGGGGAACGCCGCGAAGCGCGAACGCGAAGCCGCGAAACCCTCCACACTTCACACTCGCGGTTCTTGGCCTTCACGGGCTTTCGCGGCGCGAGTGTGGAACCGGTATAAGATTTAAATTATTAATTTATTTATATTTCACTAGAAAATAATTAAAGATGATGTTGTTTTAGAACGTGAGCAGCAGTGTTGCAAGTCACATTCGTTATAACCAGTGTGTATACAATACCCAATACAATGAAAGTCTTTATTAGTAAACAACTGTGTATACGATCTATAATACCTCTATCACTGTCATAGCTTAGCTACACAGCTGTTAAAGGGGTGGGTTGCAGTTCCTTATTAGTAAGGCGGATAAGATTTAACACTCGAACATCGTACAAAACAGAGCAGATCTCATAAAATCGTTGTTTAAACATGGCACATACAGAACCGTCTGTACCAGTTTTCAGTTGTCAAAATATCGACAACTAAACCGTTTGGAGCCAAATGAAGCAGTCTGTAATAGCAGCGTCACGTTTGATAAGTGACAGTATATAATACTTGAAATTCGTTCGCATAACGACACCTCAATAGAAAAAAGCGAAAACAATATTTCGAACCATCACACTGTATGGCCCATACATACTTAAAACTGTCACATTACGTGAATTTTGCTTCACGCAAGTTGTAAAGCAATTAATATTAAAAACAAGTTCCGTCACTGAGGATCTAGCTGCATCTAAAACCAATCACTGCAGGTAGTTACAATAAAATCCATGATTAAATTTGTATGAGATTTTTAAGATAGGGTGACAACAATGTACGTATGTTGATGGACAGAAAGGCTATAATCGTTATCTTATACCTTCGAACGAGCAATTTTTGTATTTATTTATTTATTTCTATGATCTCGGAAACGGCCCTAACGATTTCGCTGAAATTTGGTATATGGGGGTTTTCGGGGGTAAACAATCGATCTAGATTAGTCTTATGTTTGGGAAAACGCGTGTTTTCGAGTTTTCATGCGTTTTTCTTCCGACGCAGAATATGGTCGCTAATTTCGTCCGGCCGGCCACTGTCGGCAAGAAACAAGTGTTACGGGTTCGAATCCCGCTCGGTGACTTATTTTTGTTTTTTCAAAAAGTCTAAAAAAGTCTGGAACAGCTGGTAGGAAAATATAGACGATTCAAAAGTACTTAATTATTAAGTTTATTTGAATAAAGCTTATTTGACTTTGACTTCATATGTTCAAGTTTATATATATATTTTTATTTTTATTGTTTTTAAATAAGTTTAAAAAATGTAGTTAATGTTTGAGATGACAATGTAGATTCTAGATTATCACCTAAACACCACAATTTTTGAGTTTTCATGCATTTTTCTTTCCACGCAGAATATGTAGAAAAGCGACATCTTGAAAACCGGTTTATAACCATTCGACCACGGAGGCAGTCAAACCACCAGAAAAAACCTGTCAAGTGCGAGTCAGACTCACGCACGAAGGGTTATACCATAAAACAGCAAAAAAGAACGTTTGTTGTATGGGAGCCCCTCTTAAATATTTATTTATTTTATTCTGTTTTTAGTTTTTGTTGTTATAGCGGCAACAAAAATACATAATCTGTAAAAATTTCAACTGTCTAGCTATTACAGTTCATGAGATACAGCCTGGTGACAGACAGACAGACGGACAGACAGACAGACGGACAGCGGAGTCTTAGTAATGGTTCCCGTTAATACCCTTTGGGTACGGAACCCTAAAAACCACCAGATGGCGCTTTCACCACCATATTACAATAAATAGTAATATCCGAGCAAAGCTCGGTCACCCAGATATTAAATTAATAAATGCTTGGACAATTTCACACAGCGCCATAGTGATGCGCGATTATTACTACTAATTTCAATAATCGAATTAACTACTAATTACTAATTTCAATAATCGAATGTCAGATTAGTAATAAACTAATTTAAATAATCGAATAATTACTACTAATTAGTAATACTTTTGAGAAGTGGCTCTACGAGGCTCAAGAAAAAACGCCGTGGCGCTATAAAATAATATAAAAAATATCTACATTACTAATTAGTAATACATGTTGATGGTCATTCGAATTATTCGAATGATTGATTGATTACCCCAACTATGCAAAGCTTGTAATATGGGTGCTAGACAACTGATATACTACTTATATACTTTTTAAATAGATAATTATTATACATAGTAGCGCCCAGACCCGTCACAGAAATTAATTCTTATTCACATTTAAAAGTGGCGTCGTACAGTCGCCATATTGACTTCAAAAAAATATATAGCCATTGTCACTCGGAATGATGTCAGGATTCTAACGATACCCCAAACATCTAATTCCGTTAAGCTAGTTAGAAGTTATGGTGGAATAAAGAAACTCACATAGGTAACTACAAACATACATGAACCCTGAACACAAAATTATTCAATTTTGGGCAGTCGTGTAAAAACCTAAAAGTAATGTGCACATACGCCACATACAGTCTCAATAAACTTCAATACAATGTCCGCAAAAAATAATACTTCATGGTCACCCTAGCTTATTTACATACTAATTATTATGCTAGAAACCGTTACATAATTATGCTAGAAACCGTTTTATAGTTAGAGCGATGAAATTATATAACGTTAAATTTAGTCACATTGATTTGTTTAGTCTTAAGCCCGCTAAATTCAAAGTTGCACTTAATAGTACCAATTAATTAATGTTTGGCCTCTCATTTTTTATAAGTAAACAAAATTTAGTAAGCAAAATTTAGTTGTTTAAGTAAGTTACAGTGTTATTGTTACTCGATACTTTATTGTCATTACTTAGTAGTGGAAACTGTTTAGGCTAATGTAATTTGATGTATGTTGTAACTATATGTAAAAATTTATGCTGTACGTTTCCCAAGAAATAAAAGAAAAAAATAAATAAATAAAATAAATATTTTTTTTTAACCTCGAATTGCATCGTAAGTGCTGCAGTAATTGGTTTCAGATAAAGCTAGATCCTCAGTGACGGAAATTCTTTACGCTTCATTCTAGCGCTATTCGGGTATTTAATGAAAGACTTTCGCCTAAATCTAACAAAGTGGAAAATATTCGAATATCACCGACTTGAGTATTCGAATAGCAAAATAAGCCGAATATTCGAAGTATTCGAATTGCAAGCCCTACTCACAACTCACAAGCCAGAAGGAGTAAGAGTGAGTGAGTAAGCACATACGAGATGACGATCATATTATACTGCCATTTCTTTTCATGGTTAAAATGTTCTTTATGGTGATCAATGACTCAGCGATTAGTCTGTTGGAATGCACCTAATGTCAAATTGTACGTAAGGTACTTTACTTACTACGTGGTGATTATTTCCTCTGTGTTGTGTAATGTGTTTACTACTACTAAACTAATTAATTAGAATAGTATAGTACCTACCTAATTTTCTTTATAATAAACCCTTGCTCAGTCAGCAATCATATGCCATGGATACCTATAATAATAAATAAGATATATTTACTTAGTAAGTAAGTAAGAACTTTATATTACTTACATCAAAATACCACACTTAAGACTTATCGTATGGATTTATCAATCATTACTTACATTTATTTCAGTTCAAGATACCTACAATACTTACGGAATATAATTGGCAAGAAAACATGACTCTCTTTTCTGACCAAAGGATGAAACAAACAAAAAAGTGATCAAGAATGCTGGTAAATAATACTTATTATTACATGGTTCCTATTAAGTATATAATTATAATGTTACGGCTAATACCCAAAGTGCGGATAAAACTAGGTGTAGCCGATAGGCCTATACCCAGCAGTGGGTGTCGTGTGGCTGATATGATGATGATGATTTTTTTAACAGATAATACAAATAACTTTCTTCATACCCCAAACTACACATAGGCTACACATAGTTTTAGCCAGCTATTCGGGCACTTCGGCAAATAAGCCGTAACATTATATACTGACTACTTATTAGATCAAAATACCGCTATGGTTTTTAATAAGTCTTTTATTTACCTAAATTGTTATTAACTCAATCTTATTGAATTTCAGATACATACAATTCAATAGGTATATTGACATTGCAGAATATAATACACAAGTACCTTTTAAATTGGCTAGAAAAGATGTTGGAAAAAGCTAACCCTTGGACGTCGAACGTGCCCGATGGTGCACAGGAAATACGCTGAAGCTATTGAACAAAATTATAGTAATGAATATTTTGCTCCAAGCGACAAACAAGACTATGAAACTTTAGGTATAAAAAGAAGCATGATGGAAAAGTTCTGGCTGTACCTACTTTGTGCTTTAAAATCATATACCTAATTGTATTGGTTTAGATATAATTATAAAATAAAATATTGACTACCTACCTATAACCTTTCATTTTGTGTACTATCTATCACATCTACAAAACAAAAAAAAATTTCAACAATATGTTGTTGTTTTGCATTATCAAAATAATAGGGTAGTTATAAGGTGTTAGATTAAAACAAATTTAAATTTAAATCAAAGAGAACATTTACTTTTTGAACTTAAAAGTATAAAAATAATAATAACAAAGCAACCACATCCTTACTAATAATATTATAAATGAGAAAGTCCGTTTGTTTGTTTTGAGGTGTAACAAACAATTGTTAGAATCATCATGAAATTTTACATAGGTACATGTTGTCAGGGGTACAGAGAAGGACATAGGGTCCTTTCATCCTTAACAAAGTTCCCAAGGGATAGCAAAAAAAGCTTTTCACGCAGACAAAGTACTGAGGCCCATGATTTTGTTAGATAGGTACCATCTTGTATCAGTAGTTGAATCAGTCTTGCTTGGCTTATTGTAACTAGTATATCTTACAAACAGGCCTTCTTCTAAGTGTCACCTGTAAAAAAGTAGGTATTTATTTATTTAAGTTAACATTGTATTAAAACAATTACTATTTTTATTTTTTCACTCATTAAAGAGGTAAATTTATGACTATGTGATTATTATTAGTGAATTAGAATTTATTAGAATTAGCGAATATTAATTACCAAGTAACATTCCTGACATGTCAGGAATTTAAGTCATCTATCAGGAAAACAGGGATAAAAACTGTAGTTGTCAGGGATGTACTCATAACTGTAGCAGTAAAAACTTAATGAAAACACATAATTTTTTAAATCACTTGGTGTGAAAAGATTATTAAATATTAACTAAATTAAGAATGTAGATGTAGATTTACTAAATGCCAAGAAATTTCCTGAAAAGTCAGGGAAAAAGTCAGGAAATCTCATTATTAGATCTGGAAACCATAGCCCCGATGCAACTTAAACATAAAGATTGGGTGTTATTGAAGCCTTATGTCTGTATGTCTGCATTTAACTTCCAAATATGTGTCGGGGGACCACTACTCAACTCAGATCAGACCCACCAAGCCAACCTGCACTGAATTATAGCATGTCAGGATATAGTCTATGGTGGTGAAGTTAACTATATGTTATGTATAATATCAAGTTTATATTTAAAAGTGTTAACACTTACCATCACTCGGCCAGCTGCCGAGCTGACCTCTTTTTTGATACATGCTTTATAGCTTTTACTTTTAATTTATTATTTTTTAATTGTTGTTCCTTTTTTATACATGTGTAATAGCATTACTATGTGCTTGACCACATGTGATGTTGCCGTTCTGCTCAACTTCATGGCTTGGAAATATAGAAGGCTATGGTAATAGGTATAGGTACAACATAGAAGTCTTTGACTTATGACATATTTTTCTTATGTTTTATACACTATTTTGTTTGCCATTGTATCAAATTATCAATGCTTTCTCTGTGTTGTGTTTGTGATAAAATACATTAGTACAAAGCTTCGCTCACTCATTACACAGCCCATTAGCTTACCACAGTTTCAGAAATCATAACTATAATTGTCTTTACACTTCTTCTTTATCTTCTTATAATATAGGAAGTGCAAATTCTATTTTGAACGAAAATTCAAGAAGAAATTATCACAACCTGAAACAATAAAAAGTACTTAATTGAAAATTTGAAATCATTACACAGCTCAACTAATCCTTCATTTCCATGCTACATGAAAGATAAATGTTAATTATAAGGGAATCATATTTTATTGTGATTACCGACTAAAGAAAGGGAAACTAATGAAAAAAGATTTTTACATAATTAGGTATTGTACCTACGAGTAACTGGAACTAATTTATACTTACGAAATGACAACCTTCAGGCATTGGCAGGAAGGGGGTGGGCCGGGTGGGCCGGGTGGGCCGTGCACACCCCAGAACAGCCTGATACCCACCCCAGAAAAATACCAGCTATAATACTTTTCTATTGCCTTTCAAAACTCCAACGCGGCTCTAGTCAAGCACCCTAGGCTTTGCCCCAGAACTAGAGGCCCGGCCCCACTGGAAATAATCTTTAGATACGCCAATGCCTTCAGGCTTTTGTAAAGAAGAATACTCTTCAAAGTACCTACTGCATAATTTATCAATTAATTCTAAGTACTTACTGATGATTAGGGGTATAGGGGTTTTAATTCCGAGGCCCCACGCCTTAAGTGGCCTGTTTCAGTGCTTCTTACACAGATCACTATTATGATTTATCTCCTCCATTAGTTTTATTGGCAGAAATCACAGGAAACAAAAAAACCCTTTTCAAAATTGAAAATAAAACACGTGTCGTACGACTTTGTTTCTTTCTACAGGGTATGGACGTTCGCTGCGTTTTAGTACGATTGCTGGCTATCGTCGGCAAATCTACATGTCAAAATAGCCATTTGAGTACCATTTCTTTCTGTCGGAGCCAGCGTAACGTTAAACACAGATCATACAGTACAATACAAGAGGGGCACACTTGGAACAACGCAAACGGTCGAAACAAAAGTAGCGTCATCTCTGAATCTTAACCATCAACTTTCACAACAAAATCTTCAAGTTTGCCAAATAATTTCAACTGGTTATAAAGTAGGTAATTAAAAACAAAATTATATTAAAATATGAAAATGAAAATCGTTTTTGAGTTTGGTCATGGTGCGAATTACAATAATAATGATAAAATTCGACACCCGAATTAATGACCCAGTCCAGTAGCGTAGAGCGGATTACCACACCACCTCCGTTTATTTACATGACATTACTATCAAGGTAATGGTACAGTCAGTGGCACGAATCATGAATATTTTTCGACGGAGTGGGGATAAATTCGCGCATGTGCTCGTGTGAGCGACCAATAGTGCGTGCCCCTCTCCCGCCGCCTGCGCCCCTCACCGCAACGCATACCCAGAATACGCGTTCCGCGCAATCCCCACCCAATTTCATGATTCGTGCCACTGACTGTATCTATCAGTATTCCAACTTCAACAATACTCGGTACACGAACAGTCGCGAATGCGCCGCAGTGACGAACGTAATATACCTACGAACTAATTATTGTTTGAAATACAAGTACTTACTTACTATGGTAAATTGCAGATTGTGCTGTTTGTATTATATTTATTATTTTATTACTCCAGAGATGACATGTTTAAATACCCGGAGTCCAAAAAATAAGATTAAGTATACTTTTATTAAAATACTTTTTTTTTACTATAGGTATTGCCTACTAACTACGGCCAGAAGGATTTGAAAATAATTTGTTTCTCTCTTTAATATGTAGGTATTTAGCTTTTTCAGTTTTTTGTTTTTACTGTTAGTTTTGTTAACCTAGGTACCTACCTATTTCATTTTCCCTATAATATTATGGATTCTAAAATATTACGCAGGTTATACGCAATTACAAAACTAGAAAGATACGAAAGTAGGTACTTAGCTGAAATTAAAATACTGTAGACGGGTGTATCGTGCGACAAAAAGGTCTCAATTTAAGGTTGCCACCTGTACTTTATTTCGGGGTTATTGTACTCTCTACTTTATGAGGAAAATAAAGTAGGTACGTGAAAATACTTTATTTCACAAGATTTGTTTAAATATTGCCAAAAGTAATAAAAAGTATGTTTTAAAGGTAAAAATAAATATTACTTTATTTCCATACAACGTACTTTTTACTAGCTTTAGCAATCAATATACTTTATTAGTTCAAAAAAGGTGGCAACCCTAGTTACAATATTAATAGATATTTACCGTGCTACAACATTTATACCGTTGTACGAATACCGAGCCAAATCATAGTTGTTTTTGTATTTTTCTTTGTTTTGATTTGTTCTTTTTCATTAATATTTTCTATTTTGTTATAAATAAAGATATTACAAAAAACTAAAATAAATATATAATAAGAAACAAAAAATACATTTTCAGCTATTATAATTTCGTGTCAGTAGTTCCGCATCGATTTCCAGAGGCGCTAGTGGACTCTTTGAGGTACTCTCTAGTTCTAGTTACTCTGTGATACAAGCGTTTGAAGATTGAATGCGGAGTGACGGGTTGAGTACCAAAATAATATCGCTTTCGCCGAGTCGAAGAAACATGTAGAATATAGAAACGCTTATAACGTTTGCCATTTGAGTAGGCCCCCAGATTTCTTTGAAAACGTGAAAATCCATACATTTTAGTGATAGCGAAGATTTGCAAATGTGACTTAGTAAATCAAGGGGTTTTTTATTAAATTTACAATTTTAAGGCGATGGCTCGTCTCCAAACTGAGTATTTAAGAACTTCTTCCTCTCTTCTCCAGTTCATACTTCAGCAAGGATGGTCTTCAATACAACATGATCCGTGTGCCCATCGGCGGCTCCGACTTTTCCACGCACCCGTACGCCTACAATGAGCTACCTGAGAACGACTACTCTTTAAGCAACTTCTCTCTGTCTTCTGAGGACTACGATTACAAGGTACGAATAAATATGTAGGTCTGTCTAACTAATGCTTAACGACACGTAACGTACGTAATGTATGACAGTCGTAATGATTTGTATCTTGGTCATACCGCACTGTTGCGAGTGGGTACGGAGTAGTGATGTACAAAACTCGAGTCGCCGAGTTCTACTTTTGAAGACTCGAGTCGGATTGGCAGGACTCGGTGAGCTCTGTAGGCTCGTTAGTCCGAGCCTAGCCGGGAAACGAGTTCTCTGAGCAACGCCTTGGGGCTTCAAAAGAGTTCAAGCCTTCAAAAGAGCTCGAATCTATCAAAAGAGCTCGAGCCTTCAAAAAAGCTCGAGTCTTATAATGAACTCGAGCCTCATAAAAAGCTTAGAGTTTTGTGTGTATGACTTTAATATTGTAAATATTATTATTTACGGAGATAGTAAGGGAGCCTATCGAGCTCACAGAGCCCTGAAAATCTGACTAGTCTCGAAAATCAGAACTCAAATAGATGAATGTCTTATGTTATAAAGAGCACCGTAGATGATTAATCTATTTTGCTTTAGCTCTACTTATCCTCATTCATCAGCAGCCCCTCACAACTAGTGCGCCGAAAAAGACTCGAGCCGTGAAAAAGCCTCGAGATCGACCGAGCTCTCAAAAAGACTCGAGCCGTGAAAATGGCTCGAAATCAGCTGAGCTCTGAAAAAGGCACGAGCTCTGAAAAAGACTCCCGAGTCGTCGAGCTTCATACAAACGAGGCGAGCCCTGTGAAACATGACAAAAGGACCCGGAGGACTCGAGTCTTGTACATCACTAGTACGGAGTGCATGCTAGGTCCACCTAGGTCGGTTGGATGTAGTAACTACTCGTAATAATATTATATTAAACACTATTATAATATGACCCAACGAACTAAGATCTAAGGAAGCCTAACTCCTAACAAATATTGCATAAATAATGGCACCTTCACATATTCTGTAACACAAAAGGTCGCAAACTCAACAATGAACTAGTAAAAACATACCTTATTACAATGCACGCATAATCGGCATTAGATTGTATTCTAACGCATATGACGTTTTTTATTGGCTGGGGTTTGAACGCAGATCAAACATGATTGGATATTTGACTCGCCTCGTGTCACTCATTGGGCCGTTGTCGTGCCTTTGTCATTGAGGCGAGGACGGTGTAACGTAGAATGCAGTCAGTACACCTAACCTACTACGGCGCGCTGGGCGGCATCATAAAATTGTTTTATGAAATTAGTACATTATTGTTTGTTAGATATAATGTTTGTTTTATTATGTAGACGGACGACTTGGTAAAGACCGCTCGAATACGCTTGATGCAAGTCGCCTGTAACTATTCGCTCTAAAAAACTAAAGTAGACCTATGTCAGCAGTGGACGTCTTTCGGCTGTGATGATTTTATTGTTATTTTATTTTATGAAAATTATAAAATGATGATGTTGATGAATGATGATCATATTATTTGTCACGAATTGGTAAGACATATGATTTCAAGAAGGACTAAAATTAGGCAAGCTATTGAAATAAAATAGGTATGCTTGATAAAAGAGAATGTATTCTGTAAAGATTTTTTTTTCATAACATGTAAGTACATATTATGTAGATAATTATCACATTTGCGCGAGCAACACCTTAATACGTCTTTTAGAGGTGTGACTGATAAAAAACAACAGTATTAATACGTCGCTTTATTTTTATTTTTATTCAATTCAAAATTTATTCAATTACAAAATTCTTATAGCGACACCTTTTTAACCGACTTCAAAAAAGGAGGAGGTTCTCAGTTTTTCGTAATGTATTTTTTATAGCAGCGTATTCCACCAAGTCAAAGTTTATTCTTGTCAAGATCTTTTTCAAATGCAGACTATTTTAACATGCTTATTGACCGGTGCGCAAATACCTAAACTAGCAATATGGGTGATGGGTGACGGTGGATTGGAAGAGGTGGACCAACTCCGTAGCCAGCGCGATCTCCAGATTTGACACCCCTTGATTTTTATTTGTGAGGTCATGGGTACAGTTGATGTTTAAAAACATTTGTGAGAGTGAATCCGTAATGCGTTTGCGAATAATAACCACATTTGTACTAATTAAGTGGAATACAGGTGTGCTGCAAAGTGTTCGGGACAATCTAGTGCACCGTTGCTAGGCATGTATTTCTATTGGTGGTGGAAATATAAAGTAGCCTTTTTTGCAGCAGATCTCACATTGGGGTTCCAGCAGAATGATCCGCGGATCAAACTCCATATTAAAAAGCTGTTTTCAGAGCTGCATAAAATCATAGTTTCTGGAAATTGTCATTACTTTGTGTTCTGATCTGACGGTCTTGACCTCATGACGTCACTACTTGTCGTGCCACTCTGCTGCCTTCGGTGTTGCAATGTGAGTTCTTCATTTTTTATTTATTCTATTTAACCAGGGATTTTTACTCGTTAATCAAAGAGGATTGCGTGAATAGAATCTTTATAGGTACCTACCTAATCATCCCTTCACGGATTGGACAGCGTTTTTGTTACACCCTGTATAATAATAAAAAACAAGGAGATTACATCAGATTACTCGTTTTCTATGTATTGCATATTGCAGGACGCGCCATTTTTAGCATTACAAAATTTTGATTTAAATTTTCCTTTTTTTTGTTGTACTGAATTCCATGAGAGAGTTTTATTCTTGTTTAAAAATGTGTGATAGCAGTGAATGTGAAGATTTGACTCTGCCCCACAAAGCGACTGAACACTTGTTGCATAATAACGACCATATTTTGTATGTATACGCTCATAGATATTTCTAAAAAACGAAAAATATGTTACTTTCCTATGTTATGTTATGTCTGTCTAGTTTTGCTGCCTTCTTTTGGTCTTTTTCACCACATGACCACACATGACGTCATTTTAATCATTTTTCTTATTATTTTTTTGTGGTAACGCTAACGACTGTCGCCGAGCGCGTGGCAGACATTACTAAATCGTGCTTCACTAGTACTTTTTTAGCCCCGCCCACTCTGTGTTAGTTTGCGTGGTGCTATTTTTTGAGCGGAATTACACTTCCTTAGTATCTTAGTTCGTTGATATGACCACAGTTTAGATGGTAAAGCTGTGATATGACACTATAGTGCAGGGGTTCCCAACCTTTTACCCTGTGCGCCCCACCCAACAACGGTAGGTAGGTATGCTTAAATACTAACGCCCCCTCACAACGATCATATTAAAAAACGATGAAAATATAAGTAGATGTGTTTATTTTTATGAAAATTCAAGTAGGTAGATTATAACAATCAAAGACAAGAGGTGCACTGCGCATCGATAGCACCGTCACGCACCGTTCCTGCCATGAGAAATATTAGGGTTTTGCGCGCGGGTCACGGTGCGCCAAGCGGTGCTACGCGACACCGTGCGGTTATGTAGACGATATAACACATTTTAGTAGGTATAATATTGTACCTCGCGGTTAGCAGTTCCGCGCTTTATGTGAACTTAGCCTATAAAAACCCCTAGATCCACTAAAATTCATTGTAAAAGACCAGCAACTCAAGTATGATTTCAAGATAGCTCTCAACATTGAAAGCGGTTTATAAATACTACTGACGACCCATATTCGTTCATGTTAATTTTGATTTCCAGATTCCGATGATTAAAGCAATAATGAATGTGGTGGAGGAGCACCTACACGTTCTGGCCACCACCTGGTCTCCCCCTCTCTGGATGAAAGACAATCAGCAATATGGTGGATCTAGTCAGCTAAAACCAGAATTCTACCAGACATATGCTGACTACCATTATAAGTAAATATCATAATTTCTGCATTTTGGTTTTGTCTCTTACATGTTTTTTTAGACTAACTGCTTACTACTGAGATCGCCAAATTACCAGACTTATTTCGAGCAGTGTCAGGTTCTTCAATTTCATCGTCACCAGCCATTTTTAATGCCCCCACTGTTGGGGCACAGACTTTCCTTATGAATGGACAAGAACATTTTAATAAATACTACCTTCCTACGTAATATTTATTTTATTCTTTATCTACTTCATTCTTCTCGCCCCTGTTTTTTCAATGTAATAAGTAGATCGTGGACAGTTAAAAGGTTTTGCAATCCTCAGATAGGCATTTCGCAACCAGAATAAAATGCTGTTTATCATACTTATTTACTAACGTATTATGGATACCTCTCTTTTTTTCAGATTCATAAAGCACTACGCGAATGAAGGTATACCTGTTTGGGGCATTAGCACGACAAATGAACCAGTTAACGGAATATTAGGTTTTGTACAATTTAACTCTTTGGGTTGGCTTCCGCATAAACAGGTATTAGTTACATACATTTTATTTATGTTGTTACTATCAAGGGTATTTTTTAATTACAAGCCTTTTAGGGATGAACCTACTTACCTACCTATTCAGTCCACGAAACTCAAGTTAATTTTTTTTTCAAATCATTGGTCTAAAAAAATACTAAAACGCTTACCTACTCATTATAGTGATATCACGTTTTTTTTGCGTATGCGATTCAACCCAAGTTTTAATTCTAATAGGTACCTAGTAATTTTAATAATTGAATTGTTGAAAATGGGTGTAATTTGCCTGAATAAATGATAATTCTAATACACCTAAATAAAACAATTCGACTAATGCTGCGACAGTTGATCAGTTTCTTGGACCGAACATTATCTTTCAAGATTGACTTGAATGGAAAATAATCTTGTTGACTTAAGTATCTCATAATTATTATGGAATATCAATTGTGAAGCTCGTCCTCCTGTAAGAGTATAGTTTTCTTCCATTTTTTCAGGGTGAATGGATAGTAGACAACCTAGGTCCAACTATCCGGAACTCTTCATTCTCTGACGTGAAGATACTCGCTTTAGATGACCAGAGGCTTTCCATACCATTGTGGTTTAACTCGGTAAGTTTGTCACCTATTATTTAAAAGGGGGGACGCCAGCAAAACCGGACGGGTGATCAGTCACATTGATCGGAACCATTTCACCGTCGAGATGCCGGACGATTCGATCTGCTCTAATTCTCTCCAGCATTTTCCCGAGGCGGATGGGGAATCTGTAGATCTTCCTTCCTTCTTCAGGAGGCAGAGACGCCCCTTTTCCTAACCGTGAGGCAGGCACTTCACAACTCTCTGACGCTTTCCCCCAGCTGCTCAAGAGCAATTAGAAGAATCCCACTTGGGATACCATCTGGGGCTCGCCGTGAAAATGGCTCGAAATCAGCTGAGCTCTGAAAG
This sequence comes from Agriphila tristella, assembly GCA_928269145.1. Lineage (NCBI taxonomy): Eukaryota > Metazoa > Arthropoda > Insecta > Lepidoptera > Crambidae > Agriphila > Agriphila tristella. Next base: position 13,215,268 of record OV743445.1, read on the forward strand.
AGACTCCCGAGTCGTCGAGCTTCATACAAACGAGGCGAGCCCTGTAAAACGACTCCGAGTTTTAGACAAAAGGACCCGGAGGACTCGAGTCTTGTACATCACTAGTACGGAGTGCATGCTAGGTCCACCTAGGTCGGCTGGATGTAGTAACTACTCGTAATAAAATTATATTAAACACTATTATAATATGACCACAGTTTAGATGGTAAAGCTGTGATATGACACTATAGTGCAGAGGTTTCCAACCTTTTACCCTGTGCGCCCCACCCAACAACGGTAGGTAGGTATGCTAAAATACTAACGCCCCCCTGACAATTGGAAGAATCCCACTTGGGATACCATCTGGGGCCCTACGGGCTAACTTACATGGCTATCGTAATCGCTTTCATTTGGCTGATGGATGTGATACATTGCTACTTTTGTATGGCGAGTTTTTATTTATGCCAAATAGAAGTAGTGATGTGTCACATCCATCTGTCAAATGAAAGCGATTACGATAGCCAAAATAGCCATGTAAGTTAGCCGGTACGGCCCCTGGCCGGGGGATTTCTTTTTATTCCTGAGTCGATCCAGGACCGCCTCCATCTCTGTGGCTGATACTGGTGAGAAACCCTGCAGTGGGTCAGGACCCCAAGGCACCGGGCCCACCAAGGGAGGTATCAATTGGTGGGATCGTACCCGCTAAAGAGTCCCTCGACCACTCGATTCAACAAATCTTGATCCATTTTCTCGGTGTGAGGTGCCTGATTTTGGAGCCTTTTCCTCACTATCCTGACCTTTCCCAACCCTTCCTATGCCGATGACTTTGCCAGCCCCTGAAAGAGCGATTTTAGAATTCCTGAACGCCTGACTGAGACGGTTTCTTCTCCGGGCTCCTGCCTGAATTGTCTTCTGCAACGCTGGTAGCCTTCAGGCAGGTGGCACGTAGGCTCTAAATTTCTATCGACCACCAGTAGACCGGCCCCCTGATTATCTAAAAATAAACTATTTAGCGACCGGTTGCATTTGAGATACATTGCCACTTTTCTTTGGTATGTTTTTTTTTAACCCAAAAAGGAGAAGCAATGGATCACGATCATCTGTGAACTGCAACCAGTCGCTAGGTGGTTTTTAATTAGATAATCAGCCCGCCGGTTCTAATAGGGAAGAAACCAAGCCCGAGGCATTTCGGCGTCGTATACAACGGTGAGTGATGAAACCAGGCGTTTCGTCCCTTCCTCTACTAGACATGGGCGCCGCGTTAAAAAATTGCGGTGGTAGCGAACTGGCAATTTTAGGTCGGCGGCGGCGCGGAGCTGGCGGCGTGGATTTTTTAAAGCTTTATTGACATGAATAGGTATATGACTTTAGGGGACGCTGCATGACAAAATTTAACACTTTACGTTTATTAGAACTCTGTAAGATGCAGAAACGCCACACCTGATTTAAAGTAAGGCTCAAAGATTTCAGACCAGAACCAAGCTTACCAGATTTAATACTCCAAAAATATCCCGTACGTTTGCCTGTACGAGATTAGTACTACTTAATCAACTAAACAGTAACAGGGCAGCAAGGTTTTCCGAAATGACAAAAAACTTGAAAACAAGCCGAATGCTTAGAAGTTCTCCAGAAGTTTTAAATTCCTTCACCCTTGAGGGTAGAAGGCCTAAGCTCTAAGGCGCAGTATTATACATAATACTGTGCCTAATGCATGTAACAGGTCAGGCGATTACTAACTAATAGATCTCACTCATGTCTGCAAGTTGGTTATGAGGGTTATTAAATTACAAATCGTATCAGTAGCGGGTTTGACGACTTCCAACTTCCAACCAACTTCTTGAATAAGCTGAGTTCCGAAAAGACTGGTACTGAGATATTTGAGTACAACAGTTTTCCGATCATGTGGTTCTTGTAGCTGGACTTCGCAAGACCTTTACCTGCACAGTTTTCCCCTGACTTAGGGTCTCTCACGTGTCGTGTCCCAGGACACACTTAGCCTTTACGGACGGACGAACAAACTTCACGGACTTATATGCCGTGGGTGGATAATCACGGTAGTACGATTCAAAAGGACATCGACTTATTTTAGAGAATATGGCCCACACTGTGGTAGGTCCCACTGACCTTCAGCCATCTCCCGAAATTGGGACATGCATAAAGCATTTTCGAGTCGGTAAAAAACATACAGAATACTGAAGAGAATATGCCATTTTACCCGCGTTTGAGGTCTATAAAAGCCTTCACTTCGATCAAACAAGGGGTGTGCTGCAGTTTCTCCAAATATGCCAACTACGAAGTGCTGTGTTGCGGTCCTTACATAAAAAAAACAATACTTCGGTTAAAATTACTTTGAATTCAAAACCAGAGTTCAATTCCCATACTATCGCGATAAGGATAAGTTTTTTCTCTGAAACTATTCACCGCTGCTTTATTTTAAAGTTTCTGTATCCGGACTGGAAAAGAACTGTGCAATACTTAACACACCTTCGGTTTGCCGATGTTTAAGTTCTTGCGTGATCTTGGAGGACTTGACCAAGGCACTCAAATACTAGGTAGTGACAAGAAACCAAGAAATATCTATTGGGAACACTACACTCAATGTTGATGACCATTACGTATGTGCTAGGTAGGACCAACACAGTCCAGTTCGATAAGTCTAACTTCTAAGGAAAATATATCTTCGTTGAATATAGCCAGAATACAGCCCATACAGGGCAGCATCATTTGGTAAGTTACGGAAATAACGAGTCGTCAAAAAACTGATATAAATAGTAAAACTTTCTAAAATAAGTTTGTTTTTTGGCCAGAAATTCACGCCACGAGGCAGAGACGGCGGCGGCGGCGGCGTGCCGGTAACTCAAGGCGGCGTGCCGGTAACTCAAGGCGGCGTCGCGCCGGCGCGGCGCCCATGTGCTTAACCTCGGAAGACCCACTCTCCATATACCATGCCTGAAAGAGCGCCTCTTCCTTCAGCCAAGTCTCGATCGAGTTCGGTAACGGCCCAGCGAGGAAAACGCGCTTTTACCCCACCATGATCGGAGGTTGGATCACCATTGGACGATGCGGATGTAACTTTGAATTGGATTAGTCATGGTCCGACAGAGTCACCGCATCCTTGATGACCTGCCAGTCCCCAACCCAGTACCCTAGCTGCTGCACCGTAGGCTGTCTCATGGCTTGTTTACGTTGAGCCTCCACGACATTCTGTGTTTGGTTCCTTCTGTAGTAGTCCTTTTGGAGGCCCTCCAACTCCAACCTCTTAGTGGTCTGCGACGAGCACAAAGTCGATGGAAAACCACAAATCGATATACAGCATACCCATTTGGTACACGTATAGTTGAGCTAAAAACAATATTTTGGACCCGCAGTTTTTAAATATTCTTCCCTTAGGAGAGGAGTTTATGGTGTGACATCTTTCCAATTAAAGGGCTTCTTGAGCCAGTTCAAAAAATATACCTATCACGGTGTAATATTTCAGCCTCATGTTTTAAATTAAACCAAAAAATATTTTATAACATACCTCCCAAGTTTAGGCTTCAAGTCACCAAGTTTATGGTTGAATTATTTTTATTAAAATATACCTCAAATAATATGTAAAATTCTCATATCTAACCTTAAGAAAGCAATTTTGAAAAAAATAATACATTTAAAATATTTTTATTTTTTATTTTATATATATCTTTATAGTACAACAATACACAAGACTTAATGCTAAAAGCATGATTACAAAGCTTTTACAAAGTGATTATGTAAGATGAAAAAAAATGTTCTGACACCTATCGTGTGTGATTATCACACACGATAGGTTTCAGGTGTGATATCAAATGAAAGGGATTTTTGAGCTGTTTCTAAAAAATATGTCACATAATTACATTTCAGCACTTGTTTAAATAAAAAATAATTTTCAAAAAATATCATACAAACATAAGATGTTTGGGAAAAATAATGTAAAAAATACTAAATAGAAATATATTTTTTTAAATTGCTTTCTTGAGATTTGATATGAAGATATTATACACGTATGTCTCTTAAAGTCTATTATACAAATAATAATTTACCACGTCGAATCTGGAGGATCCCCTTGGTATGTTTAGTTGTCCGCTTTTAACTTCCGAATCTCCTCCGACTTTGGGGTCAAAGAAAAGCCATCGCCTAACCCAAAATTCAAATTCAAAAATAATTTATTCAGTCTAGGCTGTTACAAGCACTTGTGAATGTTATAGAAGCTACGCCATCGGTTCGCAAACCCTAAACGGGAGACCTTGTAACGAGAAGAACCGGCAAGAAACTCGTCAAGGGCTGCTTTTTTCTCCCTGTATATTTCATACAGAGTCGGCAACATTGAAAAATGAGCTCCACATTTAAAGTGAGGTCATTTTCCATCACAATAATTAAAAAAAGTTTGCACACAATGGGTAGGTAGGTTGAAATTAAATACCTACTACATATCGGATAGGTAATCAATGAGAGTAAATAACTTTCAACTAGTTGAGAAATCACTCTGCCTGCTACTCGAAAGTGCACCTAAGTAGGCAAAATTTACCAAAAAACACATGTTACAAGACATAAAAAAATATTAAAAAAGCAATTCTTACAATTCAATATGCGTTAAGATAGGTACTCAGAAGCAGACCCATTCCCACTGGCAGCACCCGTTCACGAGCATGACGCATGGACCAGCTATCGCTTCGCTCAACCATATTTGAGGGAACGTAACGACCCGCCCCACACAACACCACCGCAGAAATGATTAAAGAGAGCATGACATACTTAGGCTACCCATCCTAAGGCCCAAAAACCGAACCCAAAATTATTTAAATATCCAGAAGCTTTTCATAGGCCTTTACTTACAAAACTACTGACTATAGAAAGCAATATGATTGCAATTAAAAGAAAAATTAGAAATCAAAACAAGGTTTAGTTATTAATTTAAATTTTGAGTAAGAAGTGTCATACATATTGATAATATTAATCAGAAAAATAATATATAATTAAATATACGACGCCCTTAGTACAAGCAGACAGAAGCAGACCCATTCCCTCAAGCCTGCTGCAGCATTGGTTTATATCTCCATTAAGATTCCCAGATTTATCAACCACATTTTTAAGGGTTTGGGATATGGACCCAGCTAGCTCTACGACCGATTCAACCGACATCGTATGTCTGTCATGACCTAGATCGGAAGAAATATGCGGAGTGGCAGGGGGAGGCATTTTTTCAATATCGCCTTCACTTTCGCTACCTTTCCCATTACCTTTTTCTTTCCCTTTCCCTTTTCCTCTTCCGTTTTTGTTTTTATTAGTGTTTGGATTTTTCCATTGTTCGCCAGAAGCCGCCTGTTTTTATATTTCATTGTATTTTCCTTCCACTCCCTCCCTATAGTTCTCCTTCACTGATTTGTACCCAATGTAAGCACCGGATGATAGTGAACCCGGTAAGTGAGCACCTTCTCTTCCTCGCGGAGCTTTGAAAAATTTGCTTTTGATAGCAGACGACACGATCTCCGAGTCCGTGAGGGACCCCTCCATCCGTTCACCCGTATGGACGTCCTTAATGAGCGCTTGAATCTACCCATCAGCAGGACGCCTTCTTGACAACCTGCCTCTACTAACAAATCATCAGAAGCAATAGAAAACACGTGGCTCTTACAAGAAACGGGTCGAGATGAATCTCCCCCAGAGAAGTAATCATCCCCGTCAATAGTAATATACAACCCGGATGCGTAGTTTATAGTCGGACTCAGCTCCTTGTCCAGTTGACGATTTTCTACGACACAGTTAAGGTTTGGACTGAGTGCGTGCGTTGTCCTTCTTCCCCTTGACATCTTTATTAGTTTTTTTATTTTCAACTTCCATGACTGATCCACGAGTATCGAAGAACGACTGTCGACCCGGGCAGAGGTCCCAGTACCCAGGCAATCCTACTACACCTTGGGGAGCAGGAAAACCCAAGGGTTGCGATTCAAGGTTGAACTTTGAACTCCTTCGTCAACCACCTTACGAACAGGCTTCTGACACCTCGTTCTCAAAACCATAAAATAAGGATTTTTTATACAGGTTGTCTCCTCGTGGTCCCCATGAAGGTGACCCTCGTTCCTGCACTACGCACAGGGCTATGATGAGAGTTTTTTATTGAGGTTGTCTCCTGTCCGACCCCCGAAGCGGGCCCCTGGTCCTGACTACGTACAGGATAACAGGAAGATCGGATTATTAGCCATCACTGCAAATGATACCAGAGGTCTCATTTACAGTAATACACAGGGTGCACCGTCCCTCCCACTGTAGTTCCCAGTCCACGGATGAACGGAGACATACAGTAGAGGGAACACGAAGTGATTATCCAACCACCCACCCCGAGTTGGTACCTACCTACTTGGAGTTTGGTGATCGATGATAAAAAAATATATGTAGATTTTTCTCATTAAAAATTGAAGAGTTCTCAAGACTGGGGCTGATTATTACAATATACTTCGAAGGATCTATTAGATCTCTAAGAATTCTTACCATCATGTTTAACAAAGCGTTGGTTATTCCACAGTTAGTAACGTCTGCTCCCGAAGCTTTGAAGTATATAGATGGAGTGGCAGTTCACTGGTATACAGACTTTTTCATTCCAGTCGAAGCACTTTCCTTTATCTATGAAAAATACCCGGAGAAGTTCATACTGGCCACAGAAGCATGCGAAGGTGATTACCGTGACACAAAAAACATAATTAAATAAATATTCCTGCAACCAAAACTTTATAGTTTATTTACTTATGCTAAAATTTATTATTTATTTTAGGATCAATTAGTTGGGATGAAGATAAAGTAATACTTGGGTCGTGGGAGAGGGCGGAGAATTACATCATCGATATATTGGAAGTAAGTTACACTCAAAACACATAAGATAATGATAATACATAAATTACACACCATTTTTTAAATTGGTGATATATGATTTAAAGTTGAGAACGAACTAAAAAATATAGGCAACACTATTGACACATAAAAGTTCGACTACTTACAATGTTACAACAATTAAATTACCAAGGTACCTTGAATACTTCATCAAAATGCTTGTTGCATGTATACGAAACTTTGTTCACAGGATCTCAACCATTATGTTGTTGGTTGGTTAGACTGGAACCTTTGTTTAAACTCACAAGGAGGTCCCAACTGGGCAGGGAACTTCGTCGACTCTCCTGTCATAGTGTTCCCGGAGAACAAGGAATTTGTGAAGCAGCCGATGTTCTACGCACTCGGACATTTTTCAAAGTTCCTGCCCAGGGGCTCCCGCAGGATCAAAGTCACTTCCAACAAGCTTATATTATCAGTGAAACATGTCGCGTTTGTGACACCACGGGATACTGTAGTCGTCATTTTGTATAACGAGTAAGTACGCTACGCGTTGGTTTTTTGCAAGTAGATATCTGTTGAGGTTACCCACTGTTTTCCTTTCAATTTAACTACGAGTACCTACCTATCATAAACTCTTCTAACAACAATAAATAACACTGTTATTAGAAGATTGAAGGATTGATTTATAGCGAAAACTCTACATGCTGGGTATCAAATCAACATCGCGAGGTGGCTTGCCAAACGCATTAGCGCAAAGCTACATTCTGAAGCTGCCTCGCGAGGCATAGTTCACGATCCAGCCTCGCAATGTGGATACCCAGGGGGCAGATTTAGGATTACCCCCCCCCCCCCCTTAATCGTATTTTCGTGTACTGTAGAAATTCCAGCATTATAGAATGATTTATAGGTGATTCAGGCAATAGGCTAGTTTCCACTAAGAATAAATCGGCTAGCATAAGGTTTCTAATGATTAATCGTGTTGAATAGTGACCAAAAAAACACTTTTTTCATTAAAATAAATAAAGATTACCAATATTTACGGAAAATAAAATCGGCAAAATTGGCCATTTAATCACGTGACATTGAACACCAATCAGAGACGCGTGACGTCACGCCTCGCGAAACCTTTGTTGTTGCTGTCATTTTCACACACACACAAACACACAGAGGTGCATGTGTGTAGGTGTCAAACACGAATGTTTCGCGAGGCGTGACGTCATTCAAGACGCCATGACAGTTTTGGCCTTTATCGATGTCATTTTGAATTCATTTCTTAAAATGCAAAATTCATAGGTAAAATGACTTATTTTTCTTAAAATAATATATTTTTGGGGTAAAATAGATACCAAACTTTATTTTTAAACTATTTTCCAAATTTTGTCAACTAGCCTATTGTTGATTCGTTTCACGTTACAACTAAATGTGGCTAATTATTTTACAGTGGTGGGCCAAGAAATTTGACATTACAATTGGGCCAGGTGATGGCGCCAGTCTCGATGGAAGCAACTTCCGTGGTCACCGTCGAGCTTCCTCTGCAATAAAGTTATCTGCAAAATAAAACATAGCAAATACAGTTTTCAATAAAGTTTTTTTATTTCTACACTAATGGTCTAATCTAATCTAAACTAAATTTATAACATTAAACGCATTTAACAAATATAGGACAATGATCCTCAGATTGATTAATAATAATAATAATTTCATTTATTTCAGACATAGTCCATATCATAATAATATGTTAGTAACAATCATGACTTATAACTAGTGTTAGTAACATTATTTCACAGTACAATAGGCAGCTTATCGGGCATGCAACTGCGTGCAGCGGCGCAATATTAAGCTGTCCCATCTAGCAGCTATCGTTGACAAGATGCTGTTCGAGCTGAACCGCAGTCTTGCAAGCATCGAGGCGCAGCGTGTTCGCATTATTGCGTTAAAATCGTTTATTCGCGCCGACGCAAACATACCGGAGGCGGTGACAGCCCGAACAACACCCTGAATCCATTATTATACTGGACTTGAAGTGCGCTATATTATTATGTCCCCTGCGTATATCTGCCCCACAGACTGCACGTGTAGAAAGTTTGGCAGTATGCTCTGAAAAGAGTCGCCTTTACATCGTGCAAATCTGCGGGCCAGCATATTACAGCGGACAGATAGCGCCCTTCGTTCCCTTTCGATGTCAACGTTATCTTTGAGATCTGATGTGACCCAGTGACCCAGATATTTAAATTCGGCTTAGGTTTAAGCAATCACCAGATATGATAAAATATAACGCCCAAAAAAATCGTAAGTACTTACCAGAATTTAATCCCCATTTTAATATGAAATTATCACCAATAAACGTAAATTCCGCTAACCTACAAACGGCAAGTATCTTCAGAATAATCGCTGAGCTACTCAAAAAGGCCAAGCATGCACCAAATATGTACTCGCATTTTATTTAAAAATTTCATCCAAATATGTTACACAATTTTATCCTAATAAATCATTGTTTCCCAAAAATTATAAATGAAGTTCTAAAGGTTTACCGATACTACCGTAAAATGTTTACAAAAGGCTCGTCCATGCTAAAGGCTAATACAAACTCAGGATCAGGAGTAGGTAAAGTACTTACCCAGAAAAAGTGAATATTTTATTTTTGTATCTACTAACTAGACTAAAATAATGATTTCAAACTAAAGAAAAACTAATATTTTAGCGATATTATTAACAGTAAAGCTTTCCTAAGAAAGCGGTGCCGTCACATAGCGACCGTAATTTTATGGACGTAATAAGACTATTTGACTTTACGGTGTCCAGCACCGCTCTCTAGGAGACCGCGCCGTATTGTTTAGATAGATAGACAACCTTCTACACCGCTAAATTACGGCCGTATTATGACGGTATTATGACGGCACTTAAGCAACCCTGACAACAGGCCTGGACGACAGCGGGGCGTAGCGACGTGAAGGGGGAAGTAGTTATATAAATGGCTGCATTTGGGACGCGGACAAAGTAGAGTCCGTTCTAGTCAGTTATTTATTCTTATGCCGCGAGACTCAACCAATTTAATATACCTTCAATATAATATACTTTTCACTTCTCATGCTCGTAAAGTTCGTCTTTATGTTGGGTATAGGCTGCATAAAATCGCTTTTTATGCTCTAGTGCATAAAGTAAAATCTTCGTCTAAGTCTCAGACTTTAAGACAAAGGTCGTCAGGTAAACAGCCACACATGCTGATTGAAACAAACTTCATTGAAATAACTTGTTATTTCATTCTGTTTTTTCACTTTTTTATTTTTGAAATTGGGTATAAATTTTATTGAAAGACCTTGATATATTTTTTTTTAATTTTTGAATATGGGTATCAAATGAAAGGCCACACAGCACATTCCAAAATTACTTATTTTTTTATAAAAAAAATAGTTTTTTTTTTTGCAATTTTTGAATATGGGTATCAAATGAAAGGCCTTGATGAGCACATTCCAAAATTATATTTTTTTTTATAAAAAAATGAGTTTTTTTTGCAATTTTTGAATATGGGTATCAAATGAAAGGCCTTGATGAGCACATTCCAAAAATATATATTTTGTCGCAAAAAATTACGAAAAAAAAATTTTTTTTTTCAATTTTTGAATATGGGTATCAAATGAAAGGTCTTGATGAGCACATTCCAAAAATATATAATTTGTCACTAAAATGTTAGAAATATTTTTATTTTTACATTATTGTTGTTTAATTTCCTCACAATCGAAGTGAAAAGCAGAGTGTATAACTCGTACATAAAACCCATTTTACCCTCGACTTGTCTATCCACCCTCGCCTGCGGCTCGGGTGGATATATAAGGTGGTACCAAATGATCTGATGATACTTAAACAGGTGATAGTGTTGCTTAAACTGATTAACTTTCTCCAAAAAAGAAAAAAAAGTAGTTTAAAGTAGATGATTATCTTAAAGATCTAAATGCGTGGAAATGATGTAACACATAACTTGCTAATAAGTACTTTGTTGAAGTAATATAATAAGTCTATGTTGTTGCCAATAATCCTGTCACCCTGTTGTAATTTTCTGGTAACGATATATTAAAGTTTGTAAATATCGTTACTTATGGCTGTTACAGCTGATAAGTTTCTTGCGCCCGTTCTTCTTGTCAGCTAAAAAAGTCTGGAACGGGTGGTAGGAAAATATAGACGATTCAAAAGTACTTAATAATTAAGTTTATTTGAATAAAGCTTATTTGACTTTTGACTTTTTTGACCAAGGAACATAGGTCGAAAAACGAAAAAAAAAATTCATACTCCCATACAAAATGTACTGGTCAGCTGACCGACTTACTATGGAAAGGCGAAAAAAAAAATTCGTTTTTCGACCTATGTTTCATAGAGAAAGTTGTTCAGTTTAAGCAACACTATCACCTGTTTAAGTATCATTAGATAATTTGGTACCACCTTATATATCGTCTCGGGTAAAATGATGCGTTTTATGCACTTGTTGTACAATCTACTATGGTTATATGCATACATTTTATGGCAAACATAGTAATATATTTGAGTAGTAATGACACAAAACTTTGCTAGTTAAAATTTGGTGCACGCGTGGCCTTTTTGGGTTATGAAAAGTTTTTGTAGTGCAGGCATGACTTAAATAAATAGCCCGAAAGATTTTGGTACAGGTTTTATTTATTTGTGCAAATTATATTTTTTTTGGATGAGGCTGTTTAGGGTAATGATAGTTTTTTTGGTGGTCATTTAATTTCATCCCTTTAATATTTTCCACTGTTTTTAGAGGAGACCCAGACAAAGTCACTGGTGGCACGTGAGAGTAACGATTAGTGCCTGCTTTAAATATTACTAGCGTTATATCTGAGTCCGTGGGCCACAGCATATCTCTCACATATATCGAGTAACTTTCTCAGTTGGACACAGCAGCACCATGTCATCTGCGTAACTGATATTAATAATGCATAGACCATCCATATGACATCCAACATTGGCACTGCTGAGTCTAACAATCAGCTTATTTATGTACAAGTTGAAAAGGCGAGGAGATGTGATTCCACCTTGTCTCACGCCACATTCCAACCTGTATTCCTCGGAAAGTTCTCCCGCCCATCTCACAACATTAGTTAGTTAGGTAGGTAGGTAGTTAACATCTATTAATCACTACTTTCTGAGTTCTATTCTACTAATATGATTTCATAAGGCTAACTGATTTGTCAGAGACACCATAATGTTCTAGCTTCTTTAATAGTGTTTGGTGATCAACGCAATCGAATGCCTTAGAAAGGTCACAGAAAATGCCAATTACATCTTGCTTTTCTTCCCAAGCGACAAGAATATGTTTGAGAAGTGCAATTCCAGCATCAGTTGATAAATGGCGCTGCCGTCACGCTAACAGTGAGCTCTGTACTTTTAATCAATTTAAAAATAGTAAATCATTCTGAAAATGTTCAAGAATATGTTCTAAGTGAAAAGTGTTTTATAAATACGACGCACAAATGTTATAACAGATAAGCAACAACTAATCCCACCAAAAACAGTGTAAAAAGAGTGCCAGTGAATAATCGCGTAAATAAACTAAAAACGTACATAACAACAACATCTCATATACACAAACAAACTCCAGAACAGTGTTACGCCAAAATATAAAACAATTACGTGGTTTAAAGTGAAATTGTATGATAAAATAGAAATAATGAACGGTTAATTTTATTTAAATGTGATCCAGAGAACACGATTATAAATCTTAATTGTGACCGGCGATTTTCGTTGCATGAACTTACTGTGAACAGTGACAATCAGCTGTGACTCAGCTGACTTCGTTGATAAGGCGAAACCGCGATCACCTACGACAATCTCCGAATGAGCCCGACATCGAAATACCGGATACCTAGTGTCACTTTATTCTGTCGCTTTCCGTAAGCGCTTCATGGTCGCAACGGTATAACCAGAGTTCAAATCAACTTGAACCGAGGAAAATTTAATGATTGGACTTTTTTTAATATTTTTTATTTTTATTTTTGTACCTTTTGTTATTTTTCTGACTAGAATTTTATATAAAAAAACTGATAACGTTTGCTCCATGAAATTATTTTGAAATTAATTATTATTTGATCTGTTTTGTGTCTTGTCTTTTCCCATAATTGAAGTGATATTTCACTATGTGTATAATATATGTAAATAGTGTGTGTTAAAAATCTGTAAGTAATTAAGTCAATTCTTTTCAAGCTAATTCGTACTAGTGTAACGTAGTTACTTAGTTAGTTAGTAGGTACTTACCGGTTGGTACTTGACATTGCCAATCAACCACTGTTATCTCTTTTAAACCCTTACAAAACTACAAGTAACGTCTTAATTTAAATTAACAGATAACAGATGTATAAGAGCCTAATCGGTTTAACTTAGGCCTAAAGAACAGAGTTGTCATTCAGATAACCTCACTTTGAATGGATAAACAACCTCTTGGGAGCTAATGTACTTAATTTTTTTTTTTCGTATGAAATTATTTTCCAATATTGTAAAATGATGACCCGCAAGGCTTTGGCTCGTCAAGATGAGGCAAGACTGCAACAAACTTTACAAGAACTGAAGGCCACCAAGGAGTTGGTTAAACAATTACATAGGGAAAGAGATGACAGTGAAAGGGAATTATTGGATGTGCTTAAAAATAATAGCCAATGAAAAAAGAAAATGTCAGAGTTACACAACTCTCAGTTTAATTGTATTAGAAGAACGTGATAAATTACAAACATTGATAGACGGTTTCGACCAGTGCAGGGATGAGTATGAGAAGGCCCTCAGGCTCATCTCTGGACTGGAACAACAACTACACGAGGCCAATAATTATATATGTAACAGTCAAAACTCATTTCCGGTCAAAACCACTTTTGACTGCAAAAATCAGGCAAAAGTGGTTTTGACTAAGGACGTTGGTCAAAACCACTTTTAACTGATTTTTGCAGTCGAAATTGGTTTTAACTAATGACGTTGGTCAAAACCACTTTTAAATACAAAAATAATGGGTAATAATTATTTTGACCAAATTATGTCGGTTAAAAGTGGTTTTGACCACGAATGTTAGTCAAAACTGCTATTGAGGGGGACTGGGAGCCTATTTAATAATTAAACAAGTGAAAGTTTTATAAATGATGAGATAATTTAAGCTTCACTCACACATTTCAGTGTATGATCACCGCTCTATTCCGCCCAGCTTCACATCAGTGAAACAGTGAAATGCAACCTAAGTCATGCTTACGTATAAATAACATTTAAAAATAAAAACTACCTATTAATTATTTTTATTTTTAAAAGTAATTCTGACTGACTATTTATATAATTTTCCTTTAGTTTTTATTTGTATTTATCTTTAGATATATTTATTCTCAAATGCACTATTCCTTTTGTAATTGCACCCCACTTCCCCTTATAGTCCTATCTTTATTTATTTTTCACCCAAGGGTTGCCTGGAAGAGATTGCTGCTTAGCAATAAGGCCGCCTCTTGTATGCTTTTTCTCTGTAACTGTCCTTCTTTCTGTAATTCTTTTTGTGTGTGCAATAAAGTGTAATTTATTATTATTCTTATTAATTTATAAGTTAGCATGGCAAGGTTGCCTTTCCACTGATGTGGAGCTGGGCGGAAAAGAGCGGTGATCATTCACTGAAATGTGTGAAAAGCCCGCTTCTTTCTACCTAGCTCCACTGCGAAGTTGCTGTTCATTTAGCCCTACCCATACTAGACAGGTGCAGGTAGGTATCTAAAGTAAGTAACCTTATATATAGTTTTATGAAACTTTTTTGATGACATTTCTGGTAATTTTCACTAACCTCCATAACTTTTATGAGTTTTGACCGATAGTCTGCCTTGAAATCAGGCAAAACCACTTTTGACTGAGAATGTTGTTCAAAACCACTCTTGACTGCGAAAATCAGTCAAAACTGTTTTTAACTATGAGCATCGGTCAAAACCACTTTTAACTGATTTTTTCAGTCAAAAGTGGTTTTGACCGGATATGAGTTTTGACTGTAACATATATACAAATTAGAATCAGAGAAAACCCAAGTAGTAGCTTCGCAGAACCAAAGTCTATACGATGAGCTAGTTGGCTGTGCCCCAAACATGGTTTCTGCCTCATTTATTAATAACCCACTTGTTGATTTGACTTCAGCAGCTGAAGATTCCTTTACCAGCTCTGAAAGACAGGTGAAAATTAAATGCAGCAGAAACAAGTTAAAAAAGTATATAAAAATTAATAAATATATTTCTAAAACAAGAAAACAAATTAAAAGGCAACATAATATAATATATGAACAAAATGTTAATTTGTTGAATGACAAAATTATTTCCCTTCAAAAATCATTGGAAAATATGTATCAACACTATGACTACTCTAAAAAAGAGATTGGGGAGTACATACTAGCACTCCAATGATTATCTGACAACTCCACAAAGGTGGACTGCTACTCACAAGTTAATAACAAATCTGTAGCATCGGACCTGGATGCTGCAGAGTGCTTACCAACTCAAATAGTATGTGATCCCTTATCATCTCTAACCGCTAAACATGTTTCCTGTGATAACCTAGATAGCACACATGAAAATTATTCTCTTAAAATAAATACTTGTAATAAGTTAATAATGATATGACTGTGATGAAATTGGAAAAGACCTTGGCCACTTATTCCAAAAGTACCTGGGAGAAAACAAAATAAATTATTGCATGCCTGGTTTGTCAATGCATGATATTATGAGCAAAATTATCTTTCTTGACTTTAGTGAAAAAACTAATTTAATTATATTAATGTAAACAAAAGAGATTTAATTGCGTATTACAACACATTGTGCAGCTTAAAAATAAATAAAGTTGTTGTAGGCGCGGGTTTCTTGAAAGAGTATATACGATTTTTTTATGATTAGTTTGTGACACAGAGGCGGCTAAATTGCTAGGAACAAAAGGAAAAGAAAAATGGAAGGCAAAACATGCAGCTTACCAAAGTCCTGGATCGAGGTGGTTTCGGGAGCTCCCAAACAGCAGGATGACACTGTCGGACACTGTGATTTCGTAGGCACAATAACTTTGAGTTTTCACCGATATTTGGAACAATTAATGTGAGAGTAATTAATATCGGTCGCGCGCGCACGTCAACAATCGGGTTACTGGCGCGGCCGGTGTATTGTTTTCTTCTCGCTGCATTTGCCATTAAGGATGCGGAAATGGAGCGAGAGGGCAATAGATAGGTTCCTAGGAAAGACAAGGATAGGAAGCATTTCGCCGCTCCGTGTCACACTATCTATTAAGATTAAATAGGTACTTATGTATATTACTATAATAATAAAAATGAATTATTTATTGCCTTAATGTGGCGTTAACACCCCCCCGGGTTGACAGGATGTAATCCTTCAAACTAAACCTAAACCTATTATTAATAGCTATTAGAACCTTAGACTTAGATTTACTTATTTATTTATTTTAATTGTAAGGAGTGGACTGTATGAAATTAAGTTAAACTATTGATTGGGAAGCGGAATGACTTTCACAACAGGTCTGCGATATACCCCGGACTTAGTTCTAACGTCTACGACACGGGATATTCCGTCCCTCCCAGGAAAAGTACGTTCAATTATGCCTAACGGCCAATTTAGAGGAGCACTATTCTCTGATTTCAGTAAGACAACAGTGCCCTCGCGCACGGGAGAGCTCGGTGTGAGCCACTTCGCTCTAGTTTGCAAGGTGTTAAGGTATTCCACCTTCCACCGCTTCCAAAAGCATTGTACGAGGTGATCAACAATGCGTTTTCGCTGTAATAGCGTTATCTTTTCCGTGCTCACATCTTCGGATGGCAGGGATTTTAAAGGCGTCATGACCAGAAAATGAGCAGGTGTGAGCGCCTGAGGCTCTGAAGGATCACTACTAAGTACAGATAGTGGCCTTGAATTGAGAATCGCCTCAATCTGAGCGATAACAGTTGTCATCTCTTCGAAAGTTAATAATTGTGTCCCTACAATTTTGGACAGGTGACTTTTGACACTCCTAATGTTACCCTCCCAAATACCACCGAAGTGGGGGGCGGAAGCTGGATTAAATTTCCACTCAATGTGGTTATCTCTTAATTCGTTCTTAATTATCTCTTAATTTAAGTAGGAATTGGCTCCTATAAAATTGGTGCCGTTATCCGAGTAAAGAGTTGAGATGGGGCCGCGACGCGATATGAATCTTTTAAAAGCATTTAAAAAGGCGTCAGTAGACAAATCCGAAGCGAGTTCTAAATGAACGGCTTTAGTAGCCAGACATATGAATAAGCATAAATATGCCTTAATACTATGTACTCCTCTACGCCGGTAGGGCAGCACAGGAATTGGTCCAGCGAAATCGCAGCCACAGTGGCCAAATGCTTTGGCTTGTTGTACCCTGTAAGCGGGTAAATCTGCCATCAGCGGCGGTGTCGCGGGCTTAGGGTTAGCCTTGAAGCACGTGACGCAATTTTGTACTCGCTTACGAACAATATTACGCGCGGACAAAATCCAATATTTTTGTCTTATTAATGACATCAATAATTGAGGACCAGTATGAAGGTAACGACGATGATAATAGTCGATAATTAAATTGACTACGTGATCCTTGCTAGGAAGCAATATAGGGTGTTTACTATCGTAATCTAAATCGGAATTACGCAACCTTCCACCCACACGTAGTATACCGTCGCGTAAAAATGCATTTAATTTTAATAAAGACGGCGGTAATTTACCACCATTTTGGGCAATTTTAATCTCACTCGGGAAGTGAACTAATTGTAAGTCTTTAATGACCATTTCTTCCGCAATGTCTAAATGCGAAACACTAAATTGTTTCGGTAATTTCTTCGTGAACCGAAGAACATATATTACTATTCGGAGTAATTTATGCCACGAAGAGACACGAGTAGCTAATTCGTAAAAAATAGGTAAGGTACTAGGAGCCTTAACTGCAGCACTAAGGACGTTAACCTTCTCCTCAGGTAAATTTAAATCGTTAAAATCAGTTGTATCGACTTCTAATATCGGCCAATCGGAGACGGGTAGTTGCGCATATGGCGGTCCGTGGAACCAAAGTGGATGCTCAATTAACTGAGAAGGAGTGAGGCCCCTAGATAGACAATCCGCGGGATTGTCCTTCCCACTAATATGACGAAAATGTCGAGGGTGTAAGTCATTCTGAATCATGGCAACCCTATTTGCGACAAAAGTTTGCCATCGATTAGGATTAGAAACTATCCACGCGAGTGCTACCTTACTATCTGTAAACGCGAACGTGTTTGTTATCTTACACCGCGACGAATAGTTATTTAGAACTATACGTATTAACTTAGCTAGTATAACATTAGCACACAGTTCCATTCTCGCGAGCGTAACTACTGTTTTAGAGGGCGCCACTCTGGACTTAGCACACAATAAATTAATTACCGAACGATTCTCGTTAGGAAAATAAACATGTAAATATACCACACCACCGTACGCTCGTTCCGAGGCGTCCGCAAAGCCTATTATTGATATAACACAATTATTATTATTTACGCTTACGTGTCGGGGTAATTTAATAGATTGTAAAAGGTGAAGTTCCGATTCTATAGTTTGCCACAATGAAATTATATTCAAGGGCGGGGATTCGTCCCAATTGACATTATTTTCCCATAAAGATTTAATGATTAGTTTAGCTAAAAGCGTCACTGGAGCCACATAGCCCATAACGTCCCACAGGCGAGCAATCGTGGACAGAATTTTGCGCTTTGTACATTCTTGAGGTTGTACGTTAATAATAAAGGTGAAAACGTCTTCCGCGGGTAGCCATAAAAGTCCTAAAACCTTTAATTGATTGTCGGGGCTGAACTCGACCGCATCACTAACACGATGTGTCGATGGAATACTAGACATTACTTTCCGCGAGTTACTAGCGAATTTGACTAACTCAAAACCGGCCGTTTCGAATAACTTTATAAGTTGGGTCGCGAGGTCGATCGCTTTTTTATCCGATTGACAACTCGTAGCCAGGTCGTCCATGTAAAGCTCAGTCTCAGCTACCGCGGCGGCGGCGGGGAACTCGTCCCGCTCGTCCTCAACTAACCGACGCACGGTACGCATAGCTAGGTACGGACTACAACGCAAACCGAACGGCACTCGAGTTATTTCGTATACGATTAACAGTTCATTAGAGTTGAATCTGTATAATATTCGTTGATATTTTAAATCATCATTATCGACATGAATTCTTAAGTACATTTGTCTTATATCAGCGCTTATCGCGATAGGTAATAAACGGAACTTTAATATAATATCAAAAATATTATTTTGTAAATTCGGACCAGTGTACAATAAATCATTTAACGATTTTCCGGAACTGGTGGTATTACTGGCATCTAACACCACGCGCAACTTGGTGGTACTTTTATCATGTCGGACTACGGCATGATGAGGAATTACGTATCGATCGTTACTATAACCTACCTCACTAATAGTACCTACCAACCGGACGCATATAATCCTTTTCTAAATATTCTAAAAATACGGAATCATATTGTTCCTTTAACGATTGATAAGCCAATAATTTACGCTCCAACGTTAAATACCTACGCTTAGCTGACCGCATTGAATCGCCTAATAAAAGTGACGGTTCGTATTTGAACGGTAACGACACTACGTATTGTCCATTCGAAGTACGACGCGTGGTTTCGTTATAATATTTCTCACAATCTTCATCGTCTTTAGATAAGCAAAGTACATTCGGTACCTCTTCCAACTCAAAAAATCGATTCAGGCGATTTTCGACCGGTTCATCTAAAGTGAAGAGAGTATGGATGGTATTACACGCGGGTTCAATAACGGGAGCTTGACCTATAATTATATAACCTAATGAGGTCTCGACAGCGACAGGCTCACCGGCGTCACGTGATATTGTATCCGGACGCAGAATGCGCGCGAACAAATCGCTACCTATAATCAAGTCGATGCTACCCGGAGTATGATAATTACAATCCGCTAAAATAATATTATTTAAATAATTTAACCGAGCCGTGTTCACTTTAGTGATCGGTAATTCACTGGTAATATTAGTCACGACCACAGGTTGAATCGTGTACCTGACCGAATCATTTATTCGCGAACGGATGGTCAGGCAGGTCGTCCCTACAATAGGACTATTGACGTCCCCTACACCTGACACATATTTATTATGCGACTCAGATATTTTTAAATTCAAACGTTTGCAACACTCTGTTGTAATTAAGTCCCTTTGAGACGCGCTATCAATTAACGCTCTAACTGCCCATATGTTCCCGGTCGCATCAAGCACGTGACATTGCGCCGTGCCTAGTAATACGGTCGTCGACGGACAAGACGCCGTCTGCGTGCCCTCCTCGTCACGACTGATGCCTTCGCTTACGGCCGCGCAGAGAGCTACTCCTACCGCGGCGTCGGCAGGGCCGGCAGGGCCGGACTCAGTAGGTTTTGGGAAATGAAGCAAGCTATGATGTCTCTTAGTGCACTCATTACACCGATTATTTGTTGACTTGCAATTAAGAATCGTGTGATTACTATCTAAGCAATTAACACACATTTTATTATTTTTAATAAATTTATAACGATCATAAGGGATCATTGACAGGAATTTAGCACACTGGGAAACATGCAAATGTTCATTTTTCCCACAACATAAACAGTTATTGCGCTCCTGTAAGTTAACAAATGTTTTCACATTACTATTATTAGCATTACGTGAATTTGAGTAACCACCCGACATCGCAGTTGATGGCGACGAACTATTTTTACGACCTTGAGTACTGCCCTTCGCTGGCGCACCTACGGAATAACTACCTACACCTCGCGTACGCAATTTAACTCGAACATGATCTTTCACGAAATCAATAAAATCGTTACATTTCGGAAATATTTCGGATTTTTCGAATTTGTACTCGAATGCTTCATACGTTTCCGTATTTATTTTCTTACTGGCAATATAAACGAAAACGAAGTCTTCCAAATTCTCGAAATCTAATTGTTTTAAAGCTAAATAAAGTGCAGAGAATTTATCAATAAATTCCTCTAATTGAGTAGGTGAATTATTTGACACAGTAGGTAGATTTAACAATCTTTCCAAGTAAGTAGCGGCAAGTACCCGCTTGTCATTATATTTCTTTACTAGATTATTCCAAATAACTGTATAGTTTTCGGCGGTAGGTAGAATACCCTGACAAATTGCGAGAGCTTTCCCCTGTAATTTCCCCATCAAGAATTGAATTTTATTCCCATCAGTGATATCCGAATTTTCATGTATGGTGGTACGAAAAGACTCGTAGAAAATGGGCCAGGACGCAATATCACCGTTAAACGAACAAAGTTCAATGTTAGGTAGGTATTTACGAGTAGGTTTTTCATGTTCACACTTAACTACCTCACCGGCAACGTTGCCACTCATTTTTTGAGTATTTGGCGCCGTTAACTGGTGCACTTTGTACTTAATTTTCGCGAACAATTGCTCGATTGCTATAGCTGAATTATACGAAGGGGTGGGGCCGTCAGCTATTGAGAGCTGAACCTCATTCCGCTCCTCAATTGTTTTTAAGAAATCATTTCTTAACGTATCTAACGTAAATGCATCTCCTAAAAAATTATCAATTTTAATGGGATCGTCCCCTAATTTGGCTATTTGATCGTAAATGGTTTGTAACCTACCGTAATATGCCGATAATTTATTTTGTAATTGTTGCATTTTCTTATCGGAAGCCATCTTTTCACAAATATGACACCTAGCACCGCGATGGTAAAATTACTAAATCTCAAAAATCTCACTCAATCCCGGCACGATAGGACCAAAATATGTAGGCGCGGGTTTCTTGAAAGAGTATATACGATTTTTTTATGATTAGTTTGTGACACAGAGGCGGCTAAATTGCTAGGAACAAAAGGAAAAGAAAAATGGAAGGCAAAACATGCAGCTTACCAAAGTCCTGGATCGAGGTGGTTTCGGGAGCTCCCAAACAGCAGGATGACACTGTCGGACACTGTGATTTCGTAGGCACAATAACTTTGAGTTTTCACCGATATTTGGAACAATTAATGTGAGAGTAATTAATATCGGTCGCGCGCGCACGTCAACAATCGGGTTACTGGCGCGGCCGGTGTATTGTTTTCTTCTCGCTGCATTTGCCATTAAGGATGCGGAAATGGAGCGAGAGGGCAATAGATAGGTTCCTAGGAAAGACAAGGATAGGAAGCATTTCGCCGCTCCGTGTCACACTATCTATTAAGATTAAATAGGTACTTATGTATATTACTATAATAATAAAAATGAATTATTTATTGCCTTAATGTGGCGTTAACAGTTGTGTTATTTACATTACCTTATAGTCAGTGTTTATCACAGGAAGAAAACTATATTAGATTTAAGCTTAATATGACATTAAACACTATGAATTTTTATCAAAGCCAGAATTGCCATATAATTGACATTAATAAATTATTGAGTAATTTAATTTTGACAAATGATAAATATTATCTCACTTATCATTATAAGAGACAAATAGTTTTATCGCTATTATTTTATTTTAAATATTCAGCCAAAACCTTGGCTACCTCAACTGCTTTTATTGAGCAGAATAATTTAGAAATAAATAATAATCAATCATTGGAAATTGTTCCAAATAATACTAATTTAATTCATTTAAATTAAATAATCAGACAATAGAGACACCCTCTAGCCTAGTAATGACAGAGGAAAAATCTGACTTTTTCACTATTGTTCACCAAAACATACAAAGCTTTTCCGCAAAAGAACTAGAATTAAGTTTATTTATGGACTATAAAAAAGTGGATATTATGTGTATAACTGAGCACTGGCTTAAAGATCATGAATTAATGGTAGGTTTTGATTATCATAATATCGCAAGTTCATTCTCTAGGAAATTTGCCTGCTGTGGAGGGTCTTTAATTATTTTACAGAATGATTTGAAATTCAAAGTACGAAATGATATTGTGTCTCTCTCAATTGAAAGACATATCGAGCTCTCATGTGTTGAACTTGATCATGTAATAATAATATGTGTATACAGACCACCCACTGGCATCTACCCGCAGTTTGAGTCCGCTATGGAGGATGCCCTAAAGTTGACATGTAAAAAGAATAAGAAAGTGGTTGTGTGTGGTGATTTTAATGTCAATATTTTAGAGAACACACCTATAACAAATAGGTTTCTAAATATATTCAAATCATATTAGTACAGTAGCCCGTAATACATTTAAATTACCAAAAAGGTTACCGCTCGCCGTTGTGATATAGTTATTTATTACGAAATTATAGATCCTTTAACCCAAGTTTTACAGATCGCAACCCACCGTAACCTATATTTGTATATCTCCAACTATGAAAAGCAGCCATAGACAGATTTAAGACCAGATGAAAATGGATGGACTTTATCTGGTCTTAAATCTGTGTATGGTCACTTTCCATAGGCTTACTATTATTAGTGGCAATCAAACAAAGCTGTAGGACACGACAATAGCTTAACCATGTGATAAACCTCGAAAACTAAAAAAATATCATTTTTGGAGATATACAAATATAGGTTACGGCGTGTTGCGATCTGTAAAACTTGGGTTAAAGGATCTATAATTTCGTAATAAATAACTATATCACAACGGCGAGCGGTAACCTTTTTGATAATTTAAATGTATTACGGGCTACTGTAGTAGGTATATAATCTAGTGAATATCTTTTCAGAACCAACTCGCATCACCCCTACCTCAGCCACTTGCTTAGACAATATTTTTTGAATTGTGATTGTAATGTCCTGCAAAAATCTATAATAAATTGTATTAAATCTGATCATAGCGGACAGTTGGCCTCTTTTGAGCGCCATGATGTTCCGGCTAAACATAATGTTTTGTGTAGACCTATCACCAAGAATAAAATCGAAAGTTTTAAAAATTATATTATAAATAAAATGGGATACCTACCCAATAGTGATGAACCCAATGTTTTATATAATGATTTGTTCAACTCTATTAAACACGAGTTTGATAAAAATTTTAAACAAAAATCTGTAAAATCCAGTGTACCAAAAAAAAGTTTAGCGATTGGGCTACACCTGGTATTTATAAAAGTAGAACTAAGCTGTTTGAATTATATGAAGAAAAATCTCACTCAAGAGATCCCATGTTTATTGAGTATGTAAAAAAATACTCTAAAACTTTTAGAAGGGTTTGTGCTTTAGCAAAGGCTAAACATTTTTCTAGAATAATAAATTCAGCAGATAACAAAGTGAAAGAAACGTGGAATATCATTAATAAAGAAACGGGGAAAACAAAATATAAGGACCGTAGATATTCTTTAGAAGTAGATAGTAAAATTGTCAAATCTAACGAAGCGGTAGCCAACACATTTGAGAACTTCTTTTCTAGAATACCTGGTGAAACTACTAAAACTCTTAACTCGTCTTCGAGTCTTGCTATTACCCTCCTGAAGTCAAGTGTTGATCGGTGTAATGACCTATTTAACTTTAGACATATCAACAGTGACATAATTGTAAAAACTTTTAATTCTATTAATATATAGAAAACAGAAGATCTGTGGGGCATCTCAACCCATGTTATAAAGTCAATAATTACTTCTATTGCGCCTCTTTTAGCATTTATCTTTAATAAATGTATCGATCAGGGAATCTTTCCGGATCTAATGAAATACGCAAAAAATATTCCTCTTTTCAAGTCTGGAGACAAAAGTAACCCTACAAATTTTAGACATATTTCTATTCTACCAGCGCTAAGTAAAGTTTTTGAAAACATTATTTATGGTCAATTATTAGGTCACTTTTGCACAAACCAATTACTGCATGAAAAACAATTCGGTTTTTCAAGAGGAAAGTGTACAACTGACGCTGGTATTGCACTACTAAAACACATTTTTGATGCTTGGGAGGGTAAACAGGATGCAATCGGTATTTTCTGTGACCTGTCAAAGGCATTTGATTGCGTTAGTCATGAAACATTATTGTATAAGTTGGAGCATTATGGCGTCTCAAGGATTTCATTGGCACTCATAAAGTCATATCTATCGGCAAGAATACAAAAAGTTGTCATTGGGGAAGCAACGTCTTCGGGTGCTCCCATAACAATGGGAGTACCCCAGGGATCGATATTAGGTCCATTACTGTTACTTATTTATATCAATGACCTCCCTCACTATACTAAAGATATATGTGAGACAGTATTGTTTGCGGATGATACCTCTTTAGTCTTTAAAGTTGACAGAGGTAGTTTGTGTTCTGACGAAGTAAACAATACTCTTTCTAAGGTGGTGCATTGGTTCACTACCAATAATTTAAAACTTAATTCTGATAAAACTAAATATATAAAATTTTCCCTTCCAAATGTGAGGCAGGTTACTTTACATATAAGCATAAATGGCGAAACAGTCGAGTTGGTTCATTCCACAAAATTCTTAGGCTTAACTTTAGATTCAAATCTTTAATGGGATCCTCATATCGATGCCCTGTCGAATAAACTTAGTTCTGCCGCCTATGCTGTAAAGAAAATAAGGCTCTTGACTGACGTTGAAACGGCAAGATTGGTTTATTTTAGCTATTTTCATAGTGTTATGATCTATGGTTTGTTGTTATGGGGCTCAGCTGCTAGTGTTGCTAGTGTTGTAACATTTTTATTCTTCAAAAAAGAGCGCCATCTATAACCTACGGTCTAGAGACTCACTTCGAGAACTGTTTAAGGAAATCAATATACTGACCGTTGCATCTCAATATGTCTATGAAAATATAATGTTTGCAAGAAAAAATTTAGACACTTTTAAAAAAAATTGTGATGTGCATAACTTTAATACAAGAAACAAGAATAAACTTGCTGTTCCAAGTTTCAGATTGCATAAAACAAGAGGCTCTTTTTTGGATAGATGCATTGCAATGTATAATAAGATTCCAGGTAATATTACAGAATTACCATTAGTAAAATTTAAAGATACTGTTAAATCTATTCTTATGAGCAAGGGCTATTACAAGATTGCTGATTATTTAGATGACAAAAAAGCATGGGAGTAAATTGCTTTTGTATTTACAGGTTTACTTAGATATGGTCTTTGTAATCTGTGTGTGTATGATTTTTTATTTTATTTTTATTGTGTCTGGTAGGTAACGATATAATAAATTGTAAATATCGTTACTTTTGATGAAGCTGATAAGTTTCTTGCGCCCATTCTTCTTGTCAGCAAAAAGACGTCCCGAATGGGTGGTAGGGGGAAAAAACTGGACGATTTAAAAGAACTTGTAATAAGTCTATTTAAGTAAAAAATATTTCTATTTCTATTTCAGTAGTATTTTTACCTTTGGAAAATCCAAACTGATTTTTATGAAGAATGTTATTGAATGTGAAATAATCTAATAATTGGGAATATATATTTTTTTTAAATATTTTACTAAGTGCTGGTAGTATAAATATTGGCCTAAAGTTAGCTGGGTCACTTTTATCCCCAGATTTAGAAAGAGGAATCAATTTACTATTTTTCATTAAGTTAGGAAAGACCCCTTCATCAATACATTTGTTAAAAATAAAAGCCAAGAAAGGGGCTAGTATATCAATTATTGATTTAATAATGCTTGTTGACATGCCCCAAAGATCTTCTGTTTTTTTGACATTAATTGTTTTAAAAGCTTTAAAAATATCTTCACTATTTATATATTTAAAGGAAAAGGTTTCCTTGCGCTTATCAACACTAGACTCTAGGAGGGAGATAACGATGTTGGGGACAAGCACTAAGAGTACTGATTGTTTCTATTGGTAGCAAAGAAATCTTCAAAATGATAACACCTAAAAGCCGTGTCCTCGTATGCAAAGTGAGGCAACTAATACTGAGCCAAAATGCCTTAGTTTTCAGATTCATATATCCTTCATAGGTTCGTTACCTAATTGTAACTAAAATCCAATAATATAGTAACTAATCTCCTAAAGGTACGGAAATTGAAATGTTTTGAACGTATTAGGTATGATTATGTAAATAATGGACAATAAAAATCTGAAAACGGCGCCATTATGGCTGTTTTAGTTGCCTCACTTTAGACAGTGCGCTTTGTAGGGAATTATCGTTCTAGGACCCAAAACGAACAAAAAAAATTAAACCAATGCCTATACAAGAGGACAATGCGACAATAAATGATAACACTGTAGATTCTAGTTCATAAAAGTATTTTGAAACTATCAAATAATTCCTAGAGGCGAAATACAAAAAAAAATGTTGACGTACATCAGCCGCACGACACCCACTTCTGGATATAGGCCTCCCCTAAGGATCTCCACGACGATCGGTCCTGCGCTGCCCGCATCCAGTGCCTTCCCGCAACCTTCACCTTTTTGCCGTTGCTGTCATTTATTTTCAAAAGTGCCATTATTTAATAGTACATTATGAGACAAGTTAGCTAAGGTTGCTCATTGCACACAAGGCTGTGGGTTGCACTTGCAGCCCGAGCCGTAGGCGAGGGCGTAACTCAGCCGAGTGTGCAATAAGCAAGAGCTCACGAGTTTCATACGACGTTTTTTAACACACTTGCGAGGAAAAAACAAAGTAATTTACCACACAGCAACAAATACGACAAAAACAAAATATGATAATTATGATGGGAAAGCGCGTAAGTTTTTTTTGTATTTTTCACACGCCCAATGCAAGAATATTTTGCGAACAATAGGGTTAGTGATTAGTGACCATACAGCCTACCTCAAAATATAATTTTAAGTGATAAAATGCAAATAGTTTAATATTGTATAACAAAATATTATGAATTATGAATAATTAGATAATAATAGTTTTTTTAGATAATTTTCAGCGGCATAAAACCTCTTTGTTGTAACTAAAAAAATGCTCTGTTTACTCGCATATAACTTGCAGTAAGGTACCTACCTATTTAACTTTGTAGGGATAATTGTATGACCAACTAGTGTTTTATATATTACTAGCTGACCCGACAGACGTTGTCTTGTCTTGGTTATGAATATTGAATTCGAATTGGCATAATTAATGAAAAGTTGGATTCAGAGATATTAGTATACCTACTAACCGTTCCCGTTCCAGTTTACTTTATAACTCAACAGCTTTATAACCAAGTATATATCACTTCTTATGTTAGTCTATCCAAACTTAACAATTTAATATTAGTCGTGATGGCTCTGAACTAACCGTGATGAGCACTAAGAAATCCAGTTTTGTTAGATTCTGTTTTGTAAGAAATAATAAATTAATTATTTTACATGTATTTCATCAATAAAATAACTCCGACCAAAGCATCTGTTTTAAACGACATTAAGTTTTTTTTACATCCTACTTTGACGATATTTGCAGCACGCATTCTCTCAAATTCTATATCAAACGTCATTAAGGTTACATTAAAAAAGTTTATATTGTCCAAAATAATTATTCTTCTACTTAATTTTTATAATGTCATCATAAGTCATAACATAAGGTTACATTAAAAAAGTTATGTCCAAAATAATTTTATATGATGGTTAAGAATTCTTAAATTTTCTAATTTTCCGCGTAATTTTCTTATTTTTTAACACGTTTTTATTAGGTTGTTATTAACACGTTTTAATTAGGTTGCTTTCTCGTTTGTTTGTTTGTTTGTCCGCAAAGTTTGCGAACGATTTTAAACTAGCTTTCCGATGAGCTAGAGACTTGAAACTTTGAACATAGGTCAGAACTGGAATACAATGCAATATTATGGTGTCATTGAGCTGATTTGATGATGGAACTGGAAGAAGGCCACAGGAACTTAATGATGAAACCATACAACCCCAATGTGATTAGGCTCGTTAGAATCGTCTTGACGAGTACTCTGATGGGAGATAAGGTCCAGGGTCTGATGATGAAGCTGGAAGGCCATGCCAAAGGAACTCAATATTGGAACCGTGCAATCCCATCAAGTTTGGGCTCATTTGAATCGTCTTGACGAGTACTTTGTTGGGAAATAGTGTCCGAGGATCTGATGATGGAGCCGGAAGAAGGCCATAGGAACTCTATAATAAAACCACGCTACCCCGTCGAGTTTGAGCTCGTTTGAATCGTCTTGACGAGTACTTTGTTGGGAAGTAGTGTCCGAGGATTTGATGATGGAGCCGGAAGAAGGCCATGGGAACTCTATAATAAAACCACGCTACCCCATCGAGTTTGGGCTCGTTTGAATCGTCTTGACGAGTACTTTGTTGGGAAATAGTGTCCAGGGTATGGTGATGGAGCCGGAAGAAGGCCAACGGAACTCTATAATAAAACCATGCAACGCCATCGAGTTCGGGCTCGTTTGAATCGTCTTGACGAGTTCTTTGTTGGGAAATAGTTTCCAGGGTCTGATGATGGAGCAGGAAGAAGGGCACTGGGACTCTGTAATAAAACCATGCAACCCCATCGAGTTTGGGCTGGTTTGAATCATATTGACGAGTTCTTTATTGGGAAATAGTTTCCAAAGTCTGATGATGGAGCCGGAAGAAGGGCACTGGGACTCTGTAATAAAACCATGCAACGAGTGCTCCAATAGGGGATGGTATATTTTTAGTCTTAACTCGTTAACTAAAAAGCATTAATTATAATTTACTGAAAAAAATAATTTTTTAAACATACGTTTTTAAAACGGACTAAATTATTACAAAATAATCGGACTAAAAATATTAAAACGGACAAGTAAAAACAAACTAAAAATTAAAAAAATAAATTCTTCTGTAAATATTTATAACCCTAATAACCTATACCTACAGAAATTTTAAACCTAAAAACGTGGGGCGCGTTTTGTATATCATCCATATTGTCTATAGCATGCGCCCCACGTTTTTTGGTTTAAAATTTCTGTAGGTATAGGTTATTAGGGTTATAAATATTTACAGAAGAATTTATTTTTTTACTTTTTAGTTCGTTATTACTTGTCCGTTTTAATATTTTTAGTCCGATTTTTTTGTAATAGT
Source organism: Agriphila tristella (assembly GCA_928269145.1). Taxonomy (NCBI): domain Eukaryota; kingdom Metazoa; phylum Arthropoda; class Insecta; order Lepidoptera; family Crambidae; genus Agriphila; species Agriphila tristella. The sequence continues at coordinate 13,245,039 of OV743445.1, forward strand.
TTCATCATCATCATCATCATATCAGCCACACGACACCCACTGCTGGGTATAGGCCTCCCCTAAGGATCTCCACGACGATCGGTCCTGCGCTGCCTGCATCCACTGGCTTTCCGCGACCTTCACCAGATCGTCGGTCCACCTTGTCGGGGGACTACCCACGGAGCGTCGTCCGGTGCGCGGTCGCCATTCCAGAACCTTTCTGCCCCAACGGCCATCGGTTCTTCTTGCTATGTGTCCCGCCCATTGCCACTTCAGCTGAGCAATCCTTCGAGCGATGTCGGTTACTTTAGTTCTCCTGCGGATCTCCTCGTTTCTGATTTGATCACGTAGGGAAACGCCGAGCATGGCTCTCTCCATTGCACGCTGAGTGACCTTGAGCAGCCTTATGAGACCCATAGTTAGCGGCCACGTTTCACTGCCGTAAGTCATCACTAGTAACACACACTGTTCATAGACTTTCGTCTTGAGACACTGAGGTAAGTCGGACGCGAAGATTTTTCGAACCTTCCCGAATGCTGTCCACCCGAGTTGGATTCGACGAGAGATCTCTTTCTCGAAGTTGGACCTACCTAACTGGACTGTCTGTCCTAGGTATACGTAATGGTCAACAACTTCAAGTGTAGTGTTCCCAACATGAACTGGAGAGGGTACAACATGGGCATTTGACATAATTTTCGTCTTATCCATGTTCATCCTAAGACCCACTCTTTGGGAAGCACTACGGAGATCTTCGAGCATTGTGTTCAAGTCTTCCATGGTCTCAGCCATAAGGACTATATCATCGGCAAAACGAAGGTGTGTTAGGCACTGGCCATTAATGTTGATGCCGAGTCCTTTCCAGTCCAAGAGCTTAAAGATGTCCTCCAACGCAGCTGTGAACAGTTTCGGAGAAATAACGTCTCCCTGTCTCACACCACGCTGCAGTTGGATAGGATTTGTGTTCTGGTTCTGTACTCGGATCGTCATGGTGGCATTTTGGTATAAGTACCTCAACACCTCGATATACCTATAGTCCACTTGGCACCTTTGGAGAGACTGCAGCACCGCCCAGGTTTCAATCGAATCAAAGGCTTTCTCATAGTCTACGAACGCCAAGCAAAGTGGCTCATTATACTCCTCAGTCTTCTGTATAACCTGCCGCAGCGTATGTATGTGGTCTATGGTGCTAAAGCCTTTTCGGAACCCGGCTTGTTCGGGAGGTTGGAAGTCGTCGAACTTGCGAGCGAGACGATTCGTAAGGACTCTCGAAAACAACTTATAGACATGACTCAGAAGCGAGATGGGTCTATAGTTCTTTAAGAGGGACTTGTCACCCTTTTTAAAGAACAAGATCACCTCACTTATGTTCCATGTCTTTGGCGTTCTGCCCTGGACGATGACGGAATTAAAGAGCTTCTGGAGGACTTTGAGTATCGGCTTACCGCCCGCTCTCAGAAGTTCTGTAGTGATTCCATCGTCACCCGCCGCCTTGTTGTTTTTCAGCTGTTTGAGAGCCATACTAATCTCGTACAGGCTGACGTCCGGGATATCTTCGATATAGTGTCGGGTAAGCTTGGCTCTGGGGTCTTTAGCCTTGCTTTCAACAGGTGTCTGCGTGAAATATAACTGCCCAAAGAAGCTCTCGATCTCCCTCAGGATTTCAGGCTTTGATGAAATGATGCGTCCGTCGTCAGTTTTCAGCTTCGTCATCTGGCTTTGCCCAATAGACAGATCTCTCGCGAAAACTTTGGAGCATTTATTCCGCTCGATGGCCTCTTTAATACGATTCGTATTAAATTGGCGAAGGTCGCTCGTCAAAGACTTAGATATCTGTCTATTAAGCCGCCGATAACGATTAGCATCTACTGAACTCTGGAGCCTCATTTCACGTCTCTGATCCATGAGTAGGAGTGTGTGGTCGGAGAGTTTCTTTATCTTGGGACGGCCGGTCTTAAAGAGCTTGGACCCTACCGTACGGACAGTATCCACCACCATGTTGTTTAGATCGTCCACATCTATGCTGTTCTCAAGGGCTTCGAAGCGGTTTTGGAGTTCGAGTTGAAAGCTCTCGGGGTTTTGAATATGGGCCGGCAATGGTCGAATTGTTGATTTTATCAGTCGAGATCTTTCCAGCTTTGGGTTGATATTCAATGTGCCACGTACCAATCGGTGATCGCTCCCCGTCTAAACAGCGTTGATCACAGTGACATCATTGAATATTTGCTTTTTCGTCGACGTGATAAAATCTATCTCATTTCTGACTTTACCGTCCGGACTGACCCAGGTCCACTTCCGGCTTTCCGGCTTTCTGAAGAAGCAGTTCATCATAAAGAGGTTCTCCTTCTCCATAAAGTCAGCCAGCATCTGGCCTCTGTCATTCCGTTGCCCAACTCCAAATTGCCCCACTCTCAGCTCATCACCGCATCGTTTCCCCAACTTTGCATTGAAGTCTCCCATCACAACAGTGTAGTGGGTTTTGTAGCTATGCATGGCTTTAGAGATCTCCCCATACATAGCCTCCACTTCGTCATCTTGGTCTGTCGAGGTCGGTGCGTAAACCTGTATAACATTCAGCGAACACCGTTTGGATATTCTGAGTATAAGGTACGCCACCCTGGGACCCTATTTTTGAATCGCTCGATTGGAATCGAGCGCTCGTTTCTACTGATTTTCGTTCGACATATGACTCTATTTCGAACGTTTGAGCCATATGTCGAACGAAAATCAGTAGAAACGAGCGCTCGACGCTACGTCGATTCAAAAATAGGGCCCCTGGTCGACACACTTCCAAAGGTAATCACGTTGTTGATAAGGGACTTGTGGACGATGAACCCGACACCACCTTGGGACTGTTGGTCGCCCTCCCGGTAGTAAAGCAAGTTACCGGAGTTGAGGATTATCGAGTCCTCTCCCGCTCTTCGGACTTCAGATAACCCGATAATGTCCCAGTGTACCTTGCTGATAACTTCTTCCAACTCGGTTAACTTAGTGTGCGCGTGTTATAGGTTGCCAGGTGCAGTTGTCGTCGTTTTTGGTAGCCGAGCCGCACCCGGGGATTCGTAGCACCCCCTGCCCCGCCGTTACCGTAGCCGCTACCGTAGCCGCTACCGTAGCTAGGAATAGCGGGGCTGCCGGGGACTGGGGGCCAATTTTTTGATCCATTGTGCATGAGGGGGGGGGGGGGGGTTGCCATAATCGCCACGCTTGGCAGGCGGGTTGGCGATCACAGTAGGCCAAAGTTTTTTGGAGACGCTGCTGCCCGTCTCTTGAAGGCTATGCTCCCTTAGTCGCCTTTTACGGCACCCACGGGATGATAGGGGGTAGTGTTATTCTAGGCCGGCACATACACGGCAACTGTAATAGTTTAGTCCGTTTTAAAAACGTGTTTTTAAAAAATATTTTTTTTTCCAGTAAATTTCTTTCATAAGAACCATCTCTGGATAATAACAAACACAACAAAAAAAATTAGCGAAATCGGTCTAAATGTTCACGCGTGATGGCTTGACCACGCGAAATTGGATTCGTTTTTATATATATAGATTGCACGCGTTTGTTATAACTCGGTTTATGGCCCTAAAAGCCATGTATTAGGGCTCACTTTACGAGCAAGTGTGTTGAAAATTAGATTTATTTATATTTTTGGTATCAAAAGTTTGGTTTTTTTTCAAGGTCGCCGAAGAGACATAATTTTTGTTACTTAGATATTCATTTATTTAAACTCCATAAATTTATAATAGTAGTACATAAAATAAAATTTTAGTAGGTAATAAATAAGTATAACTGTTGTTAAGATTTAAAATAAAACTGATTACATTTATCTAATATTGTTTTTTTTAAGAAACCATTGAATTGGTAAGTACCTACTTACGTTTTAAAAATGATAAACTATTTTTCATACAAGATTTGTACCTTTAATTTTTTATATAATATTAAGTCATTACAGGGTTACAAAGACCCATCTCAACGACATCGTACCTTTTTCCAGCCACAACGGCGGGTTAATATTTAAAGTTAAAAAATTGATTTAAAAAACAAAAAACCGACTTCAAAAACCTGCCTCTAAAAAGCAAGAAATAATATTCAAATCATTAGATACGCATTATCATTGTTATAACAACACGTCTATTGAAGTCGGGTGGGGCTGGAGTACAACTTCCTTTTTTTATTCTAAAAGCCCCACCCGACTTCAATAGACGTGTTGTTATAACAATGATAATGCGTATCTAATGATTTGAATATTATTTCTTGCTTTTTAGAGGCAGGTATTTGAAGTCGGTTTTTTGTTTTTTAAAACAATTTTTTATTTTATTGTTTTTAGTGTAAGTACCTTCTATATTAGGTATATTATTATAGGTATATTATTGGGTAGAAAAATCGGCTCAGCCAAACGTGAGATATTCGCGGAGAAACATACATCCATACAGGTTAAACTGAGGGAGAACCTTTTTTTTTGAAGTCGGTTAAAAAGACTACACTAAAAGTACCCCTTTCCCAACAAAAAGAAACATCTAATTCGGTTCATAAATAACAAAGTCGTCATGTGAGTTGATGAAAATCATAGTGTTTTCAGGATTTCTCGAAAACTACTGAACCGATTTGAAAAATAATTAAATGGGACCATCTCGCAAGAAAACTCAATCGAACAAAAAAATAATCATCAAAATCGGTTCATAAATGACGAAGATATGCGCGAACAACGATAAAAAAAAAACATACAATCGAATTGAGAACCTCCTCCTTTTTGTGAAGGTTAAAAAATCATGAACATTAAATAGTGTCAAAACAGCGGCATCAAAGCTTCGGGTATCTCATTCATTCATATGGATACTGCCACCACCCACCAGCTATGAAGCTGGTGTTACAATTTTTCGCCTCAGGTAAATATTTATAAGTATTTTTCTATTATATTAAGTATTTATATGAACTATCTGAAATACGTAGGTAAGTAATTTATATTTCAGACAGCAAAATTGAATTTCCGCAAAGTATAATACCTACTTAGATCTCAGAACACAGATAAATAAAAATGATAACTCACAAATCAGGAATAAAATCTAGGCGTGACATCAGGATCAGATTATCAATTAACGTTATTGTTAACTAATTACTGGTGTCGATTCGGTTAGCAACGACTTAACTAAATTGACAGGACTAAACTAAATTTAGATTTCCATCCTTTTCTTTCTGTATCGAAAAGACAAGAACAGAATGCTAAAATTAAGTTTAGTCCTGTCAATTTAGTTAAGTCGTGCTAGCCGAATTGACACCATTATTTAATTTAACTTTACCTACAGTGCGAGGCATGTATCTTGAATATTTTTCGACGAAGTGGGGATAAGTTCGCGCATGTGCTCTTGTGAGCGACCAATAGCGCGCGCCCCTCTCCCGCCGCCCGCGCCCCTCGCCGCAACGCATACCCAAAATACGCGTTTCGCGCAATCCCCACCCGATTTCATGATTCGTGCCACTGACTGTACCTAATTAATACACATATGAATCATTACAACTCCCCTCATACATAAAACCTGCTCGACGCCAATTGGAAATATCATTTTCAGAATAAGTGTGGTCATGTTCTAAGCAACAAGTATTATAATGCGTTTTGACTACTTTGGAAGGATGTGATAATATCATGTTTTTCAACTCTTCGTCGGATGTGTACGCATATTCACCACTGCCTGAATTTATATACATGCACCGAATCACTCCAATCACAAGAATGTAGTAAATGGAAGAATTTTCATCGTACAGCATATGTTTTAAAGTCTTATGTATGACTGAGTAAGGGAAACTCAGTGATATAAATGCATCCATCATCGATTTCGAAGCCAACAGGAATAGGTCGGGATATGCATTTATCATGTCGTCCTGTCTAAAGTAATTTATACAAGCTTTCCCAAATACTGGTGCAATATGAGAATAAATCTCTTCGATTGCAGGATTTTCATATTGATATTTGTAATAATCAGTAGGATCTGCAGCATCAAAAATATTTTTAAATATGTCGTTTTTGGAAAAATCTTCCAGTAAATCAACGAATATAACTGTAATATTCCAAAATGTTAATATATTGTAGTCCTTTTTCAGGGAAAACCTATTATTAATATAGTTTTGTATGTTTCTGAATAGATTGGCGGGGACCACGTATTGACTTGTCAATCGTTTTGATACATTCAAAGAAAGGCTTTCCAAAAATCGTCTAAATAAGATCCTATAATTTCGATAACAAGTCGTCACTCCATCAGGCCACACCGTTAGAAAACGTTCCATAAGTGGAACAACCAATTTTTCGAAATTGATTCGTTGATCTTTTATACCATTGTTAGTAGTTAAATATGCTGTGAGCAATCTCAAAATATCAGTATGATAATTGAATTCACAAGATTCATTAAAATACTCATTAATTGAGATCATAAGGAGTTTCTCTACAAAACTAAGATTAAGGTGATCAGCATAACGCCTCGCGTACATACAATATTCAAAAAAAAATTGGTGATGATTTTCTTTTGATGGTAACTGTGACATTAAAAATATAAAACTTTTCATAAAAAAATTGAGTCTGATAAGTTTGGGTATTTTCTCAATGTTATCTAATTTTATTTTCAAAGATTCATTAAATTCATTTGTTAAATTATCAATTATATTGCTGAAAATATCCCATGCACTTTCAATGTTTTTCGGTTTTTTTTCCTTGATTAGGAGTTTATAAATATGTTTAAACAAACCACACTTCACTGAAGAAATAATGGTATTATTCCATACATTAAGGACAATTTGTTTTGATTCGTTTATATCAAATTGGTTCATCAAAAAGCGGAGTCCTAGTTTCTGAGAAGCACCGGTCTTGTTTAAGAGTTTTGTTACATATGAAGAAGTTTCAGCATGGCGAGTGTTGATCAAAATGTAGTCGAGAAGCGGAACTACGGATCTCACATAACCTCTTTGTTCATATGACCAAACAGTGTCGAGACTAACTGCTGGTCGTAACAAGCGCATATACATGAGTATGTATCTAGGGATATTAAATGACACAGAATCTTTAGTACATTTCCAATCGGTTTCAGTAGCTTCAGGAAGCTTCTTGTCTACGAGAATCAATGCTTCTTTGCGAGGAACAAGAATGAAGTAGCCTTCCACACATCTCTTGTGGGCGGCCGTAGGCTGCTCTAAGCCATTCATAAACGCATCGGACCATTGCTTGGCCATAGAGTGCGGCCAGTAGATGCGCAGTTTCATGAGCGTTCGCCGTAACGAAACTGCGTCAGTCGAGGCAATCGCTTCAGTCCAACCCTTGTGACGGGAAAAAAGGTCCGGATCGTGTTTCAAGGCGTTCAGACATGTTTCATCACTCAGGATTAAGACAAGTGATTCTTGAAACAGATGGATCCTTAAGCGTTTATGTTCTTTGTAGAACTGAGAAAATACCTTAGATAGATTTGGATTTGTGCCCCAGGTATTGTCGTTTTTTATCTTTATCAATCCCCTGATTTTATTTACCACCAGAGGAAATTCCGCGACATCTTTCTTCCAGTCCTCCAGAAACCGCAGTATTTCACTGTACTTTGAAAGAGCGACTCTTAACTCAGATTCATTTTTTACATCTTCGGTAACTAGTTGTTTAGATGCATAATTATATAAATACGCAAACACTTTGGCACTTTCATTAGGTGGCAGTTTCTGAGACAATGTCCTGAAATTACGTATTTTTATTTTACGTTTGATATTTTTGGGGGTGTTTTTATCATGAAGAATGTTATATAACACAATGGCTTGAATGCAGTAAGGAAATATAATGTTCCTATCTTCGCTGTAAATTCCCATACTGTAAAATATCTCGTTGAGCATGTTCCACGTGGTTTCGTCATATTTGTGCGTCTTTGTGATAGTACACAATATAGAGCTGATTGGATCGTCGTAAGGCTTAATGACGTGATTGTCTCGATAGTAATGAAGTAGTGTCTGGATGTCATGTAAGTTGCCCCGAGCCGATCTTACTAATATCTCAAGTATCCATGGCCTGATACTATAATTAGAAGATCCAATCGGTACCAACAACTCAAACACATCAAACTCGCCTTCTGTTAGCTCGCACCTTCGATCAAATACTAAATCTTTCAATTTAGAAAATGCTGTTTCGAACGGGACATAGCTGTACCAGGAATATAAATCTGTAGATTCTCCATCGTCATCCTCTATGTTAGTATCATTTGATACTTCTGCTTTTCCTTTGTCCAGAAACATTTCCTGTACAAATTGGTATCGCTGATCTTCTGGTATACATCTAATGAGATGTTTCAAATGTATATGTGAATGTCTACACCAAGAACGCACTTCATAGCGATCACATCGAATTTGTTTAAGTAAGAAATTTCGAATGGTCTCTGTCCTTAGATGTTTTGCAAATTCAGGTAAATCTAGTTTATAGCAATACTTATGAAACTGTTCAAGAATTGTTTCGGGATATTTATTCATTAATAACCGTGTGCCTGACTTTCCGAACTTAGGTATATTGTTTTCTTCGGTAGCACTCAACAGCTCTAAATAACCTTCAGTGTGAGTGTACAAAAAAACTTTACCACTTTTCAGCCAATGTGGCGATGGGCATATTTCACAACAAGCTTTCAAGATCGCTAAGGACTTTCTACATAATCGTTTCATCAAATTAACATCCATGTTTTTCGCATCTCTTTCCAAAACGCTTATAACAAGAGCGTCAGAACACTGGAGCAACCACTTTTGAGCAAATGTTGTGTCATCTTTATAGAAATTGTAAAATGCGTCAACACGAGCTTCATTTTTCAGGTTGAGTCGTATTGCGAGCAGCAGCCTGCTCCTTACTTTGATAGTGATTTTGGGGAAGAGGTCTCGGTGAAGGTGGTGCGGGTTGATGATGTGCGTATACTTTTCGTCCGCGAGCAGCCACGCGCTCCGCCGCAGCGCGCGCGCCACGTACAGCGCATCCCCGCCCCGCAACACCTCTAGCACGTAGCTCACGTCCCGGCGGGCGCACGCCACATCTATCTTCAGCAAGTTGTCGATATCGTTATCATCATGGCTGATACTTCCCAGTTTATATGTGTCGTCTGCTGTTGTAGCCTTTACAACGTGATTATAATACTCATGTTTCTGGCCGAGAGTTGCCCCTTCTAGTGTCAGTGGTGACATGCTGGTTAGCCTGAAAAAGACGAATTCGTAAGTTAAAGATTTAAAATAAATAAATTAAAATAGTAGATTATACAACAAGTGAAAAAAGAAGGAATTTAGTTCGAGGTACTATGTTGGATCCCAAGAGCAGCGAAGGAGTTTAGAGTTGAATCCCGAGCGTAGCGAGGGATTCAAAAGTAGAATCCTGAGCGAAACGAGGGATACAAAGGACCGAGATGAAATTTTTTTACGAGTTGTGTACTCTACTTTTTACCGTTGGCTGCGAGAAAACATAATAGCAGTACTTACACCTATAGTACCTATTTATAGTTATCAAATTTTATTATTTATAGGTAGATAGGTAATCGGTAATTTAACCGTTAGAGAAAAGTGAAACTATACGTTTTCCAATGACATAAAACAACCATGCTATGAGGGAAATTACATGATCAGTCTGAAATCAGTCCATTTCATCAGTTTGTATAGACTTTGAATTTTTACAGGCTGAAGATCGTACCAGACTGATGGAATGGACTGATGCAAGACTGAACATCTAATCTCCCTCTAATAAGAAAAGAAAATATTTTTTTAGAAAAGAACCCAAAGATAAGACACTAAAAAGAACCTAAATAAAATTGGCGGGATATTTTTTATTTATTTAATTGTATAACTATGTCTTTATCTATGGAATAGCTCCATACTTTCAGCACGTTTTTTTTTGTACATAATTCATACGATGCGCCCTTGTTCCAAATTCAAAATATTTTTATTCACTCGGTGAATAAAACAGCGTATTATTCACTGTTATCGTTGAATTAAACGCACTTTTTCGAGTGGCAATGGTAAAAAATTATTTAAAACACGACTTCCCTGCCCAAAACGAACAAAAAAGTTAAATAACAAGTGTCATTGCAGTCGGAGGACTGTTTTGTGGAATAATTTTTAATCAAAGAGGTCCCCCGACTGCAATGACACTTGTTATTTAACTTTTTAGTTCGTTTTGGACAGGGAAGTTGTGTTTTTCATAAAAAAAAATATTTATTGATTTTAATTTCACACATTTTAGTGACAAATTATTATTAGTTTTGAAATGTGCTCATAGAGACCTGTCATTTGATTCCCATCCCATATTGTAATAATAGAAGATTTTTTTTTCATATTTGAAAATGGCGTCGTACAGTCGCCATAATTGACATTTTTAGAAAAAAATATAGCCATTGTCACTCGGAATGATGTCAGCGGTTATTATTATATTCTTGGCTGGGCGGGTTAATTAATTAATAACACTGGATTGAATTCACTGTAATTTATTTATTACTTTAATTAAACAAGAGAACAAACACCTGTACGCAAATGTCAAAGCCGGAAGAGATCATATTCAATCATGGTTCCACAGACTATAAATAGGTACAGATTATAACACTCTTCCCCACTTCAATTAAATTTACTTATTTACTAAGAAACAAAAATAATCAACAATTATATTTGTTTACAAATTTGGTACAAGTTCACTATGCGAGTAATTCTAAGTTATTTAGATAATAAAGGAACTTAATAACTATTTCCTAGTTTTACTTATTTATTTTACACATATATCCTACCCCACAAAATATATATTAATATAATCTAAGTTATGCAAAAATAAACATAAGATATATGACTCTACATTGTTGAAACTAATATGCTAAATAATACAAATCAACTTACTCTACAGCTTGAGAGCAATTAACTATCTGATCTACATGTCTTTTCCACAGTAATCCATCTACCTCAACATAATAAGTAACTCCTGGAACTGACTCCTTGACTATAATACCAACTGTCCAAGGTTTTTGTCCTTTCCTGAAATCACGAGTTAATACTTTCTGTCCTACTGTAAATTCAACTTTCCTATGTCCTTTAAATGATTCTACAATATGGTTTTGTTTTACTAAAATATCTTGATATACTGGGGTTGGTCTGAACAATGAAAATCTGTTTCTTATTTCTCTCCCCAACATTAATTTTGATGGTGACACACCCGTAGATTTATGTGCAGTGATCCTATAATCAGACAAAAATATGCCAATTGCATAGTTAAGCGATTGACCACTGTCTACAATTTTAGTTACGTTAGCTTTAAAAGTCTCCACGAACCTTTCGGCCGCTCCATTAGTGGCAGGGTGGTGGGGTGGTGTGAAGGTATGCTTTATTTCAAAAGTTTTTGTAAATTCTTTAAATTCTTTACTGGTAAAGGCTGTGCCATTATCTGTGACTAAATGAATCGGAAAACCAAATGTTAAAAATAATTCTTTAAATTTTTTTATTGTAAGACCACTCCCAATATTTGTCATTTGAAATACTTCAGGCCATTTACTAAAACTATCTACTATAATCAAAAACATTTTTCCATATAAAGGACCCAAAAAATCCGCATGTATACGATACCAGGGAGATGGAGGAACTGGCCATGTTTTAAAAGGAGTTTTTGACGGAGTATTGCGATGTGACAAACAAATTATACATTCTTTTGTTAAATTAATTATGTCTTCATTTAATTTTGGCCACCAAAAATATGATTTTGCAATCTCAATCATTCTAGTACTGCCAAAATGGCTCTTATGCAGCTCTTTTAACACTTGTTGTCTTAAACTATCAGGTATAATTATTCTATGGCCCCAAAATAAGCAATTTCTATCTATACTAATTTCATTTCTTTTTATATAAAATGGTAACAATTCTTGATCCTTTGACTTATTTTCAGGCCAGCCATCGCTACAATATCTTTTCAATTTACACAATAAAATATTTTTACATGTTTCCTTTTGTATGGTTTCCCAATTCACACTTTCTAAATCTGAACAATCTAAGAAATTTGTACATACTTCAAAATTTTTACTTATATTTTCCTTATTTGTTGTTATTCGAGACAGATAGTCAGCAGGATTTTTATCAGTAGATATATATCTAATTTTATAGTTAAACGCAGAAAGAAAAATAGCGTAATGCTGAAGACGCTTGGCAGCCATTTTTGGAATCCCTTTATCTGGACCAAAAATTCGTACCAAGGCGGCATTATCTGTTTCCAATTCGAATGTCCTGCCATAAAGAAAATTATAATATTTTGTGATTCCAAAAATGATTGCTAATGCCTCCTTATCTAATGCAGTGTATTTTTGTTCTCTATCAGTTAATTTTTTACTAGCAAATGCAATAGGTTTCACTATACCATCGTTTCCACGGTTAGACAAAATTGCACTAACACCATAAGCAGAGGCATCGCACGTAAGTATCAAGGGTAATTTCTGGTCATAATGAGTTAAGGTTTGAGTTGACATTAATTTTTTTTTAATCAATTCAAATGCACTTTGGCAGACTGGTGTCCATTTGAATTTCCCCTTTTTAGTACATTCATAGAGAGGATTCAAAATGGTTGACATATCCTTTAAAAATCTACTATAGTAATTAACTTTTCCCAAAAATGATCTAAGCAAGGTTATATTTGTAGGTGGGGGCAATTTCAAAATGGGTGCAATATTTTCTTTAAGAATACTAATGCCTTCTTTATTTATGTTATATCCAAAAACTGTAATATTTTTCTTAAAAAACTTGCACTTTTCTACCTTTAATTTAAGTTCCGATTCTTTTAAAACGGTTAGTACCTTTTTTAAAGTGTTAAACATATCATTATAATCTTTACCACATAAATAAATATTGTCAATGAATACTACTACATTTGGAATATGATCTAACTTTTGACACATTAGTCTTTGAAAAGAACCAGGTCCTGTGTTTACACCATATGGCAAAAATAAATATTTAAAGGTTCCTAACTCTGTATTAATCACTGTTAACTCTTGCGAGCTTGGATCCAAAGGCGCTTGTAAATATGCCTCCTTAAGGTCCAATTCACAATAATATTCACAGCCTTTTAAAGTTTGAAAAATGGTCTCAATGTTTGGTAGCGGATAATGATCCGTTTCTAAATATGGATTTAAGGTAACTTTGTAGTCACCGCACAATCTTACTGTACCATCAGGTTTCAAAATTGGGACAACGGGAGTTCCCCATTTACTATACTTTACCGGAGCTATTCTTTTATTTTCTAATAATCGTTCTATTTCTTTTTTTACTTTATCTTTTAATGCAAAAGGTACTTGTCTAACTGGTAGAAATTTTGGTATGGCATTATTTTTTAATTTTAAAGTAATGCATTCCCCTTTGAAATTTCCCCAACCTTGGGAAAATATTTCATGAAAATCTGATTTTATCATTTTAACTATGTCATGACTTTCATTAATTTTTAGTTCCTTAAGACTTGCACTATTAAATTTTAAAGGCCATTGTTTAAAAGACATGAGCCAGTTACGCCCTATCACCCTGGGTTTCTCATTGGTTACAACATAAACATCAACAACGGTTTGAACATCATTCCAAGAAATATTTAAATTTTTTATAAAACCTAAAGGTTTTGAAATACTTTGATCAAAGTTTTTAAAAGTAATATCACAACTTTCGATCTTTTTATTAGGTAAATATCTAATCTGGTCATTTAAGGTTATTGTGCTTACTTCAGAACCTGTATCTAATTCAAATTTTATCAATTTACTTTCCACAAATATATCTAAAAACTGAGGTGAAATTTTGTTATTACTAGAGCTATTAGAAAACATTTGATATGTCTGTCCTTCTTCATCAGATGTGAAAAGGCTTTGCAAATTATAATCAATTTCATCTACCTTATTATCGGAGTCCTCAATAGCTTCTAAGGTTCTCGTTTGTCTTAACTTACATACTTTAAAGATGTGTCCTTGTTTACCGCATTCCGAACAAAACTTATTTTTTAAACTACACTCTGATTTTAAATGATTATTTTTACCGCACACAAAACAATGTTGTTGTTGTCGATTGCTGTAGTTACCACGGGGTTTCTGATATACTTCCTGCTTAGTAGGTCTTCTTTTCTTTAATTGGAACATCTCTTTGCCGGTTTCATTGAAGCTGTCGCTATCTACTTTGGTTTGAGTCATTGCTGCTTCTACAGTTCTAGCCAAAATTATGAGTTTATCTAATGATTGTTCTGCATTCTTTAATAATTCAAATTTTATTATTGGTTTATGTATACCATCTATAAATTTTTCTTTTACTTGGTCTTCAAAATCTTTAAATCCACATCTTTTAGCCAACTTTTTCAATTCTATTATGTAATCTTCAATACTTTCATTTAATTGTTGGTTTCTGGAACGAAATGCCGTACGATCTAAAGCAGTTGATGTGGATTTTGTATATCTATTCTCCAGTAAGGTGATAAGGTCATTATAACTTTTCTTTATAGGTTTTTCAGGTGAACATAGGTGGTTTAGTGTTTCTAAGACCTTTGTTGAAACGCTAGTTAGCAGCAACGGCGTTCGTTTGGTTTCGGGGATATCATTTAAAGCGATCAAGCATGTCAATTGCTGTTCGAAAATCTCAAAATTGTTACCACTGAACTGTTCCACACGTGTTAAATTTAAATTCATGGTCAGTGTTTCGGGGTTGCAATCTGCGAATGTATCTTCGTCGGAGACGGGAAACGACTCTGATAGCTGGCCGCTGTTGACCAGTTCACGAAGACGTTTAACGTTTAACGTTTAGAGATCGTCTAACGTTCCTTCTGTTTGTAAATGTAAATCTTCGCAAATTTTCGTAAGTTCTTCTTTACTTAGTGTCTGGATCCAACTTGTTCGATTATTTATAATTTCCACTTTAAATTTTAGTATTATTTCATTAAAAACCATTAGTGCAGCTTTTTCTCAATAACCTCAAGTTGACTTTTTGTTTATTTCGATTGAAAGTGACAGCTGCCTTCTGTGGTGACTGATGACTCAGCGATCGGCTGCTGAATGAGATGCACCCACAGTCGATGTCGGTAAAACAGACAGGTTGCTCTTCCGTCCGGGTTGTATAGAAATTGCAAAATGGCTGCTGTGCACAATGAAGTTCAAGTACCCAAGCCAAAAATGTTTTCAAGAAATTAACACTTTTTACGCGCTCCCCCATGGAGAATTCGTCGCCATTATTATATTCTTGGCTGGGCGGGTTTATTAATTAATAACACTGGATTGAATTCACTGTAATTTATTTATTACTTTAATTAAACAAGAGAACAAACACCTGTACGCAAATGTCAAAACCGGAAGAGATCATATTCAATCATGGTTCCACAGACTATAAATAGGTACAGATTATAACAATACTCCGTCAAAAACTCCTTTGAAAACATGGCCAGTTCCTCCATCTCCCTGGTATCGTATACATGCGGATTTTTTGGGTCCTTTATATGGAAAAATGTTTTTGATTATAGTAGATAGTTTTAGTAAATGGCCTGAAGTATTTCAAATGACAAATATTGGGAGTGGTCTTACAATAAAAAAATTTAAAGAATTATTTTTAACATTTGGTTTTCCGATTCATTTAGTCACAGATAATGGCACAGCCTTTACCAGTAAAGAATTTAAAGAATTTACAAAAACTTTTGAAATAAAGCATACCTTCACACCACCCCACCACCCTGCCACTAATGGAGCGGCCGAAAGGTTCGTGGAGACTTTTAAAGCTAACGTAACTAAAATTGTAGACAGTGGTCAATCGCTTAACTATGCAATTGGCATATTTTTGTCTGATTATAGGATCACTGCACATAAATCTACGGGTGTGTCACCATCAAAATTAATGTTGGGGAGAGAAATAAGAAACAGATTTTCATTGTTCAGACCAACCCCAGTATATCAAGATATTTTAGTAAAACAAAACCATATTGTAGAATCATTTAAAGGACATAGGAAAGTTGAATTTACAGTAGGACAGAAAGTATTAACTCGTGATTTCAGGAAAGGACAAAAACCTTGGACAGTTGGTATTATAGTCAAGGAGTCAGTTCCAGGAGTTACTTATTATGTTGAGGTAGATGGATTACTGTGGAAAAGACATGTAGATCAGATAGTTAATTGCTCTCAAGCTGTAGAGTAAGTTGATTTGTATTATTTAGCATATTAGTTTCAACAATGTAGAGTCATATATCTTATGTTTATTTTTGCATAACTTAGATTATATTAATATATATTTTGTGGGGTAGGATATATGTGTAAAATAAATAAGTAAAACTAGGAAATAGTTATTAAGTTCCTTTATTATCTAAATAACTTAGAATTACTCGCATAGTGAACTTGTACCAAATTTGTAAACAAATATAATTGTTGATTATTTTTGTTTCTTAGTAAATAAGTAAATTTAATATTAAATGATTCTACAATATGGTTTTGTTTTACTAAAATATCTTGATATACTGGGGTTGGTCTGAACAATGAAAATCTGTTTCTTATTTCTCTCCCCAACATTAATAATAATGGCGACGAATTCTCCATGGGGGAGCGCGTAAAAAGTGTTAATTTCTTGAAAACATTTTTGGCTTGGGTACTTGAACTTCATTGTGCACAGCAGCCATTTTGCAATTTCTATACAACCCGGACGGAAGAGCAACCTGTCTGTTTTACCGACATCGACTGTGGGTGCATCTCATTCAGCAGCCGATCGCTGAGTCATCAGTCACCACAGAAGGCAGCTGTCACTTTCAATCGAAATAAACAAAAAGTCAACTTGAGGTTATTGAGAAAAAGCTGCACTAATGGTTTTTAATGAAATAATACTAAAATTTAAAGTGGAAATTATAAATAATCGAACAAGTTGGATCCAGACACTAAGTAAAGAAGAACTTACGAAAATTTGCGAAGATTTACATTTACAAACAGAAGGAACGTTAGACGATCTCAGAAAACGTCTTCGTGAACTGGTCAACAGCGGCCAGCTATCAGAGTCGTTTCCCGTCTCCGACGAAGATACATTCGCAGATTGCAACCCCGAAACACTGACCATGAATTTAAATTTAACACGTGTGGAACAGTTCAGTGGTAACAATTTTGAGATTTTCGAACAGCAATTGACATGCTTGATCGCTTTAAATGATATCCCCGAAACCAAACGAACGCCGTTGCTGCTAACTAGCGTTTCAACAAAGGTCTTAGAAACACTAAACCACCTATGTTCACCTGAAAAACCTATAAAGAAAAGTTATAATGACCTTATCACCTTACTGGAGAATAGATATACAAAATCCACATCAACTGCTTTAGATCGTACGGCATTTCGTTCCAGAAACCAACAATTAAATGAAAGTATTGAAGATTACATAATAGAATTGAAAAAGTTGGCTAAAAGATGTGGATTTAAAGATTTTGAAGACCAAGTAAAAGAAAAATTTATAGATGGTATACATAAACCAATAATAAAATTTGAATTATTAAAGAATGCAGAACAATCATTAGATAAACTCATAATTTTGGCTAGAACTGTAGAAGCAGCAATGACTCAAACCAAAGTAGATAGCGACAGCTTCAATGAAACCGGCAAAGAGATGTTCCAATTAAAGAAAAGAAGACCTACTAAGCAGGAAGTATATCAGAAACCCCGTGGTAACTACAGCAATCGACAACAACAACATTGTTTTGTGTGCGGTAAAAATAATCATTTAAAATCAGAGTGTAGTTTAAAAAATAAGTTTTGTTCGGAAT
This sequence comes from Agriphila tristella, assembly GCA_928269145.1. Classification (NCBI taxonomy): domain Eukaryota; kingdom Metazoa; phylum Arthropoda; class Insecta; order Lepidoptera; family Crambidae; genus Agriphila; species Agriphila tristella. The sequence goes on from OV743445.1 coordinate 13,262,747, forward strand.
GCGGTAAACAAGGACACATCTTTAAAGTATGTAAGTTAAGACAAACGAGAACCTTAGAAGCTATTGAGGACTCCGATAATAAGGTAGATGAAATTGATTATAATTTGCAAAGCCTTTTCACATCTGATGAAGAAGGACAGACATATCAAATGTTTTCTAATAGCTCTAGTAATAACAAAATTTCACCTCAGTTTTTAGATATATTTGTGGAAAGTAAATTGATAAAATTTGAATTAGATACAGGTTCTGAAGTAAGCACAATAACCTTAAATGACCAGATTAGATATTTACCTAATAAAAAGATCGAAAGTTGTGATATTACTTTTAAAAACTTTGATCAAAGTATTTCAAAACCTTTAGGTTTTATAAAAAATTTAAATATTTCTTGGAATGATGTTCAAACCGTTGTTGATGTTTATGTTGTAACCAATGAGAAACCCAGGGTGATAGGGCGTAACTGGCTCATGTCTTTTAAACAATGGCCTTTAAAATTTAATAGTGCAAGTCTTAAGGAACTAAAAATTAATGAAAGTCATGACATAGTTAAAATGATAAAATCAGATTTTCATGAAATATTTTCCCAAGGTTGGGGAAATTTCAAAGGGGAATGCATTACTTTAAAATTAAAAAATAATGCCATACCAAAATTTCTACCAGTTAGACAAGTACCTTTTGCATTAAAAGATAAAGTAAAAAAAGAAATAGAACGATTATTAGAAAATAAAAGAATAGCTCCGGTAAAGTATAGTAAATGGGGAACTCCCGTTGTCCCAATTTTGAAACCTGATGGTACAGTAAGATTGTGCGGTGACTACAAAGTTACCTTAAATCCATATTTAGAAACGGATCATTATCCGCTACCAAACATTGAGACCATTTTTCAAACTTTAAAAGGCTGTGAATATTATTGTGAATTGGACCTTAAGGAGGCATATTTACAAGCGCCTTTGGATCCAAGCTCGCAAGAGTTAACAGTGATTAATACAGAGTTAGGAACCTTTAAATATTTATTTTTGCCATATGGTGTAAACACAGGACCTGGTTCTTTTCAAAGACTAATGTGTCAAAAGTTAGATCATATTCCAAATGTAGTAGTATTCATTGACAATATTTATTTATGTGGTAAAGATTATAATGATATGTTTAACACTTTAAAAAAGGTACTAACCGTTTTAAAAGAATCGGAACTTAAATTAAAGGTAGAAAAGTGCAAGTTTTTTAAGAAAAATATTACAGTTTTTGGATATAACATAAATAAAGAAGGCATTAGTATTCTTAAAGAAAATATTGCACCCATTTTGAAATTGCCCCCACCTACAAATATAACCTTGCTTAGATCATTTTTGGGAAAAGTTAATTACTATAGTAGATTTTTAAAGGATATGTCAACCATTTTGAATCCTCTCTATGAATGTACTAAAAAGGGGAAATTCAAATGGACACCAGTCTGCCAAAGTGCATTTGAATTGATTAAAAAAAAATTAATGTCAACTCAAACCTTAACTCATTATGACCAGAAATTACCCTTGATACTTACGTGCGATGCCTCTGCTTATGGTGTTAGTGCAATTTTGTCTAACCGTGGAAACGATGGTATAGTGAAACCTATTGCATTTGCTAATAAAAAAAGTGGTGCATGAGACTGGTTTTAAGTCCAGGAAAAATACTTAATATAGGCACTTGCTGGGAATTCAAATCCAGTTTTAGTCAATATCGATACTTATAATAAAATGTTGTCATTGTCAGTAACCATAAAATTAATTTTTTTCGGCGGTGGTCTGCAACAAACGCCGTAGGTCGCGTCCGGCGTAACGCTGTAAGCGGCCTACGAATGTTTACTATGGAAATGTACTAGAGTGGTCGCTCTCACACGCCTGACGCGGCACACGAGCGCTGTGTGCCGCGTCCGTAGGTCGTACGCTGCCTACGCAGTCATTTCGGAGCATTCTGGCGTACACGGACGCCGCGTTATTGTCGCGCGGTCACTCTGAAAATGGTGAAATTAAGGAAATTTAGGTAGGAACAAGACGGAGTACTAATAGAATTAGTTAAATGAAACATAGTTTCATAATTATTATGATGCCAGCAATAAAAACAATGTGTTGAAACACAAACGTTGGGAATAAATAAGCTTGATTGTTGGTCAATCAGGTGAGAATCCGTTTTATTTACTTGCGTAGATACCTACCTATTTTGTTTTTGTATTGTGTAGGTACCTAGGTACTTTGTTTGAAGGTTTTGTATTTATTTTCCTTGCGTAGGTACTATGCAATAAAAATCAACTTAATACTTATTTAAGTACTGACATTCATGACTATCTTCACTTTGGTAAGTACCTAAAGTGGGTACTTATGCAGGTCATCCATTTTTTAATCGCTCACGTCCGTTTACATTAAGCGTATGCGAAACTTAAAAACAGTTCCGTCCGAGTGACTATTCTAGTGACGCTGGAAGCCGCGTCCGGTGTCTGGGACGCTGGATGGCTTTCAGCGTCGCTACCGGCGTTTGTTGCAGACCAACGCCTAATAACAGCTCTCATCTCAAGGCGTACTATGTTTTTCTCTGTAACCACGCGCAATGCGCAATGAATAGCGAAGTCATTATTGGCTCGGTTACTACTTCGTTCTGGCGCTGTTACTACTTCGTTCTGTATAATTACACTTCTTTTTTCAATCTTCTTTCTTCTAATAGTTCTACACAAATATTTAGATTAGACTCAGATAATTATTATTATTCGCGGTGCCTCTCCTAATGTTGCGCAATTCATAGAAATTCTGGAATCTATTTGAACACTCTGGTTTCATCAATTACATTGTGGTGGAGACAAATTAGACTCACCAAATCATTTTATATGAATTTATTTGGACAAGGCGGCACACAGACACTTGATTTAGTTACCACAGATCAGATGGAAGAGGGGGCGCGTGCATATCTTGATGGAATTATTTATGTCTGTAACATAAGTTGGGGCGGCCAAAATGCCTTTAAAGTACACCTAATTTTAAAACTTAACAGTTAAGCTTAAATAGTTCTACTACAAAACATCTGAACATTTTATGTTTAATGAAGCGAGAGCAGCTGATGTTTTGAAGTTCTTAATACAAACAAGCATAATATAACAAATGTTAAATTGGCGTTTGACACGCAATGAATGAAAAGAAACATGAAAATAAACATAGTGAATGGTCACTTTGTCTGCCCTACGACTAGGTCTTGGGGTCGGATCGGAGACTACCAGAGGGCGGCAGCCTCCACAGACTATGCATCGCAGTTCCCTTTGAGCTTGATAAGAGAAATGCGAAATTAGTCATCAATGGGCAAGACAATTACCTTAGAAACCGCTCTAGTATGAGTTTTGCCATCAGCCGTTCTTACCTCTACCACACGAACCTTTGTCTCCGAGCCAATAAACACTTTGGAGATCCTACCTGTGGGCCATTGAAAGGGCGCCGTGTTTGGATTACGAAGTAGAACTAGCATACCCTCCTTTAGGTTGGGATATTCCCTTTGCCATTTAGTTCGTTTGTTTAACAAGGCTAGATATTCATTCGACCATGCTCTCCAAAAATGCTGCCGTACTTGTTCGCAGCTCCTCCAAAGGCGTAGTCTGTTGGCGGGAATGTCAACACAGTCCTGTTCTGGGTAAGAAGTTGGAGCGCAACCGATTAGGAAATGCCCTGTTGTAAGATATGAATAATCAGAGGTGTCATGAGATAGAGCGACTAATGGTCTTGAATTTAATATGGACTCTATTTGACATAAAATTGTCTGAAACTGTTCGTAAGTAAATAATAATTTGTTGCCGATTACTCTTTTTAAGTGGTACTTTACCGACTTAACGGCAGATTCCCACAGCCCTCCATGATTGGGACTGTATGCGGGGATGAATTTAAATTTAATACCTTTAGTTGATGCCAAGTCTAAAACATTATTTTGAAAGGAAGAATTTTTATGTAATTGATAGAGCTGATGTAATTTATTATTGGCTCCTTTGAATGAAGAAGCATTGTCACAATGTATTACAGAAGGTAGGCCTCTGCGCGAGATAAATCTTTTTAGAGCTGCCAGAAAGGCTTCAGTGGTCATGTCTGAAGCAATTTCGAGGTGCAGAGCCTTGGTGGTGAAGCAAACAAATACGACAACATAGCCTTTTCTAATTAAGCTGCGTCTTACTGTGGAATTCTTCACATCTTCTTCACGCAGTAATCCAAACCGACCCTTTCAAAGGCCCGGGCAGGTGTCACTCTTTCACGGGGCAGAGAGCCCATGAGCTGCTTGGCGCTGTCAGCCTTATATCTATGACAGATAATACATTTGTGTAAAACACTTTTAATTTCTCTTATATCGTTTACAATGTGGTATTTTTGTGAGAAAGTACTGAATAAAAGTTTTAAGCCACCATGCAAAAATGACAGGTGTTGATTAAGAATTATTATCCTGGTTAAGTGACATTTGTTAGGCAATATTATTGGAAATTTCTTTGCAAAGGAAAGATCTGAATTTTGAAGTCTGCCACCTACACGGAGAAGGCCATCTGCGTCTACAAAAGGATACAATGATTTTAAATTGGAATTAACTTGTTTGTTATTTTTTAAAAGCTTTATGTCTTCATGAAAATGAACGGATTGAACACTTCTTATGGCAGTATTTAATGCAGATTGAAATTCCCTTGCAGTGAGACTTCCCACATTGATTGCAATGCGCTTACATTTATTTATGAATCTTAAGACATAGCAAGTTACTCTTAGCATTTTAAACAGACTTGAATTTTTAGTGAATAATGGCAAAGTGTTTTCATCACTTGCAATTGTGTGGTATGTATTTTCGACAACATTATATTGAATTGGAAACTCTAATTTTACCGAGTATGAATTACAATAAATTTTTTATTTCCTGCAAATAATCGGGGCCTTGCCACCATATTTTGTTGTTTTGCAGTTCGTGAGGGTTAACACCTCTTGATAGTATGTCAGCTGGGTTGAGTACGCCTGGTGTATGATACCATGTCATATTTGCTGTGTTTGCAGAAATTTCTTTGACTCGATTGGCAACATATGCTGGTAATTTATGAAGACTAGATTTTAACCATCCCAAAACAATTTGAGAGTCCGAAAAAGGGTTTCGAAAGTCCGAAAAATTTGAGAGTTCGAGTTTTGGGATTGATAATTTGGAATTTAATGGAGCAATTCTAGACTTTGAACACAGCAAATATGATTGGTGTTGACCAGCTATTGTTATTTTTACATAAATGCAACAGCCATAGGCCTCTGCAGAAGCATCACAATAACCATAGAGCGCACACTGGTCAGAAACATAACAACAACAGAACATCTGCTTCAGAAAACCGTATATTGCGTGGAATTATGAGCTTAGGCATACTGGAAATTTGATTATGAAATTCTGCCCACGCTTTGCTTAATGCGTCAGGCCACGGATCATCCCATCCTAGATTGTGCTGCCAAATCTGCTGAAGTATTAATTTAGCTTTAACTGTAATAGGTCCAGCGAAACCCAGTGGGTCAAAAAATCTGCTGACTGAGCTTAGGACACCTCGTTTCGTGAGCTTTTTTGGGGAGGTCACCATGTCTCCACCCAGCTCGAACACATCATCTTTTGTCACGTATGAAAGTCCTAATGTTTTTACAACAGCTTTTTCCTGATCTAGATCACGCTGAGAAAAACCTAATTTTTCTTTTGGTATGTTTTCCAACAGTTGACTATTGTTGGACGACCACTTATGTAATTCGAAACTTCCCAGATTCATTAACCGAACAAGCTCGTCTTTAAGTTGCACAGCTTCGTGGTAATTGGGAGCTCTACATATTATGTCATCGATGTAGCTCGATGATAAAATAGCTTTGCTTGCTAAGGGGTGACCGCTCTGATGCCTTCTAGCCAACTCAACTAAGCACCTAGTGGCTAGAAAAGTCGAGCTTTTTAAACCATAGGTTACGGTCTGTAATTGCAAACATTGTAGAGGTTGTTCCGGTCTGTCCCTCCACAAAATATTTTGAAGAACCCTGTGTTCCGGCTGTATGTTGATTTGACGAAACATATGACGTATATCGCACATTAAAGTAATGTTGAAAGTGCGAAACTGTATTAAAATGTCAAATAATTGATTTTGAACGACAGGTCCATTACATTGTATGTCATTTAAACTAGGATTGTCATGACTTTTGGCGCTAGCGTCAAACACTACACGCAATTTATTTGTAACTTTATCCGTGCGTAAGACTGCATGATGCGGAAGAAAGTATAAAGGTTGAGTATTTGGTTGATTGGTACTTATATTTATTAATTTAGCATGATTTAATTTTAATTACTCATGTATAAACTCAATGTATAATTTATGATATGATTGATCCTTAGAAAAGCGTTTTTCTAAGTTGTAAAATCGTTGCAAAGCTATAGCAAACGAACTTGATGTATTAATGTCACTCATTCTCATTTTGAGTGGCAGCCCTACTTCAAAACGGTTATTTTGTAGAGTGACAGACTCCTGAAACACCCTCTCGCTGTGAGCGTGCTCGGGTAATGATTCTAGGAAGACTTCTGGAACTTTTTCAGTCTCCCAACATTTTTTAACAGCGTGATCCAGATCAGTACTTAATACTGCATGCAAACTAGTTGCTACGTTTCAACATGGAAAGGAATTACCTGAGATGATGTATCCGAACCTGGTGTTGAGCATGATTGGATCTGATTGCCCACCTTCGATCTTTCCATCTTGAAGCACACGAAAGAAGATGTCCGCACCCAGCAGCAAATGAATTTCTCCTGGAATGTTATATTCATTATCAGCCAATGCAATATTTTTGGGTATCAGTGCTTTAGAAATATCAAACTGTCTTTGTGGCAAAGGAGAGCTAATTTTATCAACAATGGAACAAATAACATTTATATTAAAATTCTGCGTTAAAGAATATACTGTGATATTTATTGCTTTATCCAGTTTATTTGATTTGTTACCTAATGTTAGTATTTGTTTTTCAGATTTGAATGGTTGCATGCCTAACTTGGTTAGTAATTTAGTTGTCATAAATGATGTTTGGCTTCCCGAGTCCAGCAGTCCCCTTACAATGACCTTGTTTCCTGCTGCATCCAGCACCAACACCTTAACAGTTGGCAGCAAAACCTTAGGTTGGGATAGCTGACTAGAATACGAACTCATTGAGTGCTCGTCAAGAGAAGTTTCCTGCTTGTCTGACACATGAAGCAATGTATTGTGATCCTTTGACTTGCAAATACTACATTTGAAGCTATAACGACAGGGTTTGGAATTTATGCCTAAACATATAACACAGTGTTTATTTTTCATCTCGTAAAAGAAAAAGGCAGATAATATCTATCTTTTGTCAAATAAAAATTGTAAAATAATTTATTAATGTCAATTAAGTGCAGCTGTTGGCTATTATAAAAAGCCACTGTATTCAAAGATAGATTTAAGTTAAATCTTACATTATTTTCCACCTGTGGCAGACTTTTAAAGTAGGGGAATGTAAACAATATTATTTTACTGACATTCAGAGAACAAAGGGAGTGCGAGTCGGACTCGCGCACGAAGGGTTCCGTACCAAAAAACAGCAAAAAATCACGTTTGTTGTATGGGAGCCCCCCTTAAATATTTATTTTATTCTATTTATAGCATATGTTATTATAGCAGCAATAGAAATACATGATCTGTGAAAATTTCAACTGTCTAGCTATCACCGTTCATGAGATACAGCCTGGTGACAGACAGACAGACAGACAGACAGACGGACAGCGGAGGCTTAGTAATAGGGTCCCGTAATTATCCTTTGGGTACGGAACCCTAAAAAGAAACCATGTTGGTCTGATCACATAACCAAAACACAAATCCCATAGAACTGCAGCCAAGTGTGAGATAGTGAGACTCATTTCTTCAAAACTGTTCACCGCTGTAATGATGGAAGATTTTAAAGCTCTTGAACTAAAGATAATTCAGCATCATCATCAATGGCGAGTACTTAAGGCTCAATTACACTATACAATTTTAAGCAAGCGATTTTAAGACTGTCTTGAAAACGACTAAGAATGCGCGCATTTACACCACACAATTTCTAGCACGCTCGGCCGTGCTTACTGTCATAGTATAAGAGAAGGCAGTAAGTCTCTAATGTCTTTTTCAATCAACGTACTATTGGAGTTATTTACATTGTAGTTTTTGTATTTGTTTTGTTTTCTGTTTTAGTTCTTTAAGCACCTACCTAATACCAAATTCCTTTTCTTTAATCATTGTTTGTTAAGAGGTTAATTATAAATACTTTCAATTTGCAGTCGTCGTTTCAAATAAAATTTTAGGTACCTATCTCCTTACTTATATATTAATCAATCAAAACATAAATAAAAACCTCTAATGTGTAGGTACTTACTTAATGCAAATTGCAAGAATCGTATCAAACAAAACAAGACTGTCGCTCTTGTGAATAACTCGACGGACACACACGCCGCACCGCACCGCACCGCACACCAACGCGAACGCGACGGCTCGCGCGCGGGCCGCGGCAGCGGCACCCGCCCACCCCTCGGCGTGACCCGCCCGCCTCTCGGCGTGACCCACCCCGCGCCACGCCCGCCCACGGCGTCCGGCTCAGAAGGTGCACATCGTCGTTGTTGTCGGTCGCGCACGTATCGACCTACCTATATATCGCGTTATTATACGTTACACTATTTCCCAACAAAGTAATCGTCAAGACGATTCAAACGAGCCCAAACTCGATGGGGTTGCATGGTTTTATTATAGAGTTCCTATGGCCTTCTTTCGGCTCCATCATCAGATCCTTGGAAACTATTTCCCATTAGAGTACTCGCCAAGACGATTCAAACGAGCCTAAACTCAATGGGGTAGCGTAGTTTTATTAAAGAGTTCCAGAGTCCTTCTTCCGGCTCCATCATCAGACCCTGGACACTATTTCCCAACAAAGCACTCGTCAAGACGATTCAAAGGAGCCCAAATTCAATGGGGTTGCACGATTTCAATATTAAGTTCCTATGGCATGGCCTTCCAGCTAAATCATCAGAGCCTGGACCTCATCTCCCTTTAAAGTACTCATCAAGACAATTCTAACGAGCCCAAACACGATGGGGTTGTATGGTTCCATTATAGAGTTCCTGTGGCCTTCTTCCGGCTCCATCATCAGATCAGCCCAATGATACCATAATATTGCATTGCCGTCCATTTCTGACCTATGTTCAAAGTTTCAAGTCTCTAGCTCATCCGAAAGCTAGTTTAAATTGTTCGCAAACTTTGTGGAGAAACAAACAAACAAACACACAAGCAAACGAGAAAGCAACCTAATAAAAGCGTGTTAAAAACAACCTACCTACCTATAAGTTTCAAGTCTCTAGCTCATCGGGAAGCCAGGTAGGTAGGTACTTACCTAGTATAAAATACTCTTTTCTAAAATTACGGACAAACAAATAAACGAACCTACTTATAAATATTAATAGTATAAATAAATAAATAAACAAGAAACGTCCATATGAAAACGTGTAAAAAACCAACATTCCTTTTTGAACTTATCTTGTACTGTGGCAGTATCGTCTATCTGTCGCGAGTCAGACAGAGTCTGTCTCTGTCTGTCACATTACCTCTACACGTTGACCTTGAGAACGCCTTTATGCCTTAGGTATAAAGTTGGTTTTTGTAGTACAACTGTTACGTCTGACGTGCCGTCGTAGGTACAGTTAGACTGTCTTGAAATCGTGCGTGCATTTAGACGACACAATTTTAAGAATCTTATTACCTACCGAGCGGGCTAGGCCGCACGATTTTAAGATTCTTACTGTCTTAGTCCGTTTACACCATGCTTAGTCTTGAAATCGCGTGCTTAAAATTGTGTAATGTAATTGAGCCTTTAACACACCTTTGTTTTGATGGTGATGTGGTTATTGTAGAGTGGGATACAAAATGAACATTGAAAAGACGTAAATCATGTCAAATCATGTGAAATTGTACACCCTCAAGGTCATATAAAAAACATACACACGAAGTTATTAACCATTATCTACATATACATAGGCAGGCACGTCCCGTTAGGTAAGACCAACTTCATGATCTCTCATCAAATTCAGCTGGATGGGAAACATTTGGGAAACTTCGAATCTGGAATGGCGAATACTTCTTTAGCATAATTCTAACGCTGTGTTCATGGCACAGCAGACATTATTACTTTTATTATGTTTAACTATTAATCTTTATTATAATAATTAATCTCTTTTGAAGAACAGTGATTTACCAAAACCATCAAGAATGTGTAATGTGTAGATGATTTGGAAATTATTATTGTTGCGGACGTAGCTGGCCGCATATTTGTTTATGGTTTTATATCTTATAATTGTGACGTTTAAATAAAGTTTGTTCCAATCAAGAAGCAAAACGCTCAAAATGTCGCAAAAAAGTGCCGAAAGGGAGTCAGTGCGCTCTTGCTCCTCAAGATCGTCTAGTACTATAAAAGCCCAAGTGCTCGCCGCGGAGGCCGAGCATCTCCGCCGCATCGCGGACTTGGAGCGTGCTACAGCTGAGCGCGTTCTAAACAACGAGCGCGCCGCGGCGGATGCGGAGCACCGTGCACTCATTGCTTCCCTAGAGGCCCGAAGCAACGGGAGCCACCAATCGCGCCAATCCAGCCAACGTAGCCGTGGAATGGTGCAACAGTGGTTAGACCGAGGCAGTAGCCCTAACCCTTCTACGTTTCAGCCTCAGACGCCTCTAGTGACGTCGCACACCTCCGTCTCAGCGCCTGTGCCCTGTTCGGCACCTGAGGGCGCGACGGACGTGTTGCCTTCAGACGTCACTTCGTCTGCAACAGGGCGGGAACACAATCGTTACAATCATGCTTCCAATAGGGTATTTTCCAAATTTATGAAAACTGCTTATATTTAAAGATTAGGACGAACGATTTAACAGAAAAATAAAAATAAATTAAATAATGGCCTTTTTCTCCATTAAACCAATTAAAATCAAATATATTTTTAATGCTTTTGAATTTACCGCCAAAACGCTCGGTTCAATGACGTCTGCTGTGTGACGTCAACTTTGTGTAAACAATTTCAATATCTTTATAGTCTGTGTTACAATTTACTCTATAGTTTACACAAAGTTGACGTCACTCAGTAGATGTCATTGAACCGAGCGTTTTGGCGGTAAATTCAAAACAATTAAAAATAAATGTGACTTTAATTGGTTTAATGGAGAAAAAAAGACATTTATTAATTTATTTTTATTTTTCTGTTAAATTGTTCGTCCCAATCTTTAAATATAAGCAGTTTTCAAAAATTTGGAAAATACCCTATTCTGCCTTTAATTCTGCTTTTCCCAGTGCACCGACATACACGCTAGCGCCACGAGGCGGCACTTCCACCGCCGTCACGGCCGTCCCACGTGTCGGGGCCATGAGCGCGCCCGGCCGCGTACCTACTCGTCCAGCCGAAGCGGATACACTTATACATGCTGCACGTAGTTTAGGTACACATGTAAATGCTGATAATTGTTTTGAAAACATTAATAAGAATATTAGCTCGAAAACTGACACTTTACAATTAGCGGAAGCCGTGGCCAACATCGCTGCTGCTGCGGCTGCCAGAACGCCTAAGGTTAGTGTCCAGTCAATCAGTCTACCTATTTTCGACGGGAAGCCTACGGACTGGCTCCTCTTCAGGAGGGCGTATAGAACTACCAGCCCTTCATACTCGTCAGAAGAAAACCTAATAAGAATCGGTAACGCTGTGCGCGGGCCTGCCCGTGATGCTGTGGCGGTCTTACTGGCGGCCGGCTGCGACCCACTTGAGGTAATGCGTTCCCTCGAAGTGGAATTCGCTAGGCCAGAACGTATTATTCTCGCCCAGCTGGCCGTGGTGAGAGCCCTACCCAGAATCAGCAACAACGAGACGGCGAGGGAAATAAACGCCTTTGCCTGCAGAGTGCGGCATTGCATCGAGGTGGTGCGAATGCTCGACGCACCTGAGCATCTTTCCAACCCCGAGCTGACCAACGAGATAGTGGGTAAGTTCCCATGTACATTAAGATCCCGCTGGACACGCTTCGCCTATGAAAGGGAGAGGGACCACGCATCTAGAACCCGCTTGGAGCTCCTATCAGAGTTCCTCATGTACGAAGCTGATATAAAAGCTAAGTATGATTTCATTTCTGAGCCAATCAGACATGACATAAAAGACGTCAAGTCTGTCAGATGTCACGTCACTAGCAATGACTTTATGCCTTCAACGTCAAGAGCCTCAAATAAGGTATCTGTGCCTTCAATGTCAAAAGATTCAAACAAGGTATGTTCTTTTTGCAATAAAGCAGGCCACAGTATAGTAAATTGTGAACCTTTTAGTGCGATGAATCTTGACGATAGGTGGAAATGGGTGATCAGTAAAAAGGTTTGTCGTATATGTTTCATAAAGGGCGGCCATTTTTACCGCAAGTGTAAAAAGTTTTATTGTAAGAATGCGAACTGCCTTAATAAGGGAACTCATCACACCCTACTACATAGGGATGCGACACAAGCAACCGTGACCCATATCGATAGTAACATCGATGAGGTAGACGCTCACGGTAGCACTCCGGGCGAGGACACCGACGTTCCGGACACGGTCCTGGTCACGCACAATAGCATGCCAGAATCGTCGCGACGTCCTTTATTGAAGATGGTACCGGTCAACGTGTCTGGCCCCAAGGGCGCCTGCGCTTCTTGATGATGGCTCGACTGCCACGTTGGTTGACGCCTCCATCGCCGACGCTGTAGGTGCTACTGGTGAGAGATCCGTCCTTCTGGTAAGAGCAGTAGGCGGGATGTCGAAGCAATGTGACGTAACCTTTGTATCTTTGGAAATCCAAGGTCGTCACGGTTCGCAGACCTTCAAATTAGAAAACGTCCGATCCATCCCTAACCTCTCTCTAGCAGGTCAAACCGTAAAGTCTGACGACGTAACTCAATACGACTACCTGTCTGACTTGGTAGAGGAGCTTAGTTATGATGAAGCCAAGCCAATGCTGCTAATTAGAATTGATAATTGGCACCTGACCGTACCACATACAGTCAGGCGCGGTCAGCGTTCCCAACCTGTGGCAGCATTGACTTCGCTAGGATGGGTTCTTTTCGGGTGTACAAAGTCGAGGTCGTCGCCAATAGAATTCGTTCATCATTGCCACACAAGCGAAACCGATTCCTTAGATGTGCAGCTCCAAGAGTATTTTCGTATCGACTCTCTTGGGATATCTCGAAAGGAGTATGTGTGTGACAATGATAAGCGGGCCATCGACATTTTAAACCAAACAACCCGACGACTGCCGGACGGCAGGTTCGAGACCGGTTTGATATGGCGGGCAGACATCGGTGACCTACCCAGCAGCCGAGACCTCGCGCTCTCTCGTTTCTCCAGCCTGGAGAGGAAGATGAGGAAGGACGAGAGCTATGCCAATGCTTACCGCGACAATATTAACGCGACGATTCAAAAGGGGTACGCGGAGATTTGCGACAAACCGCCAAGTGGCATCGGCATAACTTGGTACCTTCCCCATTTTGGAGTCATACACCCCCAAAAGCGCAAGCTTCGAGTTGTTCACGACGCCGCAGCAACATCAGCAGGCGTCAGTCTAAACTCACTACTTCTGCCCGGTCCGGATCTGCTGCAGCCCCTTCTAGACATTCTCATGCGGTTCAGAGAAGGAGCAGTAGCACTTAATGGTGACATCCGTGAAATGTTCCCTCAAACTAAAATTAGGCCTGAAGATCGCGACGCTCAGCGATTTTTTTGGCGTGATGATCCTACACAGCCCCTACTTGAATACAGGATGTCGTCGATGATCTTCGGCGCCACCTCCAGTCCATTTACGGCGATCTACCTAAAGAACCGGAATGCTGAGGAACATAGGTCACTTTCACCTTTAGCCGCGGATGCCATCATTGCCGACCATTATATGGATGATTATTTGGGCAGTGTCGATACGGTGACGGAAGCTGCTCAGTTAGCGTCGGCTATCGTGGACACTCATTCCAAAGCTGGTTTGGAAATGAGGTCATGGATATCGAACCGACCGGAGGCGCTGTCTCTGTTGCCTGCTAACCTGCGCGCGTCCACCACCTCTGCCTCGGTAAACATCCGTATTTTAGGCGTAGCCTGGGACGTCAATTCTTTTGCCCGGCCATCTTTAGGGGACCTACCGTCAAAACTGACCAAGCGCTCTACTCTTGCCTACCTAATGCAGATTTATGACCCACTTGGTTTCCTCACTCCAATTGTAGTAAAGGGTAGAGCCATCTTCCAGGATACCTGGAAATTGGGCATTACCTGGGATCAGGATCTCCCACCATCAGTGGCCGCAAAGTGGATCGCTTGGTTCAACGAATTTTCTAAAATTAGATCAGGTTCTATTCCTCGCCACTACCTGCGTGGGAATCATGGCAAGTCAGCGCAGTTGCACGTTTTTGGTGACGCAAGTGAGATTGCATACGCTTGCGTCGCATATTGGCGCTTCAGCTGCTCTGACGGCGGCGTGATACTGAGCCTTATAGGTGGAAAAGCTCGACTAGCCCCAGTTAAGCCAGTTTCCATTCCAAGGCTAGAGCTTCAAGCCGCCCTTATAGCGGCACGCTTTGCCACTTACATTGTCGAGGCCCACAGGCGGAAGAATTACAAACTTTTTCTTTGGTCAGACAGTCTCACTGTCTTGAAATGGCTTCGCAGCGACGCCCGCTCTTTCAGACCGTTCGTCGCCCATCGCGTCGGTGAAATAACCGAATCGACAAACGTTTCCGATTGGCGATACGTACCTACGGCTCTTAACCTAGCGGACGACGCTACACGCGTCGAGAAAAAGTTTGAAATTTCATCTCGGTGGTTTTCCGGCCCGTCTTTTCTTAACCTTCCCGAATCCAAATGGCCGACAGAACCATCGAGGGAACCTCCGCCTGTGCCTGAGGAGATGGAGCATCCTCCCGTGGTACTCGTAGACCCTACCGCGGCATTCGTAGCTTTGATAAACGCACGCGACCTCCCTACTCCAATGGTTCCAGACACCACTCGGTTCAGCAAATGGCTGCGCTTGCTGCGCGCTACCGCCCGCGTATCAGTTTGCGCTAATATTTTCAAGGCAGCGCTTTTAGACCCTACTTCTAAATTTAGAAATTCAGCATCGCGTTGCCGAGAGCCCAGACCAGCAACGCACAGAGAGCCAACTGCAGAAGACATGACGCGCGCAGAAGAGCGCCTATTATTGCACTCCCAGCTAGCATCACTACGCAACGACTATGTGCGGATTGAGCGTGGCGAGTCACCTTTAAGCAACAGCCGTCTTAAAAACCTAGCAGTGTTCAAAGAAGAGTCTACCATGCTCTTGCGCCTGTCTGGCAGGATTGGAGCTGTGGAGGGCGTGCCTGTATTGTCCCAGAATCCCGTAGTCCTGGATAGCAAAGACCGGGTCGTGAGGCTCCTCATTGCACACTATCACGAACGGGCAGCCCACTCCAACAACGAGCTGGTGGTCAACGAGCTGCGGCAGCGGTTCCACGTTATAGGCCTGAGACCAGCGGTTAGAAGCGTGGCATCCTCTTGTCTTCGATGCCGAATCAAAAAGGCATTTCCTCTAAGCCCCCCGACCGGAAACTTACCACCAGAACGACTGGCTCACAATTCCCGCCCCTTCACCTGCGTGGGCCTAGACTACTTCGGCCCTGTCACGGTCTCTGTAGGGCGGCACAAAGAAAAACGTTATGTGGCTTTATTCACTTGTCTCATAGTGCGGGCCGTCCACATAGAAGTTGTCGGAAGTCTAAGTACTGATGCGGCCATAATGGCGTTACGAAGATTTATTGCTAGACGAGGAACACCAACCACGCTCTACAGCGATAACGGGACGGCATTTGTAGGTGCGAGCCGAGAATTAACACGCTTATACGAGCAACCCTTGCAAGAGTTCGCCGCCAACGAAAGAATCACATGGAAGTTTATACCTCCGTCGGCACCTTTCATGGGAGGCTGCTGGGAGCGCCTCGTAAGAAGCATAAAAACTGCGCTCTCGGCAACCCTAACTCAACAGGCACCCTCCGAAGAGGTCCTCCAGACTTTCTTGCTGGAAGCTGAGAGCCTCGTGAACTCCCGCCCCCTTACTCATGTAAGCGTCGACCCGAATGAGGAAGGCGCTATAACGCCGTTTCATTTTATATTGGGCTCGTCTTCGCCTTACTCGGTAGTTACCCAAGTTGACGATGCTGACCTGATCCGCCGAGTGAGGTGGAAACGAGGCTTACGACTAGCGGATCAGTTCTGGACGCGTTGGGTGCGGGAGTACCTACCGAATTTAATTCCGCGTAGGTTCTCTGCTCCCAGCCCGATGGTTAAAGAGGGTGACCTAGTGCTTATCGTTGACGGCAACCTCCCGCGTGGAGTCTGGCCACATATTTGTTTATGGTTTTATATCTTATAATTGTGACGTTTAAATAAAGTTTGTTCCAATACTCAACAATTATGTTAGACTAAGAAACGTAAATTTAAAAAATGCTCTATATTTTATTTGTCAAACCCCCTATCTGCAAAAAAATAAATAAGATTTCCGAAAATAAAGTCAGTACAACATACAACGTTTTTGGCTTTGCAGGTCCCCACGTAAAATTCAGTAAATGCCACTTGGGTTGTTCAATGGCTTGAATTTTTCGATGTAAAGATCAGTAACTGCAAAACATCATATTTACAGTATTAAAAACTTAATAATCTTGTTACTAATGTAATCTTAATTTAAATTACTAGCTACTTGCCAAATTTGAACACGATAGCATGTATATTTTCAAAGTTATCGAACAATAAACATTCAAACCGCTCTCCTGTAAAATATGCGATTTTCAAGAGATAAGCAAGTGTTTTACCAGAATTTTACGTTGTATCAGCATGCAGCAAAACCAATATTAACTGATAAATGTAATACTGACCCAGATATGGAAAAAAATATAAATCAGATAAGCAACTTTGTAGGTAGATAGGTAAAGGTGATACAACACGAGGTTAATACTAATAAAATAAAAAATAAGCATTAAAAATTCTTTATTTAAGCACACCTAGGTACCTACTATGGGCGACAGCGTCGCTTAACCAGTTTGCAACAAAATTCGTGTGTCTACACGAACTAAACGTATGGTTGTGACGGCGCGGCGTGCAAGCGATTTTGACCTTAGCAGTGGTTAAGCGACGCTGTTGCCTATGGTACATAACAAACATTCTTATAATAATCTTTTAGTAAGTAATAATAAAAAAACCTTTTTACAGTTACAATACTTTATACTTGTAGGTACCTAACCTATCTAACATCTTAACTAGGTATATAGTACAGCAGAGTCTCGAGAGGATGTTTCAAAAATCATCTTACTAGCAGCATATCTGCGTAGTAGTGGAAGTAGCAACTTACACCAACGGATGGGTGTGAACGAATAATATCAATTAGTTCCTTATTAACAAGTCGAAGAGGCGATTCTTCTTCAGTATCATAGAACATTAAGTTTCTCAAAATATCAATGGCGACAAAGTAAATTATCGGATCGTTAACATTATTCAGTAAATATTTAACGAAAGATAATCTAAAATTATTACTGACATGAAAATTTGAGAAAACCTCCATGCAAACTCTGGACACCATCACGTGAAACGATGAGAATTCTCTTAATATAGGCATCAAATATTTTAAACTGGCTTGTGCAAAATAATTGACGAATCCTCTACAAACTCTATGCCACTTTTCATCTGGACTTTCAACAAAAATCTGATCCGCATCTGTTTTCAAATGATCGTTTATTATTTCTATGAAAATCACGTTGAGATTCCAAATCATAATTATATGAAGATCTTCTTCTAAATTCAAAGTATTCTCGAGTTTGTCTCTAATGCAAGTAAAGAGTTTAACAGGTACAATCGAGTTCAATTTAGTAATCGATTCATAGCATCTATTTGAAAGTGTACCTAAAATATCATAATATAATCTATGTTTTGTATAAATCTGGAAAGCAGGCGAGCTCCAATAGGCCTCGTTGTTCTGCCAGCGTGCAAAATAATGATCCATTATTGGAATCAAAATCTTTTCATACCTTTCAATTTGTATTTTTTCACAGGTACAATTCAGTAAGTATATATAAAAACTTTCTGAATTGTAATTTCTAAAAAAAAATTCTTCTTCCCGACCATACGGTTGAGTCATTTGTTCACTAAGAATTTTAATCATAATATCCTCCACTTCTGGTTCTAGACACTCAAAAACGTTGTTCGCAGCAATCACAACAAACAAATCAGATGTCTCTTTGGGACAATGCGTTGTCAGGAACGAATACATTTTCATAAACAGCTTAGAAATAACTACTTTATTCGCATCAGATATACAATAACAGCAAGTAGTTTTTAGTTTCTCCTTTTCTTTAAACGGTAGATCATCAAAAACTTTACTGAACAAATTCCATATATCCAATGCGATAGAGGTGGTTTTCTCTTGATAAAGCAGTTTCTCTAGTTTTTTAATCAATTGTGTTTTTACTGATACAGTATAGCCCTTAGGTATATTTTTATTTAACAACGAGAGGACTAACCGCGCTGCGTATCTGTGTAGAGGGTCTATAGATAATAATGACAAAATTATGTTCCAAAATTCAAAGGAACTTTTGTTACGTAGAACTGCGTCGAATGCCGGGATCAAATACGGAAGATATTCTGTTTTTGCATACATCAACAAAGCTTTCTCGTCTATCGATGGGCGTATCAAATGAAGATACCTGGCTATATTTTGACCAAGAGCTAACTCAAAATCATTAATGCTTTCAGATTGCGTAAGTTCTGGGGCGTATTTATGGACTAACATAGACATGGCTTCTTGACGTGGCAGAAGTATAAAGAGGTTTTTCACAATAGCAGTGTACCCTGTGCGATTTGTGAAATGGTCTAAATATGTGTCGACCCATTGCTGCACTGTGGACTTTGGCCAGTAGATCCTAAGCTTTTCTAATGACTGCTTTAATGGCACAGTCGCTACTATAGTATACTTATCCCTATAACACGACAAAACACTGGGGTTAAGTTTTAAGGCGTTCACAAACGTTTCATCACTAGGACATAAAAGTAGCGACTCATCAAGCAAGTGCTTCCAAAATAATTTGTTTGCGTGATATAAGGAGCATAGATCTGTATCCCAATAACTGTCGTTTTTCAAATTGATAATGTCTCGGATATTATCATAAATACAGAGGTAGTCATCCGGGCCTTTATTCCAGTCTTTTAGAAGAATTAAAACATTTCTTATTAAGTCTACCATGACACGCATCTCTGATTCATCAAATATATCTTCCTTGTATTTTCTTTTAAAACAGTTATTATATACGTAATCTAAAACTTTCTGCTGTTCACTGGCATTTAATTGATTGCGAAAGTCAAGAAAACTTTTGAAATTAGTTTTCATGGCGAATGTTTCTGGGATATGTTCGTTATGAAGTATCTTGTAAACAATTATCGACTCAAGGTATTTAAACGCATCTATATTTGTGTCTTTGTTAAAATCCATATTGATGAAAATTTCATTAATAATGGACCAAATGGAATCGCCATATTTGTGTATGCTACTCGGAGGCAGCAGCTTAGCTAGAAACTGAACTTTATCCACAAACGAATCGTCCTTGTGCTGTATTAGATAATACTCCAGCAAAACTTTTACGTGTTGAGGATTCCCTCTAGTGCTGCTTATTAAAATTATTAGAATAGATTGGCGATGAAATTGGGAGGTTTCTACCGTCAATATTTCTTTTAATTCAGAAAATGCGTCATCGAAATGCAAAAACTCATAGGCATGAAAACCTAAGGAATCTTTCATATTTATTAAATCAGATTCACTTATTAAGGAGTCGTTTTCTTTTCCCGATAATATCGTCTTTATTAATCGTAATCTTTGTAGTTCAGGCATGTAACGAAGAAAATATTTTAAATTTTCATATCTACAAAAAGTTTTCATTGAAACGTTTTGAATGTGTTCTACAAAAAAGGCTTCTAAAACATATTTTTTCATGTGCTTCACAAATGCCGGTAAATGTATTCCATTGTAATATTTATCAAAATTCTCAATGATAATGTCAGGGTACTGCTTCATCAAAGAACGAGTAAATTTTTTACGAAAGTTTGGCACCCTCTGATTAGCCGAATATATTGAATCCATTATATCAATGACATCATCTCGTTCCGCTTTTAATAAGTATTTATGCAACGAATGACTGTCACGCTCACGCGTATGACTACGCAAATAACTTTTCAAAACTTTAGGAAACTTTCTGCAAACAGGTTTCAGAGCACTACATCTGCATGATATTTCATCTGCATGCTTGACCACTATATCCTCGATGAAATCTAAGGAACAATGGCGTAGCCAATGCTGGGCGATTGACATATTGTCTATGTAGTAGTTAAAAAATGCTTCAGCGCGCGTCGAGTCCTTCAAGTTATATCTAATCGAGGTAAGCATTTTGTTTTTTGCTTTGGTAGTCATTCTTGGAAACAATTGTTCGTTGAGATACTCAGGGTTGATGATGTGAGCATACTGTTCGTCGGTTATAAGCCAAGTGCCGCCTTTGAGGGCGCGGGACACGTACAGCATGTCTTCGCACTTCAGCACTTCCAGTATGTACTCGGCCTTCCTCCTGATGCAAGCGACATCTATCCTCATCAAGTTTTGAATGTCGCTATCATTGTAGCTAATTTGTCTCAGTTGGTATGAGTCGTCAGCAGCAGCTGCCTTCACAAGAGCATTAAAGCTGCGATGTTTCTGACCCAATGTGTCGCCTTCTAACTCGAGGGAGGCCATTTTATACCTGAAATGTACGTGACTTTTAGCATCGAGTGAAGCTATATCATAACTTCATTTGGAGATCGTATCTTAAGCTTGCGTGTCCTTGATTTATTTTATTTATTTATTTAACAAACTTTATTGTACATACATTTAAAATAAATGCTACAAAAGGCGAACTTAATGCTAAAAGCATTCTCTCCCAGTCAACCTTTAGGAAACAGATATCAATGAAGGCGGTACATATGGTAAAATAGTAGGAGATAAATACAACATAACATAAATAAAATATTAATAATATTAATACATAATATATAAAAACATAAATACTATATATAGGTATATAAATAATAATATACAATTTTTATCAAATACTTATGAAAGAGATACAAATATCGGAGCTTTCTAAGAGTAAGACATGAACTTTCTTTTTGAAGGAGACTTTGCTGGGAGAACTTCTGATAGATTCAGGGAGATTATTCCAGAGACGCAGAGCTTGCATTGTGAAAGAATCAGACATGTAGCCGGAATGAAAGAGTGGAGTAAAGAGAGAAAGAGAGTTAGTTGATCGAAGTTGACGATTGTGAGAGTCGCAAAGATAATGAAACTTGCATTTCCGGTAATCTGGAGTATGGGGATTATTAAGTATAGAGTAGAGCGTGCAGAGTAGCCTTTGTTCTCTGCGTTGACGGATAGGAAGCCATTTAAGCTGTGACCGGTACGAAGAAATGTGGTCGAACTTGCGAAGGCAGAAGATAAAACGGATAGCATTATTTAAAAGGCGGTCCAGCTTGTTAAGAAGATCCCCATTCAAGTCCGGATAACAGACATCAGCATAATCGATGAGTGGAAGGATAAGAGAAGTTACGAGAGTGATCTTAATAGGAATAGGGAGGAAATTTCTGAATCGATTCAAGAAGCGAAGGGAAAATGTAACTGCTCGACTCACCTCGGCAATTTGCGTTGTCCAACTAAGCGTGGAATCAATGTGAAGGCCAAGGTTTTTAACACTGGAGCACAAGGGGATGGTAGTATTGTCAAAAACTATGGGCGCAATCGAGTTGTTATCGATCTTGGTAATCTGCTTAGAACCCCCGACTATGATGGCCTGGCATTTAGACGGGTTAACCGCGATACCAAAGTTTATTGACCAGGTGTTGATGCTAACTAAGATACTATTTAGTAAAGAAACTGCAGAGTCAACATCTTCGGCTGGTGATTGTACATATATTTGTAAGTCGTCCGCGTAGAAATGATAAGAACAGCCAAGCGAAGAGGAAAGAAAATTAATAAATATGGAGAATAGTAAAGGAGATAGAATTCCACCCTGCGGAACGCCAGCAGCGAGGTCATTCCAGTGGGACACATCCGACCCCACGCGCACCGCCTGTTGGCGGCCGCGAAGGTAGTTAGAGAACCACTCCAGTGACAGCGACGAAAAGTTAAAAGACTTCAGAATGGCGAGTAAGATGTCATGATCTACCATGTTGAATGCATTAGAAAAGTTAATTAGCACCAAGACAGTGACAAGTTGACCATCCATGCCCAGTCGGATATCCTCAGTTACCTTGAGGAGTGCTGTTGTTGTACTTGGTACTTGATCTACCTGGTCAATTGACTGACTCATTTTTCTGTGTTATTGATAGACCTCTGTATTTTTTTATAATATTATTAGCCAATTATGCAACGATATATTCCTACTCATAGTTTATTCATTTACACAATGACTAAAGTTAAATTAAAAATTTAATTTAATTGAAATTATTAACACAATTCGTAATTATTAAAATGTAACCGATATTATTTGCTAGTATTAGTAGTACCTAACTATTTAGTAGTATAATCTTAAGCAATAGGCCCCAGAATAAGGTTGTGCAATTTGTCATTCATAACACCAAAACACACGCATAGTGTATTTTTATAATTTTATTATCGGGCAGTCGGTATCTACCATCGCTATCATTCACATTGTTGGTAGAGTTGGTGAGACATGAATGAGGTTAAGAAATCACTTTTTACCAATAGTCGTTACTTAGAGGTAGGTTACGTAACGTACAATGGAATGAATGGAGTTTTGATGATCGGCTGAAGTTAGGTTCTAATATACTTCCTAATATTAGCCCCTAATTTGCAGAACAAATTACTTAGGAATTGAACATTATTCACCCGGCTGTAATTAGGCCATTGGGTGTAGGGTTAGTAATTCTAATTAATAGAACTACACTTACCAACCTTAAAATGAGAAAATTTAAATGTATTTGATTTCTTTAACGAAAGTTAAATACCCAACATCAGCCCCCGGATGCTAATAGAAAGTTATGGAAAATCACCCGGTCAAACTCAAGCCCACTCTTATTTTTCCGAAATTAGAAAATTTAATTACAAACTAGTAATCTTAAAACATTATATCTAATCTTTTACTAGTGTCAAAGCTTGAAATAATAAAAATTGCATATTGCCTTCGTAAACACACTTCCAAAAGTTCGCATCGATCGATCTTTTATATGCTGTTTTTCAAACATAGTCATCTCTACTCGGTCTTGGTGAACATATTGCTCGTTGTGTGAATTGTAGGTTGTAGGTGACGTGACGGGGTAATAGTGATATTCCAACGTAGAAGATTTGGGGGCTGATCTTTGGCGTTAGGCATATCCAATCCACCCTACGTGCGATCATTTTAAACTCATGCAAGCTCTTTAGTTGCTGTGACAAAGTAAAGTAAGTAGGTACGAGTTGGTAGTTACGTTACCTATATTCATCCACTTCTCTGAGTTAGACCAATTTCTAAACTGTGCCAAGATTGTGCAATAAGTAAGTGTACTACCTATACCTACCCCCTACAAAGTGAAATTCGTAAAATAGCTTTCAGACGTTTGATGCCCTGTGGTGCAACTTTTGATAACTAACTGTTGTGCAACATAATAATATGAACTTCAAAAAGTCCTAACTATAATAAAGTAACATGCATAGGTTATATTACTTTGCACATAGCATAGTATTTTTATAGGTACCTATTGTATCTTGATTTTGAAATTACACATTCGCTTTTGGTGAATGAACACGAAAAAATTAGCTAATGTTAGATAAAACACTACTTACACATGAAGTGATTGTTGTTGATTGCGATACTAGATCAACAAACGCCGATTTTCACTTTTTAAGATGATGATAATCTTTGGACGTATGCTGTTTTTGTCAAATTTAGCCAAAATTTTATTACCAAATAAAACTTACCCAGAATTAGGTACTATTCCAAGTCTTCAGTGCAGTAAAAAGGTGGCCACAATAGAATGGAATTAGCGTCTCTGAAGTGAATGAGTAACACAACTAAACAGCTGACTGCTGAGAATGTAATGTAACTTACGCTACGCTGATGCTACACTACTGTGCGTGCGCTGCGCACGCATTGATTTGACGTGACGTAATGACGTTGCTTACCTACCTATCTTTGTTGTATTATTATTATTATGAAACACAGATTAGGTAGATAGCGCCAGCCAAGCCAGCGGTGACGACTGCTATCAATGGGTGCATTCTGGCAGACTAACCGCTAAGTCTTCGATTGCTAATTATCTGCTGAATGCTTAAAAAATACGATGATTGTCTTCCATCGCTTTTGACATTGTCTACATAGAATATGAATATAAGATTCTTGTTGTCTACTAATCGTGAGTCCTTGTTTATGTTGATTTTTATTCTGTACCAGTTGAAAACAATTTTATTTCATGAATCACATTTCTTACTAGAAAAAAATACTATGCTATGTGCAAAGTAATATAATAAGTCTATGGCTATGTGCATAATTTTTTTTGCGTAACATAGGTTATCAAATATCAGTACTTAATAGTATTTTTTTATTATTAAATGTTGATTGTTTCCTTATAGTCTTTTATTTTTATTTACAAATTAGTAGTACCTACATTTAGTACATACTAAAAAAAACTACTACACTTTTAAATCAACATAGCAAGTGTCTTGTCTGTTTAGTGAAGCCAATTTCCTGTATTTAAAGATACAAGAGATAGCCGTTACAATGAATGATTTTCCTTCTGTGAAGCTAGTAACGGGCAGGCAGGCTCACTTATGTCAAGAAACGCGCAGTGCGTTACAGGAAACAGGTTATAAATAGGATAAAATTACATCAACAAAAAATATCTTTTGTATAGAAATGGATATCAACAACGACTACATTAAAAAAAAATCTGCTAATTTCATCAAATATGAAAGAAACTAGGAAAAATACTTCTAAGCCATTTTCCCAAAAGTAGTCTTTTTAAGATAGGTGGTGTGACACGGCAGCTGTTACTTTATGCGCTTACGCTTACCTATTTTCTAAGATATGAAACCATAAAATTGGAATTATCTTATACCAAACAAAACCGAGTTATATTTTTTTTGTTTTATAAAACTTTAAACCTTAACACAACGTTTTGACAGACTTGGGGACTTTTCGCCCTACGAATACGATATTGAGATAAAATTATCAACTTAATTTAAAAACTGATAAAAATGTTTTTAAATTTGTCCATTTTCGAAAATATTTTTACCATTGAAAATGGTTATCAGATGCAAATCGCCTGAGACGTGTTTTTGGCCATATCTCCGAGGATTTTGGGAGAATCGAAATAAAAATAGTACCAAAAGTTGAGGAATTTATCGAGACACGTGTGAACCTTTGAATTTTGAAAATCTACTTGTAATTTTGCGAAATTCCAAAAATTCCGGGTTTTTTCGGGGATGTTTGCTTACTAATTTGTAAATATTTCGGAAAAAAAACTGACTTAAGAAAAAATGAAAAAAAAGGTCCTAGGATATTAGTTTAGCTATCAAATGGCGAAATAATTTTGAAAATCGGTTTATAAATATTATTGTGACCTGTAGGTGGTCCCTTTAGATTTGGAATTGTAGAAAAACGGCTGTTTACGTACATAAAAAGTGATGTAGCTTCTATGATTATTGACCGATCGTCATGGTAATAGTGTTAAAAGATGCAGAAGCGGATGAGAAGTGCATTCATTGGAATTTTGAAAATTGGTTAATATTATTTCGGCCGCGTCGAGGCAGTCAACGGGCGCTTTTGTGACACGAGGCGGAGCCGAGTGTCACAATCGTAAAAATTAACGGTAACTTTAAAAATATAATAGGACTTTGCATTTGATTTGATTTTGGTTTTTCGTAAATTATTGTGTTCATTTTCCATGCTCCGATTCTTGCGGGGACTGTAAAATCTGTGATTTTTTTTATTGGTTAGGTACCTAAGAGTCATATTGAAACAATATTAACTCTCGAAATTGCAATTCAGAGCAATGATTTTGAAGTTATTTTGTAGATATTATTCCTTTATATTATAAAAATGTAAAAAAATTGCAATTTTTTTGGATATTTGAATAACTAAAAAAAATCACAATCATTTTGGATTAAAATTTACTTTAGTAATTTTTTATTACATATTAAATTCAAAAGCTTACATAATTATTATTTTTACCCAATTAATGATATTATTAGCTATCTAAAATTATTTTTTTTATAACTGTAGGATTTTTAAATCCGGAGAAATAAATATTTTTAAGCAGGGCCATCTAAAATTAAAAGTCAAATTTAAAATGCTGGTCATTCCAACAGTATGGGGAAAGACCCCAACACGTGGGGGGTTTTGTCATATTTTCCGACATTGTATATTATGTACAACATAGGCCCCAGGTGGATATCCTGAAGGAAATATCACATCTTTCATTCAATTAAAATAATACTTATACAGGGTGAAATTTTAATCATTTGGTTCCCGCAGTGGGGTGGTTCCACTCATGATTACAAGCAACTTTTACTATGGGGCCAACTCTCCTACTCGTAAAAACAACCACCCCACGGCGGGAACCAAATGATTAAAATTTCACCGTATGCTGCTACTCAGCCGCTAGATGGCACCAGCAAATTTTAATAATGCAATTTACCACCTTATTAATTAATACATACAGTACAAGGCCCGTATTTATAAACCACTCTCAATGTTGAGAGCTATCTTGAGATCATTCTTGAGATGCTGTTCTAATTAATAGATCTTACTTAAGTACATGTTTGAGTTCGTGGTGTCGACTGAGATCACTCATGTTAATAAACAAAACTCTGCACTTGAGATCACTCTTGAGATGATGATTGAGAGCGTGTCCACCAAGTGCTGCAAACACTGAACTGAAAACCAAAAATCTGCATAACCGTGAGTGAGAGAGAACATGCGCGCGCGACCGCCCTTTCTAATCCCATTATTTAACTGCGCGGGTTGTATTAAGGTACTGGCACCCTGTAAGGCCCACCTCATTTCAAAAATTGTGAAATCCTCAATTTAGATATTATATATGTTACGGCTAATACCCGAAGTGCGGCTAAACCTAGTTTTAGCCGGCTAAAACTAGGTGTAGCCACTAGCTGTTGGCTAAAACTAGGTGTAACCGATTTGCTCGCGGCTAATACTAGGTGTAGCCGGCTAAAACTAGGTGCAGCATGGGATATAAAGAAAGTTTTTTCTGTTGTCTGTTAAAAAAAATAACCTCGAAATTTAAGGCTCACGCTCCGCTGCGCTTCGCGGTCGCCTTAAATATCTAACCTAACCCATCCCGGGTACAGGAGTAAAGCAGATCGGTTACACCTAGTTTTAGCCAACAGCTATCGGCTACAACTAGTTTTAGCCGGCTAGAACTAGGTTTAGCCGCACTTCGTGTATTAGCCGTAACATATACAAAAAACATCGATATAAAACTAGGGTGTTTTATTGAAAAATACAATTTATAAAAAATGCGATGTTATTTCGATGTTAGTAGAAAAAAAAGCACCATTTTAAAAGGGTACGTATCAGAATGTCTAAAGTTAGAATGTCTAAACTTAAAATGGCAAAGTTCAAAATGTCAAAAATTTTAATGTCTAACGATTAAAATGTCGAAAGTTCAAAATGTCAAAAACGAAAATGTCAAACGGTCAGATAGTCTAAAATAAAAATGTCTAAGTTTAAATAATCAAAACTTAAATGTCTAATAGTCCAAATACATATAATGACGTATAGAATTTACTTATGCCTTTCTTTCATTTAATAATTAAGTTAAATAATTGCGTGCATATGCCTCCGCCGTACATCACTATAGCTGCGCGCTCCCTGATTCGGTAGCCGGTGCCAGTCACTGATTCAATAGCCGGCGAACAAAATCCACCAATTGAGTTTGAAATAGATTTTTTTCTGGCGCTTCGCCGGCCGCTGCCGCGGCACGCTCGCTTCGCTCGCTCGGCTTGCGCGCTGGGTTCATGTCAACCTAACAAGCTCGTCGCTACGCTCCTCGCACCTATATCATGATCTACGGTCTACGGTTTCTAAGTCCCAGTAGACTAGTTTAGACTCGTTTCCGGCAGCTAAATTTGCTATAAAGCATTTCAGGCGAAGCCCGAAGTCACCTCCACAGACTCAATTAACCTCAAAGAAGGCGATTCGTTTTAAGATCCAACCCAATTCAAATAAATCATTGTGAACTTAGACTTAATGACCATTGATATTTTAACTCGTCAAGTATTTGATACGTTTGATACTTAGAATTTTGCTATTTTGAAGTTAAACATTATGATTTTTGACATTTTAAACCATTTGAATTTGAATTTTTGACATTTTGAATTTTGTCATTTTAAGCTTAGACATTTTAACTTTAGACATTCTGATACGTACCCTTTTAAAAAAGTTGGTGTTGGGCCTTCTAAGAAAGGTGGTCACCGAAAAAGGCCCGTAATATATTAATGTAAATCTACGCTTAACCAATATCAAAATATTTTTTTTATTTTAATACTGATCGAGAAATACAGATTTCATATAAATCTAATAACAAAAGTTTTAAATTATCAAAATTTTGGCTATGGGCCATCTTAAATCTACTAAAAATTAAAGTTATTATAAAACGACAATACCTTTCTAAAATTGAATATGTCACACATACAAAAATTTATCAGAATAGTACTATCCCCGTCAATTGGTAATGCGCTGGAACCTTGTCAAATTAACATACACAACAACGTCATCCGCAACTAAAAATGACAAAAAACTGTTAAATTCTAATAGGTAATATAATAAATTAATTATTTAATTCTTATTTTCAATAAGAAAAGGTCTAGGTATATTAAAAAATTACAATTGTTTTTCGTTTTTGAGGTTAAAATCATGGCCGCCAGGCGCATTACCAATTGACGCGGATGATTGGTAACAAAAAAATCATCAACAAGTTCTTTATTCTGTGATTAATTTTCGATGCCCTTGGTGCGTGGGCCGAGTTAGGGTTATTGAAAAACCGACTTAAAATTTATTTATTTAATCAAAAGTTAAAACATGAATCTATCAATAAAAGTAATTTGATCGATTATTTTAATTATAATTACTTATAAGACACTTGATAATTGCATTTAATGCAAAAAATAAGCTTAAGAATATCAAAATTTAGTAACAATGAAAAAAAAAAACATTCTATTCAACACCAAATTCTTAACCAACCAATTTTATATTTATTTTATATTATATAAATAGTTTTTATAACACCTATATATAAAAATTTTAATCGGAAATTAAAAAGTGGGCTATCTTTTGGGCCAATGTGGTGGGCTTTCATAGGAAACATTACCCCTTTAAAAAAAGCAAGAAAAATAAGAAAGTAATAAAACTTACCGGTAATTTAATGGAAAACAGATTAATTATGTATGTAGTTTAACTTGTTAAAATAAAGAAACTACTTATTTTTGTTTTTTTTTTTAATAAAGAAATTAGAAAACGTGTACTAGTTAGACGCAACACAGTGAACTGTTTGCCATCCATCTTTTTTGACATGAGCAAAGCCTTCGATTTTGTTGCGCATGACTTACTCCTTCTTAAGTGTGAAAGGTATGGTATTAGGGGCAAGGCTCTCGATTGGCTGAAGTCATACCTTATGAATAGGCGACAGTATGTCGAGGTCTTAAATATAGATGATGATAAGGTACTGAGGTCTTTTCATTCGGACGTCAGAATAAACAGCATTGGTGTGCCTCAGGGGAGTATTTTGGGGCCCTTACTTTTTCTGATTTATATCAACGATCTTCCTGAAGTTACAAATTATCCCTGTGTACTTTTTGCGGATGATGTGTCAGTAGTGGTGCCGTGCGTAAAAGTAGAAAATTATAATTAAGAAATAAACAAAACGGTAGAACTCATAATAAAATGGCTTAATCAAAATAACCTAAGAGTAAATTTAGAGAAGACAAAAAGTATTCAATTTATTAATAGAAATGGAAATAAGAAAGACCTTAAAATAACTTATGACGATCAACAAATAAAAGAAACAAAAGAAGTTATTTTCCTTGGAATAATATTAGATGATAAATGCACGTGGGAAGAACACATAAACAAATTGTGTAAAAAAATTAACTCTTACGTTTATGCCTTATGGAAACTGGGTAAAACCGCAAGCAAACAAACTGCTCTTCAGGCGTATCACGGACATGTTTCCTCAATTTTAAGATACGGCATAGTTCTATGGGGCAACTCTTGCTACACGAAAAAGATTCTCATTGCTCAAAAGGCATGCATTCGTGCCATATATGACGTGGACAACTTGGTTTCATGTAGACCTCTATTCAAGGAACTAAACATTTTAACTGTTCCCTGCTTATACATATATGAGATGTGTATTTTTGTTAAAAACCATCCAGAGCTGTTTCTACGTTTGTGTGATGTTTCTCGGACGCATAGCTGTAGACGTCCAAATAACTTAATAATTCCATCGAGGCAAACAGCACTGGCCTCTAAGAACAGTCATGCTATGGCTGTTAAAATATATAATAGACTACCAAATGATCTAAAGACGCTAACAAAGAATCAATTCAGACATAAACTTAAAAAGTGGCTAATCCAAAATTGTTTTTATAGTTTAAGTGAGTACTTTGACCATTAAATGTAACAATAGTAATGTATTATTGAATGAATTGAATTTTGACATTATTAATTTAACTTGACATTTTAATTTGAATATATTGTATTTTTTTTTCTTTTTGCATGCCCAGGTTGGGTGAATGTGTCCTGTTCTTTGATTTATTTTTAAGATCTTATTTCATGTACCGCATTCTTGCAAAATAAAGCTTATTCTATTCTATTCTATTATTCTATTCTATTCTATCCTAAAAATGGCAGCAAAATAAAGGTTTTAAAACATTGACGTGCATGGTTTTTAAATTAAATAAGACAATTTTAGTATGGAAAATGCAAATTCTTTAAAATTATCTATACAAAAAGGTAAATGAAATTGCCGTTTTGTACTGAACTTTGTACTTAAACCCCTTATTTTTATCTTAATTAGCGAAAAGTCTAACAAAATTATTGTGAATGTACCTACTTATTTTTGATTATTTATTTTTAATTGCCATTTGTAAAATAAAGTTGTGTTCTGTAAGGCATAATTTAATCGTGGAAGTAGTGATAGCTATGTGGCTAAATTCTTATTCTATTTTTTATCTGGTTTACTTGCCTACTTAATTAATTAGGCCAAATATATGATAGCCCAATTGCATATGAGATTGTCGATTTCTATAAGTAAATCTACATGTGATGGCATCGACTATAAATGTTGATTCTTTGTTGTCGGTTATTTGTTGAGCACTGGTAAAAAAATCTCCTAAAATAGCGTACGAATATTCAATACAAGAGATTGGAAAAAACTCTGCGCGCGTCATTATAAAGGCGAATTTTAAAATCTCTCATGAATTATTTTAACGAGAGTGATTTTTTTTTTACAAAAAGGATTGTTTTATTGTTGTTCTAATAAATAGCCAGTGAGATTTTTTTATAAATATTTCAGTATTCCAAAATCAATCAAAATGTACTTAATTTTGTTAAATTTTATTCCTAAACCTGGCGAAAGCTATGCATTAATCAACCATATTAAAAATAATTATTGAAAGAGTAGATTTCGTGAATTGCCTCTAGTATTATTATTAAATTTATTCTGTGCCTTAATGTAAGAAGCAGCTAGGTAAATAAAATACAGACCTAATAGCTGCCATGAAAAATTTGCTTATAAAAGTAAATAAAACTGTAATTAATTGTATGACGCTATACCTAAGCTATAAATTAAACTTATTTAAATAATGTAAGAGACGTAAGGCGTCGCTGTCTTTATCAACACTAGAAATATAAAAGCAGAAATGCTAGCAAATTTTACATTCTTAGCAATGAGTGTTAGTCAAACCAACACAAAAAATAGTGTAGTAGTCCAAGTGCTATAAAAACCATGTTGGTTAAACTAAGTTGGGTTATAGCATGTTTGGCGACAATTGGCAGGGGTAAGTAGCTTTTTTTAATGTTTATATCACGCAAATACAACTCAAATGGTCAACATTCTATTCGTTTGAACGCTACGCTTACTATTAAAACTTTAAAATAAGCAATAAACTATAAAATCACGTGCCGTAACTTGACAATTCCATAAAATACATCGAAGTCTGTGATTTAAATAAGTTTGCGACATGTAATATAATCATCTATTGCTCATATTTAAGCTTTAAAAGTAAGCGTAGCGTTCAAACGAATAGAAAGTTGGCCATTTGAGCAGGGGGGCTGGCCTTCAAAACTTTGTAGGTACCCACCACACTTTAAAAATTGCAATAACTTAAAAAAGTACATAAGACATATTTTCCAATTAAAAGGATTAAAAAGAGAATTCAATTTGTATAAAAAGTATTGAAAGTTGATGAAATTTCCTATGTTTTTTTTTATTTAAAATCTTTAACTTCTACAGTTAAAGAGAAATTGCAATTTCAAATGTGTAGTACCAAAGGTTTCAAAACCAAATACCTTTTTTCCTACTACGTACTCACGCGTGTCAAGATAATTCTTTAGCCCTGAACAAATTATTAATGAAAAAAGTATTGATTGTACCTACTATATCGATTATTTTTTTTATGAAAAAACTTAAATACCTACTCTTCTATTCATAGATAAACCCTTCGATTATCCGAGGGGAAACCACGAAATGCTCCTCAGACACAAAGTTGGATCATCTCAGTGATGATTGCCTTCATTAATTATAATCTTGGACGAATCTACCACATTCGTCCAAGATTATAATAGATTATCTGGATAATTTATTGGTCGTTCACTAATTTTATTTGACTTTCTATATTTTTTAGCAACGAAAAGCAATGTAAATGTAATGTACACACCAGAAAAACTTTTAGTGTAGTAAATAAAGCGATCTTTTGTATGGAGCCCCGAACATTAAATCCTCAGTCGATGAAACTTTGCAGGGATGTAATATAGTATGAACCAAAACCTATAACAATATAAATATAAAAAAAATCGGTTTGGATATTTTTTTTTTCATTTTTGATACTTTATCATACTGTAATGTTTCGTCTACTGAGGATTTACCAGTACCTTCCTTTTCTACACTATTTTGTAACATTGCATTATTGAATAACTTACAATGAGAAATATGGTCGTCATTGCTCGTGACATTTTCAACACACTTGCTCGTAAAGTGCGCGTGCAATAATATATAAAACACTAGTTGGTTATAGAACTATCTCTACAAAGTTAAAAAGGTGTTGAAAAATGTCGTATGAAACTCGTGAGCTCTTGCTTATTGCACACTCGGCTTAGTTACGCCCTCGCCTGCTGCAAAGAGAATGTAAAAAAACTATGGCCTGCTGCTCGGACCACAACCCACAGCCTTGTGTGCAGTGAGCACTGAAGAACCTAAGCTAACTTGTCTCATAATGTACTATTAACATAATCGTTTTCATAGCGGATAGACCTTGCCAGCCCCGAAGGTACACCCGTGGCGACTCGGTAGTTTGCGTGTGCAACGCCACATACTGCGATGAGCTCGTCAGGGACGAGCCAAGGAGCAACTGCTATGTCACCTATACTTCCTCTGAGGTAGGTGGCTTTAATCAAGAAACTACAAACCACTAGACTAGAGATTATAATCCACAAGCTGTCTTATTCAGAGATGTTTCACAAAACTGGGGTGCAAGACTGTTCTAACAAAACCTGGTTTAATGCTTGTAAACCAATCACAATGCACCTTTTGATCTTTGAACGGTGGGACTAAACGTTAAACTGTCACTCTGAATACGATTTGCGCTAAAATGGCGTTAGTCCGCAGTCTAACGCCATGTTAACTTTGGCCCTAGTTTAACAAACGCACTATGAATAATAAGATATTTATTTTATATTCAATTACAAAATAATGTTAAATTAAATCAAAAGTACCAGGGCAACATAACTTACAAGGAATGGAACTAGAATAATACTTTTAATTTGTATGTCAAAGTCTGGGTAATTGTAGGTTCTTCTGTAAAAGTATTTTTAAGCACTGAATTTTAAGGTAGTTAAGTCAGAGATTTCAGCTTTATTTTGGCAGGAGGCTTGTTTAAAGGGGTCATGAACTCATGACTATTTCCTAAAACATTACAAAAGTAAGTGATCTCCTAACTAACAAACCGTCCCCCTACCACACCCCGGGCACTCCATACAAGCGCCGCGTTTCTATTACACAGACACTACACAGTGACGTTTTTGCACACGGGCAGCTGTGTGCGTGAAGTCTAGGACTATTGAATTAGCACACGAACTCGTGGGGTGGGGTGAGGTAATTGATTCTGGGGCGGGGCGGAGAGTTTCCTTTCTGTACGGTAGTACTTATATCTATTCTGTGCCCCTATCTAAGTCCGTTTTCACCACACTAGTGTGCACTTAACTAGGGACTATAATTTCCCCTCTACTGAAAACTTTTTCTTCAAATACATCACCATGTTTACTTTTAATTAGCTGATGACGATATAGTGATAATACGTTGAATAACACGATCAAAATAGTCGTGAACGCAGACATACAATAGCATGACCACCTGTGTCGATAAAAAAATAAGTAAGTAGGTAGGTACCTAGGTATAGATCGCACCAATCTTTTAACTCCGTCTCCGTATGACTCAGAACACGAGGCGGTACATAATTTTTGGCGTACGGAAAATACTATTTTTCTAAAATACTATTTTCCATTCAAATTTGCAAAAAGAAATATATGGACTGCCTCGTCAACCTGAAGTTGCTTCGCGCATGCGTATGTATGTAAAGTGTATTTTGAAAATACACTCTCAGAGCGAGCTAGAAGTTTGAGTTGGAAAAAACCACAAGACCAAAATCGTAGCAGAGTTTCGTTGAGACCCTATACATACACGGGGTCTCTACGAAAGTCTACGTTTTCTACGACTACGAAATATCTCATCTCTGCTACGTTTGCTACGACTACGAAATATTTTGCTTAACAAATTCTATCGTATTATGCAGTGGTCGATGGCGCAGTGGTTTAGTGCCTGGCCCGGCGATTGCGGAGGTTAAGCAAGTTTCGCAAGGGTCGGTCATGGGATGGGTGACCATTTTTTTTTTATTTCGAGCTTCTCCGTGCTTCGGAAGGCACGTTAAGCCGTTGGTCCCGGTGCATTTGCAGTCGTTAACACCCACTAATGGGCATTAGGCCCGCGTGGTGGGTTATGGCCCATCCTTATTTACCACCCATAAGGAAGGCCTGTTCCCCAGCAGTGGGAACATCAAAAATGGCTGATGGTCAATGCCGTGGTCATGGGGGTACTACAAAGGTGCCGAAACGACGGCAAAATACGAAAATAATGTAATATTAAAAACAAATCTTTAATTTAACTGCGTTAGTACGCGTCAAAAGTGTTTTGTGTGTAAGTGTTTCACAGAAATAGAATGTCAAAGAACAACAATGTCATTAAACAGGTGATCCGAAAACGAATGCATACATTTTATATGAGATACGTAAAATATGACTTAGATTCATAAAATATGACTATATATTGCAAAGGAAATTAATAAACTATGTTCAATACTGATTTCTTCGTCGATAAACGAATAAACATAGCGAAATTTGGTTTTAGATAAATGTGTGGCAATATCTTATTTACCTGTGATAAGTGTGATTACTTGGATTATTTCTTTTTGTCACATCACAATTACTTAGAGCACAAGACACCATGGCTCCACGATACCATTATTTTAAATTCTAATTAAGATTAACTAATATTTTAAACAAACAGTGATTGCTCATTTGCTAGGCGGGACGCTAGGGGCTCTTACTGTAAAAAATGTTGGCACATGTCACTTGATCCTTTGTCTCTTTTTTACATAGACCGTGTCCGTATGATGTTAACTTCTATTTTCCACGCTTTGTTGGTGTTCTTGAGCGCAGCGAAAATTTTTCTATGTCTATGGTTTTAATTAAACGAAGATAATGTGATCCAAAAACTATCTGCCTATAAAATATTTAAATTATGTACTAATAATTACTAATTACAAAATATTTCAGGCCGGTTCCAGGTTTGTGAAAGCAACGCGTATGTTACAGCCAGCAACGGCGTTCTATAGGAAAATGTTTAACTGTGGTATGTAAACTGCTCAATTATATAAAATAGGGGCCACTTAAGGTCCAAACGAGCTTACTTTGGAAATGTTTTTTTTTTATATATACTTACAAATACAATCTGATTTTATTTGAATTTGATACGGTTCGCATAGACAACTTGCGTACTTTACTTTCTTTAGTGTATAATTTATCAAATTTTTATAAAATCAGATGTATGGAAAATATTTATAGTGGTCCCTTTTGATGAAAAAAGTAATGAAATTATAGAATGTAACCTGTCTTTAAAAAAATTCGAAGCCTTTGGAATCTACAGTACTTTTATATTGTACACAATAGCACAGAATACATAGTACAATAGGTACCTAACGAAATACTACAAGTATTATCACGTACCTATTATTCCAAAAACTATTGCTACACTTAGTTTTTTTTAGTAACTATTTATTTAGAACTTATTAGTTTGAGCGATAAAAAAATTAAGAGTTTTCTATAGAACATTAGAAGTTTTTCATACTACAGCATAAATAAAAAAAACTCTATTATATTCTTAGGTTGGTAGGTTTAATCATTAACTGCCTGTAATGTAACCTTGCATTATTATCAAAACAACTGGAAGAAGGCCTATGTCCAGCTGTGGATGTCGTAACGGCTATCAGCCATGCTTCAAAATGTTGTAAAATGGCCGTACAGCCCGCGCAGATAAAGAATGGGACTGGAAATTTCGTTTAACCGCGGTAGCCACAGTAATGTTCTGGGAGGTGACGACAAATTTAATAACTATCGCGTAAGTGGCTGACTCTGGGTGCACAGGATGGGGAGCTACTCTCTGATGCTAAATATTTTGGTCTTATTGCGTGAAGTGGTTCTTTTTACATGCATGCTCTTTGTATAAGTATGTACCTATTGACATTCTTTATCTTAGGCAATGACACCACCTTACAACTGGATACAAATACGAAGTACCAAGCAGTGGAGGGCTTCGGAGGTGCCGTCACGGACGCGGCTGGCATCAACTGGCAGAATCTGACTGACCCTCAACTGAAGCAATATCTTATAGAGTAAGTATCACTATCACTACATCACTACATTATTATAAAACAAAGTCCTTCGCCGCGTCTGTCTGTCTGTTCACGATAAACTCAAAAAGTACTGAATGGATTTTTATGCGGTTTTCACTTAATGATAGAGTGATTCCTGAGAAAGGTTTAAGTGTATAATAGGTTGAGGTTTTATGTAAATTGGATTTGTAATTTTTTATGAAATTATATGAGATCCGCAATATCTGGAAGCTTAATAATAAGAACGCGTTTCATTGCTGTATGTGGAAGTTTAATAGGTACCCAATAATCATGTAAGTTATCATGATATTTTTTTTCTTTTAGACTATACCTGGGAAACCAATAGCTACAAAGTTATTGAAGGTCAAAGTAAAAAAAAAATCATTTTTTTATGTAATCTTATTTTATTTGTTATTTCCAGATTTTTGTCTAAAGAAACATTATCAAAATTTTATGTATTTCGTAACAAACAGTGGCTTAAAAACATCATCACTCAATATATCTCATGAGCACGCACATGAACGTTACCGTTCAACTCGGCCGCACGCAGCTGTGTGTAACAAACACTCGCAGGCGCGGTCTTTGTACGCGTTACATTGCGTAATATGCAATGTTTTTAACACCAAAAATTAAAATCGTTTCCCAGCAATAATATTGAACAGAAATGGTCCTGATGATGGGCAGAATACGTAGACCTCGGCTTCGTTTAGGGTCTTGCTTGTTACACCCCGTATACGTATTATGCTCTGAATTATGAAGATATTACATTAAATAAAATATCAGCATCACTGAATAAAGCATCCAAGAAAATACCTGATTAATAAAATGTAATAATTGTACATTACTAACATTGATTTTATGAAGGTGACAAGCAGAATTCACCTGTTCATACAACTGAAAAAGTAATCATACAATTTTAATAAGCATTCTCGATACTATTAATTTATCAGTTAAGGTAAAATACAAAACTTAATCAAGGAACGGTAGTATCCTTATATCTATTCTGTAATGCAAGGACACGAGTATTAAATATAAGGTCCTTCTTAAATAGTGCACATAACTTTAAGGGGTCAATGTACTCAGGCATACAAACAACTTTTACTATGGTACCAACATTGAAAACGTGAAAATAAAATCAGCTGTTCCATACATTTTGATCTATTCGATTTTAAATTTTCTATGATACAGCTGATTTTTTTTCCCGAATAGGCATGTTGACTATTTTTTTTATTTTATGTTACATAAATTACCCGTCAAAAAAAGAAACATTGGTATAAGAATTATTTCGCTAGCATAAAAACTGCCCGAGATATCACAGTTTGAAATGCACAAAATTGGACTCACCCGAAAACGCTCCATACTAACGGCTACCAAGTAATGATGTCACGCCTTCCTACGTTGTATGCAACGCGTAGGAAATTTGTTCGGCAGCTATACTAATTACTGTGTTTATCAAAATGGTTTCTTTGACAAATTTGCTATAAATTTTACGGACTAATTAAACAAATAACTAACTTTTAACAAATTTTATACTTTTTAAATGGACTTGTCCACCCAACTTTGAAGGGTCATAAAACAAATAATACGCAATATATAAAACCAAGAGGTATACAAGCTACTCCATAAGTTTGATATGTTTACGATTTATATTAGTATTTCGTTATTTTATTCATAAGTCAACATCCCTATTCAATGTTGGAACCATAGTAAAAATTGTTTGTATGCATGAGTACATTGACCCCCTTAAAGTTATGTGCACTATTTAAAAAGGACCTTATATAATTAAATATAAAACATAGAACAAGTATGAAAGGTGCCGGATATCAGTTAATTCTGTTCTAGGTATTTATAATTAAACCAGAAAATAGCTTCTTTCTCCGCACTGGGGGCCTATTCTCGCGCACTGCGACATTTCTCGAATTCGAGATAATCTCTAATCACAAATCTCTATTGAAAATGTCACTAAAATCTCTATTGCAGCCAAAAAACTTATTCTCAGCAATTTTCGACATTACAAGTCGAAAGTCTTTGGAATCTCTACAATTTATTGACTTTTTCGAGATATTTCGAATTTGACACTGTGGCACGCGCCCGATGTCTGCCTGCAAGAAACGCAACGCTGTTTAACATTGATTACTGTTGGCTTAGTCGGTCACCCATCCCGAACCCGACCTTTTTACAAAGTTGTTTAACATATGTTATCGAAGTCTCAAACGGTCACCCATCTCATAGATACCCAGTCTTTGAAATTGTTGTTTAAATTGATTACTTCTGGCATCGTCGGTCACCCATCCCAAACCCAGCCTTATTTTTTTTTTACTTTCGTCGCATCGCAGTCACAAACGGTCACCCATCCCACACCCGGCCATTTCCTAAAATTGCTTAACATTCATCATCACAGTCCCAAATGGTCACCCATCTAGTAAATGGCAACCGCCCTCTCCAAAAGTAGTTTAACATTCGTTATTGCTGTTCCAAACGGTCACCCATCTGAGACGGGTGACCATTTTCAAAGTGGTTACCAGATGGTCACCCATCCCAAACCCAGCCTTATTTTTTTTTACTTTCGTCGCATCGCAGTCACAAACGGTCACCCATCCCACACCCGGCCATTTCCTAAAATTGCTTAACATTCATCATCACAGTCCCAAATGGTCACCCATCTAGTAAATGGCAACCGCCCTCTCCAAAAGTAGCTTAACATTCGTTATTGCTGTTCCAAACGGTCACCCATCTGAGACGGGTGACCATTTTCAAAGTGGTTACCAGATGGTCACCCATCCCAAACCCAGCCTTATTTAACTTTTTTTTCGTCGCATCGCAGTCACAAACGGTCACCCATCCCACACCCGGCCATTTCCTAAAATTGCTTAAAATTTGTCATCGCAGTCCTAAATGGTCACCTATCTAGTAACCGGCCTCTTCAAAAGTAGCTTAATATTCGTTATTGCTGTTCCAAACGGTCACCCATCTCGTACTCGGCCTTTTCAAAAGTAGCTTAACATTCGTTATTGTAGTCCCAAATGGTCACCCACCTCATAAGAAAGAGGCAATTCGACACTTCGACTAACGTAATGTTCGAGATATTCAATCTCTACTGCTATCGACCACACGTTGCATGTCGAGGGCTAGCCATCGACATATCTCTATGGTGACATTTCGAGAATACCAAAAACAGTTTTGGGTTTAAAGATATTTATTCTCATAAGAACTTACAATGTTCACTTAAAATGAGATTACATTGAATACTTACAGCTATAATTTGGCGCAGCGCAAATGCATTTTAACGTTCACAAAAACACAAGCAAAAATCAAGTGAAACCGAATCATTCACAATTTAGGTACCTTTGGGTACCTACCTAATGAAAAACGACATGTACAACACAACACACTCTCATTACGCGAAACACAGTTTTGAATAGACAAAATGGCGGATCCGCCATTTTATTTCGACATATCTCTATTCCGACATTTTGTCTATCGCGTGAGAATTGGCCCCCTGGCAGCCTCTAGGCCCGTTATATCTACATAATAATGAAATTACTTAAGCTAGCGTCATATTACGGCCGTAATAGTGGCGTATAACGTTGTCTATGTAAACAATACGGCGCGGTTTCTAACGTTACGGTGTCGCCGTATTGTTTACATAGACAACATTCAACGCCGCTATTTTACGACCGTAATATG
Organism: Agriphila tristella; assembly: GCA_928269145.1. Lineage (NCBI taxonomy): Eukaryota > Metazoa > Arthropoda > Insecta > Lepidoptera > Crambidae > Agriphila > Agriphila tristella. Next base: position 13,303,752 of record OV743445.1, read on the forward strand.
ACGGCACCGCTATTCTAGGAAACCCTAGCTTAAGGCACTTAAGGTATAAAGGTATACTTTGTTGACTAGGAACACAAAATACGCGCCCCGCTACGTACTTTGTTCTAGCTAAATATTTCGTAGCCGTAGCAAACGTAGCAGTTTCGTAGCCGCATCAGCCAGTCGTAATGTAACCCTATACGCGTCCTTGTTGGTTTTTGCCACTGTACTTGTACAGTCAACAACGAAAGTTGCTTAGCACTTTAGTACCTTGTCATAGCCACTGCTCCAAACTGTAAGACATCAGTTGTCAAAAAGGTTGCTATTCGTCAGTCACAGTACTAAAGTGTTAAGTGACTTTCGTTGCTGACTGTACTATTACTGTGCTGTGCCACTGTTATATTTACGTAGCGAAATTTTTTAACACTGTGACAAATATCTGTGTAAATGCCGCTGAAGATCAACGCTCTATGGTGTAAAAAAAACATCGGTAGAAATGAGAAAGTAAATATCAAAAGCTCACTTTTCCAAATGAAATATGAGTTTTTATTTGTTTTTCGGAGCGGCTTAGGGGGAATAATTCATAGTTAATAATCTATGAGTGTGTTGAGACCCTGAGATGTTTGAACTTGTAATTATTGCTACCTAGTAACGAGACAGTGACGGACGGCTCCTTTTGTGTCTTTTCTTGTACATACATGAACAGAACACCTGATACGACTGTAGCCAATTGAATATCACTTTTGTTAATCTTCGCTATTGCTTCGCTCTCGAAAGACGTATGAGATTGACGCAAGTTTTCGTTACAGGTTATCAAGTCAACACGCGACAGTATTATTCTTTATGTATGTTTTAAAATAACTACGCAAGTTGTTAACCGATTTTGATAATTCTTTTTATCTAAAAGAAAATAGCTTAGACCACACCTGTGTGGTTCCATAAAATTACAGCTATCTGGCTAGTAGTTTTTTCATAATCCTGAAAATTATCAATTATTTATCTTCCATTTTTACGGTATTTCAGGCATAACTTCTTTGTGTATGAACCGATTTAGATGATTCTTTTTTTGTTTGAAAGGTTATAAAAATTATCACATTGTAATATCATTGGTAATGGACCTTGAACTTCATAGAAATACAAGGGAACTCCTCAATGTCAAAAAGGATATTTGTGATTGAGATATTGGTAGGTTTATGACAATCCAAAACATACTGAACTATGGTCTTCGACGTTCTGGACTATAGTCTATAGACTTGGACTACCTACGAAGACTTTTGCCTCGGAAGTCCTTAACAACAAATAGCGTGAATTTGGAAATTGAGTTATTGAAAATATTATACAAGTTAGTGGCTCCGTGAGCTGTAGACATTAAAAAGTAGCTCAAATTGTGTGTGTTTTAAAGACAAAGTACCTGGGCGATTATTACTATTTATTGTAATATGGTGGTGTTTAGGTGATAATATTCATTGTTATCTCATACATTAACTACATTTTTTTAAACGTCTAAAAACAATAAAATATGTGATAAACTTGAACATATAAAAAAATAGAGCCACCGAGCAGGATTCGAACCCGTAACACTCGTTTCTTGCCGTCCGCGTCTTAACCCCCTGGACCAGACGGACCTCGCCTGCGGCTCGGGTGGATATATATCGTCTCGGGTAAAATGATGCGTTTTATGCACTTGTTGTACAATCTACTATACCATTGAAAATGGTTATCAAATGCAAATCGCCTGAGACGTATTTTTGGTCATAGTTCCGAGGATTTTAGGAGGATCGAGATAGGAATAGTACCAAAAGTTGAGGAATTTATTGAGACACGTGTGAACGTTTGAATTTTGAAAATCGGCTGGTAACTTTTTTTGAAATTTCGAAAAAATCGGGTTTTTTGGGGGGTGTTTGTTTACTAAATTGTGAATATTTCGAGAAAAAAACCGACTTAAGAAAAAATGAAAAAAATGGTCCTAGGGTATTAGTTTAGCTACGAAACAGCTTTTTTTTTGAAAATCGGTTTATACTTGTGACCTGTAGGTGGTCCCTTTAGATTTGGAATTGTAGAAAAACGGGTATTTCGGTATATAAAAAGTGATGTAGTTTCTATGATTATTGACCGATCGTCATGGTAAAGGTATTGAAAGATGCGGAAGCAGACGAGAAGTGCATTAGTTGATTTTTGTGATCGGTTAATAATATTTCAGCGGCGTCGAAGCAGTCAGGGGCACTTTTGTGACACGAGGCGTAGCCGAGTGTCACAATCGATCGTAAAAATAAAAAGGTACCTTAGAAAAAATATAGGATTTTGCTTTGATTTAGTTTTTTCGTAAATTTTTGTATTCATTTTCAATGCTCCGATTCTTGCGGGAACTGCGAAATCTGTGAATTTTTTATTTAATAACATGCTTTGAAGCGCTGACAAAAAAGTTTTGTTACATTTTTGATCTTTTTTCTAAATGGCTGAAATATTTCTTTTTTTACATGGCTCCTCCATTTTGTTTAATTTAGAAAAACTAGCTTGACAAAAAAATTCTATATAATTATCGAACATGCTCACAAAATTTCACGAGAATCGATTGGGAAATGCGACTGTAGAGGAGAACTAACGGACAGACGTCCGGCGGAAAGATAGACGAAAGATTTTTTGCCTAGGTACTGAAGCAGAGACGCTTGCTCGCACTTCGCGCCTGCTCTGTCGATTAAGTAAAAAAATATTTACACGCTTACATACTTAACTTACCATTATCACTAAAAAGTCGAAAAAGAAAACTTTGAAAAACCTGAAAACAAAAACAGCTTCAAAATTTAAAATCTCTAAGAGCAAGAAATAATATTCAAATCATTAGTTGCGCATATCAACACACACTTTAAACACGTTTTGAAATCAGGTGGGGCTTTTAGAATTTAAAAAAAGTTGTCTTGCAGCCCCATCTGACTGTTTTTGTTTTAAGGTTTTTAAATCTTAGCGATATCGAAGAATTTGCCAATGGGACAGTCTCGAGGGGGTTTCTCAAATTTTCATTTTAAGACAGCTAGACTCGTCTCCAAACTGACTGATTTAAGGCTTGGTCATGCGGAAACATTTGTCTCTATCTTTTTCTTTACGTGTAAAGAGTATGGAAAATAACCTCACTCCTGCACTTTTTCGATGTTTTTCGTTGTTTTTTCATCATTATCTTTTTTTAAGCACAATTATCTTTCTTGAATAAAAGTTATTGGAGCTACTTCACAGTACTTTAAAGTGTTTTTTGATGTAGAGTTCAATACGTTTCTGCTATTATTTACGCCAAAAATATGAACCTACGCAAGCGCTTTTGATGTTATTCAGATTTTTTTTCCATCATCTGTGAGGTTTATGGCCGAATACTCAAACGCTAATTAACTTTGAGGAGCTCTCAAACGTCGTCCTGTCGCATTAAATGTCAAATATATGAGAAAGACAGCATGCTGTTTGAGAGCCGCTCAAAGTTAAGTAGCGTTTGAGTATTCGGCCATTAAATACGCAGTTTAATACTTGTAGCTATAGGTAGGTACTAGAGAATCTCTTTAGCTTGTCGTATATTTTTCGTGGCTAAAACTTTACGTTTTCTGTATAACCCGCAAACCAAGTTTTCCTATTATGGACTCTTAAGAACTTCTTCCTCTCTTCTCCAGTTCATACTTCGGCAAGCATGGTCTTCAATACAACATGATCCGTGTGCCCATCGGTGGATCTGACTTTTCCACGCACCCGTACGCCTACAATGAGCTGCCTACGAACGACTACTCACTTAGCAACTTCTCTCTGGCTCCTGAGGACTACGATTATAAGGTAAGAAAAATATATAATTCTGATTCGTTCATCAGCCATTTTTAATGTCCCCACTGCTGGGGCACAGGCCTTCATTATGGGTAGATAAGGAGGACGGGCCATAATCCACCACGCGGGCCCAAAACGGATTGGTGGGTGTTAACGACTGCAAATGCAGCCGGGAACAACGGATTAACGTGCTTTCCGAAGCATGGAGGAGCTCGAGATAATACATTTTTGGTCACCCATCCCATGACCGACCCTTGCGAACGTTGCTTAACCTCTGCAATCGCTGGGCCAGGCGCTAAACCACTGCGCCACCGAGATCCTCTTATGATCACACGTAACTTATCACGTAACGTAATGTTACATGATGCCTGCGAGTACAGTCTCGAGAAAACAACTTGTCACATTATTTAATTGACGTAGTTTGGCATGGCGGGGCAGATCATAAAATTATTTTTAAAGACTCATTTTTGTTCATGTTCATTCTGATTTCCAGATTTCAATGATAAAAGAAATAATGAAGGTGGCGGAGGACCCACCGCATGTTCTGGCCACCTGCTGGTCTCCCCCTATCTGGATGAAAACCAATCAGCTATATGGTGGACAAAATCAGCTAAAACCAGAATTCTACCAGACATATGCCGACTACCATCTCAAGTAAATATCACTAAATTATATTCTTTGTACTGAAGTGGCAGTGAGCGGGACACATAGCGAGAAGAACCGATGACCGTTGGGGTGGAAAGGTTCTTGAAAGGCGACTGCGCACCGGATGACGCTCCGTGGGTAGGCCCCCGACAAGGTGGACCGACGATCTGGTGAAGGTCACGGCAAGCCGCTGGATGCGGGCAGCGCAGGACCGATCGTCGTGGAGACCCTTGGGGGAGGCCTATGCCCAGTAGTGAGTGGCGTGCGGCTGATATGATGATAATTATATTCTTTGTACATTTTGGTTTTGACTCAATTTTTTTTTTGTTATCAAGGAACAAGATCCATTAAACGACGCTTCACTGCGATGTGCTTTTGAGCTAAATACCAGATGGCCAAATTACCAGACTTATTTCAATAAATTTATGGTGTCAGGTCCTTTTTAATGCTCCCATACTTCTAGGACACAACCTTTCCTTGTGAATGGTCAAGAAGATCATATTTTATAAAGGGTAGGTAGTATTTAATCGGGTAATAATAAATTCCCATTTTCGGTATCAAAGATACTGAATATAGCGTACTTAAAAGGCCAAGCCACACAGCGGGAGTGGCGCGACGGGGCGCGACGAGACGCGACACGCCGGTCTGTGTGACGTCGTCCATAGTATCTAGTACATTACAACTGCTCAGCGTCGCGTCGCCGTCCCGTCCCGTCACGCCACGCCCGCTGTGTGGCTTGGCCCTAAAGCGGGGAATTCACTTACAGACATGTCCGCAGGCACGCCCACGGGCATGTCCGAGCGGGCAACTTTATAATTGCCAGACTTGGACGAATTAACCACTGGACGCGAAATGACAGCCATATTCGCCTTTACCCCTTAGCCACTTACTGTGACCGATAGCCTCAGTAAACGATATCGCGGTGTCAGTGTTACGCGAGAGCTCGAGGCGAAACATTGATAGAAAAAATGGGCAAATGCTCCGTATTGTACTGCAAAAATACTAGTGGAAAATCAAGAAATGTTTCTTTTCACGCGTAAGTACATTTTCAACCTATTATAGTAGCTATTTCTTCGTAAAATAAATAAAATTTGGTATGTAAACAAAATATAACACGTCATTTTAAAAAAGTACTCATTGGTAAAGTAAATGCTTCATAAATGTTGCATTTAATTTGGTTGGATTATATCAGTCACTCATTCATTTGCTTGTCATTTTTTATTAGTAAGGGGCTGTTACAAATATCGATAAATAGTATCGATGTGATTGTAAAGTGAAGGATTTTAATTTAAGTTTTATAAAAAAATTATAAGCATCTTTAATTTTAATAGAAATGGGTATGAATTGAAAATAATTTTGCAGATTCCCAGTTGATCCAGTACGAAAAAGAAAATGGGTAGAAGCAGTTCGCAGGGAGACTACATGGATACCAACCAAACACCACCGTATATGCAGCATACATTTTCAAACAGAATGCTACAATGTTAATTCGTTAAAACAAAAAAAATTGAATAAAGATTCTGTCCCGACATTGAATTTGCCTAAATTTGTAAGTACACAACACAACACACACCAACCAAACGTTTCAGCTAGGTACTTCATACTAAAAGTTAACTATTCACCAAAATAATGTTAACTTAACCAAACATTTATCTTAAAAATGTTTGCTAATGAAATTAGTGTTATTATTTACTAAGAGTACTTTATTCGGAATGAAAGGTATCCTATGTCCTTCTCTGTACCCCTGACAACGTGTGACTCCTGACAACTCGAGTTCCTCCGTGCTTCGGAAGGCACGTTAAGCCATTGGTCGCGTCCATGTTAACATCCACCAATTCCCGTCGGGTCTGCATGATGGGTTATGGATATGTCCCATCCACCCCTAAGTAAGGCCTGTGCCCCAGCAGTGGGAACATGCTTTTATTTGATTCCCGTTTTATTTAATTTAAATTAGTTCATCACCTGAATATACCATCTCCGCAGCTACAACCGGTAACGTAAATTTAACGGTATTTTTTCATACTTTCGTGTACTTTCATGTTACTTATACGTTACCGTAACATAGAAGCATTATTAACATATTATGTTACTAAGTGGCAAAATCTACGGCCTTACCCATACTCGTGATTATCGCACAATATCCTAACTAAACACCTATTGTAAACCATTTATTATGTTTTCTATGAATTTGTGAGTGCATTTTTACCAGTTTTTCATTTAAGAATTCCACAGAGTAAAAGTCGTGAAATAATTTACCAATATCCTATAAAAATTATGAAAGAACAATTTCGATGCAGTGTAATCATCTTTAATGTTAGGTTATTAATAAGTAAACGGAAACAATTATTTCAAATATAAAGTAGTAATAAATATAACAAATTAAGTCCGCTTCAATATTAATCAAACACATGAATTCAATATACTCATTAGGTTCATTCATTCATTCACTCTTTACAGTGTCGATAAAAAAATATCGACTTCTTTAAGCACTATTGTCATTATTTGACAAGTGTAATCCCCCCTCGCCCCGCAAAAATTGGTTGAACGTGATTTCATACATTTTTCTTGCGTTTCGTGTCCAGTGGTTAATTCGTCCAAGTTGCCAGACCGTCTGCGACGACGACACACATGACAGGCTTAGGAAAAACCTCTTGTAAAGTTGCCCGCTCGGACATGCCCGCAGCCCCCGCGGGCGTGCCTGCGGACATGTCTGTAAGTGAATTCCCTGCTTAAGTGGGCGACGGACTAAAGGCGACTACAGATATTGAAAATGGGCGGCTTTAAAATACTAATTGAGTTACCAGTTATTCAGAACGGGCAGTATTTTAATTATTAAGCAACCTTACGGCACACAAAACATTTAAAATTTGTGGCATATTTTTATTTAAAAAATGCGACTATCCGCTCACGCGGCCAGTACCTTGATTACGTAAAGCTGTTGCTAACAATTCTCGATTGAAATCGATTGAAAGCGCGGTTGCATTGCTGCTTTAGTTAAGATAGTTGTCACATTGGTTCTTACTAAAGCAGCGATGTAACTGCGATTTCTGTCAGAGTTGATTGCAACAAAATTACAAAATCACCCCCCAGGTCGCCGACCAAAAAGTTCGTAAAGCGGCCACGTCATTCGTCACAAATGGCGCGTTGGGTATTGTTTACAAAAACGTTATTTATGACTCTGCATCGACGGGAATGGCGTTTAAGTAATGTTTTTATACAAACAAATGAAGTATACTTTACATCTGTTAACAGTGATGCTTGGGTTTAGAGATTCTTCTATAAATAATCAGCACTCAAGTAAGAAACGAGTGATTTTTGACACTTTACGAAAATATTGACTTACTTGGTTTAAACTGCGTCTTTTGTGTACGTGTTTTATATTTATTGAAGTAAATCTAACATTAGTCAAACACTGAGCACACTTTTACATTTAATAAACCGCATAACCTCACAAAAACACACATCACAACACGACACTCGGATGACACTGAGATGACAGATTTTTTCCATATTTTTTTATTTTTTTCGACCCATGGATGTAAATTTTGCTGTGGATAGAGCGGTTCTGAATTTAATACAGAATTATTTTACCATTGAGCTAAGCCAATTTAAGCGCTATTGTAAGGGCAGAAGAACTTTAACGACCGCAAGGTCGTTTGGGTAGTAGGGTACCCATGGCCGCTTTACGGCATTTTCGATTTGGGTAGTAGGGTACCCATGGCCGCGTGACCGGCTATTAACCTAATCGCGATGGCAAAATATATTTTGAAGCTCTTATTGTGTTAGCTTAAATCAGTTACACAGTTACCAACTTGGTAAAATGGTTGCCCACTCAGTATGTATGTCACTCATTTAGAATTTTCACTGCTAACTTAATTTATTATCTCCCACATGTAGGTAGGTAGTTGGCTAGTTGCTGGTTTTACGTATTTTTTGTAATCCACAGTTTGTCTCCCGTTAGTTTATTATTTTGTCGCAAACAAAATAAACCGCTGCCGGGTTTAGTATTTAAGTATCCCATTTGCCATTAACAGTCGTCTTTATTATTTTTCCAGTCACTCAATTTAAAATATCCCTTTAATAAATACCTCTTTGTAGGTAAGTACCTACCTAGTATTTGTTTTATGCTTTATTTTTCCTCTCCCTTGTTTCTCAATGTAATAATACCTTAGTGGATAGGGATCAGTTTAAAGGTTTTGCAATCCTCAAATTATTTTGAAAAAAAGAAATATATGTAGCTTACTTCCGCAAACAATATATGCAAGATGCACCGCCCGCCCGCCCGCAAAAATATGCATGCACACCACAAAATATCAGTGCTCGGTGTTGGTTTACGCACGATCTACCGGGTTGGGGCGAAAACGTGTAGCCTAATTGGTGAAGGTGCAAGGTGTGTTGCTGTCTTGCTAAATGCAGGTTTGTGCACTCATATTTTGTGGTGTGCATGTGCATATTTTTGGGGGCGGGCGAGCGGTGCATCTTGCATGCATATATGTATTGTTTGCGGAAGTAAGCTACACTACATATATTCAAAATGGTTTGCGACTTCCGTCAAGTGACGCCTGATTCAATCAAATAATCCTCAAATTGTCATTACGCAACTAGTATACCTAAATGTAGTGCTTTATTGGCGTATCGAATTATTAACAATGGATTTCTCTTATTTTCAGTTTCCTGAAACACTACGCGAAGGAAGGTATACCGATTTGGGGCATTACCACTACAAATGAACCAATTAACGGGATGATAGATTTTGTTCAATTTAACTCTTTGGGTTGGTCTCCGCTTAAACAGGTTAACTACTCATATTAGTACATTTTCTTTAAGTTTTTTCTATCTAGGGTATTTTTAGTTACGTGCCTTTTAGGGATGAACTTACCTATTCAGTCCACTAAACTCAAGTTCTATTTTCTTTCAAAACATTGGTCGAACGAAATAGTGATATCTCGGATTTGTTACGTATTTAAGTATTTTGATTCGACCTATAAGTAAATAAAAATAAAATAATTCGACAGTCGTATAAGTTTTATGGACTAATCCTTGAAGTTTGTCTCATGGCTGAATGAAAAATAACCTTATCGATTTAAGTATCTTCATAATATTATGAAATATCAATGATGGATCTCGTCCTAGGGTAATGTAAAGCTAGGGTTTCCTAGGATAGTGGTGCAGTCATATTACGGCCGTAATATAGCGGCGTTGAATGTTGTCTATGTAAACTATATGGCGACACCGTAACGTCAGAAACCGCGCCGTACTGTTTACATAGACAACGTTCTACGCGGCCGTTATATGACGGCACCGTCATCCTACCGAAACCCTAGCTTAAGAGTATAGTTTATCTTCCTTTGTTTTAGGGTCAATGGATAGCACACAACCTGGGTCCAACTATCCGGAACTCTTCATTCGCCGACGTGAAGATACTCGTTGGTGATGACCAGAGGGCTTCCATACCATGGTGGTTTAGCATGGCAAGTTTGTCACCTAAGTATTTTACTAAAAGCAAATCTCTCGATTCCCTTGGTTAAGGCGAAGAAAGTAATGATAATACTGTTGTTAATTTGATCCAAATCGAAAGGCAACATTGAACCTAAGTTTGAACCGTGTTTTTTTCAAAGATTTAAATCGTATCTTTGGTATTTTTGCTTTATTTTTGGCATCACATGCAAAGGTAAAGATTTTGAACACTGTATTGTCACAGAGGAAATAATCACTACTAGTGGTATTGTCACCTGTTTTATGATGCTGTCATTATTATTTGACAATATTGTCTGAAAGTTAATTTTCACAAGTATATACCTTTTTGCTGCTCTTAAGTCTATTTAATTTTGGAGTTTGATGATCTTTTTCTTATACCAAATCTTTTTAGATCGATGATAACTAATTAAGAACTTACCTATGGACGATTTCTATAAAAACTGAAGAATTCTCAAGACCGGAGCTCAAGGGCGTAGCCAGGATTGTATATGAAGACAATCCTAAGTGATATTGTTTTGATTGTTGTTTTGTTGGATTTCACAAGCCAGCCTTCAAGCTTGTTAGTTTCTTAGGTCTTATAGGAAGAGTCGCAAGCTACGAAGCTCGTCAGAATTACAGTTTACCAGCGAACGACCACTCTTCTAAGGGGGGCAGCTGCCCCCCATGCCCGTACCTCGCTACGTCCATGCCGGAGCTGATTATTTCAATAGATATTATTTGAAGGATCTAATAGACCTAAGAATGCAAAGAAATTTAATAGCTTTAGTTATTTCACAGTTGGTAACAACTACTCCCGAAGCTCTGAAGTACATAGATGGAGTGGCAGTTCACTGGTATACCGACCACATCATTCCACCTGAAATACTATCCTTTATCTACGACGAATACCCGGAGAAGTTTATCCTGGCCACAGAAGCATGCGAAGGTGATTACCGAAACACAAACCATACAAAAAATATTCCTGCAACCAAAACTTTTAATATTGTTTAATTTATTGTTCATTTCAGGAGCAATGACTTGGGATAAAGATAAAGTATTACTTGGGTCGTGGGAGAGGGCGATGAACTACATCATCGATATATTGGAAGTAAGTTACGCTGAAAACACACAGTTTCGCTAAATATGCCTAGGCCACAGAATAATTATGATAGTGATACATGAAATATTCACACCACTTTTTAAATTGGTTAAGTATGATTTAAAGTTGAGAACGAACAAAATAGTATAGGCAAAACTATTAATAAGTTCAATGCCACAACAATTAGATTACCAAGGTACAATTAGATCCTTGAATACTTCATCAAATGCAAGTTGTATACGAAACTCTTTATTGTTCGCAGGATCTCAACCATAATGTGGTTGGCTGGATAGACTGGAACCTTTGTTTAAACTCGCAAGGAGGTCCCAACTGGGTAGAGAACTACGTCGACTCTCCCGTCATAGTGTTCCCGGAGAACAAAGAGTTTTTGAAGCAGCCGATGTTCTACGCACTCGGACATTTCTCAAAGTTCCTGCCCAGGGGCTCCCGCAGGATCAAAGTCACTTGCAACAAAGAGATACCAGTGGATCATGTCGCGTTTGTGACGCCACGGGATTCTGTAGTCGTTGTTTTGTATAACGAGTAAGTACGCATTGATTTCTTCAAGTTTGGAATGTTCATCTGGCCCGAAGACGATGGGTACTTATGAACAGAAATCTGCATGAGGTTAACCCACTTTTTCCAATTGAGCTACGAGTGCCCATCAACTTATAGGTATCTATACAGGGTCACTGGAAATATGACGTTTTCCTGCTAAGGGCTTATAGATGAGGTCAAAACAAATATTTTTTGTTACATAACTTTTTCTCAAAAAGTTAATAGTTTTTGAGTTAAAGGAAATTAAGTATTTTTTTACCAAAAGTACGTTTTCAGACACAAAAATTTAAAATAAGAGTTAACTGGTGCGGTTAAAAGTACTAGCTTTTTTATTAATTTTAATAAAAAGCTTTTGCGCTTGTAAAGAAATCAGTGGACTGTATGATTTGGAAAATTTGAAAGACGATAAGGGTATTAAAGTCAGCTAATAGTCCACGTATAAAATTATCATACGGCAAAGGCACTTGTTCCAACTATTGAGATGGAATCCAGCTGTTTTAGGTATTTTGAAGGGGAAAGGATACAGCTGAAAATTAAGGAAAAAATACATGCACTTACGTGCTCGTAGAATAGCTTCAGTCCTGGATACACGTGGCAGCAGCCTTTTTCCAAGTGTCCATTCGACGTAGCTAAAGCTTCATTTAATACACCAATCAATTCGTAGATATTGCAGACACCACATAAATCACTGCTATGCTAAAAGTACTTGCGAAAATATCAAAATTGTCCAAAATTGTAGGGAAGGTTACACGCCGTAGTTCGTTGCGACCGAACAGGCAGAGAGAGAATGTTTTTTAATTGGCGCTGACGTTGAATAGCAAGCGCGCACCCATCTAGATGTGCATATATAGGTAAGGAAGAAGGGATGGATAGCCGTTACAAGTGCGACAAATTAATTATGAAATAAAAAACTTATAACAATAACCAACAATGAACCAACAAACCGGAATCGAATGAGTAGTTACTCATTCGATTCCGATTTTTTTTTATTATTTTAGGATAGAAAACACTCTCCCTCGTATCTATAGACGAGTATAAGCCATTACTTGAGTATAAGTCATTACTTAAGTCGCCGTTTTTATACAATAAACAAGAATTTGAATGAAGTAAGAACTGTCAAAAGTAAGAATACTCGGCTAAGAAATTACTTGAGAACATTCTCATTGAGAAAGAAAATATATTTAATAGTCAAGTAAAAGGCATTACACACTTGAGAAAAGTAACAAGTAATACTATAGACTTACAATCATAGTAGGTTGGCAGCAATGCCATTCTACATTCCGTGTTCAATTTGAAGTTGTAACATTTAAAACTAATTTTAAGTAAAAACTTGGTATTATATCCTATTAAATAATATTAAAATAATAAAAAATTATCGTTAATGCTTTTTGTATAGTGTGACTGGTCAGATGTTTGGAAATAAAAGAAACGAAGAGTTTATTTCATTATAAGTTTGCGTAGAAAGAAACGAAACTGTCATGTCAGTCATGTCAATGGGTGCATTCTTACAGACTAACCGCTGAGTCATCGATCGCCATAGAGTACCTACATTTTACTATCCCCGCCAATTGCTAATGCGCAGGAACCTTGTCACATTAACATCTACGTTAACGTCATCCGTAACTAAAAATGTCATTAAACAAGATTATTCTAATAGGTTAAAATATTATCATTAATTATTAAATTATTATTTTCAGTAAGATATGGTCTAGGCATATAAACATTTTACAATTGTTTTCCGTTATTCGTTTCGTCTTTATCACGAAAATAAATTTGGGTACTCTGGATTCAATTGTAGAAATATTATTTTCTACTTCTTTCAATGGATCGGTAGTGATATTATCCAAACCTGCAAATAAGGTATCTATATCTTCCATTATTCTGATACGAAAACTGATTTATTTCACTCAAAATATAATCATAGGCCGACAGACAGTTGTCGAAATAACCTATAAATGTACTGAAAATACTGATAGCTGAGCATTCTACGTTTCTCAAGTAATGCAATTGGCGACTAATTCTTAGCCGAGAATTCTTACTTTTGACAGTTCTTACCATTCAAATTCTTGTTTATTGTATAAAAACGGCGACTTAAGTAATGACTTATACTCAAGTAATGGCTTATACTCGTCTATAGATACGGGGGTAATTCTTATGGCTTAATGAAGTAATTGCTAAGTAACAAGTAATGACTTGTTTATTAGATACGAGGGTTACCCTCGTATCTATAAACAAGTCATTACTTGTTACTTAGCAATTACTTCATTAAGCCATTACTTGAGAACATTCTCATTGAGAAAAAATATATATTTAATAGTCAAGTAAAAGGCATTACTTACTTGAGAAAAGTAACAAGTAATACTTTTAACTTACAATCATATTAGGTTGGCAGCAATGCCATTGTACATTCCGTGTGATTCTGTGTTCAATTTGAAGTTGTAACATTTAAAACTAATTTTAAGTGAAAACTTGGTATTATATCCTATTAAATAATATTAAAATAATAAACATTTATCGTTAATGCTTTTTGTATAGTGTGACTGGTCAGATGTTTGGAAATAAAAGAAACGAAGAGTTTATTTTATTATAAGTTTGCGTAGAAAGAAACGAAACTGTCATGTCAGTCATGTCAATGGGTGCATTCTTACAGACTAACCGCTGAGTCATCGATCGCCATAGAGTACATTTTACTATCCCCGCCAATTGCTAATGCGCAGGAACCTTGTCACATTAACATCTACGTTAACGTCATCCGTAACTAAAAATGTCATGAAACAAGATTATTCTAATAGCTAAAATATTATCATTAATTATTAAATTATTATTTTCAGTAAGATAGGGTCTAGGTATAGTATTAAACATTTTACAATTGTTTTTCGTTATTCGTTTCGTCTTTATCACGAAAATAAATTTTGGATACTCTGGATTCAATTATAGAAATATTATTTTCTACTTCTTCCAATGGATCGGTAGTGATATTATCAAAACCTGCAAATAATGTATCTATATCTTCCATTATTCTGATACGAAAACTGATTAATTTCACTCAAAAATAATATCATAGGCCGACAGACAGTTGACGAAATAACCTATAAATGTACTGAAAATACTGATAGCTGAGCATTCTACGTTTTTCAAGTAATGCAATTGGCGACTAATTCTTAGCCGAGTATTCTTACTTTTGACAGTTCTTACTTCATTCAAATTCTTGTTTATTGTATAAAAACGGCGACTTAAGTAATGACTTATACTCAAGTAATGGCTTATACTCGTCTATAGATACGAGGGTAAGTCACCAATTGCATTACTTGAGAAACGTAGAATGCTCAGCTATCAGTATTTTCAGTACATTTATAGGTTATTTCGTCAACTGTCTGTCGGCCTATGATATTATTTTTGAGTGAAATTAATCAGTTTTCGCATCAAAATAATAAAGGATATAGATTAGATACCTTATTTGCAGGTTTGGATAATATCACTACCGATCCATTGGAAGAAGTAGAAAATCATATTTCTATAATTGAATCCAGAGTATCCAAAATTTATTTTCGTGATAAAGACGATACGAATAAGTATTGTAAAATGTTTATATACCTAGACCCTTTCTTACTGAAAATAATAATTTAATAATTAATGATAATATTTTAACTATTAGAATAAAGTTGTTTCATGACATTTTTAGTGATGACGTTAACGTAGATGTTAATGTGACAAGGTTCCTGCGCATTAGCAATTGGCGGGGATAGTAAAATGTACTCTATGGCGATCGATGACTCAGCGGTTAGTCTGTAAGAATGCAGCCATTGACATGACGTTTCGTTTCTTTCTACGCAAACTTATAATGAAATAAACTTTTCGTTTCTTTTATTTCCAAACATCTGACCAGTCACACTACACAAAAAGCATTAACGATAAATGTTTATTATTTTAATATTATTTAATAGGATATAATACCAAGTTTTCACTAAAAATTAGTTTTAAATGTTACAACTTCAAATTGAACACGGAATGTAGAATGGCATTGCTGCCAACCTAATATGATTGTAAGTTAAAAGTATTACTTGGTAATGCCTTTTACTTGACTATTAACCCTCGTATCTATAAACAAGTCATTACTTGTTACTTAGCCATTACTTCATTAAGCCATTACTTGAGAACATTCTCATTGAGAAAAAAAATATATTTAATAGTCAAGTAAAAGGCATTACTTACTTGAGAAAAGTAACAAGTAATACTTTTGACTTACAATCATATTAGGTTGGCAGCAATGCCATTCTACATTCTGTGTTCAATTTGAAGTTGTAACATTTAAAACTAATTTTAAGTGAAAACTTGGTATTATATCCTATTAAATAATATTAAAATAATAAACATTTATCGTTAATGCTTTTTGTATAGTGTGACTGGTCAGATGTTTGGAAATAAAAGAAACGAAGAGTTTATTTCATTATAAGTTTGCGTAGAAAGAAACGAAACAGTCATGTCAATGGCTGCATTCTTACAGACTAACCGCTGAGTCATCGATCGCCATAGAGTACATTTTACTATCCCCGCCAATTGCTAATGCGCAGGAACCTTGTCACATTAACATCTACGTTAACGTCATCATCCGTAACTAAAAATGTCATGAAACAAGATTATTCTAATAGTTAAAATATTATCATTAATTATTAAATTATTATTTTCATTAAGATAGGGATATAAACATTTTACAATTCTTATTCGTTTCGTCTTTATCACGAAAATAAATTTTGGATACTCTGGATTCAATTATAGAAATATGATTTTCTACTTCTTCCAATGGATCGGTAGTGATATTATCCAAACCTGGAAATAAGGTATCTAATCTATATCTTTCATTATTTTGATGCGAAAACTGATTAATTTCACTCAAAAATAATATCATAGGCCGACAGACAGTTGACGAAATAACCTATAAATGTACTGAAAATACTGATAGCTGAGCATTCTACGTTTCTCAAGTAATGCAATTGGTGACTAATTCTTAGCCGAGTA
This sequence comes from Agriphila tristella, assembly GCA_928269145.1. Taxonomy (NCBI): domain Eukaryota; kingdom Metazoa; phylum Arthropoda; class Insecta; order Lepidoptera; family Crambidae; genus Agriphila; species Agriphila tristella. The sequence continues at coordinate 13,320,301 of OV743445.1, forward strand.
TTCTTACTTTTGACAGTTCTTACTTCATTCAAATTCTTGTTTATTGTATAAAAACGGTGACTTAAGTAATGACTTATACTCAAGTAATGGCTTATACTCGTCTATAGATACGAGGGTAAATTTTTTTTTTTTTCTCAATGAGAATGTTCTCAAGTAATGGCTTAATGAAGTAGGTAATGGCTAAGTAACAAGTAATGACTTGTTTATAGATACGAGGGAGTGTTGATAATTAATAAAAATAATACAAAAATACAGGTGTACAAAAATCAATCCTTAAAAGCATTTTTTATTTTGATTTTTTCAGTTCTTTTAGAAGCGGTAGCAAATATCTTTAAAAATTTCCTAGTAACTAAACGTGCATAATATTTTAGAAACATCACCATCTATTCAGCTTTCAGTTGAGGTATAAAACTTAATAATAACTTAAATAAAAAATTAGAAATTAAGACTTAAGTAAATTGCAGTCCCATATCATGTACCAAAAATTTCCTAATTCGAGCGCTTCGGAGGTGGCCGTATCATCCTACTTATATCATAAATGTGAAAATTTGCTTGTTTGGATGATCGTTAATCAATCACGCAAAACGGCTGAACGGATTTGGATGAAAAATGGCACACAGATAGTTTAAAATCCGGATTAATACATAGGAGGATATTATTATCTTGGTTAAAGGATCCCTAGGGATTTTCTCGAATGTAAACGCGGATGAAGTCGCAGGCGGAAGCTAGTTTGACATAAATGGTCGTGCTTACTAAAAATACTTTCGTCCGAGTGAGTTTCGAGACAGGATTATTTTTCGCCGATGAGTTAAAATTTTTACAGACGGCATCAAAAATAACCATGCATATCAGCCATTTTTGATGCCTTTATGCCATGCCTTCCTTTTGGCTTGTGGATGGATAGAGCGGATGGGCCATAATCCACCACATGGACCCAATTTAGATTGGTCAGTGTTCCATTACGTATCTTTGTTGCAATCAACTCTGACAGAAATTGCAGTTACATCGCTGCTTTAGTAAGAACCAATATGACAACTATCTTAACTTAAGCAGCAATGCAACTGCGCTTTCAATCGATTTCAATCGAGAATAGGGAATATGCATCAACATTTTTTTTATCAAAATCAAAAGTATAATGCGTGAGAAATCAACTGTAATATTAAAACTTTTTTCTTGCGTTTTTTTCTCGTGATATAGTACCTGAAGTTAGCACGCAGCAGCAACCGCCGAAAACGCTCCATACAAAACGGACATGATATATGACGTCACATATCACGTTACAGGCGCGCGTTTACTATGGAGCTAGCCAAGAATTTTCGATTATTTTCAATTATCTCCCTAAATTATGCGTTTATGTACATATGTGTCGTACAAAAAATAATTTCTTATTGGATATTCTATCTGACTTTTAAGTTCATTATATTCGAAAGTGAAAAAAAAAATATCGTTATTTTTCCCTGATTTCATCGTGTGATAAATAGTTATTTGTTATACAAGTGACCAAAATCAAATTGTGCTGCGAGTGGCGACTTTAAATCACGAACTAGCGAAGTAGTCTAGAATTGAATCACGAGCGTAGCGAGTGATTCTAATATAGACTACTGAGCACAGTGAGTGATTTAAAGGCACGAGGCAGAACAACATTTTGGTCTCGTGTAAAACATACAACTTTTCACCTCGACCAGCGAGAAAATTTTCACGTGACTTTCCTGGTAAAAAAGCTTAATTCAGCATTAGAAACTTGTTCACTTAACTCTTTTGGAGTTAGACAACTATCTTCATCGTTGGACGCATTCATTTTTGTAATTTATCACAAAAATAATTCAATCAAACCTATGCTGAAAAATTTTATTCAAAGAGTCAGTAAAGTAGATTCCCGTCGTTTTGATTACATTGCGTTGTGTTTTTATCTTATTCATTAATATTCCGTCTAATTTATTTATTTATAATCATAAAACATATAATTTGTTAATAAATTTCATTAATTTTTCTTATTTCATATTTGTTTCATACATATGTGACCTCATTACCTACATACTCTTTATTTCGAATTATCAACCTTCTTTTTTAACAATCCTTATTTAAAACTCCTTGGTATATCCGTGCATTTTATTTTTTTACTTTTTAATCCGTGTATGACACTATAAAGCACTCTATCTATCCTTTTCTCACATATCAATTTTACAAGTGTCATCCTTGTCACTTTAGTTGTTTTTTCTTTATTATTTTAAAAGTTGGTGTTAGAAATTAAAAAAGCACTTTATCTCACGCTCGCAGCAAAAAACGATTTTGCTGCGAGTTTTTACGCGCCAAATGCACCTGTTTCGTGCTGGAGAGATGAAAACAAAATTATACATTTTTTTTCCTGTTCCATCATGTTTTTATACGTGTTCGAAGCGATCAAGCTCAAATTTATCAAAATCGGTGACTTATGCATATATTCTCTATTGTTAGCAACAGACTTACGTGATAGGGTCAGGTATAGGTGATTCACGCAATTGTTGATTCGTTACACGTTACAAGGGCAGGGTGTTTAAATTTAACTTTTATTTTACAGTGGTGAGCCAACAAAATTAACATTACAATTGGGCCAAAAGTTGGCGCCAGTCTCGATGGAAGCAAATTCCGTGGTCACCGTCGAGCTTCCTCTCTGCACTCAAGAAAGCTACTAATAAATGAAAGCTACTATTAACCACAGCAAATAAACAGTTTACAATAAAGTTTTTTTTATTTCTACACTAATGAAAGCGACGCATATATTTGTAACATTAAACACATTAAGTATAACAAATATAGGCGACATGATCCTCACATTGATTGATAGGACAGGGTATATGTATTTACATTACATAAATCGATGGTCTAGAAGACAAACATGCTAATTACAGATTTACCAATTTTTCAGGAGGACTGTTTTTATAAATTCTAAACTTCTAGATACTATCTTAAAACTATGCATAGAAACTGTGTAAATACTGCCTATACTTAGTTAGGCTTACGGTATTTATTTATCTGTATACTTATTTATCATGTACATTAATACAGTTTAGGCAGACGGAATTATGGAATTTGGATAACTGGAAGTTAAAAACGCTTTTGATATTTTCATATTTTAAAATTTTACCCATCGCCATTTAATTTTGTTATTGTTAGTGAGTAATTACCAAAATAGAATTCATTCATTATGGTCACAAAACTTCCTCGTATTTTGTTTTGTTATACAAATAATTGATGGGTCTAACTAGTCAAGTCAAAATAATGACTAGCTCGACATATTCATTAATAAGCCTTGGCCAAAGTTCGTCACATTTCCCCTCTCTCTTTAGAGAGCTATTGAAAATTACTGCAAGAGTTATCTTAAGGTCCTTCTCTCAATATGATAGAGTATTTAGGGTGTACATGAGTTAGCACTTACTCCCAGCGCCAGGAAGTGGAACACCTGGCGTCAGCACGCTTCCAAATGTGTAGCATTTCGACATGCTCTACAAGAGTTATCTCAAGGTTCAAATTTGACAGTATGGTAGAGCATGTCGAAATGCTACACACTTAGAAGCGTGCTGACGCCAGGTGTTCCACTTCCTGGCGCTGGGAGGAGGTGCTGACTCATGAACACCCTAAACACTCTATTATATTGAGAGAAGGACCTTGAGATAACTCTTGCAGTAATTTTCAATAGCTCTCTAACTGGTTATTTCTTTACTTAATTGTTTATACACTTTAATATCAGAAGCTTAGGGTATTAGTTACATTAGGTAGGCACCTACTTAAAGCATAAAAAGTTTTAATCTTTCTTTCAAAGGTTTCAGACATTTAAGTACCAGATGTCATACGTGCATGAATGTTCATTTCAAAGAAGGGGGAATCATGATAAATATAAGTAGTGCGCCAGCCCCCCTAGCATGACCGACGAAACACGATAATATCGTGTGATATATCGTTTTATCGACACCCAACTGTCAAAATCCATTGTCTTTTGACAGTTAAACGTGATAAATCGCTAAATCATACTGTGTTTCGGTGGTTATGCTAAGGGGGCTTGTATCTAGCTTTCCAAGAGGAAGTCACGTGGGTCCGCTGTCGGTCGGTATTGAAAATTACGTTCAATCAACTGTTTCATTTGCTAAGAAACAAATCACAGACAGTGACAGAAAAAAAATTCACAGATTTTACAGTCCCTGCAAGAATCGGAGCATTGAAAATGAACAAAAAAATTTACGAATTAAACCAAAATCAAATCAAATGCAAAGTCCTATTATATTTTTAAAGTTACCTAGGTACTTAGTACCTACCTATTTATTTTTACGATTGTGACACTCGGCTCCGCCTCGTGTCACAAAAGCACCTGCTGACTGCCTCGACGCAGCCGAAAAAATATTAACTAATTTTCAAAATTCCAACGAATGCACTTTTCGTCTGCTTCTGCATCTTTTAACACTATTACCATGACGATCGGTCAATAATCATAGAAGCTACATCACTTTTTATGTACGGAAACAGCCGTTTTTCTACAATTCCAAATCTAAAGGGACCACCTACAGGTCACAATTATACACCGATTTTCAAAATTATTTCGCTATTTGATAGCTAAACTAATACCCTAGGACTTTTTTTTTCATTTTTTCTTAAGTCGGTTTTTTTTCCAAAATATTTACAATTTAGTAAACAAACATCACTCGGAATTTTTGGAATTTCGCAAAATTCCAAAAAAAGTTACCAGTAGATTTTCAAAATTTAAACGTTCACATGTGTCTCGATAAATTCCTCAACTTTTGGTACTATTTTCATTTCGATCCTCCCAAAATCCTCGGAGCTATGGCCAAAAATACGTCTCAGGCGATTTGCATCTGATAACCATTTTCAATGGTAAAATTATTCATTCTGTGCTTGTTACGATCATGGATTTAGTACTTCCGTTTGGTAGTTACGATAGAGTTGCCCAACTGGATATGGACATAAGTAAGTTAGTGTTTCCCGGAATGCCAGACCTAGGAGGCATCTAACTAGTGGTTGTAGTGTAACTGAATGACGATGAGATAGAATTACAATAGATATAATAAGTATAACGATGTTTCCTCCCTACAAAGCGCATTGTTAAAAGTGAGGCAAATAAAATTGAACCAAATTGGCTTTTTCAGATTTTTTATCATATCATATAGGAGCTCGGTGGCGCAGTGGTTTAGCGCCTGGCCCAGCGATTGCGGAGATTAGGCAACGTTCGCAAGGGTCGGTCATGGGATGGGTAACCAAAAATTTATTATCTCGAATTCCTCCGTGCTTCGGAAGGCACGTTAAGCCGTTGGTCCAGGCTGCATTTGCAGTCGTTAACACCCAACAAACCGCATTGGGCCCTCATGGTGGGTTATCATGGCCCGTCCTCCTTATCCACCCATAAGCAAGGCCTGTGCCCCAGCAGTGGGGACATTAAAAATGGCTGATGATCGAAAATTACCCTGGTTGGCCGAGACGGTCCATTACTCTCCTGTTTCAATGACCGGCATTTTTAATTTGACTTTTTGTTTTAGATGGCCCTGCCAAAAAATACTAATTTCTCCAGATTTAAAAGTCTACAGTTATAAAAAAATACTTTTTGAAAGCTAATAATATCACCTATCAAGTAAAAAAATTAATTATGTAAACTTTAAACTTTAATACCTACGTCGTCCTAAAAAATTACTAAAGTAATTTTTAATCCAAAATGAGTGTTTTTTTGCTTTTGTTTTCACAGTTCTCAAAACAGGAGGACTTTAATGTGCAGTTTTTTTGGACTTTTATATAATACACAAACGACATAAAATTATTGCTTTGACTTGCGACTTGCGAAAGTCCGTTTGTTTGTTACGCCTTCACGTCGTAACTACTGAATCGATCATCATGAAATTTTGCAAACACGTTGTTAGGGGTGTAGAAAAGGACAAAGGGCACCTTTCATCCAGAAAAAACGTACAATTCCCGAGTGATAGCAAAAAAACTGTCCACTGCAGACGAAGCCGCGGGTGGCCGCTAGTTGAACCATAAAAGCAAGTATTTACAAGTTTTGAATTTAGAACATTTTCGAAAATTAACATTTAGTGCTTGTAGTTAGTGTCATAGTTACTTTAAGATGTGCCGTTGTCGGGAATATTTTAGGGTCGGGAATTTTCCCAATCTTGCCGGGAATATTCCTACCCTATAAGGCAATATTCCCAGCAAAAGTCATATTGCCACTATTTCTAACATCAAAACATATTTTGTGTGAGTCAAATAAATACAAAATCTTTTTGAATATTTTAAACACTTTTTTTTACACTTGTAAAATAAAGTTGTGTTCTGTAAGGCTATATAAGGAATAGATATATTAATGTATGATAGCCCAATTGCATATCGACGGTCAGAAACTCAATTGGCGTAAGAGACAAAGTATAGGTTTTCAGGAGGAGCAAAAAAACAAAACAAAAAATTTCAATACTGTATAACTTTTTTATTTCTTAAGCTATTTAGATGATGTCTTTGACAAAAATACTTGAAATTGAATCCTCTTTTATTAAAAACTTCAATCTAAAATCTAAAATAACTGATTACAGAAATAGTGACCCTTACTTCTGTTTGAATTTGGTAATTGGTCCCTTACATCCACAAATAAATTTTAACTGACTGGTTGTAAAGGTCAATATAATATTGCTAATTAGAAAATTAAAGTAGTAAGTAACTTCTAATAATAAAAAAATGATGTAAATGTTAAATTTTCTGCAATATTTTTTGGCAATTATGATTGATTACTTAACGTTTAATTTGAAAATTAAAGATCCTGAAACTTGTTTTAGTTATTAACTAAAACAAGGTTCAGTATCTTTCATTTTCAAATTACTTCTAGTAATGAAAAAAATCTTTAAAGTTTTAAAGTTAAAGAATATCATAGTAATACACCAGTATCGATATTTTTTTATTACCCATGACATTTTGGCCTTAACGAATTAAGTACTAAGTTTTATTTTTAAATTAATAAGACTGATTGAGTTATAATAATTAGGTGAGTTATTCATTATTGTCATTTTCGGTTTCTTCCTCATGAAAGCAGAATCACAGATTATATAAATAGCACTAACGTGCCGAATAAAACACACAGACCACTGTGACACTGTGACACATAACATAACTCGCTGGCCAGACTCTTAGAAGTTGATGTAAAACTTTCTAAAATGGGCTAAAACACGTATTTGCCTGTAAAAAATCCCGTAACCTATTACGTTAAATTCGTTTAGGCGCTTTTGGTCCACTTCTCATTTGGTCCACTTGCCGAAAAAACGTCCACTTCGCATTTGGTCCATTTCGCGGAACGTCCATTTCGCATTTGGTCCATTTCGCAGAACGTCCACTTCGCATTTGGTCCACTTTCTCAAATCGTATTATATAAAAAAGTGAAAATATATTAGTTAATATCCTCCATATTTATGTGTTCCTGGTACTTTTGTGACTTACTAAAAAGAAAAAATATATCAAAAAGCAATATAAGTTATTATGTGAAAGTTGACCAAATGCGAAATGAACGTTCTGACCAAATGAGAAATGGACGTTCTGCGAAATGGACTAAATGCGAAATGGACGTTCTGCGAAATGGACCAAATGAGAAATGGACCAAGTGGACAAATTGAGAAATGGACCAAATGCGCCTAAACGATAAAAATATGTTTTGCAAGCAAATAACAGTTGCGCTACTTGCGTAATACGAGAAAAACTGTAAAAATTTGCAGCTCAGTTAAAAAACTATGGGCTTTTGACATTACTTGCTACTATCATTTTGAAAGTATATTAAATTTGAAACGATTAAAGCCAAACCACAGCTCCGTATGTCTAATATTTTAGAAAAATGTATACTCACCGGCACATCTAACCGCCCACACCGTTATATTCATATAAATTGCTCATTTCACAGTCCCATAAATAAAAAAAAAATGTGCATTTCTGCTATGATTTGTATGTTGTCAGGTGCTCATTTTTCAAATAAAAATATCAAATAAGTATATACACCTCTAAATTTCCCTAAAAATGCAGTAAAGCAATGCATAATTTAATTCCATATATCATTGTATAGAACGAGTAAATTGGTTTTCCTTTTCCTCTTTTTGGATAAATTGAGAGGTGTCTAAACTTATTTAACATTGTTATTGGAAAAAGGAGCACCTGACTAATCCATCAACATACAAACCATCGGAGAAATGCACAACCTTTTTTTATTTATGACAGTGTGAAATGAGCATGTTTGTATGAAAATAACGGTGTGAGCGATTTGATGTGACGGTGAGTACACATTTTTCTAACATCATATCTCAAAAATTATTAGACATACGGGGCTATGGGTTGGTTCAATTGTTCCTTCAAAATGATAGTAGCAACTAATGTCAAAAGCCCACAGTTTTTGAATTGAACTGCAAATACTGATTTTTTTTATTGCAGTTTTTCTCGTATTTCGCAGGTAGCACAACTTTTATTTGCTTGCAAAACGTAGTTTTACACTCCCCTAAGGGGTCCAAATAACATACCAAAAATGAAGCTTTACATCGCGTTTTGCGTTTTTGGGAAAGGATCATGCCACATTCTGGGCCATGATGCGCATTAACCATACATATCTGTGACAGACTCATTTCATGTCAAAAAGGGGTAGATAACAAAATGTCATATAGTAGGAAAAAGTCAAACAATTATAACCCCAAACGGCTCCTTGAGATTTCTCTTTTTTCCCGCATTATATTTAAATGATATTCTTCCCACGCAATCACTATAAAATATCTATAGTATTTTGGTAATTTCATCAAAGCGCATCATGGCCTAGCTTGTATAGTAAAATCGGCATAATCCTTTATTTGTAAGATTTTACTGGCCTATAATAATTGTGATTATTTTAACTTTTTTAAATTAAGTTCTTGATATATACAGCGTAGGTATGTAGTCAAAAAGGTTAATTTTATGTCATGTATACTTATACCTTATTTTGCCTTATTTTGTTAGTGTAGGTAATAAATAGCTGAAATGTAAAATAGGTAAGGTAATAATTTTGTATATATTGTAAAATATATGATTTGTATCGATGAAGTGGCGTAACGTAGTTATATAAATTAAACTTCCATGATGTAAGGAAAAAAAGGAAGCTTTAAGGTACAATTGTTGAAGTATAATTATAAGCTGGAGTAGCGTAAAGTACACTTATTTAATTTTGTATATGTTGTAAGGAACTAACATTGGATACATGAAGTGGCGTAACGTAGGTATGTAAATTTAACTTTCATGGTGTAAGGGACAAAAAGGAAACTTTAAGGTACTTACGCCTTATTTTATAAAAATATAATAAAAAGCTGAAGTGGCGTAAAGTACACTTATTGAATGTTGTATATGTTGTAAAGGACAGAAGGGAAACACCAAGCTCCTTAAATCAGCATTTTAGCTACATTTTGGTAATTACGTTAAAAATTAAATAAAATTTTTGAATTCAGTGTACTTTACGTCACAACATTGAAAATTACCATAAAAATATTGTAGGGCGTAACGTAAAGGACTTATTTGAAGATATTGCTAAAAACTAAATATACAGAACGATAGAGGAGAAAATTTTAAGTAGAATGGTGCAATAAAAAAAAATTTGCCCTATATCCCTTACGCCAATTGAGTTTCTGACCGTCGATATGTGATTGTCGATTTCTATAAGTAAGTAAATCTACATGCAAATGGCATTGATTATAAAATGTTGATTCTTTGTTGTCGGTTATTTGTTGAGCATTGGTAAAAGAAAATCTTTTTGATACAACGTACGTTTCTGATTTTATTTTAAGAATAATATTCAATACAAATGATCGAGAAAACTCTGCGCGAGTCAGGCGAATATTGAAAATTCCCCATAAATTATTATAACGAGAGTGATATGATTTTTTTTATAAAAAGGATGGTCTTTATATTGTTCTAATATAATGCAGGGTTATTGGTAAAACACCAGCAATCTCGCAAGAGTAGATTACTAACATCATAAACAACAACATTTGTTCTACGACTTTTATCATAACTCAATACATTCACCAAAAATGAATTTACAAATTTTTATTGTCCCGTTCGACCCTTTTTACGTCTATGGATGGCGGCGTGGCGGGCGGTGGGGCAGGCGGGTCGCACGCACGCGCTCCGTGCGCCGCGCGTAGAGTTATGAACATACGAACGGTAAATTAAAAGGATTTTTTTTTGTATGAAAGTAAAAACTAACGAATTATCAAAAGTCGTAGAACAAATGTTGTTGTTTATGATGTTGGTAATCTACTCCTGCGAGGTTGTTGGTGTTTTACAAATAAACCTGTATAGCCGGTTAGATTTAAAATAAATGTTTCAGTAAGTAAGGGAGACGTACCAAATATTGGATACGTGCCCAATACTGGATACATCAATATCTAGAAAAGTAAACCATTGCCATCTATTGTAACAGTCTAAAACTACTTCATCAGTGTTTAATCTCAATGCTTTCTCCGACAACAGCGCCATAACTAGCTCCAGTCGGCTGTCAAAATTCAAAGTGTGTTTTTCGTTTATCGAACTAATTTTGATATAGTGTTACAAAGTGTGGTAAACAACAGTAAATGCATTTATTTGTTGTTATAGGGATACCTATTAACTAGGCACATAGTTAATTAACGCTTTTTCTTGATAATTTTGGTAGGTAAAGAGTTCGAGAACATTTTAGTAAATGTAGGTACTTAGCTCAATACTGGATACCGTGCTACCCCAATACTGGTTATCCAGTATTGGGATACATATAAATTAGTATGTACCTACTTGTAGTTATTGAACTTAACTTACAACTTATCGATGGGCTTATGAAGTTTGTGCTGGGCTTAATCCAGATTTAATAGACTATGTTTGTGAACACGCCCCACGGGTTGATTTACCTTATTTGTAGTGTCTGTGTATTTCTTATACTGGATATCCCATATTGAGTATTATGTATCCAATATTGGATATCCAATATTAAGAATACCTACTGTCCAATATAGGGTACATAAAATTGTGTCGTTGACTTCTGACATTTTTTAGAAAAATAATATTTGCAGATTATTAGTGTAGCTAGATGTTTATTTCTTTTTAGGATGCTAAGATGATTACATGCTTATCTCTATGAGTGTAACAAACAAATGTTTTTTACTAACTATGTTGGTTATTTTTCCGGTTTTCAAAAAGTATCCAGTATTTGGTACGTCTCCCCTATTCCAAAAATCTATCTCAAAATGTACAAAATTTCGTTAAATTTGGTTTCTAAAGCTGACGAAAACAATAATGAACCATATTGTAAGAGAGTGAAAGAGTAAATTTCGTGAACTTCCTTGCATTCATGTAGATGCAGCTAGGTAAATAAAATGCAGACTCAATAGCTGCCATGAAAAATTGGAAATACTTAAATAAAACTTTCATTAATAATGTATGACGCTACGCTATAAGCTATAAATTAAACTTATTTAAATATGAAAGAGACGTGAGGCATTGCACTCATCAACACTAGAAATATAAAAGCAGAAATGCTTGCTATTTTTACGTTCTTAGCAACGAGTCTTAGTCAAATCAACACATAAAAAATTGTGTTGTAAGTACATAGTCCAAGTGCTATAAAAAACCATGTTGGTTAAACTAAGTTTAGTTATAGCATGTTTGTTGACAATTGGCAGCGGTAAGAAACTTTTTTTAATGTTTTAAACTTTTCGATTTTATGCATTCACAATGCTATTTTTATATTAAGATTATTAATATAATTGAAAAATATTAGAAAAAATCGACTCACCCGTAGCAGCTCAGACGGGACTCGAACCCGCACCCTTAAGTGGGGAATTCACTTACAGACATGTCCGCAGGCACGCCCGCGGGCATGTCCGAGCGGGCAACTTTATAATGGCCAGACCGTCTGCGACGACGACACACATGACAGGCTTAGGAAAAACCTCTTGTAAAGTTACCCGCTCGGACATGCCCGCGGGCGTGCCTGCGGACATGTCTGTAAGTGAATTCCCCGCTTTAGGATTCCGGCCCAATGCCCAGTGCATTAATGTTTCTTAAATATAATAGGTACGTCATCCAAATAGAAATTCTCCCCTTCACTAGAGCCGCCAGCCACTTTAGGTGGTGATCTAGATTGTAACTACAAAAACACATTTAAAGCAGAAAAAAAACGCAAACAAAATTAGTTTAGAACTAATACTACTTAGTATTTGTATTTTTCAGAATTTTATTTAATATAGTTATAAAGCAAAATTATTTTTAAAATGCTACCCGTGACGAGTTTACAATAACCCCTAATTTATTGGTAGGTAGTACACAAATTTTATTTGGCTATATTTTATAGCAACGAAATAATGAAAATGAATTGTAATTCATTATTGAATTACTTAGAATAAGACATAGTTCTATCTATCATAATATATGGTCGCCATTGCTCGTGATGTACACTAATATACACTCGATGTCAGAAAAATCGCACCTCTTCGAAAATAAGATTAGACTTGGCCACCTGCTACTGCTAGCTAACGTTTTATTGTGTAAATGTGGATATCTATTGAAAGTATATCTAGTGAGCTTTCAATTAATAAATTGATTGATTTAATTACCATAACAGTTATCATAATTAAACGCTTAAAGAGTTATTTTGCTTGCGATGCCATTAAAGGGAAATAAAAGGGGTCAATTCAGGAAATGCGGGTACCTTTGCTATCGAGATGATAGAGAAAACACACTTCAACAGTTCAATTAAAAAAAGGAATGGGTACCCAAGATGGATACTATTGCCCACGAAGTTGCTCAAATATTGCAAAAAAAATGAAGCAATGTAGTCAGGTAATGACGCTATGAAACTGGTTTTCAATAGTCAATAGTTTATTTGCTTAAAACATGGTAAAAAGTTGTTAATCGTAGATCGCATGTTTTGCTAGTCCTACTAATATTATAAATGTGAAAGTTTGTGGGTTTGGATGTTTAGATGTTTGTTCCTCAATCACGCAAAAACTACTGAATGGATTTGCTTGAAATTTGGCACACAGACAGTAGATTGCCTAGATTAAAACATAGAATACTTTTTATCTCGATATTCCCACGGTAACGGGAACCACGCGGGTAAAACCGCGGGCGGCCGCTAGTACCTAATAAAATAGCATGCAAATATGGATAATAGAAATTAAGAATCTAAAAATATTAAATTAAATATAATTCGATGTCAATAAGCATTTAAATTATTTTTAGTACATACAGTCTGTTTATGTCAAAAAATTATTGAACAACAGAAAAGTTTTACTCCATAAGCCATTTGAACAATTTATTTTTAAAATTACTTGTGCTAAGCATCTTCAGTTTTTTTGGGAGTTTTGTTGTAGATTTTGATACACTGACAACAACTTTTGGAATATGACTAAGCAAAGTTTGTCGAGTATTCCAACCGTTTCTAGAGACTGTTGGCTATGTCCAAAGAGAAAGAAGTATATAACAACACTTACTATTAAATTAAATAGAATTAAATTAACTTTGAAGAAGTTATTGACAAGGTGCGATTTTTCTGACACCTAGTGTATCATCTAACATTATCGTTTTCATAGCGGATAGACCTTGCCAGCCCCGAAGGTACAACGGTTTGTGTCAGCCAGTCAGTGGTTTGTGTTTGCAACGCCACATACTGCGATGAGCTCGTCAGGATAAAACCAAAGAGCAACCACTATGTCATCTATACTTCCTCTGAGGTAGGTTTAATCAAGTGACCACAAACCAAACCACTAGAAATTTACTACGAACAAAGAAATTAATCAGCATCACTAGAGGTCGTCAAGTTCAAGACCTGTCAGAGATTGTAGCTTGTTTTGGCTGGAGACTTGCTTAGAGGGGCCAACACTACTATAGTTTATCCATAAAGCATTTCCAAAAATAAGTGATCCTAACTAACAAACCATCCCCCTACCTAAGTTCATTTTCACCACGCTAGCACACGCTTCTTCTTCTTCTTCTTCTTCTTGTCAGTGCAGGCGGTTTCCGCAACTCGACGTCTATTGCGCCTATTTTGCGTCGGAGAATGTGTAGCCGGATCACTCCAGCCAGCCCAGCTCAGCCAGGAACGCTCCAAGGGCTCTCACGTTCGTGATCGCTTCCTGGACGCTGCCCGGCGAGCCGAGGTACTTCGCCCGGTAAGGTGCCACCCCTCTGCATTCCAGCAGAACGTGGGCGGCTGTTTCTTCTTCCTCCATGCATCCTCTGCATAGGGGACTGTCCGTGACACCTAAGTTAAAAAGATGTCTGTTAAATTGTCCATGACCAGTAATAGCACCTGTACTAGGCGAAGTTGCGGTCTGCACAGTTGTATCAGGGACCTGGATAGACGAGCGTCAACGCGCGGTAGTGCGAGTTTCGCCTGTCTGCACGAGTCCAGCGAGCTCCAGTTCTGTTGGTGTAGTTCTATAGTGTGTTCACGGATCTTACTTGCAAACCAGCTGGTCGGGATAGGCGCGATCGGCTCTGGACCAACAGGCGTCGAACCAGATGCGCGTCCAGCCAGTTCGTCGGCTGCATCGTTTCCCCGTGATCCACTGTGACCTTTGATCCATTGGATAGTAATATTATTAAGTGCACCTACTGTATTTAGAGCGTGGTGACACTCAAGTAAAAGGCTCGATGTGATGCGACTGCCCTGGAGAGCCTGTAGAACGGATTTGCTGTCAGAGAGAATTAAGATGTCGCGGTCTTTTACCTCCCTTGTTTCGATTGCCCGAGCCGCCATTATTATGCCCACGCATTCGGCCTGAAAGACCGTGTTGTATGAGCTTAAGGGGGATGCAATTTGTATGTTGAGGTCTTCTGAGAAAACACCCGACCCTGTGCCCGATGAGGTCCGATGAGGACTAGCTAGCACACGCTAGTACACACTTAACTGGACTACTTTGTTGAGGCTATAGATAGGCTGTATATCCGCATTTCAGGGTGTGTCCCCACTTAGGGGACACACCCTGAAAGTTTAATGCGAGACACGCAGCTGCGTCCGTGCTTCGTTTTGATTGTTTCCTATTACAAATCACTTTCGTATGCGATATCGCGAAGTGATTGCGTGAGTTTGACAGTTTCTCTCTAGCGTATCCGACATCGTTCGTCATATGGGCTACGATTAGTGATGAAAAAGACTCAAGTCTTTTAAGTCTTAATAAAAAGACTCGCCTCCGTTTTACGCGACTCAAGTCTAAAGTGAAGACTCGACGTTCGAGTCTTTTTAATAAGACTCAGTTGTATGTTAAAAGACTCAAAAGACTCAAACGACTCAAAAGACTCAAACGACTCGAGCTGTTTTTAAAAAGGCTCACGACTGAGTCGTGTATCCAAATACTTAAAGCTCAACCTTTAAGGTTCCTAAATAAGTCTAGAAAAAAATATACTTAGACGATTCAAAAGCGCTTAATTAACAAGTTTATTTTAATAAAAAGATTTTGACAAGATAATAATAATAAAATTTACGTTTTTTCAATGAAGTTATCTAAATAATGAAAGCATTACCACAGTACATATATAGTTTTTCAAAACTTATATATATACTGCGGCATTACTATTGATGTAAACTTTAGTTTTAGGAAGCAAAATTCTTAAATTAGTGCTGTGTAGAGAAAATGGTCAAGGAGTGCCATATAGAGAGAAAATTAAAAAAAAATATTTAAAAACACTTTGACATGTTTTTTTACTGGTTTACAGATTATAAAGTAATTTTTTATACACTGGCCTGCAAAACTTAGTACTACAGAGGTCTATTTTCATTCAAACGAGGTAACTTTGAAGCATTGGTTCTCCGCCCAGGATTAAACGTGGTGTGATCTGATGATGGCCATCCAGGGAGTGAATGGAGAAGATTCAGATCCCCATACACACCCAATAGATCTGATCAGCATTCTAAGAGCTGTTTGGATATGTTTAAAAAAACCACGAAAATAGCATTAAAATGTATGGAAATGCTGTAACTGATAACTCTTATCCTTACAGCTCTTAGAATGCTGATCAGATCTATTGGGTGTGTATGGGGATCTGAATCTTCTCCTGAGTTCTCTGAATCTTCTGCAGAGATTTTTTGATCATTTGTATTGAAAATTTAAATTTGAAAAGTGATGCGTCTGTACACCCTTAAGAACCTACATTAATTTCCACTCTATTGAACGCAGACACACAAACCATGCCCAATGTGTCGATAAAAAAATAAGTAAGTATAAATCGTATCAAACTTTTAGCACAGAATAACTAATAGCACAGAATACATAATAGTACAAGTACTAATAGTACAAGTACAGAAGCAGCACGTCGCATAGTAATTTAAATAAATAGCGACTTTTGCTCCGACACAATAAAGTGCAATTCAGGTCGCGCAATGCCCTGCAGTACAGTTTATATTCACCTAGTAGTTGCCTCTCTACTATTGCGTGCTCTTACCTTTTTTAACGTTAGGGTTGTCTTCTTATAAATGAACTGCGTAGCATATATCATAATTAAAAAAAACAACTGTTTTGATTTTGACATCCGTACACGGCACAGTAAAGGCTCAATTACACTATACAATTTTAAGCAAGCGATTTTAAGACTGTCTTGAAAACGACTAAGAATGCGCGCATTTACACCACACAATTTCTAGCACGCTCGGCCGTACTTACTGTCATAGTATAAGAGAAGGCAGTAAGTCTCTAATGTCTTTTTCAATCAACGTAGTATTGGAGTTATTTACATTGTAGTTTTTGTATTTGTTTTATTTTCTGTTTTAGTTCTTTAAGCACCTACCTAATACCAAATTCCTTTTCTTTAATCATTGTTTGTTAAGTGGTTAATTATAAATATTTTCAATTTGCAGTCGTCGTGTCAAATAAAATTTTAGGTAGGTACCTATCTCCTTACTTATATATTAATCAATAATTTTTTCAACTATTATCTACCTATTAGAAACCTACATAACATTAATATCTGACTAGGTTGAAAATTCGAAAGGCTCACGAATAAAAATACCTAGTAGGTATGAAGTAGTAGTAGGTATATTTACCTAGTATCATTTTATTTAAGTTGATAAAAACCTCTAATGTGTAGGTACTTACTTAATGCAAATTGCAAGAATCGTATCAAACAAAACAAGACTGTCGCTCTTGTAAATAACTCGATGGACACATACGCCGCACCGCACCGCACCGCACACCAACGCGAACGCGACGGCTCGCGCGCGGGCCGCGGCAGCGGCACCCACCCGCCCCTCGGCGTGACCCGCCCGCCTCTCGGCGTGACCCACCCCGCGCCACGCCCGCCCATGGCGTCCGGCTCAGAAGGTGCACATCGTCGTTGTTGTCGGTCGCGCACGTATCGACCTACCTAGATATCGCGTTATTATACGTTACACTATTTCCCAACAAAGTACTCGTCAAAACGATTCAAACGAGTCCAAACTCGATGGGGTTGCATGGTTTTATTATAGAGTTCCTATGGCCTTCTTTCGGCTCCATCATCAGATCCTTGGACACTATTTCCCATTAGAGTACTCGCCAAGACGATTCAAACGAGCCTAAACTCAATGGGGTAGCGTGGTTTTATTAAAGAGTTCCAGTGTCCTTCTTCCGGCTCCATCATCAGACCCTGGACACTATTTCCCAACAAAGCACTCGTCAAAACGATTCAAAGGAGCCCAAATTCAATGGGGTTGCACGATTTCAATATTAAGTTCCTATGGCATGGCCTTCCAGCTAAATCATCAGAGCCTGGACCTCATATCCCTCTAAAGTACTCATCAAGACGATTCTAACGAGCCCAAGCACGATGGGGTTGTATGGTTCTATTATAGAGTTCCTGTGGCCTTCTTCTGGCTCCATCATCAGATCAGCCCAATGATACCATAATATTGCATTGCCTTCCATTTATGACCTATGTTCAAAGTTTCAAGTCTCTAGCTCATCCGAAAGCTAGTTTAAATTGTTCGCAAACTTTGTGGAGAAACACACAAACAAACACACAAGCAAACGAGAAAGCAACCTAATAAAAGCGTGTTAAAAACAACTTACCTACCTATAAGTTTCAAGTCTCTAGCTCATCGGGAAGCTAGGTAGGTAGGTACTTACCTAGTATAAAATACTCTTTTCTAAAATTACGGACAAACAAATAAACGAACCTACTTATAAATATTAATAGTATAAATAAATAAATAAACAAGAAAACGTCCATATGAAAACGTGTTAAAAAACCAACATTCCTTTTTGAACTTATCTTGTACTGTGGCAGTATCGTCTATCTGTCGCGAGTCAGACAGAGTCTGTCTCTGTCTGTCACATTACCTCTACACGTTGACCTTGAGAACGCCTTTATGCCTTAGGTATAAAGTTGGTTTTTGTAGTACAACTGTTACGTCTGACGTGCCGTCGTAGGTACAGTTAGACTGTCTTGAAATCGTGCGTGCATTTAGACGACACAATTTTAAGAATCTTATTATAGTGCGGGCTAGGCCGCACGATTTTAAGATTCTTACTGTCTTAGTCCGTTTACACCATGCTTAGTCTTGAAATCGCGTGCTAAAAATTGCGTAATGTAATTGAGCCTTAATGTCGATTCGACATTGTTCCTATTATAAAGAGTCAATACCTACGCAGGCAGTAAGATGCCGCGCGACTACACAGGCGAGCGTGTGGCGGCCCTTTGTTCACTTGTTCGTTCGAACGAACGGCTAGCGGTAGGTGCTCATCGCGCGACCTTGAGCAAGTGATGAAGGCCTGCTTTTAGCTCTGTCTGAACAAGAGGCGATCCATAATTTTTCCTTTGTACCGAAAATACACTCTACGCCTTACTCTGAGCATTGCTGTACTATTAGTTATTCTGTGGCATTGAGCATGCACGAAGCAACCTTTGCCCCCCTAGTATGACCGACGAAACACGATATACAAGGTGTATTTGAAACCACTCTCCAAATTTTAAGGATGTGTTCAGTCCATGAAACTGAACAACTTTCTCTAAGAAACTAAGGCGGCCATTACACACGTTAATCTGGTGTGATCTGATCAAAACCGCAGATTGATGGAATTTGATGCGGTTGGTTTGCGACGTTACACGGTCAATCCAGCGAGATCTGGATCGCAGTAGATCTTGGTAGATTGACAATCTACCACGATCCACGGTGGGCTTTGGCAGGGTTGCCAACTTTTTGCATTAATTTTCGCGTGATATCGATCGATGACCTGAGTGGTGCAGTATTCAACATGCCAGTCTACCGCGCAAGAGATCCTGGGTTCGATTCCCGGACGTAATTGAAATGATGAATTTTAATTTCTGTAACGGTTTGCGTATAATAAGTACCTATCTATTTCGAAAAGTAAGTAAGTAACTAGTAAAATCTGTCGTCTAGCACCCATTTTATGCCTTGATTAGTTAGGGTTAGATGAATATCGATATTTAATTTTACACGCACAGGTGTGTAAAATTTCATCAAAATCAGTTCAGCCTTCTGAAGCTGAACTGATTTGGATGAAATTTGGCACTCAGTTCATAGCTTGGTATTATCGTATTATAAATTTTAATACGATTTTTTATAAATTTTAATACGATATTACCAAGCTATGAACTGAGTGCCAAATTTCATCCAAATCAGTTCAGCTTCAGAAGGCTGAACTGATTTTGATGAAATTTTACACACATCATATATAGTTTATAGCCTGGTATAGTATAAATATCGAGGTAAAATAGTATTTTACAAAACATTGCAAAAAATATAGTAGGTAGTGTAACGGTTGCTAAAAACCTACTACTTATAACTAATAATTACTGTCGAACTTTTCTTAAAAATTCATTACATCACTTCACCTGTGGAATGTGGGAAGTTCTGACCTCTGCCTTATTCCAAATCGCGACTCG
Organism: Agriphila tristella; assembly: GCA_928269145.1. Lineage (NCBI taxonomy): Eukaryota > Metazoa > Arthropoda > Insecta > Lepidoptera > Crambidae > Agriphila > Agriphila tristella. The sequence continues at coordinate 13,340,170 of OV743445.1, forward strand.
GAACGCGGCCGTATTGTCACACTGTGACAGACGCTGTCATTGTCTATAATGACATCCACCTTCGTTATGTCAAGCTCGACCAATAGGATAAGACCGGGACTTCTAGATGATTCTCGCTGTTTTGAGGTGCTTCTCGATATTTATCTTGCTATAAATACGAACGATTCGCAAAAATCCTTTTCTTCTTTTCAAAACATTCGTACATTAATTTCATTTCATTTCTTTGTGTTGTGCAACCCCGTTTCTAGGGTGAGTGTAGCTATAATACGTTCGTTTTGCATTTCAATTCATTATAATTTTTTATAGTGAATTCTCATATTAAATACCTTAATCAAATATCTAATAGTTTTTCTCATATTAATATCTAATGGTTTAATCAGTGTGATTTATGTGCTAAATTCTTATCGAGTGTAAACGATTCATATCAATGTGCAGCAATATTTTGTGGAAAGTGATATGCAGAACGAAATCCTTGTTTACAGTAAACTCAGAAGGCAGGTAATAGTATTTTGTATGAGCTACTAAATAGCTTGTGAATAAATACTATAACCAACATTAATTTAATTTCTATCTTGCAATGAAATGATTTCGTTTTATAACCTACGACGCTGCCAATGGGTGAATCCCGATCTTAATGTTTATTTTATAATATTCTAAATTGCCTTTCAAAATTAAGCATTAAATTATTATTCCCTTTTATTAAAATATACCTTTCTACTAATAAAATTATTCTTTTCAAACATGTTAATAGGGTGAAGTGCTCGAATGCTCACCATAAGTAATATTATAGTCAAATTAGTTAGTTTGATCAAATTGACCAAAATAATCATTTTGATTATTATGGTCAATAACTTTTTTTTGAGACTTTTCAATTGTAGCCATCTGCCCTAGCACCTATTTAGCAGCGGTCAGAATTAGTGAACACCTGTTCATACCTTTTGTGTAACATTCCAGGGTCGTACCTACGGGCAGGAGTTCCCCTACCGGACCCTCTCCTGCGCCGCCTACTACTACACCTCCGGGCACCTACCTGCCCGAGTCACCACCTGCTGCTTCCGGCCTACCCCGGAGCAACACCCACGCCGAGCCTGCGCACCCGCTTTTCTCCGAGCACACCCTCCTACTGAGGCTGGACCAACCGCTCCCTCAGCGAACGTAGCGCTCGTGCCGCGCATGCGCTTCTGCCTCTTCTAGGCAAAATATAAGCTAAGTGCATTTTATACTACAAGGCGACTACCACGAAACGAAGATCCGTGTACCCCCCTTGAGACCTTTTTTTTCAATATATCTTGGTAAATTGTAACATTGACGTTTCATTTACCACCTTCTGCGCACTGGTCGTGCTTCACACTTCCAGCTGTGGCAGTAGGTTTATGGGAAATTTATGAAAAAATATAGTCCTCATTTATTTTTAACTAGCTTCCTTTAAAAATTAAAAATAGGATACATACATAGGGTAGGTACTTCCTAGGGTACCAAACTAACTGTGTGCCAAATTTTATCATCTTTTACTGCAATCCAATATTTTTAACCGACTTAAAAAAGGAGGAGGTTCTCTTTTCATCTGTAAGGAAGGGCGGGGCTATTCCGTCCGAAAAATAACACTCAAAAAAGAACACGTCTGTATTTTTTCTTAAATAATAGCTACGGAAAATTTGACAATTACATCAAAGCAAGCCGTTATTTCTAATTCTATTCATCATATTTGGAACGTGAAAAACGATTGCAGTAGCTAAGAAAATAGCTAAATTCTAATAGGAGTCGACTTTGGACAAGATAGCCCCGCGCGGGGCTATTTCGTCAGGAGTTTAATAGAACGACATCTGTGGAGCAATTCTCGTTTAACTCAGAGCTAGACAACGCTGATGACGCTGCCTATTTGAATTTGTATTTAGTTACGCAGATATAAGGTTCATTTTCGAGAAAAATCATTCTAAAGTTTTGGAGGGGCTATTCCGTCTCGCGTCCATACAAGATAGTGACGGGCTCACTATATCGATACAATTTTTTTTGAGATATCGATAACTTTTTGTCTGGAATAAATTTAAATAAGAAAAGTTAAGGGGCTTCTTGACGCTATGTGGCGCCCTCATCACTTAAAAATTAATTACTTGATGTAAACATAATTTATCCAAAATCTATTTTGGGTGAACTGAAGTTTAGGTACTTTTACACTTATTTTAAGCATACCATATTATTAATAAATATTTCACTGTAGTTACAGATAGCAAAACTGCTAAAAGTTTAGACGTTTAGGCGTAAAAAACATAGGTTCACGCGTTTTCGGTTAAATATGTGTACTCATAACAAAACACAAATATTTTATGTCAGTTGCTCAACATTTATGCTTATGTCGATAATATGTCGATAAGAAAGCCAATCATAGCACGTCACTAGCTTTTTGCAAATTCATACAAAATCGACGGGGCTATTTCGTCTTAAAAATTGACAACATAGCCCCGCCAAAATATTTTTTGAGTTTATGATATTGGACTTAATAACACTGTTTATTTAAAGCGTAGGATAAAATAAATAGTTTAGAAAGAATCTCCAACATTCAAAGTTATTACTTACCTTGGGCAGATTTCACAACAATCACTTTTAACACGTAAAACGAAATAAAATTTGCGGAGCGTCGTCTATGTTGTGTCAATTCAAAATGGCGACTGTAGAAGAATAGCTGTCATTCCAAAACCATGCATCCTACAGCGACATTTGTTAGCTTATCGCGAAGTTAATAAAATTTTATACCTGCCGAAAGATGTGGTTACTAGAAAACTATTAAACGGTAGGCTACAAAGTCTTCTGATAAAATAGCCCCGCCGACAAAATAGCCCCGCCCTTCCTTATATTTTTTAAGGGATTCTTCAAATGCCCACGCGTATGTAGTCACGGCCGGAAAGAAAGTTAAAATAAATATGGGTTTTATTTTTTATAAATTTCCCAAATGTACTACAAATTAGTTTCAATGTTTAAAATAATTAAAATGCCTAGGGTACCTTTGATCGAGATAAAAAATATAAGTTTTAATCCAGACTATAAACTGTTTGCCAAATTTCATCCAAATCAGTTCAGCTTTCATAAAAAACAAATATACAGACGAAGAGAGAACCTCCTCTTTTTTTGAAGTCGGTTAAAAACATCGGATCGCAGTAGATTGTGCTAGATTGTCAGTCTACCATGGTAGATTGACAATCTACCACAATCTACCGCGATCCGATGCAAGCATATTGTGGTAGATTGTCAATCTACCATGGTAGACTGACAATCTAGCACAATCTAATGCGATCCTATTTTTTTAACCGACTTCAAAAAAAGAGGAGGTTGTTTTTCTGTTCGTCTGTATGTTTTTTTTTTTGTTTTTTTTTTCAAATGTCCATCCGGGTGTAGTCGCGGGCGGAAGCTAGTTAAAAATAAATATGGGCTATATTTTTATAAATTTCCCAAAGTACTACAAATTAGTTTCAATGTTTAAAATAATTAAAATGCCTAGGGTACCTTTGATCGAGATGAAAAATATAAGTTTTAATCCAGACTATAAACTGTTTGCCAAATTTCATCCAAATCAGTTCAGCTTTCATAAAAAACAAATATACAGACGAACAGAGAACCTCCTCTTTTTTTGAAGTCGGTTAAAAACATCGGATCGCAGTAGATTGTGCTAGATTGTCAGTCTACCATGGTAGATTGACAATCTACCAAGATCTACTGCGATCCGATGCAAGCATATTGTGGTAGATTGTCAATCTACCATGGTAGACTGACAATCTAGCACAATCTACTGCGATCCGATGTTTTAACCGACTTCAAAAAAAGAGGAGGTTGTTTTTATGTTCGCTGTATGTTTTTTTTTTGGGTATTTTTCAAATGTCCATCCGGATGTAGTGGCGGGCGGAAGCTAGTTAAAAATAAATATGGGCTATATTTTTATAAATTTCCCAAAAGTACTACAAATTAATTTAAATGTTTAAAGAAATAAAAATGCCTAGGGTACCTTTGACCGAGATCAAAAATATCATAAGTTTTAATCCAGACTATAAACTGTTTGCAAAATTTCATCCAAATCAATGCAGCCTTCATAAAAAACAAATATACATACGAACAGAGAACCTCCTCCTTTTTTGAAGTCGGTTAAAAATATCGCATCGCAGCAGATTGTGCTAGATTGTTTTTTAATGATTTTTCGAATGTCCACCCACGCGGATGTAGTCGCGGGCGGAAGCTAGTTAAAAATAAATGTGTACTACATTTTTATAAATATCCCAAAAGTAAGTACTATAATGTTTAAATGTTTTGAAAATAATACTTATACCTCGAAAAAAAGGTGCCAACCCTAAGCCAGACCAAGCCAGATTGACGTAGATTGACAATCCAGCACAATCTGATCACGCCAGATCGCGCCAGACCGCGCCAGATTGAAACAGATCGCGAACAACGTTACACAATCAATCTCTGTCAATCTTTGTCAGTCTGGCGCGGTCTAGCGTGATCAGATTGTGTGTGTAATGGGTGCCAAAGAGGTTATGTGATCAGTTTAGTATGGGATGACCAAAACTTTTTGGCGTATTTCGACACATGTTTCATGGAGAAAGTTGTTCAGTTTCGGCGACGCTCCACGCGCCGCTAAGGGGGAGCATACCGCTCCCCCTATCACTCCCACAAAAAAAAGTTGAACACAAAATGTTCCTCGTCTCAATATATCTAGGCGTGTCCCTCAGTTTTTCGATTTTCGACTTCGTTCGCAGAAATCGATGATATTCCGAGGAAAGGTGTAAAAAAAACAAGGTTTTTTTGGATTTTTTTCAATTTTCGAAAAAAGTTTTCGACTTTTTCAAAAAAAAATGTCACCATCTAAAAGTCATTTAAATTCTGCGTCTTTTGAGCCCTCATACGTCTTCATGGCCCTAAACCACTATATACCACGGGGCAAACACACTTTCAGCGAAAATGGGGCCCTACCGGAGCGATCGAAAAAACATTTTCAATGTTAAAACTACAAGACAACAAAAGTAGCAGAGTATCATAGAAACCCTACTCACAGGGTCTCTACGAAACTCTGCAACTACGTTTAAACTTCAAAATATTTTGCTATTATTGCAATCTAGTCAAAGCGTGGGCGAGCCGGAGGATCTTTTAAAAATACAATTTTTAATATTTTAGGACGTTTATTCGTCACAAAAGACAGCTAAAGACTAGTTCTTATTCTAATACAATTTCATCTCATGCACCCAACTACCTGGGCTTATCGGTTCCGGCCGCTGACTCAGCGTCTGGATTTCTAGAAGATGTTTTGCCGACTCGGGGCGATAGTAGAGTCAGCGGACGTAACTCTTCCCTCCTTAAGTTCGAAGTTATCTTCTTTAAGAGAACTTCGAAGACATGATTTAAACAATTTCAAACGATACTTATGAACTAGGAAACAGAGCAGTACAAAAATCAGAATATAAACTATCAGAGTCCAAACGCTCACAGACTTCACTTTAATGACCATATTTTCACATTCACTTCTTTCACTGGTTCTCTTCTTAATGGCGAACGATAGGAGTTTCAGGTCTTCAAGATCAACACCTTCCAGGTCCAGAGGCTGCGAAGATGCTGCTTCATCAGGTAAGTATATTGTAGGTAAGTTCATTATTGGTAATTTAGTATATGTAATATTTTCTGTATTGATCTGATGCATTTTCAGGATTATGTCTGAGATCTTTACTTCACAGGCCGGGTCATCCAGGGTGAGTATAAAGGTTCCTTGAATCTTTTGACGAGATGCTTCTCCGTCACAGCTGCTGGTAAGTAACTCTTCATCTCTACTGTAGAGTATCCATCTGTTGGTTTGTAGTGGCTGAACTTTAACTTTCTCTATAACTACTGGAATCTGTGTGCATGACGTCACGTTTTCAACGTACGTAATCAGGTCGTTGATGCAGGGGTCCTGGACGAACTGGTGCGTTACATCGTTGGGGCAGAGGAAGTTGAGCTCGTCGATCTCCTGGCAGGGCTGATAGAGCAGTCTGATCTTCGACCCTTTCACCAATAGGTAAGGATTTTTGGGTATAATGACGACGGTGGATTTACGGGATAACACAGGTAAGGGAATCAGTTTATAATAGATATAAGTATCTTTCTCAATTAAAGGTATTTCCAACAGGTAGGTGATTTGACTTCCCATAAAATAAGCTTTTATAGTAATGCTCTGCTCTATCTTAACTAAATTTCCTAAACTAGGTGTATATACTAACTTTTCTATCTTACTAATATCTTTTAAAACACTTAAAAGCTTGTTAGATTCTATTATAGATTGATGCAAAATACCTAATCTACTTAACGCAAAACTAGTTTCAATTTCGTTCAATTTAGTATAGATTACTTGAAAATTGTGAAAAAGTAAATTATATGTATTTAAAATCTGAACTTCAAAATGTTCTCTTTTCAAACCTCTACTTATATTCTTGGCAACTTTTATAATTTCTTTATTTAGTTTATTTAAATTGTTATTTAATTTTAATGTAGAGTTAGTTAGAACTTGTACAGTTTCAGTGATCAACGTCAATTTTTCGTTACTTGAACTCTGTTTGTCTTTTACTTCTTTTATCAATTTATTATATTTTATGGCATCATCATGGTCAAGATTACCGGTAATGAATTTAATAAGTGATCCAAGTGGATCTACTAGACCACGTCTAACTCTAATAGATGGCGCAATCTGTTCTAACTTGTTGACTGTAGCTAATTTTATATAATCTACTTGCTTTCTTATATCTACAAAATTATACGTAAAATTTGTTTCAAACTTATCTCTAATTAACTTATCTAATTCGGAGAGCCGATCAATGTTGAATTTCAGGTCTTCTTTAATAGGCGTGAAGTCCAACACCTTTGCGATTATCCATTTGTCTTTACTAAGTACAGCAACGCCATTTCTTAGTAGCAGGATTCCAGGGTTTCTATTCAACTCCTGCAGTTGAAGTGCCTGGAGATGGATCGTCATAGACGCCACCAGGAGGACGCGGACGCACCTGTGGAGGTCGTTTCACATTCTTTATTGGAACTTTTGTATCGCGATTTCTAATTTGTATGGGTACTATGTTTCTAATTGCTTCGTTTGTAACCTTAGCTTTATGATAACGAGCTTTGTCTTTACTGCTTCTTTTATTAGTGTCTTTAGCAAAAATAGTATCACCAGGGTTTATATCAAATTCTGTTTCGCCACCTCTTTTCTCTATAATATTCTGTTTTCGTTTGATCGTCTGATTTGTTATGTGTTTATACAAAAATTTTGTTCTTTTCTTATGTTCCCTAACCAATTGCTGCAAGTACTCCTTTTCAAAGTCCATATCGAACGCATGTCTAGAGTCGGTATGTCCAAATAAAACTTCAAATGGGGTTAAGTTAGTGGTAGAATGGATAGAATGGTTGTATGCCATAACGGCGTAAGTCATTATGGAAGCAGCGTCAGTGTATTTTTGTTCGTACTTTGCAAGTCTGTAAATTTCGGTTATTGTTGAGTGGAACCTTTCAATGAGTCCCATGGAATTGGGGTTATTGGGTGTGCCAATGTGAAGTTCTACTTTGTATAGGGAAAGAAGTTCTTTTAAGAGAGCATTGTTAAACTCTGAGCCTGGGTCTGAGCTGATCTTAAGAGGAACACCATAAAAAGAGAAATACTTGATAAGGGCCCTAGTTACTTCTGGAGTTGATCGGTTCGGAAGTTCAAATGCTTGTCCTAACTTGCTAAATGCGTCAATTATTGTCAAATAATAGCGTGATTCTATAGAGAAAATGTCAATAAAGATTTCTTGTAGTGGTTTAGTCTGCGTTTGTGTCAGTTGAAGTTTAGGCTTTAGCGGTTTTCGGTCATACTTCATCCTTCTACAGGCTTCACAAGAATTTATGAAACTGGATATGGTCTGTTCCATATTATGCCAAAAGTAAGTACGTCTAATGTGAGTCAGGGTTTCCTTTATGCCACGGTGGCAGGTTTTGCCAAGGTGATATTTTTCTACTATATCTCTCTGTTCTGATTCGTTATCTACAAATACTACTCTTTTAGTGCATTCGAAAAATTGGACTTGTTCCTTTTTAAATAAGAATATTACCATTTCAGTAAACTGTCGCTTATGTCTGTCATCCTCAAAGTAGATAAAATATTTTGTGTTATTTCGAATGTATTCTTTAAGAAACTGTTTTACAAGATCTGGTCTATTTACGGGCAAATGTACTTCTAACACCTTTTGTCTTTCTCTGGATATGTATTTTACTGCTAATTTGTCAATGAGCCAGGTATATACTAAAATCTGGTTGGGTTTGGTGTCTATGGCCTCATTCAGAATAGGTATACCTTGAGACTCAGTATCCTTTCCTGAATGAACTGTATTACTGTTTGATTTACTTGAAGCTGTCAAAGTTGAACTTGAAGGACATGGTATAGAATAAGGAGATTTAACATTACCTGACAACGTTCTTTCTGAATCTGAATCTGAAATTACTACTGTTTTTTCCGAATCGGAATCCGAAATGGACATGGCTTCACTTTGTTGATTTTGTTCTTTACCTAAATTCACTATTTCTTTAGTAAGCTCTTCTATATATTTATTTCTGTCTTCATCTTTATCAACGTTAACTTTTGTAGATATATTATCTTCATTACCTAAAGCATTAGTTTTTATACGCGAAAGAGCATCGGCATTGCTATTTTGTTTGCCACTTTTGTGAACAATGTCGAAATTATATTCAGATAGTCGTAAGCGCCAACGGGTGAGTCTACTGTTTGTTTCTTTCAAGGTATTTAGCCAAGCGAGGGGTTTGTGATCGGTAACTATTGTAAATTTGTTACCGTAGAGGTATGGACGGAAGTGTTTTACCGCCCAAACTATGGCAAGTAATTCCTTCTCAGTGACACTGTAACGCGTCTCGGCATCGTTTAGCGTGCGGCTCGCATACGCAACTGGTTTGTCGCTGCCGATCGTGCCTTGGGACAGGACTGCACCAAGAGCAAACTCGGAAGCATCTGTAGTCAGTATATACGGTCTGTTAGGATCAGGGTATTGAAGTAAGGGTGAGTTCACAAGTAATTCCTTGCATTTCTGAAATGCAGCTATGTATTTTTCATCATTAATGGGTTTTACACCTTTTTTCTTTAATCGTGCTGTCATTGGTTGGGTAATTTTTGCAAAATCTTTTATGAAACGGCGATAATAGCCAATGAGTCCTAAGAAACTTTTTATTTCTGTAGTTGTACGAGGCAAAGGATAATCTAAAACAGCTTTGATTTTATCGTTGTTGGGTTTCAAACCGTCATTAGTAATCGTATGTCCGAGGTATAAGACCTCTTTCCTAAGAAATTCTGACTTGTCTAGTTGGATTTTTAAATTGGTTTGTCTCAATCGGTCAAATACGGTTCTTAATTTTGTCAAATGCTCTTGTAAACTGGAAGAATATACAATTATATCGTCCAGATACACAAGACAATGGATTCCTTGCAAGCCACGTAACACGTTATCTATCGTTCTTTGAAATGTCGCCGGCGCTGTCTTCAGCCCGAACGGCATACGGGTGAATTCGTAATGTCCTGAGTTTGTGGTGAATGCTGTTTTTTGTCTGTCTTCTTCTGCTACCTCTATTTGGTGGTAACCGCTCGCCAAGTCGAGAGTAGAGAAGTAACAACTGCGTCCTAGTTTGTCAAATAAGTCTGTTATGTTTGGGAGAGGGTACTTGTCGTCTATTGTAATTTCGTTAAGACGTCTATAGTCAACTACTAAACGGTATTTCTTTTCATTACTAGCATCTGCTTTCTTCGGAACCAAATGTACAGGAGCACTCCAGGGTGAGTGAGAATTGATAACTATATTATTTTCTAGCATTTTATTTACTTGTTGGTTTATTTCATCGTTAATAGCTTGTGGCTGTCTATATGGACGTATATAGATAGGGTCTTCGTTACGTGTTCGAATATGATGTTTAACCTCGTTGGTAAAAGTTAAAGGTAGTTCATTGGAATGAAAAATGTCTTTGTACTCTAGACAAAGTTTAGAAATAAGTTCCTTTTCTTCTGAATTCATGTGGTCCAAACGTAGCTTTTCAAGATTTTCCGTCAGTATTTTGTCAACGTCTAAGTCACTGTTATAGTCTAATTTATTAAGTTCACACTTTTCACCGTTATATTTAGTTACAATAAATGGACTGGTAACTGTTAATGTCATTTCTGTTTCTAAGGTGTTTTGGATAATGGTTGTAGCAAAACCATTTTTACAAGTTACTAAGGCGGCTGGCATTCGCACACCATCACAAAATAATTTATAATCCATTATATCCATCAGCCATTTTTGACTGATGGATATAATGGATTATAAATTATTAATCCATTATAGCTTCACCATTTTCTACGTTAGTTGGCAATCTAACTCTCTGTTCGCAACGCGGAGCTAATTTAATTGTAGTAGGGTAATTGTATATAATAGGTATAGACGACGAATTTGTAAAAAGTATTTGACTTTTCATATCTATTTTAGCATCTAATTGTTTTAGTAGGTCACTTCCTATAAGTCCATCATAATGACTGTCTACTTCATAAATGTAAAATTTGTGTGTTTCAGGGTTATTAAATGTTGGGAATAATGGTATAACTATAACTTCATCGTGCTTGCTGGAGGCGTGTGTGCTGATTACTTCAAAAGGTTCGTACTGTTTATAGTTATTATAATATTCGTTCACTTTTCTAGGACTAATAAAAGATCGCGAACTTCCTGTGTCTATCATTAGTTTCGCATTTATCTCGGGAATATTGATGTAAGGTAACTTTAATGTATTACAATTTAGATTTATTATCTCGGTTTTTGGTCTGAGGCACCTATGTGAAAATTTTCAACACTTTGGACAGGGGCATCATGACTATTTGGATCAACGACGCATTCGTTCAATTCGACGTTTTCCAAATACTCATCATACTCATTGTTACACATATTATCATCGTACTCATCATTCATGTAATTAGGTTCTATATCTTGAGATTCGTTCAGATTATAAAGTTCATTCATACGAAAACCTTGAGGTTTTGCAGGTGGAGCTGTACGCATGCTAACGTCAGTAGATTGTTGAGGTGGTAATCTTTGTGGAGGTTGGTAACCGAATTGTTGACCTTGGTTGAAGTTTGGTCGGTAACCGAACTGTTGACCTTGGTTGAAGTTTGGTCGGTATCCGAACTGTTGACCTTGGTTAAAATTTGGTTTATAGCCGAATTGAGGCTGATTCTGATTTAGCTGGGGACGATACCCAAACTGGTTGAACTGGGGTTTATAGTCAAATGACTGTTGTGGCAACTGCGATTTATAATTAAATTGTTGCGGTTGTGAAGCAGGTAATCTCATCTGTTTACTTGGTGGAATACCAAATTTAAATTTTGGTTGATTTTGCTGCTGATTAAAATTATTATTAGGATTACTATTTGGTGTAATTCCAAACTTAAATTGCTGTTGTGGTTGAACGTGAGCTGGAGTAAAATATGGTTTCATTCCAAATTTATCTACAAATGGATTATGGTTCATAAGTTGTGGTTTTGAATGTAAAATATTTTGTGATTTCAGCATTTTATTTTTGGAATTATACTGGTATAAGAAATTAACTTCTTCAAGTACTATGCTAAGCGCCTTTTCAAGAGAATCGCATCCTTTTAGTCGCACGATGCGAAGGAGATCCTCAGGTAAATTAAATAAAAACACATTCATTGACATATTATCATAAATAGTTGTCTTACTTCGGCGTAAACTCGGATCATTTATTAAATTCACTTTGGCAATCAAAGTGCTTTTTACGTACTGAATTCTATTACAAAAATCGAGATATGATTCGCCACTGTTAATTTTCATAGTTTCCAATTCTATAGCTATACACTCTTCCGAACGTGGATCACCGAAATGTTGTTCCAACGCTATCTTTAACGCGGGCCATGTATCTAAATCTTGTCGTTCACTAATAAGATTAGCCGCTTTCCCTGTTAATCGAGATGTGATTACATGAAAAACGTACAAATCCTGAATTTCGTTATTTTCTAAACGGCAACACTGTATAACATATTCGCACTTTCTTATAAATAAATTTAATAACTTTTCATCTCCGTCAAATATAGGAATTATGTTAGACATTTCCCGGGGAATTTGCACTATTCCTTCCATTTTGCAATAAAATAGAGAAAACAAGTAATGTATTAATTATTTAAAATATAATCTAAAATTATTTTTGATGTAAAAAAAATTATGTTTTACGTAAACTATTTTAGGTGATTCTTAATTTTCTTAAAAAAATAACGTTTGTTTTTGTAAAAATCTTTAGTTAAACTTTACTTAAATCTACTCTAATAGAAACAATTAAAAGTACTTCGATTGTCGGAAATAACTTTAACCACTTCCTAGAAACTTATAACTATTATAGGTGAAAATGATTGGGAAAAGACTGGAAAAGCGATTTTAGGTCTACTCACAGACTGCCCATATCACTCGTTGAGTCTTAGCTGAAGATCCTTCGGAGGTCTCGTCGTGTAGAGCACCCACATAAAGTTCTCGACTTATTTGTTTGGTTCGTTGGATTTCCGTGGAAAACGCGTGAAAACGATCGGCGCGATACTAAAGTTGAGTATTTTCGCGACGCGGAAATCCTACCGGCTGCGCCAGTCAAAGCGTGGGCGAGCCGGAGGATCTTTTAAAAATACAATTTTTAATATTTTAGGACGTTTATTCGTCACAAAAGACAGCTAAAGACTAGTTCTTATTCTAATACAATTTCATCTCATGCACCCAACTACCTGGGCTTATCGGTTCCGGCCGCTGACTCAGCGTCTGGATTTCTAGAAGATGTTTTGCCGACTCGGGGCGATAGTAGAGTCAGCGGACGTAACTATCTATCGTATTATGTCGTGGTCAAGAGGGTACAAAAAAGCCAAAACTTCGACATAATACGAAAATCTAAAATTAAAAACAAAGCTTTAGTTTAAATGCGTTAGCTAAATAACACCCATTGTTTATCTACACTCACAATGCAATATTCCAAATATAAATTCAGAACGGATTGTATAAACACGTACTTTATTTTCGAAATTAAAAAAAATACCCATTACAGTGCAGTCAACTACATGCATCATAATAGTTATTTATGCAACTGTACTTTAATACCTAATTATGTACAGTTACATACAAGACTTTATCTACACCCATTTTTTTATTTTTATTTGGGATACAAACAATATTTTAATACATATGGATTTAAAACACCCATGATATGTATCAACACCCTTGATATGTATCCTCTATAAAGGTTTTGACTTTGACTTTGTCTTTGTCTTTGACTTTCCTCCCCCTCCTCGTCATCACGTCTTCCGCAAGAGTGTTATAATGTTGTACTGAATTTCATAATGCAACGTTAGCGCGTGGGCGCGCGGCGCAGCAGGACCTCCCGCTCGGATACTGTAATGGTGGCAGAAAGCTAACCGTAGAACCTTTTACAGAGGATTTAAAGCACGGGTGTAGATAAAATAATATTGAATCCTAATTATTGATTAAAAATATTTCAGGCTGGTTCCAGGTTTGTGAAAGAAGTTCGTGCGATACAGCGAAAATCATTCTCGTACTATGTTAGAAACTTGGCTTTCAATGGTATGTATTAACGGGAAATGTAATGAAATTAGCGGGGCTACTATCTATGTCTTTAAACTATATCGACAACAACAAAAATGCAATTATTTTTATTTTATTTTATGCCTTTATATTCTTGAAGTTTCCAAACAGTCACACAACTAATAGATTGGTAGGTAGGGTACCTACTTTAATTTATTTCGAAGTCTTTGGTACCTAAGTCCTATACTATTGCACTTAACTAAATATTACGAGTATTAGGTACCTGCTGGGTTAGGTATTCCAAAAAGTTTTCTAAACTTATTTTATTTTTCTTTCTATTCATTCTTTGAGAACTTATAGAAAATTTAAAGGGCGAATGGGCATGATGCATGATGACTATTTTTTTAATTTTTAATTTTATGTTACATAAATTACCTCTCAAAAAATACTATCTTTACGATTCATAATATCTTTTTCTTTCAAATTCTTTTTTATCTTTCATAATATCTGTACGATTTTTATTAGTATTTCGTTATATTATATCCCTATTGTCATGCGGTAGGTATTAACACATTCAGTGCCAGTACACGGCGACGACGTGGAGGAGCGAGGTGCCTTGCCCACGGCGGGCGCCGTGGTTTGCGTCTATTTACGAGTATTTTCTAAGCTCCAATATTCGTCCAAGGCTCCAATACAACGCAGTCACTCGCGGCACGGGTACGCTTCGCGCGTGGCACATAGAAACAATATTGAACAATAGGTGTTGGATTTTAATTAGCTTTATAATAGTAGATTATTGCAATTGCAATAAGGAATTACTTTGTGCTCGATGCACAAAGTAATTTATTATTGCACCGAGTCCCTGATTTAGAGTTATTACTTACTTAATTTATTAATTACTTAAGGCGAGGTGCATAATCTGCTTTTCTTTCAACTATTACCTATAGGAATCCTACTAATATTATAAATGTGAAAGTTTGTGGGTTTGGATGTTTGTTCCTCAATCACGCAAAAACTACTGAACGGATTTGGTTGAAATTTGGCACACAGATAGTAGATAGCCTGGATTAAAACATAGGATACTTTTTATCCCGATATTCCCACGGGAACGGGAACCACGCGGGTGAAACCGCGGTCGGCCGCTAGTTCTTAATAAAACTAAGTCTTACCTATTATTTCTATTATCCTCAAAAATAATGCAGAAAGTAGGAATTAGTCATTAGTAATGTACAATATAAACTTTTAGTGTAAAAACTCTGCTATTCACGGCGCCGTGTATTTGGCCACACACTATTCGGTGTGCCCACCGAAAGTACCAAAAATATTTGGGCAACAACAATGAATCTCTGAATTTCTTAGGCAGTGAACTTTTACTAACTATGGGGCCAGCCACGAAATCGCGTAAAAAAATCAGCTGTTCCATACATTATAGTCGAGTCGATGTTGTACTTTTCTATGGAACAGCCAATGACATTATCGTTGGGAACAGCTGATTATTTTTCGCGATTTCGTGGTTGGCCCCATAGTAAAAGTTGTTCATTAACGTGGTCTGAACACCCCTGTGAGCACTAAGAAAGGATTTTAGAAAATTCCTGTAATACAGGGTGCTACAGGTTGTTTAAGTTTGTATGAGAATTTGTTTAGGGTTGAAGTAGAGACACTATTTTTGGAGGGTAGATACCTTTCATGGTGTAGGTGAGCACTAAGAAAGGATTTTAGAAAATTCCCGTTACACAGGGTGCTACAGGTTGTTTAAGTTTGTATGAGAATTTGTATAGGGTTGAAGTAGAGACACCATTTTGGAGGGTTGATACCTTTAATGGTGTAGGTGAGCACTAAGAAAGCGTTTTGTAAAATTCCCTTTATACAGGGTGCAACAGGGTGTTCCAGTTTGAATAGGGATTTGTATAGGGCTGAAGGTAGAGACACAATTTTTGGAGGGTATACCTTTCATGGCGTAGGTGAGCACTAAGAAAACATTTAGGAAAATTTCCGTTATAAAGGGTGCTACAGGGTGTTCCAGTTTGTATGGGGATTTGTATGGGGCTGAACCATTTTGCTGGTAGAGATATAATTTTTGGAGGGTAGATTCATTTTATTGTGTAGGTAAGCACTAAGACAGGGTTTTGGAAAATTCCTGTTATACAGGGTGCTACAGAGTGTTCCAGTCCAGTTTGTACATGATTTTTTTATGGGAAAATTTAAATGTGGGAAATAAGGTTGACTGATAAATACTTAAGTATATTGGTAAGCCGTGACTTTCAAAATAAATGCACAACTATCTTAATCACGCGAACGAAGTCGTGGGCAAAAGCTAGTATAAGTATAAAACACTAGTACGTTATAGAATTAACCCTACAAATTTAAATTAGTACCTTACTGCAAGTTCTATGCAAGTAAACAGAGCATTCCCAATTTAACCTGGTTATACAGTTACTTTTTTCAGTAACAACAAAGAGGTTAAAAATTCATATACATTTTTGGAATAAATAAATGTGTAAGTCCTTAATTAAGTGAAACAAATATTTATTATTATCAATATTCATAATTCACAATATTTTGTTATAAAATATCAAAATATTTGCATTTTATCACTTAATATTATAATTTTGTTCGCAAAATATTCTTGCATTGGCGTGTGAAAAAAACAAAAAGAAGCTGCGCGTCTTTTCCCATCATATTTTGTTTTTGTCGTATTTGTTGCTGTGTGGTAAATTACTTTGTTTTTTCCTCGCAAATGTGAATTATTCCTAACAGACCACACGCCTCTGCCCCCACGAGGGGACGGGGATTTTCAATAAATTTCTGGCCCATCCGATCCCCTGCAAATAGCATGGGGACGGTTGACACCAATTTATTCCCATCGGACCACATAAGAAATTATATTAAAAATTGCATGAGAAAACCTAAGCTTTAATTAAAAATAACAAATAATAAACTAAATAAATATTAAGTATTCCAAATTTTTTACAAAAAAATGCAGTTTTTTGTTAAAAAAAACAGTTGTGCTGTAAAAAAAACAGTTTTTTTAACATTGAAAATATTTTTTCGATCGCTTCGGTAAGGTACCCAATTTCAGCAAAAGTGAGACATTGCCCTGGTCCCGTGAGTTTTGGGTATACGTGTATGTACTAAATGTCAAAAGATGCGTCTCAGCAAGGGCTACAATATGGTGAAAAACAATTTTTGAAAAAGTCAAAAACTTTTTCGAAAATCGCATAAATGTGGAAAAATGACACACTATTTCGGGGTCTTTTCTCACTAAATCGACAATTTCTCAAAAACGAAAAGCGATATCGAAAAAATGAAAAAAACCCCTAGAGATATTGAGTTAGGCTACCTACTAAAATTAGTATATGTCCCTGACTCTTACGGTCTGGGCTGTAGCTTATCCTTTATGAAGCGAAATGTTGGGATACCGCGGGCGACGTGCGCGGCGCGGGATAATGGTAATACGTAGTAGGTACGATTGAAGTTTTTAAATAATTGTATATTTCAAAGCTTGTAATAGTGTTTTATATTTGTATTTTTTATTTATTTCCACATTTTTTATAAATAAATTACTGAAAAAAATATATTTTAAAAACACGTTTTTAAAACGGACTAAATTATTACAAAAAAAATCGGACTAAAAACATTAAAACGGACTAGTAAAAACAGACTAAAAAGTATAAAATATTTTTTCTGTAAATATTTATAACTACAGAAATTTTAAATCTAAAAATTTTAAACCTCAAAACATGGGGCGCATTTTGTAAAATTTATCATCCATATTAATTTTTAGATGTAAAATTTCTATAGGTATAGGGTTATAAATATTTACAGAAAAAAATATTTTATACTTTTAAGTCTGTTTTTCCTAGTCCGTTTTAATGTTTTTAGTCCGATTTTTTTTTTGTAATAATTTAGTCCGTTTAAAAACGTGTTTTTAAAAAAGTTTTTTTTTCAGTAAATTTTTATTTTCGGCTTTTTAGTTAACGAGCTAAGACTAAAAATATACCATCTCCTATCGAAGCACTCGTCAAGACGATTCAGACGAGCTGAAACTCGATGGGGTTGCATGGTTTTATTACAGAGTCCCAGTGACCTTCTTCTGGCTCCATCATCAGACCCTGGAAACTATTTCCTAACAAAGTACTCGTCAAGACGATTCAAACGAGCCCAAATTCGATGGGATTGCATGGTTTCAATATTGAGTTCCTATGGCATGGCCTTTCAGCTTCATCATCAGACCCTGGACATCGTCTCCCATTAGAGTACTCGTCAAGACGATGCTAACGAGCCCAAACACGATAGGGTTGTATGGTTTCATCATAGAGTTTCTATGGCCTTCATCCGGCTCCATCATCAGATCCTCGGACACTATTTCTTATTAAAGTACTCGTCAAGGTGATTCAAACGAGCCCAAACTCGATGGGATTGCATGGATTTATTACCGAGATCCAGTGGCCTTCTTCCGGCTCCATCATCAGACCCTGGACACTATTTTCCAACAATGTACTCGTATCTTGTAGAGAAACGGATAAACGAATCTTGAGCGAAAGTTGAACAGAAGAGAGGTTTTAGTTTGAGGCCCGAGGCGACGCCGAGGGCCTCTACTAGATCTAAAATGTGGGTTGCTGTTATTTCAATTTCGAGATTTGAAATTACTCGATCAGTCACGCGTCTTAGTGACTCTGCGATTCCAAATTTTACAACGATCTCTGAGAATGAGAGTGTGATGATGATGCCTAGGTAAACATGAGGGTTGTTATCGCACACGCGAGTGATGATGAAGTCGGCGCGAGAGTCTCGCATGCTGCATTTGATTTTGATTTATTTTAATAATAGGGGTAAATTTATTTAGAAATTCAGATGTTTAAGTTATACATAGTACTTAGGTTACCTTTCATTAAAATATTAATGTCTATAAGAAAAGAATAATAAAATATTTTGTTAAATTCATTAAATTTATTTTCAATGTACCAGAAGGTCGTGAAAGGCACGAGATCTGTGAATTTTTTTCGACATAAATTAGTTTTTTTTCTGGAGCATGTTTTATTCAAGAGTACAAAAATTTACATTATCAAGGAAGTTTCCGTTAAAGATTAATACTTATGAGTTTATATTATAATAAATTTCTGTTCATTTTTAGGGTTCCGTAGCCTAATAGCAAAAAAACGGAACCCTTATAGATTCTGGAGACACTGTTCTTCGTTCTAAATAAGTTCATAGATACTTCAAAAAAACATAAACCGAATGAAGAATTTAACGTGCGCGCGTGAACTATGTAAGTACCATACATTATAGTACAACTGACATTTTTCATCTGCAAAAATAACTTTGTTTTTCATAGTGTTTGTATAAAACATAATTATTTTGTTTATGATTTGTAATTTTTATTTAAAGCTTAGGTTTTCTCATGCAATTTTTAACATAATTTCTTAATTTTGATTTCTGTACTCTTGAAAAAAACATGCTCCAGAAAAAAAATCGTATTTTTTAATGTTTTTTTTTCACGTTGAAAAAAAACTGTTTTTTACAACAACTGTTTTTTTAACAAAATACTGATTTTTTTTTGTTAAAAATTTAGAAAACTTAAAATATTTATTTAATTTTTTAATTTGTTAATTTTTAATTAAAGCTTAGGTTTTCTCATGCAATTTTTAATATATTTTCTTAATTTTGATTTCTGTACTCTTGAATAAAACATGCTCCAGAAAAATACGTATTTTTTCATGTTTTTTTTTCACGTTGAAAAAAAAACTGTTTTTTTACAACACAGCTGTTTTTTAACAAAAAAATGCATATTTTTGTAAAAAAATTGGAATACTTAATATTTATTTAGTTGATTATTTGTTATTTTTAATTAAACCCTAGGTTTTCTCATGCAATTTTTAATATAATTTCTTAATTTTGATTTCTGTACCTACTCTTGAAAAAAACATGCTCCAGTAAAAAAACGTATTTTTTCATGTTTTTTTTTCACGTTGAAAAAAAACTGTTTTTTTTACAACACAACTGATTTTGAACAAAAAATTGCATATTTTTGTTAAAAATTTAGAATACTTAATATTTATTTAGTTTATTATTTGTTATTTTTATTAAAGCTTAGGTTTTCTCATGCAATTTTTTATATTATTTCTTATTTTTGATTTCTGTACTCTTGAAAAAAACATGCTCCAGAAAAAAACGTATTTTTTTATGTTTTTTTCACGTTGAAAAAACAACTGTTTTTTTTACAACACAACTGTTTTTTTAACAAAAAACTGCATTTTTTGTTGAAAATTTAGAATACTTAATATTTACTTAGTTTATTATTTGTTATTTTGAATTAAAGCTTAGGTTTCCTCATGCAATTTTTTATATAATTTTTATGTGGTCCGATGGGAATAAATTGGTGTCAACCGTCCCCATGCTATTTGCAGGGGGTCGGATGGGCCAGAAATTTATTGAAAATCCCAACGGACCCCTCGTGGGGGCAAACGCGTGTGGTCGGTTGGGAATAATTCGCAATTGTGTTGAAAAACGTCGTATGAAACTCGTAAGTAAGAGCTTATTGCACACTCGGCTGAGTCACGCCCTCGCCTGCGGCTCGGGCTGCAACAGCCTTGTGTGCAATGAGCAACCTAAAGGTGGACACACACGGTCCTTCCATTTGATGTACTTACATCAAATGGATTAAATCAAATGGACGGACGCCAATTTTTGAGGCCACACACGTCGTAAATCGTTTGGCGTACGTCCAAACTACGATCAATCATTTGGCATCACGCCAAACGATTTACGTCAAAACCCACATCCATTTTGTAGCGATGCTAGGGTTGTCGAAAAAATATCGATTTAGGTACCATCGATATTTTCGTTTTTTTTTGTTAATAAATAAATGGGTTCTTATAGTTAGGAGCTTAAAATAATTATCATTATGTTAGAAAAACGATTTTGTATGCATTACTGTGTTCGTTACTCGTTAGTCTGGCATGCAATGGCTTAACCAACTGGAATAAAACATTTTTGTTTTGTTCGCTAGAAATAAATTAAAATATTTTCAAACAAAAAAACAATTTTTCAAATCGGTCCAGCCGTCTTCGAGTAATCGAGTAACATACGTAAAAAATATATATAAAAAACATTCCGACGAACTGAGAACCTCCTTTTTTGAAGTCGGTTAAAAAGTTTAAGTTATGTTGATTATTTGCTACAAATGTGCTTAGGTAGGTTTACCTATTATAGTCGACTAGCGACCGCCCGCGACTTCGTCTGCGTGAAAAGTTTATTTGTTCATTTTAATCTCTTTTTATCCAGTTAATTAATTAAAAATCCTGTGATTCGTCGTTTTATTTAATGACAGCGATGTTTTTGCATTTGTACGCCAAAATTTGGCATCCGTCCATTTGATTTAATCCAATTTGATTTAAATCAAACGATTGACGATATGCACACACACGGTCAAACTTTTGGATGTGGGCCGTGGTTTTACGGAATCCGTGATTGGAGATTTGGATGACAGATTCGACACACACGATCAAATTTTGGACGTACGTCCATCCATTTGGCACGATGGAAGGACCGTGTGTGTCCTACTTAAGGCGTGAAATACATAGAAGCGATGCGGCGGCGAAGATAAGGCTCAGATACGGCGGCGACGGCGGCGATACGTGTATTTGATTGGCAGAAAGCATCCGAAAGTCTCACATGCACCGTATCGCCGCCGTATCCGTGCCGCGTCGCTTCTGTGTATTTCACGCCTAAGCTAACTTGTCTCATAATGTACTATAAGCTGCCCAAAATGGTACATATTGTATGAAATATTGAAAAATTCGGCTAAGTGCGATAGTAGGCACCCCGCTATCAAATCATTTTATATCGATTAGGATAAAAGTCACCTATTTGTTATAAAACATTATGCCAACTTTTGAATGTTTTGTGTACCTACCCTAAGGTTGTCGCCCAAATAGGTAGTAATTTGGTCGCCCGTTCTGAATAACTAGTACAACGATCTCAGAACCTACTAATAACTCAATTTGTATTTTAAAGTCACCCATATTCAGGGGCGTAGCGTGCCTTGGCGGGGCCCCATATAAAAATTTGTTTGGGGGCCCTTAGGAAGGGTAAAGATTTGTCACAAGAGAAAAAAAAGTTTGCATAAAATTAAAAGAAATATTATTCATCATAATAATTTTATTAACTGTCACTTTTTCCAGATTTTTTACAAATATACATCGTGTAGCAGAAAGGGGGTATCAACCCGAAAGGAGAATCAATGTACTCGTGAATCTGAACACCTTCCAAAAGAAAAAAAAACCAAATTGAAAAAGAAATTTGGAATCTCCATAGAAAATTTGAATTTGCCGCCAACATTTTGTATGGAAAGTTCAAGAATTTTTTTCTGTTGTTAAGTGATCAGTTTCACGAGTACATTGACCTCCTTGTAGGGTTGCCACCTTTAGGAACAAAAAAGTCAGGATAAGGTCGGTGGCGAGTGCGAAGCGCGAGCCGCGAAATTTTTTTGTCTATTTTCTAAATGTTTACTGGTAGTAAAACTACTGTAGAGACTGGTAACTGATAAATGAAGGACATATTGAATGTATGTGGCTGTTTGTAATTAAAATACTCAAAATCAATGGAAGCAAACGGGCGGCTCAGCAAAGTAAGAAGTAAAAAAATGAGAACTTTCCTAGCTGTAGGGAAAGAAGAGACATTTGATTTAATGTTTTATTTTTTATTTGAATATGTTTCCATGCGTATATTTGTATTACTAGTTACTACGGGAATTCCGAACAAGACATGTCTTTTGAATTCTGCTTTCATTTAATCTTAATCTGCAGAGCAACGATTTCTAACATTAGATCATTTAAGCGTCATATGGGAAAATACTCGCTCACCATAAGAATTTGAAGGGATAGGTACAACACAAAATAAGGCATTTAACTTGTTGTCCTTTAATCTTTTAAACATTTGGACCCATTTTTATTAACACTTTGATTTTGATCGCGTGTTACGTCAAAAATCGGGACAAAACTGATGGATCGTCGGGACGCGGGACAATATGATCGAAATCGAGACGGGTGGCAACCCTGCCTCCTTGCGGGTTGATACCCCTTTCTGTTACACGTTGTATATTCTCCATGCCTATTTTTCGGCCAACTGATTTATGCGCACGCTTTACGCGGGAAAAAATGTTTCTTTTACTTTTTCCATAAAAAAAAAGGTTTTATTAATTTTTCCTTACGCACGTTGGGGGCCCCCGTGGGCCGGGGGCCCCGTATAATTGATACGGCTGATACGGCGGTAGCTACGCCCCTGCCCATATTCAACATTAATTGTAGTTGTAGATAAGGATAGGATCATTGAAAAATTACAGAAATATTTGTTCTGTTCCTTTTTGTGGTTAAAAATCTTTTGGTAAAAAGCTTTTCACTATTATGTATTTTTAACGGTTTTAATATTACTGAATTCAATAAATTTCAATAAAGTTTTATTTTATATATTCTGTGATAATTGCTTTTTGTCCATAGAAAAAAATAAAAATATTGCATGTAAAACTACTTAAGTATTTTTTTATATATTTTTACATTTTAATATTTTACCCGTCACCATTTGTTATTGTAAGTGAGTAATTTAGCAAAATAGAATTCATCCACAATGGTCACGAAACTTCCTCGTATTTTGTTTTGTTTTACAAATAATTAATGAGTCTACTCATAATGACTCGTTTCACATATTCATTAGTAAGCCTTGGTCAAAGTTCGTCACACTTCCTCTCTCTACTTAGGTTTTTTGCACATCTAAACCGTTTAAGTATATCTTAAAATTAAATGGGGATATCAGACCACGTTTCTGAATATGAATGTGCAGTTGAAAATTAATCATTTGAAAACATGGAAAAAAATCTTGATTATTCGGCAAACTCACAAAAATAGCAAGACGCGTTCGTAGACACATTATTTTCATGATTTACGTAGGTAAACAAGATTAGTAGGTAGTCTCTTTTCGTCACAAAATCCCGCAAAATTGCACTAGGTATTATGTTCATTCATCTTTAACTTGAACTGTTTTGTTTGCTAAGAAAAACAAATCACAATTATACACTACCCACATAAAAAAAATTGTGAAAAAAAATTCCTTCATTCTGTTTGCTTGTTACGGGCCGTCCATTAATCACGTGATGTTTTTTTTAGCAAATTTTTAATTAAGCCTCGAGATCGACTGAGCTCTCCAAAAAGGCTCGAGCCCTGAAAATGGCTCGAAGTCGGCCGAGCTCTGAAAAAGGCTCGAGTGCTAAAAAAGACTCCCGAGTCGTCGAGCTTCGTACAAACGAAGCGAGCCCTGTAAAACGACTCCAAGCTCTGGACAAAAGGACTCGGAGGACTCGAGTCTTGTACATCACTAAAATCACGTGTATTTTTTTGGTACTAAGACTACTAAGTATAGGTAATTAAAAATCGAAATATTATCTTTAAATACAAGATACCAGGTATAATCTTATTTAATTCTGGAAAATTAAGCTTCCTCCCTCCGTCCTAAAATTAAGTGTTTAGAGAAATCAATACACATGATATCTCACTACTATCTATCCCGATATTCCCACGGGAACGGGAACCACGCGGGTAAAACCGCGGGCGGCCGCTAGTAATAAATAAAATAAATTTATTTATTTTCAGAACAAAGATCCATAGTTAGTAACAATAATAACTTATAGACTATGTTAGTGTACATGGCAACAAAAAAGTTAATTAACACCTTCAGTGGCAGGCTCAGCGAACCCTTGCCACAATAGGTATGCAGCTCGGTGAACCTGCCAACTACCTAGGGCTAAATCGAGTCGATCACCAACCATCGTCAGGACACTGTTCGAGCACCGCCGCACCCTGTTCACCAGCGAGGCAACCAAGTCATCCACGCTGGCATCGGCAAACATACCCGACCCACTACAATAACGTGGGCTCCGATACAGAGCCCTGAAGATGTTGTTGTATTGGATGCGTTGGGCATATAAGTAAGGCGCGTACCTAATAACAAAATTGAACCAAAAGGGCTGTTTTCCCTTTTTTATCTTCATACACCTACCGTTAAGGTGGTACGTCAAGCTCAGTAGCGCCACTAATGGAAATAAATCATTCGAATAAAAGTTTTAGTTATTTTGTGCAAATAGAAGAGTAAAGTGCAATACTATGCGCGCCAAATAAGAATAGTATCGACAACTTCACGGCACTGGACAATTTTGTTACTGCTTGATAAAATTGATAACTTCATAATGTATAGGATGTGCATAAAAAGAAACAAAATATATGAAAAATATGATTTTTATTTTTGCTGGCATCGATCAGCATGGCAAACGATCATTGGATTTTTTGCTAGCAGTACAAAATTGACCAGTGACGTGAAGTTGTCGATACTATTCTTATTTGGCACGCATAGTACTTAAATATTTTTTCATGGCCTCAAATATAAGCAATAAGTTATGAATGTGGATATTGCCAAATGTAGCCACTTTTGGAAATAAATCAATTACGTTTTAGTACCTAATTGATTTATTTCCATTGGTGGCGCTACTGAGCTTGACGTACCACCTTAAGAACAAAAAAAGTTTCAATTTCCATTAGGTACTATTTTATTGAATTTTATTTAGTTAGGTAAACGGTAACATATAAAGGATATAAATCTGAAAACTGAGCCATTTGGCTCAGTCTTTTTGCCTCATACCTACTCATACGAGAACTCGCTTCTAGGTGTTATTATTCTAAGGAAAAACACTTAATTTTTCATCTCTCCCATCTTCGCATCATAACTCACGAAGAAAAGACTTAGGACCATTTCGATGCTTAGAACATAATAATATTTCAGCTAGACTAAATAGGTACATAATATTTTATCTAAATATATGAAGTATTATTTTGTATTAGGTCTTTTCTTCTTGAGTTATGATGCAAAAATGGGCGCCATTTGTGGTCATCTTTCGTGATCCGAACTATACATGTCAAAATGTAGGTACCGAGTAGGTAAGTAGGTACTATTATTAATAATGTACAGTACTAACAGTCACATTGTCTGCTTTGAATGCGCGTCAGTTAATACACAAACACGATATCACAGAAATTCACTACAACCGATGACTCACGATGTCAGTCGTACCGTATAGTTTGTAGGGCAACCACAAATTGGTGACTCAGTAAGAGCCGTTTGAGCGGACGAATGTGACAAATTGGATTACAGTTAAATGTTTTTGTTAAAAGTGAAATCTAATCGGATTGTACACTTTAGACTTGACACTAACGACTGAAAGTTTAAAGAACTTCCTTTAACAAAAGAGTGACAAAGCCATCCATGGTAAAGAATCGAAGAAAAATTTTATGGGCTGAATTAGGTACTTGTAAGTAAATATACAAACATTATTGAACTGGTTCAAAGCTATGGCATACTTTCAGAGACTTGCTTTTTATTTAATAAGCCTTTATTTACTTTAAAGAAAACAAGTACAAACTTATAGTTAATTAGTGTTTTTTTAAATAAGTTTGCAGCAACTTCCTTCGTAAGTCTATGCTTCTGTCGTTTGGACACAAAGGCCTCCTCCAGTCCTTTCCATGTTTCCTCATCTATGGCCAGTCTCAACCAGAGTGGATCTTTTGATTTCCTGAACTCGTCCGCTCATCTTCTTATTTGGCCTTCCTCTTTTTCTTTTATCATGTTCACGGGGGGACCATTCAATAATTTTTTTTGTCCATTTTTTATTGTTGCTCTCTTTACTTACAAAGCAGGTCGATGGCAGGTCAGTAGGTATTACTTTTTGTGACAGATCAAAATTATTGTCCGTCTCCCGCTTCCCGTAGGATAGGCAATAGAGAAATTCTAAGCATGACATAATCATAAATGAATTATCAGTCAATCAGTAATTGTCTTTAGGCACGTGTTGGGTCCTATTACCGGAATGTCCAGTCGGGTCATTAAGTCTATTTCACAGAACGCCCCATTCCCCGAACGTCCATTTACCCGAATGTCCTTTTACCTGAATGTCTTCTTCTGGACGCCCACTTTCCTGTTGAACTGTATTTTTTTTCTGTAGACTGCGTTCTTTATTATTGTAAGATCTTTTATCACTAGAGTGAACGTTTTCAGGATAGGTTTTCGAGAATCCTACTCAAAACCGAAATATAATAATAGTAGGTACAATATTTTCAAACGTTTTTTTTGAAATTAATAGCTTAAGTATCTTATGTAACATACTTGTACCTAGCTAGGTAGGCTCAAAATATACTCTTACTTAAAAAAAGCAAAGGCATAATATATTACGAAAATCTAGAAAGAAAGTAGAAGTATGTGTATAAGTAACCAATAGCTGTGCTCTGTTTCTGTTTATCAAAATTTATGAGTCTTATACTTTTTAAAAACAAGCATTTTCCTAATGAAAATAATTATTCCACAAATCCGTTTATCAAAACACGTTAAAAACGCTAAAATATTATTGTTTATTTAACTAATATGTTTTATCCTTATATTGGTCATTTCGTAAATCAAAAAAACAAAACTTGTAAAAAAAACTTACAACTTGTAAAAAATTCAATGGAAAATCCTGAGTAAAATTTCTAAGGGTGTCCGGCGACTCTCCATTCCGCCTGACAATTTTTACAAGTGTCTTACATAAATTATTTGGAAAAAGACATAATTTACATGAACTTGTAAAATGTTTAATGTAAAATTTACTTGTAGCTTGTAAGTTTTGATAAACAGGGCACTGGTATACTATTTTATACCTTTAACCTTGGTCACCCCCTCGAACAATCTGTGTAACGCTAGCCATGAGCTTGGTTGACGCATCATCTCTATTGGCAGCTTCCTGTAGCTTTATAACGAAGTGTCGGGATCGATATGATTCTTATAACGATAGTCTTAAAGGTCAGATTACAACGTACCTACTTAAATACGAGGATATTGATAGAAGTTATTCTAAGGATAGAAGATAGAAGAGAGCTAGATGATAATTTTATAAATTATTTGATATTAAATTAACGCGCAGCCTTTCTAAATAGTTACTACCAATGAAAAGGTAACAGTAGGTACCTGCAACTTTCGCAAGAATCGGTCATAGGATGGCTGATCAAAAATTTAATATCACAAGCTTTTCCGTTCTAAAAATTCTTATTTTCTTTAAAGGTAATGAAATTAACTTAAATACTTTATGTAAGTATACTTAAATAAAAAAACACAAATAATAAAACTGTGATACCTTCCGTTATTATTTAGTAACCTTCTGTTGCGGTCTAGGAGTCTAAACAGCAACAGAACAGAGGGTATTCCAATTTTAGGGATAAGTAATTTAAATTCTAAACTGGAGGTACAGGAAAAACAGAAGATGTTATTTTCAACCCATAAAATAGCAATAAGGAAAGAAAACTGACATAATAAGTTCTTAATTAGTAAATCAGAAAATACGTAAGTAATTATTACCAATATTTTTTTCCTTATTAAAATTCTTGTTGTGGTTTGGCTTATTAGAGTAAATTTAGATTGGCTGTTATGTTTATGTAATCATCTTGATTTTCCTTTTAGAAGTCGCCTTTGCTTTAAAACATATGAATGAAATCACTTCTGAGAACCGCTATCGCACATTCGTTGTATTGAATTACCGACAACTTTGTTTATATGAATGGAGACAACAACCTCTCGGTCAGTCTGCGTTTGATTGCCAAGACAGGCATACGTGTAGAGGCTGTGATAATCAGCTAAACAAAACTAGTTTTTATTTTTTATAAAAAGTGAAGTTCCTTTTTCAAAATGATTTACCGTTCGGTGGGAGTTTTGATGACGGTGCTGGGAGGTGCGTTAGCGCACACTTATCATCTCGGAGCTTGTCCGCTAGTCGAGCCGATGCCGGGTTTCGAGATGAATAAGGTTTGTATTAAATCTTGATATTATAAAAAAATAGTTTTTGTATGGATGGATTATGGTAATCATGCACCTATAGTTGTCACGACTCGTTGGTGACCACACAATGGTCGTATAAAGTCCGGTCCGGTTTTATACGCGATAATTGTATGACTTTGTTGTAATTTTATGGAAACGTGAGATAAACTAGTGGCTCTGTGTAGCTGTAGACCTCATGTTTGTTACATTTTTCGAAACGGCTGAAATGGAATGTTGTCCCATATCTCTGCCATTTCGAGAAAAAAAACGAAAACCTGAGGGCCTAGCCAAATTAACATTCGCTAATCTTCGTTATCGCTTCGCTTTCGAAACATGTATGGGATTGACATAAGGTTTCGTTAACAATCGAATTTTAAAACGTCAAATCCATACATGTTTCGAAGCGAAGCGATAGCGAAAATTTGCAAATGTTACTTTGGCTAGGGGGGCTGAGTCGACAAAAGCGACATTCGGTCAAATATAAAAAAAGAAAATCTGGACCACTAAGTTTTGTCATTCAACTGAATGACAAAACTTATAATTATGAGAAAATAAACAAAGCTTATTATTACTACTCAGAGCACGTAGGTAGTTTATGTTAGTAGGTAACTTTTTAATCTTTTACTCAATGTTATGCGTCTTTTCATTTTCTTTTTTTAATTAGGTACCTACTTAGGTAGGTACTTACTATGTATGTAGGTAGGTAGGTACTACCTATGTCTTTCATCATAGATGATCGAAGATAGGTAGGAACTATAGGAACGTATTTACCCGTATCAGAATTAATTGATGCCATATTCACAATATTATTATGCGTACCTACAAACCACTTATCTGTGCTATTCAAGTAACCTATAGATAAGAACGAAGCGATACTTATAATAAAATATGACATGTTTAGTATTATTTTATCTCTCACAGATGCTGTTATCTAAATAGCATCACGTTATGTGTAAAATTTATTATGTAGATGTCGATCAGTTAACATTTACATTTAGGATTTGGACACCCTTTAGGCACGTTAGGTCCTATTACCGGAATGTCCAGTCGGTTCATTAGGTCTTTTTCACAGAACGAACGTCTACTTACCTAGAACGTACATTCCCCGAACGTCCATTTACCCGAACGTTCTTTTCTTTGAATGTCCATTTACCCGAACGTCCTTTTCCGTTACATGGGGCCGTACCAGCTGACGCTTCAAACTTCGGAAATTCTGCCGGGCTTCAAATTAATCAAATAAATCGAGCCCCAATCAGGCCAAAATGGTGAACCCCACAGTGCATGATGTCAAATGAACATCGATATCTTCCAAATAACTTTGGCAAATAGTACAATATGAAATTCCTAACTTCGATTTATCTGTTAGCCCGGCAGACCCGCCGAATTTTGAAAAGTTAGCCGATGGGGCCCCTGAATGTTTATTCCCGAACGTCCTTCCCCGAATGTCCATTTACCCGAACGTCCTTTTTCCTGTACGTCCATTTCCCTGCACCAATAAAAGCGTATTGGCGGCTGTAGTTGTTTCATGTTAGCTCCTCAAAAAGGACCAATCTCGTACTTTAGCACATTGGTAAAATAATGTTTTTTTTATTAATGTTTCAGACTGTGAGTCATCTGTCGAAAAAACTACTGTGACGAAGTAGGTACTAAAGTGTTAAACGACTTGAAACTTAAAAATTATCATGCATCTAAAACCTAAAATTATCACACTAATATTAAGTATGTGTACTGTAGTAGTGCAAAAAGGTCACAGCTCAGCGTTGTATTTGCTTTTTTAGAGCAAATCACTGATTTTCAGCTGCAACCATAGAGGGCCCGCTGAGGCAAAAAGTGCTCGGGATTTATTATTAACATGCATATTATGATCATTAATATAATAACAATAAAACAAATTAAATTAAAGTAGTAATTGGATTCAATGTGTAAAATTAAAAATATATTCGTATTCTTCATCCCATTTCGTATAAATAAATAAATAATAAATAAATTGCTGCAAAATCGTGTAAAATGTATTCCATAAAAAATGATTGAAATAATAATAATAATAATACCTAATTAAACAAAAATTGTATACCGCCCCCCCATGCAAGAAGTGCTAGTACCCAAATTTCTGACACTCAAGTAGAAACATCTTAATTTTTTTCTTGAACGTGAACTTCGACGTCAAATTCCTCATTGGTGGTGGTATGTTATTCCAGCACTTCGTTGCGCTGTAGCACCTATGTGATGTTTTTCGATATTCGTAATCTCAACCTTACAGGACTTTTCACAGAGTAACGCCATCTATTGTCAATAGATAGATCTACTTTCGTTTCTGAAATCACAATACAAATAGATAGATAGATAGGTACTTGGCATAACCAAGCCATTGAGGTCCAGTAGTAAGTTCAAATTCAATTATTATCGCTTACCCATAAAGGAAACCTTTCAACGACAGTTGATTGAATTACGTAATGTAAACGTGTACTTCCAAGTAGGTACTGCGACAACGATAAATTGGATTGGCATTTATGAAAAAAAAACTTGAAACGCTTCATAACATATTATCGCAGTATTTTAACTTCCTGTAGTCGCGAACAGCACTTTGACAAGAAATTAAAATTCTGGCTATGGGTCACACAAGGGTTGCCAACCCTACTACCTATATAATAAATAGAGGATTCTTACTATATTGAGGGCTCGCCTACTATATTTTTTGAAAAAATATATAGTAGGCAAAACTACTACCTATACATATTTTATCAGGTGAAATGAAATGACTTGCGGAGGGCTACTCCCCGAGGGGTGGCTGTGTCGGAGTACTGGCAATATAAAATTTGATGCCTTCAAACGAAGAAGAAGAAGATCAGGTGAAAAAAAATAAACAAAAGCAGCAAAAAAAGTACTTATATATGCACCTAAAGTAGTTTGAGCTTATATTGTCTTAACTGTGTTTTACGTGATTTTACTTTCTTAGATTGTATTTTTTTCGGTTTTGCGGACAAACAATTTATTCTATGCTAACTTTAGCTCATATAAAAGAAGAATTACGAAAAAGAAAAGCCAAAACAACAGGCAAGAAAGTTTATAGCAACTTACAAAAAATTGCTAACAAGCATTACATTTCTTTAAATTTCGTGTAAGATTTACAAGTAATCTTTTTATTTCAGATTAGAAGCATATGATTTAAATTTTAACAAAGCAACTGAGTGTGAATTTCCGTGTTTATAGTTGCCTGATGATGCCTTCTGTGCAGTAGTAATTTCAGGTTTCTGTACTGGAATTTCTGTACCATCCAAAATTACACGAACCATTTTATCATATTTATTTTATTATTCTAAGTTTCTTGAATGACTCTGGCATATAAAATTCTATTAATTCTCTGTTTGGCCCCAATATTGGGCTTATTCCATATTTGATATACCTATCAAATTCATCCAAGTTATAAATATGTTAGAAACTACTGAGGTTGAAATATTAAAGAACAAAGCTGTTATAATTCAAATGTTGTTTTATTTTGGCGAAGCTTCATCAAATTCATGAAACATTCCTTTTGATTTATAATGTTTCTCATGCTCAGCAAAGGAGAAAGTCGAGGAAAAAGCATATTTTTTTTGATATTTTTTTGCCCACTATTTTTTTTGCTACTGGGAAATCGATGAACTCCAATATTTTACAAGTTACATGCATAACAATGCGGCATTTTCTCAGTATAAAATTAAAAAGTGCAATACTCCAAGAGATTCCCATATGTTTTGACAGTTTCTTTAAGGCGGCTCGGTACCAACGACAAGACGCCACCTATCGGGATAAAATTGCGCTTTTCCTCCCCATTGCATCATAATGTTTGTGGTTAAACACTTGTGTTTATGGTTGTTGAATAAATTATAAAAATGTTAATATCAAAAATGCAACTTCTTTAAAATCCTCCATACAAAACGGCATCCTACCATATTTTTTTGGATTTTTCGCCATCTACTATATTTTTACACGTAATAATCTTGAAAATACTATATTTGATGCAAAAAAAGTTTGCAACCCTAGGTCACACTGACAACACAGTGCAGCATTTTTTCCCTTAGATGATGTTCTGTGGCCTCTGTGGGTCACACAATGATTATATATAGGGCTAAACCTGCCGCCCAGGACCGGAAGCTTAAAAACCCCGGACTTTGGAGCCTCGACCCCGGACATTTCATTTATTTTTATATTCACTTTTGGCTAGGAAAAAAAAAATTTCCGAATACTTGACTGAAAAAAAAAATTGAATTTTAAGCCTTTTTTCGCATAAAATAGTGTGTTTTACTAGTTATGATGTAGAGCCGGGGTGTCCAACACAATTTTGTGGAGGGCTAGGGTCCAGGTTTAGTAGTTTTAAAACCGTAGCGGGCCAAAATCAATTCCTAAACAGCCAGGGGCGGCCAGCAATTTTTTGCGGGGTGCGCGGTGTTTTTCTATAGCCAAAAAAATGGGCCGCGCAGCGCGATATTTTACGGGGTGCGCGATGCTTTTTTACAGCAAAAAAAAATGGGCCACGCAGCGCGATATTGTGCGGGGTGCGCTGTGCTTGTTTATAGTAAAAAAGGAAAATGGGCCGCGCAGCGCGATTATTTGTGGGGTGCGTGGTGCTTGTTTATAGTAAAACAAAAAAGGGCCGCGCAGCGCGATATTTTGCGGGATGCGCGGTGCTTGTTTATAGTAAAAAAAGAATAGGCCGCGCAGCGTGATTTTTTGCAGGGCGCGTGCGTGAGTGAAGTGAGGCGCCCGG
Organism: Agriphila tristella; assembly: GCA_928269145.1. Classification (NCBI taxonomy): domain Eukaryota; kingdom Metazoa; phylum Arthropoda; class Insecta; order Lepidoptera; family Crambidae; genus Agriphila; species Agriphila tristella. Next base: position 13,373,395 of record OV743445.1, read on the forward strand.
TAGCACGTGCGCTGAATGAATATAGTAGGTACTTTTTTGAGCGGAGTTTGATCCATAACCCGGACTTTAATTATAGTCCGGGTTTTCCCCGGACTACAATCAGAACCCCGCCCGGACACTCCCCGGACGCCCTCCAAACTAGGACAAATCCGGGGAAACCCGGACGGATGGCAGCCCTAATTATATAATAAGTCTATGGGGTCACATAATATTATGTCCTGTGCCAGATTGTGTGACCAGACAGAAATTTTCCTGACATGTCAGGAATTTAAGGCATCTGGCAGGAAAACAGGGAAAAACCTTTAGTTGTCAGGGATTTTTGAAATCCCAAAAAGTGTAAGTACTAAGTCCCAAAAAATTTAATTAAGAAAAGAAAAAAAAGAAATTAAGAATGAAATATGTAGGTTAGTAGAATGTAGAAAAAAAGGTACATCTGGTAACCCTTTGTGAGGTAGGTAGGTATATAACCACTGATCAAATAATGGTTAGGTAACTAACTGCAGTGCTTTGTACCTACCTATACATGAGGCACCTATTTGATTGACAGTTCAAAAAGGTCTCGTATTCATATCAAAGTTAATGAAAACAAATTGGAATTCCATATTATAGAATGTAATGTAGGACGTAACATTTGTTATGCTTGTCGGTCATTGTGAGTAGGCTACCTTAATGTTATAGGCTATTGAAATGTAGAATGAAACCAAACTCGGCGTTTCACCAACCAGAGTTAAATTGCGTTTTATTACAGCTGATTGGCATTAAAATTAGCTAGATAGTTAACGATATAAGGTAAAGCTTTTAAGCACAGAATATAATAATACTAACGTGTTAAAAGTATCTAAAATCGGGTCTCCTGCGCTTAATTTTCAACAAAACATTGTTGGCAAAACATTATTTTCACAACATTATTTTCAAACCGCACGTCCGCTGCGCCTAGGTTTTGTTTTGAAAACATGTTTTGTTGAGAAAATTTGCGTCCAATCACGGCTCAGATTCGAAAATGAGTTCCGACGAAGAAGACGTGGTACCTAGCTGTAATGGCAATAGTGGATTTAGTTCTCCAAAGAAGAAATAGAAACAGATTCCGGGTAGTAAAGTAAAGTAGCGGTCTTTCTCTGACCAACTCAATTAAAAATAAAGTAGGTATTCTCCTTATTCCACTCCATCACTAAGACAATACACAAATCACACAATGGCACACGAACGCAGGCGAGGCGTCTGCATCTAGTGAGCGCCAACACAAAATGAGTTACTTCCCCTCCCCGCAGGCGAGAGCGGGGGATGTTTTCCGTTCGTCTCGGCAAACAATGTTTGTGTTTTTGCTCAACAAAACTCTTAGGCCACGCCCCCAACATGTTGAGAAAACATTGTTGTGATGTTTGAAAACACAAAAACACGGCGCAGGAGACGCGGCTTAAGATTGGTAGCGTTGCAGACCAAAAGCTAGTTTAGTTTAGCATACGAGTAGCTTATACATAGCTGTAATATTTTTTCATAGTACCTATGTGCAGGCAGAGTGCAAACTATGTAGGTACACAATGTAACTACACAAGTTACACAAGTTTGAAAATAAAAACCCCAGCTAATAGAGACGAGGGGTGAAATTATGGCGAAGGTATAAGCCACTCTACAAAAATGTTATGATCTGCATACCTACCTAGCGTAGTAGATCTTTGGGGTGGGGATTTCAGTAAGCCGATGGGAATCGGCTTGTATGGACCCTTTGCGTCTGCCAGCAATGCAAGTAAAGCTAAATAAGCTTAGTTCATGGTCTACAGACGGCTTAAGCCATAGTGCCTTATTATTTGTAAAACACCAACAACCTCGCAGGCGTAGACAACATTATAAACAACAACATTTGTTCTACAACTTTTCCGAAAACGGAAAAAAAATATCGAATAATTATCATTGATAATTGTCTCTGATAATTATCATGATAATTATCAAGATAAATATGGGTTGATAATTATCTTTGACAAGTTTAATCCAAAATGTTTGCGAATCTGCGTGTATAGGAACATACGTGCCACTTATCGTTCGCCGCATTGTCACAGAATACATAATATGGCATTGTGTGTTTTGGTTTTGACTGAACTAACTGTAATTTGTTATTTGTTTGTGTTGTGTGTAGCCAAAGAATAATAACACAGATTTAAGTAGGATTTTGAATTTCGCTTCTTCAGATATAGACTATCCTCATCCAGTTAACGTAGTCAAGTCAAAGTCAAAAGTCAAAGTCAAATAAGCTTTATTCAAATAAACTTAATTATTAAGTACTTTTGAATCGTCTATATTTTCCTACCACCCGTTCCAGACTTTTTTAGCTGACAAGAAGAACGGGCGCAAGAAACTTATCAGCTGTAACAGCCATAAGTAACGATATTTACAAACTTGAATATATCGTTACCAGATAATTACAACAGGGTGACAGGATTATTGGCAACAACATAGACTTATTATATTATATTACTTTAACAAAGTACTTACAGTAGCAAGTTATGTGTTACATCATTTCCACGCATTTAGATCTTTAAGATAATCGTCTACTTTATAATAACCTTTACCCATGAGCGTTTTTTTAACATGGTTTTTAAATTCATGCAAAGGAAGATCAATCACTTGTTGTGGAACTTTATTAATGAAAGCTATGCCTTTCCCCATAAATGAACCTCTAGTTTTTGCAAGCCTAAATCTTGGAACGGCAAGTTTATCTTTATTTCTTGTATTAAACTGGTGAATATTGCTGTTTTTAGCAAATGAAACATAGTGTTTCCTTACATAAACTAAATTTTCATATATATATTGACCTGCCAAAGTTAAAATATTAATTTCTTTAAACAATTCTCTCAAGCTATCTCTTCGCCGAAGATTATATATGGCGCGAACAGCTCTTTTTTGGAGTACAAAAATATTTTCAATACTGGCAGCTGAGCCCCACAATAGCAGTCCATACGACATTACGCTATGAAAATAACTAAAGTATACTAACCTTGCCGTTTCAATATCAGTTAAAAGCCTTATTTTCTTAACAGCAAATGCCGCTGAACTAAGTCTACTTGACAAGGCTTCAATATGTGGATCCCATTGCAGTCGGGAATCTAGTGTGATACCTAGAAATTTTGTGCTCTCGATAAACTCGACTTCATCGTCATTCAAATTAATATTTAATTTTGTCTGCTCAACATTAGGTAATGAGAATTTAACACATTTAGTTTTTTTGGGGTTAAGTGCTAAATTATTACTATTAAACCAGTATGAAACTTTAGAGAGGGCACTATTTACTTCGTCCGAACAGTTATTACCTCTGTTTACTTTAAAAACTAAAGAAGTATCATCCGCAAATAGTACTGTTTCACATAAATTATTCGCGTAGTTGGGAAGGTCATTTATATAAATTAGAAACAGCAATGGGCCCAATATTGATCCCTGTGGCACACCCATATTGATGGGGGCTCCAGTAGACTCAGTTCTATTAATCACTACTTTCTGAGTTCTATTGTACAAATACGATTTCATAAGACTAACTGATTTATCAGAGACACCATAATGTTCTAGCTTCTTTAATAGTGTTTGATGATCAACGCAATCAAATGCCTTAGAAAGGTCACAGAAAATGCCAATTACATCTTGCTTTTCTTCCCAAGCATCCAGAATATGTTTGAGAAGTGCAATTCCAGCATCAGTAGTACTTTTACCCTTGGAAAAACCAAACTGATTTTTATGAAGTATATTATTGTATGTGAAGTAATCTAATAATTGGGAATATATAATTTTTTCAAATATTTTACTAAGTGCTGGTAGTATAGATATTGGCCTAAAGTTAGCTGGGTCACTTTTATCCCCAGATTTAAAAAGAGGAATCAATTTACTATTTTTCATTAGATCAGGAAAGACCCCTTCGTCAATACATTTGTTAAAAATAAAAGCCAAGTAAGGGGCTAGTATATCAATTATTGATTTAATTATGCTTGTTGACATGCCCCAAAGATCTTCTGTTTTTTTAACATTAATTGTTTTAAAAGCTTTAATGATATCTGCACTATTTATATATTTAAAGGAAAAACTTTCATTGCACTTATCAACACTAGACTCCAGAAGGGAGACAGCGATGTTGGGACAAGCACTAAGAGTACTGGTAGTTTCTACAGGTATTCTAGCAAAGAAATCTTCAAAAACTTTAGCGACCTCATTGTCAGATTCAAAAGTTTGATCACCAGTTTTTAAACAGAAGGAATTTATATTGGATTTTGATTTGCCCGTTTCTTTGTTAATAATATTCCAAGTAGCCTTAATTTTATTGTCAGCTAATTTAATTTTATTTGCAAAGTACTTGGACTTTGCTAAGATACAGACTTCTCTGAATGTTTGTGAATACTTCTTGACAAATTCAATGAAGTTAGGATCACTAGAAGTAGCTTTCTCTGCATAAAGTTCGTATAATTTCCTTCTGCTCTTATATATGCCGGGTGTGGCCCAGTCACTAAATTTCGTACTATCATTACATTTGATGACTTTTTGTTTAAAAGTTTTACTAAATTCAGTTTGAACTATGCTAAATAAATGATTATATAGGTTATTGGCTTCAAAATTTGGTTCTGGTAATGTTTCAATTTTACTTGTGACATTGGTTCTGAATTTTTCAATATAGTGTTTTTTTACTGGCCTACACATTATTTCCCGTTTAGGCGGAACATGATGGTGCTCAATGGAGGCTAATTGTCCACTATGGTCGGATTTAATACAATTTAAAATTGATTTTTCAATGACATTACAGTTACAGAAAATATTATCTAAGCAGGTTGCCGATGTGGGTGTGATACGCGTTGGTTCATTAAAAATATGTAGCAAATTAAATGATTTAAATAGGTTTATGAACCTACTCGACAGTTTGGCTATTTTAGGGTCTAAGATGTCGACATTAAAATCTCCGCAAATTGCGACTTTTTTATTCTTCCTACAAGTTATTTTTAAAACTTCCTCCATAGTGGACTCAAACTCAAAGTAATTCGCTTTGGGGGGTCTATATACGCATACTATAATTATTTGATCAAGTTCCACGCACGATAACTCAACGGTTCGTTCAATTGAGAGGGATACTACATCTCTACGCTCTTTACATTGTAAACTATTGTGTAGAATAATAAGTGAACCCCCTCTTATAGCAGATTTCCTACTAAGCGAGCTAACAACTTTATAATTATCTAAACTTAAAAGTAATTCGTGCTTTTTCAACCAATGCTCAGTAACACATAACACATCAATATCTTCAGAGTTTAAGAATAAGCTTATTTCTAAATCTTTGCCAGAAAAGCCTTGCATATTTTGGTGTACAATTCTTAAACACTTTGGCTTTTCTATTGTTAAGTCAGGGCTAGAGGACGCCTCTATTGTCCTAGTCGAGGTTGATGAGGATATATGCACATGCCACTCAAATTTAATTGTAATTATTTTGGTTTAAAAATTTAAATAAGAGATTTAAAACCTTTATTGTAAAATGGTATAGTTTATTTACTAAACTACATGCTTCTAACGTAAATAATGATATGTAATATCAATTAAACAAGGACTGCTAGGCTAATAATATCTGATTGATAATTATCTGATAATTATCATGATAATTATCGTGATAATTACTTATCAAGAAGTATATTTATCTTGATAATTTCAAACCCTGCTTTTTATACAAAACTCGATCAGCTGTTTGGGACATTTGTATGGAGAGTCGAATTATTTTGTCGGTTCTCGGAAAAGTCGTAGAACAAAAGTTGCTGTTTATGATGTTAGTAATCTACTCCTGCGAGGTTGTTGGTGTTTTACAAATAACCCTGTATAAGGTCATTGTAACAAAAAATAAGATAACGGTTATCTTGAAGAAATTTAATACTTACATTCGGTTGCCCAGTCCAGACATTTATCTTAAGGTGTAATGTCACGATATTCACGATAACGAAAGGAAATGACCCGATAGAGTCACGTACGGCGTCATACAGATTCTTTGTTTAAACAGTAAGTAGACGTAGTAGGTACCTAGTGTTTGTTAATTAATTTCTTTGTCATTTCTTGAGTGAAATCTAAAAAAAAGTGAAAAACCGGGAATAAGTACCTACATAGCCAAATGGAACTGTAAATAAGAGCATACGAAACGAAAATATCTCATGAAAGCAAAGAAGTTGCAAATTCCACACGAATTTCAACGGCTTTCGCGGTTTAGATCGGCATTCCAGCTTTGTCTGCTGGAATGACATAGTTAATTCGTCAACGATTCCGACATAATTCGTCTACATCTAAATATCACTTTTCACATAATTTTCGCTAAGGAAACGATAGAAAAATGAGAATAATAGTAGGTAATGTTAAAAATAACCTTTTTGACTCAAGTTTCCTTGGGAAATAAATGTGGATGCTAACTGTTGGCTAAATAATCATAATAACACTTGTCTAAGGTCAGGAAACTCCAAATCGTTGGGGATATTATGAGGTCATTAATGGCTACCATAATGGCTTTGTTCAATCAGGGTTTTCCAACAACATTAACATTTTTTTTTAGGCATTTTTTAGAAATTTTAGACCAGTAGTTTAGGCGGAAAAAGAGAGAGAGGAGAGAATGGCATTAAACGATACATCACTTTATTAGGTACTAGCGGCCGCCCGCGGTTTCACCCGCGTGGTTCCCGTTCCCGTGGGAATATCGAGATAAAAAGTATTCTATATTTTAATCTAGGCTATCTACTTTCTGTGTGCCAAATTTAAACCAAATCCGATCAGTAGTTTTTGCGTGATTGAGGAACAAACATCTAAACATCCAAACCCACAAACTTTCACATTTATAATATGAGTAGGATACCTATTTACCTACAACGTGTTACAAAAAAAAACCCCTAATGCCGAAGATGTGGTAGACAGAGACCATCAAACTGAACAACTTTTACTAATGGACTAAATCTGAAATCGCGAAAAAATCTACTGTTTCATAAGTACAAAAATTAATAGCGAAAATATCAAAATGTATGAAACAGTTTTTTCGCGATTTCAGAGTTGGTCCCATAGTAAAAGTTGTACAGTTTGATGGTCGCTTTCTAACGTTGTACCTACCTATATCAACGTTATAAAGGGACACGAAAGTTGGGCGCGTTGTGGTCTATCTTTTTTTTTGAAAATTCTAAAAAGTAAGTTAGGTATTATTTTCTCTAACCTAAGACGCAGGATCGAACATCGTGGAAATTCTTGGGAGATGCCTAATGCCTATGCCCATTTGATTGCCAATAGGGAATATGCATCAATTTTTTTTTTAATCAAATTCAATAGTATAATGCGTGAGAAAATCAACTGTAAATATTGAAATTTTTTTCTTGCGTTTTTTCTCGTAATATAGTTACTTGAAGCTAGCACGCATCATCTTCCGCCTAAAACGCTCTATAGAAATATGTGACGTCACTTATCACGTTTCAGGTGTGTTTCAGCGCGTTTAATATGGAGTTAGCCAAGAATCTTCAATTATCTCCTTAAATTTTGCGTTTGAGTACATATGTGTAATACAAAATATTATTTCTTATTGGATATTCTATCAGACTGTTAAGTGCATTTTATCCGAAAATGAAAAAAAAATCGTTATTTTCCCCTGATTTCATAGTGTGATAAAACTAAAATATTTTTTTTTTATTTTTCTTTCTGTTCCATTATGTTTTTACAAATGTCCGCAGCGATCAAGCTCAATTTTATGAAAATCGGTGACTTATGCATATTCCCACCCCCTATTATTGGCGTCATGCGACTGATATGATGAGGGCTAAAAATAATAAAACACATAATTTTCCAGCTGTTGGGCGTTTGGTACGTGATCCAGAAGACATCAACTGCCTCCCACTGCATCACATACAACTTCACCAAGACCGAGGAGCCTGGCAAATACGAGCTGGAGCAGCTGTCCCAGCACTTCATCTTGGGGCTCACGCCTCTAAAGCATGACTACAGGTTGGTATTTTTAGTTCTCTTAGATTCTCATAAAGGCAACTTATTTCTCACAAGTGGGAATGAAAGAGGAGAAATAACACCAATCATTTTAGTCCCAATTAAACTTGAGGCTTGTGTAAGGTGGTCGCTATGGTGATAACGGACCAAATAAATAACAACATAAACTCGAGAAAACATTCAAAGTCATTACACAAACATATCCCTTTCTTACGCACTTGGCTCAAAGAGGCAAGATCACTGCCACTGCGTGCGCCAAGAGGCCAAGTGGTCATCAAATAGGTATGTTTTCAGTGCCAAGTTTTCACAACAGTCTAACTACGAACTACTTACGAGTACTTACTTATATGTATCTTACTTACATATATATCCTAATAGCTGGGAAAAAAAGGCCTAGCTGTATACAAAAGGGTTTAAGAAAGAAAGGAAATTCAGAAATTAGTCCAACTAAAATAGGTAGGTACCTATACCTATGGTAGGTAATGATTTTCATGAATCTTGAAACTTTTAAACTTTCGCGTTGCATTTTATTAGATTTGGAACACAGGTAAAACATAGGTGTTGAGCACCTACCTTTTCCCGACGTTTCGACCGAGTTGCATCAGCCCGTGACCACGGCCGATGCAACTCGGTCGAAACGTCGGGAAAAGGTAGGTGCTCAACACCTATGTTTTAGTTAAAATCGCGTTAAAACCTGTGTTCCAAATCTGTTGTTGTAGTGTCTTTTTCATCACTTATGTAGATTACATTATTATTAGAATACATTAGTTCACGACTCGACGATAATACCTATATTAATTTAGACTAAATAGTTTTGTCTGCTTCTAGATATACTGGAGTCCTGACGGTACCTGATCCAGCAGTTCCGGCGAGGATGAAAATTCGTTTCCCATTAAGTAAGCAATCAAACTTTTAACATAATTACATTACCTACTTATGCTACGGCTTTCCTTTTAGAAATCTCACCCCACCGGAGATGATACTTATTTGTAAAACGATTTACTTTCGCCATAATTTCACCCCGCGCCACTGATATCTACTAATATAACAGTACTAACCTACTTTAGTACATTACGATATTAGTGCGTTAAGATGGTTATAACACGCGAGGCGTAATTGAGCCGAGCATGTTATAACCAATACGCACGTACCTATATCGTACGACGTTTTTTAACACATTTGCGAGGAAACAGAAAAAAAACTACATTTTCGGAAAATGGCATTTTTCATGTTTTTCCACTTCAAGAAATTTTCATACGTGGTTATGTCACAGAATACGTTATGTATCTGTCCTTGGATATTGACGGCAGCAAGCTGTCGCATGCGGTTCGCGCTTCTGTTAGTATATCCGGTGGAGTTGAAGTAATATATTGCTCATCTTCATTATTGAAAGTTGTCATTTTTAGATATTCACAATACAAGTACAAAGAAAAGAAAATTTGAGAAAAATGGATAATTTTCTGCCGTGGCTGCGTGAAAATGTTGGCAAAGACGTTAGAGCATGCAGCCAAGCTTTTAAATTACCGAATAAACTGTTTTATTTTATTTTAAATAAACTCAATCTGTGAATGCACACTGTCTACTAACTGGCGCCGCGCGGCGATTAGTTCGAAATTTGAATAGCAACAGCGCGCTGCTCACTAGCTGGAGTCAGTTCCATTTTTGAAATGTCAAATAATACTGTTATGGAATTTGTATGGACTATAACTTAACTATTTGCTTTGGTAACACACGCGTTTTTTATGACCCGCTTTACATATTTAAAACCGGTGGAATTACATTAGCTTTACGAGCAAAGGTGTTAAAAACTTATTATTGCTACTATCTTTGTTTGTGTTAAACAATTGTGTAGGTATCTTATTTTTTTAGGTTTGAGGTTTCGAAGGTCGGTTGGAATTTACGATTTCCTTTAATTTCCAGGCGTCGCTGGGTCAGCAAGTTACACAGTGCTCGCGACCGACTACACCACTTACGCAGCCATCTTCACGTGCCAGAAACTTGCGTTTGCGCATCGTCGGTCCGCCACCATCTTGTCCAGGAGCAAGGAGCTTGACAAGATGTTTGTGGACAAGGTACCTATCTTAGGTTGTTTAAGGCGGTTGTATGAGGGAAAGTGGCGCCCTCAGAGGTATTTAAATATTTAATAAGTAATTAATAGTAAAAGATTTTAATAATGTTTTACGTGGAGTATTTAGGGCCCATGGTCTAGTATTTTAGAAGATATCACTACATCCTGCCTAGCATGACCGATTTGTATCGCGTGATATAGGATTTTATCGACACTCAACTGTCAAATTCCTTTGTCTTTTTGACAGTTAAACGTGATAAAACGCTATATCACGCGATATAAATCGGTCATGCTAGGCAGGCATGCCCTCGTAGTCATTCGTAGGAGTATATACACATAGAAAATGTGTCAAAAACGACCACTTTTAGCAGTTTTGCTCGGTATCTACTTCCAGCAGTGACTACGAGGGAATGTAACGAATTATAATATTAAATAAAATTCACCGAGGCGCCACTTTCGCTCAGGGTGCCACTTTAAGTAGGAAAGGCAGCAGTGGTATTTTACTAAATTTTTCCTTTTACGAATGTACCTACGAATGCGAAAAATTTGACTTTAGTTGCACTTATTGTTCGCATATTGTTCGTAACTTTTTGTGTTATATGACGTCACTCACACATTGCGTCATCTCTGCGCTTTGTATCAGTAAAAAAGGATTTCTTTAAATAAAAAAGACCAATTTCTTGAAATATTTGGTTATTCTAAAAATATATTTACTTAGGCCAATGCAATATTTTTAAAACAAAAATAGTGATCATCTTTCACTCAGACAATATTTTTCTTAATGATTAAGAGAAATATTTTTGTTTCAAGGCTTATTTCAACTTACATCAATTAAATTGACTTAATTATTTAAATCAAGAAATGTCCATCTTCTTGCATCAAATTAAAATCATCTTAAATCAACTACAAGTTACTTGGATTTAGATATACCTTTTTCAAAAAATCATTTTCTTCGATTAAGAGAAAGTTTATTGTTTATGAAGTATTTAATATTTAATTTAAGATAAAATGTGTACTCATTATAATTTTTTTTCGTTTTAGGTCTAGCATAAGAAATTATACAATTGAGTAAAGATTTACTTCAATCAAAACATTCGGTCTAACTTTTAGACATGCAATTTTGGCCCAAAATAATTTAATAATAAGTTGGAGTACGAATTTAATATATTTAATTTAACAAAAACAAAATTGTATTTCTTGTTCTGAGAAATGATTTTGTTCGGCTTATGAAAATTTTGTTTTAAACAGAGAAATACTAAAATTTTGAAACAACGTAATCATAGTTTTCGATAAACATGATAACATTTTTACTTTGAGAAATTTATCCTTCAACAAAGATTATTATCCTGAAGTCGAGAGAATTTTTTCTTTTCTTCTTAATAAAATGTAAGAAAGCAATGTATTTAACTTAAGATGACTTAAGTTAGAGTTAAGTTAGTGGGTTTGTTGACATCATAGTCTGACCCGCGGTGTTAAGATTTTTATCTAGTTCTTTAAGTAGTCGGAATTAATTTTGTTATGTCAATCTCAATCGGGTTTGTTGCCTCTGGGTGTCGCGTCCTACTTGGAACGGCTTCCCGGACTCCACTCCTCTTTTGAGCACTTATACCTTGATTTTTGTCAGGAAGTCAAGGAAAAGGAAGTCATCAGTGTTCTCCAATTATCTCCACTTAATATACAACAACAACAAAATATACATCTTCGTTCGATACACGAAATCTCCATTTATTTTTTTTCATCAAAAATCAGTAATTACTTAGGCCAACTAAACATTTACTTATTATGAGTAAAATTATAATTTACTCTAAGTAAGGTTAGTCTATAAGAGATATATAAGATTTTTCGTATCAAGAATACATTTACTTGACTGTACAAAATAACGGTGTCTTGAATGAAACAACACGTGTCTGGGAATAAATTTATTATTCTTGTAACAACTAAATATTTTTAAGAATATTATTTACTATTACGAAGAAATTATTGTCTAGCGTCTATAGGGAGAGGATCATTTTCTTGATTTAATAAAAGGGAATGTCCGAAAAAAATCAAATTGGCTGAATATTTTTCTATAGGTAGGAATAAGGTCCCTTAGTAATAGAAAAAAGTTTCAGAATTTTCGGTTGGGTAAAAAAGTTTTTAAAAATCAAAGTCTCTTCGACTTCACAAATGTATGAAAGTAACAGCAGAATGGAGATAATACCTTTGCCGCTAACTGCCACAAACACAACATGTATTTAAAAAAAAAAGTTTTGACATTTTGTCTTGAAACTTTTTTTTAATACCATGTTGTGGTTGTGGCATGTGTTGGCAAAGGTACAATCTCCATTCTGCTGTTACTTTCATACATTTGTGAAGTCGAAGAGACTTTGATTTTTAAAAACTTTTTTACCCAACCGAAAATTCTGAAACTTTTTTCTATTACTAAGGGACCTTATTCCTACCTATAGAAAAATATTCAGCCAATTTGATTTTTTTCGGACATTCCCCATTCGTCTTTTTATAAGAAATCTGTTTTTACCGTATATACAATTTTATTTATGCTACAAACAAATTACGCTGATCATGCTTTTCTACATGTTGTTATGATGTGTGTTTAAATCACATACTTACCTACTTAGCAATATGACAATGGTCGTGATGACGTTGCAAATTAGTTTTTTTTCTTCAAACAGCTAAATTACGGTGACAATACCTACAAACATCACTGGAATTTAACTCAGGTGCCTTGTCCATCAGCCATTTTTAATGTCCCCACTGCTGGAGCACAGGCCTTCCTTATGGGTGGTAAGGAGGATGGGCCATAACCCACCACGCGGGCCTAATGCGGATTGGTAGGTTTTAACGACTGCAAATGCAGCCGGGACCAACGGCTTAACGTGCCTTCCGAAGCACGGAGGTGCTCGAGATAATACATTTTGGTCACCCATCCCAGGACCGACCCTTGTGAACGTTGCTTAACCTCCGCAATCGTTGGGCCAGGCGCTTAACCACTGCGCCACCGAGCTCCCCAACTCAGATGCCTAGCTAGCATGATTGTATAAGTACCTACTTACTTCAAGTTGCTACACTTCGATCACACCTACTCCTACAAAGAAGATCTTAGAATAAAGTGCATTATTTACATAACCGTTGATAATGTACCCATGAAGTTTTCTCAACACCACTGTTTGTTGTTTTAGATGCGCACAAAACTCTCCTCGTTCGGCGTGGACCCGTACGACTTGTCGATCATCTCGCAGAACGGCTGCCCCTCTCACAAGAACGGCACGGAGGGCATCAACATCAACATCGACCCTGAAACCTTCTCCTCGCACAACATCGGCGAGGCGGTGCGGAAGACTGGAGGCGCCATCGGTAAGATTTTTACAAGCACAAACGTAGCTCACTAGCGCCAAAAAAATACTACGCTCGCTCGAGTACGAGCAACACACGTCGAGCACTCGAACTCGTTGAGATTGGTCCGAGATTCCGGTTATTCGGTATCGTGAGAGGTGTCTATGTGTGCGTTGCTCGAGCGCGCGTAACACCAAAGCTTAACTTCTGTAGTCTCTCTATTTTGTGCAACGAACTAAGATACTAAGGAAGTGTAATTCCGCTCAAAAAATAGCACCACGCAAACTACGATCGAGTGGGCGGGGCTAAAAAAGTACTAGCGAAGCACGATTTAGTCATGTCTGCCACGCGCTCGGCGACAGTCGTTAGCGTTACCACAAAAAAATAATTAGAAAAATGATTAAAATGACGTCATGTGTGGTCAAGTGGTGAAAAAGACCAAAAGAAGGCAGCAAAACTATACAGACATAACATAACATAGGAAAGTAACATATTTTTCGTTTTTTAGAAATATCTATGAGCGTATACATACAAAATATGGTCGTTATTATGCAACAAGTGTTCAGTCGCTTTGTGGGGCAGAGTCAAATCTTCACATTCACTGCTATCACACATTTTTAAACAAGAATAAAACTCTCTCATGGAATTCAGTACAACAAAAAAAAGGAAAATTTAAATCAAAATTTTGTAACGCTAAAAATGGCGCGTCCTGCAATATGCAATACATAGAAAACGAGTAATCTGATGTAATCTCCTTGTTTTTTATTATTATACAGGGTGTAACAAAAACGCTGTCCAATCCGTGAAGGGATGATTAGGTAGGTACCTATAAAGATTCTATTTCACGCAATCCTCTTTGATAAACGAGTAAAAATCCCTAGTTAAAATAGAATAAATAAAAAATGAAGAACTCACATTGCAACACCGAAGACAGCAGAGTGGCACGACAAGTAGTGACGTCATGAGGTCAAAACCGTCAGATCAGAACACAAAGTAATGACAATTTCCAGAAACTATGATTTTTATGCAGCTCTGAAAACAGATTTTTAATATGGAGTTTGATCCGCGGATCATTCTGCTGGAACCCCAATGTGAGATCTGCTGCGAAAATGCTACTTTATATTTCCACCACCAATAGAAATACATGCCTAGCAACGGTGCACTAGATTGTCCCGAACACTTTGCAGCACACCTGTATTCCACTTAATTAGTACAAATGTGGCTATTATTCGCAAACGCATTACGGATTCACTCTCACAAATGTTTTTAAACATCAACTGTAAACATGACCTCACAAATAAAAATCAAGGGGTGTCAAATCTGGAGATCGCGCTGGCTACGGAGTTGGTCCACCTCTTCCAATCCACCGTCACCCATATTGCTAGTTTAGGTATTTGCGCACCGGTCAATAAGCATGTTAAAATAGTCTGCATTTGAAAAAGATCTTGACAAGAATAAACTTTGACTTGGTGGAATACGCTGCTATAAAAAATACATTACGACAAACTGAGAACCTCCTCCTTTTTTGAAGTCGGTTAAAAAGGTGTCGCTATAAGAATTTTGTATTGCCAATTAAGGCATGCTTTTTAAGTGAAAAATAAAAATAAAGCGACGTATTAATACTGTTGTTCTTTATCAGTCACACCTCTAAAAGACGTATTAAGGTGTTGCTCGTGCAAATGTGATAATTATCTACATAATATGTATTTACATGTTATGAAAAAAAAATCTTCACAGAATACATTGTCTTTTATCAAGCATACCTATTTTATTTCAATAGCTTGCCTAATTTTAGTCCTTCTTGAAATCATATGTCTTACCAATTCGTGACAAATAATATGATCATCATTCATCAACATCAGCATTTTATAATTTTCATAAAATAAAATAACAATAAAATCATCACCGCCGAAAGACGTCCACTGCTGACATAGGTCTCCTTTAGTTTTTTAGAGCGACTAGTTACAGGCGACTTGCATCAAGCGTATTCGAGCGGGCTTTACCAAGTCGTCCGTCTACATAATAAAACAAACATTATATCTAACAAACAATAATGTACTAATTTCATAAAACAATTTTATGAAGCCGCCCAGCGCGCCGTAGTAGGTTAGGTGTACTGACTGCATTCTATGTTACACCGTCCTCGCCTCAATGACAAAGGCACGACAACGGCCCAATGACACGAGGCGAGTCAAATATCCAATCATGTTTGATCTGCGTTCAAACCCCAGCCAATAGAAAACGTCATGTGCGTTAGAATACAATCTAATGCCGATTATGCGTGCATTGTAATAAGGTATGTTTTTACTAGTTCATTGTTGAGTTTGCGACCTTTTGTGTTACAGAATATGTGAAGGTGCCATTTTTTATGCAATATTTGTTAGGAGTTAGGCTTCCGTAGATCTTAGTTCGTTGATTTTGTGCTAGTGCCGTATTGCGTAAACGTGGCAACTCCTGAGGGCCTAGTGCGAGTTGATGTTTTCACTTTTCACTATCGAAAACTATCGGATACACTGCTCATAGTCAATGCGAGCAAAAGAGAGAAAACGGCCCTCCGAGGGCCTAGTGCGAGTTGATGTTGATGTTTTCACTGAGTTGATGTTGATGTTTTCACTGGTCGCTATCGAAAACTATCGTTTTCTCTCTTTCGCTCGCATTTACTATTTCTTAGCAGCATATCCGATAGTTTTCGATGGTGAAAAGTGAAAACGTCAACTCGCACTAGGCCCTCTGAACACTTTCCCATATCCTGTAGAAGTCTGACAAGCAATCACCGACAGAAACTAAACAAGCATTGGAATTCTATAAGGTGAAGCTGGATAGAAAGTGGGTTAGGTAGCACATTCGCCCTGCGAAACTTCTTACTTCGAAAGCATGATGGATGGACAAAGGGGTAGGTACAGAAAGTTAACCGTGGAACACCAAGGTGAACCAGGGGTACAAAAAGTTAATCGTGAAACATCTAGGTGAACCAGGGGACAGAAAGTTAACCGTTGAACACTTAGGTGAACCAGGCGTACGGAAAGTTAATCGTGAAACACCTAGGTGAACCAGGTGTACAGAAAGTTAACCGTGGAACTCCTAGTTGAACCAGGGGTACAGAAAGTTAATCGTGAAACTCCTAGATGAACCAAGGGTACAGAAAGTTAATCTTGGAACACCTAGGTGAACCAGGGGTACAGAAAGTTAATTGTGAAACACCTGGGTGAACCAGGGGTACATAAAGTTAATCGTGGAACACCTAGGTGAACCACGCAGGTGTACACAGCAGGTGTCAGAAAGGCAAAAATTCAGTCGTTAACACCCTCATTTCGTCTTGGGCCCGAGTGTTGTGGTTTTGGCCAATTTCCTTCCAGCCATAAGCAAACAGAGACTGCTTTCACTGAAACAATAATGATTATCATGATCTTACTTTCCGCAGCTACTGGCGTAGAATACGTGGTGGATACTGGCAAGAAGGTGTACCATAAAGTGGCGAGCAGCAAGGAGGATCTCACGGAAATGCCCGAGGGCGACCACGAGCGCAACCTCGACGCAGACGCGGAGTGGCTGCCTTGAAAACTAAACCTTATCTTCTGAGTTAAACGACTTGATATTCATCATCAAGTTGTGCCTCTTAGAAATCCTAAGTTTCGATATTCTTAGTTATTTAAATACGTCTTTGTAAACACGATGAAATTTTAATCTTCCGGTTACCGCAGTGGGTGGTTCTGCTCAATTACAAGCAACTTTTACTATGGGGCCGACTCTAATATCGCAAAAAAAAATAGCTGTTCCATACAGAACACACCATATGCGAGTACCTATTAATAGCTATGTCCATATCCACTCGATTGCTTCGCGGTACTGTAGTACCGCAAGCAAAAGACGGTCCTTTGTCGCGCGGTGCTATAGGACCGGGTCGATCGCTGTTCGATTTCTACCTATTTGGTAGGTTTTTTTAGGCGGCCACACCAAAACCTCTTGGGCTGATTTAGATTATGATTTTGGCAACACTAATATCGCAAAAAAAGTAGAAAAGGCCTGTGATTGGTTGAAAAAAATAATTATGAAATGTTTCACGTCAGTACACGCCATACTTGTTTTTTCTGTGTGAAGTGCTCTAATTTGATATGCCGTAAGTATTTTGTTAATTAATACTTCTGTTTGGTGTCATATATTAAAAGAATCGTCATATCGTGTTTTATTCGATCATATAAATATCTTGTCACAAATTTAATGTCTAGTGTTCAAAATCATAACAAAACCGTCGCCCGGTAAATGTCTCGATGTATTGTTTTTGTTTACGACAAGATCATGTTAAAATTTTTATTGGTTTATCAAAGAATTATCCGAAATATGATAATAATACTATTAGTGAACAGTTTCAAAGTGGTTTCAAAATATAACATTCATCTGTTTACACAGGATGATTGATGCAACGCAAAATAGTGAGTTTTTATTACGCCATTATCCAAGATCAAGGTAACAAGGTCCTGTGGGACCTTGAAACAAACTAGCATTTTGGCAGGGCTGCTTCACACGCTTATAATTTTTTTTATATTGGGTTGTGTTTATGTTGTTTTTATATATTACCTAGTGAATGTTTTTTGGTTTTGGTGTTGGTTATTGTGCTTGGTGTTGGTTGTCTAGTTATTAATTTTTAGTCCACAATCCACATCCATTTTATATTTTATGCTGTGTACAATTGAAATCGAGGAGAGCGAGGACGGGGCAGGGGACGAAGTAGAGGAGAACTATTTAAAAAAAATGTGAAAATCAATTTAAAAAATATATATAAAAAAATAAGTACGTACCTAGTTTTATTTAATGTGTGCGACAACCCTGAACTAAACTCGACGGCGCGGCCATCTTGGCAGCGAACGGCCTGGCGGCAGTGCGGAATTGGATTATTTAGCTCGAAATTTTACACTTCAAATTTTACATTTCGGAAGAATCTTTGCTATGTATTGTATACTGTTAGAAACTACAGGTTTTGCTCTTTCTGTACATATAATTGGTACAAGGTATCTTGATCCGAGTCTAGAAAAATCAGCGCTTGTTACAAAAACACAATTTTATCATTTATAGTGGGCCGCTTTAATGTTATAATTTTTTACAAATATACTTTTCTTCAAGAGTCTCATTTTTTTACAAAATATGAAAGTTGAAAGCTGTATCTTTCTAAAATATATTTTATTTTTGTCACAAGCCTTCCCCAATTGGAATAAAATACTACGAAACAGCGCTTAGACTCAGCAGCGAATTTAGACGCGCAGGAAAAATTAGTGCGATATACAAACATTATTATGACTGTTGAATTGCTTCCAAATCATAAAAAATTGGCATGTACGGAAAGGGATATTATTCTAGTTTTTAATTATGTAAAAAAAACCACTAGTTATCGATTTAAATTTAATATTAAAAATCAATTTCTATTACAAGTCGTGAATTTTCTCTTTAGCAAAATTCACGAATTTCTTATAAATTATTTTACCATTACTGGTACTCGTTTTTTTTTCAATACTTATAGCTTCATCCATTAGCTATACGAAATAGAACATTATTTGTTGGTATACAAACAGGAACGGGTCATAAAAACGGTTTTAACGCAGCTGTACAAGTGCACTGCGGTAACTCAAAACTGCGTGACAAACAAGGAAATTGCGCGCCGGCCGCGCGACAAACGAGTGGATATGCGAATACCTATTAGTAGGTATGTAGATTTAAGAAATTGTTTCCATACAATGTATAACTGTTGTTGGTTTCCGAACTTATTAAAAAATAAAAAAGTGCAATATCTACTCGACCTAATAAAAAATAAAAAAGTGCAATATCTACTCGACCTTAATGTAAGTGTATGGAACAGCGGTTTTTTCGCGACATCAGAGTTGGCCCCATAGTTAAGCGTCCGGCAGCCCGCAGACTGCAGAGTCGGCCGATAGTTAGTTTTGTATGAAGAATCGGCCGATACCAAATCGATGTAGTTTGCGCACTTGCTTGCATAGGTATTTCTTCATACTGATTCCAGTCTGTAGTCTACGGGCACGCTAAAAGTTGCTTGTAATCATGAGTGGAACCACCCCACTGCGGGAACCAAATGATTACAATTTCACGCTGTATTGGTGTGTTCTGTGTGTTAACAAGCAAGTTGGTAATATCAAACACAATAAGTAGTGATGTATCACTAGATTGTCGACAGGTAGGTAGAATACTCGAAACATTAAATAATGGTATGAACTTTAATAGATTATAAGCGTGAAACTCGAATGGTTAGACTCTAAGCCTCCCTCCAATACCAAATACTCAGATTTGTTTTATATTGTGTAATGTGATGTGTATGACAGTAATTTTTCAGCTAAAAAAAAATTTAAATAGGTACCTAAGTGACTATATATAGGTAAGTTAACTTCGATATAATAGGTACCATACACTTGTACTATTATGTATTCTGTGACCATACAATAAATTTGTAAAATTGGTTTTATTGCGAACATATAATTAACTGGGTAGGTACTTTACTTATTGTTAGCTGTGATTACATTTACGTGGTATACTGTTTAGTTTACATTGCAATAAGAATATTGATATTGTATATTTTGAAACTGCAATAAAATAACAATGAGTGCCATAACTTACAATTTCATTTATAATCATAATAATATTGGAACCACTAATTTACTAGGTACGTAGGTACATACATTTTTTCATCCCTTAGCAGAAAGAAAGTTGGCAAGTATACCTATAGTCGTATGTTTAAAATTGTGGAAAAGACGAGACAGAAAATAGAATAGGTATTAGCTAAGACTGCAAAATAAAAAGATAAAAGCAGAGTTAGAATATTATCTCGTGCAACGTTCTAAAATGCTGCGCCAAAGGGATCGTCCTCATAGAGCAAGTTCGCGCGAATTTTAGTCGTACCTACGAATCCGCGATCAAACATACTGATGTCGAATAGGTGCCATTCGCGCGATAATCGCATCGCGTCATCCATCGGTACGCTATGGTCGCGTCGTCGCGTCCTTAATTCACGCGATGGTCGCGTCGCTTTACTCGCGCGATGATTGCGTCTTCGCTGATGTGACGATGCAACAGAATAACTAACGATGCTTACTTTCACGTTTCGCTCGTATAAAAAAACAAAAAAAACGCAAGCCGTATTTAGAGCGCTAAAGCAAAACTACCTAAAATAGAATTTTACAAGAGTCAAAAAGGGCAAAGTAAAAAACAAAAACCGATTTCAAAAAACCTACCTCAAAAAAGCAAGAAATAATATTCGTAATAATAAAAACACGTCTATTGAAGTCGGGTGGGGCTGGAGTACCTACAGATTCCTTTTTTATTCTAAAAGCCCCATCCGACTACAATAGACGTGTTTTTATTAATACGAATATTATTTCTTGATTTTTAGAGGTAGGTTTTTTGAAATCGGTTTTTGTTTTTTTTAAACAATTTTTATTTTATTTTTATTTTTAGTGTAGGTACCTTGTAGGTAAGTAGGTATATTATTTAGATAGTAAAATCGGCTCAGCCAAACGTGAGATACTTGCGAAAAAACATACATACATACGGGTCAATCTGAGAACCTCCTTTTTTTAAGTCGGTTAAAGAACTACACAGATATCCCTCTTCCAACAATTTTCCCCCGTGGTACCACGTGATACTACTGGTAGTAATACTGGTAGTACCACGGGCAACAAGGGAAAAAAATAATGATCTTATTCAGTTCATAAACAAAGAAGTAATACGACCATTATCATCGAGGTAATTCACACAAAATCATACTATTTTCGTGCTTTTTTCAAGATTACTTGAAAAGTACTGAACCGATTTCCAAATTTAAAAAAATGGGACCAACTTGGGAGTTTACCTAATGTAATAACGTTTGTATCATTTCAATCGGTCCAGCCGTTTTCGAGTAGGTAATCGGTGTACATACACAAAAAAAAAAACAAATATACAGACGAACAGAGAACCTCCTCCTTTTTGGAAGTCGGTTAAAAATACGCAAGCCGCGTAAAAATAGCGCTTATTATAAATTTATGGCGTGCAGCGCTCAAGAAGCGCGGGTAGAGACAGACTTCGCGAATGTGGTAGCGGTTGGGCAGCCAGCACAGGAACCGCTCGAGGCCGAGCCCGTAACTGCCGTGCGGGACGCTGCCGAACTTGCATTGGTCCGTGTACAATTTGGCAGTTTATACGTTATCAAGCGAACTTTTGTAAAAAAATAAGGGGCAAAGAAAAAAACAAAAGACGCAAGCCGAGTGCGAATAACGTTTTATTGTCAATTTATGGCGTGCAGCGCTCCAAGAAGCGCGGGTAGAGACAGACTTCGCGGATGTGGTAGCGGTTGAGGAGCCAGCACAGGAACCGCTCGAGGCCGAGTCCTTAGCCGCCGTGCGGGACGCTGCCGAACTTGCGCTGGTCCGTGTACAATTTGGCAGGTTAATACGTTATCAAGCGAACTTTTGTTAAAAAATAAGGGGCAAAGTAAAAAAAAAAGACGCAAGCCGAGTTAGGATAGCGCTTTATTGACAATTCATGGCGTGCAGCGCTCTAAGAAGCGCGGGTACAGACAGACTTCGCGTATGTGGTAGCGGTTGAGGAGCCAGCAGAGGAACCGCTCGAGGCCGAGCCCGTAGCCGCCGTGCGGGACGCTGCCGAACTTGCGCTGGTCCGTGTACCAGTAGTACGGGGTGGGGTCGATGCCTTCGCGCGCGTAACCTGAGAAAAAAGGCAGGTTTTGAACTGTATGACCATCAGACATTTTTAGGCCTAGTTTCAAATCACGCCAACAGCACAGTTAGCGCATAATCCATTAAATGCAAGAGGTACACAAATACCCTACTTTGTGTAATAATTTGTGACTATTAAATTTGGTTAACGACTGCAAATGCATCCGGGACCAACGGCTTAACGTGCCTTCTGAAGCACGGAAGAGCTAAGTTAAAGGTTTCTCGGGTATGTATTAATATGCCGAATACGTCAGAAATACCGTCAAAATACCGAAAATCCTAAATATTGATATCCGACAGAGCGAAACTTGTAAGATCGATTATCAAATGACCGATAGTTTGAAATCCCGAAAGTTAAAATGCCGATAGTTCGAAATCCCGAAAGTCTGTCAGGTGCGACGGCGAGCGAGCGTAGCGAGCGAGTAGGAGGAGGAAAGGTTCCATTGCAACCAACAACACACGAGCCGCGATAGAGGCCGGCAAAGTGCCAGAACAGACCTTTGAGCATTGCCTCAATTGAAGGTACAGAACGTAGAAACTTCGGTTTTCTAAGCTTCGGGATTTGGTATTTTAGGTAAAACGGTATTTTTTCGGTCTTTCGTCCATAGTTCTTGTAAAAATCAGTCTTTTTCACTCCGGCATTGTATTACGTACCCAGGTTTCTCATATCTGTTTCAAATGAAGTTTTCATGACTTCAACGACTTACCTTCCATGAGTTCGTCGTAGTCCCAGGCCCTCATAGAGCCGCCCACGATCTCCCCCACGCCCGGCATCAGCACGTCCACAGACTCCGTGAGCCGGCGGTCTTCCGCGCACCGCGACATGTAGAACGACTTGATCTCCGCCGGGAACTTGGTGAGGAGGATTGGAACGCCGATCGCGTCTGTCATCTTACGCTCTGGCATTTCAGGGATATCCTGATGAAGATAGAAGGTGTTTGTTCTAATGTTTATTTTCACATTTGCACGCCATTACATTTTTCCAAAATATACTCATCAACTTTGTCTAGGGATACAGGTGTGATTTTCATACAAACATGGTAACTTAGAAGCCTTGGTTTTCTGCCAGGGATGTACCGTGCTGTGATCTGATGATGGCTATCCAGGGAGTGAATGGAGAAGATTCAGATCGCCATACACACCCAACGGATCTGATCAGCATCCTTAAAGATAGGAGGGTCAGAGTTCTCAGTCTCAGGTTTTCCATACATTTTCATGCTATTTTCGCGGTAATTTAAAAATGTCCTCTAATCTTATAGCATGCTGGTCAGATCAATTGGGTGTGTATAGCGATCTGAATCTCCTCCATTCATTCCCAAGATAGCCATCATCAGATCACAGCACGGTACATCCCTGGCAGGAAACCACGGCTTCAAAGTTACCTCGTTTGTATAAAAATAACACCTGTATCCCTAGACAAAGTTGATGTGTATATGTGGAACTATTTTTATCATTTTAAGATCTCAATATTGTGCCATATTTTATGATAATAAATTATCTTTATCTTTACAAAATCGGACTGGGCTTATCGCGTAGGTAGAGGTACAATGTCAGTATATTTTGTATGCGCAAGTTTGCATTTCAACTATAATGTGGCCACTAGCCTTTATAAATTTGTGTAGCGCAGACTTTCATTTCAACTATAAGTATGGGGTCACTAGCGTTCGTGAGATAGTTCGTACAAAGTGTTGTGAATCAACTTTGAATAATTTTATATGCATTAAGCGGATCAATTAAAACAACATTTAAAAAAATCTCACTTACCTCTCCAAACTCGTAGAAAGATCCGTCATCTTTCGTGATGTTGTTCTCTTTTAGGTACGCGATGGCTTCTGAGTATGCCATCCTCTTAAACGGTTTAACTGGTTTCTGTACATAAAATAAACACTCTTTATTTAGCTAAATGTACTCCGTAACTTGGTCGAAAAACAAAAAAAATACTCCCATACAAAATGTATTGGTCAGCTGATCGACTTACTATGGAAAGGCGAAAAAAAATTGTTTTTCTACCTATGTTCTTTGGAGAATGTTTTCAGTTTTAGCAACACTATCATCTGTTTTAGTATCATCTCATCTTTTTGTACCATCGCATAAAGGGTAATTTTGCGACCCATTTACAAAATGAAATATAAGTTCAAAGAAGTAATAAAAAAAATAGGTGCATCAAATAAGAATTATTTCTTTTTAAATTCACAGTTTTCAGTCATATACATATATCCTAAGACTCTAGGCGCGTACGGAACGCTAGCGGGCGCGCGAGTCGACAGTGAAAACAGTGACAACAATTTCAATTTGTGTAGGAAAAATTTTAGAAAAAGTTTGGGGTAAAAAGGAAAATTATTTTTTACTTCATAAATTGATTGCACTGCTGTTATAGAATGGGAATTAATTAATTGGGTGACTGGAAATAATTAAAGGCGACTGTTAATGGGATACTTAAATACTAAACTGGGCAGCAGTTTATTTTTTGGGCGACAAAATAACTAAACGGGCGACTAACATTGTTGATTACAAAAATAATTAAAAAAATACATATGGGTGATAAATAATTTAAGTTAGCAGTGAAAACTCTAAATGGGCGACAAAAATACTGAATGGGCAACTATTATACCAAGTAGGTAACTATATGCTTAACTGATTTAAGCTGCCTATCATTGTATTTTATAACACGTTTTTATTAGGCGGATTTCTCGATTGTTCATTTGTTTGTTTTTTGCCATCTCGATTAGGATAATAGTCATCTTTTTTAAATAAAATATATGCCAATTTTTTTATGTTTTGTGTGCTCTAAGGTTGTCGCCCAAATAGTAATTTGGTCGCCCGTTCTGAATAACTGTTACCCAATTTATATTTTAAAGTCACCCATTTTCAATATCTGTAGTTGCCCTCGGTCCGTCGCCCACTTAGTATTTCAGTACGCTATATGCAATATTTTTGATACCCAAAATGGGAATTTATTGTTACCCGATTAAATACTACCCTTATAGAATGACCTTCGTTTTGCCGATGATATAGTCCTTATGGCTGAGACCATGGAAGACCTGAACACAATGCTCGAAGATCTCCGTAGTGCTTCCCAAAGAGTGGGTCTTAGGATGAACATGGAAAAGACGAAAATTATGTCAAATGCCCATGTTGTACCCTCTCCAGTTCATGTTGGGAACACTACACTTGTGAAGTAGGTTGAGAGTAGTGAGGACTTCAAGTAAAACCAATAGTTTGTGGTGGCATGTTGTATTGGCCGATGTCACAATACAAGAGAGAGTTTTAGACAAAATAACATTATATTTAATTAAACCAAATCTAGGTCATCAGCGACGTACGTCATGTTGCAGGCCGTAACGCTGAGTTACGGTGCATGTGTAAAATACGACTATATTACACCTCCCCCGAAAGTCAACCTTTACCCCCGGAGAAATAAAGAAAAAAAATGAGACGTACATCGTTGAGGATCATTTTTTTTTTTTACAAATACAAACATACTTATAAATACTTTCTTACTTAAAACTAAGTTACATTTTTTTTTTTATAAAAAATCTAGATTCATTAAACTTACTTACAAAACAATTTAGTGTTATTTTTATGAATAACATGTTCTTTATTATTTTTAATTATTTTTACATTAGGTGAGATGTCCTCTATTACTATAAAAGGTCCATTCCAGATTGGATTCAACTTGTTGCCAACTTGATTCTTAATAAGTAAAAAGTCACCTGGTTTATATGTTAGTGTGTTAATTTTATTATCATAAGTTAGTTTTCTGTTAGTCTTACTAATTAACAAATTATTCTTGGCATCTACCTGTGCCTTTTGTAACCTAAATTTAAATTCCTTAGGATAACTGTCATAATTATAGAGAGGGTCGACAGAAGTACTTAAATTGCTTGGCAAATTGCAAGGCTTACCGAAGACTAACTCGTGAGGCGTATATTGTGTCTCTGTATGAACTGTTGTGTTAAAAGAAAAACACCAATAACTTAACCAGCTACTCCAGTCAGTTTTGTTATTACTACATTGTATTCTCAAATAAGCGCCTAAGTTTTTATGTGTGTTTTCTAGTGCTCCCAGTGTTTCGTGATGGTAAGCGGTAGAATTCAATTTTTTGACACATAATAAATTACATACTTCAGAAAATACGTTACTCATAAATTCGGTTCCTTGATCTGTAATGATCTCTTTTGGTACACCATATCGTAATATAAAATTATTGACAAATAGCCTACTAACGGACTCTGCGTCTTTGCTTTCCAAAGGATACGCTTCTACGAACTTAGTCAAGTTACATTGAATTGTTAAAATATACTTAAAGTTAAAATTATCTACATCTAAAGGGCCCATTAAATCTAACGAAATTCGCTCCATCGAAGTGCTCGGAGTCGTAGTAATCACCATCGGTTCACGGGTGTTCCTATTTGTGTGTTTTTGGATTTGACATTCCTTACACTTATTGACGTAATCATTGACGTCACGGCTCATATTTGGCCAAAAATAATATTGTTTAATATTGTTCAACATCCTATTAACACCAGCATGGCCACTGGTTGGTAATAAATGAAAATCATTCAGAACAACTCTAATTTCATCTGAGTCATTTAACTTTGTAACATTTTTTGTTACGAGAATACGAGGATAATCGCATTTGCGCTCTAAAAATTTATTTAAAAATATTTTATTTTCTTTGTCTTTTACAATAACTACCTCGTCAATATTTAGTGTTTTGCAGAATTCTTCTAATTCCCTCGCTAACACGCCTACGGTAGATAACGATCGGGATATCAGATATATGCAAAACTTAGAAGGTACATATATAAAGTTACCTCTATCACTTAATATATTCTCTTTTTCTTTCTTATATTCACTCCTATTCAATACTAACTCTATACAATGTCGGGGTCTTTTGAGAATTTCCACAGTTTTCGGTTGATCAGGCCTAGAACTAGCGGAAACCTCTGTTGTCACGTCAGTATGATTGTTATTCCTATTTACTAAATTTTTTCGACTTTGTGCTCTCGTCATGACTGATACAACGTGTTCTCTGAGGTTTTTTAAATCATCACTGTTAAGCGGAAGCCGGCTCAATGCGTCTGCAGCTGCATTTTGCCGTCCCGGGATATATTCGATGTCAAAATCATATTCCTCTAAGTACAACCGAAATTTAGTCAGTCTACTTGATGGATCAGTCATTCCGAAAAGGTAAATCAATGGTTTATGGTCCGTTACAATTTTAAACTTTTTACCATAAAGATACGGCCTAAAATGTTTTGTGGCCCATACAATCGCTAACAGCTCTAACTCTATCACTGGATATCGCGTTTCTGCTGGTTTCAAATTACGACTGGCGTACGCGACAACCTTGCCGTTACTATTAGACAGCACGGCGCCTAAACCTATCTTTGAAGCGTCCGTGTGTAATATAAAGGTGTTGTTTTCGGAAAAATCCGGATAGTCTAAAACTTGAGGGCTCATAAGTGCCTCTTTTAATTTCAAAAATGCAGATTCACATTCAGATGTCCAATTAAATTCGACACCCTTTTTTGATAAGTAATTTAAAGGATAAGCTATATTGGCAAAGTTATTAATGAAACGCCTATAATAATTTGCAAATGCAACAAATCTTTTTACGTCGTCTGTACTTTTTGGTCTCGGATAATTATTCAAAACAATAACTTTCTCAGGATCGGGTTCGACTCCCTGTGAAGTTATTTTGTGCCCTAAATACATTATTTCAGTTCGCAAAAATTCACACTTTAACGGATTCAGTTTCAGATTGCTACTTCTAAACCTTTCTAAGACGCTGATTAAGTTTTTATTGTGGTCAAAAATAGAGTTTCCTATTACTATACAATCGTCTAAATAAATGAAACATTGCCTATAATTTAGACCTGACATGGCTATAGTCATAAGCCTTGAAAAAACACTAGGACTTGTCTTAAGTCCCATAGGACAACGCTTCATTTGGTACATTTTATCGGTAGTAAAAGCAGTGTATTTTCTGGAATTTTTATCTAAAGAAAGCTGGTAATAACTTTGGGATAGGTCTAGTTTCGAAAAATATATACTACCTGACAAGGAATCTAGAATTTCTACTATATTAGGTAAGGGAAACTTATCGTCAACGATTTTGTTATTTAACTGCCTATAATCGACCACTAGTCTCCATTTTTTCTCGCCATTTTTATCACATTTTTTAGGGACCAGTAAAACGGGACTAGACCACTCTGAAGTGGTCTCCTCTATGATATCATTATCAAGCATATCCTGAATTTGCCTTTGTACTTCCTTTTGTAAAGCATGTGGGATTCTGTAAGGCTTGACGTACACTGGACTTGGATCTTTCAACTTAATTGAATGTTGTAATAGGTTTGTCGTGCTGAGCTTATCTCCTGGTAAGTGAAAAACATCAGCATATTTAGCACAAATCTTCTCAATACTTAGCTGCTCGTCTTTATTTAAGTATGAGCTTAAATTCAGTAAATTAAATAAAGTTTTAACCCTATCAGCACTTATCCTTTGTTTATCAAAACTACATATTTCGAAATAATTTAAATTATAATATTCTAAACTGGAGAAATCTATCTCTACCTCATTATCATTTGTATTTAAAATACGTATTGGAATTCGACCATTTGTTGGCTTTGTAATCAAACCAGCAACAAATACTCCTTTTTGAATTTCCTTCGCCAGCATTACACAGTCGTTGCGTTGACTGGTAGGTATGTATTTAATAATTTCACACCGTGGCGGAATAATATGCGTAAAACTATAATTATTACTATTTATAGGTATCTCAACACTACAACTATTGTTACATAAAGTTAAAGTATTATCTCTGTAATTGATTATAGCTTGGTGATGCTGGAAAAAATTTTGTCCTAAAATTCCGTCCGCATAACATGTCAAGTTCCTAAATATATAAAACTTTTGCCTACAAACTAACCCATTAAAATCTATATCTAAATAAATGTATCCTTCTGAAACTAAATTTCCGCTAATACCTTTGATAGTAATTTCCTCTCTATTTATTCTTTTCAATACGTAAGGGTAAGCTTGAAGCCATTCGTATTTTAGTACGCATAAACTAGCTCCACTATCAACTAACAAATCAATCCTATTATTATCAATCTTACATTTAACTACGCTCGTATTATTATAACTAAAAATACCATAATTTAATTTAGGCACGAAAAAACTGATTCTCGTCATTATTTTGATCTAATTCTAGATTGTCGTCGTCGCGTAGCACTTGGTGGACGCGCGGGGCGGGCGGGGCTGGCGGCGCTGGCCGCGAGTCTCGTGCTGACCGTGCAAAATACTGAGTAGTGCGTTTACCTCTCTGACCTGTATTATGCACAGTTTGTTGCGTCACATCGCTGCTTCTATTTTCGTACGAAGTGTTATTAAATGTATTTGCCCGATTACGACTAAAAAAATTATGTCCTCTTGCCGAGGAATACTTACCTCTACTGTTGGTAAAGTGAGGAGCGCGATAGGTACGGTGCTCTTGTGAGTAATGAGCAACCTGGTCATGCCCTGACGACAAGACTTCTTCATCAACAGCTGTTCTTTTAGCCTCAGATAAAGATGAAAATTGCCTCGAAGCAATTATTGTACTAAGTCTAGTGTCCGATAAACCATCTGCGAACCGTTTTATGGCCGTTTTCTCGTTCAAAGATCGTAAGAACTCAAACTTACTGGCATCGTCATCTGCCTGTGAAATCGTCAAATTGACAAAAAGATCCTCTATCTCAGAGCCAAACGCTTCGATAGACCTGCGTCCCTGTCTAGTTCGAAACAGCTGAGCCTGAAGGGCTTCTGACGATTTCTTTGGTAGTAAAAATTTACGCATGTCCGTAATTAAATCTGTAATATTAGCGTACGTAGACTTTAGTCTCAGCTTTGCGCTAGTCGACAGCTTAATTTTTAAGACGAAATCGATAAGTAATTTCTGAGACTCGTCATTAATAATGGAACTATACATAGTAATTCCATCTATTAATTGCTTGGTAATATCTTCTTGACCCGTCATGTTGGGTAACAGGGTAATAGCTGTCTTTATATCGAAGTTTGACTTAGCCATTTTGCTTTTCGAAGGGCTACTAGTGTGTCAAAAAATGTACTTTCTGAAATATTACTAGACGGCTCAATAACCACTAATTGCTTAATTTTATTGTATACTAATTTAATTTCACTAATTAATGAATTAATTAAATCTACTTCCGAAGAATCTAATGAAAATGCCTTTAATTTCTCATTCAACTGAGACACAATATACTCAACTTGACTATAAATATTTTTTGCCTCCTCTAGTTTTTTGGAACCTATTTCTTTCTGTCGTCTCTCTGGACCTAATTTTACTAGACTTTCACGTATACAATTTAACTTTTCAAGTAATTCTTTTAATTGTTGAGACATACTATTTAACTCATTACTTATAAATATAAAATACCGATTTCAACGATTTTCATTAAAATACCTTGACTAAAATAAAGTGTGTCGCAATAGTGCGTCACAGCGCAGCGTTGTGGCGGGCCGGTGGCGACATGACAGCAGCATGATGCACGTAGGCAGCAGGATGTAGGGCAAAGACAGCATGTGGCACGTAGGCAGGACACTGATGCTGCACGATGATTGGGCCGGGCTATACCCTGGACTCCGTGGGCCGGGATAATCCCTGGACTCCGCTCCGACTGGGCCGGGCTATACCCTGGACACCATCCTTGTCCCGTACGCTTCTTTCTTCTTAATTGTAGACATTCTTCTATTTATTAATTCTTCGTAATTTGTTTTCTTAAAAAAAATCAGTTTTTTGTCTCTTCTTGTCCCACCGAATAAAATGCTTGGCGAATCTTCATTTCTTTTGTTTCAAAAAAAAAAAATTTTTCTTTCTTCACAGTTCCAAATTCGTATCCTGGCAAGGTCGCCATGAAGTAGGTTGAGAGTAGTGAGGACTTCAAGTAAAACCAATAGTTTGTGGTGGCATGTTGTATTGGCCGATGTCACAATACAAGAGAGTTTTAGACAAAATAACATTATATTTAATTAAACCAAATCTAGGTCATCAGCGACGTACGTCATGTTGCAGGCCGTAACGCTGAGTTACGGTGCATGTGTAAAATACGACTATATTACACTTGAAGTTGTTGACCATTACGTATACCTAGGACAGGCAGTCCAGTTAGGTAGGTCCAACTTCGAGAAAGAGATCTCTCGCCGAATCCAACTCGGGTGGGCAGCATTCGGGAAGCTTCGAAAAATCTTCGCGTCTGATTTACCTCAGTGTCTCAAGACGAAAGTCTATGAACAGTGTGTGTTGCCAGTGATGACTTACGGCAGTGAAACGTGGCCGCTAACTATGGGTCTCATAAGGAGGCTCAAGGTCGCTCAGCGTGCAATGGAGAGAGCCATGCTCGGCGTTTCCCTACGTGATCAAATCAGAAACGAGGAGATCCGCAGGAGAACTAAAGTAACCGACATCGCTCGAAGGATTGCTCAGCTGAAGTGGCAATGGGCGGGACACATAGCGAGAAGAACCGATGGCCGTTGGGGCAGAAAGGTTCTGGAATGGCGACCGCGCACCGGACGACGCTCCGTGGGTAGGCCCCCGACAAGGTGGACCGACGTGAGGGTGAAGGTCGCGGAAAGCCAGTGGATGCAGGCAGCGCAGGACCGATCGTCGTGGAGATCCTTAGGGGAGGCCTATACCCAGCAGTGGGTGTCGTGTGGCTGATATGATGAGAATGACCTGACAAAATTTGTAAAGGGGTCCAAAAATTACCCTGTACCTATTTTTAATTGACTTACTTTAAAGTCCGGGTTGAGTTCGTAGACGAGATGTCCGTCGGGCGAGGCGAGGACGCGGTCCACCACGTCTACCACGAGATCTTCCAGCCTGTCCAGCAACTCCTCGAACGAGATGAAAGGACACTCCGCCTCTATGTGGCTGTATCTGATAATCAATACATCATCATCAAAAGACAATTAGGTAACAGTTTTTTTTTTCATTTAAATAATCTTATAAGCATTAAAAACACAGTGGCATTTTTCTTTTTACCACATAGACACCTGTCACCGGCTCGGACTCACCGGAATCCTGGGGCCTTATTTATGAATCATTAGAATTCCAAATCGTGTATGAAATCGTATGCGAATCTCTAAAATCGCTATTTTTGAATATTCATACTCGTGAATTTTGCAACGAGTGGTCCGACCCACTCATTTTCGATATTCTACTACTATTTTTAGTAGAAATGACGTGAGCGAGAGAGAAATATCAAAATCAAATGACTGAAAGACAATGACATTATAACTTTCTAATTTACGTTCCGTTCCCCCGTAACTTATTACCGGTTTTTAAAATCAACGAGTTATGGCTTTCCGGTTTTTATTTTTTCTGCGTGAAATGTAAAATGTAATAACATTCGAGTTTTAGGGCAACACTCATTTCTATTGTTTCGAAAATACGTAAAATTGGGAGCAATCGAAATTGATTTCGTATACGTTTTGATTTCGTGCATGAATTTAAAATTCATTTCGAATGATTCAAAAATGTGTCCCCAGGGCTCTGTCATTCGCGCGCGAGTAGGAAGCGCTCGGCGTCCTCTGAGAGGACAAATTTCATACGACAGAAAAGGCAAGACCTACGCGATAGAAGGAGAGGCAACCACAAAGTGAATGTTTGGGAGCGAAGGGAGCGCTGTGCGACCTGAATTCCGCTTTATTGTGACGGAGCAAGAGTCGCAATTTATTTAAACGATTTTGCGGAGTGCAACTTCTGTACGCTAGTACTATTATCTATTCTGTGCCGGAATTTCAAACGAGTTCGAGTTCGTGACGCAGTGTCATCGGTCGGTGTGAGCTGCCTGTGTGTGCGTTGCTAAAGCGCGCGTAGGACTAAGCTTGACTTCTGTCCTCTCTCTATTTTGTGGTAGTAAGAAGAGCTTTTTTTTCCATAAGTACTCTTAACTTCTTATTACTTTGAGAACTAGAGATGGGCAGAAGACCCAGTTTAAACCCCCAGTGAAAAACTTAGTTATAGAAACTAGAAGTTTTTCTTTTTCTATTAATATTTCAAATGTGACGTTCCTATGGAAATAATTTCTTGTTTAATCAATACAGAAATTTCATATTTAAAGTAAAATAAACCTCTTATTTAAAAAAAAATATTTAGTGCAACAAACTGGTCCAAGGGGTTTAATTGGGTTTAATTAAACACAGTAGTCGGGTTTAAACCGGGTCTTTTGCCCATCTCTATGTGGAACATAACTTACTCGGCAAGATGGCGCCGCGTCCGCGACTGCTCGGCGCGGTACGACTGCGCTACGCAGTACACGTCACCGAGCGATGCCAAGCACGTCTCTAGGTACAGCTGGGAGCTCTGAGTTAGGTACGCTTTCTCACTGTAAACAAGAACGCTTGATATACAACGTGTTACAAAACAACCCCTAATGCCGAATATGGTAGATAGACTAGTTGATTGCGTAAAGTCAATCGTATTCATTTGACAGTTCATATTGTATCATAATATATGTCATCCCATACAAATTGCAGCCGATGGAATACGATATGAACTGTCAAATGAATACGACCTTACGCAATCGCACCCACGGATCATCAAACTGAACAACTTTTACTATGGGACCAACTGTGAAATCGAGAAAAAATCTGCTGTTTCATAAATTTTTATATTTTCTTTATTCGTTTTTGTAAAAAACAGCTAATTTTTTTCGCGAGTTGTTTCCATAGTAAAAGTTGGTCAGTTTGATGGTCAACCATATCCGGCATTAGAGGTAGATAGGCTTACAATCCTACACATCAACATGTATCAAAAAATATAACGGTATGACTTTTTTAACTAAAAATGCAATTTATAAGCTTCATAGAACACCAGCAGGCTTATTTTGACTTGCAGGCTTACTCCGGCGGCTTATTTTGTAAGCGCCACAATAACCTATCTTCTAAATATATAAAAGAAGGAACTGATTGGTGACTGACATATCAACGCACAGCCCAAACCGCTGGGTCTAGAGACACCAAATTTGGCACATAGGTTCCTTTTGAGGTCTAGGGGTGCACTAAGAAAGGATTTTTCAAAACTCACCCCCCAAGGGGGTGAAACGGGGGTCCAAAGTTTGTATGAAAGTCCCTCAGTTTCAAAGTTAGGGTCTTCATATTTTGTGTTTAGGCTGATGATTGAAAATTAATATACACGTGTCTCAGCGTTTTTGAAAATTCTACTCTTGATGGGGTGAAAAGGGGGATGAAGTTGAGTATAGAAAAACCTTCATTTTCAAAGTAAAAATCATTAAATGTATTTTTTAGGCTTATGGATGGAAATCTAACGCAACGTACATTGTTATTGTTAGCATTTTGACCCCTATGGGGTTGATATGGGGGTGAAATGGGGGTAAATAAACCTAAAAATAGATATGGATGTCGTTATTGGGGTTTTTCGGGAGGACGATTGCAAATTTTGTATGGGAAAAGAATAAGAAATAGACATTATACAACTTTAAACTTTGTAGGAGCATGTCTAAAAATAAATAAACAAAAAATTATTTTGTTATTTTGAAAATCAATCCCTTAGGGGGTAAATGGGGTATGTAAACATAAAAATTGATATGGATGTTGTTCTTGAGGTTTTATGGGATGATGATTGCGAAAATTACATTTATTTTGATGTCCAACACGGTGGACATGATTTAACCCCTAAAGGGGTCAAAATGGAGTCAAATTTTGTATGGAAAATAATATAAAATAGACATTACAACTTTAAAATTAGTTAGACCACGTCTAAACAGAAATATAGGCAAACATATATCTTGTGATTTTGAAAATCCACCCCTTAGGGGGTAAATGGGGTAAGTAAACATAAAAATCGATATGGATGTCGTTCTTGAGGTTTTATGGGATGGTAATTGCGAAAATGACATTTATTTTGAAGTCCAACACGGTGGACAGGATTTGACCGCTAAAGTAGTGAAAAATGGGGTTCAAATTTTATATGGAAAAAAGAATGTAAAATAGACATTACAACGTTAAAATTAGTTGGAGTACGTCTAAAAATAAATAGGCAAACACATATTTTGTTATTTTGAAAATCATCCCTTAGGGGGTAAATGGGGTAAGTAAAAATTAAAATCGATGTGGATGTCCTTCTTGAGGTTTTTGGGATGGTGATTACGAAAATGACATTTATTTTGAAGACCAACACAGTGGACTCAGCCCTAGGGGACGGGGATGGGAACGGGAACGAGAACGGAAACGGGACCGGGACCGGGAGCGGGACTGGGACCGGGAACGAACGGGTAAAGAAAAGGGAACGGGGAAAGAAACGGGAACGGGAAGAGAAACGGAAACCGGGAACAGGAACGGGACCAAACGGGAATGGGAACGGGAAAGGGTAAAGTAACGGGAACGGGATACTTATATCTCTGGACCCAATTCTGATTATTGTAATAAACTAGCTTCCGCCCGCGACTTCGTCCGCGTGGATATTAGAGAAAATACTTAGGAAACCTTCAACCATGATCCGACCAGCCGTTTTTACGCGATTAGGCGGGTCCCACCAAGCAAGCAGCCTCGTGCGAGGCCCGCCACACGCAGAAAAGTCTTGCCTCGCGAGGCTGCACGCTTCGTGGGGACCCGCCTAATCGCGTTAAAACGGCTGGTCGGATCATGGTTGAAGGTTTCTTAAGTATTTTCTCTAATATCCACGAGGACGAAGTCGCGGGCGGAAGCTAGTAAAATATAAACGTCTTTAAAAACAAAACATGACGATAGAAGCGCTCACGGCGGAGCTGATTGTACTCAATCACGTTTGTTAATTAAGCAATGCTCGGTCCGACCAGGTGTCGGATGGGTGACCGTTAAGTGGCATTACAACTGAGCGGTTCCGCGCTTCGGAAGACACGTTAAACAGTCGGTCCCGGCTATTTTCATCTGACCTAGATTAAGCCAAGTTAGAGGCCTTACAGGCGGCTTGATAAACTCTAACACCAAACTAATCCTCATACGATAAGAAGAAGAAAAACAAAACATTATCTTATTAGCCTTAGCCACTTGTACATACCCGAAGTAGTTGAAGTCGAACAGAGTGCTCCCGCCTTCGCATTGCGTCTGAACGAGCGTGGGAGGCGTCACTTCCGTGTAGTACCGCGCGGCGAAGTGGTCGCGGAACGCGCGCGTCACGGCGGCGCGCGCGCGGAGGATCTTCGACGTGTTCTCTCCACGAATCATGATGTGTCTGAAAAAGGGGGCTAGGTACAGCCACAGAATACATAGTACAAGTACAGAAGAGACACTCCGCAAGACAATCTAAATGAATAGCAACTCTTGCTCCGACCGACAGAATACACTGCATTCGGATTACATAACACCTCCTTCCCTGTTATATTCACCTAGAAGTTGCCTCTTTTTAACGCGTACTCTCATCTTTTTGGTTGTCTTATTTTCAATGAACAGCGTAAAGACTGCGTAGCATATCATAAAAGGAAAGCGATTGTATGTACTATGATTAATGGAATGGAAAGCTTATAAAAATATTGGAACATATTTTAAATGCCTCTTAAACGAGAAACGTACGACACGCGCAACCACGCGCGACGCGGCGAACTAACGTGCGACCCGGGGCCCTACCGCCTAACTCAAAGCTTTAGCAATGCTCTGTCCGTCCTTGTCATACCATAACACAATGACAAGAACGGATAGTACACTGACGTCATAAACCAAAGCCAGAGTCAAAGCGATAGAGTTAGGCGGTAGACCCGCCGGCCGGCGCGCGGCAGCCCTCTAACTTTGACCCGGTCAAACGGATCCGCCACGTACTTATAACTTCATGCCTAAGTGCGGAGAGTCCCTGGCCTGGTACTGCGATGCAAAGTAGTTTTCAATGGGTGAGAGAGGTGCGGTGCAGGGCATGTGTCCGCGCGCAAAGTGACTAAGGGAGCTTCCAGACTACCGACTGTTCTAAAGCTCTCGGTGCGTGTTGGCGACAATCAGCGACATGTCGCAAGAGAACTGTCAAAGTCCATTCTATTTCAACAGTCAAGTATTTAATAATATTGAATCATATTACATGGGATGGTATAATTTATTGAAAACTAATGAATGAAGGAGCAATTATGAAAAATAGAGAAAGTTCACACAATATTTCTTTTTGTAATTTGGCTCAGTATATTTTGTAGCATAAACCAAAAAGCCGTTACCTGTTATCCAACTGCACATCCGGTAAGGCTTCTTCGTTCAAGATGGCGTCTGCACCACCAGGAGGCGCAAGACCAATTAATTCCCAATAATCAGCTGTCAACTCATGACCACCAGGGGCCTGAAACAATTAAATAAAAATTTAAAAATTGTTCATGTCATGGCATGGTAAGAAAATGTCATGCAATGCATAAGTAGTATTATATTGTACACCAGGGATCTCCAAAATAATTTGGGCAAGATACCCTTTTCCTTAAATGAACTGATACCTCAGACCCCCATAGCCAAATTACTTAAATATCCTATCAAATATCAAGTGTAATTAATGGGGAGGAAAAGCGCAATTTTATCCCGATAGGTGGCGTCTTGTCGTTGGTACCGAGCCGCCTCAAAGAAACTGTCAAAACATATGGGAATCTCTTGGAGTATTGCACTTTTTAATTTTATACTGAGAAAATGCCGCATTGTTATGCTTGTAACTTGTAAAATATTGGAGTTCATCGATTTCCCAGTAACAAAAAAAATTGTGGGCAAAAAAATATCAAAAAATATATGCTTTTTCCTCGATTTTCTCCTTTGCTGAGCCTGAGAAACATTATAAATCAAAAGGAATGTTTCATGAATTTGATGAAGCTTCGCCAAAATAAAATAACATTTGAATTATAACAGCTTTGTTCTTTAATATTTCAACCTCAGCAGTTTCTAACATATTTATAACTTGGATGAATTTGATAGGTATATCAAATATGGAATAAGCCCAATATTGGGGCCAAACAGAGAATTAATAGAATTTTATATGCCAGAGTCATTCAAGAAACTTAGAATAATAAAATAAATATGATAAAACGGTTCGTGTAATTTTAGATGGTACAGAAATTCCAGTACAGAAACCTGAAATTACTATTGCACAGAAGGCATCATCAGGCAACTATAAACACGGAAATTCACACTCAGTTGCTTTGTTAAAATTTAAATCATATGCTTCTAATCTGAAATAAAAAGATTACTTGTAAATCTTACACGAAATTTAAAGAAATGTAATGCTTGTTAGCAATTTTTTGTAAGTTGCTATAAACTTTCTTGCCTGTTGTTTTGGCTTTTCTTTTCCGTAATTCTTCTTTTATATGAGCTAAAGTTAGCATAAAATACATTGTTTGTCCGCAAAACCGAAAAAAATACAATCTAAGAAAGTAAAATCACGTAATACACAGTCAAGACTATATAAGCTCAAACTGACAATTGTTCCAAAGACTAAGCGCCATCTGTAATTCACTTTGCCTTCGCCTCCCCATTATTATTATTATGATTTCGGGGCTGTCATGTCTGTCACAAGTATTATTATACTCACTAGGCACCTGCTGCCTATGAAGCAATCTTTTGTGAACCAAATAAACGTTTTGATTCTTTTATTATTATTCTTTTATGTTGACCCCTGGGTAACTGATTTCGACTTCAAGGGGTTGAATCCAGCACTTTGGGAATCCCTGGTCTAAGCAATAAAATATTATGTTTTGAGTAGTAGTTTTACTCACAGTTTGTCCTTCTGGTACAGCTTCAAGTTTCCCATAAATAACAACAGAAGATTCCGTAGACAGGACAAGGGCATCATAGGTCTGACAGAGAATGCCGTGAAGAACACATTGTAAATACCCGCTACCGTCTCTCAGAGTGATGAAGGTTAGGGCTTTGCCTTGTCTCCTGAGTCGGTGCACCCAGCCTCGCACACATATCCGCTGGCCTCTGTGTTCAGCAGCTTAAAAATTTATTTATTATGATTTAGTAAAATAGTTAACTGATATTGCTCTGTGTTGTGGTAAAATTGAGAACCCTTAAATGGAAATGGGCTGGCCATACAATAAGAGGTGATGAATGATGGAAATAGGGGAAAGAGGGAAAGGGAAGCTGAGGAGATGGGAGGATGATTTGGTAAAGGTGGCAAAAACTGGATGAGTACGGCTAGAGAGAAAGAGAAGAGGTATTAGTTTGCAGGAGGCCTTTGCCAGAGGGCACACAGAGGGGCACAACCAAAATACTTAGATGTTATCAGGGTTGCATGATTTAAATCAACTTGATTTAAATCATGATTTAAATCACGATTTTTACTGTATGATTTTTTTAATAAAAATCACTGATTTAAATCAAAATCCGAGAAAGGAATTAATTAACCTCTGGGAGTGCATCAGTTATGTTTGAAAACAATATTAATACAAAGTACGATAGGTGTAAGCTAAGTTATTTACTGCAATAAAAACCAACAATCAAATATTAGATTTTTTGTGTCAGTAAAAATATAACAATAATGATTAGGAACTTTCATTCATTACATGCAATGCAAGGAGCATAGACAGACAGATACAGATATTAAATTTTCGGATATATCAACAAATAAACAATCGAAACTCAAATTTACTAAAGTATTTTTTTCTGGTCAATGTGACATTTTACTCTTTTTGGCGGTGTTGCCAGCACTATACATCAATTCTACCTAAATAAAAATGTTGCCCACAATAAAAACTAGGGTAATGGTCGCAAAACCTAATAAAAATCAAAATAATCAAATAAATCAAAAAAATCACGATTTTTAAAAAAAAAAACTGAATTTTTTGATTAAAATAAAAAAGTCATGATTTTTTGCAACCCTGGATGTTATTACAATGAATTATAAAATTTAAGTGTATGCATACTCTGAATTAAGGCTATAAATAAAAATAAAAATATTGCTCAAGGGATTGCTCAGATGAAGTGGCAGTGGGCATGACACATAGTGAGCAGAACCAATGATGGACCATGATGAATGAACCAACCTGGGGCCCTATTGCCCAACTCAAAGCTTTAGCCAGAGCGATAGCTAGACTATATCAATCCTTCTCATATCATAACATGATGACAAGGACGGACAGTGCCCTGACGTCATCAACCAAAGCCAGAGTAAAAGTCCGTCCTTGTCATCGTGTTCTGATATGACAAGGATGGCTATAGTCTAGCTATCGCTCTGGCTAAAGCTTTGAGTTGGGCAATCCACGTGCTGGGATGAAAATATAATTGGAATTCAAGACAGAAAATAAGCTAATTTGTATGATTACCTAATGACATATTAAAATTGAATAGGTATTTTATAATTTGTGATAAATGCCATCTTGCATAATTTTGATCATTATTAAAATAAAATATGAATATTATGTAATACAGGTATATTATAAAATGAGTATTATACTTATTAATTTATTATGCAAGCAGCACAGTATAGAGATTGAGTCATCATAGCAAAATTGTGTCAAAAGACAGAAATATTGCATCAGCACCTATCTATACAGTTTCTAGTTAAAGTATTTATCATATTTTTATGGGAAAAAACTACAATAGGTATCTGATTGGGAGTGTAGTATATTGTGTTTCGTTCATTATTTACATAGTTGTCACATAATAAATAAGTTTCATCACCATACTATTTACTTATTATGACTTAATTATCAGGCACAGACATAACAAAAGTAAAATATAAACTCACCTTGAAATATTTTTATGATTTTGGCTTTTGGAAGACTGGTATCTTCTTTGATAACTATTTTTTTTGCTTCATCAAAGTTCAGCTGGCGTTTCTGGTTGGTTTCCTCCTCAGCTTTGGCTTTGTCCACTGCTTTATGGCTCTCTCTCACCCAGATCTTTTGAATTTTCTTCAACTGGGACTTTGCAGCTACATCATAGGCTTTTCCCTCTTCTTTCGAATCTACATAAATGGTTGGGAACGGCTCTTTGCCAGCACGTCGCATGGCCTGCAAAATAGTCTTGAAAGGCTTATCTGCCGTGCCATCACCAGTTGCATCGTTTCCATTTTTCTCAGACGTATAGATCTCACCTAAAATAATTTATTGTCTTCTTATTACAAATAAGTTCAGTCAACTGCATACGTGTACGTTAGGTTAGAAAATCTTTACTAGTACTTACTTAGAGTTAGTTGCTGAATATCCGGCATTGTGGTTTCACTAAATCAGCCTTTATAGTAAATAAATTAAATGCACTATAATATAAATAATTATTATTTCTTTAGCGAAAATATCGAAATAAATTATCTTTTTTTAGTAATCCTGCCTGCACCGCCGCATTGCACAACTGTCAGTCAGCCATCTGTCACTTCACTCCTGTCACTGTCAGTGTCAATTGGTGCATTCCAACAGACAAATCGCTGAGTCATCGATCGCCTTAGAGTACTTAATCATGTACCTATGTTATTTTGTTAACCACTAACTTTTGCCCGCGACTATGTGCACGTGGACATTCGGAAAATCCCTAGGGAACGCTCGACCGGGAAATTGAGTGCCTCAATGCCGTAATTCCAAATCCGTTCAGCCGTTTTTACGTGACTGAGTGATTTAAGCATCCAATCATTAAACTTTCCCATTTATAATATTAGTAGGATATCAATATTATCCCGTTCCTGTTTGTTCCCGTTCCCGTTCTCATTCCTGTTCCCGTTTAGGTAGGTATTATTTTTCCATATAAAAACTTGAACCCAATTTTAGTCATTTAGCGGTTGTATAAATTATACATGAACATATAAATGAACTAATGTAGTTGCATAAGAAAGTACTTGTAGCAGAGTTATGGTTCTGCATCAGGTGTTCCAGATCTTCGATTTGTATACCTCAACAAAAAATGCTCATCAGGCTGAACAACTTTTGCAAAGATGTCATTTTTATATTTTGTATAGTTTAGCTGGATCATTATGGTTCTGCATCGGGGGTTCCAGATCTTCGATTTTTATACCTCAACAAAAATGCTCATCAGGCTGAACAACTTTTGCAAAGATGTCATTTTTAGGGTTCCGTACCCAAAGCGTTAAAACGGGACCTTATTACTAAGCCTCCGCTGTCTGTTTGTCTGTCTGTCTGTCTGTCCCCAGGCTGTATCTCATGAACCGTGATAGCTAGACAGTTGAAATTTTCACAAATGATGTATTACTGTTGCCGCTATAACAACAAATACTAAAAATAAAGTACCTAAATATTTAAGTGGGGCTCCCATGCAACAAACGTATTTCTTTTGCCGTTTTTTGCTTTATATTAATAACGACAACAGGTAGTTAGTTGAAATTTTCACAGATGATGTATTTCTGTTGCCGCTATAATGTTGTTATAGCGGCAACAGAAATACATCATAAATACATTACTAAAAACTGAATAAAATAAATATTTAAGGGGGGCTCCCATACAACAAATGTGATTTTTTTCTGTTTTTTGGTACGGAACCCTTCGTGCGCGAGTCCGACTCGCACTTGGCCGGTTTTTATATTTTGTATAGTTTAGCTGGACCATTATGGTTCTGCATCGGGGGTTCCAGATCTTCGATTTTTGTACCTCAACAAAAAATGGTCATCAGGCTGAACAACTTTTGCCAAGATGTCATTTTTATATTTTGTATAGTTTAGCTGGACCATTATGGTTCTGCATCAGGTGTTCCAGATCTTCCATTTTAAGTACCTCAACAAAAATGCTCATCAGGCTGAACAACTTTTGCTAGGGTGTCATTTTTATATTTTGTATAGTTTAGCTGGATCATTATGGTTCTGCATCGGGTGTTCCAGGTCTCGATTTTTATACCTCAACAAAAATTGTTCATCAGGCTGAACAACTTTTGCAAAGATGTCATTCTTA
The DNA here is from genome assembly GCA_928269145.1 of Agriphila tristella. NCBI lineage: Eukaryota > Metazoa > Arthropoda > Insecta > Lepidoptera > Crambidae > Agriphila > Agriphila tristella. Next base: position 13,416,330 of record OV743445.1, read on the forward strand.
TATTTTGTAAAGTTTAGCTGGACCATTATGGTTCTGCATCAGTTGTTCCAGATCTTCGATTTTTATACCTCAACAAAAAATGCTCATCAGACTGAACAACTTTTGCAAAGGTGTCATTTTTATATTCCTTATAGTTATGTTGGACCATTATGGTTCTGCATCAGATGTTCCATTTTCCAAAATCATTTATACCCTAAGTTATGCTCAGGCTTAACAGCTATATAACAAAAAAAGTTTCATTCGAATCCGTTCAGTATTTCCGGAGATTAGCGTGTTCAAACAGACAAACAGACACACTTTTTTTTCAAATTCTTACTCTATTACTATATCTTCATCGCCCCAGATATTTCTTTTTCAAATATATGAAATGTACAGACACATTTTTTCTACTGTTTTATTATATCCCTTTCAGACCTGCGCCAAAACTAGACAGAATTCGTCCGGAAAAAAAGTCACACCTACCATAAAATGAGCCGCTGATTGCAAATCTGAGGTCGATTTTCCATTTTCCGGCCGCCATCTTGGAAAATTGTAGCCCACACAGGCACACAATTGTATGAATAGGGGCCCAAGCTTATAATGTGTTAGGAATAAAACAAAATTATAATTTACGAATATATTGTTTATTAGCAAAAAATCTACATTATTTCAAATTCATACGTGCACCATTAAAAAACATTACTAGAAAATTAGTTAACAATTACCTCTTATCAGTACTAATCGGTCTCAAAAGTGTTGATTAAGACTCAGTTGAGACAGAAAGTAATTATAATTTAGATCTATCAAGTAAAACCTTAGTTATGGAAATAATAAAAGCAACTTCTGTTCTTTGTAAGGCACAGACAAACGTCATATTTATAGCATCGACATTGTGTTCTACTGGTACCACGGGCGTAGCCAGGGGGGGGTTTTGGGGGTTCAAACCTCCCCCGAAATATACAATAGGCATCATCTAATCTAGTTATTGATCTATAACATTAGAATAAAGTTAGGCAAGGCGAGGAGTATAAATTATTTAGCCCAGAGGCCGTATTATGACCTCTTATTTCCAGGCAGTTTTCTGACTGGCTATCAATCTATCCCTTTTATTTGCTATACAACGAGAAAGAGATGTCACTACAGCAATTTATAAACCTGGCAGGATTTAAGAGCTTGTAATACGGCCTCAGTAAACGAAAAGGTGTAGAGGGAAATGATTGGAACACAATTTTTGGTTCTATTTTTTCTAAGGTCATATTTTTCGGTTTTTCAGATATATCTCGAAAACTATGCATTCCAGCGACATGAGTTTTTTTACAAAATGAAAACTGATTAAAGGGGTATGAGTAAGAAGTGGGTCATTTTTTTTACGATGTCGCTTCAAAAAACTGTTTTATCTTAAAGATCTCATCCCAATGAGCAAAAAAATATTTTACAATGTAAGTCTATCATGGGCAGTTTTTGAGATATTTAAGTTTAAAAAAATATGAGGAAATTTTTTTCCATCTCAAAGATCTTATCCAAATAAGCAAAAAAATATTCTACAGCGTTAGTCTATCATGGGCAGTTTTTGAGATATTTAAGTTTAAACAATAATACGTGGGTCATTTTCTTTTTTTGGCGATGTCGCTTTCTAAAACCAGTTTCAGCTCAAAGATCTTTTCCAAATGAGCAAAAAAATATTCTACAGCGTAAGTCTATCATGGGCAGTTTTTGAGATATTTAAGTTTAAAAAATAACATGAGGGTCATATTCTTTTTTTTCGATGTAGCTTTCTAAAACCAGTTTCAGCTCAAAGATCTTATCCATATAAGCAAAAAAATATTCTTTGGCGTAAGTCTATCATGGGCAGTTTCTAAAATATTTAAGTTTAAAAAATAACATGTGGGTCATTTTCTTTTTTTGGCGATGTCGCGTTCTAAAACCAGTTTCAGCTGAAAGATCTTATTCAAATGAGCAATTGAGATGGATGTGTTTTTCAGAAGCTACATTGCCGAAAAAAAAAATTTTTTTAAACTTAATTATCTCAAAAACTGCCCATGATAGACTTGCGCTGTAGATTATTTTTTTGCTAATTTGGATAAGGTCTTTCAGATGAAACTGTTTTTCGAAAAAAAAATGACCCACCTCTCCATAGAAAATTACTCATTTAGTCCTTTCAGACAAGATTTATTATGTCCTAGTGTAGTAAGCCTAAGGAGACTGAAAAACTATTTGCGTAACACAACGAGTGAAAACAGACTGAACGGCTTGGCTCTCATGAATATGTACATTTTGGGAACGAAATTGATGCGGAAGAAGTAGTTCATATATACTGATCCACTAATGCCCATGGGTTCATTTCATAAGAATATAAATGTGATTTCATTTACATTGTTGTAGTTTTATTTTCTTAAACCCCCCCCCCCCCCCCCCCCCCCGATACAGAATTCTGGCTACGCCCGTGACTGGCACCCTTTAAAGCGCGGCAGACTCTAAGCTCTTTCGAGGTATCCATGACTGGCCAGTGATTATAACCATCTCTTTGCTTGTCAACGGATGATTAAGGCTTTGGACGATATATTGAAGAGCTGGGCATTTCAGGAAACTCTGGTTCTCGATTATCTCCAGCAGCCCTTGGTCGACCCTGGGTCGATGAGAGATAGCCTTCGGCCCCACTTCATACAAATGTGTCAAAAAAGTTCGGTAACTCGTCACTGTGGGTAAAGTACCAATTACAGTGTAAAAAATCATAAAAGTCGGTGGAAAAAAACATTAAAGTTATGTTACGTGCAAAAAACTGTACTAATAACAAAGAAATACTTGTGTTATTCTTACTTACATTCACCAAAGCCGGTACTGAATAAAAACGCAGTACTAGACAAGTCACTGCCGGCTGGCCAACTCACCGACGCGCGAAATTCACACACTAGGTAAAAGTTCGGCTCACGCGCAATCGTGTGAGGCCGAGCCCGTTCGTATAGAATAAATAGTTTTTGAACAAAATTGAATCTTGTAAACCACACAATCATGTAAGTCTGAAAGGGATATGTAAGGATTAAATATTACATGAAATAAACGATTGCTTATTCATTAAATAAGAAGTAATTAGTACCAAAATCATAATAAACAACGGATACTTAAATGAAGAAAAAAAATATCCTATAAAATGATCTTTTTTTTAAAGACTTATCACAGGGGACAACCGAAAACCAGATGTTGGGAATACTTTAATTATTTATAAAAAATATAATATTTAAGGAATTATTTGTACTAAAATTGTATAGTCACACTTTTCCATTTCTTTCGTCAGACTAATGACAATTTAGGACTGGGACTGGGACTGGGACTGGGACTGGGACTGGGACTGGGACTGGGACTGGGACTGGGACTGGGACTGGGACTGGGACTGGGACTGGGACTGGGACTGGGACTGGGACTGGGACTGGGACTGGGACTGGGACTGGGACTGGGACTGGGACTGGGACTGGGACTGGGACTGGGACTGGGACTGGGACTGGGACTGGGACTGGGACTGGGACTGGGACTGGGACTGGGACTGGGACTGGGACTGGGACTGGGACTGGGACTGGGACTGGGACTGGGACTGGGACTGGGACTGGGACTGGGACTGGGACTGGGACTGGGACTGGGACTGGGACTGGGACTGGGACTGGGACTGGGACTGGGACTGGGACTGGGACTGGGACTGGGACTGGGACTGGGACTGGGACTGGGACTGGGACTGGGACTGGGACTGGGACTGGGACTGGGACTGGGACTGGGACTGGGACTGGGACTGGGACTGGGACTGGGACTGGGACTGGGACTGGGACTGGGACTGGGACTGGGACTGGGACTGGGACTGGGACTGGGACTCCTTACGACTTTCGACTTTTTAGACCTACTTTCGAATTTCTACTTGTCACTTTACTTTTAACTTCAGCGTCCGTTTTCGCTTCCACTTACATTTACACTTACCATTACAGAAACCGTTAAATTTTATCTTTCTATCGCCGTCCCCCCGTCTCCCCGTCCAAATCAAATCAATAGAAATACGACAGCATAGTTACAGCGTATTTTGGCTATTTCTTTCAAAATATTCTGCACAAACGCAGTCTGAACATGTGCCACAATCACAGTGTCAATGTTAAGGTTGCTTCTATCGCTTCAACACCATACCGTCGGACTTAGTTCGTTGCCGTCGGACCTATCAGCTGATGGAGTTATTCTCAACGTCTCGTCGTTAGTGAGAAAAATAATTTGCGGTGGAGCTCCTCCACAAGTAATTTTATTTCTCTTTGATCTCCACTCTTTCTATATCAATGAAACTCATGAAAAACAATCACCAATCGATTTATATAATGATTAAGAAGGTAGGTATACAAAATAATGAAAGTTTTACAATACAAGCATTCAGGGTGACGATCCATTATTTAATAACATTGTTGATATTGAAGAAGGTACAGGCAGTGTGATCAGGAAGGATAAAAAAAAACTCGGCAATGTGCGGTACATGAGTTAGCCATACTATTTTTGTGCTAATTCTGTATGAGCTTTTGTTTAGAAACCACCACTGCATTTCAACGGTCCATTGTTCCATCACACGCGACGTGATTATGATACAACGTGTTACAAAATAACCCCTAATGCCGAATACGGTATATAGGGACCATGACAACTTTACTAAGAGACAAGCTCTGAAATCGCGAAAATAACGAAAATATCAAAATGTGTAAAACAGATGATTTTTTTTCGTGATTTCAGAGTTGGTCTCAAAGTAAAAGTTGTTTGATGTTCACAGTTGACAGTTTGATGGTCCTTATCTTCCTACCATATTCGGCATTAGGAGGCATTATTGGAATTAAATAACAGCCTCGTATTTATAGTAAACATCATTATTTCTTGAAACTTAAATAGCTTTTTTTGCAACCATACTTAAATAGGTGTCGAGTTAGTCCGAAGTTCTACGCAATTTCATGAATTCTTCTGTTCTGAGGCATGTTTCGCAATGGTTGCTGTTTTCGTAACGTTCTACAATTTCCTTATCCAAGTACCTATTGATAATATTAGAACAGGTCAGGTCTTTAACAGCATGAGCGAGAGCCGCTCTTATATTATGCACCTTCATATCTTTGGGAAAATCTTCCAATGAATCAATTTGTGAGATGGGAAGTTTAGCCCTAACAAGAACTAATTGAGACTTCAGGTTGTATTTTCTGAAACCATAGTTTTGAAGAAGCATGGCCCTGTTGTATGCAGCTTGGAGGAACTCTCTAGTGTACTGGATGGAATATGGTATCTTCCTGGCGAAGCAGTCAACTTTGTCACTCCATTTAGTCACGGTTTGGAGTTTGTTGTCGAGTTCAGGGTTGTTGCATCCAGCGATGAGGGAGTAAATGTGGCTAATAAGAGCATTTTGCTGGGCTTCGGGAGATGTGTCTTTCCAGCGGTGGTTGAAGGAGTTGCAGATGTCCAGAGGAGTCCCTCCGAACATATAAACGGTACCGGTTAGACCTGGAGAAAGAAAATATAAGTATTAGTGTCGTCATTGCACTCTAGACTGAGACTTTATAGATAGACAAAAAAAATGAAATAGCCGATCGTGATTGACCAACAATTTATGTGTAGGTAGAGGAGAGGATAATACCTACTGAAAAAACTTTGATGTCATCCAATTGATATAGTATAATAATACCAAACCACAAACTAAACAGAAAATATATTTACAAACCTTTTTCTTCGAGAATGGAAGCAATTTCCAAAGCAACGAGAACCCCGAACTCGTAGCCGAGCAGGTAGAAGGTCTTTTTTGGCGTCAGTTTCCTGAGGATCGTCTGAAAATTAAGATCACGATAAGTTTTTTGCTACGTTTCAAATTTTTTTCCACGAAGCTAAGAACCGAAAAATATCTACCAAATCAAACACTCTATTTCGATGACTCTCACTTATTAGTTTGATTAGATACCTAGCTATAGGTAGCGAGTTAACGTTTTGATGTTCAGTAAAGATTACATTCTTAGGTCAACTAGGTAGGTTTATGATCAAATCAAATCAAAGCAAATTCCAATTTTGTATCCAGTGGGAATTAGCTTTTCTAAAATTGAACAAAATAGACATGACTGATTTTCTTTCGTATTTTGAATACTGTTATCAGTAGGTAGTAGGTACTGTTATCATTTGACCCTTACGCTAGCTATCTTCTGCGCCATTTCTTCCAGAGTTTCATCAGCAGGGTCAGGTTGGAGCACAGCGGCAGGAATCTTCAGTCGCTGGCAGAGGGCGTCGAAACGGGCGTAGTGGCCTTCAAGACCAGGGATCACGCACAAGTAATCGCGGTCCACGTCGAACTCATCAGCACGCTATTTGAAAAAGTACTAATTTAATATTACTACTTACTAGATTAAAGTACTGAACAAAAATATGTAGTTCACAGATAGTTATTAGCATCAACATTAGCATCAACTAGTGGTATCAAATAATTTGAATGGAAACAATGAATTTTTAGTTTGATAGGTCTTCTTATAACTTTTTATAATAGAACTAGCGGCCGCCCGCGACTTCGTCTGCGTGGAAAGGTTTTTGCTATCCCTCGGGAACTATACTTTTTTTCGGGATGAAAGGTACCTTATGTCCTTCTCTGTACCCCTGACAGCGTGTATGCAAAATTTCATAATGATCGGTTCAGTAGTTAGGACGTGAAGGCGTAACAAACAAACAAACAAATAAACAAACAAACGGACTTTCGCATTTATAATATTACCTAGTAAGGATTTGATAAAATGACAAGTTTGACGTTCTAATATCCATGTTTGTGCCCTTAAACAGTTTGATACCTGGGGGTCAAGTCTGCTAATGTTTTCGTCAAAATCGTAGTTCAATGGTGTTTTAATGGTAATGCTTTTTGACACAGTTCTTGTTTCTTAAACCCAAAATCAAGACACAATATGTTTCCGTTTTGGGTTTAAGAAACACAATGTGTTTCAGTTTTGGTTTTAAGAAACATGAACTGTGTCAAAAAGCATTACCATTCAAACACTATTGAACTACGATTTTGACGAAAACATTAGCAGACTTGACCCCCTGGTCGTCGGTAGGTAACTTTTTAGTGCCTAAGTGGTATTCTCCAGTATGGTATTTAGAGTAAATTACGAGTACCTATCTCATGCTGCGTCATGATGAAATAATATTGAAGGGTTGGCTAACCAGTTTAGATCTGTGTACTAGAGTAGGCATGATGACCAGGTCACAGGAAGCTTGCAAGGCATCTGGGTCGAAATAGGTGAAGTAAGCGGCAAATCCGTTGACGTCCTGTTCAATGTCGACGTGTTGTCTTTGTAGTTTTTCTAACCTGCAGAAATACAATGCAACAGTAATAAAGGTTCTCGAAAGAGCTCGATGGCGTAGTGGTTTAGCACCTGGCCAAGCGATTGCGAGGATTAAACAACATTCGCAAGGGTCGGTCATAGGATGGGTGACCCAAATCTTATTATCTCGAGCTTAACGTTAAGCCGTTGGTCCCGGGTGCATTTGCAGTCGTTAACACCCACCAATCGGCGTGGTGGGTTATGTATGGCCCATCCTCCTTATCCACCCATAAGGAAGGCCTGTGCCCCAGCAGTGGGGACATCCAAAATGGCTGATGGTGATGGTCAGTAATAACGATAAACCACAAAGAACAATTCATAATAGGTGTGAAATAAGCTAAACCTGAACCTGCATGATGTCTAAGACAATAGCTTAGACAGGTGATGAGGTGATAAGAGATGGAATGATGATTAAAGTACCAAGATCAAAGTCAAAGTCCAAATATCTTTTTCTAATTAAATAATTTTTCAAATTCAAATAAACTTCAGGTGGTAGGAAAATCTTATATATTTTCCTACCACCTCTTCCAGACATTTTTAATTGATAAGAAGAATAGGTGCAAGAAACTTTAGAAAGATCAGAAACAAAAGTTATCGCTCAGAAATAGTAAGCAGTGAGCAACAAGTAAATAAGTATTTTAAGGCCCGAAAAAATATTTCAATAATCTATCTATCAAGTGTTAAAACATCAAAACACGCTGTTTACAAATGAGGCAGTTATTATTAAAAAAAGTTTTAATAAAATAAAATATTTTCGTGGTAAAATGTTTGTTGAACTTACTGAGCGATGGTCATCCGAGGGACGACGTGTTTTGAGATGGTAATGTTAAATTTCTGTTGCAGGATGTAGCACAACTCCTGCGCCCGGTCTTGGTCAAGACCCACCTGCTCCAATGTAGTGCGGCCCACTGTCGCGTTTGTTATGTTGACTCCTATTGTGGAAAGGTTAATCTTAAATATTTTTTATCAATAATACAATTAAAAATAATAAGTTTATCAATTTATGCTTTAATACAAAGCAATTGGAATTGATGTTTTATTATGGTTCAAAATTACGCATGCATACCACGTCTAATTAACAAAATAATCTCAAAATCATCATCAAAAATCTCATATTATTAACAGCTGTAGTCCTTTTCTTAAAAAATATTCACTGCAAACAAAAACATATGAATCTGCAGACAATTTATTTTATTACTAGCGGCCACCCTCGGTTTCACACGTGTGGTTCCCGTTCCCGTGGGAATATCGGGATAAAAAGTATCCTATGTTTTAATCTAGGCTATCTACTATCTGTGTGCCAAATTACAACCAAATTCGTTCAGTAGTTTTGCGTCATTGAGGAACAAAGTTCCAAACCCACAAACTTTCACATTTATAATATTAGTAGGATGGACAGATCATTTCAAACACGACAGCATAGTAACATCATAATTACCTGGTATTTTGGCTATTTCTTTCAAAATGTTCTGCGCAAACGTGGGCTGAGCTTGTGCCACAATCACAGTGTCATGGCTAGTTAGGGCTGCTTCTATGGCTTCAACACCATACCGCCACTGCAATTCGACTTCGGACTTATCAGCTGATGGAGTTTTTTTCTCGACGTCGTACTGTAAATAGAAGCTATTATGTAACCTTTAGAGCTCAGCAGGGTAGCGTATTGGGACCATCTGTATTATTCTTCACTATTCTTGGTGTTATGTAAATATTTTCTGTCAGCACCCGCTAAAACAAGGCAATGTCTTAACTTTTGCTGATTCGTATTACCCAGGATGGCTTTAACACCGATACTTATGAATTATGAATAATACAGTCTGAGTGAATAGAGAAGTATCCACCTAGATAAACTATTGAAGACATAAGAGTTTGTAATGAAACACTGGTTTACCTTTTGAAGTCTTAATAATTGCAATGATAATGATGGCAGTCCATCTTTTGCTCTATTAACCATGATCTCTCTCCACAACATGTCGTCTTCACTTATCACAGCAAAGTATCTAAAACCAACCAAAGGGCCTACTCAAATGGCCATTCTACTAAAATTAACGCTGGTCGAATATAATGACAAAGTATGGGATAGACAGGAGCTAAGAGTTAGCCTAAGTCATTCCCATAGATTGTAATTCTATTCTACTAGCGTTAATTTTAGTAGAATGGCCATTTGAGTAGGTGGGGCAGATACGCAACGTATATTTATTGGTTATTCTTTTGTGTATTTGACAAATATCAGGAAGTCAAAAGAATTAGGTTTGAATTTTACTTTTCTTTTTTAATTCTAAATACTACCTTAGTTCTGGACAAAGCTTTCTTGTCGCTACGTCCAGGTTAGCGACAGCAGCAGACACTTCTTGTTTATGTTCCGGATTAGTTGTTATAACGTAGACACCCTCGACGTCGCCTAATCGTGAACAGTCAGCCAGTAGATGGTGCACGCCATCTTTGCTGCTTATGCTGTCAGATGATATTTCCACTTGTACGCCTTTCTGCTCCCAGTTGCTGATGAATAGACAACAATTTCTGTTTTATTCTCATAAAATTTTATAATTTATTGTAATTTATTACATTAAATTAAAGTTTTGACTCATTTTCAAGATTCTTGTTCACAGAATTGACTACACTACGTTCAATTTTTGTACAAAAATTTCGTTTTACAAAGAATCTATATGAAAAATATTTTACAATTTTCGTAGGTAACATAGGACATAGAAGGTACTTAAGTAGATACATAATTGTTTGACATTGTACTCACTCTACTTTGTGCTTCACATAGGGTGTTTTTTGACAATGAAGATGAAGTCTGGTGGCACCTCGGTTCACCAGAGTTTCGGCGAATTGCAGGCCGAATCCGTCGTCGTCACACACTACCAGGTGGTTGCGGTCGGGTGTGCACGATATACTATAAAATATTCAGGTTTATAGCTAGTAATAGGGCTTGAAGTCCGGAACTCCGGTTTTGGTCTAGCTCCGGAGTTTCGAAGCATTTCAGCATCGTTTGTAAAACCGGAGTTTCACAACAAAAACCGGAGTTTCGATTTTCAAAAATTGTAATTGAAAGCATTTTAATCGCCGTGGGCATATACCCCTGGGCGGTGTTGCAGTCTCTTCAGAGGTGCCAAGTGGACTACAGGTGTAGCGAGGTGCTGACTGAAGTACTTATACGAAAATGCCATCATGTCGATCCGATTACAGAACCAGAGCACAAATCCCAATCTAACTGCAGCGATGTGTGAAACAGGGAGACGTCAATTCTCTGAAACTGTTCGCAGCTACTTTGAAGGATACTATAAGCTCTTGAACTGTAAAGGACTTGGCAGCAACATTAATGGCGAGTACCTAACACACCTTCATTTTGCAGATCAGTTCTCACGGCTGAGGCCTTGTAAAACCTGAACATACTCGTAATGCTCGAATATTTTCCGTAGTGTTTTCCGAAAGAGTGGCTCTTAGGATGAACATGGATGTATGGATGGAACATAAACATAAGACAAAAATCATGTCGAATGTCCATGTTGTATTTGCCCACTCCTTCATGTTAGGAACAAACACAATACTCGAAGTTCAAGACCATTACCTATGACAGACAATCCAGTTAAGTAAAGACAACTTAAATAATAAATATTTGACAACATCACATACATTGCTCCAATTCCAAAGTAAATAGCTATAGCACTTGTGTTATGGAAATCAGAAACAACGGTGGTATGATAAACACCCAGACCTGAGACAGTGTTGAAAAGTTCATTTTCTACATTGACCCAGCCGGGGATCGAACCCGGGACCTCAAGAGATGGTGACGCCTTGAAAACCGGCGTGCCAAGTGTGCCAACCACTCGACCACGGAGGTCGTCAAAACTTGGAGAAAGATACAGCTTGATCATAAAGAGTTGAAATTAAATAAAATGGAACTAAAATTTTTCAGTACAAAATATAGTCAGTGTTGCCAAATTATTCGTGATTTTGACGTATTTACATAGAAAGTGGCGCCCTCAATTTTTGTCATCTTTATGGTCAAGCTGTATCTCTCGTTAAATTTAGCTCGAATGGGCAGCATTCGGGAAGCTTCGAAAAATCTTCGCGTCAAACTTACTTCAGTGTCTCTAGACGAAAGACCTTGATCAGCGTGTGTTGCCAGTGATGACTAAAGGCAGTAAAACGTGCTCGCTAACTATGGGTATCTTAAAAATACTCAAGGTCACCTAGCGACCCAGCGTGCAATGCAGAGAGCCATGCTCGGCGTTTCCTTGCGTGATCAAAACAGAAATCAGTAGGACAACTTAAGTAACCGACGTTTCTCAAAGGATTGATCAGCTGAAGTGGAAGTGGACGGGCCACTTAACAAGTAGAACCGATGGCCATTAGGAAAGAAAGGTTCTGAAATGGCGACCGAACTCAAAACGCTTCGTGGGCAGGCTCCTGACAAGGTGGACCAAAGATCTGGTGACTAATGAAGGTCGCAGGCTCGCGGGGCGCCGCTGGATGCAAGCAGAGCAGGATCGAACATTGTGGAGATCCTTGAGCAAGGCCATAACCAGCAGTAGATGTCGTGTGACCGATATGATGATGACCCAACACTCGGCAAATTTGAGTGGCGTGAAATGTAAGTTAAATGTATTTTTAGTTGAATTATTTGCGCAATAAGCAAGTAAGTACCTAAGTGATTCAATTTATTTATTTATCGATGATAAAAGTATATATTGATTTTTGGTTAGTTAATAACCACTATTAAACACGCTAAAAATATCACTGCAATTTTATTTAAATAGAGACTGAAAACTCCGGAACTCCGGAGCTCCGGAGTTGAAACCCTGAACATCGAAACCCAACTCCGGAGCTGAAAAATACTCCGATGTTCAAGCCCTAGCTAGTAACAAAGTTCACCGTGGTCGGCAGCTATATCTAATGTATCAGTACTTTATGTCACTATACCTAGGTTTGGCAAGGATAGCACTAGACAGCGCTAACAACACGCGGCCGCGGTGCCGGCTGCCGGCCAGCAGACGGAACGCACGCGGCGTCTCGTGAGGCTCGTACGTGACCCGCGTCAACGGCCGCACATACCCACGCTTGATACCATCACTCATCAGCAATTGAAGTTTCTGAAGAATTAGAGATATTTCACAAATCTTCACTATTCAAGATAATCGTCATTAGCCACAATAGTGTATTAACTGGTCAATTTTCCAGAGTCTTGCTTGTTTTTGGAATTTTGTTAAAATCTAACTTACCTGGATTTCTGAAGAATTGTTTTCCCTAAATATGGAAGACAGGTCTACCACAGAGTACGTTCGGCAACAGAAAAGGTGACTCAGGCCAAATTGAAAATGTTCTTGCTCTACCAACTGCGCTACATCTAGTGTGTACCCTGACACGCCACAGCAGCTCAAGGATAGCTGAAAATGAATTAGGTAGGTAATTGATTATGTCATAATAACTAAGAGAAAAAGATTGAGAATCAAGAAGTACTTGTTTCTTTCCACTTTGTAGAAGTTTCCTTTCGTTGGTCATTTATTCTTAGGTACGCCATGGATATGGTGATGTTTGTAATAGTGTGTTATTAAATTATCGTTACTTACATCTTTTAGCTCGCCTTTGGTAAACCCGACAACGAGGTCACACCCACCATCTTCTGTATTTCTCTTCATATTTTTCTTTACCATATCGGCAAAACTACCATCTCGAGAGTTTCCAATGTGGTCATCTAAAAAGTTTATTCATCGTTTTAATTCAGTTCTTTAAATATAAACAGCAAAGTTGTATGATCCGATCCCATTAAATCTAACCTCGTAATTCCGGGAAGAGTTTCCTTAAGAAGCGCTTCTTGCTCAGATCGCTGACGGTAGTGAACACTCTGCAGCCGTAGGCCAGAGCAATCGAGATAATAGCCTGGCCAAGAGCCCCCGCTCCGCCATGGACAAGAATCGTCATACCTTTCTTGAGGTCGAACCTGATTTTCTAGAAGCATATATAAAGTTATCAAGATAAGGGACTGATTTAAACCTATCAGCTCCTTTGTTTCGGGTATCTGTTTCATATCTATTTTTGGGAATGTTTCGTCCTCGAATCACCACAACGTAGATGCAATAGAAACACCTCGGTGCTCTTAGTGCGTCAACGTTGTGCCTTGTGATGGTGCAAGGACAAACTTAAAACGAAGCATAAAAATTCATGATCTTAGTATTTCTACTTGAGTACCTACTCGTAGTTACGAAAAACCAAATTGCTAGTCTTAATTTAGTAATTCCAGTAAATCATCACTCACCAGGCAGTAGAACGCATGGGCATATGCCAAGGGTACTGTAGCTGCGTCTTCTAGACTCCAATGGGCTGGCACCGGCCACAGCAGCTCTGGTTGAGCTATAACCTTGGTACTAGCGGATCCTCCAGCCATCAAACCCATCACGCGGTCACCCCTAAAGTCATCAAAAGATTTATTTCATTCTGCAATTTTTTGTTAACACTTCATAGTTTTTTTAAACTAACCTGCTCGAAATACCACTGAAGTCCATCCCAAAATCGTCACTGCTACTACTTTGTTTATCAGCCATTGCCATCCTTGCATCTTTTACACTAAGGCCAGCGTAATGCACCTAGAAATTATAAGTCGAAACTTTTTATAATTTTTCCGACGTTAAAGGAGATGTTCCAGCATTGCCCCAGTTTCATTTTATTTAATTACTTTCATAATTAAAAAATGCAAGTTACATTTTATTTAGGTATCAAGAATTGTTTTATATTTAGAAAAACAATAACAAAAACATTAAGTTGTTTTCTGAAGTATTTTGTGAAAAAATGTAGGTAAGTAAATAGTACTCTAATGATAAAAAATTGTGATTTAAAAGCGTTTTAACTTAAAAATCCCACTTTTTAATGCAGAAAATAATTATCAATCTGATTCTAGAGTAAAATACCTACTCTGACATACTACTTTGATTAAGACGCGATAGAATTTCATTTTTTGAGAATGGTGGGGCAAATGACATAGGCGCGATGGGACATGTCTTTTAATAGTCACCATAAATACTCCGAAATTGATAATAACTTTTTACAGCTATGTCCTTTGACCAAACTTTTGTTTGTTACGTTAACAACAATAGGTTCTTTCTATTTCAAGACTGTCTCTCAAAATTTTCTTGATTTCCTTATGTTAATTATATTATCATTATCTATGATAAATTAGTTATAATGAAACTTACGGAAACTCCTATGCCTTGGCCTGATGGTTCTTGAACCTCAACCCATCTAAAGGAGTTTAAATTGCCAAGTTGCGTACACCTCAATGCACATGTTTTTGTTACATTGCCTTCACACTTAGTCGGTACAAAATAATCATTGCCCCACACGCCCTGGTGAAAAAACTCAAAGTTATTTACTTTCTAGAGTGAGTCTTTAAATTTCTCATGTGTGTATGAATACGAGTATGTGTATCAACTGTATTTTGATAGTTTTGAAAATATTAATTTCCTATGAATAAAATAAATGCTTCGAAAACATAACCGTTTTCAAGGAGATAAAATAATAAAAAAAATAAAAAACTTACATCTTGTAGAGCGCAAAATGGTACATCAGGAATATTTTCAAGTTCTTTATGCAGAGTATCTTTTTGATCAAACATCACTAATGTGATATTTTTGTTGTTATCTCTCCAACGTTTTACCATATCCTTTACAGAATATGGCGCAGGGTAGGGAGACAAAACTAGTAGTTTATGTCTATTCAAATCTTTACAAATGATGTTTAGATGATGGAGATCAGAATTGATCCTAACCGACACTGCTGTTGTGTTAGCTGGCTTTGGGCTTGGTTTGAGCACAGCTAATTCAACTTTGTTATGTCCAGATCCAAAACTAGATATGGGCCTATATATTGCGAAAGGATACATATTTTTTGTTTCAACGCCAATACTTATTAGGAATGTGTTTGCAGGACTTGTTTTGTATAGGGTTTCCAGAACCTAAAAATAGTAACAAATAAGTATTAGTACTATACAGATTTAACAAAACGAATCGCAGACCAAAACTCTTGTAAATTAAGTCTACCTTTTTATCGGACAGCAAATCATGAACAACGATAGCATCAGGTTTTTCAGACATATTTTTAAATTGAAGGATATCTTCAATTTCGCGTAAGACAATATTTGTTTTGATCATTTGTAAACTCTCTACTATGGATTTTAATTTATTGTCAAATTCCCTCTTGTTTGGGAGATTAACGTTGTAAATAGTCAGATCACTTTTGTTTACATTATCTGCTAGAACTTGCAGAACAACGTGAATCGATGATGCAACCTGAAAAAAATATTGAGAATTTTTCATATTATCATTTATCTTTACGACGTTATCAAACTTTATTTTAGTATTACTAACATCATTGACGTTATTTTGGAAGAAGCGTTGGAATTTTTGAGACTGTAATGCAACGGATTGCCTTAAAGGTAGTGGTTTGGATTTGTGGAACGTGTGATCGATTGTCAGCCCACCGCATCTGAAATATGATCAAAGTCGATCAATGTTCAGCTCATCACCGCCAGAAATAAATTCTCTTTAATTGATTATTGCAGAATCTTGTTCTTGGTTTAAGCGTATACAATACCTGGTTTTGTTATAAATATCGTCATAACTCGCTGTGAAGATATTATCTTTACAGCTTAAACTGTCATTGAGATGTACTTTTACATCCACAAGTATTTTCTTGATGAAGTTAATGTCAGAACCATTCTGGTCCTTGATTTTCCTCAGAGCGCAAGTCTGGAACACCCCATCTATAAAAGTCACCCAATTCCCTTTCCATTCAACTTGCGCTTGCGTCATCGAAGCATTTACAGTATGGATACTTCGGAATTCATCTCTGCAGATAAAGAAATCAGATTTATTGATAAAGATTGGATAAATTTTGTCGAAAATACAGAATAGTAAGGAGAACATGAAAATGTTCAAATAATTACAACACTGGACTTACTTGTATTGAAATCCTTTTTCATAAAATATCTTATAGATATCCTCTTTGTTTAGATCTTTATTGATATCCACGTGATCATGTTTTAAAGTGTTAGGGTTCATACTGAACCCTTTCCCAGCCACTATGATGGCATATCCTTCAATAATCACTTCTTCATCATGAATCACCTGAAATATTATTTCAATAAACTTTTCGTTTTAAGCAAATGAAATGTTACTTTGTAAGCAGAAAGTTAGCGACCACGTTTAGTGATCGTTCTGGTCAAAAAATTTTGTCTTAAAAAAACTGATGTAGGTGTGACGCGTAGATTTTCCGGCCAATACACAACACAATTTAAAACATGCAAAGTGGGATTGAATCTTGCAAACCTCAAATCGTCCACTGCCCCTCTGGACCATAGTACTCAAATATAGCACTTGTTGATCGTACACTGGTGGCTGCGAATGGAATTTTACGTCTGAAAACTGAACTGACACACACCGCTTCCTGTGGCCCGCAGTCATTGCTATTGTGTCCCATACAGATACCAAAGCTGCGGCGTAGGGGAATACTCTGATACCTGTATAATTAATGAATTTTTACAACTAGGTACATTAATAGCAGAAGGCATCGTAGAAAAAGCTAAAATCTTTCGAAAAACAAGGTAGTATTTTTGTAAATATGGAAAAGTAAAATTCTGTATTCCCAATATACCTATAGGGGTTTGTTTATACAATCAACAATAACAATCCAACTGTAAAATCCAATCAAAAAATGGATTGATCGTTTACAATACAAGCTTTGAGTTTTGATGAGCACCTTCAGGTTTTGTTATATTTACAGTACCTTCAACATAATGCCCATCGAGATACTTGTACTCGTCATCTTCCACGGCCACGAAAAGATTCAATACAGAACAAGAGAAACGATCCATGTTGATATACTCGCAAAGATCCCTGTAACAAATTTGAATCAAGCCTAAATCTTTTAGTTTTTGAGTTTGTAAACTAATTGATTTGGCGAATTTATCATCTCCCATCAAAATAAATATCAATATAATTGCAAGTAAATAAGTAAAGTATTTTTTCAAATCAACCACAATAATACCTATGTTGTTTCACTTATATTTTTGTTAGTAACCTTTAAAATAATAGTTATTTTCACCTCTCCAGCACGAAAAGGGTGCTTTTGGCGCGTAAAAACTCGCAGCAAAATCGATTTTTATCAATCTTCTTTTTTAACAATCCTTATTTAAAACTCCTTGGTATTTCCGTGCATTTTATTTTTTTACTTTTTAATCCGTGTATGACACCATAAAGCACTCTATCATTCCTTTTCTCACATATCAATTTTACAAGTGTCATCCTTGTCACTTTATTTCTTTTTACTTTATTATTTTAAGTTTGTGTTAGAAATTAAAAAAGCACTTTGCCTCACGCTCGCAGCAAAAATCGATTTTGCTGCGAGTTTTCACGCGCCAAAAGCGCCCTTTTCGTGCTGGAGAGGTGAAAAATAAAATAATTCAATCTAATGTTTCCTTACCAATTCTCTGCATGCGCCCATTCCACCAAGTGAGACAGTGATCGAGTCTCAGTTGACACTGGAAACTCAACTTTGGGATACAAAGCGCTGATATCTGCGTCAAAGCCTTCCATATACAGACTGAAAATGTAAATATGGAATTAAACTTTAATAAGGTAACCAGACAACTTCCGTACGTACTTATAAATGTATTTTGGAATCACGAGCTTAATGTTCTTTACTTGCATTATTAAAAGAAATTCATGCATTATCTTTCAGGCAGGAATTACCTAATTAGAACTTTGTTAGGTAGTATGGTCGTACAGATACGTCTGGCAAATGTTTAGATAGTATTCAATATGTTTCGAGTAGGAGTAGAGCTGAACAAAATATTAAAATGCACTGAAAATGTTAAGAGCGCTCCACATTCGCGGCGTGAACACCCGTGAAAGGCGTGAAGCGCGAATGTGGATGGTTTTCGCGCCCGTTCACGGGCTTCGCGCCTGTTCACGCCTTGTTCCCCGTTCGGTGTCGGTATTTGCGCCCGCTTCAAAGGGTTCGCGGTGCGCGAACCTCCCGTGAACGCAAGCGCATCCACACTCGCGCGTGAAAACAGTACCGTGCCTTGAGGTTTTTATTTATTTGCGGAGTACGGTGCGTCAAAATGACCGTCATTTGGACGAACGAGCAGGAACTTGTGATGATTGAGTGTTATCATGCCGAAACCATTTTATGGGATGCTAAAAAACAAAGATAGCAGTGCATAACTCGGCGTCCATTCTCGACGAGCGCGCGAACTAAACTGTGAACGATAGCGTGTGTGGAGGGTCATGCTTTTCACGCCGACTTCGCGGCAAAATTACGTCGTGAATTCACGCCGTGAATCACGCAGGAATCTGGAGCCTGCTTTAGGTAATTAAAATCTGGAAAATTTTGACTACAAATACCTTTGTAGATAAAGGACTTACTTTCCCAGAGCCTTCAAAAAGAATACAGCACTGTCCTTATCTCCTCGTCTCGTGAGAGGCACGTATCGGCAGTTCTGGGAGAGTGCTCTGTTCAGGATGGCTTGCAACAATCCGTGAGGAGCTATCTCCACCAGCACCGCGTTACTTGGCACATGGCGCAGTACTTCCTCGAAAAGGACTTTATTCTGAAGGCAATAGAAATAAGCTATATTTAAATAATGTAAATTGCTTTGCTTTGGCTTAAAGTAAACGTTTAGATGGATACAAACGCCAGTTTAAAGCTATGCCATGTGAACATGGTTTTTACCATATATAATTAAATCTTTGGTTATCACTGTAGTTATGTAGCTATGAAGATAATGTGATGGTATAAAAACTTCTGTCAAAACAGACGCAAACTAATTTATTTATGTATTTTTATAAGATTCGTTCGACGAAAAACAAAAGACTCACCAGTAAATTATTAGTATGGTACTCAGCCGAAGAATATTGGGCATGAGGCTCAGTCCACTGGTCTTGGGGCACAGATGAGGACAACCACTTCTCACTTCTCTTCTTTGGCTCCGGGACTATTTGTTTTGACACTTTGAGGAAGTCAGGACCTGGGACCAACATAGACCACTAGCTTTAAAAGAGTTTGTCCTAGTACCAATATCATTATGTTATTGATAATACCCAGTCTTTTGTGTCCAAAAATGACTGTATGACCTATTAATAGTTCGCTATACCTTGGTGAATCTTCGCGTCCGACTTACCTCAGTGTCTCAAGACGAAAGTCTATGACCAGTGTGTGTTGCCAGTGATGACTTACGGCAGTGAAACGTGGCCGCTAACTATGGGTCTCATAAGGAGGCTCAAGGTCACTCAGCGTGCAATGGAGAGAGCCATGCTCGGCGTTTCTCTACGTGATCAAATCAGAAACGAGGAGATCCGCAGGAGAACTAAAGTAACCGACATCGCTCGAAGGATTGCTCAGCTGAAGTGGCAATGGGCGGGACACATAGCGAGAAGAACCGATGGCCGTTGGGGCAGAAAGGTTCTGGAATGGCGACCGCGCACCGGACGACGCTCCGTGGGTAGGCCCCCGACAAGGTGGACCGACGATCTGGTGGAGGTCGCGGAAAGCCAGTGGATGCAGGTAGCGCAGGACCGATCGTCGTGGAGATCCTTAGGGGAGGCCTATACCCAGCAGTGGGTGTCGTGTGGCTGATATGATGATGATGATGATACCTTGGTATAACCATGAATCACTGGGGAGTGACAAAGTATTCAGAGAGCCTACAATGTATCATGATAATTTGACGATGTTCATCATTATATGTTCATCAGTTAATAATGTCAAAGGTTGAAACGAAGGTCGCTTAATTAGGATATCAAAAGCTTTTCGTTTCAGATGATTAAGATTGGTTATCGATGTAGGCCCTCAGACTTCGATAACCACCTTATGAAGTTTTTAGAAATTAAAAAAACGCACCTTAACGCAGCCAATTACACCGTAGCTTATTTACTCAATCTAAACCCCGAAGAATTCCTTGTAATGTCACATTTACCTGCTTCAGCAATATACCGGGAATGATATGGTATGTTGGAGCATTGCACCTCCTTGGCAAAGACTCCTTGCTTAGTCAGCATTTCCACAAAAGATTTTACTTCTTGCGCGGGTCCTGAGATGGTGCTCGAGTCAACGCTGTTGTGGCATGCTATTTCAATCTCTGGTGGACAAATCTTTGAGATCTAGGGAAAAAAAGATGAATAAGTATAATTAGAAAGTACCTTCAATAAAATATTGCCTTTTTTAAGAGGCTTATTGCGATATCTTTCAAATACGTAAGCTTTTTCAGTAACTTGAAATTCCAAACTTTCTGCTATGGTTTTCTGAAGAAATAAACTTCTTCTATCCTGCTGAATATTTTTTATTTCTGTTCTGGAGAAATGCAAATAAAGCTTAACTTACATTTTTATAACCTATTCCCACAGCTGCCATGGAACCAAAGATAAAAGGAGTTTGTATAGAAACCAAGCCCCGATTGTAAGCCAATAATATAGTTTGTTCGGCGGTGAAGCAACCATCGGCGTACGCGCAACCCAGCTCACCTAAACTGTGTCCTGCATAAAACATAATTATTATCTGAGTAATTACATCAAATTGATTACAATAATTTCATAACAAATTCATTCTAGTTGCCAAATTGGTACCTACTAAAAAAATGGTTTAGTTAAAAAAGAAAACAACTATCGTAATCGTAATGAGCTGTGCCTGATCCTGATCTTGGAAATTAGAGATTTAATTAAAGGTTTTTAGATATATAAATTATGAAAAATCACAATCAGATGAAGAACATAACGACTCAAAAACGGATCAAACAGCAAAAGGCCCTGAGAACCCAGTGGAACAAATAACAGAAGAAGAAGTATTAATACATATAAAAAAACTGAAACCCGAAAAAAGTTCTGGACAAGACCAAATAAGTAATGAGGCTCTAAAGATTGGGGCACCAATAATCTACACTTTCCTTACTCATCTTTTCAACATTATACTAGAAACAGGAACAATCCCACAACAATGGTTGAAATCTGATATAATTTTACTATACAAAAAAGGTGATCCGCAAGATATAGGTAATTACAGACCAATAAGCCTACTCTCCAGCATTTATAAACTCTTTACCTCTATCTTACAGACCCGTTTGTCACCTTATATAGACAGAAATCCACCTGTGGAACAAGCAGGCTTTCGTACTGGTTATTCAACAAGCGACCATATTCATGCTATTGAACAAATATTAGAGAAATATAAAGAATATAATCGACCACTTTACATAGCTTTCGTAGATTATGCGAAAGCATTCGATAGCATATCACATAATTCAATCTGGAAAGCCCATGAAAATTGTAAAATAAATAAAAAATATGTAAACATTTAAAAAAACATCTAT
The DNA here is from genome assembly GCA_928269145.1 of Agriphila tristella. Taxonomy (NCBI): domain Eukaryota; kingdom Metazoa; phylum Arthropoda; class Insecta; order Lepidoptera; family Crambidae; genus Agriphila; species Agriphila tristella. Next base: position 13,438,014 of record OV743445.1, read on the forward strand.
TCCAAAAGTGTTAGCCAAATAAAACTGGAAAGTAGAGGAGAAGATATAGAGATTCGCGTTAGACAGGGAGACCCTCTTTCACCCAAACTATTTATTGCAGTTTTGGAAGACATTTTCAGAAACCTAACATGGAAAAATAGGGGCCTTTTTATCTCAAACCAATACTTGAGTCATCTAAGATTCGCTGATGATATTGTGCTCTTTGCCGAAACAGCTACAAAATTGGAAAAAATGTTACAAGAGTTAAATAGAGAGAGCAAAAGGGTGGGATTACAAATGAATGCAGAAAAAATAAAAGTGATGACCAACAATCATAAGAAACAAATACTCATAGAAGATAAACCAATTAATTAAGTGTCAGTGTATCTTGGCAAACAAGTCTCATTCAAGAAAAACAACATGGACGATGAAATAGAACGACGAATCAATATCACCTGGAAAAAGTTTTGGACACAAAAAGAAATTCTAAAAGGAAATTATGACCTAACAATAAAGAAGACTGTAATGGATACCTATTGTTGCCGAGCTTGACATATGGCAGCCAGTCGTGGGTTTTTACAAGAAAGGTGAAAAACAAAATAATTACTTGTCAACGTGCCATGGAAAGGAGCATCTTGAAACTCAAAAAAAAATTAAAAGATAAAAAGTGAAGATATTCGCAAAAAGACAAAAATAACAGATGCCTTAAAACATGCACTAAAACTGAAATGGAAATGGGCCGGTCATGTTTCAAGAATGAGAGATGGAAGATGGAATGGACGATACAAACAACAAAATGGTCAGGTCCACAGGGGAAAAGAAGTGTAGGTAGACCAAAGAAACGATGGGCCGATGACATAACTACCATGACAGGAAAGGAGTGGATAGAGATGACACAAGACAGGAACGAGTGGAATAAAAGGGAGGAGGCTTTTACCCAGAAGGGGTCCATACTACACCAAGATTAAGAAAACACTAACATAGTTTTAGCAACTTTAATTATCAACTAACAAAATTAATTTACTTAAGCATAATACTTTTTTTAAGAAAAATGTAATGCATGGAAATTGTGTGGAAATAAAGAAGCTTTATTATTATTATTATAGATATATAAATTCCAATACGTTGACATGCTTACCAATAAGCTTATCCGGAACTAATCCAATAGCTGTTAAAACATCAGTTAGCCCAATTTGTATAGCCGTGATTCCAACGAAGGAATACAAAATATTATCGAAGATATGCTTATCGGTGGATGTGATAACACTTATTAGATCGACTCCTTTACTTTGAAGAATCTTCTGGCATCTGAAGGAATTACAAAGAATTTACTAATGAAAATACAAAGGGAAAAATACTGTTTTAGTTTAGACCACACAACATTTAAAATATTAGTCGAGATTCAAGAATTCAAGATAGATCTATTAATGGCACTTCGAAAAATCTATGTCAAAACTTTTTTTTGGAACTACCTATATCCTCAAATAGTTCATTGACATTATTACCTTTGGATGGCCTTGTTGAATATGGGAATGCGCATGAGTTCACGACCCATTCCTACCCACTGCGACCCCATGCCGCTGTACACGAACCACAACGGCCTCGACACATCGTCATAGTAGTCCACCTTCTCAGCTTCAGTCACTGTAGCGTTGTTTGTAGCGTTGTTTGTAGTGGCTGCAATAAATAAGGAAGAGTAAGGCGCAGAATATTCGGAATGCTACACCTATCCGGAATAGTTAATTTTCTCAAAAGGTATTTATGCAATGTTGCTACCAGCCTCCTATCATAAGTTGATAATACAGAAAAACTTAGATGTATCTTGTCCGGCATCTATCGTACCTCTACTTCCTATCTTCTCCAATGCCTGAGAAATTATGTCGGTTTTTGTGTCTTCAAAAAAATATTTTACTTACAATAGACGCCAAATCCTCGCGCCAAATGTTTCGAAATTCGATTCTGATGGATGTTGTGAATCAACGCTATCTCCTCAGGATCCAACGGACGAGCTTTGATATCGTCCAGAATCTTCTGCACAGCCGACTCTTGCCGACCCGACACCGCCACCAAGTATGGTATGTCTGAAAGATACTTGGAAAGGTCCTAGAAGGATAAAACACTGCAGTCATTACAACATTAAAAACCGTCAAATTATCCCCCTCTGACTGTACCTACAGAAATTAACCGAAAAATAAAAGTCTAAAAACCTTTGAAGTGTGGTGTTGGTTGGAGTAGAAAAGAAAGAATTAGCTGAACAGAAAAAAGACAAACGAAGAGGTGTTGGAAATGGTGAAAAGAGAACTTTGATGAAGACGCTTGAAAACAGAAGACGAAAGATGTATACTGTCGGGAGCCGAGGAGATGTATTGAAACAACGGAATCTGACTATACACTGGTTTATTGTAATAAAATAAGCAAAGATTATATGTTTACTATAAGTACTACATGTATGCATATGATATATGGGGGCACTACACTACACCTTCCCCCTTAATTGGAAAAAAAAAATGTTAGCATTTTTTTTTTGACAATAAATGCAAAAAAATTCTTAAAATAAAATGCTAATTGAAAAATTGAATACACAATTGTATATAAGGATTACATTTTCGATTACATATTACGAACTTCATGACATGGTTAGTCTCGTCATAAAATGCTGAGATTACAAAAAGGGTTATACGTTTAGGTCACAAACACTTAGGTAGGTACTTCTACAAGTTTTACAATATTGTTTATATACTTTAAGTTAAATAAAACTATTGATTAAACAATTTTGTTCTGTTTTTATGCACTATGTCCTCTTTATTATTCTTAACTATCTTAACATTGCAATCTAAATCCTCTAATACTAAATATGGTCCTAGGTAAATACTTTGCATTTTATCCCCTGACGGATTTCTTAGCAATACATAATCCCCTTTCTTATAGATAACTGGGTTTATATTTTTATCATAACATATTTTTCTTTTTATCTTACTGTTACATAAATTATTTCTAGCGTCTCTTTGGGCTAATTGGAGCCTATATTTTAATTCAAGTGGGTAACTGTCGAGATTATATAAAGGATTCACTACACTACCGTTTAAGTTGGTAGGTATGTTACATAGTTTACCGAACACTAATTCATGTGGCGTGTATTGGGTTTCCGAATGCACACTATTATTATACGAAAAACACCAGAAAGGTATCCACTCACTCCATGAATTAGTGTGGTTTTGGCAATTTATTCGTAAATACGAACCCATGTGCTTGTGTGAGTTTTCCACCGCTCCTAAACTTTCGTGGTGGTAAGCTGTAGACGTTAAATGATTAATATTTAAAAGTTGACATACCTCTTTCATTGTATTTGAAATGAATTCTGTCCCTCTATCAGTACCGATTTCTCGAGGGATCCCATACCTAAGGATGAAATTATTTACAAATGCTTTTGCAACACTTACCGTATCTTTTGTTTGAAGCGGATAAGCCTCGATAAACTTCGTAAGTTCACATTGTAGCGTGAGCACGTAGCTATAATTATTATCATCTCTTGGAAGAGGCCCGACAATATCAAGAAAAATTTTTTCAAAAGCTGAATTAGAGGTGCTTGAAATAGCCATAGGCTGCTTTGTTTTGACTGAATATTTATTTTTTTGACATTGATCGCACTTTGATATGAAGTTTTTTACATCTGTTTCTAAACTTGGCCAGAAATAATATTTCTTGATATTATTTGCCATTCGCCTAATGCCTGCGTGGCCACTTGTAGGCAGTAGGTGAAAGTCATTCAGTATAACACGTCTGTCGTCTAAATTATTTATTCGTTGAACTCCTCTCAAAACGCATATTCGTGGTCCGGACCAATTACACATTTTATTTATTTCTTGTACAATGCTAGCTATAAATTCTTTATTATATTCACTTCTTACAATACAAAGTTCTTCTATAGCGTGTCTTTTACATAACAAACTCAAATCTCTCATCATTTCGCCTCGCGATAACGACGATCGAGTATTTGGATTTAGATAAATAATTGACTTTCCATACACGTATATAAAATACCTCGAATAAACCATTAACTCATTTTGACAACGCAACTTATGTAAATGTTTTATAGAAATTAAAGATAATTCAGTAAAATTTTTCGGTTTTTTAATAATCTCTACAACTCTTGGCTGATCAGACCTCAAGTTGGTAGGGATATTAACAACCGGAGAATTTTGACTGTTCCGATTTTCTTGCGCTTTTTTGGTTTGCGCTCTCGTCATAACATTTAATTTTTCGAGACCCGAATTCATTTTTTTCAAATCTTCCGAATTTATTAAAATGCGCGACAATGCATCTGCAGCTGCATTGTTACACCCCTTAATATATTCAACTGTGAAATTATATTCTTCTAGTTGTAATCTGAACTTGATAAGCCTACTCGACGGGTCTCGCATACTAAACAAATATACAAGCGGTCGATGATCGGTCTGTATCTTGAACGATCTCCCGTATAAATATGGTCGGAAATGTTTTACACTCCAAACTATCGCAAGGAGTTCTTTTTCGATAGTAGGATAATTTCTTTCCGCCTTATTTAAACTTCGGCTCGCATAAGCTACAGGCCGACCGTCACCGTTACATAGTACCGATCCAATAGCTACCCCTGACGCGTCTGTTTGCAATATAAAAATGTTATTATCCGCGAAATTAGGATATTGTAAAATCGGTGGATTCATCAACTTATTTTTAAGTAACTGAAAACTATTTTGACATTCTTGTGTCCATACAAAAGGAATATTTTTACAGCACAACTTGTTCAATGGAAATGCGATTTCAGCGAAATTATTAATAAATCTCCGATAGTAATTCATAAAAGCAACAAAACGCTTGACTTCTTGTGTATTTTGCGGTATAGGATAATTTTCTATGGCTTTAAATTTTGATGAATCAGGTAAAACACCTTTCTCCGATACTATATGCCCTAAATATAACATTTCCTTTTGTAGAAACACACATTTTGCAGGATTTAATTTCAAATTAACTTTACGTAGTCTACTTAAAACATCGATTAAATTTTGATTGTGTGCGGCCAAAGACCTGCCAAAAACGGCCAGATCGTCTTGGTAGACCAAACATTTTTCGTAATTTAACCCCGACATCGCAATAGTCATCATTCTTGAGAACGCATTTGGGCTAGTTTTAAGGCCCATGGGTAACCTAGTCATCTGATATTGATTTTTATTTGTTGTAAAGGCTGTATACGGTCTACTGGAAGGATGCAACCCTATTTGGTAAAATCCTTGGAAAAGGTCTAAATGAGTAAAATAAACAGAACCTGCCAATGAATCGAGAATTTCCGTAATGTTGGGCAACGGAAATTTATCGTCTTTAATGTTATTATTCAACTTTCGATAATCTATCACGATGCGCCATTTCTTATTTACCGAATCAGACTTTTTGGGTACCAACAATAAGGGGCTCGACCATGCGCTCGTACTTTCTTCTATTATACCATCCGTAAGCATTTTCTCTATTTGTTTTTCTATTTCTACTTTTTGCGCTTGCGGTAAGCGATAAGGCTTCGAATATATCGGAGTTCTATGTGGTTCTAATTCAATAGTATGTTCGTATAAAGGTGTCATATTTAACTTGTCTCCGGGTAGATGGAAAACATCAGGAAATTTCGCACAAATATTTTCCACGGACTTTCTTTCCTCATCAGATAACTTATCTAATTTTAGTAATGAGAACAATGTTTTAACCCTATCTGCGTTAATTATGGGTCTGTTAAATTGACAAATATAGTACTCATTTAATTTTGTCTTAGTTAACGAAAAATTTTGCAAGTTTACTTCACTATCCCTAGTATTTAAAATTTTTATTGGTACTTTTCCCTTTTCCGGTTTGACTATAGTACTGGCTACGAATACGCCCTCGCATAACTCCTGACATTCAATAACCAAATCGTCATTATCATAACATTCAATGAAGTGGATAGACTCACTCCTAGCCGGAACCGTCAAATAACTATGATTTCCAGCTTGAATATCGAAAGGAATATTGACCTTTTTACCACATTCTGTAGTTAGTGATAGAGTTTGTCGTTCGAAATTTAATACCGCATTAAATGCCTTCAAAAAATCTTGTCCTAAAATACCGTCCGTTTGCAAAGGTATTTGTTTCAATGCATAAAACTTGTGTAAGAAATTATTGTTATTGTAACTCAACTTAATGTAACTGTAACCATCCGTAACAACTTTTCCGCCTATTCCAGTTATATCAACTCTCTTATTATGGAATGGAATCTGTAAATATTCTAGAAGATCATATTTGATGACAGAAATGGATGCGCCGGTATCGATCAACCAACTAAAAGTGCTGTTGCCTACATTAAATGATACTTTGTTTAAAGAGTTACATGCACAAATATAGTTAGGCTCGAAAAAAGTGACTCAAGTTCAATCCGAGTGTGTGGTCCTCTGACTCATGCTCACGATCACGAGTACCTTGCTCTGTTGTTAGGGTGTTCACGTTTGCCGATAATCCGCCACCCCTACTACCTCTACGGGGTTTACCTCTGTTACCAGTACGCCAGTTATATCCTTGATTGTTATAACGCCTGTTATAATTATTAGACCAATAATTGGTAGATGTACCTTGTGGCGCACGACCGCCTCGGGGGTAAAATCCTCGCTGCCACTGACCACGACGTGTTTGCACTCTCGCAGGTCTAAAACAACCATACCTATTACCTCTACCGTAGTTTGATGTTCTATAGGAACCAACAATTTCCGACGCGCGTTCGATTGTAGATACCTCTTCGTCCTGCGCAGCTTGTATCGCGTCCTTTAGGCACGTGTAATTACGCGCCGCTATAATAGTACTTAACTTAGGGTTTCGCAAGCCGTCCGCAAACCGTTTTATGGCGTATTTTTCGTTGATAGGTTTTAGAACATTATACGCGCTCGAGTTGCCATCGGCTTGTGAAATTGTTAAATCCACAAATAACTCACTTATGTCCTTGCCAAAGTCCGCAACAGACCTATGGTTTTGGGTCGCTCGCTGCAGTTTAGTCTGGATCGCAGTAAAAGACTTCTGTGGAAGCAATAGTTTACGCATATCCTTTATTAAATCTCCGACACTGTTATAGGAAGTGCCCAATTTTAACTTTGCAGTTTCTGAAAGCCTACTCTTTAACACAAATGTAATTAAATTTTTCTTACATTCTGGCTTAGTCAATGTGGACTCGTAATATTCAATATTCTCAATTAATTGCTTGGTTACGCCATCGTCATCATTCATGACGGGCAAAAGACTTAACGCTAATTTCAAATCAAATAAAGTGTCTTGAGCCATTGTCATAACTTGTTCGGTACACTTTGCTGCTGAGCACAATTGTACAATTTCGTTATATATATTTAAAAACTCCGCGCAACTTTTATTTACTAAATCAACAGACGTGGTCGTACTACCTTTAATTTCCTCCTTTACATGGTCAACTATAGAAACATATTGACTATACAAATTATTCGCTTCACACAACTTTACTACAGAAATATTTCCTTTTCTTCGTTTCTCACCAATTTTTATTAGATAGATACGTATTTCTTTCAAATCTGTTACTAAATTTTCTAAAACTTCGGCCATACCATAGTACTGTTTTCCTTCCTAGAGACTAACCATGCATGTTATATAGAAACTATTCTAAGTACTTACAAATTAATCCATTAATCTAAAGTGTTCTGTCCAGTAACCATCACGATTTTTCCGCACTAAACACCTTTTTTTCACTTTACTAATGACGCTTAACACTTTTAAACTTCACACACCTTTTCTTATTCTAACATCCAGATTAGACGATAGCCTCTGCTTTTCCGCTCAATACAGCAGGCTGACGACGTAGCAGGCTGGCATACCTCTTTAATGCGAATTCATTGACTTCGCGTTGCACCAATTTGCCATGGTACTTCTTGTAGGCCTTGAACAGGATGAGCAGCGCCCCAATAATCAGGAGCGTAACTATTGCAATTAGTATGCAATTCGTCACGGATATGTTGTCCTTTATTACTTGCATATGAGTGGAGGTATCCACTCCCACAGCCAAATTGGTGTTGTAAGTCTTCTTTTCCTCAACTTTACTTTGTGGAGAACCCATTTTTGACGATTTGAATTCGCGATGTATAATCAAACAACAAGTTAACACGACGATTTAGCTTGAAGTAATCCATCGTTAGTTACGCGAATTTTACTTGCACCGAACCCGATACCGTCTCCTTATTAGGAGGACGACTGGCAGTGTCGCCATATACTGTCGGGAGCCGAGGAGATGTATTGAAACAACGGAATCTGACTATACACTGGTTTATTGTAATAAAATAAGCAAAGATTATATGTTTACTATAAGTACTACATGTATGCATATGATATATGGGGGCACTACACTACAGATGAAATACATCTGATATACACGACAATTTTATCAGGTCCATTATAGATGGAAAAGTGGAAGGAAAGGGGAAGAGAGGGAGGCCTCGAAGAATCTATATGGAACAAATGAAATAAACTATAATGTCGCCTATTATATATTCTGTGTTGTCGCGTCGTATCAGAAACTCAAGGAGGGACATGCTCGGGTTTCCCGAGTATGACTGAGTCCAACACGCCGTTTGGTGTGCCTAAAGACTGCATTCTCCTCTTGCTACAAAAAAAAGGAACTCAAGGAGGTGGAAATCTCTAGGTAGGGGTGGAGAAGGTTTTACCGAAAAGAGTGAGGCTCTTAACTTAAGTATAAAGAAGAAAGAAAGAAGATCCAATATGCAACGTGTTACAAAATAACCCCTAATGCCGAATATGGTAGATAGGGACCATCAAACTAAACAACTTTTACTATGGGCTTAGAATATATAATAGTAATAACGTACTATCGTCTATTGAACCAACTCTGAAGGCGCGAAAATAAATCAACAGTTTAACACAAACAAATATTAATATCGAAAATATCAAATGTATGAAACAACTGTTTTTTTCACGATTTCAGAGTTGGTCCCATAATAAAAGTTCTTCGGTTTGACGTTCCCTGTCCACCAATATTGGCATAAGGGGTTATTTTGTAACACTTTGTATAATAGTATGGTTAATCATCTCACCTTCGGCTTATAGCAGCACTCCAGGAGCCCATGAGCATTAAGTCCCGTATAAGAGAAAGCGCTAACTGCAGTGAAGGTCCTATTGAATTTTGTATTCTTTGTAACGATATGCATTCTTCCATCGCGCAAGGAAGCAATGTCTCGCCTTGGGTTCTTGCAGTTTATAGTTGCGGGCAATTCTCCTCTTTGATATGCAGAAATAATCTGTTTTGGAAATAAAAAATGATAGATCTGTCTCGTATTACTTCCTCTATGTATCTGTCTTCACTTTGCAAATCCAAAATTGGCAAGGCTTTTCTAGGAATTCAATGGATGCATAATTCAAAAGTAGCGGTGTAAACCCGACGGATTAGCGTAGAAATGAGAAGTCCTACTTCAGCAGTGAGACTATAGGCTGATAAAGAAGAAGAGGTATGGCAAAGTTTGCAAAGTATATATATCTACCTACCTATTTTTAAGATGTTCTTACCTTCAATATCGCACAGGCACTAGCACCACTTTCTGTGTAGCCCACATTAGAAGACACGCTTCCCACAAGCAAAGGGTTGATGCGGTCTTTGCAAAAAACATTTTCCATCGCCTCAAGCTCGATCTTATCCATCTCGGGCATTGCTATAAACAAAATATTATATACTTAACATAAAAGAGATAGACATTTACAGTGAATCGGGCACGATATATCGACTGTGAACTGGCAATTAGTCCTATCTTAAAATTTTAAGCTATGCATATGCCATCGATCTAAATCTGTCTTTCCCGCGTCTCATATTTTCATTCACCATGAAAGAAAATATAATTTAATACTTAATATTCAAAAGTGTTTTTTTACCAGCTCCATAACCCTCAATGTATTCAACATCAGCCGGTGCCACTCCTGCCTCATTGTAGAAATGCCGGAAGAAGTTCGTCAAAACTTTTGTGTCTTGTGGAATTTGATTACCAAATATCTGGTCAGGTGAAGCTCCAAAGTGAGTTTTAACGTGACGCAACACAGCGTAAGATCTTGAAAACAAATCGCAAATAAAAATGTAATGTAACGTTTTGTAGCACTGATTCTTTATTCAAATAAGATAAAATGAACAAATGTTACTCAATATTTAAAACAGGCAGTGGTTGGTTATCCACGCGCATAAATCACTAGAGACACAAAGATTTTTGATATTTTTAGACAACACTTTCATTATTAAAAATTGACATGTTTTCATACCTTTTTGCATCTTTGTATTTCTGCAGAAAGAAAACGACAGCCGCTTCGGACATTGAAGATCCGTCAGCTGCTTCATCGTAACATTTTGTTTTGCCGTCAAAATTTAGAGGCAACGATCTGAAATTAAACCATAATCAAGATAAAAATACTATAGGTCTATCTATAGGGTCTATACTATAGGGTCTATACTTTAGGCTATAGTGGAATTAGTGGATATGACAGGGTACTTACTGTACGCTGTCATTTCCATTACATCATCAATCAGGTACTGTTATTGTTATTATTCTATTACAGGCTATACAGCTGTAGTATAGACTATAGCTACACGAATTACAGTACCCTAACATATCAGGTTTGTTAGGAGCCATTATGCTAACAGGATTAGGCGAGCATTTTTTGAGCAGCCTCGCGATGTCGATACTCAGCATAATAGTGAGTATTGAATAGGATGAACAACAGGGAATGACGAATAAAACCTTGAGTGTGCATGCATCCATTATTAAAAACCACAGAGTCGTCGCTTACCGGTGGCTGATAGGCACTTGCGGATGCAAGAGGACCTTCCCGCAGCCAACGATGGCGGATTCACAGCGGCCGTCCGCGATGGCGTCGCGAGCTTTTTCAAGGGCCAATAGGAAGCCGCAGCTAGACCCATCCATGTACACCGACGGCCCTTGGAGGTTCAGCCAGTAGGATATGCGGTTTGCCGTCATCGCTTTGCAAGCCCTGAGGATGGAGAAAGTAAAAGGTAACCTACGAGAAATAAGACTTAAGTGTTTCGAGGCTTTGAAGTTAGGACTATAATATAAACCAGGGATGCCCATACTTTTTGTTAAAGAGCCAAATACTTATCAAGAAAAGAAATTGCGTAAGTAAAACTACAATTAGGTGCATAAACTTTTAAATGTGTTATCCTTGGCGATCGACCTTAAAACCTCTCGCGATCGACCGTTTGGGCACCTCTGATATAAACCAACCAGTTAGGACCCAAGAAGATTGTCCACGCAGAGGACATGAAAGCTAAAAAGGAAAAAGCCTTTATTCTCATAAGGACAGATTCTCAAAAGGACAGTAGTACAGGTGAGCAGAGAAGATTAACTTCTAAATTTTTAATCACTTTTTAATTTATTTTCTCCGTAATAGGTGACGTAGACAGGATTTTTTTTACAATAGCGCTAACATATTACTATTGCGCTCGCACAGGCACAACAATAATGTTAGCGCGAGAGCGACAGAGATAAAGTACCTATAGACGGGTCATTGTACAAAATTCCTTCTGCTTCGCGTTAACCTCCTCTAAATTCATGCTACCCTGGTACTTTGGTAATGTAATTTAAATTTTATTTATCAACTGCAGAAGTCCAAAAAGAATTGAAAATTATTTATACAACGGTACACGATTTTATGAAAATAGCGTATTTCTGTATGTACGCATGCGCAAGCTAAAATTTGAAACCATTAACACGGCTTATAAAATTTTGAGAATCTGTCTTTTTGAGAATCTATTAATTTTTGTGTGCAGCTGTACTTTTTTCGGTTTTTTGACAATCTGTCCTTTTGAGAATCTGTCCTTATGAGAATAAAGGAAAAAAGTAGGTTGGTTTTGATACTTACCCAAGTAAGCCAAGCTGATTATCACGGCTGGCATTCAGTTTTTCTGTCTCGCAAAATCCGTATGACATAAATACGGCAACATGTTTACCCCATAACTCTACTGGACAAATTCCTGAAAAAATAAACCTTAATTATAAGTAGGTAATTTTGATAATGTTAATTGCAAATGAAACATGTTGAAGTCAATGTAATGAAGTTTACATAAAACGCTTTCATTATTGTTGTAACTTGGTACCCGATAGGCCAGCGCGTTTTGCATTAAATATACGATAACAAAAAGTCTTTGTTGCAAATTAAGTACCTATCTACATAGAAAATGCCTAGAACTTAAATAATTAAGGAACAGTGTAGTTAAGCATGGGCGTATCTATAAATATTTTCCAGGGAGTGCCTGGCCTCCAGTGATCTCTTTTTGAGACTTTTACAGGTTTTTAATTTTTCAGCCTTAATTTCTTGTTAATGAAATTCTGGGGTGGGCACCAGACTGTCGCCCCTTCCTACGCCTTCCCTAGTTAAGACAACGCTAGTTATACGGGATCCCTATAATGGGTCCAGTATGTGGTTTCGAATGACGCTGTAGCGACACACGCTGTGGCGAAAAATATCTGTGTGGTGCGCTGGAGCGAAAAATCATTGTAGCGAAACCCACACGGTCGAATGACGCGACAGCGACAAACTTTGTGGCGAAATATAATTGTATGCTAGTACGAAACTCAAAAGGATGAAAATAAAACACAAAGTTCAAGTCTTACTTTAGGTAATCAACAAAACAAAAGGTTATATTTTGAGTAGGTATTATGTACAAATTATCATTCGTTTTTACCAAAATATTTTTTATTAAAATGTCAAAAATCATATTCACTAGTAGGTATAAGCTTAGAACCGATTGTGAAAAACAAAAATAATATGAGCAATGTAGATTTTGTAAGAGCTATAGCATTACATACTCGACCGTACTAAGATTTTCTACTTATTTAACTACTTTTCCTTCAATGATTAGCAGAGCTATTCACTTATAGACGTAGGTACTTAAAGTTAATTTGATTATCAATATTTTTGACATTTAATACAGAAATAATTTAATAAAAATATATGATTATTTGTACATGGTACTCAAATTATAACCTTTTGTTTTGTGAACTTCGTGTTTTATTTTCATCCTTTTGAGTTTCGTACTATATTTCGCTACAAAGTTTGTCGCTGTCGCGTCATTCGACCGTGTGGGTTTTGCTACAATGATTTTTCGCTCTAGCGTACCACACAGACATTTTTTCGTCACAGCGTGTGTCGCTACAGCGTCATTCGAAACCACATACTGGACCCGGATAAATAATGAAGAACATTATTTACCGGAATCGAAGATAGCTTGATAGGTTTGCTCAAATATTTTCCTGGCCAAAGGCTCAACAGACTGCGCCAGGGAGTAGAACACAGTGAAGAACTGAGCATCGAATTTGTTCAAGCCCGTGATCCTGCCGTACTGCTCCGGCAGCTCGGGGTATTTGAAGTTGCTCCAGCGAGGACTGCCGGTGACCAGGTTTTTCTAAATAAATATAAAGTAAGTGATGAATATCATATCATATATTATAAATATGGTTCACTCATATAATTATCTTTCAAGGGGTAGTGACAAATCGTCAATATCTGAGGTTTAAGAACTTTATTTCTCATAAAGAATTACATTGATTCACTTACTGAGAAAACATGTTCTGTTATCTACCAAAATATCGATGAAAAAGAAATGATAGACTTACAATTTGCGCAATAAGTAATTAAGTATCTTATTAAGCTACTTAATAATTTTGTTTCATTACAAAAAATAATCACGATAGTCAGACGATGTTCGTTGATCGATTTATACTTGATTTTAAACCTTAAACATGAGAAAATTAATATCACGGAGTGACACGAACATCGTACACTTATCGCGATGTTTTTTTTTTATTGTAATAGGCCCTCAGATTGCATAGTAGGAAATATAAGTGATATCATAATATTATAAAAAAATATTGAAAACACGACTGCCCTGCCAAAAACGAACTAAAAAGTTTGACAAGTGTCATTGCAGTCGGGGACCGTTATGAAGAGGTTCCCCGACTACAATGATACGTTCGTTCGCGTATTCTGTGACGTCGTCGTGTTATTTAACTTATTAGTTCGTTTTTGGAAAGGCAGCCGTGTTTCTAATTTTTTTATTTTTTTATTTCACACATTTTAGTAACAAGTAAGTATAGTTTTTTTAATGTGTTCATCAAGGCCATCATTTGATGTTTCCGGGAAGCCGCGTTGATTTGATGCCCATATTGTAACACTAGAAGAAAAAACATTTTTTTTCACATGCGAGTCGCCATATTGGTTTCTTTTTTCAAAAAAAAATATAGCCAGTGTCACTCGGGCTGATGTAAGGGTTTTAATCTAATTCCGCTTAGGTTATTATTAGTTATTATGGAATAAAGAAACTCACATACCCACAAACATTCATGATCCAATACATGGAACTCTGTTTTTTTGGGCAGTCGTGTAATAATTTATATCTTTTGTATTATCACTAACTAAAAGTAATGAAAGTGCATTACTCCCATACATTTTGAAAGAGCTTGTCAGCAAACTCAGCAAAGCTGTCACATTGTGGCAGCAGACCGGAAACGCCCGATATGACCACTGCTTCATCATCAGGCACGGGGTGGACCTTATCAGGGTTGGTCTGTGATTGGTTGACAGGCTCTTGGGGTAGTGGTGCCATGGTAAAACTGTTATAAAAATAATAAAGAGTATGTTTTAACTTGCACTGAACTAATCTCTATCCCGACTTTTGTGAGTAACCTATTTTATTTATTTATTAAATCAGATGGGCTTTTAAAATCCGTTAATTTCTTTAGATTTTAAACCTAAACCTGTAACATTATGTTACAGGTTCCCTAAAAAAGAAAAATAGGTAATTATAAAGTTTGCGTCACAATCTTTGAAATCATTACGGAATCTTAATAAATTATTAGCTGCAGAAGCCCAAACTTTATATTTATTAAGAAAATGTGAGATTAGATCATTATAGTTAATTAATTCAGGGGTTTTATTCAACATCTAAAAGTTTACACCCTCAAAGGAAGTTTACACCCTCTGAATAAAAACTATTGTAAAAAGACCACAAAAAATTTCACTGCGTTCTGTGTGCAGTCCATAAATCTTAACAACTTTATAAAAATATTGACGTGTTTAGTCCTATGTTTTGTAGAGAAAGTTGTTCAGATCATGGAGCTTTAACTTTGGATGGTTAATGAAAAATACCTGCATTTTTTTTTATTTCGGAGACCAATATGTAATCCAAAAAGACACATATTATTAAAATACTCACTTTTACGTTCTCTACCTCGGACCGTCACCAAATTACACTGACTGCAACCAACTCATGCATTCTTTTATAAATTTTCTTGCAAGTAATTTGTATACAATGAATTAATTATTATTTTCGCATTGAATTAACTGCTGGCGGCAGCGCCATTTTTACTAAGTTTTATGTTATAAAAATCAGAAGAGAATTTCAATTTACAAAATCAATTAAATATTATTTTTGTTCTTTTTATAAAGCTACACGACTAAAAGACACACGGTGTTATTACAAAATATTTTTTTTAAAGCCGTCTCTTTCAAACAAAATTCTCATTTTTTTTTAAACCAAAAAAACGACTTCAAGAATCCTGCCTATAAAAAGCAAGAAATAATATTCAAATCCTTAGAATATGCATTATCATTGTTAATAGACTATTTGACTAATTTTGGAAAACCATTTTAAATGATTCCTTATCACGTAATAGGCGCACCACATTGATATTTCAGGAAAAATCAATGTATTTCATAAAAAAAATCTATGTTAAAGTTTCAAATTTTAAAACCGCACCATAAACGCTATGGCGCTGGACACGTGACTTGTTGACGTCACAAGCCTGTAAACATTGTAATATCCTTAGCCATTTGACAGCCATCAATCGCGGATCCTAAGTCTATGGTCGTGTCAAACGCCTGAAGCCATATTTATTTCATAAAGTTAATATTACCCATAAACTTAATATCCACTGGAATAGACGAACAGAGTTCACTTGGCTGCGAAACCAAAAGTGAGATGAGCCAGTGTTTGTAAATACGTCTGCGTGAATTTAGAGATGCACTGAAGTCCATTTTAGGTTGTCGATAACCATAATGTATTATTGCTCTAATAAATAAAACACAAACAAGATTTTGAACAATTTTATTTAAATAATTTCTTAATGTCTCCTTTGAGGCTCCCTGCTTATTTATTTATGACATTTATCCAGTTTAATTTAATCACTGGATTTACAGAAAACCTGGAAATAATTGTTAAATTAGTACTTAAGTTGGTATAATTTACCATTTGAAAACTGTCGGTTACAAGCAGCTTTAAATAAAACTATCAGTGTTCACAAAGACGAACAAAGTTATATTGGAAATCATCGACATAAGTATCGATATCGATAATTTTTGATCAATATCTACGCTTTATTTTCTCAAGTTCACGGACATAATATCTTTTTATCTAACACATAATGTTTAGAAATCAGCCTTTATTTAGGAAATAGGCGTTTAATAGCATCATATTAGTATATAACTTAGTGTGTTTGGGAATATATTCAACTAAAATATGAATTATGAAAATGGTAATAGTACAATCATATTTACCTGTGAAATTAGTGTTTATTTGGGTTATTGTCGTAAGTAACATTACAATCCAGTACAGAACACGACACCATTATTGATTTATATAGCTTTGAGAGCCAAACCGACCCGATCGCGATCAAAATTACAAAATAATTTTGTTGACGCTTTTCACCAAGGTGATAAGCGATGATAAATGAAGTCAAACCAGGTTCAGCTGTCAGTTTTTTTTTACTCTTTCTCGCACACCGCATAAGCCGTAAGAATCGGTTTCTCACTCGCACCTTTGTCCGTCTACTTGAGCATAGCGAAAATTTTTCTAAGTCTATGATATTACCTAGCGGAATATTAACTTTATGATTTATTTACAGGCATGTGACGTCATCAGTCATCTTAGAGCGTTTTCGCCACAGAATAAAATTCAAAAATTATTGCATTTTTCTAGGTGAAATTAATCAATTAATGAACTTAATTTAGTCCATATAATAGTTGAATATGTTTTTTTACGCCATTATCTGTTAGGATGACCACAAATTGTAGTATATTTTCAATGTTGTCAAATTGTCTATTCTAAGCATTGTTATAATAAAAACACGTCTATCGAAGTCGGGTGGGGCTGGAGTACAACTTCCTTTTTTTATTCTAAAAGCCCCGCCCGACCACAGAATGCATAAGTGCCCGATTTCGATAGACGTGTTTTTATTATATGTGGGAGAATGCGATATTCTTATTATTTAAAATCAATAAGATATAAATTAAAAGTACACAATTTGACTAGTTCAAACTACGCAACTTTTCGCGCCACTCCACACTGCGCTATCTGTGAGTGAAACTTGTTTGTGTCGCACTATAAAAGGCGTTGCACGCCTATTGACAAGCCTTATTCGTTGTTCGACTGTGTCACGTTATACTGCTGGTGCTCTGAACTGTCCGGTAATGTAGTTAAGTATTACTCTTTTTATGACAGCAATAATAGTGTGATAAAATTGCAATATTTAATTTGATATTAAAATGTGATATCGACATAAAAGCTAATAAATCTAAGACATGTGATATAATCACAAATAAATAACGACATTCATAACCACGATATTTAAATAAATGAATAAATACTTTAAACTGCCATCTCTTCTTTTATTTTCTCCCACATCAGAAGTGAGATCTAACCTAGTTGGATTACATATACTACGCCTACGTATTTTTATGTTTCAGGAATATCAAAATGCTTGCTGTAGAATCCGCCACGTTGGAGACTCGATGTTGAAAATCAAGTCGAGTGACCAATTATGGATCTGAGTCATTCTTGGGTGTTTTGAAAAGATCTGAATAGTGGAATGAAGCATGAAATAGTGAAACAGTTCCTGGTTGACCGACGAATTGCTGATAAGTACATTTTTATAAGGTACTCGTAGATTTTGCTAAATTATTATCATTTGGTCATTCCACAACGATAATTTTCAAAGTCAAAAATAATGACGTTTCCTTGTGATGTTATAAAGAATCAAGTAGAATTTGTGGTAGAAAATGATGACGCAAATGCTGCGCAAAGAGTGCTATACTTATGTTTTGTAAAAGTAGTGGAGTTTGATTGAAACAAAGATCCTGGGTTCGAATCCTGGTTCGAATACATAATTTTGTGATACGTATAGTAGTAAGTTAGTCACAGATTTTTTAAATTCTTGTTAAATATTTCTATATTTTTACCCGTTATTTAGTAACCACAGTACAAGCTTTGCTTAGTTTGGAACCGGAACTAAATGATTGGTGTGAATTTTCTAGACTAGAATATAAAATTGTTCATGTACCTTGCACGAGTGTGCCACCAAGTGGCCGTTATTATACAACTGTGACTACTTATATGGGATATCTGCTGGATGATGTTCGAATTATGGTATCTAAGGCTCCGTTATGCGGAATCACTGTCTATTTCTCAACGTGTAAAGAGTAGAAAAATAACCTCACTTCTGTACTTTTGCGATGTTTTTCGTTGTTTTTTCATAATTGACTTTGGCACAATTATCTTTCTTGAAAGAAATGTTATTGGAGCAACTACACAGTGCGTTAAAGTGTACTTTGATGTGGAATTCGGTACATTTCCGCTATTATTTACGCCAAAAATATGACCCGCGACAGGCGCTTTTGATGATATTCTGATTTTTTTTTGCAATCATCTGTGAGGTTTATACGCAGTTTGATACTTGTAGCTACTAGATAATAATTTCTTTGGCTCGTCGTATATTTTTTTATGGCTGCAACTTTGTTTTCTATGTATGGCCCGCGCAGGCCATATTTTCCTATCATGCACCCTTAATAGTGAGATTCAAAACGTGCCATTGAATAATAACATCAGGTACTGATATAAGAAATAATTTTAGCTTTCCTTAGGAAAAATGGTCAGCTTCAATTTGGTCTCAAAATATAACAAATTAGCCAACAAAACCTTTCCTTTCATTCCCCTTTGATCAGTGAAAAGACAAATTTAAGATATTATGTACATATTGTGATATCACAACCTATTAGCATTGTACTTCTTCGCTTTAAATACTAAAGCGCTATGGAGAAGTCACTGATGTTTTTAAGTTTTAAATATTATTTTATTGAAAAGAAAGAAAGACCTGCTGAGAGAAAATTGAAATGTGAAATAAGATGTGCCCTTTACAGTTTACAATTTTATTCGTCGTATCAAATTCATAGCATTAATGAGAAAAAATCTTATTACTTCTTTGGTAGACTGCCCAGTAGAACTATGGAAATAAATCTTTCTTTTCTGGTTAAAAGTGTGTTCAGAACCTATAATAAAATAAATGAAAGTCTGACAAATAACCAACTGATATTTATTATTTATTTACAACAGAGATAACTTGACATTATGATTACCTATAGATTGAACATTAAAACAATTTTTGTGCATGCTGTTCTGATTGCAGGTGTCAATTGTGCCTTAAACATTGTGTGGAGTAAGTGAGTTAACATAATATTTTTAAAGGCACTTTTCATCGAAACAATTTTCCTCGTCAAAACAGCAACTCTTTTAGTCTTTGGAAACAAAGGTTCTCTTCTTGTGCAGCAATTGTTTGTTATCGAAGCTGATGCGGAGCATTTTCCTGTGCTTAAAAGATTACAAAAAATAGGATCACTTACAATCCCTAGATTTTATTTATAGATCTTTTAAACAACTATTTTAGTTCATCATTGGTTGATGCCTTATTTACTGCACTGTATTTTATTTTGATCCCTGGAGGATACAAACTATTTTAATAGGGATATTTTTCAATAGAATTTCTGCAATAAAACATTATTGCAGAAAACTGTGTACATACAGTTGAAAATTACAAGAACTTGTAACAACAGTCTTCCTATGTTTATTTTCAATATTAAAAAGAAAGTTAATTTAAATTATGATGCAGAAATATGTTTTGGATAGAATTTGGATTCATTCAGTTCGATTCAATTTAGTACAAAAATATCGTAAATAATATTCACAATTTTAATTCCTGTATTGTATTGATATAATGTGGGTAGACTAAAGTGAAAAAAAAACTCAACATTCGTAATCATTTCTCATTATACATAGTAGTATATTATTAAGATTTTAATATTTAACTGTGCTTTACTGTACTTTTACCGTGCAATTGCACTTTTCTGTACTATTGTGTCAGCTCACCAAATGGCTAGTCATTCTAAAAAGAAAAGTTTATCTGATTTTGTAAGTAAAGTGTTGATACTTAAAGACTTCGTGAATAATTTAAGTGTTACGTTGATGTTTAAGTTTTTCGTAAACAAGATAAAATTAAAATAATACTAGTGTTTTTATGCTGTACAAAAAAAAGTGTTTTACATTCACATAAAATGAAATTGGTAAGGTATTATTCAATATCTTTTTCTCAACCCGTTTTGTCATCATTTGACACAAAGATGCAGGTTACAATCAGATGAGGGTTGTTGGATGTTTTAGTCTGCGAATTACTCCAACTTAGTCTTCATTTTACTTCTACAAGTTGTAGATGTTGACAGTTTTTGAGAATGATGCCGATTAGTGGCAGTAGTGTTTTTGACTGGGTATATTGATGTTTCGTTACTCTTCAAGATCACTATGATATTTTTATTAATATACCCATAGCGTATAATAATAATCGGACACAGTTCGTGATAATTTTAGGTCCCTCCCATGTAATGGAAGGCGAGGTGACAAAATCGTTGGAGACAGACTGATCTCCTTAACCTGGTTATCTTATTTCTCTTTATACACTGACTCCTGGCCAGATGTTCACTGTATACTGAGCAATAAAGAAAATTACCAGTTGGCCGTGCCATTTAGGCGATTTTTACCGAGGCCGCGAGATTCTGATGAATGCCGTGCCATATAAACTTTGTAATGGTTTTTTTAACCTAGGTACAACCTAAGTAAGAAATAAATAATATTTTCAAGTTCGCCGTGCCCATGTGGCTTATTACCGAGGTAGTACTATATAATGTATTTGAGCAATGAATAATATTGCAAGTTTGCCTTGCCGTCGTGGCTTATTTTTACCGAGGCGATTACTACTATCCATGGACGAAAGAATCTGAGAAATATAGAACATTGGATCGAAAGTTATCCATGCTCTCATGATAGTATGACCAAATCTCTATGTTACTATTTTATATTACTACACGACACATGCACTTACTCACATACAACAACACACCTTTACACACACTATTAAAAAAATAAAAGTATATGTTTCTATAAGACTCCTAAAATGTTAAATTGTTACAGTGTCGGCTGATTGATGTCCATGATTGTCCAGATGATGTACATCTGGGGCTCTGATGATCCTGAATTGTAGGCGTTTGCCTGTCTCGGGCAGTAGTCTACATAAGTACAATGTAACATCTACAATTAGTTACATCGATTCTTATTATAAATAAGAATTATTTGTAAGAAGTCCTTACTATACATTCTATAATTATGTACCAACATTAGAATTCCAGTAACGATTTAAGTTTTTAAAATTTGTTGTTTTGTTGACCAATGGATATTATTGTTATGAAGTAAAGGGAAATTTATTTATTTCAACATCATTTCTCAAAATAAGTGTTAGTTAACTCCCATTGAAGGTTTCACTGTGATAAAAGTCAGATTAGATAGATGAAAAGTTTGCTGTTGACAATTTTGAATTTTAAATACATTGTATGTAATGTTCGTTAATAACAAAATAACTTATCTTGTTAATAATGTGTTCACATTAACAACACAATATGTGATAATAACTAAATTTTGGTTACATTTATGCCGCGCCATTATGGCTTTTATACCGAGGCAATATTTGTAGGATGTGCCGTACGATTTATATAGCATTTGCTTACCGAGGCTATAAGAACTATTCATACTTACCTTCCGAGTAATAATACTTATACAAATTTTGTCTTTGATACTGGACTACTTTGGACTACAATTAAATACATTTCTTTTCTAGATACCGTTTTATGTGAACTAAATTGTTCCTTGTGTAATTTGACATATTATTCAAAGCTTTGTGAATTGACTTTTACAAAAAAAAATTTGCAAAGCCATGTGATTTGGCGATTTGATGATGATGATGCTGTGTGATTCGATAATAATTATTTATTTTTCAGATAACAAATATCCATGTTTGTTAATTGAGAGTTAATCAACTATATTTTTACTTTTGTTTGAAAAAAATTACATAATATCGTTTGATTTGATCTATTAAACATTGTCCTTGGAGGTCGGCATAACCTCTCAGAGTTTTCTTTCGCCAGTTCTTTCTCGAGAGGCCTCCCTTGTGAACTGGTGGTAGATTCAGTAGTTTAAACAATTTTAATCCAATAAATTCAATAAAAATAATGCAATATTAGAATATTTAGATAAATTTAAAGCGAGTAGACTGATAAGCATTAAGGCAGTGATTTAATTATTCATCCTGTTGACGAAATGTTACATTTCCTATACTCGGAGGTTCAATTCGATTTGATGCTTTATTGCTATTCCACCAATTGAAAATATAGTTACTAAACATAATGTAGTTTCAAATAAAGATTTTGATGATTCGTAATTTGCGAAAAATAAAGTGTAAATTGTTTTGTTCGCGAGCCAAGTGGCTGCTCGTCAGAATGGCCGTGTGGGAGAATGCGATATTCTTATTATTTAAAATCAATAAGATATAAATTAAAAGTACACAATTTGACTAGTTCAAACTACGCAACTTTTCGCGCCACTCCACACTGCGCTATCTGTGAGTGAAACTTGTTTGTGTCGCACTATAAAAGGCGTTGCACGCCTATTGACAAGCCTTATTCGTTGTTCGACTGTGTCACGTTATACTGCTGGTGCTCTGAACTGTCCGGTAATGTAGTTAAGTATTACTCTTTTTATGACAGCAATAATAGTGTGATAAAATTGCAATATTTAATTTGATATTAAAATGTGATATCGACATAAAAGCTAATAAATCTAAGACATGTGATATAATCACAAATAAATAACGACATTCATAACCACGATATTTAAATAAATGAATAAATACTTTAAACTGCCATCTCTTCTTTTATTTTCTCCCACATATAACAATGATAATGCATATCTAATGATTTGAATATTATTTCTTGCTTTTTATAGGCAGGTTTCTTGAAGTCGGTTTTTTGTTTAAAAAAAAAAAATATATTTTTAGTGTAAGTACCTTCTGTATCTCCGATTTTTCTACCTAAATAATATAGGTAGAAAAATCGGCTCAGTCAAACGTGAGATAATCGCGGAGAAACATACATTCATACGGCTCAAACTGAGAACCTCCTTTTTTTGAAGTCGGTTAAAAAGACTACACAAAAGGATACCTTTTCCATAAAAAAACATCTTATTCATTTCATTAATAAGAAAGTTGTCAAGATAGTTGATGCAAAATCTACCTGACCGATTTGAAAAAAAAAACCGACTATTTCTCAATGAAACATTTTCGCGGCTGGGCCAACTTAGCAATTATCCTACTTTGCATACAGTCTACTTCTCAAAGCGACTAGGTACTTCGCAGACTGCCTACTTTTCTTCTAAACGTCAGCTTCAGACATATGTTTTTACGTCAAACGATAACCCCACGCAAGCGCTTTTGGTGATTTTTTACAATCATCTGCGAGATTTATACGCAATTTAATATTTATAGCAACTAGAGAAACTCTTAAGGTGTTTTTTGTGACGATTTCTATATAAAAATAGAGACAGGAAGTCTCTATTTACACCATGTTTTCCTAAGCTGAAAAATATAGTATTAGTTATAAACTATTTTTGTATGCGTTAAATCTTAGTTTAAATGTGTTCGTGTACTAAAAATCTTATTCCAGATTGTAACTACACAAATACATTTAACCAGGAAAAAATGCAAACAAAAATAGTTTTTGAATAACACTAGTTTTTATATTTTTCATAATTTTATTAAACATAGTTATTTCGTTGTAATGATCTTTTCTTGATTGGCGGCGCTAGTGGACGCACGATGCAACTTTAACAATGCCATAAGAAGTTAGGCATTTCATACAAAATCTGTGCATAAGTTGTTGTTATAGCTAATTTCTCTCGGAGCTCGGTGGCGTTTAGCGCCTGGCCCTAGCGATTGCGGAGGTTAAGCAACGTTCGCAAGGGTCGGTCATGGGATGGGTGACCAAAAATTTACTATCTCGAGCTCCTCCGTGCTTCGGAAGGCACGTTAAGCCGTTGGTCCCGGCTGCATTTTGCAGTCGTTAACACCCACTAATCCGCACTGGGCCCGCGTGGTGCGTTATGGCCCATCCTTATCCACCCATAAGGAAAGCCTGTGCCCCAGCAGTGGGGACATTAAAGATGGCTGATGGACATAGCTAATTTCAGTTTTCGGTATAGATACTCGTTTCGAAAAGATTTCTTTGAAAATGTCTCATAACTCAACTTATTTAAAAGGCTTAAGTGAATTACCGGGCTGAAATTGAAATGATGTTTTTTTTCTGTTACGGGTCTATCAAAAAGTATCAGGCAGTATATCGGTTGTCTAGAACCCATATTGCTTAGATTAGGGCTAGATAACGCTGTGTGAAATTATCTGAGCATTTATTTGTATAATTCTGATGATCTATTTTTATTTATCTGTAAGTACTTCATTTTAATTTTGTTTGTTTCGTAACTGACCTACGTAATCCAGTAGAGTATATTTTCCGTAACTATGACTATGATATCCATTGTAATTACTCAGGTGAAGTGGATCTATTTTACCCGAGCGGCAATTAGCATACAATGCGCACACGCATTCATTTTTATGCAGCTCTGAAATAAACAACAAGAGGTTATGACTTTCACCAAATTATTGCATTGCAATTATAAATTTAAATACTATAACTACTATAAGACCTCCAGTGTACCCTAATCAAATGCAAAAAAATGATATTCTATTCTATTCTATATTCTATTCTATTCTATTCAATACATTAGTAGGTCTTCAATTAAATTTATTTTCTGTTACTTAATGAGACTGGAGGTAAACGCTCTAATGAGTCTAACTAATGCAACGTAACGTTATTCGTATTTTTAGGTAAGTAAACTAAACGTTATAATATTAACTTACAAATAAATACTACGTACATACGTGTTACAAAAAACCCTAAAGCCGAATATGGTAGACTAGCTTCCGCCCGCGACTTCGTCCGCGTGGATATTCGAGAAAATCCTAAGGGAACCTTTAACCAGGATACGAATTATTCTATGTTCTAACTAACGTCCTGCCTCGCTAGGCAGTACGCTTGGTGTGGACGTACCTCACTTGCAGGCAGGGCGTTTGCCATTTGCGCGTGAGGATGCGGCCCGACATCGCACTCGGTCGATATAGTACGCGCTTACCAGCCAGAGGCCTGCTGCGCGCAAGGCACGTTCACACCAAGCGGGCTACCTAGCAAGGCAGGATATTAAACTTTTTATCCAGGTTAACGGTTCCCTAAGGATTTTCTCGAATGTCCACGCGAACGAAGTCGCGGGCGGAAGCTAGTAGTATAAAATAATATAATACTTAGAAAGCGGGCTTAGATTTTACTGCATGCACGTGCATTCTTTTTCTGAGAAATTACAAAAGACAGACCCAGAACTCGACACTTTATTGTTTACTTTTAAGCCATTGACCATTTTACCGTGCCAGATGTGGTCCAGGTAGTCAAATCAAATCAAATCAAATCAAATCAAATCAATTGTTTATTTGCAAACATGTGGTGAAACAAAGGTCTTTATCATAAAATGTGCCGTTACATGCTGCCGTATGCAAACAGCGTGCAAATATTTGAAATATTAGATATTATTAATAGCTATTTGATATCAAATAAAAACAGCATAGGGCAAGTATCATTCATTACAAATTGCAGCTATGTCATAATTATAATTATATTTATATAATGTCAAAGAAAAATAATTTAGTCATAAAAAACAATCTCATGCATCACAAATATTGAATTAATTGAATAACGCAGAACATAATTATTTACTTAATTGATTTGTCAATTAAAAAATCAGAAACACAGTAATAATTTTTCGTCAATAATAATTTCCTTAATTTATCTTTAAATTTAAATAGCGTTAAACTTGTCAATTCAGATGGGAGTTTGTTGTACATACGAATGGCCATGCAATATGAATTTTTTGAATATAATTTCAGCCTTTGGTATGGAATACGTAATTTATCACCTATTCTCCCTCTATGGCCATAGTCATTATTTGTTTTAAATAGGTACAGATGCTTCTTAACAAATAGGCAAGTTTCTAAAATATATAGACAGGGGAGTGGCAGAATTCCTAGTTCTCTGAATAAAGGTTTGCAACTATCTAAGTATCCCGCACCACATATCGCTCTTATGCATTTTTTTTGGAGTCTAAATAAACGAATAATATCCGTACAATTACCCCACAGTATAATGCCATACCGTAATAAGGAGGAAACGTAGCCATGATATGCCATGAGAGCAGCTTCTCTAGATACACTTTGCTTTATTCTCTTTAAGGCATATACAAATCTATCTAATTTGCTTACTAGGGTCTGTATCTGACATTTCCAATTACAGAATCTATCCACTGTCAAGCCTAAAAATTTAATACTGTCAACTTCTTCAATGTATTTATTATTATATTCTAAGTTCAATTTTAAGTCATTGTTATTTCTAGCCTGAAAAGTCATAAGTTTAGTTTTGTCAACATTTATGCGAAGGTTGTTGGCTTGTAGCCATTTGTCAACTTTTTCCAAATTGTCCTTCGTCAGAGCAGCAAGTTCGTCACTGTTTCTGCTCTTGATTATCAATGTAGTATCGTCAGCGAATAGAATGCTTAGCGCACTACATGCTAATGGTAGGTCGTTTAGATAGATAAGGAATAGGAGTGGACCCAGTACGTCCTAAGTCCTTGCGGTACTCCACACCTATTCGGACGACTATTAGACCTAAAGATAGTCTTTGTTTTTCCAGAAATTTTTGAGATTTCTACATATTGTTCCCGATTACTCAGGTATGATTCCAACCAAGAGTGAGCATTACCCCTGATTCCATATTTGTCAAGTTTGCTTAGCAAAATTCTGTGAGAGACGAAATCAAAGGCCTTGCTCATGTCCAGAAAAATCGCCGCAGTTTTACTGCCTAAGTTCAAATTACTTGTTATGTGATGAAGTAAGTGAAAACATGCTAGACTCGTGGATTTACCTTTTCTAAAGCCAAATTGTGCGCAATTTAATAAGTTATGTGATTCTATGAAACTTAGTATTTTGTCATACATAACTTTCTCAAACAATTTCGACAATGTAGGAATGAGGGTAATGGGTCTATAGTTGTTAATATCGTCGTAAGGACCTTTCTTGTGAAGAGGTTTAACCACCGATTGTTTAAGACGAGACGGGAAATGTCCTTCTAAAAAAGAGAGATTCAGGATATGAGTTAAAGCTGTTACTAAGTACTTAGCACTTTCAATAATCACTTTAACGTTAATATCGTCATATCCAGTTGAGTTAGTCTTTTTCATTTTTTTAATAATTTTTAATATGTCAGATTCATTTACTGCTGTCAAAAAGATACTATTTGGATTATTATCAATATTATATGTCAAATTAGTAAAATTAGAATTCATTTGTTTATTTGTCATGTCAATAAAATGGTTATTAAATGTTTCGGAAATAACTTGAGGATCTTTTATTGTTTTACTACGTCGTTCTAACGGTATAATTCCCCAAAGATATTGTTACAACGAATTCAGCGTAAACTCTTCTTAAAAACTTAAAAGTCGTATATCTTTTAATTGAGTGAACCGATTGCGATGAGATAAAAATTAAATTACTTCTCAAAATACATAGTATATTTCTATGTAAACATCATTACGATTGAGTTAGCGCTTTTTAAGTTATTAGCGCACAAACATACAGATAAACAGACAAACAGACAAAAATTCCAAAAATGATAGAAATGGGTTTTATATACAGACACAACTTTTCTCCAGCTTTATTATAATATGTATAGATAAGAACCATCAAACTAAACAAATTTTACTACGGGACCAACTCTGAAATCACGAAAAATATTCAGCTGTTACATACATTTTGATATTTTCGTTATTATTTTTGTATGAAACTGCTTGAAAGTTGAACTGTATGAAAAGAGAGATCTATGATTAACGCAAAACAATGTTTACTAGGTTTTCTTAATTGAAAAAAAAAAACATTAGGGAAAAATTTATGATTATTATTTTCTTTCTTCTAGAACTACTTATTACTTTTTGGTGCCTAGGTATTGCGTGCATAGAAGAGTTTTTAACATTATTGAATGCATTTTTTTTTCGCTAACTATTGTGGTGTTAAATGGATAGCGAAAAATTTCTTAATTAATTTCTAGTGTTTTTTATCATTTTGTTTTAATTATGCTCTTCCAACCAAAACTGTCAATTTTATTAAGAATGAAAGAAAACAACCTGATTTAAAAAGTAAAAAAATAAAAAATATAATTTTCAATCAGCAAAAGTCTTAGATAACTTCTCAACGATAATACGCGTTCTCTCCGATAAATACTGGTCGACTTTTCCCAACACTTTCACAGCATGCAACATCTTCTGTACTACTTTCTTGAATTTCTCCATTCTTTCCGCACTGGAGTCTTCATCAGGCGTTCTTGCGGTGAAGATCATAGGTGGACCGACTTTGGGTGGAAAAAATTGTCTTTGTCTGTCAGGTAATCTTAAAGTTGGCACTTTAAATTTTGGAATCCTTAACCTCGGAGGTTTAAATTTCGGGAAGTTAGGGATAAATCCGGCAGGTGGAGTAACTGATATAGGAACCAGGGCGTCGCCGAAGCCATGTTGATCGAAGTCTCTGTCTTCGAGGAGTATGAAGCGGCCGTCTTCGACTGCTTTGGGTATAGCACTGTTAATAAGGCTACAGAAAGACTCCACGTCGAAATTTGGACTGTAGCTGTTCTTTCCTTTCAACCGGGGACTGAATTGGAGTTTTGGTGTATCCTAAAGGGGAAAAATATTCGTTTTATTATCAAGCACAATCACGGAAAGTTTTCAGAACCCCTATTCAAAGGCTCTATTTTCTATACTTACAGTATTATATTACTTTAAACTGTAATAATAATAACAAATTGTTTATTGTTGTCTCCAACAATCATGTGTAAGAGGTACGTGTGTGTGTATGTGTGTGCGCACGCGTGTATTAGTATGTTATGTAATTACTTATCGATATTCTGTTTCTTGATAATTTAAATTTTCAAATGGGTCAAGATTTTAATTTTACAGTAATATTTATTCAAAGGAGCGGTATCTTAATTTTTATGAAGTTTCTTGTAAAGCAAGATGCCAAGATAGTGGAAGAATCGGCGGGAAAACGAAGTCCTAGTGCGTGGTGAAGAAGCTACAAAATGGTTGCATCATTTTAGTTCAGCAAAATATTTCTACTAACTACCTAACTATCGGTGACGCCTGTATTTCAATTTAAATATCGTTATAATTAATTCACCAAAAAGAGTTAT
The DNA here is from genome assembly GCA_928269145.1 of Agriphila tristella. Classification (NCBI taxonomy): domain Eukaryota; kingdom Metazoa; phylum Arthropoda; class Insecta; order Lepidoptera; family Crambidae; genus Agriphila; species Agriphila tristella. Next base: position 13,467,600 of record OV743445.1, read on the forward strand.
TAATTTTACCTCATCCGGTTGCTACGCTTTGCGTGCAATTTAAAGGTCATGAGTTCGTTTCCCCGCGATGAAATAAATGTTTATTTATGAAAAATCATATTGTTTTTTTTTAAACAATCAGAACTTACATTATCATCGGACGGGCAATCAATAGTCAAACGCAGAGGCGGGGGGGCTTTCACATAGTCACATATTATCTGAAACACACAAAATAGATTTCACCTCACTTATTTCGCAATCAATAGCAAATTATCAACTATTTCAATTCTCCACAATTTTGATACTGACCAGCATTACAAAAACAGCCACGTTATGAGACATTTCAATTACATTTTACTGCGACTAAGGCAGACTGCGCATAAGCACGTATTAAAATCGTTACTTACCACACAATCGTCCACTCAGCAAATCGAAGTCACAAGAATCAAGGTTGAGTAATAAGTAACAATGCCGATCATCTACCGACGAGCACAAAGACACATCTTATCGATAAAACGTGCTACAAATTAATTTATAAAAAGAAAAGCGTGCTAACCATTTCTCTCGCTCGCAGTTGCATTTTATCTATGGTTCTGTACGAAAAGAGTTTTGCAATCAAGTGTGTAAAAGTCTCGTATCGATAATGCAATGGTTAGTGAATAGTTGTTTTGCTGGGAGTTTAGTGTTGTATCTCTGTGCGAAGTTCTACTTCGAGAATGAACTTAAGAAGGCCGCTGGTTTGGCTGCTGGTGGGTGCGATTGTCGTTGCTGTCGAGGTTAGATACCATTATCTTTTTTCTTACAAGTTTTCAGTGTCTAAAGTTCACCGCCCAGACTCTCCAGAGATAACTCAAATTGTTGTTTCGATTTTTTTATAGTGTGGAAAGTTACTAAAGATCTAATTATCTACGAGTATAGTAACTTGAGGAGCTCGGTGGCGCAGTGGTTTAGCGCCTGGCCCAGCGATTGCGGAAGTTAAGCAACGTTCGCAAGAGTCGGTCATGGGATGGGTGACCAAAAGCTTATTATCTCGAGCTCCTCCGTGCTTCGGAAGGCACGTTAAGCCGTTAGTCCCGGCTGCATTTGCAGTCGTTAACACCCACCAATCCGCATTGGGCCCGCGTGGTGGGTTATGGACCCATAAGGAAGAACTGTGCCCCAGCAGTGGGGACATCAAAAATGGCTGATGGACATAGTAACTTGCTACTTTCTCGCTTTTGCCCGCCACTTTGTCCGCGTGGAAATTCGGAAAATCTCAAGGGAAACTTTGACCGGGATAAAAAGTATCCTATGTTTTATTCCAGGCTATAAACTGTCTGTGTACAAATCGGTTCAGCCGTTTTTGCGTGATTGAGTAATAAATATCTAAACTCCCAAAAGGATATATTCACTACTAAGCTTACGCGCTCACTTCACATGTAATAAAATTAATTAAGAATTATTCCATATAAAATTTGGACTCCAATATCGGCACTTAAGGGGTTGAATCATGACTACTGTGTTGGTTTTAAAAATCTATAATTATTATTTTTTTCATTTGGAACCATTTTTACAAATTACTATGATAATTTTTTGAAAACTTTTGGACTACACTTGGCCTACCTGTTAAAAAAATATACAGGAAAAGAAACCAACGTTGTGTCCAATAATTATTGTGTTTTGTTTTCTTAATTTGAACCACTGCACCCTTCGGTCATCTATTACTTGATTACACCACACAGTTAACTAGCGGCGCCAATTCATTTATTTTTATTATACGTAAACCAGGTCAATATTTAGAAAAAGGAAACAATAATGCCCTCTTAAATTGTCTCTAATATTTTTTTAATAACTCTTTAACAGTTTTCATTCTTTCTGTAAGTTTTAAAATCAATTTAAACCAAAAATGGCCACTGTCTTACGGCCACTTCGTTTACGAGTAATATAAATAAACTAGCGGCCGCCCGCGACTTCGTCTGCGTGGGAAGTTTTTTTGCTATCCCTCGAGAACAGTACTATTATTCTGGAAATATTTCGCTCGCGAAATCATCCGCGTCTTGGACACGGTAGAGTTATTTGTTTAACGTGGCGTAGACAATAGAAAAATCCCCAGGTAGGTATCCCTTTTGCCCGCGATTTAACAAAAAGGCGACCAGTTTAAAATGATCTCCTTAGTGTATGAAATCTAGTACTACGGAGAGTTCAAGCTGTTTCCCAAGTTCTACCCACCCGAATCAGATGAAACATAGCCTAGATTTTAAGTTGGACCCTATGCTACCAAACTGTGAAAATCCTATCAAAATCTATTGTGTGGTTTTTGAGTTATTTGCGCACAAACATACAGATAAACAGACAAACAGACAAACAGATAAACAGACAAACAGACAAAAATTCCAAAAATGATAGAAATGGGTTTTATAGGTTGTTATCAAACACCCCAACCACTTTTTTTCAAAATATTTTCTTTGTACAGACACAACTTTTCTACAGCTTTATTATATGTATAGATGTATTGGTGGCGCTAGTTGACCTATACAGGGTGTCCCAAAACTTTGCCACATGGAGGGAAAGTACCTTAAATATTGAAGATAGGAAATTTTACTGAAAGAAGACTTCGTTTTATTTTAAAAAATAATGCGAACTGCATTCAAAGATTTTTTTAAATATCGCATACATTCCTATACAAATACAATACGTAATAATTAAAATTTAAATGTTAGATTTCATGGTCTTTTTTTTGTTTAAGATGCTGTGTTACTTAACAAAAAATTATCCTAATGAGTAACCTTTTCGATCGGTATCGTAAAAATAAAAGATTTTTTTTTCTAATTTGGTGGGTTCGATTTCTGGTTAAGGCATGCGATTTTTCGAAAATCTTTGAATGCAGTTACAATAATTTTAAAAATCAAAATGATGACTTCTTTCAGTAAAATTTCCTAACTTCAATATTTAAGGTACTTTCCCTCCATGTGGCAAAGTTTTGGGACACCCTGTATAAGCCCAATTATAAGTTTCTTCCTCGCCTTTTTAAAGCAGGGCGTTTTGGTAGTATTTGGGAGAATGTCTCTCGTACCGCTAATATACTAATAAATACACTGGCCTGTAAAACTAAGTACTACAGAGGTCTATTTTCACACAAACGTTGTAACTTTGAAGCATTGGTTCTCCGCCCAGGATTAAGCGGGATGTGATCTGATGATGGCCATCCAGGGAGTGAATGGAGAAGATTCAGATCTCCATACACACCCAATTGATTTGATCAGCATTCTAAGAGCTGTGAGGATTAGAGTTATCAGTTATTTTTGTGGTTTTTTTAAACATATCCAAACAGCTCTTAGAATGCTGATTAGATCAATTGGGTGTGTATGGGGATCTGAATCTTCTCCATTCACTCCTTGGATGGCTATCATCAGATCACACCACGTTCAATCCTGGGCGTAGAACCAATGCCTCAAAGTTAGCTCGTTTCTATGAAAATAGACCTCTCTAGTACTTAGTTTTGCAAGCCCGTGTACTTCTTTTTTTTTAAACAACAAATTAAACCCCGCATCATCGTGTTTTTTTAGAATACCTTACTACGCAGGCTCCAACCCTTAACTCTTTGGTGGTTTCCTAGCAAAGACTGGATGTAGCCTTAGATGTAGCGATCAAAATGATATTAACATTAGGTATTGTTTTCCCTGAGGTGCTCGGTGGCGCTGTGGTTTAGCGCCTGGTCCAGTGATCGCAAGGGTCGATCATGCGATGTCTGACCAAAAATTTATTATCTCGAGCTCCTCCGTGCTTGAGAAGGCTTGTTAAGCCATTGGTCTCGGCTGCATTTGTTGCTGTCGTTAACACCCACGCATTGGGCCCGTATGGTGGGTTATGGCCCGCCTCTTTATCCACCCATAAGGAAGTCCTGTGCCCCAGCAGCGGGGACATTAAAAATGGCTGATGGACATTGTTTTCCCTCATTTCAGGGCAGCTTCCTCCTCGGCCGCTCGCTGCTGCGCCCGCGCGGCTTGGAAGACTGTTTCTCGTGCAGCACCAGCGACCGCCCGCTGGCCTACCCGCTCATCAGCTACTTCGGCAAGATCAAGGACGTGTTCGTGCGGATGTTCAAAGAGGTTGTGGCCAGCGCTAAGGATTTCAAGCTAGATTATAAGAGATGATTTGTCTGGAATGGTGTTTTATTTAAAAGGGAATTAATTAATTAGGTGACTGGAAATAATTAAAGGCGACTGTTAATGGGATACTTAAATACTAAACCTGGCAGCGGTTTATTTTTTGGGCGATAAAATAACTAAATGGGCGACAAACTGTGGACTACAAAAATACGTAAAACGGGCTACATGTGGGAGATAAATTATTTTATTTATTTATTTATTTTCCACTCTTACATCTATCTTTACAGGAACAACCCATTACATTAAATTATTATTATTACATTAAATAAATCAAGTTAGCAGTGAAAATTCTAAATGAGTGACAAAAATACTGAGTGGGTAACTATTATACCAAGTAGGTAACTAAATGTACTGATTTCAGCTGCCCAACATGGTATTTTTGTCATCTCAATTAGGATAATAGTCACCTTTTTTCAATAAAATATATGGCAAATTTTGTGTGCCCTAATAGTAATTTGGTCGCCCGTTCTAAATAACTAGTTACTCAATTTGTATTTTAAGGTTACCCATTTTCAATATTTTTAGTCGCCCTCAGTTCGTCGCCCACTTAGTATTTCAGTCGTACGCTATATTCAGTATTTTTGATACCCAAAATGGGAATTTATTGTTTTACCCGATTAAATACTACCGTCATACCCTCCATCTTTGCCCGCTTTTTTTACATTTTTGAAGATTGTGAAAAAAGTATGTACCGTAGAGATACCTGAGTCACATATTTCGTTTTCAGAGATAAAGTAGAATAGAATAGAATGGTTCCAAATAAGTAATTCTAAGCAGTTTCTTTAAAAAATGGAGATAAAGAGGTGGGCTAAGTTATGCGGCAATGTGCCCATCTTAGCCCACCGCGAATTGTGAAGCCATTTTAACACTTACGGTTCTGATATTAAGACCCAAGGTGCCCTATGAGACAAAGATGCGATCTACGTTTTAAATACTTAAAAAAAACCCTTACATTAAGAAAAAATTAGGTGGGCAATGTTGTGTACACAATTTCTGAAATATTCATACAAAAATTAATTGTGGCTAGGGGTGTCAAAATGTAAAATAAAAAACAATAAGTATGAACATTTTATACACTTTTAATATGAAACCTCGGGAACTAATCAGTCATAAAACTAAAGTACAAACATCGTTTAGTTAGGTACAATTAAAAAAAACCCCTAGGTAAGTTACCTACCTATCAAAATCTTAACAATAATATAATCTAATTGAGAACCTTCTTTTTTGGAGTCGGTTAATAAAAAGTGTCAGCCCTAGTGCATTTCAACCTGTGGGCAATATTGGGCCGGCTTGAACGGACTTTTACTACCTAACATTACCCAGCGTCATAACTTGCGAAATATGCGTCCTATATGTGTGTAATCAAGCAACTGATCCTCATTTTTAACCTGTTTTTAGACACAACAAGCATTACTACGTATTTCCACTCCTTCTATCACTTCTCTAAAAAGTTTCCGGCAAGAAATTTTGCACCACTTTTACACGTCCAACTTTAACACCTTATGGTGAGACACTAATTGAGGTTATGAACGTCACATGCATTCAGTGTTGCCATATAATACTTCAAAAATATACTAAACAGTAAAAAATCACCATAAATGGAATATTTTTCTGGCAATTTCAATTTAAAGTTAAATTTTGTCGTTGGGCAAAAATAGGACAAAAGGGCAAAGATGGAGGATATGACGGTACCCTTATCAAAATAATGGATGATCAATGCTGTACTCGTATTTATTGAAACAAAAGGAGGTGTAGGCGTACAGTAGTAACGTCACATCCTACTAAACTTACCTCGGCCGATTTCAATAACCTACCCTCAGTAAGAGATAGGATTTGTTGCTTAGATAAAATAACAACAGTTGCCTTGTAACAGATCCATAGTAGACCATCTCTTGCTGAATCAAATTATAAAAATTGGCTGTAAAGGTTAGGAAAATTTTAGTTAAGTATTTATATTTTGTACGTAAGTGATTAAAGAAATTCTTATAGATTTTGATTTTATTTTTATTTCCTTTTGATGTTACAATAATAACAAATTAAAAATTCTAATGCATTCAGTCTAGGCTATGTCTAGGCTTGGCACTGAGTTCTTGTAACGCAAGAAATCAGTGACAAGGAAGGTACTGAATAACAAAGAAGCTACGCCATCGGTTCGCAAGTCCTAGGTGATGAGAACTGTAGTAACTCGTCACTTTTTTCTCCCTGTCTCATTATACAGAGTCGTCTTTAAAAATGACCGAAGTATACCTTATCACTATATATATGTCGCAGGCGTATTGTACATTTAGCCGTATTACATAGCAACTAGCTGTTTTAGAAAACGGCGCCGTATTGTAATACGGCGAGTCAACGATACGCCAGATTGACAATGTGATACGTTGTTCAATACGGCGGAGCACGTTTAGCCGTTTCGTATCAAAGTTCTATTTTAGAGTGACCACACTAACAAAATGAATCAGTGCTTAATTGAAAATAATTAAATTTTAATAATTATGAAAAAAGGTAGGTTTAAGTAACTTCAAAATCACCTAGTACTTAAGTAGTAGGAAACGTGTTCTTTTTATTAGTTTTAAGGAATGTATAAGTACTACTTCTATCAAATAAGTAGGTACGATACAAAAACGGTTTGGTTCTTGTTTGTAAAATTAAATATTAGTTAGACTAACTAAAACAATTACCAAATGTTTTTGGTGTAAATAATTTTAAATCTTTTTAAAAGTTAACTTTTTTTCCTAAATGTTTTTTTTTAATCAAAATATTGTTCTTTGGCCACTGCCCAAAAAGTAGGGTCTTCCGAAATATGTTTCTTTAATCTTCACTGGCTACACTCATTATGTTGTATTTTAAACTGTCTGGAACGGGTGGTTGGAAAATATAGACGATTCAAAAGTACTAAATAATTAAGTTTATTTGAATAAAGCTTATTTGACTTTGATTTTTTTACACCAATAATATTGCGTAGGATTCCGCACAGCACCAGAAACCATTGCCACCTTAGCAGTTATAATCTCGTTCTTTGATCCACGGTGTTTCACACATCCGCATTGAGCTGCGTAGAAACTATTTAACTGCACATTAAAAATTGTCCTTAAAGCAATTATCTGTACACATTTGGCACGTTTTCTTCATTTAATTCATCCATATTCTTACTTATTTTCGATGCAATATCCGCACTTGACGCCATTTTTATTGTTATGGTAGGCCAGCGCCGCGAGTGTTGATAATTTGTACTAAAAACTGACGGAAAAGCGGCTTATGAACCGCCCAATTACATTACGGCTAGCCGTATTGAAAATCGCAAAGCGCTCTATTCAATGCGGCGTACTTTTGATCAGCCGTTTTGAATACGGCGTATCTTTAATCCGCCGCATTACAATACGGCGCCGTTTTTTAAAACAGCTAGGTGCTATGTAATACGGCGAAATATACAATACGCCTGCGACATATACACCAATACTTAACCACAGAATAGTTTAACCCAAGTTTAAATATTTTCATCATAATCATCGGCAAATAAGGCGACAGCAAACTCACCTTATAATGTCACGGAGATATTAAAACAGTTATTAGATCATTGATTCGATAAGAAAATAAACGTAAAGGAGCTGAAGTAAAAGAGGACTTGAAAATAAATTGTTTTAATTACAAATTGTTTTATAAATGCTCAGTGAAATAAATAGAATAAATAGTTTCGTTCCTTATCCAATCTTATAATTACTTAAATATTGTTTTTACATCCTTGGCTTCATATTTTCCCCTGTAAAACTTTTTCTTTACCCAGTAAAGTTTACAGCAGTTAATAAATACATATTTCTTATTAAATTATAATTTTCGTAATAATCTTTTAAACCTATTAAATTCAGTCGACGTCAAAGATCCTCTTTTAAACAATTTTTTTAATTTATCTGAAGCTTTCTTTCTTTTCAAATCGGAATTAATTTTCCGAGTAACTTTTGAAACAGCTTTTTCAACAGGAGTTTTTTCTCCTAAAATTGGGACTTTCAGTGGTTTTAAAGGATTTCTTAATGAACGAGGAATCAAACTGGTACGTGATAAAGAAGTACGTAGTAGTTTTGGTAGTATAGGAGGTAAAAGAGGAAGTAATGGTATAGGGGGTATTAGAGGAGGGAGAGGTAAAAGTGGTAGTAAAGGTATCTTTGGTAGAAAAGGGGGTAAGATTGGGGGTAGAATTGGTAGTAATTTAGGTACTTTTAAAGGTGACACGGCTGAAAGGAGAGATTTTGAAGGAGAAAAAATTTGATCTTTTAGTACGGGAGGTGGTTTTTCCGGCTTTGGGAGGGAAAGTGGGGGGAAAGGTGGTTTGTTTTTGTCGTTTATGCTGATCACCAGAGGTGCGTTGTGGTTTATAGTTAGTGGTTTTGACTTCAGCTTCAGATCTCCTGTAAGCAGTCCACAATGGCTGTTCTGGATAAAAAATATTACCTGAAAAGAAGTAGAGAACAATCTATTAAACCACCTTTAAATTTTTATCAAATTAACTTCAACTTGAACCGTTCCAGGTCGTGAAGTTATAGAATTTCTACGTTTAAAATTCAAAAATAAGTTAACAGTTTGATTATAGTATTATTAAAGGACTTTTCATTGCATCATACCAGGCGCGGTCCGAAGGGGGGGGGGGGGTCACGGGGGACATGACCCCCCCCAAAATCGTACACGTCAAATAGAAAAATCTTCTATACAGTACCGACAGTAGGGCGGTGCAAGCGGTGCGACTGCACTGGGCGCCCTCGTGTGTGGGGCGCCGAAAACGCCCGACCACCGGTCGACTATCAATCGCATTTAATTGTTGCCTGGTGATGAGCGACGAAGCGACGAATGAAACTGACTAAAAATCGCACTGCGCGGCCATTTTTTAATATAAACAAGCAGGATTAGTCGATGAAACTGACTTTTTACTATTATCAAGCGAGATTACAAGATTAGTAGATGAAACTAACTAAAAATCGCGGTGCGCGGCGTTTTTTTACTGTAATAAGCAAAATTAGAAGATTAGCAGATGAAACTGACTAGAAACTGCGCTGCGCGGCAATTTTTTTGCTATAAACAAGCAAGGTTATAAGATTAAAAGTTGAAACGGACTAAAAATCGCGCTGCGCGGCTTTTTTTTTACTATGAACAAGCAAGATTACAAGATTAGTAGATGAAACTGACTAAAAATCGCGCTGCGCGGCGGTTTTTTACAGTAATAAGCAATATTAGAAGTTAAGCAGATGAAACTGACTAGAAACTGCGCTGCGCGGCCATTTTTTTGCTATAAACAAGCAAGGTTATAAGATTAGTATTTGAAACTGCCTCAAAATCGCGCTGCGCGGCCGTTTTTTTTACTATAAACAAGCAAGATTAGTAAATGAAACTGACTAAAAATCGCGCTGCGCGGCGGTTTTTTACAGGAATAAGCAAAATTAGAAAATTATCAGATGAAACTGACTAGAAACTGCGCTGCGCGGCCATTTTTTTACTATAAACAAGCAAAGGTTATAAGATTAGTAGTTGAAACTGCCTAAAAATTGCGCTGCGCGGCCGTTTTTTTTACTATAAACAAGCAAGATTAGTAGATGATACTGACTAAAAATCATTTTTACTGTAATAAACAAAATTAGAAGATTAGCAGATGAAACTGAATAGAAACTGCGCTGCGCGGTCATTTTTTCGCTATATACATGCAAGGTTACAAGTTTAAAAGTTGAAACTGAATAAAAATCGCGCTGCGCGGCCGTTTTTTTTGCTATAAACAAGCAAGATTACAAGATTAGTAGGTAACTCTGACTAAAAAAAGGCAAACTAACAAGCAAAATTGAAAATCTTGGAATCGCATATAGGGGGCGCCCCGTAGAAATATCGCCCAGGGCGCTGGTAGTGCTAAAACCGGCCAAAAAACCGACCGCGCCTGCATCATACCACACATTAATATTATTAAAATTAAATTAATATTATTAATCTGTGAGATAATGCAATAAAAAGTCCTTTATAAGTAATTTAGATCCCACCAAAAACATTTTCATGTGTAATGTTGCCAAGACCTCGGGTCAAAATGTTATCAGACCTCATGCAGAATCAAGCTTCTAACTCTACGCGCCCTCACTTCAAAAACTCTACACTTAAGTCAAACTATGTGGCTTGACTGTTTCGTTACTACAATAACTACTTATTGTTTATCAGAAAGGTTTCCATGTAGCGAAATGGCTAAGCCACATATTTTGGCTAAGGTGTAGAGTTTCTTCATTTAACATCTCGGAACTAAATCCCGACATAGTTTATTCTAATAACGTCAATAATCATGGAAATTTAAAACAATATATCTCGGAACTGTTGAAATATTATGTACGTAATTAAAATAAAACAATAAGGGCCTATTACAATAAAGAATCATGATAGTCGGGCGCAATTCGTTCTTCAATTTACCTGATATTGAACACGCTTATCGCGATGCTTTTTTGTAATAGGCCCTCTGAGCGTGATGAAACACAATGACTAAGTTTTAATTTTCCTCATTAGAGGGAATGTCTCCAAATAATATACCGCGGCTATAGGACGATGTATTATGGACCTTATACCTGAGCTACTTAATATCACGAGACTGAACGAAATCCGATTATGGGTTTACGGAACAGACCCTCAGATTTAGCATGAACTAACTGATGGTGCAGTAACTGACACTAAATTACTAAATACTAATGTATATTTGGTAACGATATATTAAGTTTGTAAATATCCTTACTTATCTGTTAAAACTGATAAGTTTCTAACGCCCGCTCTTCTTGCCAGTTAAAAACGTCTGGAACGGGTGGTAGGACGTTACAAAAGTGCTATTTTTTTAAGTTTAAGTATATTGAATAAAGAAATTTTGACTTTGACTTTCTCTTTGACAACCACTGATGCGCAAATATGTAGAGGTTAAGGAAACCTCATCAAAAATATTACCTAATCAACATCTAGTTTTCACAACTTTACTATATAAAAAAGGCTACAGACAGACCTACAAACATACACTTTTGAAAATAGTTTTTTTCAATGTTTATATATTGTACTGGTTAATGTAAAGTACTTACAATCAAAATCAAGTAATTTGACACACTAAACTTAATTGGTTTTAACCGGCTCACTGTCATGTTTGCTTATTAATTGCTTACTAAGTTATTAAGCACGGTATAATTCAGCAAGGCTTTTATAACTTTCGTTTTAATTGATTGCATTGTTGCATTATTGTTTTGTTGATTTATCAAGTTACATCATAATGTGTCATTATATAATTGTACCTACTTGGCTTGACTGATAACGGTCATAACAATGGTTGGTTAGGATACGACATAAAACCAAACCTACTGTCCTTCTTTCGGCATGACTCTTTGATTGCTCGAAATTGAAATGAAGCACCTATTTAAGTGGTTAAGCATTGTTTACATGAAGGCTATTGCTGTCTGCCAGTCTCACTGGCTTGAAAAATAGACCAGCGCTCTATTCTCGCCAACGTTGCTGACTTGGCTTGAAAAACTGTTTAGACAAGGCCAATACCAATCCATCGCTGTGACTGGCAGCCAGCGACAGCCTCGTGTAAACAATACTTTAAATATTTTAATATCCGTTAGCAGTAGTCAATTAAAGTTTTTTCGTGGTCAAAAGTAAGTTTATAATGAATACAGTCTACTTCTTCCTACTTTATCGACCAAATCTTGGAAACTTGTTTCCCAAATGAAAACTAAAATCGTATGACACAATCGAAAATGATGAATTCTTTAGATGTACAGAATGGTGCGATTTTTTGTGGACCTGTACGGCTGTACTCCAATCCGGGTTGGTAGGTACCTAAAGAAATTACAAAACCTTTTTCATAAAGCAATTTTAAAGTTTTGTGAAAAAATGAAAACATGTCAATTTGGCACAGTGTGTGTTACACCTAGAGAAATCGATCCAGGTTCTTATTTCTGATCCCGGGATTTCGGGATAACGCTTAGTCAATCCCGGGATCCCAGGATTATTTCGGGATTGAAGATTAAAAATAAAAATATATAAATCTTACAAAAATCGGCTCTATAATCAACAAATGAAAATTGACAAATATAAACGTTTTTAAGATTCGGTCAAAATCGATGTACTTAATCAAAATTTTAACAAAAACCAATATATTTTATGTTGCAATACAGACCTAGCTAATGTAATAGCTCTAACTAATCAAAGTTAGAGTCAAACTAAGTCTAACCAGACTTTAAGTCTGGTTAGTTTGACACTTTTTATATTAAAGTTATTATTTTTCAATGAATAAGATCTCTTTAAATTTCAATAAATTGATAAAATCATTTATCTAACAAACTTTTCAAATAAAGATAATTGAAAAAACCTCTCCTAACATCGACCAAATAGACGAATTACATGTAAAACCTAGTTAGTATTTAGGTACAAAGTAAGTTTCTGAGCAAAAACTGATTGAAAAATAATATTCATGAGTCACAAAATGACTTATTTCAAAACTAATCTATGCTCAAAATTTTTGTTCAGTAGCAGTAAAACTGAAGTATATCACCACATAACCAAATGAGACTTGCTTGTTTATCATTTTATTTTAAAATAAAAGAAGTTTTATTCCAAGAATCCATCGCCAACCCGCTGGGTTAATTTGTGTCGCTTGGAATGCTGCTTGAATTAATTTTTGCTGCTTTATTTTATATTAAAGATGATAGCCATGCAATTACATTGAGAGCACTGGCACTGACCGTTTAGCTTCACGCACTATATTTTGCAACTTTTTTAAAATTAATTAACCAATCCCGAAAATCCCGGGATTATGAAAACTTAATCCCGAAAATTTCGGAACTGAAAAACGGTCAGGATCGAATCCTCTAGTTACACCATACTGCCCCAGGAGGTGCACCGCACAAGGTCAAAACGCCAATGACACTCAATCCAATTGCAAATTACATAAAACGCTTTTCGACAAAACTGTACCTAACGTAACAATACATGAATTTGCGAAACTGATTGCTTGACTCGAGGAGCTCGGTGGCGCAGTGGTATAGCGCCTGGCCCAGCGATTGCGGAGGTTAAACAACTTTCGCAAGGGTCGGTCATAGGATGGGTGACCAAAATTTTATTATCTCTAGCTCCTCCATGCTTCGGAAGGCACGTTAAGCCGTTGGTCCCGGTTGCATTTGCAGTCGTTAACACCCACCAATCCACATTGGGCCCGCGTGCTGGGTCCCCTAGATCCACTAAAATCCATTGTAGAGATCCATTGATGGATCTTTTTGCAATTTCATGGCCCATCCTCCTTATCCACCCATAAGGAAGGCCTACTGTGCCCCAGCAGTGGGGACATTAAAATGGCAGATGGTCACTTAGAGCAACGCCGTCTTCGGATGGTCAGATTGGTTGTTTAGCCAAGGGAACTAAAGACTAGTTCTCTCTTTATGACGTTTTTACACTAAATAATATACAGCAAATATACGACTCGCACCAGATCATATGATTCTCGGACGGGAATTGAACCCGCGGTCCAGTCCAAATGCTTTTACCGCTAAACTATACAGTCACTTGTGTTGTGGTTACCAGGTTCATATCTAAAAGTCCTGACAAAAAAACCTGATTTCTAGTAAAAAGCCCTGACATTTTGCTAAAGCCCATACGGCATACGATAACATTATTGTAGGTTTAGTCAATAGTGCCATGGATTGGGACGAACATCGTACTTATCACGATGCTTTTTTATAATATTACAAGCGGCCCGCCTTAGCTTCGCTTCGGTTCTTTCCTTTTTTTAAAAAAAAACTAATCTAAACTAATCACAACAAACCAAAGACTTCTGTTGGAACAAACGAAAACAACAACAACTTTTAAAAACGTATCTAATTTGACCAGACTGTGTGCTTTACTACCGAAAAATATTTTTTTCGGAAAAATAGAAACGAAACGTCAGCTCGGGCGGGCGGTGACAATCAAGTAATAGGTCACATTTGACAGTTCATGAAAACTCAACAACGTAACCTTTTAACGGTGGGAACACAATATTTATTTATTCAAAGGCATAATTGGTTAACTTTTTTCAGTTCATATACATATTTATTGTAATAATCAGGAAATAAAGCTAATTTACGATTTATTTTGACAAATTACACTATGGACTGACATATGTCAAATGTGGCCTATTAAAGTGGCCCTACTTTAGTGCGATTCATTGAAGTAGGTACCTATGACGTTATGTTGGTTTTCCGAAAATCAACTTAATTTTGCACCTTATAACAACGCTATAAGTAAAAAATGTCAGCACTACCAACAAAACGCCATAGGTAGAAGGAATCGCGATCTCCCATACAAACTTGGCCACCCTGTTTCACCCCTTTAGGGGTTGAATTTCGCAAAATCCCGTGAGCACCTACGCCCTAAAAGGGGCCACCATGCAAAATTTAAGACTCCTAGAACTTGTAGTTTCTGAGATTTCGTGATGAGTGAGTGAGTGATTTTCTCTTTTATATGCCCACTCTTCTGATGCGAGTTGTATTTTTTCTCGTTATTTTTAAGTGTTGTCACAGATAATGTAAAGGTATTGAATAAAATAGCATAGCTAAAATCTCGTATTTAAAACCGTTATTACAATCTTACTAACCTACCTATGCCATGAGGATATTTTTTGTATGATGAAAAAAATACAAAATACATTCCTCGCCCGCAGGTGGGTTGCTTGGTTTTTGGATATATCGTTGGTAATGTGGAGGCAATGTCTATCTAATTCAGGTGGGCAAGGCAATTTTATCTAATTCAGGTGGATAGAACCTGGAGACATGCTTGAACTCTCCGTAGTACTAGCTTTCATACACAAAGGAGATCATTTAAACTGGTCGTAGTATTGTAAGTCGCGGGAAAAGGGATACCTATTGGGGATTTTTCTATTGTCCACGCGGACGAAGTCGCGGGCGGAGGTTAGTTAGAAATAAAGCGAAACATAAATACTTCTAAAAAACATGACATTTTGTTAAAAAAAATATTTTTGAAAATTGGCCAAATGAAAATCTGTGGCTCCGAAACTATCGGTCATCAATTTGTTACAATTTTTCTTACAAAACTTTCTTACACAATCTTGATGAAAAACCAGTCCTTTCGGGTCAAACTCTACTGGCTC
This sequence comes from Agriphila tristella, assembly GCA_928269145.1. NCBI lineage: Eukaryota > Metazoa > Arthropoda > Insecta > Lepidoptera > Crambidae > Agriphila > Agriphila tristella. Next base: position 13,482,855 of record OV743445.1, read on the forward strand.
TCTCTCTATGATTGAGTTTTATTTGTATATATATGTCATTGTGACCACAAATGATAGATCTTTGTGTAGCCATAAAACTACGAATGAACGTAAAATCAACAGGTTATAAACCTGCTACGAGACAGTTCCTGAAAATTGCTTTCTGTTTCATTTATTCTATTCCATAAAAATCGTAATTTTACTGACAAAGTTGGTATGAGGCAATCATTATTTAACTTCAAACCAGTGATTTCATTATTTTATATCGATATTTCACACAAAATATCAACACGTACCATCGCTTATCAAACTTTAACAGATTTCTCCAGCCGTTACTGCAATAGATTAAAAACAAATAAAGAGATCACGTCCAAAGTTAAAATTACATGAGAATACAATACTTTATATAAAGGGTGATATTGATATATATCATTTATAGTGATATCGTCGTAGTTTTTACTTGTTTGTATACTTCGTAATGGAAGTATACAGGTTTATGTGGCTCTCTTTAGGGCTGCTCCTGTTTTCCTCTAATTACGTAATTGGTTGTTGTGATGAGAGAGGCTTATGTTTGGTACGTTATAAACATTGTTTTTGTTATTAGATCTAATTTGTATCAACAGATTTTTGACTGATTTTGCGCAGTTACGCGCGCACACTAATTTTGTTGCTAACTGGTTAAGCGACACTGTTGCCCATCATAGTATCTATCTATGCATTATATTCCAATTATTACTTGCATTGAGTTCTTACGTACCATGGGCAACAGCGTCGCTTAACCACTCCTAAGGTCAAAATCGCTTGCACGCCGCGCCGCCACAACCATACGTTTAGTTCGTGTAGGGGTGATCCGCGCGCACATGAATTTTGTTGCAAACTGGTTAAGCGACGCTGTAGCCCATAGTACCTAAGACCTAAATATCAATAGTTAACTTAAGTTTCAGAAGTATCATTAATTGGTATCTATTTCTTACAGTTGGAAGCCCTGAAAGAGTTGAAAGAATGTAAGAAAGGTGTTTTGGCTTCGTAAGTATAATTGCGTTTTTTAATAAAACTATTATTTTGATTAAATTGGTGTATTAATTCATGTTTTTACTTTCAGGTTAATGAAGCCTTTATTAACCAAGAAAAAAGGTGAGTTTAACCCAAAATCTACCTGACAAAGTTATTTCGCAATGAAATCTTGAGTATTTTTATAAATAATTTTATAAATTACTAGCTGACCCGACAGACATTGTCCTGTCTTAGGGATTTGGCACACTGGATGCGTTCTGCGGTCGGGTCAACCCATACATAGGGTGAACGCAATGTATGGGTTGACCGGACCGCAGACCGCAGAACGCATCCAGTGTGGCAAAAAGTGTCAGTTATGAATAACGACGTGTTTTCAAATTTTCTATTTTTCCGCGCAATTTTCTTATTTTTTCTTTCATAAGAACCTTTTCCTGATAATAACAAACACAAAATAGGGATAATATGGAATGGGGGAAATAGGGATTAATTTTTAAATAGTACTAGCGGCCGCCCGCAGTTTCACCTGCGTGGTTCCTGTTCCCGTGGGAATATCGGGATAAAAAATATTCTATGTTTTAATCTAGGCTATCTGCTATCTGTGTGTCAAATTTCAACCAAATCCGTTCAGTAGTTTTTGCGTGATTGAGGAACAAACATCCAAACCCACAAACGTTCACATTTATAATATTAGTAGGATTGACAAAAACTATCAGGGCCTTTCTTTGAGGTGTTGCCCCATTGACATATAGGTAGTATCTATTTTTTCATAAATTTACAAAAAAATAAGTATAAGTTTTCTGTCAACAGAAAACAAGTTTTTAACTCGTTATTTTTTTTTTCTTCAGATAAAGGCTGTGGCTGCGGCTGTGGTGGCTGTGGAGTAATAGACTTAGAATTAGATCTTCTAAAAAAAGACTTAGACTTAGATCTGCCACCTGCTGGGACAATAATGCTCGTACCAGCCCCGCCACCTGCCTTCCCACCTTGCTTACCCCCACCCTTCCTGTTCCCACCGCCTCCACCCTACTTCTTACCCCCTCCACCATCGCCAATGTATCTACCTCCCCCTCCTGTAGTTTTACCAGCTCCCCCCTGCAGTGCCCCCCTACCACCACCAATTGTGTTGCCAGCGCCACCTCCGCCATCTTGCGCTAACCGTCCACCACCACCAGTTTATTTGCCCCCACCACCTACACCACCAGTATACCTCCCTCCTCCTGTTTACCTCCCTGCTCCTACCCCACCACCAGTTTACGCCCCGCCACCGTGTCAGTACCCACCCCCACCGCCAAATCCTCTTGTAATATCAGTAGTACCACCGGCTCCCGCGCCTTGCCCGCCACCGTACCCACCCCCTCCGTACCCGAACCCCCCTTGTGCACCACCAGCGGTACCAATGAATGCATACTTAGTCCCCCCACCAGTACCTTGCACTTTACAACCTAAACCAATTTGTGAAAAGGATTATGATAAAAAATCGAAATGCAGCTGTGGATGTAACTCTCCACCCCCATCGTACCCGTATTATCCCTAGTTTAGTTTCAATTTTAATATTTTAAGCATGTTATGTATTAGTCGTTTTATATTGCGTTTTAAGTACTTACTATTATTTGTTAATGTAACGAGTTACTTTAAAATATAATTTATTGCAATAAAACTCTTTTCATTTGTCTTGCAATGTTTCAATTTTATTTTCCTGTATTAAAAAAAATTGACTACTTAGGTAGAGTCTGTCTAAAAAGTCTGTTTACATGGGTAATTTCAAAGGTAATTTTATTACCCACCTAGATCCCCAACCACCCCACCAATGCCCATCTAAATAAATAAATATGTTTACAATTAGAATTTTGACAGCACCAACAGGGTTAGCAGTATAAGTTTTTAAAAATAATTTAATAAAAATAATGTAAACAGACTTTTAAGACAGACTCTACAAAAGTATTATTTCCTATTTTTTTGTTGGATTAAAAATATTATTTAACAAATCAAAACGTTGTAATAATGCATGTAGCCTACATTTATTATTACGTAAGTTTCCGTCGTACTACAAAATTGCCATTCAAGTCCCATTACCTAAATTATAGTGAAGCATCACTATAGTTAAACCAACATGCAATTTGAGAGCCCGCCTAAATAATCGTAAATGGTTTACCAATTCATTTGCAATTTGATGTAATTTGAAATTTAGACGTACAGACGAACGAAAACAGGCTAAAAATATTTTATCATAATCGTCATTTAACATTTTTATTGTTTTAGTCAATTATTTTGTAAGAACGATAATTGTCTCAACAATTTGTTTACTTATTTTTCATTAGATTAATAAAAATGCGTCTCTTGTTTATTTTAAACCGACGACCAAAAAAGAGGCAGGCTCAAGTTTAATTTTGTTGTATAATTTTTAATTTGCCCATTTTAGCTCTACACCAGTCTGAATGTCAAATATTTAATTTACTCTTAAGATTATTTCTACTAACCATACATGCGGTCGAAATTATCGAACGAAGCATTTAAACATTAATAAGGTTTAAGTTTGGTATATAAGCACCAATACTGTTTAGTATAGCCACTGTTGTTTTATGTCAATAACAATAATAGGAACCCACCCCACCTACTTTGATTTATAATCAAAAAAATAACAACTAAAATGCTTATTTCAGCTGTTGTTGCTTTGTTCAAATACAAAGTAGTTGGTAGTGTCATTATTATTGCAAACTGGTCGACTTTTGGTATGTAAAAAATATCTAAGCCTATAGGTCTTTTTATTGATAAGTATATGCTTTAAGTATCACTTTAACTCTGACTAATATATCGTCACCAAAATAGAATATAAAACATGGTCGCTTTTTCGTGTTTTGAAGTTTAAATGCAGATATGTACTGTTAAATGAATACAGATCATTAAAACGGGCAATAAAAGCTGGTAATTGTTTAAAGTGCATTTCATCGGTTATTTCATATGCCGTTATGTTAGTTGTCCGAAAATCTATTCAATAGATTACAATGACGGTACTGCCAACATAACGTCATAGAAAGTAAGTATCCGATGAAACGTATTCTAGCTTGAAAAGGACCTGTCTGCTTCTGTCAATTCTGGTTTATACGGGGTCGGTGACTGAACCCAGTGACTCAGAATTTCGGACCCGGTAACTGGGTAACTGGGTATGTAGACAAGATCGGAAGTAAGTCGTAGGTACTGTGCCCGAAAGGGGGTTGGCAACGCAAAGCTAATTGTAGATGTCGCTTCGTACGCTTGTTCCTAAGACCGTAGACGTTCAGAACAAAATGTATGGGAAAATAGCATAGACTTATTATATTGAAAATAGGTATTTATTTTGTTTTATTTTGTGTTTTTTTTAACGGAAAAAAGACCCATTGACTAAACACATTAAGCATAAAAAACTGCATAAAAAACCGGCCAAGTGCGAGTCGGACTCGCGCACGAAGGGTTCCGTACCAAAAAACAGCAAAAAATCACGTTTGTTGTATGGGAGCCCCCCTTAAATATTTATTTTAATTTGTTTATAGCATATTTTATTATAGCAGCAATAGAAATACACGATCTGTGAAAATTTCAACTGTCTACCTGTAGTCGTTATCAATATGGAGCAAAAAACGGCAAAAAAACACGTTGGTTGTATGGGAGCCCCCGTTAAATATTAATTTTATTCTGTTTTTAGTATTTGTTATTATAGCGGCAACAGAAATACATCATCTGTGAAAATTTCAACTGTCTAGCTATCACGGTTCATGAGATACAGCCTGGTGACGAACAGACAGACAGACGGACAGCGGAGGCTTAGTAATAGGGTCCCGTTTCTACCCCTTGGGTACGGAACCCTAAAAAGCATAAGATTGATTAAAGCATAAAAAAAATATTTTTTAAGTACTTAAAAGTCCTTTGTTTTCATAGTTCTCGTGGAACAAGCGTACGCAGCGCCATTTTAACAGTTGCCTTCCCCATTAGAAAGGGTGGCTAGTCAGCTGGACTGACTTGCGAGCGAGAAGTCAGCACTTGACTGGGTTGAATCTAGTGTCTACACGAGCCCAGCAGCAAGTCAGCGCTGGACTGTGTTACAGTACAGCCATGTTACTGACCCTTTATAAACCAGGCAAATTCTTTACAGAAAAAGTAAAAGTCTCGAAGCAATTTTCTGATCATGGGATAAGCATATCAGTTTCGGATAATCCAGCCTCACTCGGAACGGTTGGTGATTACCGATTGCAAGGAGTTTTATATGTAAAGCAACAAAACAATAGGTTACCTTTGGAAAAAGCAAGTATTTCTTCAAAATAAAATAATGATAGAACACTACCTATTTCTAGGTTGCTTTTTTCTAGATTTAGTTTAGTTTTAGTTTAGCCAAACTTCTAATTGTGTGCTTTTTGTTATGGACAAAAATTACACTTACAATATTAGTATAGTATTATTTTTTTATATATTGGTTAAACCGCGACATAACTTACATACTTAATTAAAATTACAGGAATTAAACGCGTGCAAATTACGATAGGTATTTTCACACCTACCTATTTTCCCGACGTTTCGACCGAGTTGCATCGGCCGTGGAAACGTCGGGAAAATAGGTAGGTGTGAAAATACCTATCGTAATTTGCATGCGTTTAATTCCTGTAATTTTAATTAAGTACAATGCAACGCGAAAGTTTAAAAGTGTATATAACTTAAATAACAGATTATTTTCAGGTTCCTATAAAATACTTTTCAAATCAATACAAATGGTTAATAGTAGCTCCTGAAATAAACAATGAACTTAATCACGTCCGTTACGACTCAGACATTGTTTTGTTTTCTCATCAAGTTTCACTAAAAAGTAATGGTATGTACTTACAGATTAAGTTTTTTAATGGTTATAAGGTCATTATCAAAGTAAAGCACAAAGCACCAATTTATCACTTTAGTTAAATTAATTAAATGACAATAATTTAGTCTAGAATACTCACGAATGACGCTACTTTGAAGCAATATAGTTAAAAGGAAAAACTAGTTTTACCATTGAAAATGGTTATCAGATGCAAATCGCCTGAGACGTATTTTTGACCATATCTTCGAGGATTTTGAGAGGATCGAGATGAAAATAGCACCAAAAGTTGAGGAATTTATCGAGACACGTGTGAACGTGTGAATTTTGAAAATCTACTGGTAACTTTTTTTGAAATTTTGGAAAATTCCAAAAATTCCGGGTTTTTCGCGGGGTGTTTGTTTACTTAATTGTAAATATTTCGAAAATAAAACTGACTTAAGAAAAAATTAAAAAAGGGTCCTAGGGTATTCGTTTAGCTGCCAAATGGCGAAACAGTTTTGAAAATAAATAAATAATTGTGACCTGTAAGTGGTCCCTTTAGATTTGTAATTCTAGAAAAACGGGTGTTTCCGTACATAAAAGTGATGTAGCTTCTATGATTATTGACCGATAGTCACGGCAATAGTGTTAAATGATGCAGAAGCAGACGAGAAGTGCATTCGTTGGAATTTTTAAAATCGGTTAATAATATTTCGGCTGCGTCGAGGCAGTCAGCGGGCGCTTTTGTGACACGAGGCGGAGCCGAGTGTCACAATCGTAAAAATAAATAGGTACTACCTAGGTAACTTTAAAAACATAATAGGACCTTGCATTTGATTTGATTTTGGTTTTTCGTAAATTTTTGTGTTCATTTTCAATGCTCCGATTCTTGCGGGGACTGTAAAATCTGTGAATTTTTTCATGTCTTTGGCAAGGTGTATTGGTTGAATTATAAACCTCAGTTAAATCAAACAATGAGTATACAGGGTGTTAATAGCACCCTTGCGAAAACTTTAAGAAATGATTCTACCCTTAGAAATAAGCACCTTTCCATATGGAACCACTTGTCACAAATGCATAGCTGTTGAAATTTTAATTTTGCGTTGAGAAGCTATGTACGCGTAACAACTCGATAACATCGCTGGTAAATAGTTGTAGTACATTGCCTGTCTTATTCAGAGATGTTTCACAAAACTGGGGTGCAAGACTGTTCTAACAAAACCTGGTTTAATGCTTGTAAACCAATCACAACGCACCGTTTAATCCTTAAACGGTGGGACTAAACGTTAAACTGTCACTGTGAATACCATTTGCGCTACAATGGCGTTAGTCCACAGTCTAACGCCATGTTAACTTTGGCCCTAGTTTAACCATATTATCTGTGGTTAACGAACGCACTCTGAATAAGACAGTGCAGGTTTATATATTTTTTATGTTTTAATTATTTTTCTGTAAATTTCGGTTCTATGCAACTAAGACAGACACTGTGTGATAGAAACAAATAAAAAAGTACTCAATTTTTCATGAATTTTGCAAAGGAAAATATTCCACTTCAGGTCAACTATGCCCTGAAAGATTTCGCTAAGGGTCCAACTACCACTCTGTATTTTTGTCCATTTTAGGCTCAAATTCTTCGGCTGTTTCTCAGAACAAAATGCACTTTTTCCATGACGTCTACGTACATCCCAGAGACGGTGTTTCTCTCCACGCTTGGGCCCGCTGGTCTTCGAATACAGGAATTATTGTAGACTACGAATGGGAGAGGATATTGAGGCGAAAAAATTTGAATGAATATCCTTTTAGGATCAGTGTTCCGGTAAATATTTGTAGGCCCTATTTTTGAAAGGCGTTAGTGCTCTTAACTGCTGCATCAACGCATTTTAAAAATAGGGCACCTGGGAGCCGAAAGACTGGAGAAAATAACCCTGACGCAGATCGCGTGCATTGTAGATTGTAGGCGTACTTCATAAGGACCAAAATGTGTTTATTATGATGGTACGGAGCGTTCGGTGCGCGAGTCCAAATCGCTCTTGAGAGGTTTTAATGATGTTACTGCAAATAAGAAGTGAGCCAAATGGAAATAGAACGCTCATATTTTCTGCTAAATAAAAATGATCGTCGGTCTACTAGTAAAATGGTGTCAATGTTGTGCAATAAGGAACAACCATAATACTATTAAGCTGCGAAAAAACCAACTCGTTCAGCTTGCGTTCGTGGTGGCGTGCTCGGTGGCGATCTTCTCGCGTGCAAAGCCCGTTCACACCAAACATTAATCATTAAAAACCTGAAATAAAAACGAAAACGTAAAATATTTTCAGGTTTTTTTATGGAGGTTTTTTTTTTTACAATAATTAAACAAGCTATTCTATTGTCATCTTATTGTGGTATACTTTTTGTTTTAAGGAGTTCCGTTGTACCTTCATAGTGGCTTCAGAACATCGTATCGCAGACCATAGCTCGATTTGTTTTGTTTGGATTGTCATAAACTTACCATACTGTTTCATTCACTATCCTATTTGGCATTGAGAAGTTTCCTTTAGTATTTTGAAGTCATATGTCCGATTTCAATGAAATTAAAAGGATTCTTAAAGTAGAACTTGAAAACTAAGTACTGCACCGATAAAACAAAATTGAAAGATGGTCCCAGTTTGTTTTATCGGTACCGATAAAACAAAATGGGACCATCTTTCAAGAAAATTCAGTCAAACAAAAAATCATCAAAATCGATCCATAAATGTTAAAGTTAGGCGTGAACAACGTCAAAAAATATACAATCGAAATAAGAACCTCCTTCTTTTTTTAATTCGGTTAAATACATTCAGGTGGCGCATTACTCAGAAGACACGTACCAGGGCACCTTTGCAGAGTACCTGGTGGATATGACGGTGCCTGACCCTGGCATTCGCAGCGGTTACGGGGCCTCCTCGCTGCTTATAGAAACCGTTAACGCCACGTCAGTAGATCTTGGTCTCTTATAAACGCCATCGGCTTCCAGCCTCACGCCATACGCTGCGTCACGATGCCTAAATTATAGATGTGCAGTTGTGGTCACTTTCAAACGCTGTCGTCGGCGTACGAAATATCGGAACGTTCACGCTGACATCGGATGTGAAGCGACCGATAGCGTTTATAGGACATGTCTTGTATCATGAGCACGACAATAGGGGGCGTCCATTAATCACGTGATGTTTTTTTGGCCAATTTTTAACCCCCCCTCCCCCCTGGTGATGCATGGTAAGGTTTTACGTGAACCCCCCCCCCCCCCCCCCCCTCTAAATCACGTGTATTATTTTTTTGGTACAAAATAATCTCAACAATTTTCAGTTGCGGTGGGCGGGGAAATCGTCCTGGTAGCGGTAGTGGGTGAGACAACAATCACAATCACACGCAGTTTTCGGTGAAAAGTCACGCGTTTAAGTCATGGTCATGATGCTGTGCTTCTTTTTCACGTAGTAGGAATAAATTATAGAAAACTGATGGCAATGTCTGAACTTATATTGCCGATTACAAAACTTCTACGATTTTTCATAATTCCCTTTAGTAGAATTAAGTTGCCTTCCAGCTTTACAGAAGATGTACATTGCTTCTACATTTTACCAATGTCGTATTCCGAGGAGCTCGATGATGCAGTGGTTTAGCGCTTTGGCCCAGCGATTGCTGAGGTTAAGCTACTTTTGCAAGGGTTAGTCATAGGATGGGTGACCAAAAATTTATTATCTCGAGCTTCTCCGTGCTTCGGAAGTCATTGGGATGCATTTGCAGTCATTAACACCCACCAACTCGCATTGGGCCGGCGTGGTGCGTTATGTTATGGCCCAACCTCCTTATCTACCCATAAGGAAAACCTGTGCCCCAGCAGTGGGAACATAAAAAATGGCTGATGGTCATGGTATTCTGTAAAATTCTTCAGATTATCGGCAAACCAATTTTTTTAAACGATGTAGATGAAACAAGTAATTTAAGAAGAAAGCAGCCAAATTTCTAATACGCTACTTATTTGTACACAGGGAAGTACTAATACCGACCTTGTTCTGGATTTCGGAAGAAAACAACAACAGTATGATGCCGATGCTGGAGTCGGGGTCTGCAGAGCTGGGCGGGGGCGTCCTGAGGATACTGATGAACCGCCTCAACAGGGTCGACTACGTCATGCCCATTTATCTCTTCAGGTTCTTTTTATTTTATTGACCAAGCGAGCGAGGAGCGCGAGCGAAGCGTCTCTGCTTCAGCTTGGGTAAAACATCTTTCGTATGTCCTTCCGACTGTCCGTTTGATCTCCTCTGCAGGTCGCATTTCTCAACCGATTCTTGTGAAAGTTTGGAGCAGGTCAGGCACTCGGTGCAATAATAAATAACTTTGTGCTCGATGCAATAATCTATAACTATTGTTTTTTATTTTTAGAAGACTCAAAAGTATATTCGAAATTTGAAAATAAAAATAAGGTCATAGGACTGCGTATTATTTGCACATGCACAGTATTAGATACTTATTAGTTGGAAAACCCAATATCTATTCTGTGTTGTTTGCTTTTAAAAACATACAATTTGAGCTACTTTTTCACGCGAGGTCTACTGCACACGGAGCCACTAGTTTTATACACAACGGGATAAGGTCTTGGCCTTCACGTCAACTGATGTTAAGTGACGATAAGGCCGAAGGTGGACGCGCGCTACACCCGGAATCCTCATCACTGAGGAACTGGCTATTTTACCTTTAACTGCTTGTGTTGTGTTGTTATAGTGTCAGATTTAAGTAAGATTCGTCAGTCATTTTGCTCTATACTTTTGCAGTGTTGGCTTCACATACTTGGCCGAACGCGAGAGCAGTAGCAACATGTACGTGGAACCATTCTCGACTAGCGTGTGGTGCTGCTGCCTCGGGGTGGGCGTGATATTGGCGCTGGCATTGCGGCTGACCTCCAGGAAAAGGGAAGAAAAAGAGGGGGCCTTTATTGCTGTTCTGGCTACTTGGCTGCAGCAAGGTAACCAAATACGTATACTTGGCCCAACGCGAGAGCAGTAGCAACATCCTACGTGGAACCATTCTCGACTAGCGTGTGGTGCTGCTGCCTTGCGGTGGGCGTGGTACTGGCATTCAGACCTTCAGGAAAAGGGAGGAGAAGGATGGGGCCTTTATTGCTGTTCAGGCCACTTGGCTGCAGCAAGGTAACCAAATATGTATACTTGGCTCAAACCGAGAGCAGTAGCAACATGTAAGTGGAACTATTCTCGATTAGCGTGTGTTCTGCTGCCTCGTGATAGGCGTGGTACTGGCGCTGGCCCTGCGGCTGACCTCTAGGAAAAGGGAAAAGAAGGAGGGGGCCTGTTCTGGCCACTTGGCTGCGGCAAGCTGCAAGGTAACCGAATACGATTGACGTAACAGTCGATTAGTAAGTTTATAGGTAAAAACATTAACCTTAACGTAATCCCTATAATTTTTTTCTACACAGATACTCGTACAGACACCGGCACCAAACTTGGCGAGACAAAGATGAGACATGCACCGAGTTCAGTGTTTCTAGTTGCTCATCTTTTATCTCATCTTTGTCTTGCCAACTTATGTGCCGGTCGCTAAGTATGTACTCGCCTAAATATAATATTTTTGTAAGGTTCTCAATGGTTCGGTACATACCTACGTAAAAAAAGTTACTTATTTCTTACCGTTGTCAAACTTCACATTCAGGCAAAATTAAAGTTTCAGCATGATCGTATAGTAATAATAATAATAAATAAATAATAATAAATCTTTATTGTAATAATCTTACATCACACTAATACAAGTATACAAAATAAAGGTAATATTATATATAGTTGAAGGATGTTTTTGTACCTAGTGATTTACAATTAAAAATGGGTGGACGGATGGATGGGTGGAAATGGAAAATGGGTTAAATAGCAATAATGTTCTTTCAAAGATGCAAGCGAAGTGCCAAGCGGTCTTTCTGGTAGATGGACATTCACCGTCCTCTCCGTGTGCTCTATGCTCGTACACGCATACTACACGTCCGCCATCGTGTCGTCTCTGATGAGTACTGGCAGAGGAGGACCACGCACCTTACGAGAACTGGGCGATTCCAGATACGCTATAGCGTCGGAAGACCTTGACTTTATCCGTCTTATGTTTGATGTAAGTAAAGCATCATTCTATACAATATCATCAGACAGTATACAAGAAATATCTCATCTTTTTTAAGCCTCAAAGACCAATATCTCTTACAGCAGGTCTATTACAAAAACAATCGCGATAAGCGGATGATGTTCATCCCACTCCGTGACACTATTTTCTCACGAATAAGGTTCATTATCAAGTAAATTTGACAATAAACTGCATCCGATTATCGAGATAATTTTTATGTAATAGCCCTGCAGGTTCTATTGATCCCTCCTACGTTTATCGATGCTATGAAAACGTAGGTTTATATCTAACACATCACTGCGGACAGCCTAAACTATTTTTGGGACTAGAAACTTAAAATTTTGGACAAAGATCCCTCTTATAATGCAAGGCGAGATTTAAAAATTGATTTTTGTCAATTTTATCCACGCAGACAAAGTTGTGGGTGGCTGATAGAGTAACTATCAATTTAACAACCTTGGTCCATGCCATCACGAAAGTAATAGAAGCCATAAAAAATAATTGCCTTACAGTATGAAACATATTACAAATAGTGTTAACGATTTCTTCCAGATTCGTCACGTGTTACAAAACAACCCTTAATGGTAGATAGGGACTATCAAACTAATCAACTTTACTATTGGACCAACTCTGTTATCGCGAAAAAAAAATCAGCTGTTTCATACATTTTGATATTTTCGTTATTAATTTTTATACGAAACAAAATGAAACATCTGTTTTTTTTTCGCGATTTCAGAGTTGTTTCTATAGTAAAAGTGGCTCAGTTTGATTATCTCTATCTACCATCTGCATTAGGGGTTTTTTGTAACACTTTGTATAATAGCATGGCAAGTCCCATAAGCGAATAATTCTAGGTGAAATCGACATGGGCTGACCTAGAATACCTGAAAAAGAAGAAACTGACATCGAATATGTACCATGACTTCAAATACGGGGTCCAGCTAATACAGCAGGGGTACACGGCGTACCACGCGGAGTACCACCAGCTGTACCCTTACCTGAACATCCTGAGCGACGATGAGATCTGCAAAATGCAGCACATTGATACTATTCCACAGGTAAAAAAATTACTTACTTTGAATTGGAACTCAAAAGGTAGAAGAATATTTAAATAAGTACCTGAACTTACTCTGCAATGACAGTAAAAATAAGGAGCTACCTTTTTATTGAAAACTAGCGGCCGCCCGCGGTTTCACCCGCGTGGTTCCCGTTCCTGTGGGAATATCGGGATAAAAAGTATTCTATGTTTTAATCTAGGCTATCTAATATATGTGTGCCAAATTTCAACCAAATCCGTTCAGTAGTTTTTGCGTGATTGATTGAGGACTAACATCCAGACATCTAAACATCCAAACCCACAAACTTTCACATTTATAATATGTAGGATTGTTTGTTAAGTAGTCCTATCACCAAATCAAAAACTAAATCCAACCGCCTGTGTGGTCTAGTGGTTCGTCCACCAGTGTAAGACGTAGGGGTCCCGGGTTCGATTCCCAGGGGGGTACAATATGTACTCCGTTTGGTTGGAGGTAGGGCTTATTTTCAAGTCCACCTGGCTAGCTACAACCCTCTTACCTAAGTCTGACGCCATAACAACAATTTAAAAATTGTTGTGTTCCGGCAGTTAGAGCAGGGCTCTATCACTCCGCGCGTAGGTATGAGAAAAGCACCTAGCGCTTGGCGTCCTCTGCGTGGACAAAATCGGCAGGGTTGTCCGTCGCGTCCTCGGAATATCTGTAGCACGTTTTCACAGGGCCTTACCATTCCCGCGCTTTCATTGCCGCAAGCTGCAACCCTAACGTAGGTCCGAAAAGATAGGATATATGCGTTAGAAAGAGATGCAGCGTCTAGGTGAATATAGCCGTTCGTAATTAGCGCCGTACAAGCTGAATTCAACTTTATCATGTTGAAATTAGAGTTGCTATTTATTTAAATGGTTCAGTGGAGTGCATCTTCTGTACTTGTACTATTATTTATTCTGTGGTTAGAGTTAAGATACCCAGTTCCTCAGTGATGAGGATTTCGGGTGTAGTGCGCTTCCACCTTCGGCCTTATCTGACGTTAAGTGACGATAAAGCCGAAGGTGGAAGCGCACTACACCCGAAATCTTCATCACTGAGGAACTGGCTATCTTACCTCTAACTAGCGTGAGGTGAAAGCCAAGCAATATCCCGTTGTGCACGAAAAAAATCGTTCAGATGGCACCAATTTGACCTTCCTTTCACAGGCAATGACATGGGTGACGACCACCCGTAAAGGACAATGGTCGAACCTCCTCCGTACAGCTGGTGCTTGGCTTCAAGAGACTGGCTTGGCAAAGAGGTTGATCAACCGTATACACGTCCACCCACCACCATGCAGGTCCGCTTTGCTGGCAGAGCGAGTCACATTCGGGGACGTGTCACCTCTCTTGGCTGTAACTGTACTGGCAGCAGTAATATCATGTGGCATCCTTGGATTGGAAATCATTGTCAATAAATGGAGAAGACCTAAAAACGGTTCTGGTGGTAAAAATGAAGATATTGAAATGAGATTTTTAATGAGGAAATATACAGAAGCCGTACAACGCGGAAGAAATTTTCATAGTAAAATCGATAATATTGACAACATTATCGTTTTTAATTAATACTAATTAACTATTTCTTATTAGCGGCCGCCCGCGGTTTCACCCGAGTGGTTCCCGTTCCCGTGGGAATATTGGGATAAAAAGTAGGCTATCTACTATCTGTGTGCCAAATTTCAACCAAATCCGTTCAGTAGTTTTTGCGTGATTGAGGAACAAACATCCAATCATCCAAACTCACAAACTTTCACATTTATAATATTAGTAGGATTTTGGAAAACTGACTTTTACGATTTTTTCTATGAAAATAAGTTTTAGCTATCATGTTTCTGTCAATTACATAACTGAGTACTATAATTTTCTTTCTACACAATTTTTTTGGAACCGATAAGTAGGTAATACTTACTATGCGAAATCGTTGTTCAAAAATATGCATTTGACGTTGTACGGACCCTAAACACAAAACTAGAAACCTTTTTTTCGGGGGTAGGCAGAAAACAAGAAACAGTTAATTTTGCATAGCTCTGAATTAAATTTAATTAAAATTATATAGAGTTCATTGAATTTGTATATTAAGTGTCAGTTAATATGTGCTAACTATACTAAGTACCTGCAGATGTTATCTCCTATCTAATCATCTCAGTATATTTTTACATCACTTTCACTACGTCACTTCACTTCACTGTTTACCTATGGAAGACCTTAAGAGCACCATTGAGTCCCTGTCACACTCATTCACAACACGGATGGCAGCTTTTGAAGGGGAACTTGCTAAAACCAGCACTCCACAGCAGCCATCACTACCCGGTTTGGCAGCAGAGTTCCAAGCGTTCCGTACTTTCGTCATGAGCACCCTGAAGAACCTGGAAAAGCAGGTGGCAGTGCTTGTGACTGAATGCGACAGTATGGAGATGCGGAGTAGGCGCTCAATATTACTGCTTCACGGTGTGCCGGAGAAGAAGAACGAAGATTCCACTGCTGTATTTCTGGAAGTTGTATCCCAGCATTTGGCAGCTACTTTGGTCGACTCCAGGGATGTAATCCGGGCTAGTCGCTTGGGTCGGGCTCGGCAAGGTAGTCCCAGACCCCTATTGGTAAAGTTTTACTCCGAGTCAGCCCGGGATAAACTGTGGTTGGCCAAGTCCGACCTAAAGGGAACTGGCATTACCATGTCTGAGTTCTTGACAAGGCTCAGACATAAAGTCTTTGTCGCTGCACGAGAGCGTTTTGGCATATCAAGGTGCTGGACCAGCGCTGGGCGAATCATCGTGGCAGGCGAGGACGGTAAGCGCCACCGTATTGTCTCCCAGGCCGACATCGACAAACTGGGTGCGTCGGCGCCTGCGACAACGGCGGAGTCGGCGGGGGGCTCTCGTCAGCCCACGGAAGTCCCGGGCCCTGTGGCTAAAGCGAAGAGGGCTGCCTCTGCAAAAAGGAAGTGAAATAAGTTTGTGTGATACTTTGTGTTTTGTTTGTATCGCTTTTTTTCCGTTTTTATCACTGTTGTCTACGTACCTTGTTTAGTGTCAGCTCTTACAATATCCTTGCTCCTGCTTTTCTTTCTGTTTGCTGAATGTAAATGTGAATTTGTGTTGTTACCGTGTATCACTATTGTTTTTGTTTCTTTTGTTTTTAACTCCAATCTGCAGGTAGCACTCATAATTTTTATTTTGGTTTTCTTCTTCTTTTTGGGCTTTGGCGGTTCCCTCTTGGATTTCGCCAGTATCCAGTTGTTTGCTCAGTTATTTGTTCCTACAGACTCTGCTTCTTCACTAGGCGTATTGTGAGAGTACAATGTCTAACAGAAAAAGTGGTTGGGTTTAGATTTTGAGACTGTAGTACTGACTGTTGAAATATCTGGAATAAGGACATACACAACACATAAAGTAGATGTTAGTGAATAGGTATCTAAAAACTACATAATAGGTTATAGTCTTATATTATTAGATACTATATAAGCACACAAAACATCAATGCATGGGGATTTAATACAGCTAAGAATAGTTTTGAAATTAGTGGGTTTAGGGATGCATGAGGGGAGAGAATCATATAAGGAGGATGGATATTTAGGGCAACAGAAAAAAATGTGATCAGCGGATCCCTCGTCCAGACCGCATTCGCAAAGTGAGGAGTCCCTAACCCTAATTTTAGCCAGGTGGACAGGAGTAGATGAATGTCCCAACCTTAGACGGCATATGGTTGAAGTGCATGATTTGGATGCTTTTTTGAACTTAAAAAACCATGGTTTGTCGGGAATGGAATGTTGTATGTCCGCGTAGTGTTTTCCTTTCACCTTGCTACTTTCTCGCCATGTGGATTCCCAGGAGGATCTCATAAATTGGGCAGCTAACAGGTTCAAGTCGTGAGCATATGCTATATTATGATCAACGCTTCCATTGGTAGTGGCCTCTTTAGCGATAATGTCAACGGTTTCATTACCCACTACACCTGAGTGTCCCGGAATCCAGGCTAATACGACTCTTATCCCAAGGGTGAAACACCTATACAATACATTTCTTATTTTAAGGATGAGAGGAAAATTGGACTTAGTGCGAAAAGGGTTAGATAAAATTGCCTGGAGACAGCTTTTAGAGTCTGAGAGAATAATAGATTTATCTAGTTTATGTGACTCTACATAGAGGAGAGCCTCGTGGATAGCTGTAGCTTCTCCTGTGAAAACAGATGAGACAGGGGGGCATTTAAAACTGAGTATTATTTTATATTTGGGAATCCAGACAGCAGAACCTACACACTCTTCCTCATTTAATTTAGAAGCGTCAGTGTACAACACCAGCCAATCCTTCCAGTTTTTATTAATAGTTGCTTGGAGTTGGGCTTCTGCAGCTGGCGAGTGTTTGGGAATATCTAAATCAAGATGTATATTAGGTTGGAATACAAGGGACTGGTATGGATTCTCAAATAGGGGTTTTAGGGTACATTGGTAAACAGGACATGGAAGGCGAATAAATTTGATGAAGCTTCGGAACAGGCAAGGGGATTCTTTATTTTTCCAGAATTTATCAGATGAGATAAATTCTGATAGCTGGTGTAATTTTGGGATAAGTGGGTGGGTGACTATTTCAATGTCTAAATGTGTAGTGTTGTATTTTCTTCTGTGAGTTTTTTTGTATAGTGTGTTTATCTGTTTTAACAGCTTTTTCTTTCAGTCAACCTGTGGGTACTTTACTTATGTATTTTATTTGTTTATTTATTTATCCTAATAGATCATATTTTTATTTGTAAGTACATATATTATGAATCTTTCCTCAAATAGTATAACCGATCTCTTTCTATCTTGTTCTTCATCTGATTCTTCTAACTCTAGCTTCCATTCCATAGATCGCCCATTGGACGAGTTACTAAGCGATGCCTTCTCGGATGTTCCTAAGAACTTTAACGTTGTCCACATAAATGCTCAGAGCATCCCAGCCCACTTTGCGGATATGCTTGTATCTTTTGATAACAAAAATATACATGCCATTTTGGTGTCCGAAACGTTCCTTAACCCCTGTCTTTCCTCTTCCGCCTATTCTTTACCTGGCTTCCATCTGATACGGAATGATCGTGTAAGTTCCTCACATGGAGGGGTGGCCATTTATCTTCGTTCACACATCTCTTTTTCTATCCTTAGTAGATCCTCTCAACCGCCACCTCCCAATAGCGCCGAGCATCTCTTGCTTGAAATTTCCTTATCTCATACTAAACTTCTTCTCGGTGTCTTTTACAGCCCCTCGCTTCGTGTTGACTATTTTGAGTCATTCGAGCAGATCCTGGAAAATTTTGCCCCCTCTTATCCCCACTCTATTATTATGGGTGATTTTAACACATGTCTGAGAAAAGATGACTTTCGCGCTAAAAAACTACAGTCAGTGGTTAACTCATCTAATCTGCACATTCTTCCATTACAGGAAACTCATCATTTTCCCAATTGTACCCCATCACTTCTTGACCTCATAATCGTATCCTCTCCGACCTTTGCTGCAAAGCACGGTCAATATTCTGCAGATGCCTTTTCATATCACGACCTGGTGTATTTGTCATACCGAATTCGACCTCCGAAACTTAAACCTACCGTCAAACTTCAGCGTAGTTTCACTAAGATCAACCATGACCGCCTACTCGAAGACGCTGCGAACATTGACTGGGCTTCGATATTTGCCACAGAAATTGTAGATGAGCAGGTCGCTCTGTTTAATGACCGCCTTACCGAATTATACGATGCACATGCTCCAATCCGGCCTGTAAAAATGAAACATCTTCCTGCGCCCTGGTTGACTGACGAGTTACGTAAATTAATGGCTAGGAAAAACAGGGCAAAAGCCAAATTCAAGTTCGATTCCTCGGAACAAAACGAACGTAGATACAATCGTGTTAGAAACCGCTGCAACACGGCATTAAGGGACGCCCAAAGACGCCACACTCATAATTCCATAGAAAATGAAGAAGATCCTGCCAAGGTGTGGAAATTCTTAAAAACACTTGGAGTTGGCAAATCTCAGAATATCAATAGTCTTAATAATAATCTTGATTTAAATCAGCTTAATATGCACTTCTCCTCGTCTGTGCCTATTGATGGCAACTGTAAAGCTAATACCCTATCCCATCTCTCAAGTCTGCCAACTAACCAAGATTCACTCTTTACTCTTCGTCAATTTGCGGACTGTGATGTTAAGAGAACTATCCTGTCTACTAACTCAAATGCTGTGGGTGCTGATTCCATTAGTCGTAAAATGATCCTTCCCATTATAGATATCCTTACTCCGATCATTACCAAAATCCTAAACACTTCCATTTCAACTGGTGTTTTTCCTACATCCTGGAAAGATGCTAATGTTATCCCGCTTCCTAAAAAACGTAACCCTACTATGCTATCTGAATACCGTCCTATATCTATCCTACCCTTCCTCTCCAAAATCCTTGAAAAACTTGTCTATGGTCAGCTGACTGCCTTTCTCAATGTCAATAATTTTTTTAATCCTTTGCAGTCTGGTTTCCGTAGGGGCCACAGCACCTCCACAGCTTTGGTTAAGATCACAGACGACATACGCCAGGGCATGGAGAATCGCCAACTAACACTGATGACGTTACTTGATTTCAGTAATGCTTTCAGTTCAGTTGACTTCGATATTCTCCTGGGTGTTTTACAGTCTCTTAACATATCTCCAGCCGCTATTGATTGGTTTCGAAGTTACCTGCTAGGGCGACGGCAGCGCATCCGCCTAGGAGATTCGTCCTCTGAGTGGTGTGGTATCAATGCCGGAGTTCCTCAGGGTGGCGTCTTATCTCCTCTTCTCTTTTCTATTTTTATAAACTCCATTACTCACTCGCTTTCAAGTTCCTATCACCTTTATGCCGATGATCTTCAGATCTACACACAGGCTCCTCTATCCGAACTCTCTAGTGCAATAGCTGCCACTAATTCTGATCTTGCACATATCTATAGCTGGAGTAAGTCTTATGGTCTTACTGTTAACCCATCTAAGTCGCAGTCCATCATTATCGGGAGTCCGTATTTTGTTTCGAGGATCGACTTCGAGCGGTTACCTCCTGTGAAATTTGACAGCACTGTTATTCCTTATTCTAAAACCGTCAGAAATCTCGGTGTTGTCTTTGATGAATGTTTCTCTTGGAGACCACAGGTTGAGGCAGTTAGAAAGAAGGTTTTTGCTGCGTACAGTTCACTCAATCGCCTACGGAACTTTCTACCTACCAGTACTAAAATCACTTTGGCCCAGTCACTTCTGCTATCCATCTTGGACTACGCTGACGTTTGTTATACGGACCTCTCTGAGGAATTGCTTGGCAAATTGGAGCGTCTGCAGAATATGTGCATCAAGTTCATTTTCAACTTACGAAAATTCGACCATGTATCCTCCTTTCGCCAAAAGGTTAATTGGCTCCCTATTCGTCGGCGCAGGGACTTACACACTCTTACGCTCCTGTACTCAATCCTTTTCCTACCAACTTCACCACTTTATCTTAAAGAATCTTTCGACTTTCGATCCTCTTCTTCACAGCGTACTCTGCGTTCTTCTTCTAATCTTACCCTCGATATTCCCCGTCATTCCACTGATTTCCTTTCCTATTCATTCTCTGTGCACGCTGTCCGTTTGTGGAACGCACTTCCAGAAGGCATCCGTAAAGCTCGTACCTTGACATCTTTCAAAGATCAAGTTAGAAGGCATTTCCTTTCTCCCACCTAATACAACTTTTTTCTCATATCTCCCTTTCAACTTTCATTTTATATACCTACTTACTTTTTCTCTTTTCCTTATTTATGTACATCTATATCTATTGTCCTTCTAGTATTTATGCACCCACTCCCCCTTTTTCCTCTTCCCCTTAATATTTTTCTACTCAAGGTTGCCTGGAAGAGACTGCTACGTAGCAGTAAGGCCGCCTTTTGTGTACTTGTCCATGTTTATTGTTTGCTTCTATGTAATGTCTTTGTCTAGTGTGCAATAAAGCGTTTATTATTATTATTATTATTATTAGAAGATCTACTTTTATTTGAAATTCTCAGTCTTTCTAATTAAACAAGAATAAGCCACCTATTAGATTATTTGTATGGCATCGTACTTGTATATAGGTTCTTTAAGTGCAATCTACTAAATTATACATAAGTAAGTACCTACCTAATGTGTGAAAAATAACTTTTTTTTATATTCCAGTGTAGACTTATTTTATTAATAATTAAAGCGTGCACAAACAAATGGTTTATTATTTATAGTTACCTAAGCATATTACTTTCGAATAATGTCAACTAAAGCAAAAACACATCGTTTTTCAATGTCACGAACACAACTTCGCTAATAATTGCTAAGCAGATTGGTTTTTACTGTAGCAAATCGGGATTCAATTACCTACCCATATAAATACATTATTTATACCTTTATCATAATATATCGTATGTTAGTTAGGAGTTGTCAAAATTAAGTATGTTTGGAGCTTACTATGTCTTCTCGTCTTATGGTACTTCAGACCATCAGTTTACCGAGTATGCGCATTTTTGCTGTTTTTTAATCTTGATTGTAATGGGTCATGGCATTTTTTCTGTTTTTTTTATTTCTAGTACCTACATGTCATAACAACAAAATAAGCATCATAGCGGATCAGCTCTTAGGATGATCAGCTTTTGATGGGTTAGTAGGTATACCTATACTTTTAACGTTTACTTTTTAAGTTAAGTTAGTGATAATAAGACTTAACTTAGGCCAGGCTAGTTAGAAGGTAGTCAAATCAATAACAAAAATGTACAAATTAAACTTTTCGAAACAAAACGGTAAAAAAAACGTTACAATAATAATAGAGTATACAGCATTCACCATCCTTTAAGGAGGTGTTCAGTCCATGAAACTTAATAACTTTCTCTAAGGAACAAACCGCCAAATATGTAAAAAAACGAATATCCATACAAATCAAAGAGATCACGTGATTAGTTTAGTATGGGTGAGGTGACCAAAATGCGGCGCTGTGAGCGTGATTCGGAACGCGGGGATAATATCGAACCGGAAATGACGTTTTGTTATTAAATAAAGGTGTTTTTTTTAGGCAAATGAATCACGCTTCATAGCGCTTTACAATATGTATGTATACTAAAATGGCTGTGTGTATTATTGTCTATATAGTTATTTCCTATTTTCTTGTTATGAATTTTGTTTTAGTTTCTTTTAATGTCGTTATGTGTTTTTTTTTCTTTCTTCCGATAATGTGTTGTGTTGCTGACCACTTACTGTGTTTAGGCCCCGGCAGAATATCAGTGCTTCTGAGTTATTCTGACCATCTAAGAAGACTCAGGAGTTTTTTTACTGAGACGGGGCCCATTAACTGCACACTGTTTAATGTACCTGTCTCCCATATTCTTTGTAACGTGTTAATTCATTGTATATTACTTTCTTCTCTTTACTCTACTGTATGTGTGTGTGTTGTTAATAAATGTGTTTCTTTCTTTTCTCTCTTTCTTTCAAAATTTTATGGCGAACTTCAACACATCTTTCTTGAAGAAAGTTGTTTAGTTTCATGGACTAAACACATCCTTAAAATTTGGATGATGAATATAAAATGACCCTGTATAAGTAGGTAGGTACTTTACATTGCGTTTTTTTTAACTGTTACAAATTGTAAATAGAGTACACTTCTAAAAACGTATTGTATAATTTCATCATCTTTTTACTAGATAGTGTTCGTCTAATGTTCTAAGCCGTGACTAATATAAATACTCATTATCTCAAAATCAAAACTACAGAGAATCGATTATCTCGACCAATTTTATCTCTTATCAACATCTTTCTGCACATCACGTCCATCATTTTATCTAACTGTTTATAAAATGCAGTCGAAATTTCTTATGATTATTAGATTCTGTCGTCTTAATTGACGAGCTTCGATGTATTTTTAGAGTTAAGAGAGTTATCAAAATGTTAAAATTTCTAATAAAATTTAGTGCTTTACTAATAGGATTAAGTCATGCCACTCTTCCCAGTTGTTGCCAGGTGCAAAAATCGCAAGTGAGTATTACATTTTTTATTTTTATTTTTTATTAATACAAGGTGCATTTGTAACCACTCTCCAAATTTTAAGGACGTGTTCAGTCCGAACTGAACAACTTTCTCTAAGAAACATATAAAATCAAACCAAATACCAACTAATTACCAATGTACTTTCAATAAAACCGCGCTAGTATCCGTTAAAAATTGTTTTATTTCAAGCAACATAGGGTCATATACGTAAAAAAAACTACTTTTCTTACTTCTTCTTCTTATCGAATGAGGAACAGTGGCCACCCCTGGTGTTAGAGTTTATCAAGCCGCCTGTAAGCCCTCTAACTTGGCTTAACGACTGTTATCAGATGACAACAGCCGGGACCGACGGTTTAACGTGCCCTCCGAAGCACGGAAGCGCTCAGTTGTAATGCCAATTAACGGTCACCCATCCAACACCTAGCCGGACTGAGCGTTGCTTAACAAACGTGATCGAGTACGATCAGCCTGTCAAGTTCCGCCATGAGCGCTTCTACAAATCTACTTTTCTTACAAATCAAAGAGGTCACGTGATCAGTTTAGTATGGGATGACCAAAATTTTTTGGCGTATTTCGACACATGTTTCATGGAGAAAGTCGTTCAGTTTCATGGACTGAACACATCCTTAAATTTTGGAGAGTGGTTACAAATGCACCTTGTATAATAGTTACCATAGAAAAAATACTTTTGATGGATACAGTTTAGACATCATACCCTATTTCGAAACTAGCTCAGCATAACAAACCCAACAGTCTGTCTAGTAAAATTTATTACGCTCTCTAGCCAGAAAATAGCTAGCTTAAGTATAGTCAGTGGCACGAATCATGAAATCGGGTGGGGATTGCGCCGAACGCGTATTTTGGGTATGCGTTGCGGTGAGGGGCGCGGGCGGCGGGAGAGGGGCGCGCGCTATTGGTCGCTCACAAGAGCACATGCGCGAACTTATCCCCACTCCGTCGAAAAAATTTCATGATTTGTGCCACTGACTGTTCTTAACTATGCTCAGGCAGTATTTAAAGATAAGTTAGGTAAAAATAAAGCGAATAAGTTAAGGAAGGATCGAAGCAAGTGCAAAGTAACCTTGCCTACCCCTATGGGAGAAAGTGATGACTTTATGTACAACTTTGCTGTTTTACCATGGCTAGATATCGATCGTGTTAGTAATATTGCTTAATTTTATTTTTGTTTTCAGATGGCATCGCTCCATGAACGAATGAACCAAATGATTAGTGCTCTATACTCATCACGTAAGTAACACAAAATATGTCTACTACCTATTTACTAAACATTAGTAATACGAGTAGATAGGTACTATGGGCAACAGCGTCGTTTAACCAGAGAGCAACAAAATTCGTGTGCGCGCGTATCGCCACTGCACGAACTAAACGTATGTGGTGACGGCGCGGCGTGCAAGCGATTTTAACCTTAGGAATGGTTAATGTTGCCTATGGTACTTTTATCGCATGCCATCCATGAGTTCTCGTTTTTTCATTATTTTCCACCCCCTCATGCCCCCGACCCTTGTAGTTTAAATGAGTCTTAAATAAGGTACCTCTAACAAAAAGTTTTGTGATATTTTTAACACTTTTCGAAATCGCTGAAAAGTTATTTTTTTAAATTTTCTACTCTAAACCTCCGCCTATTTAAAAAAAAAAAAACTGAATCTTCAAAAAATAATGTCAAACCTGGAAAATCGGTTGAGAAATTCGACCTGTAGAGGAGAACAGTCTGATATCTGGACATACGTCTGGACATACGAAAGCATTTTTACTCAAGCTGAAACGGAGACATTTCTCATGCTTCGCGCTCGCTCGATCAATTAAGATAAAGCATTAAATATGGAACTAATACGTTAGTAAAGGGGTTATCAGCATAAGTCCCTAGACTCATCAAATAAAATAATGCGTAATCACAGAATACTTAATAGGCGTATTTGTGAACCTGTAACTTTTGGAGAATCATCAGTTCGCTGTAAAATCAGTAATTTTTATAAAATGAATTTAACAATTTTTTTTGTTTCAGAATTGCTATCAAAACCATCGTCATCAACAAGCTCTTCTTCATCATACTCTACTTCAGCTTCAACACCAGACTACACTGGCAACACTGGGATCTCATTCGAGTCAAGTTACAGCTACCCTCCCAGCTCCTCACCAACACCACCCCCGCCTGGCCCGCAATATGTATACGTACCCCCTTTACAACCACCTCCAGCAGCAGTAGCCATTTCACCTCCAACACCAGGAAACCCACCGGCTTACTACATAGTAGAAGCCAGTCCACCCACAGATAATTCTGTACCACCGCCCACATGGGCTCAATACTATGAACAGTATCCATACCCATATCCCCCCCAAATGCCAATTCCAGTACCTCCATATCCTCCACCATATTCTTCTAATCCCCCTCAATCTTACCCTCCTCAGCCTCAAACATGCTCATATGCACAACAGTATCAACCACCTCCTTCACAGCCATACCCTCCTAGTAGTTCTCAACAGCAATATCCTCAGCCACCGCCTATTCAACCCGCAAGCACACCGCAATACGCATACTCATATCCTTCACCTGGACCGCCATGCCCACATACTACCCTAGCGCCATACCCAAACCCTCCTCCCCAGTCATATCCTCCTAGTCCCCCAAGCACTAATCCTCCACCTTGCCAATGTAACTCTCAACCCGATTATCCACCCCCACCTTACTCGTCTTCACCGTACCCCTCTCCACCAGCCCAAGTTTGCCCCACCTCTCCTGTATACAGCCAGCAGTATTACCAGTCGCCACCATATCAAATCCCCACAAACGTGATTCCTTCTTATTCACCTGTACCTTATACTGATCCACCGACACCGACATATTATGCTTAAACTTCAGCTGTTAAATTTAGGATATCATGAGAACTTTGGTTGATTTCTCGTTATCTCTCTAACGGAGAGAGCATCTGTAGAATTTTTGTGCAATTACAATAAACTGTCAATAATACATAAAATCTATCTTGATTACAGTTTTAGAATGTTAGTTTATTGTTTTCTATAATTTTATTATATTTATATTTAATAAAAAGTTTGTCAAATAATTTTGCTGGTTTTAATTTCATGTCATAAGCATAACTATGATGATAAAAATGAAATCGTCTTTAAAATTGAAAGTTTTGTAAGCATTTGCTTCATTTGTTAGGTGTTTCACAATTTCCTATCTATCAGTAGAATACTTGTTGAAACATAAACCTCATTTCCTAACTAAGTGATAACTTTAATTATAAAATCCGTACAAAGAACGACGGAGTAATAGTGCATTGTCGTGCCTTGATCAACTATGGCGCGATTCTTCATCCTTTTTGCTGTTATCCTCCAGGTATTTTTTTTCATTATATTATTAAATCTGCTTTAGAAAAAAAACTGTTTCTTTGCCCAATAAAGTTACATTACAATACAATATTAATAGGTAAGGTAAGTAAGAAAAAGATGAACACAATCTTTTTCTTACTAGAACTTTATTTACTTTTTGTATAGCTATGAGAATTTTAACTAAATAAATACTCTGTCACTGCAAGCAGCTTACAATGATATTTGTAAACTGAAACTATGTTCTTATTTTGAATTTAGTTATCTATGTGTTAGCTTAGGTACCTAAGTTAAAACAAACAAATATCGTTATTTTTAGTAAATCGTATTATTTTTAGGTCTCCTACATTTACGCAGAAATCGATGACGAAGAGAATGAGTTACCTCTCAGAGATATTTTGAAGAACAAACCAGGTGAAGAAGACATTAAGGAATTTAGATCAACCGACACAGAATGGATGGATCTATTTGTGCTGCCAAAGAGTTCCCATTTCCCAACACCATCATCTGCCGCTAAAATAGCTGAAGTTATGAACAACACCGAGAAATCAGTTGAAGAACAATGTGAAGAACTGAAAGAAATGGCACATCAAATAACCCTCGCTATTCAGAGCGAGATGGCTAACTTATTGTCTTACGCTCTTGGGGAAACCGAGAAAGAGAAAAACGACCTTGGCTCCAGGAAGAGGAGGTCTACTGAGAGTCCCATGGATAGCACACGACTTATCATGCGATTATTAAACCACATTAAGCTGAATAACGAAAATCAAAACATAGCTATTGAAAAGATGATGACTGCACAAGAGATCGCTGACAAATTCGGAATCGACTACACTCCAGACCCCGATATATTCTCCGAATTAGCAATTGCTTCAACTAAACAAACCGAGGACCTTTCGTCTATTTTGAAAGAAGCCTACAACACTAAAAACGTCTCCAATTCTAACCAAATTGAATTTGTCCCATTGAACAACGAACCTGCTCAGAGCTCTCATGAAAACAGCACTTATTATGTTTATTCAACTGAAGTGCCGGAACAGAAAATTGTTGAACATATGAACACGCCTCCTGATTTTGAATACGTCCCAGAACGTGTCGATTCGTCGCCTTCAAAATCGCCTGTAAACCATGAACATGACGAGCCTGTTACGTATAGCTACTACTTCAATCTCCCAATTGAGACCCAGATCCAATCTCCTCCCGTGCATCATCACGCTCCAGTCAGCCACATGTCGAAATTCTATGAACCATCAATGTATACCCCAGCGGATTACTGCCCACATTACTACCCAGAGCCGATGACAACTACGACCACAATATTTCTGCCTTTTGAAGATTTTGCTGATCCTGAACCCGAACTGGTAGGAGAAGAGTTTGAGGAAACCGTCACCTCGAAGGTCATGGTAGACCGAGGAGACGAGCCTGGGTCAGCTACTGTAAACCACGTTATGAGCTACACCGTATCAGAAAAGTCTCACTTCCGAACGCCTCAAATAGAAAAATTGCCCCAGCAAATGCAATACTATTTCTTCTTGATTTAAAAATATTTATGAGATTTTTTTTATTATTTATTAGTCAGTAGGGATTGCGAAAGTCTGCTAATAGAATACATTTTTTTATAATTTGGTATTCTGGCGGATACGACAGCCTCGAAAAGTTATTGAAACAAATCTACTAAATAACTTAAAATAAAACAGAAATTATTTTCAAATGAAACAATTATTTTCGAACTTAACCAAACTTTAATAAATTTATTTAAATAAATTATACATACTTATTTGGTAAAAATCTTAACTATTTGTATATATTACCTTTGGTTACAATTTGGTTTAGGTGTAAAAATTGACTGGTTTACGCTCATGTTTTATATTGGTGAAGAGCAGAAAATAAGCTTACTTTATAGAGACAAATATTTGGTAACATTAGGAAAAATACTACAAATTACTTACACTAGCTTAATGATAACTTTGGTTTATCACAACAAAATAGGCACTCATTTTGGTTACCAAACTGTGGTGACTACAACGACATACTTACATTATTGAAATCAATTTCCCAATTTCACCACATTCAAAAATTTCAATATTGATAACAGTTAAAATTTGATAAGACCAAATTACCAATTATCTAAAGTGTAACAATTTTCATATCATTTTGCTTTTACAGTATAATTTACAAACTTTCAAAATTAACCTACTAATGTAACATTAATTTATAATAACTTGTGGACAAAGAAAATGGGTCACCACGTTATTTTCATACAATATAAAAAACAGGCTCACTTCACAGACTTATTGAAAATTAAATTGAGCAACTCTGTAATGCTTTTCATAAAATGTCTATGGATGATTTGGATGTTGCAAGTGTCGTTGAGCATGTCAAAGAAATACTGACACCTCTTGATTTCCTCAAAAAGGAAAAAATACGTAAACCGCAATTAGGTTCCATACAATGACTTTTATTTTAATATGGAATTTGAAATCATGATTATTTATTATGTTTGAGGAAATTTAAAGGTTTTTGCAGATGCTTTAAACGATTATTGATAAGTTGAACATTTGGTCCATCAATTTATAAAATCATTGCAGAGATGCTTAGATTTTTTATTTTAATCTGTATGAACTGAGCATGTTATTTGGTATTTGTATGAAAATAACGTGGTAAACTGTCTTTTTTCTTTGTCCGCGAGTGTATATTATATATAATTAATTACTACTTCACATTTTTAATTCTCTTAACTATCCAGTAACTTACACTGAGTTACACTTATCTAGAAACCAGAACTCAATTGTATTATATCACAAAACCTTTCATTTTCTTTAGTACTTTAAACTGACTTTAAGTTTTGTAAAAAAAAACATTATATACCTACCATATGATCTTATTTAATAAACTCCTTAATTTAAACAGTTTTATAATTTTCGTTCCTAAAGTTTAATATTTAGTTATTGTTCAGAGAACATGTTTCCTGTTAAATATACAATTTTAAAGTTTGACATCGTAAGCACCAAATTTTTTTTTACCCTGTGTCCTATCTTTCTGTACCATAGAGCACCGGTATCACTATTGTGACGGGATTGTTATTATTTGACTGAAAACGGTTGTTTTAAATTAGATGTCTACTTCGTTGAATATGAAAAAAAAATCGAAACACTCGTTTATTATAGGATTTATAAAAACGTCAAGAATAATCTAAACAATTTATTAATGCGTGGAACTTTACTTTGCTCCTATCTCTCCACCGATATTAAAGATGTCTTTGCTCTCGAAAGTATCACAAGACGATCCCAGCTGTGGGCTACCTGTGGGCGTAGTACGCATTGTACGCGTTGTTGTGTCCTGCATGCGGTTGGTATCTGAAATGAATAGAATTCATTTAAAAATATTACACACACACATTAAATTAAGTAAACTAAGAGTAACACCTGCCAAAAGTACATTGACGAAAGTTGGGCTGAAATGCTCGCGGTGCTTTTAAAATTACTTGTGGCTATTTCACAACAAGGAAAGACCGAAGTGTGGGTCCTAGGGTGACCAATAGAGGACCACTTAAGCGGATTTTGACTTTACTGCGTGTTGGCTGTTGCATTAAGAAAACGTTAAATTTTTCCACCAATAGGTATTAGGATTTATATGAGGCTTGATAGATATAGTGCTGCCACTATTGGCAAGGCCGTCTTTAACCTATTTGTGGCCTTCGGCACATTAAGATAATGGGGCCCCTATGACCTTGACTTGGGTTACCATCAGAGTAAGAGAGAATGCCTGTATATGAGGCACAAAATGCCAGATTTTTTAGAAAAATGCTTATCTAGTATAGCAAAAATCGCCGCGAA
Source organism: Agriphila tristella (assembly GCA_928269145.1). Classification (NCBI taxonomy): domain Eukaryota; kingdom Metazoa; phylum Arthropoda; class Insecta; order Lepidoptera; family Crambidae; genus Agriphila; species Agriphila tristella. Next base: position 13,513,050 of record OV743445.1, read on the forward strand.
GCGCGATTATTAGTCACTTTCATTCTACGAATCGATTTCATTCACTAATCTTGTAATATTACCTGTTTTTAGTGAAAAAAACGGCCGCGCAGCGCGATTTTTAGTCAGTTTCATCCAATAATCTCCTTATTTTGCCTGTCTATAATAAAAAAAAATGGCCACGCAACGCGTTTTTTAGTCAGTTACATCAAATAATCTCGAAGGTAATTATGCCTGTCTAAAGTAAAGAAAAACGGCCGCGCACCGCGATTTTTATACTTAATCAGTTTTATTTTCACTAATCTTGTAATCTTGCTAAGACACGTTACATTTAATAAGAACATAATTATTGTATAATCCACAAAAGTAACTATTTTAGAATTTAAAGTTTAGTGATTAAAAATCTATGTGGTTTGAAGAGGTACCTACTCTTCTAGATTTGATTTTTTTTCGTAATATAATAAGCATGTTATAATTAAACGATCTGGCAAGAAACAGGGGGCCCCTATCGATCGCGGGGCCCTGGGCAAGTGCCCAGAGTGCCCAATGGGAAAGATGGGCCTGACTATTGGAAAACCAAAAATTACCAATAGAGAATGTTACTGGGTCTGTTAAATCACTTGAAACTTTATGATCATGTAGCTAAATGTCTAGCAATACACGTGTTTTCGTTTCATATAAATCAAGCGAGTAGTTTCGAAGTTTTAAGGGCTTGAAGGAAATGCCAAGTGCACTGAAATATGTGCTTTATTACGTATGACGTAAGGTTCACCGTATGACCAATGATGTCATAGGTCACACAAAATTTACAGTATTCTAGACCATATAACTCTTCTGTTTTAAGAGATATCGCAAAAAAATTTTCACAGATGTTCATGTGGTCCCATAAGCTATTGGATTATGTGATTTAACAGACCCAGTAACATTCTCCATAATGCCTGCTTTGTTTTTTAATAATGCGGTAAAATCCCGTTTTGGTCAGCTTTGGGTGACTGGTCTGCTATTGGTTCCGGCACCCTATAATTTTGATATTTTACTACATTTAATGTAGGGCTACACCTGTGGGAACTGTGCCCAAGTTTGATCTCTTAGGCTGAAGTTCACCAATGCATAAACAGCGGATTAACTGTTAACCGTCTGTTTTTTGACATTTTTATGTATGGTGAAAAAAAACCAGATGATTAAAATAGAATAGAATAGAAAATATTTTTTTACTAACCTCACAGAGAATTATCAAAATACTTAAACACTAAATTAAAAACTAAATTAAAGTAAATTAAAACAAAACAAAGAGATTAATAAAGGTCCCTGCCTCAGCGTATGAATGCCGTGACGTTAGGGTAACGCCACGCCATGATTAGAAATTAATCAGCTGTTGAGGTAGTTGCTGAACTCGGGTCTTATTATTTCAAATCGATTTCACGAACTCATTAATAAAATTGATACAAGATTTTACGAGGCATTCTTTAAAAAAAAACTTTGTTGTCATTACAATTATAACTTAAAACCCGCTTTAGTGACCAAATGGCGTTTCAAATCAATGGTGAAATTGGATCTCAGGTTCTCGTAAGGCTATGTTCATTGTATCATTTTGGCGTATTAGATCACCGTATCTCATGCGTCGAATCTTTGATACAGTATTACTCCAAACGCACGCCCAACCAAACTTGCGATGTTTGAGACGGTGTCTGACACGCCAAAATGATACAATGGATCCAGTAATCGCTCAGGATGTGATACATTAATGCTTATTTTGAACACAAATAAAAACAATGTGTCAAATGAAAACGATTGAGATAGATTTTGAAATAAGACAATTAGCCCCCTGCCTTACGTACCGTGCGCCGCGTACAGTGGGCTGCAGCTCCTCGGCGTACGGCTGGTTGAGCTTTGGGCACTCCTACACCGGCGCTACTTCCCGTCGTCACTCAATGGAGAAATTTCATGATGTTAAAACTGCTTTATTGAACTTCATTAAATTAAAATATAGGCCTAAATTAATATACTAGTGGAAAAAAAACGTCTGTAAATGGACTCTGCCATTTACAGACGTTTTTTAAGTTGATAATTTAAGTTGACGAATTTTTGCGCGATGCGATTGTAAGGGTGTGACGTCATCCCACCTGTTGCTTGTATGGCGGTGGTGCGGCCGGCCGCTGGAGATGTTCCGTAGATGACGTCGGGCCACGTGTTCCCGATGAGCGAAATTATCTTAAAATCGTAACTTTCATGTCCTGTAACTTTTTTCATTTTTAGAGATCATTTGATAATTCTTTCACAGTTGTGTATTATTTGCTACTATTTTAAATTTTAATAATAGCGAATAAAAAAACATTTAGAATCTTCTCCATTGTAGTGACTAAATCGCGTTCAAAACCAACGCTAAAATTGGCTGTCAGGTAGTCGTTACGTACCGTACAGCCGCGTGTGTCGCGTACAGCGGGCCACAGCCACTGGGCTCCTCGGCGTACGGCTGGCTGAGCTGCGAGCACTACTCTACCGCCGCTCCTTCCCGTTGTCACTCAATTGTAGTGACTAAATCGCGTTTAAAATCAACGGTGAAATTGTCTGTCAGGTAGTCGTTACGTACCGTACAGCCGCGTGTGCCGCGTACAGCGGGCCACAGCCGCTGGGCTCCTCGGCATACGGCTGGCTGAGCTGTGGGCACTGCTCTACCGCCGCTACTTCCCGTCGGCGAACTGGGCCCCGCTGCTGGCTTTGCTCTGGAGGGCTGGAAGAACGAATAATTGAGCTACATAAGAAATCTTATTTAAAAAAAAAGATTTGCTGGCGTTGTTCCTGCCCCGTTCCCGTAAGTGGTCGTCCTACGAGCTCAAAATTAATGTAAAACTGCTAATCGATGTACAGCATAGTCGTTTGGTACACTTATACTTAAGGTCAAAACAAAATGTTGGAGCTGCAGTTCTTAAAAATTCTTCCCTTAGGAGAGCAGAGGAGTTATGGCCACATCTTTTTTTGTATGGGGATTTCTTTTTTTATTCTAAAACCTATCGCGTATGGTATCGAATGAAAGGGCTTGCTGAGCGGGTTCTAAAAATACATTACATCATTACATTTCAGCCATTTGTTTTAAATTAAACCAAAAAACATTTTTCAAACATACCATGTTTGGGCAGATACGATAATTTTTTCAAAGAAAATAAAGTTTTTTTAATTTATTTATTTATAAGAGATACCTACATATTTTACTTTGTGGAACAAACAATAATTCAATGGTGGTACGGCAAGGCATGAAAATGTCTGTTTGGACGAGGAATAAAGGGCTTTCATCAAGGCCTAACATCAAAATCACTGACCGAAAGATAAAAAATACAAAGAAATCCTTCGCACATTTTTTTTAACAGCTTATGAGTTGTAATACCTTACACGAAAAAAAACTGAGTCGGTACTTTTGCATCCATTATCATAATTAACAAAAGATGTGTAAACCGAAAATATCAAAATAACCTTGAACCGATAGAAAAACAATGCCGCTTGTAAACAATTCAGTCAACACTCCACATTTATCCGTAGTATTTAAGTCACGAGTTGTTGGTTGCGTAAAACACGTAGTAAAATAAAAAATTAAAAAATGAGGTTTCAACGAAAAGTTGTGATTGTGACAGGGGCCAGTTCTGGTATAGGAGCAGCTGCGGCTAAACTGTTTAGTGCAGAGGGTGCTTCCGTAGTGATAGTGGGCAGGAACAAGGAGAAGCTAGCAACAGTAGAAACAAAGTGCAAGGCTCTGGGCAACGAGCCGCTGGTCGTACGCGCTGACGTTTCCAACGAAGACGACGCCAAAAGAATCATCAACGAAACCATCGACAAATACGGAAAATTAGACGTCCTTGTCAACAATGCTGGCATAACTAGAGACGGAAGTGTTCTACAAGGGACAGTAATGACAAATTACGATGAAGTGATGAACATGAACTTACGCGCAGTAGTACACCTCACTACTCTGGCTGCCCCTCATTTGGTGAAGAGCAAAGGGAACGTGGTCAATATTTCCAGCATCGCAGCTACTACGATACACCCTCCTTCGGTAGCTTATTCTATATCCAAAGCTGGTCTGAGCCACTTTACTAGAATCGTTGCTTTAGAATTTGCACCACATGGTGTGAGAGTGAACTCAGTCAGTCCTGGACCTGTTTTAACTGATATTTTGAAAAATGCTGGTGTTCAAACTAAGGTTGAGGATTGGAAGGAATTCACTGCAATGAATAGAGTTTCGGAGCCTGATGAAATAGCAGAACTTATTGTTTTTTTGGCCAGCGATGCTGCTAAAGGAATCACTGGATCGGATTATTTGATAGATAACGGTGTCAAACTTTTACGTGGCTAATATTTAACTAAAACATGGTACCTACCTACTTATTTGAGTTTATTATTTCGTTAACCTCACAATATTTACTGAAACAATGAAGTGTAGATGCAATTTTTTTTTAAACATCAGCGACGGTTTTGGGAAACATTTTTTATTTTAGTATAATTAAAACTAATAATTATTGAGGGTTTAATTAATAATTCAAGAAGTTTTAAAATACTGAATTTTTGTGGGGGGTTTTATTGTTTTTTTATATAATAAAATAAAACACGACTTCCCTGCCTAAAAACAAACTAAAAAGTAAATAAAAATTCTAAGTAAAAAAACTTCTACTGGTCGACCGCGAAGGCGATTAAGGTAACCCGCGAGAGGTAAATAAACTGAATATAAAAATATGAAAAAATACATTTAATATGAAACAACTTAATGACATCTAAACTCTACATTGCAGTCGACCGCAAGAAAAATATTATGAGCACAAGTAGACGTCACAAGTCCATAAGTTTGACCACCCCTGGTATGAAGTATACTCTGTACAAACTTTCAAGTTTCTAAGTTAGGTGTTGTTAGTTACGTCAGTCACCCGTAATTGATTTATAAGCTATGTATATCAAGAATATAAACGTAATATTCCAGAATATTAAGTTTATGATCGAGTTTATTTTTTGTATTACAAAAATAATAAGAAGGTTTTTCTCGCTAAAGTAGTTCTTACAAAAACATTGTTTTGTCTTAGCTCTTTTTGCGAATTTCTGTTTTTATTTTTATTTTCTATTTCTTTATTTTTCATTTAAATATTAATTACGTTATATTTTATTGTTTAATAGGTAATTAAAGTAGGTGGTTTGTAAGTCCTTATTTCGTCTTAAACACTGGTTAATCCTAGTTCAGGCTAATTGTAATTCTTTCCCCTATATTATCTATTAGACTAGTTGTAAATTGTGATTTAAGATTTATTATTATTATTATGGTTATTTTTTAATTCTCAGTTAAAAACAGTATTTAGGGTTCCGGAGCCTAAATGGCAAAAAACGGAACCCTTATAGATTCGTCATGTCTGTCTGTCTGTCTGTCCGTCCGTATGTCACAGCCGCTTTATTCTGAATGTATTAGAATTACACAGTTGAAACTTGGTAGGTCGATGTATTCTGTTAACCGCTTAACGATTTTAACACAATAATACAAACATAAAGATTAAGGGGGGGCTCCCCATACATGGAACTGAAACTGAATAAAATGTTTTTCTTCAAACCAATACGTGCAGGGTGTCAATATAGCTCTTCAAAAATGGCATTGAGGTTCCTAACAACACTGCCAAAGTGGTAAAATGTGTGTCCCCCCCTCTAACTTTTGAAATAAGAGAGTGAAAAACCTAAAAAAAATATCATGTAGATCTTAATAAACAGTTTCAACAAAAATTGGTTTAAATATAGTAATTAGTTTTTGAGATATAGCACATTTTCCAAAACCGCAAATATAACATGTCCCGCACGCATTGGTTAGATAAAAAAAATATTTTCAGTTTCAACTCCGTGTATGGGGACCCCCCCCCCCCCCCCTTATTAATCTTTTTCTAATCTAATTTTTTTTTGTGTAAACATCGTAAAGCGGTTCACAGAATACATCTACCTAACAAGTTTCAACTGAGAAACAAATAATATTAATAAAAAAAAAACAGTGGCTGAGACATACGGACGGACGGACACGGGACGGAACCCTAAAAACTGTCTTCCTGTGCACACGGATCAAAAAGTCAAGAAAGTTCAGAAATTGTTTGCTTCAAAGAAAGTTACTCATTTAAAAACTTCTTACTACTCTTCATAGGATCATGACTGAAAGCTTCAGCTCTTATCGCCTGATGATTTATTAATCCAAGATAACGTTTCGTACACAGTAAAAAAGGATTTCTTTAAATAAGAAAGACCCATTTCTTGAAATATTTGGTTATTCTAAAAATATATTTACTTAGGCTAATGCAATATTTTTAAAACAAAAGTAGTGCTCATCTTTCACTCAGACAATATTTTTCTTAATGATTAAGAGAAATATTTTTGTTTCAAGGCTTATTTAAACTTATATCAATTAAATTGACTTAATTAAAATCAAGAAATGTCCATCTTCTTGCATCAAATTAAAATCATCTTAAATCAACTACAAGTTACTTGGATTTAGAAAAACCTTTTTCAAAAAATCATTTTCTTCGATTAAGAGAAAGTTTATTGTTTATGAAGTACATAATATTTAATTTAAGATAAAATGTGTGCTCATTATAATTTTTTTTCGTTTTAGGTCTAGCACAAGAAATTATACAATTGAGTAAAGATTTACTTCAATCAAAACATTCGGTCTAACTTTTAGACATGCAATTTTGGCCCAAAATAATTTAATAATAAGTTGCGAGTACGAATTTAATATATTTAATTTAACAAAAACAAAATTGTTTTTCTTGTTCTGAGAAATGATTTTCTTCGGCTTATGGAAATTTTGTTTTAAACAGAGAAATACTAAAATTTTGAAACAACGTAATCATAGTTTTCGATAAACACGATAACATTTTTACTTTGGGAAATTTATCCTTCAACAAAGATTATTATCTTGAAGTCGAGAGTATTTTTTCTTTTCTTCTTAAAAAAATGTAAGAAAGCAATGTATTTAACTTAAGATGACTCAAGTTAGAGTTAAGTTAGTGGGTTTGTTGACATCATGGTCTGACCCGCGGTGTTAAGATTTTTATCTAGTTCTTTAAGTAGTCGGAATTAATTTGTTATGTCAATCTCAATCGGGTTTGTTGCCTCTGTCTGGGTGTCGCGTCCTACTTGGAACGGCTTCCCGGACTCCACTCCGTTTTCGAGGATCATCTTCCTTGATTTTTGTCAGGAAGTCAAGGAAAAGGAAGTCATCGGTTTTCTCCAATTATCACCACTTAATATACAACAACAACAACAAAATATACATCTTCGTTCAATACACAAAATCTCCATTTATTTTTTTCATCAAAAATCAGTAATTACTTAGGCCAACTAAACATTTACTTATTATGAGTAAAATTATAATTTACTCTAAGGAAGGTTAGTCTATAAGAGATATATAAGATTTTTCGTATCAAGAATACATTTACTTGACTGTACAAAATAACGGTGTCTTGAATGAAACAACACGTGTCTGGGAATAAATTTATTATTCTTGTAACAACTAAATATTTTTAAGAATATTATTTACTATTACGAAGAAATTATTGTCTAGCGTCTATAGGGAGAGGATAATTTTCTTGATTTAATAAATATGTCTTAAGCCAAAGCAATTTGTCTTTTTATAAGAAATCTGTTTTTACCGTGTATAACAAATGTGCGCGAGAGATATTCCTCTGTTAATCTTATAAATCCCGAAGGATATAGTTGGAAGCACCACAGATCGCCGCCCGCCCTCCCACTAGGCGGGGTCGCATTACTACCACTAATTCTTATTTTGACAGCTTGCGACAAATGACTTCATATGAAACATTAAAATTATAAATCGATTGTAAAGGGAACCCAGGAAGAGACAGACTCAGAAAAAAGTTTATAATTCACGTTTTTTTCTCTCGTTCTGTCACAGTTTTTTGTTTCTCTCTGTTTGTGCATATGGCCCGTTTTTTTCTTGCTGTCTTCGCGATAGAAATAATTAATGACTCGAATGTTTATTTTTGTAGACGCAGATAAGTTTGCTTGTTATGGGAAACTGGGAGCATTCGTTCATTCAGTATTTTATGACGAAGTGTTAATTGCGAACCTATTTGGATATTTCGAAGAGCATCATTTTGCTTTTTCAGCACACACACTTTGCTTTTTTTGTCACCTATAAAAATATGACAGATTTTACAATGTTTTTGGGCAACTATACTTTAAATATTGTCACGGTCTACCAAGTTAACCTCTGTATTTAGTATTAAATAAAGAGTAGGTGTAGGTAGGTACCTAATTTATTTATAGTGGTTCATACATAGAACTTACCTAAGTCTGACGCCATAACAACAATTCAAAAATGTTTGTGTTCCGGCAGTTACAGGTAAGATAGCCAGTATTCCGGGTGTAGTGCGATTCCACCTTCGGCCGTATCATCATCTAACATAAGGTCATGAAGGCCAAGCACTATCCCGTTGTGTATTAAAAAAAATATTTATCCATATTACTTAGTAATAGAAATTGCATTATGATAAGTGTTGTATGTATCCTTTAGTTATGAGAGCAACATACTCATAAGTCTCATAACTTACGCTTATACCTTTACTCATAATACTGAAATTGGACATGTAAAAACTTATTTTACAAACTCGTTAATAATACAAACTATAAGAATACAAAAACTATACAATGAAACGAATTCATCGCTATCATTCATTTGAATAATGTTTAGAAGAATAAATAAACTAAATGTTATGCTAAGTATTTCAATCCGTGAAACCTGTTTAAAAATTTACTTTAATAAATAAGTATGTTAGAATATCCGTTCAACATTTTATTGAAAATATTTTTTTATTTGTTGTTGATTATTCGTAATACCGTAACAGTCATCCATTTCTTCTTCGATGACATAAAAAACCATTAACTTGAAAACTTCCTGCTTTTCATAAGTGGGTTGAATAGACAATTTGACAACATTGAAAATATACTACAAATTGTGGTCATCCTAACAGATAATGGCGTAAAAAAACATATTCAACTATTATATGGACTAAATTAAGTCTATTAATTGATTAATTTCACCTAGAAAAATTCAATATTTTTTTATTTTTTTCTGTGGCGAAAACGCTCTAAGATGACTGATGACGTCACATGCCTGTAAATAAATATGGCTTCAGGCATAGCCTTCTATATCTTCCAAGCCCTGAAGTTGAACAGAACGGCAACATCGCATGTGGTCAAGCACATAGTATAAAATTATTTTAAAAATTATTTATTATTTGTTTTTCCTATATTATCTATGTTTAAACTAGTTGTAAATTGTGATGTAAGATTATTTCAATAAAGTTTTATATTTATTATTATTATTTATTTATTAGAACATTAGGTTTGAGTCAAATTATTTGAACTTTTCGGGGGTCCTTTAGTACGATGTGCATTTTGATCTAAGCCTCCTCTAGCAATAAATCTTACATCATTGGAAAGGTATTTAAATTTGAAACACTTTATTGTATTACTATAAACGTCAACTATTAGTACTTTGAGAGTTATAACGCTCTAAACTTGACATTTTTTTTTCACATTAATGACCTAAAACTCCGAAAAAACTAACAATTAATATAAAGTATGTTTGCAGAAAATATTTGTCATATAAAAACCTTTCTTACGATATATCATTCATTTCTATAGGTGTGGTAGATCAACTCCCATAGACAATAAACCACTTTTATACTTTAATGATCTTTAACTCCAAAAGTATTAACAACTGATATAAAGTATATTAACAGCAAATATTTGTCTTTTAAAGACCTTTCTAATGATATATCATTTATTGCTAGAGGGCGTGTTAATCAAGTCCCTGCTGAAGAAAATCAACAAAAAAGATGACATCTTTGACAGCCATTTTTTCCTGGTTAACATTGATATTTTTCTTATTGTTTAATATACAAAGCATTTCAATAACAGAACTAAATTATTTTCATATTTCAAACCTCACACGATGAAAAAAAATATCGACCTCTTAAAATTGAAATATTCCCATACATTTAGTATGGAGACTGGCCGACGACATGACCACGAACTGACAGTAACAGACGTTGCCAAACTTATGTTCACGGCTTGCAATTAAAGAAGGCTATGCTTCAGGCGTTTGACGCGACCATAGACTAGGATCCGCGATTGATGGCTGTCAAAGTTTATAGGCTTGTGACGTCAACAAGTCACGTGTCCAGCGCCATAGCGTTTTTGGCGCGGTTTTAAAATTTTAAACTTTAACATAGATTTTTTTAATGAAATACAATGATTTTTCCTGAAATAAAATGGTTTTTCAAAATTAGTCAAATAGTCTATTAAAGTTGAAATGAAACTTGCGCAATAGAAACACCAAATTCGTTGTTGAGGTCTTTGTTAACATTGTTGAGGTCAAACTCTACATTTTTAAGAAAAGTTCTATATTGCATAAAACACCACAAAATGATTGATGATGCAATTGCATGTAAGTAACTACATATTCTAATGTAAACATGAAAATAATAAACTAGATGTATGATTTACATCGCTATGTAAAACAACATTGAAACAGGCCAGACACTGCTCCGATTGGTCGGCTGAATGTTTCATAAAATTGTGAGAAGCAGTGCAGTTGCTGCAGACAGAATAGCTGCCGACAGCCCGAGATTTATTTCCAGTGAGCAGCCAATGCAGTAGCCGAAACGGCAGTAACTAAATGTAAACAAACTTCTGAATTGTTTACATTCAGTATAAGAGGAACGGTTTTATAGATCTTTTTAAACGCAGCAGAGCAGAGTTCGAAAGTATAACATGAGTTTTAAATGCAGCTAGCGTTTAAATATTTTTCACCACGCCAGATTTTTTTACATTCTCTTTGCTCTCCAGCACGAAAAGGACGCTTTTGGCGCGTAAAAACTTGCAGCAAAATCGATTTTTGCTGAAAGCGTGAGGCAAAGTGCTTTTATAATTTCTAACAGCACCTTTTGAAACAATAGTGAAAATAAGAAATAGAGTGACAAGGATGAGGCTTGTTAAATTGATATGTGGGAAAAAGATATAGATTAGATAGAATTATGTTATCGGACATCACTGACATCCATTATACAAAGTACACTGGACTGGCGAACGTCCCCAATCGTTTGTGCTGATTTGAAAAAGCCATATTGGCGCTGAGAGCAGTAGATTCTACTATGGCAGTAGGAAGTAATTAGTTCCAAGTACACTCACTCCTCCTGAGAGCAGAATCTACTGCTCTCAGCGCCAATATGGCAATTTTCAAATCGGCACGAAAAATTGCTGTCATTTCATGACAATAGCCAGTCCAGCGTACTTGTATAATGGACATTAGTGTCAGACAAACCAAGGAGTTTTAAACAAGGATTTTTGAAAAAGAAAGTAGCTTAAACCAGACCTTACTGTATCATATGAGCTTGGAATTTGATGATTTTTAAAGAATTAAAAAAAAACAGACATAAAACTTTTATGTCGAAATAAACAAAAACACATTTCAAACTAATATCCTACATGTCACACAACAAACATATCAAACAGAAAGTTGCATTTCATTTACAAAGTATTCATGTGACACGGACGGGTAAACATTTCAACAGCCGGCGACAATTTACTTTTACGACTTGGCCATAGAGTAAAGAGTTATGCGACATTTATGGCGGACACGCCTCATTTCCCGCTCCTGCCAAAATAAAAAAACGTGGACGATCTTAAAGTTAAAATTTATGATTCCTAAAAGCTAAGTTTCTACTAAATTGTTTCAAGGTGTCGGTTAATATGGTGGGGACATAATTAAATTAAATTTTGTGTTCCACTGATTGGAATTGATATCGCCCTTCCTTCCGTTATTATGGGAGCATAGGAAAAGGTGGCAAATGGCTTGAGCTGATCATTGAGAATATCTTCTTAAATAGTGTTTTTCGTAAAACTGCCGGGTCAGACTTTGATGCCCCTTTGCATAAGGGTGTAGTTAAGGTATCTCTACAGAAGTAACATAACATATCGCTATTGGTTTAAAGATCACTTAAAAAACAGTACCTATCCTTTACGATTTATAAAATTATGAAACTAAAATTGAACTCTATCAACATTCAGACTATAAAAACATTTGTGTCATAATTTTCTAATGCTTTCTAAGAGTAAATTAAATAACATAGAATATTGTATCCGCTTTTTAGATTTTCGTGTGTACCTACTTTCTCTTTATTGAATTTAAAGAGATAGTCACCTCTCAAACTTACGCGCTCACTAGACATTGATTTTTTATTTCCCCGACGTTTCGGCACTTTTGCAACGTCGTGAAAATCAAAAATCAAACCAAATACCAAAGTACTTGCAATAAAACCACGCTAGTATCCTCCATAATATTAAAAAGTGTTTTTTTTTTCATATGTTAATAAAATAGACGTTTAAATTTTAATTAACGAAGGTGATAAAACAAAACTGTACGGGTATTTAAAAAAACTAACATATTCAAGAGCGCGTTTAAGTCTAAACTATAGCATAACAAAATACGAAAACAGAAAGCAAAAAATAGTTAACATTATGTTCAATTCTATATTCCTATTCCTTCATCTAGCTTCTCTACATAATTATTAATACAAAGGCATCCAGAATTTATTTTTGTCTGATGATTGTAAGATGTTTGTAGGCGGTGTAAATGGTGTAATTATATTATGTAGGCGGGACTAGTATCGAAGCATTTTTATTATTGGCAGAGTTAACTTGGAATTCGCCGACTAGTGTATTATAATTATTTTCACCCCTCCAGCACGAAAAGGGTGCTTTTGGCGCGTAAAAACTCGCAGCAAAATCGATTTTTGCTGCGAGCGTGAGACAAAGTGCTTTTTTAATTTCTAACACCAACTTTTAAAATAATAAAGAAAAACAAATAAAGTGACAAGGATGACACTTGTAAAATTGATATGTGAGAAAAGGATAGATAGAGTGCTTTATGGTGTCACACACGGATTAAAAAGTAAAAAAATAAAATGCACGGATATACCAAGGAGTTTTAAATAAGGATTGTTAAAAAAGAAGGTTGATAATTCGAAATAAAGAGTATGGAGGTAATGAGGTCACATGTATGAAACAAATACGAAATAAGAAAAATTAATGAAATGACATCAGGCAAATACCTTCGACAAAAACCCAAGAATGTATAGCATTTCTGTTTTTTCCAAAATTAAGTCTTTTAATTAGTAAGTCGTAGAAAATATTCAGATTTAAACAAAGCTTTATATTTTGAGAGTTATTTGTGTATGAAACTTATTTTTTGGTAACCCCGACACTATTACAGCAACACTAGTTACACGACCAAAACGTTTCGATACCTGCGCTAGTGATTAATCGGTGTTCTACCAAAATACCGAAATGCACTAAAAATATAAAGTCGAATCTCCAGCGACAATTTTTTTAAAACATTCAACAAAATCTATCAATCAACACACAGGATCATACTTTTTTTTGCTTTAGAGCCAAAACGGAAGAAATGTGCATATGTCGTAACAAAACGCTGTTTGATAGTTGACTGACAGAGATAGTTGACTGACAGTAAAGGTGACAGACCGCCACAGGCCGACCAATCGGCTTTCACGTTTTCGTCGTGTTCTGTCAATTGACTGTCAATGTCAGTCATTCAAGATGAGATTGATGACACGCCGATGTTCCGAAACCACAGAGTATCAATGACAAAGATGTCTTTTTAATCGAAATACTTTCGATTTTTCAGAAATTAATTTAAACGAAATGAAGGAGTTTAAAAGTAAAGTTGCTACTGTTTTAAGATTCTAATAATTTATATTGCTTAAAGGTAACAGAAAGATTCTTATACACTTTTGGGTCTGATGTGCCTGATGCCTTTTATTAACAAATTATATCTTTTATGATTATAAATAAATAAATAAGACGGAATATTAATGAATAATAGAAAAAACACAACGTAATGTAATCAAAACAAAGAGAATCTACTTTAATGACTCTATGAATTAAATTTTTCAGCATAGGTTTGATTGAATTATTTTTGTGATAAATTATAAAAATGAATGTGTCCAACGATGAAGATAGTTTCCTAACTCCAAAAGAGTTAAGTGAACAAGTTTCTAATGCTGAATTAAGCTTTTTTACCAGGAAAGTCACGTGAAAATTTTCTCGCTGGTCGAGGTGAAAAGTTGTATGTTTTACACGAGACCAAAATGTTGTTCTGCCTCGTGCCTTTAAATCACTCACTGTGCTCAGTAGTCTATATTCTAGACTACTTCGCTAGTTCGTGATTTAAAGTCGCCACTCGCAGCACAAATTGATTTTGGTCACTTGTATAACAATAGTAGATTGTATTACAAGGGAGCAAAATAATATTTTTACGGCGAGGGCGCTTTTTTGAATCCAGAGCGAAGTGAGGGATTCTTCAGTAGAATCCTGAACGTAGCGAGGGATTCAAAGTATGTCGCCCTCGCCAAAGATATTTTGCGCCCGAGTCATATACTCTACTTTTCATCCCCTTTCTATGAGAAAATAAATAGGAGACTGTGTTTATGTAATTAATGAAAATGTTCTTTATTTAAAACAGACACGTGAGAAGTAAAAATAATTGTACAACGTTGTTAGCTTCTATAGTTATTGTTTCAGGAGTTAATACATTGTCACTTTCATAACTCGACGGAGAACTTATTATTTTAGCCAAATAGAACAAAGTATGTAGGTACTAATTACAAGAACACAGACTTAATTCGCGCGCTTATGTTTATTTTTCTGCGCCGTCTATACAGCCAGTCAATACATACCAGCCGGCGGCGGCGTTCGAATTCTTTGAAAGATACATGTTCTAAATTCAAATCTCTTTTCATTCCTTCTATTCGAAAAATGATGATTTGTTCCTATATAAGTGGGACCAAAATAGCTCTTTTCTGGTAAGAACTTTTTAGTGGGAGGAAAAGAGATTTGAATTTAGAACATGTATCTTTCAAAGAATTCGAACACCGCCGCCGGCTGGTATGTATTGACTGGCTGTATAGACGGCGCGGAGACTAAAAAAAAACATAAGCGCGCGAATTAAGTCTGTGTTCTTGTAATTAGTACATACTTACGTACTTAGTACAATAACTTTTGAAAATTGCGCTAGTGTATCAAACGTAACTATAAATTTGTAATTATTTTTACTTTTCACGTGTCTTTTTTAAATAAAGAACATTTTCATTAATTACATAAACACAGTCTCCTATTTATTTTCTCATAGAAAGGGGATGAAAAGTAGAGTATATGACTCGGGCGCAAAATATTTTTGGCGAGGGCGACATACTTTGAATCCCTCGCTACGTTCAGGATTCTACTGAAGAATCCCTCGCTACGCTCGGGATTCTACTCTAGAATCCCTCACTTCGCTCTGGATTCAAAAAAGCGCCCTCGCCTTAAAAATATTATTTTGCTCCCTTGTAATACAATTTACTATTTCCTCCCACTAAAAAGTTCTTACCAGAAAAGAGCTATTTTGGTCCCACTTATATAGGAACATAATTTTTCGAATAGAAGGGATGAAAATAACTATTTCATCCCTTCTATTCGAAAAATGATGCTTTGTTCCTATATAAGTGGGACCAAAATAGCTCTTTTCTGGTAAGAACTTTTTAGTGGGAGGAAAAGAGATTTGAATTTAGAACATGTATCTTTCAAAGAATTCGAACGCCGCCACCGGCTGGTACTTATAGACGGCGCGGCGAGGTCGCCGCGGCGCGATAACCCGCGCAAATTAAAAAAAAACATAAGCGCGCGAATTAAGTCTGTGTTCTTGTGATTAGTACATACTTACGTACTTAGTACAATAACTTTTGAAAATTGCGCTAGTGTATCAAACGTAACTATAAATTTGTACTTAATTATTTTTACTTTTAACGTGTCTTTTTTAAATAAAGAACATTTTCATTAATTACATAAACACAGTCTCCTATTTATTTTCTCATAGAAAAGGGATGAAAAGTAGAGTATATGACTCGGGCGCAAAATATTTTTGGCGAGGGCGACATACTTTAGAATCCTTCACTTCGCTCTGGATTCAAAAAAACGCCCTCGCCGTAAAAATATTATTTTGCTCCCTTGTAATACAATCTACTATTGTAATATTGTGATTGTGTCTGAAGATATATTTACGAGGGGAGTTCAAAGTATTCTCGTATGGATATTAAGGAAAAGGCAGATAAATTAATTTTATTTTTTTATATAGTTCCCTCCCCTCTGGAACCTCAATATACTTCTTACAACGCGAAATAAACTTTTCAGTACCCTCTAAAAAATAACTTTTCATCTCTGAAAAATGATCGTCCATAGTTAAGCTCTTCATCGTCGGAAAATAGCTTTCCACGAAGCTCTTTTTTTCAGCTTTAGGAACAAAAAATAGTTACTATAGGTGCCAGATCTTGGCCGTAAGGTGGTTGATGGATTTCTTTGAAACCACACTCCTGAATAGCAGCCTTGGCAACGCGCGCCGAGTGAATCAGCACCACCGTGGTCGATTTGGTCAACATTTCGCGTTCAGACTTTGAACTCCCCTCGTGTTATGACTTTTGATTTTATCAAGATTTTGTTTTTAACAGCCTCTATGGTCTAGTGGTTCACCCACCTGCGTAATACGCAGGGGTCCCGGGTTCGATTCTCAGAAGGGGGGTATTTGTACTCGGTTTGGTTGGTGTCAGGGCTTACTTCAAGTCCGCCAGGCTAGCTACCCCCATCTTACCTAAGTCTGACGCCATAACAACAATTTAAAAATTATGTGTTCCGTCCGGCAACTAACTAACTAAAGGTAAGATAGCCAGTTCGTCAGTGATGAGGATTCCGGGTGTAGGCACTTCCACCTTCGGCCTTATCGTCACTTAACATCAGGTGAGGTGACGTCCAAGCACTATCCCGTTGAGGATTAAAAAGTTGGAAGCTTACCAGTCATCTGGATCGCAGTCTCGGAACCCTTTAGCAAACGGATTGCTTGCTATCTTCAGTTGTGTTATCTGTAAGATAATTAAATATGTTTCACACTTTCAAATAAAGAAAAAAAAAAAAAATATTAAAAACACGACTGCCCTGCCAAAAACGAACTAAAAAGTTAAACAACAAGTGTCATTGCAGTCGGGGGACCTTATTATGGAACAATTTTTAATCAAAGAGGTCCCCCGACTGCAATGACACTTGTTGTTTAACTTTTTAGTTCGTTTTTGGCAGGGCAGTCGTGTTTTTAATATTTTTTTAATTTATTTATTTTTATTTCACACATTTTAGTGACATATTATATAGTTTTGGAATGTGCTCATCAAGGCCTTTTATTTGATGCCCATATTGTAATAATAGAAGAAAAAAAAATTTTTATCACGTTTGAAAATGGCGTCGTACAGTCGCTATATTGATTTTTTCTAAAAAAAATATAGTCAGTGTCACTCGGGATGCTGTAAGGATTCTAACGATACCCCATTTATCTAAATCAGTTCAGGCATTTAGAAGTTATGGTGGAATAAAGAAACTCACATACCCACAAACATACATGAATCCTGAACACATATACACTCTTTTTGCTTTGGGCAGTCGTGTAAAAAACAGCGATGTGTTTGCGTGTGTAAGCAAACATTTTTCAATGTTTTAGCGCCTGGCTCTGCGGTCGCGGAGGTTAAGCAACTTACCCAAGGGTCGGTCATGGGATGGGTGACGAAAAATTTATTATCTCTAACTCCTCCGTGCTTCGGAAGGCACGTTAAACCCTGCATTTGCAGTCATTAACACCCTCTAATCCGCATTGGGCCCGCGTAGTAGGTTATGGCACATCCTCCTTATCCACCCATAAGGAAGGCCTGTGCCCCATCAGTCTTCTTCTTCGTCGTTTCGCTCTTGGCAAAGAATAAATACTCAATGCTCTTGGCAAAGCGGTCGTGGTAACATTGACGTTGGTAGTAGAGGCGGACACCCCATTTCGCACCATCTCCTCTATGGATTCTTTACCACGCATAGAGACATGGCCAAAGTACTGCAGTATGCGCACCGGTACTGGCCCTAGCAGTGACCATCAGCCATTTTTAATGTCCCACTGCTGGGGTACAGGTCTTTCTTATGGGTGGATAAGGATGATGGGTTACAACCAATGCGGATTGATGGGTATTAACGACTGCTAATTCACCCGGGACCAACGGCTTAACGTGCCTTTCTAAGCACGGAGGAGCTCAAGATAATACATTTTTAGTCACCCATCCCATGACAGACCTTTGCGAAAGTTGCTTAACTTCCGCAATCGTTGGGCCAGGCCAGGCGCTTTACCACTGCACCACCGAGCTCCTCAGCTTCCCAGCAATGGGGACATTAAAATGGCTAATGTGAATTACCCTATGGTACTGATAAGTGGTGACTGCGGTGAAGCCAGTCTCTGGGAAGACGAAGATCCTGAAGGGCACGATGACGGGCGCCTGCCCCTCGGCCGGCAGGTCAGAGTACTGTAGTATGCGCACCTGTACTGGCCTTGATGTCAATAATTACCCTATGGTTCTGATAAGCGGTGACTGCGGTGAAGCCAGTCTCGGGGAAGACAAAGGTCCTGAAGGGCACGACGCCGGGCGCCTACCCCTCGGCCGGCAGGTCAAAGTACTGCAGTATGCGCACCTGTACTGGCCTTGATATCAATAATTACCCTGTGGTTCTGATAAGCGGTGACTGCGGTGAAGCCCGTCTCCGGAAAGACGAAGGTCCTAAAGGGCACGACCCCGGGCGCCTGCCCCTTGGACGGCCGGTCAAAGTGCTGCAGTATGCGCACCTAGTGGCCTGGATGTCAATAATTACCCTGTGGTTCTGATAAGCGGTGACTGCGGTGAAGCCCGTCTCCGGAAAGACGAAAGTCCTAAAGGGCACGACCCCGGGCGCCTGCCCCTTGGACGGCCGGTCAAAGTGCTGCAGTATGCGCACCTAGTGGCCTGGATGTCAATAATTACCCTGTGGTTCTGATAAGCGGTGACTGCGGTGAAGCCCGTCTCCGGAAAGACGAAAGTCCTAAAGGGCACGACCCCGGGCGCCTGCCCCTTGGACGGCCGGTCAAAGTGCTGCAGTATGCGCACCTAGTGGCCTGGATGTCAATAATTACCCTGTGGTTCTGATAAGCGGTGACTGCGGTGAAGCCCGTCTCCGGAAAGACGAAGATTCTGAAGAGCATGACGCCGGGCGTGGGTGCTGGTGCCGGCCCCTCGGCCGGCAGGTCAAAGTGCTGCAGTATGCGCATCTGTACTGGCCCCAGCAGTTAGAACATATGGCTGATGTGAATTACCCTATGGTTCTGATAAGTAGTGACTGCAGTGAAGCCGGTCTCTGGGAAGACGAAGGTCCTGAAGGGCACGGCCGGCAGGCCAAAGTACTGCAGTATGCGCACCTGTACTGGCCTCAACAATGAGAACATATGGCTGATGTGAATTACCCTATGGTTCTGATAAGCGGTGACTGCGGTGAAGCCCGTCTCCGGGAAGACGAAGGTCCTGAAGGGCACGACGCCAGGTGCGGGCGTGGGCGCCTGCCCCTCAGTCGGCAAGTCAAAGTGCTGCAGTATGCACTGCGCACCTGTGCTGGCCCCAGCTGCGGTGAAGTCCTGAACGGCTGGCAGGCCAAAGTACTGCAGTATGCGCACCTGTATTGGCCCCAGCAGTGGGAACATTAAAATGGCTGATGTCATTTACCCTGTGGTTCTGATAAGCGGTAACTGCGGTGAAGCCCGTCTCCGGGAAGACGAAGGTTCTGAAAGGCACGACGCCGGGCGCCGGCGCAGCCGCCTGCCCCTCGGCCGGCAGGTACACCACGTGCAGCCGGGGCTGGTACCGGTGCATCGAGTTCAGGATTATCTGGCCCACAAACAATACTTATACTTTATTGAAAATAAGTGAGCATTTGTCCACAACCACACCAGACCCTCTAGCATGACCACCAAATCACGATGTACAACGTGTTACAGAATTCATGGTTAAGCCAGAATAGTAGATAGCAGTGGCGAAGGGTCTATACAAGCCGATTCCCATCGGCTTACCTTTTAGAAATCCCTCCCTACAGATCCACTATGCAGATCACAACATTTTTGTAGAACGGCTTACCTTTGCTATAATTTCACCCCTCGCCACTGGTAGATAGACCCATCAAACTGAACAAATTTTACTATGGGACTAACGCTGAAATCGCGAAAAATAATCAGAGAAAATTTGCAAATGTTACTTTGGCTAGGGGGTCAGGTTTTACATCCAAAAATTAATAACGAAATAAATCGACACTTAACTATCTTTCAAGATAAATCTCTTTATAATATCGCGTCTCGGTGACTGCTAGATGGGCTGGTATCAAGTGATGATGGGACAGAACACAAATATAGTCATTCGAAACACTGGAAGTAACTCTTTCTACGCAGCCCCCAGCTTTAACCTCTTTTCAATCTGTTTTTTTTTAGCACTTACATGTCCATTGTCGTCAAGCTGGTTGTTAGTGAGCTTGAGTTTGTCGAAGGAGACGAGCTGCCGCATCCAGTGCGAGCCAGACGCGGGCGAGTCCGGGTGCACGTGGATCCGGGGTGGGGACACCGGGTCCGCTTTACCTGCCACCACCCAGCTCGAACTGGGTGACACATGTGAGAATAATATGATTATGTTATAGGCAAATGCCGAATAATACGTAGTTTAAGTTTGACTGCTCAAACCCCGATTTGATCACATTGAGTTTTGGAATTTGACTGTCCAAGTCAGTCTCTCCTAGGTTTGGCCATAAATTCGTTAGTCAAAGGAAACACGCTATTGGTTTTGGACTTTGACAGCCTTCTTGTGAAACCTAGGAGCACCGGAGCTTCGGCGTTTGACTATAAAGTGATATACAATTTTATTTTATATTGTATTACGTTGGAAGTCAGGTTCTGAAATTTGGGCCCACAGCACCCACACTACGAAAGTAACAAAAAAGCTAAATCAACGTTAGACTTCAACAGAGCATGGTAGATACGCACGTTTGAAGGGCAGTAGAAAAATATATCAAAAAAGCACCTAAATCAACTTCATCCGCCCTAGCATGACAGCAGAAGCACGATATGATAATAGCAATTTATTACTTTTATAAAACGCTATTCACGCGATACATATCGTGTTTCGGTGGTCATACTTATTGAAACTGACGACTGAAAAGTTTTATTAAACTCAACTACCTACCTATGTGGAAAAAAACTAGTAGGTATTTCGAAAATTCCAGTACATTTTTGAATTACGGGACCCAGAAGACATAATTGCTTTCATTCCGGGACAATCCCAGTGGATCCCGGCCATTTTTTATTTCACATCGCATTGAACAAAAAGGAATTCCAAATATAAATGCAACCAACCTGTGAAAAGCGTATCGATATCGCTTGTCGTCTAAAGGCACGAAGTCTACCAGCAACAAATAGTCTGCATTCGGTTGTAAACCAGCCAGCCTCGCTTGCAATGCAGGGAACATGCGTCTTCCTGCCTTGGTCACTATCATCTCTGTGCCGAGCTCATGGAAGTTCCTCCACAGAGCAGCTAGTTCAAGTGTCGCAGAGCAGCGCGCCACAGCTGAATGTAGAGTCACGTTTTGAGAGGATACCTGTAGGGAGAACTGTGGATGAGGCTTAAATTTACTGTCTTTCACGGTCTTTTGAGCACTTCTACCGTAAATATAACTAGAATAATTGCGCAAGCTTGTTCAATCTTCGGCCTGTTATAGGCTTACGCATGTAGCACACCTTCGCTGCAAAACCGTACCAGCGGCACCGCGGTAATTTCGTCGTTGTTTCGCTATGAGTTGTCTTCTATCGACGATGATATTATGAGGATCACATCTACGTAGCGGTTAAGCGTCATTACTTTCGTTTGTGTGAACGGTCGGAGCCGATCGGGTGGAATCGCACGTGAAAAATCTATGCATGAACAGACTGTTCGCATTTGTTTCGCTTGTCGAACTCATGGCGGAACCTAATGCGGTGTTTCGCGGCAGTGTGCTAAAGGCGTTAAAAACACAACTCTATGTCTAATGCGCCATTTGCCATAATTTCGCGTCAGCAGGAATCGGCCTGATTCATAGCTTTTGTTTTGTAATAAAAAATCTGACAGATTCACATTATTAGCTTCCCTTGTTATTAGATTACAATTTGGTATTTAATTTAAAAAGTTATAGAACAAACTTAAAACACTTTTTAATCAGTCAATAACAATAAATACTTATTTAAAAACTCGCAAAAGCTGTAAAAGCACGTAAAGCCTAACAGCCACAACGAACCTGGACCCTCGGTGGTTGTAGCGGGGGCGGTGCCGACTGAGCGCCATGGTCCCTGCAGGTACTCTCACTGAGGGCTTGCAGGGGGGAGTAAGTACTGCGGCCACACATGGAACCCTGTTACCGAAAAAATAAATCACATGTCAACAGAATCACACTGTTGTGAAATCAAAACAATCGAGAACCGTCATTGCATTTATTTTCTTAAAACCAAGTTAATATTGAAAAAAGCTAAGATCATGCCCACTTAAATAGGGAATATGCATAAGTTACCGATTTTGATAAATTTGAGCTTGATCGCTTCGGACACGTATAAAAACATGATGGAACAGGAAAATAAAAAAAAATATATAATTTTAGTTTTATCACACGATGAAATCAGGGAAAAATAACGATTTTTTTCACTTTCGAATATATAATGAACTTAACAGTCAGATGAATATCGAATAAGAAATAATTTTTTGTATGAAACATATGTGCTTAAACGCAAAATTTAGGGAGATAATTGAAAATAATCGAAAATTCTTGGCTAACTCCATAGTAAACGCGCACCTGAAACGTGATATGTGACGTCATATATCATGCCCGTTTTGTATGGAGCGTTTTCGGCGGTTGCTGCTGCGTGCTAGCTTCAAGTAACTATATTACGAGAAAAAAACGCAAGAAAAAAGTTTTAATATTACAGTTGATTTTCTCACGCATTATACTTTTGATTTTGATAAAAAAAAATTGATGCATAACGCAAAATGAGAAAATCGTTTCTTAATCGGACCATCAAACTGAACAACTTTTACTATGGGACCAACTCTGGAATCGCGAAACAAAAATCAGCTGCTTTATACATTTTTATATTTTCGCTATTAATTTCACTATGAAACAGCTGATTTTTTTTTCGCGATTTCAGAGTTGGTCCCATAGTAAAAGTTCAGTTTGATGGTCCGAAGAAACGGTTTTCTCATTTTGCGTTAATTCATTAGCACGTTGTATATTGTTTGAATAACACTTCAACAGTTTTATTATTTCTGTGAGTGTTAAAATCCATTTTAGCTCAAAGTGATTTTTTAAAAGTTAGTAACAAATAATATAGAGAATACTTTGTACAAAAGAAGCTCCTAATTTTGAACGCGGGGCATTATTTCGAGGTGCCGTTTCTGAGACTCTGACCGGACATCTAAGGTGTTCTTGATCGAAGGATAACACTTACATCTCTGATGGTGTGCTGTAGTGGCGGCAACACAGATTGGTTGTGATCATGGATCCTGCTCGCGACAGACTGCGAGAGCGCGAAGCCACCGCGAGGACACTGGCTGGACGGCACCAGGCCTGTTTGATAAATACCTATTTAAAATAAAAGCAGCATTTTATACCTACAATATAATTAGCGCCACATTTCACTGGGACACAACGTAAGTGGCGGCGAAACGCTACCAATCAACAAATTTTACACAGATGTATGGAGGGTAGAGTCAACAAAGCTATGAAATTTACATTTTGAAAACAAGTTCGCTTGCAAGTATGACACTAAAAGTACGTCTTTTACCTGCCTTCATTATTTTTATACAATTAAGATGCTTTTAATAACAAAATTTTATGGCTTTTGGGTAAATTCAAGACCATCAGAACACTGAATCTATAAATTAATAAATGAACCTTAAGATGTGCGTGTGCAGCCCATAACTTTGTTGATTGTATTTAACTAATTTTCAACGATAAACCCAAAGCTAAAACGTTATCGTTTCACTTTTGTTTACAGTAAAATACTCGCTTTAGTTTTGTTAAAATTGTTAAAAACTATGCATAGGGAGCCTAATGAGATGTTCTTGGACAGTTTAAATTTTAATATGAATTAGACTCCGAAGATGAGCAGATTATCTTTGAAGAATCGTTGGAAACTGAACAAGAACCCCTTGCACCTTCTTCCCAAGTGCGATCACCTGTTTATGATTGAGAAAGATACCTTCAAATAAATAGGACGCTGTCCGATCCTTAATTAGGAAAGAATCAGGAAGCTAGAGATGGATGTTTTTTGTGATTTATGGTTTAAAAACAATAAAAAATACAACCAAAACCAAAAAAATATAATAAATTATTACGTAATAAATTCTGTTGATTATTAAAAAACTTTTCGATTAGGTATTGTGACTTTCTACATAGGTAAACATTAAAATACAGATTAACGCTTAAAAACTGAAAAAAATAGATGCGATCGAATTGACCGCTCGCTGACGTTTGAGGTAAGGTACTATCCCCTTCAAGAGGTAATGCGCCTGGCGGCCATGATTTTAACCTTATATACCTAGACCCTATCTATCTATAATTCAATGATTAATATATAAGATTACCTATTAAAAAATTACCTGTGCAAAAATTAGAAAAATGTGGTATAAGAGCTAATCAATTAGACTTGTTCAAAAGCTATCTTTATGGTCGACAACAAAGGGTTAAATTGGAACAGCATCAAAGTGAAGACATAATCGTGTCATACGGAGTACCTCAGGGTAGTGTCTTAGGACCTACTCTGTTTCTCATATATATACAAGGTGTTTGGTAAAAGCCTTATAAAGCCGAATATGGTAGATAGGGACCATCAAACTGAACAACTTTTACTATGGGACCAACTCTGAAATCGCGAAAAAAAAATCAGCTGTTTCATACAAAAATTAATAACGAAAATATCAAAATGTATGAAACAGCTGATTTTTTTTTCGCGATTTTAGAGTTGGTCCCATAGTAAAAGTTGTTCAGTTTGATGGTCCCTATCTATCATATTCGGCTTTATAAGGCTTTTACCAAACACCTTGTATATGACCTCTGTAACGTACGTCTTAAAAATGTCAAAATATTCTCGTATGCTGATGACACGGCTGTTGTTTTTACTGGGTCTTCTTGGGAGAGTGTTAAGGAAAATACTGAAGAAGGACTATCAGTGGTGGCAGGATGGATGAAGTATAATCTTTTAACACTGAATACAAAAAAACTAATTTTGTTTGCTTCAGCATCTATAATAATTCACAGCCAAATGAAGACTATAAAATCTCAATTCATTCATGTACTAACAGGTCCAGTGGAAACTGCAGCTGTCCAGAAATTGAAAAAACCAGTCAAGTTAAATATCTAGGCATTGTAATAGATCAAAGGTTGTCCTGGTATCCTCATATTGAACAGCTAGCTTCGCGTGTCAGAAAATTTATTAGGATATTTAAATCTCTTAGGCATGTAGTCCCAGTAAACAATGTAAAAAATAATCATCAAAATAAAAATATTTTAAATGCCTTATACATCTCCCTAGTACAGTCTGTTATAATCTACTGCATCTCCATATGGGGAGGTGCTTTTAAAACTAACTTTATGGAAGTAGAAAGAGCTCAACGAGCTCTAATTAAAGTTATGTACTTTAAAAAGAAGCGTTTCTCGACAGAAGATTTATATTGTGAATGTAACCTTTTATCAGTTCGTAAATTATATGTTCTACAAGTTGTTTTAAAAATTCAGAAATCTATAAATTGTATTCCGAGTAATGCAAGCAAAAGAAGGAAAGACAATGTGATGAAAGTTCCAGTAACAAAATCCGTTTTTGCTAAAAAACAATTTCAAAGTAATTCTGCAACTATATATAATAGAGTAAATAAAGTACTGGATATTTTGACAAAACCTTACCACAAGTGTAAAAGTATTCTAAAAAATTGGTTAATAAGCCTTACATATGAAGCCTTACATACAGAGCTTTTACAGTCTACGTAATAGCACAATCATACATACACATACTCACATACGCACTCACACACACACACACACACACACACAACACACACACACACACACACACACACAGACACACACACACAGACACACACACACACACACACTCAATTACGCGCGCACACATAATATTTAATGTTATTTTACATCATACTGCTCGGTAACTAGGATTTACTAATATAGTATGAAGCTGTGTAAGTTGGCATGTGCAACACAGTGCATTGTTTAGATAGAACGTTCCATTTTCAAATCACTTTACAATAGGGTATTTTCCAAGTTCTTTAAAACTGCTTTTATTTAAAGATTGAGACGAACGATTTAACAGAAAAATATTAAAAAAATAATTAATGTCTTTTTTCTTCATTAAACCAATTAATGTTAAACTTATTTTTAAATAGTTTTGAATCTACCGCCAAAACGCTCGGTTCGATGACGTAAATTGTTACACAGACTACATAGGTGTTAACATTGTTTACACAAAGTTGACGTCTCACAGTAGACGACATCGAACCGAGCGTTTTGGCGGTAAATTAAAAACCATTAAAAATAAATTAGACTTTAATTGTTTTAATAGAGAAAAAAGACATAAATTTATTTATTTTTATTTTTCTGTTAAATCGATCGTCCCAATCTTTAAATTTAAGCAGTTTTCAAAAAATTGGAAAATACCCTATTCAAGCATGGTGAATGCTTTAACTGTAAAGTACACTTTACAATTCAAGCATTTAAAACTCCTTAGTGAACCAATCTCTTTTCTTATATTATAAACTGACGAAACTTTTTACTGAAAAAAAAAACAATGAATATGGCGCCATTTCATTTCAGTTCAACCTATGCAAAACTCCTTGGTCAAACAATTCTTTTTCATAAAACTATAAGATTCAGTTTGAAAGCGAATATCTGCTGTTTCATACATTTCGATGGAGTAGGCATTGGACTTTTGTATGGAACAGCTGGTTTTTTTTGTTGTTCAGTTTAATGGTCTGATCAACCCCACGAAGTTTTCAATGAACTAAAAATAACCTTGTATGTTTTATTTTTAATTATTTTTATTTAATTTACTTCGCATGAATGATGTAAAGTAGTATGCTTACCTCGGTTGTAAGTAGCTATTACACCCTCGAACTATATTCGCCCTCACTCGCTTCGCTCGCTCGTGGGTCTAAATATCTCGGGTGCACTCGATCCATTAGCGCCCTTTGCGAGCTGCGCTCGCACGGGCGCCAAATTGAATCTTGTTCTGTAATAGCTCACTTACGTCCCTTGTGTAACAAACTACTATTATCATAGCATAGGTATAAAGTAAAAGTATGATTGGAGGAGCGGATATTCCTGGCACAAGTATCTTTATACTTAAAAAGGTTTGTCCAACACATTGTTTAATTTTACATACCTTGTGAAGAAATAAATATATTTTGATTGTTTTGTTATTTTTGTTTTTTTATTAGATTTTTTTTGTTTCATGTCATTTTTAGTTGCGGATCACGTCAACGTGGATGTTAATGTGACAAGGTCCCAGCGCATTCCAATTGACGGGGATCGTAAGTATACGAATGGTCTGGACGTTTTAATCTAGTGTTAAGATTACCTGTGTTATTTCTAAAACCTTATCTTCTTAGCATCATGTAAAACCTCACACATTAGAAGAAAAATAACTACCTATTAGATCGGTCCGTTTAATTTCTAACCAATAGGCAGCTTGATAAACTCTAACACCAGAGGTGGCCACTAATCCTCATACAATGAGAATCAACATTTCTTACCAAATAAGTACGTTTACGGGAAGATTTTTTTTTATTATCAAAAATATGAGCGAAATTAAATAACTCTTAAATGTATTAAGTAGGTACATTAAGAAGTGATGACAACACTAACGATTTTCAACAAACGTGGAAAAAAGTAAAATGCTGTGGGATGTGTTCTAAATTAATTTACTTAGCAATACTTGTGAATATCACACCAAGCATCTTATCAACTTTGTGAAACAGCCAAAACTCTGATGTAGTGAAATAACTTACATTCATAGCTGCGATCCCATTCATAAAGTCTTTGCTTAGATCAGACTGATTAGATATAACCATAGACATAGAAAAATTTTCGCTGCGCTCAAGAAGACCAACAAAGCGTGGAAAAGAGAAGTTAACATCATACGGACACGGTCCATGTAAAAAAGAGACAAAGGATCAAGTGACATGTGCCAACAGTTTTTTACAGTAAGAGCCCCTAGCGTCCCGCCAGTCCCGACTCCCGCCTAGCAAATGAGCAATCACAGTTTGTTTAAAATATTTGTTAATCTTAATTACAATTTAAAATAAAGGTATCGTGGAGCCATGGTGTCTTGTGCTCTAAGTAATTGTGATGTGACAAAAAGAAATACCTAATTCAAGTAATCACACTTTGCACAGGTAAATAAGATATTGCCACACATTTCTCTAAAACCAAATTTCGTTACATTTCGTTTATCGACGAAGAAAACAGTATGGAACATAGTTTATTAATTTCCTTTGTCATATTTTATGAATCTAAGTCATATTTTACGTATCTCATACAAAATGTATGCATTCGTTTTCGGATCACCTGTTTATTGACATTGTTGTTCTTTGACATTCTATTTCTATGGATATAACTGTCGTACTTTTGAGAAGTTGCATATAGAGACAAATATGCATGCTTTTGGAAAAAATTATGAAAACCGAAGAAAATGTCATAAGAAAAGAAGAAAAGTTTCAGGAAATTGATTGACATCTATTATGTTATGATGAGACGGAAAATATAAAATGAAACTTTTGTTGGTGTTGTTAATATTTTTTCACTAAATATCAAATCACGAAAATGTTAAGTACCTAGACAGTTTAATATTTTGCAAAAAAGTTTTTGGAAGCATAAAACCACTTAATTTGTAGAGGCACAATAAATCACTTTATGCACTTCAATATCGTATATTCCACTCTTAACCACGCAAAACAAAAACAGTAATAAAATAAACTACAGTCTCATAAAAACCGTGCGTCCGCCGGCGGACATCTCACTCAACTAATTGCTTTAATGGCGGGAAACTCAAAACGAATCCAAAATGGCCGCTATAATTTTCATCGACTGGTGTCAACGCGGCATTATAAATAAAGCAGGTGATGAAAACTTTACTTCCACGGAAGCGACAATGATCTTCGTTTATTTTCGAATCTGGCTAGTTTTATTTTGAGACTGCACTAGAGTAAGAAATATTGAAAATTATTGATGGTAATTTTAGACTTAAGAGAGTAAACTACACTTTGGTCTAAAAAAACTTTTTTCATGTTAACAATCAGTGTAAAAATGCTTGGAAGCAGTAATCTGAAAGCAAATATGCCATATAGGTACACGATTTAAACTAAAAGGTACTTGCAATAGATGGAACCGAATTTACGAAAAGTAATTTTAACATTGAAAATGTTTTTTCGATCGCATCGGTAAGGTACCCAATTTCAGCCAAAGTGAGACATTGCCCTGGTCCCGTGAGTTTTGGTTCTACGTGTATGTACTAAATGTCAAAAGATGCGTCTCAGCAAGGGCAACAATATGGTGAAAAAAAATTTGAAAAAGTCATAAAGTCTTTTTCAACAGTCTTTTTTCGAAAATCGCATAAATGTAGAAAAATGACACACTTTTTCGGGGTCTTTTCTCACTAAATCGACAATTTCTCAACAACGAAAAGCGATATCGAAAAAATGAAAAAACCCCTAGAGATATTGAGTTAGGGTCTGGGCTGTAGCTTATCCTTTATCAAGCGAAATGTTGGGATACCGCGGGCGACGTGCGCGGCGCGGGATAATGGTAATACGTAGTAGGTACGATTGAAGTTTTTAAATAATTGCATATTTCAAAGCTTGTAATAGTGTTTTATATTTTGTATTTTTATTTATTTCCACATTTTTTATAAATAAAAAAGTATTTAGATATATATTAAAACCATAATATTGATATTGATTAGCTCTAGCAGGTCAACAGATGGTATAACGGGGTTACCTACCATATCGAATACCAAATGATCGAAAATCAAAATATCGAATGGTTAAAATATCGAACGCTCAATACATCGAATGATTAATTTATCGAAAATTTATATTTTACATAGTGTCTTCCATCATGAACAAACCAGTAGATATTTCAATGAAATTTCATAAAACTTAATTTCCGAACGAAGCTATTGCGTCAAATAATTTTTGTTCTACCCACTAACGGAGTAATATTTTGTATACAAAGCAGTTTATTTACAACTTCATAGCAGCAGTCTTGTTTTATCAGTTTATGTGTGAATTGAGTATTTTTGTGCTGAAAAGTTAATAAATTTGGAGAATAATATTTTTCGATAAATTAATCATTCGATGTATTGAGCGTTCGATATTTTAACCATTCGATATTTTGATCGTTCGATTATTTGTAAATTCGATATTTTGAACGTTCGATGTTTTGACCGTTCGATGTTTTAACGTTTCGATGTTTTGAGCGTTCGATGTACAGTGTTCGATATTTTGATTTTCGATCATTTGGTATTCGATATGGCGTAGGTAACCCGGTATGACGTGAATAGAGCGTGAAGCGAGAGCTGATTCCAGATCTAGTCAAAGATTTAAAAATCGTTAGATACGGCGGCGGCGCGGGGCGGTACCATAGTGTGACTGCACTGAAATGTCTCCATAAGTTCATATTCAAGTAAGTGACGTCGCTTACTATGTGAAAACGAAAGAGAAAGTAATGTTAGCAATAACTGTAGGAGCAAAAGAGATGACGCTATTATCTCCAGTACACGTGCTAGGCGTCGTCGTAGTGAGTTTTTGTGTGTAGAGAAACGGATAAACGAATCTTGAGCGAAAGTTGAACAGAAGAGAGGTTTTAGTTTGAGGCCCGAGGCGAAGCCGAGGGCCTCTACTAGATCCAAAATATTATAACGGGTGTCCCAAAACTTTGCCACACGGAGGGAAGGTACCTTAAATATTGAAGATAGGAAATTTTACTGAAAGAAGACTTCATTTTTATTTTTAAAATAATTGGAAATGTACCTATTCAAAGATTTTCGAAAAATCGCATACCTTAACCAGGGATCGAACCTACCAAATTAGAAAAAAAAACAATCTTTTATTTTTACGACACCGATCGAAAGGGTTACTCGTTAGGATTATTTTTTGTTAAGTAACACAGCATCTTAAACAAAAGAAAGACCATGAAATTTTACATTTAAATTTTAATGATTACGTATTGTATCAATTTGTATAGGAAATAATGCGATATTAAAAAAAACTATGGATGCGGTTCGCGTTAATTTTTAAAATAAAATGAAGTCTTCTTTCAGTAAAATTTGCGAATATTTAAGGTACTTTCCTTCCATGTGGCAAAGTTTTGGGACACCCGGTATATCGTGGGTTGCTGTTATTTCAATTTCGAGATTTGAAATTACTCGATCAGTCACGTCTTTCTTAGTGACTGTGCGATTCCAAATTTTACAACGATCTCTGAGAATGAGAGTGTGATGATGATGCCTAGGTAAACATGAGGGTTGTTATCGCACATTCGAGTGATGATGAAGTCGGCGCGAGAGTCTCGCATGCTGCATTTGATTTTGATTTATTTTTTATTAGGGTTAATTTATTTAGAAATTCAGATGTTTTAGTTATACATACCTATAGTATTTAGGTTACCTTTTAATAAAATATTAATGTCTATAACAAAAAATAAAATAAAAAAGTTAAATTAATTAAATTCATTTTCAATGTACCAGAAGGTCGTGAAAGGCACGAGATCTGTGAATTTTTTTCTTTCTTTTGGTACTTCGTAATTAAATAAACTATCTTTCAACACACTTGCTCGTAAAGTAAGCCTTATCACTTCACTTTTAGGGCCATAAACCGAGGTATAACC
Organism: Agriphila tristella; assembly: GCA_928269145.1. NCBI lineage: Eukaryota > Metazoa > Arthropoda > Insecta > Lepidoptera > Crambidae > Agriphila > Agriphila tristella. Next base: position 13,544,952 of record OV743445.1, read on the forward strand.
ACAGAATACATAATAGTACAAGTGTATAACACACACCATGCGTAAAATATTATACACTAGTGCGTTATAGAATTATCCATACAAAGTTAAATTAGTACCTTACTGCAATTTAACCGGATAATACAGTTATGTTTTTAGTAAAAGCAAAGAGGTTTTGTGCCTCTGAAAATTCATTTAATATTTTTTCGGAATAAATAAATATGTACGTCCTTATCAAGTCAAACAATATTTATTATTATCAAATTATAATTCACAATATTTTGTTATAAAATATTTGCATTTTATCACTTAAAATTATAATTTTGAAGTAGGCTGTATGCTCCTCACCCCTACGTAGCAGAATATTCTTGCATTGCGCGTGTGAAAATAAACTTGCGCGCCTTTTCCCATAATTTTCAAATTTTGTTTTTGTCGTATTTGTTGCTGTGTGTGGTAAATTATTTTGTTTTTTCCACGCAAATGTGTTGAAAACCGTCGTATGAAACTCGTGAGCTCTTGCTTATTGCACACTTGGCTGTGTACTACGCCCTCGCCTGCTACGGCTCGGGACTGCAACCCACAGCTTCGTGTGCAATGAGCAACTTAAGCTAACTTGTCTCATAATGTACTATTTTGAAACAAGCCCTAAAGCCCACAAAGTGGCGCCCTCATCTGAATTTAATTTCTTGTCTGCTAAGTACATAATGTATTGAAAATTCACATGTACAGATTGAAGCTAAGGTTCTATAGTTTATTTACAAACAATAGCTTCTGTAAAATAAAGTTCGTTGTAGTAGTAGAAGACCAAGAGCAAAAAATGACCACTTTAGACACTTGTGCATGTGAATTTTGAATACATTATGTCCTTAGCGGTCGATAAATTTAATTAAAATCAGGGCGCTATTTTAGGAATATAGTCGTATTAAGGAAAATAATCTTTAAAGTAAAAGTAACCATTGATTGTTCCATTATGTATTCTATTCTCAGGCGTATGACGTTTTAGTCATCGCTGTGAGAAAGCGATGTCATTCAAATAAACGGATAATTCAAACAAGTAAACAAACAGGTATTCTATTCTGTGTGCACAGGTGTAAACTCAACTGATTCTGTGTTTTGTGATAATAAATAATAAAAAAACTCTGATAATAATAGAAACAAAATACCTACCCCTAATTTATGCTAAACTAAATCCGCTGCCACATTGTTAATATTTAAAATAAAAGCGATGACGTTTTTCGAAATATTTCACACACATCTCATATTATTAAGCGACGTTGGTTCTTGTAATCGGAAGCGATAAATTGTTCGCATTCTGGTTGAATATGGCGTAATTGTCAGCGTTAAGAGTTATTTGTGTTCTGCCATAACCGCTAATGTGACATTCGGTAAATCAAAACGGTATTTTAGCCCGAGCGATTAAGTCGCAAGCATTATTGCTGGACAACGTATTTTAAACTCGATAAAATCGGAGGCGCCACTACCAACGCGTTAGAAATTATAACAACAGTGTCCTCATCGAGTATTTATGATTGCCTATCATCTGAGAAACTGATAATTATACTGTGCTGATACCATCCAGTCTAGCGATCCCAAAGGCATCTTTTTTATGAATGGGTATGTCGTTTCTCAGACCCCCTAGCATGACTACCGAAACACAATATATATCGCGTGATACCTTAAGCGTTTTATCGACACTTGAGTGTCGATAAAACGCTGTCAAAATCCATTGTCTTTTGACAGCTAAACATGATTAATCGCCATAAGTATATCGCATTTCGGTGATGGTTATGCTATGGGGGCAGTACTTTTTACTATAGATAAGTGCTGGTAACAACTTAAAGGAGTTACCTTTACTCCAATACGTCACCTCAGTGCTTGTTTGTCCTATCTACCATTAACCACATTTGCGGCGCAACCTTCTATTTGTTAATTTGTTACAAGCACTTTATAAGATTATACACAGACTCCGATGGCTTGGTCACGTCGAAAGAATGGGATTGGAGAGGAGCGCCGAAAGAGCCTATCTCGGTCAAGCTACTGGCCGACGCCCGGTCGGACGCCCTCGCTACCGATGGAGAGACGTGGTGGAGGCCGATCTACGTGAGCTCGATGTTAGGGACTGTCACGAAACAGCAAAAGATCGAGATAGATGGCGAGCTCTACTATCGGAGGCCAAGACACACTTTGGGTCGCTGAGCCACCGGAGTAAGTAAGTACTTTACAAGATTCCAGTAGTCGGTACACTTAACCACTTATTTTATTTAAATTAACAGTAACATAATAGGTTAAAAATATAACTTATTCAGTTACTTACTAAAATCTTGTCACAAATCAACAAAAAGAAAGCCACGCCAAAAAAAAAAATCCAATATGGTAGATAGGACAAACAAGCACTGAGGCATAAATCTATACTGTGACTGAGATTCAGATTCATTTATTTGCTTTAAAAGTGGTACAAAGGTTAAAATATAGGCTACTATAATATATGAGGCGACGATCATTAAAGGATTTCTTTAACGTAATACCTTATAAACGGTACAGTAAGCAATATCTATCTACTCATTTAAGAAACAGATAAGTATATTTTGTCGTTCTGAAGTTTTCAAGCTTTACCAAAATATTTTCAATAAAGAGAAATTTTGGAGCCTACACACTCACTCATTCAATTAATCTTAGCGTAATTAGTTGAAAGATACTTAAACTTATGAGGAATTTAAAGTGTCTCGTACGTCTTGACGTAACGTAGGACGAATTTATTTCAGTTATAATTAGTTTACAGTTTATAGGTTAACGCAATTAAATGGCGATATGTTCCACCGACTCGGTGCAGGCACGCGGTTTCGGTACACTTGACTCCAACGCCGCGCAACGAGCTATGAGACAAATGACACTCGAAAAGTATTTAATATTGCACACAGTTTCATGAATAAATATCTTTTCTATCGCCCAACTCAAAGCGATAGCTAGACTCTATCCGTCCTTGTCATATCATAGCACGATGACAAGGACGGACAGTGCACTGACGTCATCAACCAAGCCAGAGTAAAAGTCCGTCCTTGTCATCGTGTTATGATATGACAAGGATGGATTACGAGGGTGGATTGATAAGTCCATGACTTTTTAATGAAGAAAGACTTTATTTCGGAATATTTTGTTGTATTTCTGTACATAATCTTATTGTAGCTCTGCGTATTCAGTCCAACGAAGTTCCTACCTCTTTAACCCATTATTTTTTTCTTTTATCGCCTGAAAACTTTTAACTGAAATAAGGGCCCATTTCAGACATCACCTTTTGGCTTGATGAAAATCTTTGCCCGCCAAGACATTCATGTTTGGTAGGAGAAAAAATCTCACTGGGGTTGAATCTAGAGAATAGGAAGGATTCGCATCTTCATTCGATGAGTTTTGATGTCATGAGTGCCGCCGTGAGGGTCGACATAAGAAAAGTCGCTTGAGCTTTTTGTTTCCAGAAGTAACAATCTTTTGACAAATTTGAAAAAAAATAATGTAAAGATGTCTTGTTAGTGTAAAGGAGTTTCTTTTTAAGACAGATAAATAAATTATGAAAAAAAAGTATTTCTTCTTTTCAAAGTCATGGACTTATCAAACCACCCTCGTAGTCTAGCTATCGCTCTGGCTAAAGCTTTGAGTTGGGCGGTAGGGCTACTGTTTTCATCTAGTTATCGGTTAAAACTACTAATCATTTTGCTTTTTAGACATGGACTAATGCAATTTGCTTCGTAGACATTTAGATTTTTAGGCAGCGTGATCAGGAAGACATTTTTTTTTTAGTTTCACTATCTTCTGGTTTAAAATTGAATTGCATTTCTGTGAAATTATCTGTCAAATCGGATTGATTATGTATTTTATTAGTTCCTTCTCTATCAGAATGATCAGTTAGAGCATGGTGCTCTAGACTTCTAGAGCATTAAAGACTCGCTTGGTACTGAGTTTTTAGTTTGATTGTGATGAAATTAAAGCATAGTTGGAAGAAAAATCTATCTTACCCCTTAGCGAATTGAATAATTTAATATCCAGCCTCTTTTGTCGTACAAATGATTCGATAAATAGTATTTAAGAAATTGTTCCATTAGGTCAATAAACTTTTTAATACCTAATTCAAAGGTCAATATTTATTTTATTGAAAAGTTGATCGGTATTTATAGTAAGTGCAAGCAGTTAAATAATAATGCAGGTGTGTGCAGCCAATTATAATGGCATTTGTTCTATATTTAGTGCGAGTAACAAAAAGCGCGTCGCTTCCTCAGCAATAAATCCGCATTGATTGAGCGCTATAAATTTAGAGAGCGCCTCTCCTGTTGCATTCGGTAGGGCTGGAAGTGAAACTCTTTAGAAGAGTTGTGTGTGTGTAGTTTTTTTTCTTATGCAATAGATTTAAGTATTTTTCTTCAAATTGTATTTTGACTTCCATAAACACCATAAGTCTATAGTAGATTGTACAACAAGTGCATAAAATGGGTTTCATGTACGAGTTATACATTCTGCTTTTCACTTCGATTGTGAGAAAATTAAACAGCAATACTTATAGCAAAAAAAAATGTATTATAATATGGATTGTATAAAAATGAAGAAACAGAATGAAATAACAAGTTTATTTAAGTGGCTGTTCACCTAACGACCTTTGTCTGAGACTTAGATGAAGACTTTATGCACTAGAGCATGGAAAGCGATTTTATGCAGCCTATACCAAACATTAAGACGAACTTTAGGAGCATGTGATAAGTGAAAAGTATTTATAATTCCGTATTCTAAACCTTAAAGCTTATTACTTACTTAATGTAATGTAAACTAGGGGTACTCAAATGAATTACTAATTATTTCAACTTATAAATGAGGAAATAATTACCTACCTTAATTAGTGTACGCTTTTTTGTAATTTCATGTAAGTAAGTACTTAATCAAATAGCGAATGTACAGACACAGCACAGTCCAACTAGATTATTTTGATGTCCTTCATACTTTCACCTTACTTAATAGCACTGCACTGCAGTTCAAAGTTTGAACAAAATTACCAGCGTTTGAACACTTTCACACTGTCGCATTTACTTCATAGATTGATTGACAGCTGTTTTGCTTCATGAACACTTTCACTAAGACGTGTTGCTACTTTCACTTTAATTTGGCAGGCATCCCTACACCCGCCGCGACACGTGCGCCCGCGCAGCCACACACTTTGATTTACGCGCCCCGCCCGCTACAAATTGCCCGGTCCCACACCAAACAAAGGCAGCTACTCGTTTCACATAAATTATCGCTTATTAATCGCTGTGCCACATAAGTGAGACATTTAATGCGACATAAGCAATTTGTATCGACTGCCCGTGTCGTATTTTCAGACAAGCAATTGTTAGAAATAAAAGGTAAGTAATGCAAACGTTGTAATTCTGTGTCAGTAAAAATAAAATGACGTTTACTTGTCAGTTTACAGAGGCCACCCACCGCTACACAGTTTGTCACAGAAAAAATCTATCTATGTTGATTTCAGTTAAGTAATCCTACTTCAACAGTTCGATAGGTGGTTGTCCTATGTGGTCTGTCAAAATGGAACGCAACGATTTGCGGCTGCCAATATTGCCTCGAATGATACTTCTTCATTCGATGGAAATAAGTCCATAATATAAACCTATTCAACATTGAAATCTCTGTTAGGTACTTCATAAATTTCTGTTTGTTGACAAAGACAGTACCTACCTAATTTAATCACTCAAAACGTCTTCGAATCACCACTCACTATGACCCGAGTGGTTTGCGAATAAACAAATGTCTTTCGCACCATTCCAATTAAGTGCGCGCATGAATCATGCGCGTGCACATACAAATAGAGTTGGAGAGGCATAGCTTTGATCACGGCGGTGTCAACATTCCCCGCGGATCTCATTAACAAGCCGATCGACACACGTCACTCTTACTCTCACAGGATACCAATGCGTTGTCGCATTCTAAGATGTTAGGATTGAGTCTGAACAATAATATCTACTTATTTTCAGGTACAGTTCTCCTGCTTCTATCCTGAGAGATAGGTACAATCATGAAGGAAGAACGTCCTTTTCACAGCAATGTGTCACATCCATCTGTCAAATGAAAGCGATTGCGATAGATTTTGAAAATTAGACAATAGGTAGGCCGAGCGGTCTCCGGCCACGAACAACAATAGAATATCTATTGGTATCGTTTTTTAGGAAAGTGTCAAGTTTAAGAAAATGACGAAGTCATCTAGGAAAGAGACCAACTAAGAAAAAGCCGAGTTAAAAATGAGACAAGTTAGGAAAGCGTCAAGTTTAAGAAAATGACGAAGTCGTCCGGAAGGGTTTTCCGGAAATTGACGAGTTAATCGAATGCAATCATTGAAGTCTTTTGAAATATACTTAGGCTAAATACTATTTCACACATCACATCACACTTTTTATTCAGAAGCTAATTTAAGATGAAGGATGCATCATAAACTTCCGCTTCACTTCGCCATTTTCTCGCTGAAAGCAAAGATTTAAATCTTTGGCTGATAGAATATTCTATTTACCATCGCCACTCGAAAAAGTACGTTTAATTCAACGATAAGAGTGAATAAAACGCTGTTTTATTCTCTTTACACCGACACCGACTCTTATTATCACCGATTCTTATTACACCGACTCTTCACCGAATGAATAAAAATATTTTGAATTTGGAACAAGCGCTCATCATATTATTAAGTAAAAATTCACAGATTTTACAGTCCCCGCAAGAATCGGAGCATTGAAAATGAACACCAAAATTTACGAAAAACCAAAATCAAATCAAATGCAGTCCTACATATTATATTTTTAAAGTTACCTAGGTAGTACCTATTTATTTTTACGATTGTGACACTCGGCTCCGCCTCGTGTCACAAAAGCGCCTGCTGACTGCCTCGAAGCAGCCGAAATATTATTAACCGATTTTCAAAATTCCAACGAATGCACTTCTCGTCTGCTTCTGCAGCTTTTAACACTATTACCATGACGATCGGTCAATAATCATAGAAGCTACATCACTTTTTATGTACGGAAACAGCCGTTTTTCTACAATTCCAAATCTAAAGGGACCACCTACAGGTCAAAATTATTGACCGATTTTCAAAATTATTTCTCCATTTGTTAGCTAAACTAATACCCTAGGACCATTTTTTCATTTTTTCTTAAGTCGGTTTTTTTTTCCGAAATATTTACAATTTAGTAAACAAACACCCCCCAAAAAACCCGGAATTTTACAAAATTCCAAAAAAAGTTACCAGTAGATTTTCAAAATTCAAACGTTCACAGGTGTCTCGATAAATTCCTCAACTTTTGGTACTATTCCCATCACGACCCTCTCAAAATCCTCGGAGATATGGCCAAAAATACGTCTCAGGCGATTTGCATCTGATAACCATTTTCAATGGTAAAAAACAAAACGTGCTGAAACCTACTGGCTGCTATGGACCAATTTAATAGAGCCATAGTTACACAATTAAATTAAAAAAAATTATCCCGCCAACACAATTAGGTTCTTTTTAGTGACTTAACTTTAAGAGAGATTAGAAATGTTCAGTCTTGCATCAGTCCGTCCAATCCATCAGTCTGGTATGATCTTCAGTCTGGAAAACCCTACCCTTTCTTTAGAATTACTGTCCATGTCTTATTTTGCAACCAGGAAGAGAAATTGCATGTACTGTATGGTACTGTTATTGTCTTAATTCAGGAGCAGGAAGCTGAAGCAGCTAAGTTAAACAGTTTACCGTTCTCCGTTGCGTTCTAGGAAGTCTAGATGTCTCTGTTGGCGAGATGTTTTGACCACTGATTGACGTGCGAGCCAAGACGCACGTTATTTTTAGAGCAAGTTGCGATTCCATTGTGGTAATCAGACGGAGATTTGCCAACTGAAAGATGAGCTAAGGTAGACATTAAGATTTATCTTTATAAGAAGAATATTTTCACGTAGATAGTTTAAAATACGAAAAGACATGTCACATCGCGCCTATGTCATTTGCCCCACCAATCTCAAAAAATGAAAGTCTATCGCGTCTTAATCAAAGTAGTATGTCAGAGTAGGTATTTTACTCTAGAATCAGATTGATAATTATTTTCTGCATTAAAAAGTGGGATTTTTAAGTTAAAACACTATTAAATCACAATTTTTTATCATTAGAGTACTATTTACTTACATTTTTTCACAAAATACTTTAGAAAACCACTTAATGTTTTTGTAATTGTTTTTCTAAATATAAAACAATTCTTGATACCTAAATAAAATGTAATTAGCATTTTTTAATAATGAAAGTAGTTAAATAAAATGAAACTGGGGCAACGCTGGGACATCTTCTTTAGTTCAGACAGTACTATAGCTATATTTTTGTAAAAGAAGTACTTTCGCTACATAGGTACCTACTTAAGCTAAAAATCCTTTTCCGGAGTAGGTACAAACCATAGACTTAGAAAATTTTTCGCAATGCTCAAGTAGACGGACAAAGGTGCGAGTGAGAAACCGATTCTTACGGCTTATGCGATGTGCGAGAAAGAGTAAATAAAAACTGACAGCTGAACCTGGTTTGACTTCATTTATCATCGTTTATCACCTTGGTGAAAAGCGTCAACAAGATTATTTTGTAATTTTGATCGCGATCGGGTCGGTTTGGCTCTCAAAGCTATATAAATCAATAATGGTGTCGTGTTATGTACTGGATTGTAATGTTACTTACGACAATAACCCAAATAAACACTCATTTCACAGGTAAATATGATTGTACTATTACCATTTTCATAATTCATATTTTAGTTGAATATATTCCCAAACACACTAAGTTATATACTAATATGATGCTATTAAACGCCTATTTCCTAAATAAAGGCTGATTTCTAAACATTATGTGTTAGATAAAAAGATATTATGTCCGTGAACTTGAGAAAATAAGGCGTAGATATTGATCAAAAATTATCGATATCGATACTCATGTCGATGATTTCCAATATAACTTTGTTTGTCTTTGTGAACACTGATAGTTTTATTTAAAGCTGCTTGTAACCGACAATTTTCAAATGGTAAATTATACCAACTTAAGCACTAATTTAACAATTATTTCCAGGTTTTCTGTAAATCCAGTGATTAAATTAAACTGGATAAATGTCATAAATACATAAGCAGCGAGCCTCAAAGGAGACCTTAAGAAATTATTTAAATAAAATTGTTCAAAATCTATTTGTGTTTTATTTATTAGAGCAATAATACATTATGGTTATCGACAACCTAAAATGGAAGTCTATTTTAGGTGCATCTCTAAATTCACGCACACGTTTACATATTTACAAACACTGGCTCATCTCACTTTTGGTTTCGCAGCCAAGTGAACTCTGTTCGTCTATTCCAGTGGATATTAAGTTTATGGTACAAACATAGTAAATACGACACAAAATTGTAAAAAACAACTCATTACCCGGGGCTAATTTTCTAATTTCAAAATCTATCGCAATCGCTTTCATTTGACAGATGGATGCGACACATTGCTACATTTCTTTGGTAAGTTTTTATTTGTGCCAAAAAGAAGTATCAATGTATCACTTCCTCAAAGCGATTACTATAGGTTTTGAAATTACAATAGGTAAGCAAATTTCAAGATGACATTGCATTCTGTCTGAGAAATCAGTAACAACGATACCAAAACGCAAGTGCCTTTTTTTCTACATTAACCCATTCGAGATTAAAACCATAAGGCCCTCCGCTGCCTTGAGCGGGATCCCGGCGTGGGTACAAGGTGCGGGAGCCCGTCGCGGGGGCCGCGCCGTACTCCGTCGCGGACAAACAGCCCGTCGCGGGGACCCGCGTCGTGCTCCGTCGCAGACAAATAGTCCGTCGCGGGCTCGGAAACGCAGCGCTGCTCTATGAATATATGTTACCGGCCAAACCCGATTTCAGGACAAACTAGTTTGGCCTAGGCTAAACTAGTTTGTCCTAAGCTCGATAGGATAAGCCAGTTTAGCCTAGGCCAAACTAGTTGATCCTGATATAAATACGCACATTCCAGGATAAACTAGTACGGCCTAAATGCCTAGTACGAGTTGTGTTTCTCACCTCACTTTGCGAATAGTATCGAGTGAAAGAGAGGAAATCATGCGAGTGAGTGAATGAGTGAAAGAGAGAAGACGATAGTTTACTATTCGCAAAGTGAAGTGAGTACAAAAAATCAACTCGTACTAGGCCCTCTGGTCTACACTCATTTAGCCTTGTCGAAAGTAATGAAATAGAATAATTGAGGTATAATTTATTGCTTCTTAAACATAAATAAATATTTGCTATTAAAAAAAAAATAGGTAACTAATTTCATAAAAAAATCTTTAATATTTGTTATAAATTATTGTTTTTTTTAAAACACTTCATTATTTTGTTACTATCTTTTGCGCAACTTCATTCGCGTGGACGTTTTAGAAAATCATTAAAATTCTTAAAATGCTGAAGAAGGCGTTCCCGTCCCCGTTTCCGTTCAGAATAGGATCCAGAGATATTTATTATCCCGTTCATCTTCCCGTTGCCGTTTCCATTCGCGTTCCCGTTACCACTTTTCACTTGTCACCTGTCACTTGCCACTTCACTTTTCACTTCACGCTTTTGCTTCCGCTTTAGCTTCCGCTTCCGCTTTCACTTACGTCACCTTGACCATCAATCTTTATATCTATCTAACTTTTCTTTTTAATCCACAACGGGATAGTGCTTGGCATTCACCTTACCAGATGCATATTTTTTTTAAATAGCGAATATTTATTTATGTTTAAGAAATAATAAGTGTACCTCAATTATTATATTTCATTACTTTCGACAAGGCTAAATGAGTTTAGACTAGGCTGTACTAGTTTATCCTGGAATGTGCGTATTTATATCAGGACCAACTAGTTTGGCCTAGGCTAAACTGGTTAATCCTATTGAGCTTAGGACAAACTAGTTTAACCTAGGCCAAACTATTTTGTCCTGAAATCGGGTTTGGCCGGTAACATATACGTACATGAAACAGCTCCGCTCGCGTGACCCGTCGCGCGGGACCCGCGAGCGTGCTCGCCGCCCGCGCCACGCGCGCCGGGCAATCCGCCACACGCAGCGCTGCTCTATGAAAATACAGGAAACAGCACCCGGAGCGGACGCCCGCGCCGGGATCCCGCTCAAGGCAGCGGAGGGCCTTAAGCTTAGATATAGAGGCACCAGTATAATACTGGTGCCTCTATATCTAAGCTTTATGGTTTTATTTTTAATTTTAGTATAATTCTAAGTTAAATCTATTTTAGCACTGTAGATCTAAACAAGATCAAAAAAACAAAACACAAATAAGAATCAAGAACCTGCCCGATACCGAAATACCATCGTCTTACAGAATATTTTTAACCGCCTCTGTGGTCTAGTGGTTCGCCCACCCGTGTAAGATGCAGAGGTCCCGGGTTCGATTCCCAGGGGGGGTACAATTTGTACTCGGTTTGGTTGGTGGTGGGCTTATTTCAAGTCCGCCTGGCTAGCTACCACCATCTTACCTAAGTCTGACGCCATAACAACAATTTAAAAATTGTTGTGTTCCGGCAGTTAAGATGTAAGATAGCCAGTATTCTGGGTGTAGTGCGATTCCACCTTCGGCCTTATTGTCATCTAACATTCGGTGAGATGAAGGCAAAGCACAATCCCGTTGTGTATATATAAAAAAAGAATAACCTCGATGTATAGACGAGTAACTTGAGTAAAACTTGAAATTTTCAAATGCTTCTAATAAGTATTATATTCACATGCTGTTTATAGTAGAATTATTGTTAAATTCAATTTTAGTACAGTTTTATTTATTTATTTATTTATTTATTATTTATCAATTTTAGGAAGACTATCGACTAATACATTCTAATACATAAAAAAATAGCTACAAAAAGTCATTTATAAGTCTCCACTGATAGAAATAAGGTGTATAGCTAATAATACAGTTGAGTTGAAATTAAACTAGGTTACAATTTATAGGCACAGCACTGGATTGGTTTGACTATTACCTATACATGCAGGTTTTTGTCAAAAAAAAACAAATAACTTAAATGCATCAAATAGAAATGGAGTGAAATCTGCCCAACATCCGCCGCAAGGTCAATATACAAACTTTACAATTTTGTATTTAAGATCATTATGAAACTAAGCTTTTATAATTATTTAATGAAAAGGCACAAAAGACAACATTACAAACAGGCATACCTCTCAAAGAAATTATTACTAAGGCGCTTCTTAAGCATAGGTACACTAGTGAAGAAAAGATCAATATCAAGGTCACCATTTTTACACAAATTATTAAAAAACTGACAGGAACGGTAGATAAAACTATTTCGGCGGTAATTGGCACTAGCAGCAGGAAGGTATAGTAATGGTCTACACCTGTAAGTTCTCGAAGGTGTGTAAAAATAAATTTTACTAAGTAGTTCAGGACAGTCAATGGATGATGTAACAATTTTTTTGAGAAACACTAAATCCGATATGTCACGGCGAAGTTTAAGAGGAAGAAAATGATGTTTAGCACACGATATAAAGTAGTCACGTTGGTTATGACGAGTTTTAAAATTAATGAATCGGATAAATTTTCGTTGCACTCGTTCCAACCGATCGATGTGCACTGAATACTTAGGGTTCCAATTAATATGAGATGCGTATTCCAAGTGGCAGCGCACATATGTGCTATAAAGGATTTTAATAGTTTTAATATTTTTAAAACCTTTGGAAGATCTCATTATAAAGCCAAGAGCCTTGGAAGCTTTACCCACGATTGCAGAAATGTGATTTTGAAAGGTTAATTCGGAATCATGGATCACTCCCAAGTCTTTCATTTCTGATACCCGTTTAAGACTTTGATTTTTTAGTGTATAGTTAAATCTGATAGGGTTTGTTTTCCTCGAAATAGACATGACTGTGCACTTACTAACATTAAGGTCGAGTTTGTTGATACTACAGTAGTTATCAAGCCTAAGAAGATCAGATTGAAGTGCTGCTGCATCCTCATCAGATTTGACAGATTTAAAAACTTTCATGTCGTCAGCAAAACTAAGAACAGAAGAATTTTCAAAACTTGACTCTATATCTGAAATAAAAATCAAAAAGAGCAATGGGCCCAACAGGGATCCCTGCGGTACACCACTTGGAACACACATCCAATCCGATAAGTAGTTCCCCAAAGCAACGGCTTGAGAACGGTTGTTAATATAAGAGGTGAACCATCTCAGTAAGTCTCCCCTGACACCAGCCATTTGCAGCTTACAAATAAGCAATTGATGATCAATTCTATCAAAAGCCTTACTATAATCTGTATAGACTACATCAGCTTGAGATCCCTCGTCCATAGTCTCAGTAACGAAATCATTTAAAATAACGAGATTAGAAACTGTGGATTTTCCTTTGAGAAAACCATGTTGAGATGATGGAAGTGTAGTTTACAGAGCCGAATACAGTTGATCATATACTATCTTTTCAAATACCTTGGCAATAACGTTAAGTTTGGAAATTGGCCTATAATTAGTTATTTCATTTTTAGAGCCTTTTTTATGAATGGGAGTAATAAATGCTCTCTTCCAAACTGAAGGCATATGCCCCTCCCTGAGGGATCTATCAAAAAGGTAATATAAGGGAATGGAAAGCTGATCAGCACACCTAATAAGCAGGATAGGTGGAATCGAGTCTGGGCCACTTGATTTAGAAACATCTAGTCTGGATAACTTCGATTTTATCAAAGATGGCGACAGCTCAATTGAACTAATATCACCATCGCACGGGCGTAGCCAGGGGGGGGGTTTTGGGGGTTCAAACCCCCCCCGAAATATACAATAGGCATCATCTATTTATTGATCTATAACATTAAAATAAAGTTAAGCAAGGCGAGGAGTATAATTATTAAACATATTAACATTTTGAATTTGCCGCGCTGCTGCCATCTGTCACCGATCATTTGAATTACACCCACCGCATCGCATTCGGTAATTTTCGTATGTTTTCGTGCACCGCTCGGCTGTCGCCAGTCAACAGTCAGCAGCAGCACCGATTACCGCGAAAATAATTTTGTGGGTAGGTCAAGGGTAGGTATATACATATTCTAGCGTGCGTGCCGGACTGCAGTGAACGAAGTATTTTGTCACTTACTTGTAAGTAAATGAAAATAACTAAAAAAAGGGGCCAATTTAATAGATCACATTTGACATCTGTCAGTCCATAGTGTGATTTGGTAAGTAAATGGTAAAGCTTTCTTTCGTGATTATTTATTTATACCATAAAACTTATTATTATTAAGTTTTGGTATCCCGAGGTAACCTCAGCGAGGTTAGCAGACAACCAGCCTACATGCCTTATGATAAAGGAGTAACAGATAAGATCGGCCACGTTTTACGTGAATACTCTGTACCGACCATTACACTACAGATTACAAGATTAGCGGATGAAACTAACTAAAAATCGCGGCCGTCTTATTCCAATATAGACAGGCAAGAGTACAAGATTAATGGATGAAACGGGTGAAACTAACTAAAAATCGCGCTGCGCGGCCGTTTATTTTCAATAGACAGGCAAGATCACAACTTACAAGATTAGTGGATAAAACTGACTAAAAATCACGCTGCGCAGCCGTTTTTTTTTCTCAATAGTTAGACAAGATTACAACTTACAAGATTAGTGGATGAAACTAATTAAAAATCGCGCTGCCCGGCCGTTTTTTTTCTCAATAGTTAGACAAGATTACAACTTACAAGATTAGTGGATGAAACTAACTAAAAATCGCGCTGCGCGGCCGTTTTTTTTATAGACAGGCAAGATCATAACTTACAAAATTAGTGGATGAAACTAACTAAAAATCGCGCTGCGCGGCCGTTTTTTTTATAGACAGGCAAGATCATAACTTACAAGATTAGTGGATGAAACTGACTAAAAATCGCGCTGCCCGGCCGTTTTTTTTCTCAATAGTTAGACAAGATTACAACTTACAAGATTAGTGGATGAAACTAACTAAAAATCGCGCTGCGCGGCCGTTTTTTTTATAGACAGGCAAGATCATAACTTACAAAATTAGTGGATGAAACTAACTAAAAATCGCGCTGCGCGGCCGTTTTTTTTATAGACAGGCAAGATCATAACTTACAAGATTAGTGGATGAAACTGACTAAAAATCGCGCTGCCCGGCCGTCTTTTTTACTATATTCAGGCATTTAAGTTACATTTTTAATTTTAAATATTTATTTCTCCCAGCGGTCCTCTAATGTCCATGGGTTCATTTAATAAGAATATATCTAAATGTCATTTCATTTACATTGTTGTAGTTTTATTTTCTTAAAACCCCCCCCGATACAGAATTCTGGCTACGCCCGTGCACCATCGGGTAGCCTAGACGTGTTAATGGAAATGGATGCACAAGGGTTGCTGGGCAGGCTGGATTCAGGAAGCAAAAAACTTGAGCTAAAATATTTAGAAAACATATCACAGATATCTTTAACCGAGCTTGAGCTACAATTATCGTAAGTCATATTATTAGGAATAGAACTGGAACCCGATAGTGATTTATAATAGGACCAAAAATGTTTGGGGTTATCTTTTATTGAATTTTCAACTCGTGATATATATAATTCATAGCAATTGGCTTCAAGAGAATCAATACGCTTTTACAGTTTTGGTGCATTTAATACGAAGGTTAGTATTCTAAAATATGGCAAGTTTGACATAAGTATAAAAAAACCGAATCCAAAAACCTGCCTCTAAAAAGCGAGAAATAATATTCAAATCCGATTCAGCCGATTTTTCTACCTAAATAATTTACCTATACTACCTAATACATAAGGTACTTACACTAAAAATAAAAAAATAAAAAATTGTTTAAAAAACAAAAAAAAAGACTTCAAAAACCTGCATCTAAATGCAAGAAATAATATTCAAATCATTAGATACGCATTTCGTAATAATAACGTCTATTGAAGTCGTATCGTAATAATAACGTCTATTGATGCAAAATTATAGTATTTTCAGGATTACTTGAATACCGATTTGAAAAAAAAATAATGGGACCATCTCGCTCGAATAAGAAATTGGTCCATAAATGTCGAAGATACGCGCGAACAACGATAAAAAAATATATACAATCGAATTGAGAACCTCCTTCTTTTGTTGAAGTCGGTTAAAAAAACCCATTAAGATTAATAATTATTGTTAAGTAAGTATATTTATTGTTTCAGGCTACGCCCCGCCACCAGCACTAATAGTGATTCATGGACCAAGGCCCGTTAGGTGCAACTGATCCGTAAATAATGGAGCTTTTATGTTTATACAGTAAGTAAAGCATCACATTAAAAAGATTTTTTTAAACTAGTGTGAATAAGAAACTAACGTAACGTATGTACAGGTCGTACCTAAGTATCTACAAAAACCGACATATTTTTTATTATGATAGTTTTCACTCAATAAACTTTTTTAATAATTTTATATTGTATTGAAAACATAATTAACTTATCATGAGGAGTGATAAAAGGATAGGCAGTCAGATAGTTATGTATATATCTACTTTCACATCATACCACACATTAATTTACTTCATTAAAGTTGTTCCGACAATCGGTTCTGTCACATTATTAGTGTAACCCGAACATCTCATTATTTATTCTCAAATATTTATCTATTCCGTGGAATTCCACTAAATGTCAAAGAATAAATCTGCTGCGTGCCCAACAAAATTGTGTCTTCTATCACTCTTAATTATGGCGGTTTACTTAACGTGGAAAAGGACTGTATTAGAATTGGAAATTATGGGTATATTGATGTAAACCTTACTTGTATACTTGTTATGTCAACAATTTAAGCTCTTTATGCTATCGATATGTTAGGTATCACATGTGCACTTGCACACTTTGAAACTGTTTAAAAAACAATATAATAAATTTAATATAAAAAACCCGGCCAAGTGCGAGTCGGACTCGCGCACGAAGGGTTCCGTACCAAAAAAACAGCCAAAAATCACGTTTGTTGTATGGGAGCCCCCCTTAAATATTTATTATATTCTGTTTTTAGCATATGTGTGTTATAGCAGCAATAGAAATACACGATATGTGAAAATTTCAACTGTCTAGCTATGACGGTTCATGAGATACAGCCTGGTGACAGACAGACTGACAGACAGACGGACAGCGGAGGCTTAGTAATAGGGTCCCGTTTTTACCCTTTACGTACGGAACCCTAAAAATCGACTCACACGTAGCAGCTCAGACGGGTTTTTTTTTGTATTTTTTCTATTAAATTTATTATCTTATATAAAAATAGCATTGTGAATGCCAAAAATCTAGAATTTCAATGTCAAAAACAATTTCAAAGTACAGTTGTGGAAAACTTTGTTGACTGAGAAATTTAAATAATCATAATAAAAAGAAATTTATTCCTTAATTTTCAAGATGCCACTCCTTATAATCAGTCTTTAGCTCCACCAGGAGTTATGAGTGAGGGCGGGAAGTGACGACCCACCGAGCCGCGTAAATCAAACTGAACGAAGCGGTTACCGGCGCGGGCGCTGAGACAATGTCTAAGGACTATAACTAAGGCATGGCTAAGGGTACATCGTCTATCTCTGGGATGAAACAATGGCATTAAAGGGTTGGTGGACTGCCAAAAGTAAAGGTGGTGTTTTAATTTGAGATTAATGGAGTCGATTAACTACTTGCTTGTTTTAAGTTG
Organism: Agriphila tristella; assembly: GCA_928269145.1. Taxonomy (NCBI): domain Eukaryota; kingdom Metazoa; phylum Arthropoda; class Insecta; order Lepidoptera; family Crambidae; genus Agriphila; species Agriphila tristella. The sequence continues at coordinate 13,562,631 of OV743445.1, forward strand.
CAACAATAATTTATGTCATATTTTATGTTTCATGAAAATGTTTTAACGCACTCTCAATAAAAGTTAACAAAGGTTGCTTTATTTATTTTCTTTCAACATTAAGTTTTTTGTTAATTTGGATGTTATCTGATTGCTGAATTGAAAGAAGAAATTAATCATAACATCAGAATCTAATCTAAAGCAAACAAACATTATTTTCAAATTGAGAAAGCAATCAGTGACGACGAATTCTTCAGTGCAATAAGTTTTCCAATTCTACATTTCTTTAAATAACTCTCGTAAAATTTTATTCCAATGTGAATGTATGTCATTAGCACAACCCTATCGTCAGAAAAATATATAGAACAGTATGCGCGCGCGCACCGCGCTCTCAGCTAATTGGTGTAATTTATCCAGGAGTATAAATTACGGAGACGCCGGGAGGCGCATAGCTCGGATTACGACACTGATCGGTGATTTGTATCGCACGCATTTTTGGTACGGAAACACGCGTTCTTACTCCGTAATTTGTATAGAAAAAAAAACTTTGATCATCCCCAAAATCTTTTCATTTATTAGCTTTTGAGGCGTCTGAATAAAATACTACGGACATTATTCGCCGTTCGAATTTTTGAATTTTGAATAGTGTTATTGGATAGTGCATAAAAACAAAGATATTCGAGAATAATATCAATAAATTTCTGAAAAAAAAAAAACTTTTTTTTTTGAAAAATTCGTAGCTTCTAGCTAGTTCGTAGTAGCTCAACAATAAACTCTTTTTAAAAAACCGTAGCACGTAGCCTTTTCGTAGCATATCCAATTCATTCAATACAACCTAGCATTCTCTAACTAAATGATGTCAGACAATGCAAAGATTTGAATATCACATGTGGTTAAATAAAACCTCAAAATTAACGTAGCCTACAATATTCTTTCTAACCTTATACGTCAACAATAATGATATTTTCAAACTTAAGATTTCAAGATTATGTAAGAACGGTTTAGTTAAACAAATAAGAAATCGTAAAATATTTCACCATCTTCATTGACGAAAATGACGCCTATTTGTTTTTCCTGTCTATCGAACGGAAGCTTTCCGTAAATTAAAATCATAATGGAATGGAAACAAATAAACGTAACTATTTTGGATTGTTTGACCAAACTTGCGTTGCAATCAAAGTAAGATTTCAACTCTGTTTCGTAGGTATTAAGACAGTAGGAACGTGAGTGTTTTGTATCAAAAGATGACTTTAGCTTTCGAAGAATCAGTGACTCTTTGCTTCGTTGAATTTCCAACTTTATCGTAATAAGAATAAGCTTGATGATGTTATTATTGAAGAATGATCTCGTCTTCGAGCAACGACGATTTGTGTGTAAGTAAAATAAACGTTCACACACTAACCATGTTTGTTGTTCTAATATTTTAATTTTAAACTTTAGCAATAAGTAGTGGTGGCCCATCGCTTTGAAGTGCCACCGAAAAGTATTAATCTGTCTGTGTGTTTGACTTTGGATAAAATTATCGCCGCCAATATGTGAAAGATGTTTGTTTATGTTGGAAAATGTATTGTTATTTCTAGTGAGACTAGGATATTTTTGTTGCGGGATGTAATCGCTTTATTTATTTCTGGCTTTTTGTTTATGCGTATTTTGAATAAAAATTTAAAATACCTAAATAGTGCTAATTCTATAGAATTTAATGACATTTACGGAGAATAAGATATAATGTTTAATACAAATGTCGTTCATATTGAAAGGTTTTAATCAAAACCTATAAAGACATTTAGTTTAAATTTGGTAGGTACTTGTATTAAAAACTTACCTATTTATTAAAAAAAAAATTACTGATACCACAGTCTTAAGTTACTTACAATTTAATATTAGTAATTAGTAACCAACAAATTATAAGTATATCTATAGCTTATTTCTAAATCTTCTTCGTATTCATTTTTATCACTCTATCTATACATAAGTGAAAAAATTGGGCAAAGTAGTATAGAAAAAAATTTTTTTTCAATGCGTACAAAGCACTCACACTTTACCAAATTATAATGATCACATGAACCATACTGTGTTCACACAGGAGTCGAACATGTGGCCACGGCGCGGCGGGCCTGAATGGCCACTTCGTTTGTTTTGCTTATCATACTAATATAATATACGGTGTTTCAGCAAGATGTTTGGCGCTTGTAATACAAATTTGAACTATTTTTGCTGTAAAATTACTAAGTAATCCGAGGAACATGCGCTTTCGTTAGTTAAATTCAGCATATAACAAAAGACACAGGAAAATGACGTAGGTAACTATTTATTTTTCTATTAAATTGTGGATTTTCGCATTAATAATTCTATTTTGGTTAAATGAGATTCTAGAAAAACTCGGTGGCATAATTGGTCAGTTCATGGAGTCGGAATCCCAAGAGTGCGGGTTCGAGTCCCCTCTGAGGTGCTACGGGTGAGTCGATTTTTTTTACTATTTTTTCTAGTAGGTACCTAAAATTTTTATTAAAAAAAATCTGAAAAAATGTGAAAGATTGTATGTTTGTTTGTTACTCAAACACGCAAAAACGGTTTAACAGGTTTGGAGTGGATTTGGATTAAACTAGGATCTTATTCATTCGCACGGACACAACTTCGTGGGCGGAAGCGTAAAAAATATTTTTATGAAAATAAAATCCTTTACAAGATCTACTCTGAAGCTTGCATACTATAACTGTTCTGTGACAGTACTGAAATTAAAAAATAACATTAATACGACACTGAAGCAGTAGGTACAAATATGCGTTCCATTCCATACAAATTTCTTCGCTCGTTACAAGAGGTTGTGACGATTGACAGACATCACTAATCGCTCTTTTACGACCGACTAAGAGGAACTTAAAAAATACGCGCTATTTTTATCCTTTAGTCAAAATAGGACAGGCGTTAATGTTCTGTGTACAAACAATCAACTCAAAAATATTGGTAAAAAAAAGTTCTTTTTTGAAAATGTTTTCAAGTGCATCTTGAAAAAGTGAAATTACTTGAAAAACTTAGAAAAATTAAATTAAAAAGTCAGTAAAAACTACCTATAATAATTTATTTTATTCCTGAGTTATTAAAGGTGCGTATTTATAAGAAAATGGGATGAATGAAGAGATGGTAGAGTTTGCAAGGTTCTATAGCTAAACGTTTGGTCTAACATAATATTGTAACGATTTTTTCAGTATATTTCCTTTTAATAATTGACTTATATAAGTGAGTATTATAGTTGTTAAGTAGTCCACTTTTGTCAGAGAAATTATCTTCATAGTTTTCGTTTGCCTTACCATAGGGTAAGGCGTATAGGCGCCACTACTCCTATAAAAAATTGAGTTAGACCACATTAGTTAATAGGGAATATGCATAAGTCACCGATTTTCCTAAAATTGAGCTTGATCGCTGCGGACACTTGTAAAAACATGATGGAACAGAAAGAAAAATAAAAAAAAAAGATTATTATCGTTTTATCACACGATGAAATCAAGGGACAATAACGATATTTTTTTTTCATTTTCGGATATAATGCACTTTACAGTCAGATAGAATATCGAATAAGAAATAATATTTTGTATGACACATATGTACTTAAACGCAAAATTTAGGGAGATAATTGAAGATTATTGGCTAACTCCATATTAAACGCGCCGAAACACACCTGAAACGTGATGTGTGACGTCACCGTTTTGTATGGAGCGTTTTCGGCGGGTGCTGCTGCGCGCTAACTTCTAGTAACTATATCACGAGAAAAAAACGCAAGAGAAAAGTTTTAATATTACAGTTAATTTTCTCACGCATTATACTTTTGATTAAGATTAAAAAAAAAATTGATGCATATTCCCTATTATTGAAAACTATACAAAATTCAATTTTCTTTATAAGTAAGTAAGTAAATTTTGTGTAGTCTATCTAGGCTGTTAAAAGCACTTGTCATTATCATCTAAGCTACGCCATCGGTTCGCAAACCCTAAGCGGGAGACCTTTAACGAGAAGAACCGGCAAGAAACTCGACAAGGGCTGCTCGGAGGAGGTGGAGGAACTCGACAAGGAGTCGTCAAAATGGAAAAATTACTATCTATACTATAATAAAACTTCAAATTCTAAATGTCTGTGCGCAGATCACGCAATAACTGCAGAACAAATTTTGATGAGCTCTTAATAGTTAGATTTTAAGTTGGACCTATGCTATAATTAGTTACATAAAATCTAAGCCATGTTTCATCTAATTCAGGTGTGTAGAAGTAGAACCAGAGGGAAGCAGCTAGAACTCTCCGTAGTACTAGCTTTCATACACTAAGGAGGTAATTTAAACTGGTCGCTATATTTTTCTACTGTCCACGCGGACAAAGTCGCGGTCGGAGGCAAGTCGCTAATAAGTAAGAGAAAGAACTAAATAAAAAAGAGAAAGAATAGGAAATGCTTTATAAAAATAAACTCACATAAACTTTTGCTTTGCGATATCGTTAGCAAACTTTTTACCAGAAAGGAAAAAAATGTGAGAAACCATAAATAACCAAGAAGATAAGATTTGCTTCAAGCGTGGAGTTGTCGGAGTCGGACTGTCAAAAATTTTTTTACTAACTATACTACCCTAAAAAAGTAAAAAAAATAATTTGAAAGGTGCTTCAGGGCAATCATTGAACGAACAACTGAAGTACCTATTCTTCTTTTTTCTTCATTTAGGACAAAATCAAATATTTTGTTTTATATAACTAACAAAAATAAGCGTCATAAGCATAAATTATAATTTTTATACTTTTCTCTCAAAATCATTCAAGTAATTTTTCGAAACGTTGTCAATACTTTATAATAGGTCTTCACCTATGAAATTGCCGTATTGCAGTACAGACTTTTTCAAACAAAAAAAAAGTTTTGATTGGCTATGAATTCTAAATTCAAATTAATTTTGTTTTAAAAATATGACATTCTATTTACAAAATCAGTCTTTTGTTTATTGATTAGCGTTGTATTTTCATTACATTTCAACATTTTTCCTCATAATGGATACTTCGAAATTTCGTGTAATTATGGAATATGAGTTCCGTCGTGGCACCAACGCGGCACAAACGACACGTAACATCAACGACGTTTACGGAGAGAACTGTACAAACGAACGTACAACCCGTTATTGGTTTGCTCGGTTCCGTTCTGGGAATTTTGACTTGAAAAATGAACCTCGTGGTCGTCCGGAAACTTTGGTCAACAATGATGAATTAAAGGCGATTGTGGAAGCAAATGAATCGCAATCTACAGCTGAGCTGGCAGCAGCTTTTGATGTTAGCATCAAAACAATATTGGTCCATTTGCGACAGATTGGCAAGATAAAAAAGCTTGATAGATGGGTGCCCCACTGCTACTTCACGACAACGCGCGACCCCATACTGCACAACAGACCGTCTCTAAGCTGCATGAGTTGGGTTTGGAAGCTCTCCCTCATCCGCCATACTCACCAGATCTTGCGCCTACCGACTATTACTTTTTCCAAAATTTGGACAACTTTTTAGCGGGAAAAAAATTCAATTCCCGAGAGGCAGTACAAAACGCCTTTGAAGAGTTTGTTGTCTCCCGTCCAGCTGATTTTTTCAAGAAGGGCATCCATAAACTGCCACAGCGTTGGCAAAGATGCATTGATTGCAGGGGTGATTACTTTGAATAAAAGAAATAAATAAGTTCGAAAAAAAAAATACTTTAACTTTTTTCAAACAAAACGGCAATTTCATAGGTAAAGACCTAATATATTAATTATTTGTCCGGTAACTTGCATTATAAGATCAAAGTGAGTATGCTTTTTGTTCACATTACATACCTCAGTGTTCTTGTTGCAATCACTTATAGGCTCCTCAGACTTTAAAAAAAAACTTCACACAATTTTGGAAAAAAATTGACTTTGGAAGCTTCTCATGCCTTTGTGTCCTAATATTTTTAAAACAAAAAATAGTCTTTGTCAAAAAAAATTGTTCACGCCCCTCCTTACTTGTATGAGAGGCCCCTTCTGAAAATAATTCATGAGACTGTAGCTTTAACGATTTAGCTGCTAGAGCTTTGTGACAGACGACGGACAGACGGACACTTGACTGACAGCTATATTGCTCCGCTTGGCCCCTTCGGATACGGAACCCCAAAAATCATGCCGTATTTTGATAAACGAGCACAACTTTATCGAACATTATGGTTCAGCAACTTAAAATTCCATGTTACACAGTTCACATTCCAACATGTGAGGTCTGAGAATGACTTGGCACTTAAAGTTTTATGATTCATTATAAAATTTTTAGTTTTCACGTGTTTTTTTTTATCAGGCAGAGATAATAACTTAATCTAAATAAATATGAATCTCCATTACTTCAGAACGACTGCACTAAATTTATATAGGTAATTCTTTTTTTTTTGTTGTGTTTGTTATTATGGACAAGGTTTGTGTAAAAAAATACCAAAAATTGTGAGGAAAGATGTAAAAAAAACAATTTCTCTCTTTTCCGTCATAGAAAATGAATCCCCAAAATTTACGTATTTGCATAACATTAGAACGACTGAACCAAATTCATCATCATCATCATATCAGCCACACGACACCCACTGCTGGGTATAGGCCTCCCCTAAGGATCTCCACGACGATCGGTCCTGCGCTGCCTGCATCCACTGGCTTTCCGCGACCTTCACCAGATCGTCGGTCCACCTTGTCGGGGGCCTACCCACGGAGCGTCGTCCGGTGCGCGGTCGCCATTCCAGAACCTTTCTGCCCCAACGGCCATCGGTTCTTCTTGCTATGTGTCCCGCCCATTGCCACTTCAGCTGAGCAATCCTTCGAGCGATGTCGGTTACTTTAGTTCTCCTGCGGATCTCCTCGTTTCATGGTGAACCAAATTAGATAACTCTTATTGTTGTGCTTATTATCGGGACAAGGTTTGTATAAAATAAAATTAAAAAAAAAATGTACGGAAAAACGTAAAAGAATATTTTTTCTCTTTTCGGCGCCACTCGTGCGAAGCGGGGGCGGGGCAGCTAGTCTAGGTAAATAAAAAAACTTTATTACAAACAAAATTTATCCTCTCTCCGAATACAGTTCCAGCCAAAGATTTAAATCATAAATCTTTGGTTCCAGCTGAACTAAAATATAAAATTGTACGTGTGTCAAAAAGGCTTTTTTTTCTAACTCTTCAAGAAATCGTAAATCAGAATGCACCGTTAGTTTTTTAATGGAACCCAGCAATTTGTCACCTTGTGAGCTCTCGAGAGCATGTGTTAGCTGATAAGGAACTGCAAACTATAGCCAAAGCTGTTGAACGCACGTTTCCTGGAAAAAGGGTACATAACTAGATGCTTGTAAAAGACGATAAGATAGTTGAGCAAAAATAGACTTGAGAGCGAGTGCTTCAGAAATGCATATAAACTGTTGTATCTTTTGTTGTAACCTTTCTTTTAGAATAAATAAAATACGATAGGTACACAGTATGCGCAAAATAACTTGGCGGTTCTGAACTTCGCGCGGAACGCTGCGCAGTAGACGAATACAGGGCTTGCGCGGGGACGGGGCGCGGGCGGAAGCACTCATGGACCCTGCGCGAAGTATCACTTGCAGCTAACTTCCGAGCCGCCAAGTTATTTTGCGCATATTGTACTTGTTTCCATAATCTAAGTCAAAGCAAACGGTGGAAGAAATTATTTTTTGTAAAATCTATTCTTTGGGATTCTTTTCAATGTCAAATTCATTCGAATATTACACTATTTTCAATCTTTATTCAGATTTACAGGGTGTTTGGATAAAGCCTTATAAAGCCAAATGGTAGAAACGGGGACCATCAAACTGAACAACTTTTACTGAGGGAGCAACTCTGAAATTGAGAAAGAAATTTAGCTGTGTCATACAAAAATTATTAACAAAAATTTCAAAATGAATGAAACAGCTGTTTTTTTTTCGTGGGTTCAGATTTGGTCCCATAGTAAAATGTATTCTGTTTGATGGTTCCTATCTACCTATTTGGCTTTATAGGACTATTTCCAAACATCCTGTATAATTAATAAAAGTATAGGTTTATTATTGATAAATAAAATAAAAATAAAAATTGATATGAAAATGTTACAAGTTTATAGGTATTGAATCATTTTTATTATTTCGTAAGGTTTTTACGTCGCAGCTACAACAACAAACCTCTATGAAACAAAAAAAATAATATTTTTACTCACAATCTTTTTTAATTTAATAAAGATTCTGAATAAAAATATTACTTATATACTTATAAAAACACACCTGCATCTAAATCACGGCAGTAATATCCGTGAAGTAGACTAAAAAATAACAACGTCAAAACTCAAAATCTCTAAACAAACTTTAAAAGTTCACTTGAAACTTTTTCCCTACACTAATGGCCGCAAAAACCGCCCACCGAGGCTCATTAATTACCATTGACATATTTTGTAGCACGACACAGATTTTTGTTTTTGGACGGAACACACGCGTCGCTTCGAGGGCTAAATGACCTTTGGCCGAATTGATAAATTATTGTAAGAATGAAAAATTAACGTATTGTTGATTTTATCCTACTAACCCTACTAATATTAGATGTTTGGATGTTTGTTCCTCAATCACGCAAAAACTACCGAACAGATTTTGTTGGAATTTGGCACACACATAGTAGATAGCCTAGATTAAAACAAAGTATACTTTTTATCCCCATATTCTCACGGGAACGGGAACCACGCGGGTGAAACCGCTGGCTGCCGCTAGTATTATAAATGTGAAAGTTTGTGGGTTTGGATGTTTGTTCCTCAATCACGCGAAAACGGCTGATCAGATTTGGATGAAATTTGACACACAGATAGTAGATAGCCTATATCAAAACATAGAATACTTTTTATCTCGATATTCCCACGGTAACGGGAACCACGCGGGTGAAACCGCGGGCGGCCACTATTTTTAACTAAAATATTAAATTAAATGATAAATAATATTGATATTTGGAATCGTAATTTTAGCTTATACTAACTAATATATAAGGGTCATTGTCAAATTCAGTGGTCATATTGTACGAAAGCTATAAAATTAAATGAGTGAGAGAGACATTTAGAAGAGAAAACTTCACTAAACAATACCAACTGAACTAAAAAATGTGTTCTGAGAGGGTAATAAAATTCTTAAATCATATTTTTTCTAAAATCCTATTTTTGTCTTAAAACCAACTCTGCTTTAATTTGTGATCTTAAAGTATATAAAAACAACCCCTATTAATAAATGTCGTTACTATTCAAGAATCTAAGACTGTAATTTATCCGTATAAACATTATCCAGCAATATACCATTATTAATTATTTTATTATCATAGTCTCAATTTTGTGCCGAAGATTTAGATCTTTTCGGTTACCCTATTTTACTACCTGTAAAATCAAAATATTATATTTTCCTAATCTAAATTGAATAGCAGCTTTACTGTGAACGCATCAATAATTCGTAGTGCGAGTGAGAGCACTGCTGCAAAGATAATCAAGTCGAAAAGGAACAAAACAAAAAAATTTTCAAAGATGACTTTACTTTTCGGTGATAGCTGTAAAAAGTTAACAACTTACTAAATTACAAGAGGTAGCTACATGGGCCTACTTGATTATTAAGCCATTTTACTAATTTCAAACTGCTTTTATGATTATCCTCAAAAAGTTTGGTTTTATGGTTTTTTTTTAGTGAGGAAAATCCATTCGGTGGTCGTCTTTTCGGTGGTCTTTTTTTCACACTTTTTTTTTATTTTTCTGTATCGACCTCTAATTTATGTTGTAGATTGCTAATGTTCCAATGAATATAAATAAAAACAAATTTCGTTTAATTTTGGACTTTTTTTTTTTTTTTTGAGCCCCGTTTTGACAATGCCCCATAAGTAACTTAGTAAAAAAATACCGGATAAGTGCGAGTCGGACTCACCCACCGAGGGTTCCGTGCAAACTCGATGATTGATTACGGTACTTTAAATAAAGACTATATTTTTATGTTTTAATTACAAATGTATAGTTTTCAGCATTTTTTCCTGTACTTGTAGTATAAGATAATATTACTAGCTAAATTTCATAGTTCTCGGTCAACGGGAAGTACCGTATTAATTTTGTTTCCCAGTTTAGAAATGTGCGTTTTTTGCGGTATAAACGGCTGTAGCTTTTTTATGTTAACTTAGTTAGAATCATCTCAGCTCAGTAACATCAAGTAACATTTTTAGGGTTCCGTACCCAAAGGGTAAAAACGGAACCCTATTACTAAGACTCCGCTGTTCGTCTGTCTGTCACCAGGCTAAAAACGCATGATAATATATATCATCCCGTCGGAGTTGCTACGGGTGAGTCGATTTTTTCTAATATTTTTCATTATTTATTCATCTTAAAAACTTATGAACCGTGATAGCTAGACAGGTGAAATTTTCACAGATGATGTATTTCTGTTGCCGCTATAATAACAAATACTAATAAAAACAGAATAAAATAAATATTTAAGGGGGCTCCCATACAACAAACGTGATTTTTTTGCCGTTTTTTGCTCGCTACTAATAACGGCTGCAGGTAGACAGTTGAAATGTTCACAGATGATGTATTTCTATTGCTGCTATAACAACAAATACTAAAAACAGAAAAAATAATTATTTAAGGGGGGTTCCCATACAACAAACGTGATTTTTTGCTGTTTTTTGGTACGGAACCCTTCGTGCGCGAGTCCGACTCGCACTTGGCCGGTTTTTTTTATTGATATTAAACTCAATCTGTTTGACTTGCAAGTTGATAACAATCGATTGTAGCAACATTTTATTATAGTGCCCTGCAGATGAACCGATCAAAGTCGCAAAACATTGTAGCAGATGTTTTAGTCTCGTCGCGTCAGTCGTCACCGTCAGCGTTCCTGGCGACGGATGGATGAATGAACCCGATTGGACAACCACGCCAGATCCTCCAACCATCCAGGATGGATTTAGTCATCCTATCCATGTGGCGGCGACAATTCGAAAAGAATACAGAAGTGAAGGTAGAAAAATAATAAAGATACTGTTTTATACGGAGCACTAAATTTTTGGACTAAAAAAACTTTTTCAAACGCGCGTTTTTAAAGGATCTGTCGCCATCGATCAAGAATCTTAGAAGTCCGGTCATAAAAAACGGCACCTCTTCAAAAATGTCTCTTTCGTAATACGCCCTACGTTGCATTAATTTGTACAATGATCTCTGTACTTATATTTAATTTTATTAGTTATTTTTTTCAATCGAAGTCTGTCTTGGCGTGAGTTCTTTCACACTTTCACAGTTATAACCAGTGAAATTAAGTAAAGTACTTACTTTTTACTTAATAATTATAAATACAAAATTCCATTTGTATGTTTGTTTGTTACACCTTCACGTCTTAACTACTGAGATCATCTTGAAATTTTACATTATATATTGCCAGGGGTACAGAGAAGGACATAGGGTAGGTACCTTTCATCCCGAAAAAAGTATTGTTCCCGAGGGCTAACAAAAAAACTGTCCACGCTGACGAAGTCGCGGGGGGCCGCTAGTAATAAATAATAATCTGTTACCAAATCCCTCTACAGTTTTACTAATATCAAGTAGGTATATGTATGTAACATAACTTAGTTGTAATGCGACAATCGTCAGTCGCCAGTCGCCAGTCGTCTGCGCCCGTGTCGATGGATGGATGAATGAACGCCACAGACAACTATTTCGACTACTTCTGGAATCCAGGGCTAAGCTGAAGGACTGACAATGACAGACACCAGAGCTTTGGAAATAAATACCTAAAATATAATATGCCTATGAACTAAATAAAGCTTCGATGTACTGTAAGTTTTGCATTAAAAATAGTGGTTTCAGGAAAAAAATCATAATTTCTTTTGCATTTATTCTTGCTAATAAAACAGTGTCACGGGTACATATAATGCGAATTCTTTTTTTAGTTGATATAATATTTCTCATTTCCTGAAAACGGTATTTCAGTATCCTTACTAATATTATAAATGCGAAAGTCCGTTTGTTTGTTTGTTTGTTTGTTACGCCTTCACATCTTAACTACTGAACCGATCATCATGAAATTTTGCATACACGTTGTCAGAGGTACAGAGAAGGACATAGGTATCCTGAAAAAAAGTATTGTTCCCGAGGGATAGCAAAAATCTTTCCACGCAGACGAAGTCGCGGGCGGCCGCTAGTAGTTCTATAATTTGATTTTCATTCAAATGTAAATGAATAACAAACAATACAATAGGTATGCTTAAGCTTAAGACAGAAATGTAATCTTGGAAAACACAACATTAGCAAAAACTGGAAAATTGCAAAATGGAGAAGATATTGAAATTACGCATGACTAAATGTTTACGGTATTTCAATTACTTAGAGAGGATTCAATCCCGGGATACCGAAAACCGGGATAAGGAAGAAACCGACCGTTTTTAGTCGCGAGATTTTCGGGATTGTTTTCATAATTCCGGGATTTTCGGGGTTCGTATAATTAAAAATAATGCAAAATTATAGTGCCTGAAGCGAAACGCTCAGTGCCAGTGCTCTCAATAGAATAGGGAATATGCATAAGTCACCGATTTTGATGAATTTGAGCTTGATCGCTGCGGACACTTATAAAAACATGATGTAACAGGAAAAAAAATAAAAAAAATGTATAATTTTAGTTTTATCTCACGATGAAATCAGGGAAAAATAACAATTAAATTTTTTTATTTTCGGATATAATGCACTTTACAGTCAGATAGAATATCGAATAAGAAACAATATTTTGTATGACACATATGTACTTAAACGCAAAATTTAGGGAGATAATTGAAGATTATTGGCTAACTCCATATTAAACGCGCCGAAACACACCTGAAACGTGATGTGTGACGTCACCATTTTGTATGGAGCGTTTTCGGCGGGTGCTGCTCCGCGCTAACTTCAAGTAACTATATCACGAGAAAAAAACGCAAGAGAAAAGTTTTAATATTACAGTTAATTTTCTCACGCATTATACTTTAGATTAAGATTAAAAAAAAATTTGATGCATATTCCCTATTGCTTGCCTATAATTTTTTATATGAAATACATTTTTGGACCAAATCTAAATTAAGTTTTTTTTTTTGTCTTTTATCATTTGTTGATTATAGAGCCGTTTTTGTATGATTTCCATATTTTTATTTTTAATCTTCAATCCCAGGATCTCGGGATTGGCTTAGTGTACCTAATCCTGAAATCCCGGGATCAGAAATAAGGGCCGGGATAGAATTCCCTAATTTCAATCAAATAAAAACTATAAATTATACTGAGTAGGTATACAAAGTATTAGCACAACGTATTAAAAAACCCTAACGTCAAATATGGTAGATAGGGTATAATGCATAGTACCCCGGAAAAATATTATAAGCCCTGAAAACTGATACTTTTTAGAAAAAAGAAATCCTGATACACTGCCTAATGGCCAAGATCTAAATTGTGTTTTGCTTTTGCTCAATTAATGGGATTGATTATCGGAAACAATGCAGTCTTCCATACTAATAAAAAAGAAAAAGAGATGTCCCAGCGTTGCCCCAGTTTAATTTTATTAAATTACTTTCATAATTAAAACATGCTAATTACATTTTATTTAGGTATAGTATCGGTCAAGAACTGTTTTATATTTAGAACAACAATTACAAAAACATTAAGTTGTTGTCTGAAGTATTTTGTGAAAAAAATGTAAGTAAATAGTAAGTACTATCATGATAAAAAATTGTGATTTAAAAGCGCTTTAACTTAAGAATCCCACTTTTTAATGCAGAAAATAATTATTAATCTGATTCTAGAGTAAAATACCTACTCTGACATACTACTTTGATTAAGACGCGATCTTGGACGAATTCGTCCAAGGACGCGATAGACTTTCATTTTTTGAGAATGGTGTGGCAAATGACATAGGCGCGATGGGACATGTCCTTTACGGGTTTTATGAAACAACATGTACATTTACTAAAGGTATTTTTTCCATTAAAAAAATATTCACATTATTTGCTTATATTGCAAATAATGTGATGTGATCGGATATTATAGTATCCGATCTTGGCTAATCTTGTCCTAATCATTTGTCAGTGCGAGTTGCGAGAAATATTTTAATGATTACTACTTATGTTGAGTTAAGTTTACAAGTTATATTTTAACTATTTCAAGGCTGAAAAGTGCGTATATGCCATTTACGATAAAATGTAGAGACAGTTTTACAAATTTTCATCTTAGTACTTAACTTAAATTTTGGTATGGGATGGGACAACAAATATTAATTACCTATAACACATTAGTTAATGACTTTTTGGGTACACATTCAGAAATATAATAAAACCTTTTCAACAAATATTTCAAGGTTACCTACCTTTTTTTAAATAAGACGCCTCATAATTGAAAATAAAAAAATATGAACCACAGTTTCACACAAAATTAAGAAGGTGGAATCACTGCACAATATTCAGAACTTTCGCACACCTCTCTTGGATAAGACAAAATACGCGCTCCTTGGCAATTTTAAGTACTTTTTTTGCTAAAACGCAACACAACCTATCTTCATTACAAAACAAAAGACATACGCGAGTTAACAATTTTCCTAAAAAGAGCAATTGATGCGCGAAAATCCACGGCGCAATCGCCGCGTACGCAACACTAGAGCGTAACAATTACACTAAAAAATTGGCATAAAGCAATCACTGACCATCAAGTCGCGGCTGATGCCACTCGGCGCGCCACTCTTGTCCCTCCATCACATTTCACGACGATTATTTTTTCAACAGGACACTATAAATCAGTTTGCTGAGCGTTAATCAGTGCGGGTGGACTGCGGCGCGAGAGGACCGTTTCTGTCGTCGGCGCGCGCGCAGCGAGCGCGAACGAACGGCCACGCCTCCCGCCCATCAGCGCGCCTATTTACCATTATGTACTGAAGCTGTTATTGAGCCTTATTTCATTTGACTTATGCGTTTGTTTTGTTGTGTAAGTCTGCTACAGTTTATTGTTATTATTATAATAAAGTAGCCTAAATATCGGGTATGTAAATTGTTTACGTTAATTTTGTTAAAGTATTGCAGAGCTTTTTTCAGTTTTTTTTTAATAACTGGTAGGTATAATTCCTGCCTTATGATTTTTCTATAACTAACTAAGTATAAAATTTTCATCTAGTCAAAAAACCTATACTTAGTAAGTTTTCTGCTCGTTAAATGATAAATTAATATTAGTACTTATTCTAATAAATTTTTAATTAATTTTCTTACCTAGTCTAATAAAATTCATTTAAGATCCATTTAAAAATTAACTTTTTACGTATTCTATTCTTTTTTTGATATAAAATCAACATTTAGGTACTTTTACAGCAAGAGTTTAAAATAAATGAAACTGGTAAGTATGTACAATTTTATTATCAATGTCCTTTATTATTTAGAGCCTCTTCTCACATCGCTGGTGGATTTAAGTGTAAGTAATAAACTTAATAATAATTCACTAACTAAGTAATATTTTGTGGTAAAATATTTCATGAAAGTTGTAAGTAATACTTACATAATAGCATAAGTAAGTAAGTACTTAACTTTCACAGTCGGTGCCCGAACGTCTACCGACTCTACATTTTTGCGATTACATTATGATGATGAAACTGTCACCACATTTCAGCATTGCCCACTTAAAAAAACGGATGCAATGCACCAAGAGAGTACCCAGTTCCCATTCCCAGACACTCGAACTTTTTTCATCAGCTCAAGCGCCGTCGTTTGTTTACCAACTTTCCTCGTGTCAGACCTCGTCTTTCGTCGCTAGCTGCCGTGGGCTATAAACAAGCTGTAAGTAGAGAAAAAGTCTCTGTTCTGTGATTTCAGGAAGTAGTTATCACGCAAAACGTATTCGTTCTTCTATTCTCTCGTACCTATTATCTCTTATTTTCTCGTTATATCGCGAGAATACCTAATTATCAAATTAGTGACAATGATTTTTGAACAAACATGAATTAAAAAAATATATAAAAATTTCAATCAATTGATTTTTTTGTTAGATAATTAGGTCTTTAGCTTATTTTACCGTAATATGACTTTCATCACAAATTATACTTAATTTGTTGGGAACTAAACACAGTCTGCTCCTTCCAATGTTTCTTTTCAGCCCCCCTACTCAAATGGCCAATTTCCTTCGCTAACTTAAATCTTAAAAATAAGCAACTAGACGATCAAGTCACATGAGCAAGTTATGTAAATCACAGACTTTGTTGTATTGTATGGAATTGACAAACCTACGAGGCTACGACACGTAATTTTAGAGCTTATGGCTTATTTTTACCCGACTGCAAAGAAAAGGTTATGTTTTTCGCGCGTATCTTGTATGTAATAGGTATGTAAGTATGTTTGTATGTAATATTCTTTATTACCTCATATCTTTCAAACGGCTGAATGGATTTCTGTTATTAAGATATCGTTAGATTTATCTCGTCAGCCCAAGTGTTCTTAAGAAGGTGGCGTTATAAAAAAAACAACATGGCGGCTGTACGGTGCTATTATAAGTGGTGGAAAAAAATATTTTTTTTAGAATAAGTACTACAATATGGGTGTCAAATTAAAGGGCTTATTATAAGGTTTTCAAAAAGGTATATCATTACCGTAATATATAATAACTAAAAAGATACCTATAAATAAAAAAAAAATAAAAAACCCGCCTGCATAAAAAGACAAGTCAACTGAAAAGATGGAAACAAGATTAATTCGTTTTTAAGTTAGTGAACGAATAGAAAATTGGCCATTTGAGAAGGGGGGCTGTAAAGTAAAAAACTGTGTGAGTACAGTTTTCTTTTGTCCAATCTTTTACTTGTGTTTATACCTAATTGTCAAAATAATAAAAAAATACCTTTATACCAATGTGATGAGAATAATTTACATAACGCTTTATGATCACATTATTTTGCTCAATCTTCTGCCTGAAATGTTAGTCAGTAGGTGTCAGGAAAAATCTAAATGCAATTTCTACTGCCGCCAAAGAGCTTTTTACGAATTAACCTCTTTTTACAAGGTTTTATCTATTTCACCTGTCCTGTGTTTGTCTGTGATCAAATCTTGTCCATCCGCAGCCTAGCTCTGCTAGACCCTTAACAGTAAGCTCTATATGGCACGAATGTGTTCGTTAAACACGCCGAAAAATTGGTAGAATAAAACTATGGTAAATATTTCATTTAGTGGGGATGATTTTTTTCATCCCAGTATTCGAAAAAGTGCGAACATGTCTCCAAGAGCCTTTGGACAGTAATGAGATTTTAATTTCGAACATTAACATCGTTCCTGTGCTCCATGACCAAAGAGATCGCACGAAAATATTGTATGAAAAAGTGAGATGTCGGATCGCAATTAAAACAGCCGGTCGCTTGTAACGTTTATTGGCTACTGGAAAATTCCACGCGGCGCAGCGCGCTCGCCTATAGTAAGAACTATACCTAGGTATACATACATATCATTCCTTCCACCTTTATTTATGAAACCTGGTAACAAATAAACAATCATTATAACATAGGTAAGTACACAATAATTTTAATTATTATTTCTAGGCCGCAGTCGGCCTGACCAAGGCGTCCGACTTATGGTAGGATCCGCCCCTTCACTATTTTCTGATGTGACTACATATTGTTCCGCCACAGCGTCCGGTTGCGGCTCTACATCCTCACAATCGTTGAACTCGTCCTCTTCCGGGGCCTGCCCAGCGCCATCGCCACCCTCCGTAATTTGTAACGGCTCGCTATCGCAAGTTGACTCAAGTGGTGCAAGTGACGGCTCTGGGAAGGAACCCGAAGTGGTCGAGTTATTGGGCTCATTATTGACAATTTCATTGTTACTACCCTTAGCGACATATTTCATTAACTGATCGATGTGACGAATACATTCTGTGTTATGATCTAAGATAAATATTTTATACATTCTGTTACCTATTATACTGAGTACTTTGCCATGAACCCAAACTTCTTTCCGTGCACTGTACCACCGAACCCAAACAAGATCTCCGACTCTAAATTTATTTTTTATTGATTTAGGCGAATATTCTAATGTATTAGTAGCTTCATTGTCTAAAGGAAGCATTAAGTCCAATCTAGTTCTCAGTTCTCGACCAAACATTAACTTTGCTGGGGTTTTTCCGGTCGAACAGTGCACTGTATTCCTATAATCGAACAAATAATCTAACAGTTTTTCATTTAATTTATTTTGACAGACATTTTCACTGAAAATACATTTTATCATTTTTTTACACACTTTTACACAATTTTCAGCTTGTCCATTGCTAATAGGGTGATAAATGGGTGATGTCATGTGTTTAATTCCATTATTAGAGCAAAATTCTTTAAATTCCCTCGAGCATATCTTTACATCATTATCGGAAACAATAACATTAGGAATACCGAACACTGAAAATACGCGCTTCAATTGTGATATTAAAGCTTGCGTTGTAGTTCCATTAGACATGTTTATACACTCGAGCCATTTACTATATGCGTCAACTATAATTAAGTAGTCCCTCTGCGCTATAGTCATGTAATCGATGTGAAGACGCTGCCACGGCGCCTGCGGCCGGGGCCAGGGCGCGGGCGGCGCGCGCGCGGGCGCACCCCTCACTCCGACACACGTCTCACACGCACTCACGCGCCGCTCGATGTCTGCATCTATGCCAGGCCACCACATCCTGCTACGCGCATTACTTTTCGTTTTAACAATACCTTGATGAGATTTGTGAAGCTCGTCTAGTACGCGTGACCTTAATGAGTAGGGAATAATCACCTTGTTACCCTTTAGTAAACAACCGTTTTCGAACTGTAAGTCGGCTTTACGTTGAAAATACGGCAAGACTGAATTACATTTAATTTTCCTTGGCCAACCCCTATTCATGTATTTTATAACGGTTTGTAAGGTTTTATCGAGTTCAGTAGCTTGTTGAATATCTTTGTAAAAAACGGCCGGCGATATAGAATTTAAAAACTTTAATGCCATATAAGAATCATATTCTTTTTCTGTTTCGTGCTCGTTGACTTTCAACGGAGCCCTAGAAAAATAATCTGCCACTATGTTATTATTACCAGAGGTATATTGAACGACATAATTATATGCTGATAATATTAGCGCATATCGCTGCAGTCTCAAAGCTGACGTTATAGAAATGCCCTTATTATTGTTGAAAATAGATACCAGTGGTCTGTGATCTGTTTTTAAAATAAACGGATCGTCACGACCGTATAGATACTGGTGGAATTTCTTTACTCTAAATATAATCGCCGTTGCCTCCTTTTGTATCTGGCTGTAATTTCGTTCGCTAGCGGTAAGTGACCGAGATGCATACGCGAGCGGTCGCTCCACGCCATCACAGTCTTGGTGGGCTAGGACGGCCCCGAGACCGGCGGGGCCGGCGTCCACCGCTAGCACCAGCCGCGCGCCCGGGTCGAAGTGCGCAAGCACGCGCTCGGATGATAGCTCGCGGCGAACGGCCTGCACTGCCGCTCGCTGCCTTTCACCCCACCTCCACTCGGCGCCAGCGCACAATAATTCATGTAATGGCCCCAATAACGATGATGCGTTCGGTATAAAAACCCTATAGTAGTTAACGACACCTAGGAACCTTTTTACTTCAGTAACATTAGTCGGCTCGGGAGCATCCATTATAGCCTGAACTTTATTCGGACAAGTTTGTAGGCCGTTTTTACTTATAACATAGCCTAGGTAGGTTACACTGTCCTGAAAGAAGGCGCATTTGTCCTTTTGTAGCCGTAAGCCGGCGTCCTTTAAACGACTTAAGACCTCCTTTAAACGGGCTAAATGTAAGGCTTTTGTAGGACCTGTAACACATATATCGTCCAACCAACAGCTTACTCCGTCAATATCCCCTAGCATCGTTTCCATAGCTTTTTGGAATATAGCGGGAGCGTTGGCGAGACCGTACACAAGTCTGGTGTACTTAAAAAGGCCCTTATGAGTATTTATTGTCGTAAGGTTTTGTGACTCCTCACTTAGTAAAAATTGGTTGTATGCATTTTTCAGGTCAATTTTAGTGTACTGTTCGCCACCTCCTATCCTTGCAAACACTTCCTCAATGCGAGGGAGTGGATATTTATCTATTACTAAATCTTTATTGAGGGTCACTGAAAAATCACCCGCTATCCTAACCTTACCCCCTTCTTTTACGACAGGAACTATAGGTGTCGCATATTGTGAATGGCTCAGTGGTACCAATATACCTAGAGATACTAAACGGTTTAACTCGTTTTCCACCTTGGCTTTAAGTGCAAAAGGCACAGGACGCGGCTTGAAAAACTTAGGAATGCTTTTGGGTTTTAATACGAGATTTACCTTAAATTTATTAAAAGTTCCCAGCTCATCACGCCATAAATCAGTGAATTGTTCCAATAAACTCAGGACATCATCATTCATTTTTATTAAATTTATTTTTTGGGTAAATGTAAATTTATACGCAGACATAAAATTTCTACCTAGTAACGGTGGACCACCGTTTCTTATCACAAAAAATTTTAGGTTTTTCGATTCGTTATTATAAGTAGTTTTACATTCTATATAGCCCAATGGTGAAATACTATGTCCATCATATAAACACATTTTCACTTTACATTTAATTAATTTATAATTAGAAAAATCTTTTTTATACAATTCTTCTGATATAACTGATGAGCCAGAGCCAGAATCTAGCTCCATTTCCAAGTTTTTATTGTCAATAGATACACTTATCATAAATGGTTTATAGTTCACATACCTCATTTGAAACATTTCACATTCTTCGCAGTCGGCATCGTCATTATCGCCCTCTTCCGCGTTAGAAATATTATTCACTCGCGAATAGGCACTGCACACTTTTTTTAAATGACCTTTTTTTCCACATTTTTTACATTTATAATTTCTATAGTAGCACTCGGATTGCTGGTGATTTCTCATTCCGCAAATGGCGCAACATGACGTCTGTGCGCCGCCGCCGGATCGAGATCCTCCCGCGGCCTGCCGGCCGCGTGCTCCACCAGGACCCCTGTTACCGCTGCCAAACTGGCCTCTTCCTTCCAGCTGAGCCCGAAATATTGGTTCCTCCTTTATAGTTACCGCTTTAGCCTCTCTGGCACACGCAGCTTGTTCAGCTAGCTCCAATGCGTGTGAGAAGGTTAAGGATGACGGATTTTGTTCGAACAATTTGTCTCTTTCGGGACCTGAGCCAAGGCCGAGGACGAAGCGATCCCTCAGATTGGTTTCCAACGCCGCGCCGAAATCGCAGTAACTAGCGAGGCCTCTGAGTCGCGCTGCCCAATCAACCAACTTTTCGCCTGGGCTTCTCGTGGCTTCATAAAATTTTGCCTTGTCTCCGAATGAACATTTCTTGGGCTTGAAATGCGTATCAAAAAGCGCAATTAGTTCTTCGAAAGATAATAAATCCACATTTCTCGGGTAGGCGAGGTTGCGCAAAAGCACATACGATTCGTCCGACAGATGAGTTATTAGGATGGCACTTTGGTTTTCTTTAATAGCGTTTATTATTATAAACTGTGTTAAACGGCTTTTAAATATCGCCCACTCACTATCTTTATAGTTAAAAACCGACAAATTTCCAAGAAAAGGCATCTTGGCGTACCACGCGCGGGTAGACGATTCGTCGCCAGTGAGATGTCGGATCGCAATTAAAACAGCCGGTCGCTTGTAACGTTTATTGGCTACTGGAAAATTCCACGCGGCGCAGCGCGCTCGCCTATAGTAAGAACTATACCTAGGTATACATACATATCAAAAAGTCACTGGCCGATTTTAATATTAATACATTATACTATATTACCTACGATTAAATATATACAAGGTGATTGGTAACTCTGAAATCGCAACAAAAAAATAACAGCTGTTTCATATATTTTGATATTTTCATTCTTATTTTTTGTATGAAACAGCTGATATGTTTTCCGCGATTTTAAAGTAGGTCCCATAGTAAAAGTTTGATGGTCCCTATCTACCATATTCGGCTTTATAAGGCTATTACCAAACATTCTGTAGATCAATAAATTAATACAATTTCTTGATTTGCGCCATTTCCTACGTTTATTCTTCGTTTGCCCAAATAGTTTTTTTACATTACAATTAATATCAACTTATATTCTTATTAATTACAACTTAAATAGTGTGTCGGTATCTACATTTTAAAGAACAGTATTTATTTTAACTTAATCTCTAAATAAAATTACAAAAATGCAAATAAAATAAATAAAAAATAAAATAATCTTTATTTTAATATCTCGGACACGGTGCGACGGAGCCAAAAAATTTAGTTTTTTCGACCCCCCTTAAAACTACGGAGGTAATAGATGAGAGGTATAAATAAAATGTCAAAAAGCGGTCAAGTGCGAGTTTTTAATATTTTTCTATACTTACAAAAGTACAAAAACTTTATTATGTGTAGTGTCTGTGTAATAGATATATAGTTCGGGGTGAAAGGCAAGACACCATAATTAATTATTGTAGCTATTTTAAATCAATATTATTTTAAGTACTTATTTATTTATTTTTCTGTAGGATAAAGCACTATGGATCACTCTGAAGAAAGTGCAATTATTACCACTTTACCCCTCCAATGTACAATATACTATTAATTTCCTCACATTTCTTGAGAAAAGCAATAATAATGCCCTGTATTGTACTTATAATACGAAAAGCCAATTACATTGCCTGAACGATGAATGAATAAAGCCCTCGCATGCGACTCGACACATATCACTTTAGTTTGTCGTACTTGCCTGTACTATTGCGCGGTGCGAGCGAACTAGGCAAGCCTGGTAGATCGTGCCTCCGCGGAGGAGATTCCTCGCCCCGATGGCGTCGCGGCACCCCCGCGCTCGCCTGGCGCACTCACACATAGCCGCGAGAAATTTTACAGCACCCATGCGCAAGTGTCGCTTCTTTTCACGTTAGTGTATATGTTACCGGCAATGTGTATTCTCCGGCATTGTATACAATGCCTAGGCATTGTATACAATGCCTGAAACGATCAGGCAATGTATGAAATGATATTCATTTTATACATTGCCTAGGCATTGTATACAATGCCTTCTGGTCCACCGGCAATGTGTAAAATAAGTTTATTTCTGTTGTCTGTTATAAAAAAATAACCTCGAAATTTAACCTAAAATTCTAACCTAACCCGGGACCTACAGGAGTAAAGCAGGTTCGGTTCCAAACTCAATAAGCCGCCCTCGAGCCCCACTCGAGCCCCCCTCGAGCCCCCCTCGAGACCCCCCGAGCCCCTCTCGAGCCCCCCCGAGCCCACCTCGAGCCCCCCCGAGCCCCCCTCGAGTCCCCACCCAAGCCCCCCTCGAGCCCCCCCTCGAGCCCCACCGAGCCCCCCCGAGCCCCCCTCGAGTCCCCACCCAAGCCCCCCTCGAGCCCCCCCTCGAGCCCCACCGAGCCCCCTCGAGTCCCCCCGAGCCCCCCTCGAGCCCTCCCCTCGATCAAAATCTTTTTATTTTACACATTGCCTGCGGACCAGCAGGCATTGCATACAATGCCTAGGCATTGTATACAATGCCTAGGTAATGTATGAAATAGACAATAATATTCATTCTATTTCATACATTGCCTAAAAGGGCCAGGCATTGTATACAATGCCTGCGTTTCATACATTGCCGGTGACATATATTTTCTTTGGTATTACCCTTTTGGAGTAAACCATAAAAATAGAATGTCAAAGAACAACAATGTCGATAAACAGGTGATCCGAAATTTTCCGTAATACATTTTATATGAGATACGTAAAATATGACTTAGATTCATAAAATATGACTATAAATGGCAAAGGATATTAATAAACTATGTTCCATACTGTTTTCTTTGACGATAAACGAATAAATGTAGCGAACTTTGGTTTTAGAGATATGTGTGGCAATATCTTATTTACTGTGAAAAGTGTGATGACTTGGATTGTTTCTTTTTGTCACATCACATTATTACTTAGAGGACAAAACACCATGGCTCCACGATACCTTTATTTTAAATTATAATTAAGATTAACAAAAAACAAACTGTGATTGCTCATTTGCTAGGCGGGACGCTAGGGACTCTTACTGTAAAAAATGTTCACACATGTCACTTCATCTTTTGTCTCTTTTTTACATAGACCGTGTCCGTATGATGATAACTTCTCTTCTATGAGTAAACAGTGTTTTGTTATATTTGCAGAGCAATTTAAACTACAAATAACTGCGAAAACTTGGTTCTATAAGCAGCGACAGCATTATTTTAACACCAGAAAGTATAAAAACAGATGCAACAATGTTATACAAAATGTAGGTATTACTTACCTACTAAATTCCGGGAAAAAATATTTTCACCTTTCCAGCACGAAAAGGGCACATTTGGCGTGTAAAAACTCGCAGCAAAATCGATTTTTGCTGCGAGCGTGAGGCAAAGTGCTTTTTTAATTTCTAACACCAACTGTTAAAATAATAAAGAAAAAGAAATGAAGTGACAAAGATAAGACTTGTAAAATTGATATGTGAGAAAAGGATAGATAGAGTGCTTTATGGTGTCATACATGGATTAAAAAGTAAATAAAATAAAATGCACGGATATACCAAGGAGTTTTAAATAAGGATTGAAAAGGTAGGTTCCCAAGTAGCAAAACAGCTTTATAATATAAGAATTATAAGGGTAGAATTCTTATACAGGTTTTATTAACGCACTACTTTTACCATTCTCCTTATAAATGCAAGCTATAAGTGTTTTTTGCTAATATGATATATTACTCTTGTTAGGCAACTGTATTATCGCTTATAAATCGGATTTATATAGTTATTAAAAAACCACTAGCCATATAGAAGCAAAGTGTAGTACTTTTTGCCATATAATAAATTAGCCATATAGTCGCATTTGCCACGTACTTTTTTAAATTTTTATAAAGTTTTTATATGGCTAATACCCTTATAGTTATACATCTTACAGCTACTATAAAGCAATTGCTAAATGGAATTTCATATAACTGCTACAAGAACTAAAGTTTACATCATACTTTATTATAACCTCTACAAGGGTATTATTCTTATAAATATACTTGATTTGGGCGTTACAAGTACTTATTTAGTAAGGACCTTCAACAGACGTGTGCTTTTATAAAATCTTTCTCCTTTCTTATTCATAGAAAGTAGGTATAAGTTAAAACGTAATACTACTACTACTATAAATAAAAGTGTTTTTTTTTATTCAAATTATTGAATACTAAATCTTTCAATATGGTGGAGCGCTTAGAATATCCTAATGCTTTTATAAGGGCGTTCGCCGTATATGTGTTTTATAAACGCAGTAAACTTGCTAATCATTCTTATAGTGGATTTGAATTAGAATCATAAAAAATAAACCTTGTTTTTTAATCATAAAAATAAAGAATTTAAAGAGCGCATTTAAAAAATTATATAAAACTTGCATAAATTTGCAATGAAAATAATTTGCCACATAGATTTTAACGTATTAAACTTGATAAGCCTTTTAAACTGGTACATCTATATTTTACTCTGTGGCAATCCTTCATTACAGTCACTTCACAAGTTTCGTTGTAACTTTTTTCTTGAACATTGATTTATAATTGCATGGATTTAAATCAAGTCGTCAGAACCCTTATACTTATTAAACACATACTGCTATAAGTGGAATATCTCTTATAGCAGCATTTAATTAACGATTGTAAGGATGATTAACAGTATAAAAGCAAATTTCTTGCTTTTTCAAGACAAATTAGCAAAACCGTTACTTGTATAAGGTAATTATGAGAAAGATTAGTTAGTTATATGGTAATTATAAAACTTTTACAAGAGTTTTAGGCCTTATAATTTGTGCCCAAATACAGTCTTAGTATCGATAATATAGCTTTTATAAGGATAATATTTTTGGCATTCGCAACCTTTATAAAACATTTTTTTGCTACTTGGGTTGATACTTCGAGCAACAAAAGGCTTCGTTCTGTAGAAGCCCGTCTTACTCTAAGGGTTGATAATTCGAAATAAAGAGTATGGACGAAATGAGGTCGCAGTCGCATGCATGAAATATAAAATAAGAAAAATTTATAAAATTTACTAATAAATTAGTGTTTGAAGATTATACATAAATAAATAAGATGAGATATTAATGAATAAGAGAAAAACACTACGTAATAATGTAAAACAAAACGACGGGAATCTACTTTATGAATAAAAAATTTCAGCATAGGTTTGATCGAACTATATTTTTGTGATAAATTAAAAAAATGAGTGCGTCCAACGATGAAGATAGTTGTCTAACTCCAAAAGAGTTGAGTGATCAAGTTTCTAAGCTGAATTTAGCTTTTTACCAGGAAACTCACTTAGAAATTTTCTCGCTGGTAGACGTGAAAAGTTGTATGTTTTCCAAAATTTTGTTCTGCCTCGTGACTTTAAATCACTCACAGCACAAATTGATTTTGGTCACTAATTGTATAACAAATAACTATTGAAAGCCTACAAAAATTTCGTCGTTTGGAAAACTCCAAAAGGCACGAAATCTTTTTCGGGAATTGTATTTTTGGCCTATTCTCAAGAAATATATTCATTAGTTGTATCTAGAAGCGCCTCTTATTTCTTTTTATCAGAGACGGGGATGAATATTAGAGTGTAGGTATTATTCGGCCGCAAAATTATTTTCACCTCGGGCGACGTAAAAATATTGATCCCTTTTAATACAATCTACAATTTTTTCTCGTCAATATCATGATGTGGGATGTCGTTAGATAGGTAGGTCTTAAAACACATTGTAGATTTGTAAAGACCTAATCTCCGTTTGCAAAATATTAAGCTTTAGAGAGACAAATTTTGCAGTCAAGTGTCCAAGTTAAAATCTCAACCAAGTCTAAGTCAAATACCTAGTTATATGAATAATATTACCAAATCTTATTCGCGAAACATCGAAATGGGATGACATTGAGTGAAATCACACTTAACACACGAGGTCATTTATGTAGGTAGGTAATATGAAAAAAAAAATGAAAATATTTGTAAGAAAATTTTCGAACAAATTCTTACTTCGAAACTTCCTCTAAAGATGTGTAGGACGAACTTAAAGCTCCCACTCACACGTTCCGAAAATAGAAATGTTGGAAAGAGACAGCCACTGAGAGGGCGGACGCAGGCACAAAGATCGTCCCACACGAAACGCGAAGAAATATTTATGCAAAAAATAAAATAAAAAATACTGTTCTGATAATAGATATTTTAATTAATCATTTGATACTAGTTTACTCTTCTGTGACTAAACGGGGAAAGACACTTTGTAATTTAATCATTCGTCAAATGAATTAAATTAATAACTGTAAGTTAATAAATCACAATTTCGTTTCTAATAGATTTATTGGATTTAATAAGAAGGCGTTTATTTTTATTTACATTTGTTTGTAGCTATAAGGTAGGCAATAATGTAGCTGTTTCTTTGTAGACAAGAGATGTCATCTTTTGTCTGAACCTAAACTAAGTTTTCTTACAGCAGTGTCTAAAAAATACTTAGGTAAATAAATAACTAAAGAAGACAAACATTATTACTATACAGGCACTGCTCAAAAGAAAAAAAATAAGTTCCGCTCTATCTAATGCTTTTCCATACAAAAGAGCTAAATTCATAGGTATTTTTTATGATAAATTCAATCTGATTTTATTTATGTTCGAAAGCTGTAGGTAATAGCGTAATAGTCAACTTGTGGACTTTACTGTCGAATTTACTCTCCTATTCGCCGTGTGTCAGATTAATTGAATATTCTACTGACACTGTGAATAGGAGAAATTATACCTACAGTAAATTCGACAGCAAAATTCTCTGGTTGAAGTTGATTATTACCTACAGCTTTCCAACAATATCAAATTCAAATAAAATATGATTGAATTTATATTTATTTTTTTAGAAATTAGCTCGTTTGAATAGAAAACCAGGGGCAACGGCCCCCTATTTTGTTTTGAGTAGGTAGTATATTTCTGAAATAGTGCTTTATTATAAAAATGAAATAAGTAATTAGGTTCTTACCTAAGTACCTACCTACTTATACTTTTGGGTGGCCAAGCACTTTCGGTGCTTGAAGATGCTTCCTTTTTGGAAGCATTAATTAAGGGTGACTTGCACCATAAATTAAATATTGTTAAGTGCCACTTAACACAATTTCGTATACGAAATAAGTGGTACTAAAAGAATATTTAATTTATAGTGCAAATCGAGATAATTTTATAACTTTTGTTAGAAAATTAAATTCAGAATAAAATACGAACTGAAACTAACTTTTATACAGTGCATTTCCGAATGAAAAATGCGCGGCTTTATTTACGCTGCGCGCGCAGCCGATGACAGGTCTAACGACGCCATCTTCCTTTCCTGCGTTTGTCTGTCACCACGCCCGCCACTCCGGCGGATGCAACGGCAACACACCATTCTGCCTCAACACTCATGGATAGTTCTGCTTTCGTTTTTATTTAGTCTAGCTCTGTATTTATGAGAAAGTCTGTTTTAGACTGTTTCTAATAATGAACTGATACAAATATCATGCAAAAAGTTGGTAAAGCAAGAAGAGAAAATGTAGGAAATTAAATGTAGAGATGTTTTCTGTGTGTTAGTACCTATATATACACCGTCATTTTGTAGTCATTTTAATTAACTTAAGGGAGTGCTCTACTAATGAAAATAATCATTTTTGCCAAAGAAACATGGGTCGAAAAACGACAAAAATTTTGGACTTTCCCATACAAATACAATGTCTTAGCTGTCTAGTTAGTATGGGAGGATCAAAATTTTTTGTCGTTTTTTGACCCATGTTTCTTGGGCAAAAATGTTTAGTTTCATTGGTACAACACACCCTTAAGTTAATTAAAACGACTACAAAATGACGGTGTATTTAAAGAAAACCACGACTGATGCCTTGCCAAAAATGTACTAAAAAGTAAAAACCAGTGTCATTGCAGTCGAGGGACCTCTTACATGAAAAAGTGTCCCATAGAACAATCCCCCGACTGCAATGACTTTTAGTACATTTTGGCAGGGCAGTCGTGATTTTTCATTAGGTACTTCTGTTAAAGAATATGAAAAGACTCTATTAAAACTCCAGCTAGCTATTGAATGCACTTTCATGTGTCACCTTAAAGGTATTCTAAGATATACCATTACTTAATTAAGTTTTTTTAGTTGAAAAGAAAATGCCGAGCTTATATAAAAAAGAAGTAGGTAGGTACCTACCTACCTATACCTACCTACTAATAGCAGATAAGCTTTTAACAGAAGAAATTCATTCAAAATCTTTGCTTTATTTTGTTCATCTTTCGATGACCTTTTGTCGATGTATTTTGGTACGATAGTTGAACCAGATACTGGTTCAACTATCGTAACAAAATACTTTTAGAAATGTTATTTTAACCCGCTAGTTACAGCCTACAGTTTTTGTCCTTCATTCTCAGTAGATCCATTGGCCAGATCCACAATGGATCTAGTGAGATTTTTTTTTCTCATAAGATCTATAATGGATCTAATGAGAACTTAAATCTCATAGAACTTATATTCAAAGTATGGGCACAGAATTGATAATGGTATGGGGATTGAGGAGCTATGGGTACTTACTTGATGTTACACAGGTACCGCCCACATGCGACTTATGGGGGGGAAAAACTCTTTGTTCTGTGGGCGTCGCACATATTATCTTCTCGGTCACATGCTATCCGCTAATTTTCAATCCTTTTTTGAAAGCTGCAATTGATCATTCTTTTCTTTAAAAATAATTACGTTACCAAAGTACCAGGGTAGCATAGATTTAGAGGAGGTAAACTTTATCGCTACTATACGGTGTGACTATGGGTCGGTCGTGAGAAAAAACTGCACTAGATCTACCTATCATGCATCTGGCCAATGGATCAACTAAGAAAAAAACCTTTCACTAGATCGATTATGGATCTGTACAATGGATCTTCTGAGATTTAAGTTCTCATTAGATCCATTATAGATCTTATGAGAAAAAAAAATCTCACTAGATCCATTGTGGATCTGGCCAATGGATCTACTGAGAATGAAGGGTTTTTGTCCGCCCGCCTCCTGATGGCTCAAACTGTAGCTGAATTCAATCCCGAATCGTTTCTTGAATAGCGAGCTCAAAAAAAGTTGTCAGGAAATTCTCGATCCAAGTCAGCAAAAAAATTTTGAAAGTTTGTAATTTTTTGGAAAATCTCAAAAAGTTACCGGCCCATTTTGGAAATTCAAATTGCACTTTGAAGCCCTCCGGCACACGCAAATTTTGACATTGGCCCATCCACGTATCTCTCATATTATCTGCGAAACTACAGGCAAATGTTACAATTTCATAAATCGGGGCACATTTACTCGATCACGAAAACAAACATTTTCAATTTTAAAAAATGTAAGTTATTAATTCAAGTTTCCATTATACTAGTGAATGTTGGTGCTCCTACGTTTACCGACTTTCACTGTAAACAAACTTCTGTTTACAGAAGCCATAAACCACTGCATCTGCTGGGGAAATATTTAACGCTTCTCGGCCGCTTCAAAGGAGCTCTATGTGGAAAAACAAAGCTGAATAATTAGTTGAAAAATACATAAGAGCGTTTGAAAACTGTGGGAGCTTTTCGTATGTTGTGTTACCGTAGAATATAAGGGTACTTCTACACGTTGCAAGTAGCCCGCGCAAGTTGAGCACTTGCGCAGGTTACATGCTCCGTGGAAACACGTAAAGCGGGTCCAGCTCCATAGCATTATACACCCGCGCAAGTAACCCGCGCCTCAACACGTGCGCAAACTACATGCACCCTGTAGTAGCACCCTAAGGCGTGAAATACACAGAAGCGGCGCGGCTTGGATACGGCGGCGATACGGTGCAGATGTGAGACTTTCGGATGCTTTCGGCAAAGGAAATACACGTATCGCCGCCGTATCTGTGCCTTATCTCTGCCGCATCTCTCCTGTGTATTTCACGCATCCAATTATATATTGTACCTAAATCTATTACTTTGCTACGCTTAGGTAACGACTAAACGGGACCTCTGCGAGTTTAATTACGTGAATACCTAAGTATACCTAGGTACTAAGTACTAGGTACTTGGTCATTTATTACCAAAGAAAATAGTATTAATAAAGCAAAGATCCTGATGAGTCTGTGAATATGGTGAATAACTACTTTGCTGGAATAGGGGCAAGGCTGGCTAATGAAATTCTAGCTAACCAGGGTATCGGAGTCACTACAACATCTAAAGGTAGTGAGGGAGCAGATTTCCAGAAAGATTCTATGGTGTTGATGGATGTGGACAGCTCGGAGATTGAAAACATCATTTTAAATCTGAAAACTGATTCAGCACCGGGCTTTGATAAGATACCAACGCTAGTTATTAAAAGTGCTAAAAACGTTTTGGTCCCTCCTCTCACTCACCTAATAAACTTGTGCTTGGCAACGGGTGTCTTTCCTGATATTCTGAAGAAAGCTCTAGTACATCCTATTTACAAAGCTGGGGACAGGGACAGTGTCGGAAACTACAGACCAATATCAGTCTTAACTGTAATATCCAAAATATTAGAGAAAGCATTAAATAACAGACTTATAAAATACCTCGAGCATAAACACATAATCGCCGATAATCAGTTCGGGTTTGTGAGGGGCAGGTCCACCGATGATGCTACTTTGCTTCTCACAGACACGATTGCTCAACATCTTGATAGTGGATTAAAGGTCATTGGAGTGTTCCTAGATTTGTCAAAGGCTTTCGACACTGTCCCGATCCATCTTCTGCTATGTCGCTTGGAGTCAATTGGGATACGCGGGCCTGCACTGGAAATCTTTAGTAGCTACCTTACTAATCGCACTCAATGCGTAAAAATTGGAGCGTATAGTAGTAAAGACATGAACTTGCATTTTGGCGTACCACAAGGTAGCGTGCTAGGACCAACCTTGTTTTTAGCGTACATCAACAGCCTGTGCAAAAAAACTTTACCCTACTGCAAAATGGTCACCTATGCTGATGACACAGCTTTGATAGTTCATGGCAAAGACTGGAATGAAGCTCAAAGTCGCACTGAAACAGTTCTTAGAGAAGTAATGCAATGGTTAAACTAGACATGGGCGCCGCGTTGAAAAATTGCGGCGGCGGCGAACTGGCAATTTTAGGTCGGCGGCGGCGCGGCGCCGGCGGCGTGGATTTTTTTTAAAGCTTACTCAACAGTATAGTTATAATGACTTCAATAGGCGCTACATCATACAATTTAACACTTTACGTTTATTAGAACTTTGAAAGATGCAGTAAAGCTCAAGACTTCGGACCAGAACCAAGATTACACTATTTAAATACCTCGGATGTTAGTTTGTAAGGCTTTCAAGCGACCAAACTGTAACAAGGCAGCAGGGCATGGCGAAATCACAAAAAAAACTTTCGAAAACGAGCGGAATACTAATGCTTAAAGCCCTTCAGACAATTCCATCATTTGGGAATAAATCATGAGGGTAGAAGGCCTAAGGCAACAGGTCAGGCGACTCTGTTGGTCATAAAGGGCAATAAATGGGCTCATAAAGGGCACTCATTAAGAACTATAGATCGCATTCCGTTCTACCGAAGCCATATTTACAATTTGATTACAAGGGTTATTATTACAAATCGTCTCACTTGCGGCTGTGACGACTTCCAAGTTTCAACTTCCAGCAGCTTCAACTTCCAACAGCTCCAAGTTACAGCCAACTTTTCTAAAAAAAGCCGAGTTTCGAAAAGCTTTGGCTATTGCATTGCATATTAGACCATACCCATATAAGTTGCGGTAGGTTGTTGTTAGAGATTAATCGGAAAGATTAGTAAATCCCTCGCTTGCTCCCGAAAGCCAGCAGGCAATGCGTTTGGAAAGCACTACTGAGATATTTGAGCACAACAGTTTGCCGATGAAGGGTTTTTGTAGCTGAGACCTTGGAAGACCTGTACCTGCCTGCACAGGTTTCCGCTGACTTAGGGTCTTCCACGTATCCCTGGACACACTTTGCCTTCCCGGACGGAAGGACGGACTGACGGACTTGGCGGGCTTATCTGCTGTGGGTGTATAATTACGGTAGTGTACGCAATGGTCCCTGTCGTGGCGTCCAGCCTCCTTCAACTGACTTATGAGTCTAATGACTGACAGACCTATGACAGGGATCATATGCTGGAGCAACGGATGGATGACGATCGACAAACGGAACTGAGGGCCTAGCCAAAGTAACATTCGCTATTCTTCGTTATCGCTTCGCTTTCGAAAGATGTATGGGATTGACATAAGGTTTCGTTAACAATCGAAGTTTAAAACGTCAAATCCATACATGTTTCGAAGCGAAGCGATAGCGAAAATTTGATGTTACTTTGGCTAGGGGGGCTGGTCCTGAAGACTTGCTGAAGACGACACGGACCGATCCGCAGACCGACGACTGTGTCGACAAAATAGTCTCCATGACTCCACCAGTTGGCAATGATGGTATGGCTTACACTATGGTGAGTCCCACTGACTCCCAGCCATCTCCTGTGGTCGGGACATGCTTAACACATTTTCCAGTCGTAAAAAAGGTTTAGGACCTAGGCTACCTACTTACAGAAGACTGGCGAGAATCTGCCACTTTGATCAGCGTTCACAGACTATGAAAGCCTTTGCTTCGATCGAGGCCTTGGCTGTACTGCAGCTTCTCCAATGGTGCCCAGGCCCGCCGCAAGCGGGCGTGCAAGGCGTGCACCGCACGCGGGCGGCACGTCTAGGGGGGCGGCAAATCGACCGATCCAAGCGACAAAGCTCGGGTCGAAGAAGGGTTATGATATGAGCGACACTTGCAAGATTTGAATTTTGCGCCCCAAAACAAATTTCTAGGATAATGAGCGCCCCTGGTAAGATTTGAATTTTGCGTCCCAAGACTTATAAACAATTTTCTAGCTATGGGTCAGCAAATTGAGGGTTGCGCCCCTGGCAGACTCAGCCCCTAACCTAGGTACGACGCCAGATCCAATATTTAGGAAGCAGGAAGCTAAGCGGCTCTGCCGAGAATGACCCATAGCTATAAGTTTATTAGAAATAAATAATTTATTTTCTTGTCTATACCGTTTCGCATCGTGTTCTGGCAGCGGGGATAAATAGGGATCTAGACTGCATTTTAAGAGTTTTTTAAACCAAACCCCGTCCGGATTTCATTCGAGACCTAGGGCCCTATTTTTGAATCCTTCGGCTGGCAAATTTATTTTAAAGATTATCCCTTAAAATATAAAATATTATTTTAAATTAATTAATTAATATAATAAATAAAAAAAAAATATTTGGTGTCGAGCGCTCTTTTTTTCTACTAATTTTCGTTCGACATTTGACTCAAATGAATGAGATTGAGTCAAATGTCGAACGAAAAGTAGCCGAAGTATTCAAAAATAGGACCCCTGATTTTTCATCGCGCTTGGACAAAATCAATGCACCATCCATTGATTGTAATGATTTTGTCCAAACATAATTGCCGCATGTCCTGGAGCGCGCGGCGCGCTACGCACGCCGTGACTAGACTTCTACATAAGAAGTACCTAGGTACAAAAATAACGGCATCTTTCAGGAAACTACCAACTTGTGTAGAATTTTGCAAAAACTAAGCGCGGAGAATAGTCAAATCGCCACACGTCCCGGAGCGCACGCCGCGGCTAGACTTCTACATAAGGAGTGGGTACAAACAAAGATAAAGGCATCTTTCAAGAAATCACCCACTTGTGTAGAATTTAACAAAAAACTAAGCGCGGAGACGAGTTAAAATTAAGTTTAGCTCTCGAAAGAAATAATTTCTTTCTGACAAGCAGGTAGTCGTAGCGTAGTAGGGGGCGGCATAATCGGTCTTGCACGCGGGCGCTCAAACAGCTAGCGGCGGGCCTGATGGTGCCAATACCAAAAACGAAGTGCTGTGTTGAGGAATACTTATATTTAAAAAAACCATGTCGGTTTAAATTCAAAACCAGCGTTCAAATCCCATACTATCGCAGGAAAGAGTGAGAAAAGGAGAGGTTATTTCTCCTAACTGGAAAGGAACAAACATACAGTGAAGAACTATATGCAACAGCGTTGCTTAACCAGTTAGCAACAAAATTCGTGTGCGCGCGTATCGCCCCTGCACGAACTTAACCGATGTTGTGACGGCGCAGCGTGTGAGCTATTTTAATCTTAGGAGTGTTGCCCATGGTACCTAACACGTCACCTTCTTCGGTTTGCCGATGATTAAGTTCTTGTGGCTGAGATCTTGGAAGACCGGAATACAACGCTTAAAATATGTCAGTTGTGCTTTCCAAGAAACTTCTCTTTACCAGATAATATTGGGAACACAACACTCGAAGTTAATGATTGATCATTATTACGTTATGTCGTTGAATAGGACTGACATAAGTAGTCCAGTTCAAGAAAAAAAGATCTTTGTGGAATACCTACAGCTTGTATTGGCAGCATATGGTATGCTACAAAAATAACGAGTCGCCAAAAACTGACATAAATAGTAAAACTTTCGCCGACAAATCTGTTTTGGCCACAAAATCCACGCCGCGCGGTAAAGGCGGCGGCGGCGGCGGCGCGCTTGTGGTTCAAGGCGGCGCCACGCCGGCGCGGCGCCCATGTCTAGGTTAAACTATAGCTTACTAACCTTGACAATAGCTAAAACCAAGTGCATTACTTTTTCACTTCGTTCTGACACACAACCACCAGACTGTTTTCGTATACGAGCTCACTCATGCAGTCAAGATGGAGGGTGTGGATGTCCTGATATTGATAGAGTCCCTAATATAAAATATCTGGGTATAACTATTGATAGGTTTATGAATTGGTCGGAACACATAAAAAATTTAACGAAGCGTATGAGGAAACTAATACCTGTTTTCCGAAAATTAAGGAACTCGGCTGACTCAGAAACACTGTTATGCGTCTACTATGCTCTTGCTCAGAGTCTAATCCAATATTGCATAACTACATGGGGTGGTGTTGGAATCTCTACTTTACTCCCTTTAGAACGTGCACAAAGGGCTATACTTAAAGTCATGTTTGGTAAGCCGAGAAGATACAGCACAGATCTACTTTACAGTGAATGTCCAGTCCTAACAGTAAGAAAGCTCTTTATTATGAATGTAATCTTAAGAAAACATAAAGATATAAACCTTGCTTGTTTGCCAAAGCGCAAGAATAAGGGAGTTTGTCCAATACAGTCACACAGAACAGCAGTTGCCAAACGACAATTCTATGCTTGTAGTTCCCATATTTACAATCTGGCAAATAGGGCTAATAACATGGTATTATTGTCACCTTATAAATGTAAGCAGATAGTACGTCAATGGTTACTTAACCTAAACTATAAAGAAACAGAAGAAATTCTACTTAAATAACACACATACAATAACACAAATACACACACACGCACACAGACACAAACACACACACACACACACACATACACACACACACACACACACATTTTGTGGTTTTTAATAGTGATTTTTTGTAAAACTGGTAACAGATGACGATTTGTTGTATTATATTTTAATTTTGTTATTTTCATGGGTTTTTTCTCTCTGTAAAATGTAGTAGATAGTCCTTGACCCAGGGCGGGTGGGAGACGCTGACAGTAAGGACCGACCGAGATCTCGGTCTCGGTCTCGGTCTCGGCCAGTCTCGGCCAAAAATTATGTCTCGGTCTCGGTCTCGGCCAAAATGGCCGAGAATCTCGGCCTTTTGGTACCTACTTACGTAGGCCTGAGATTACACTCATGGGCTTTCCTCTTGCACTTTCCACTTCGCTGAGGCATGCGTCATTGGAATTAACGCATGTTATGCATGCCACAGGGCATACGCTGACGCATTCCTCACAGTAATTAATCAAATTAAATCAAAATTGTTGACTTCTGTCATTTGGTAATCTGCTGTCGACTTGTAATAGGCATATATAATGCCTATTACAAGTCGACAGCAGATTACCAATTCAGTTTTACAAATGAATGTGAATGTTATTTTAAAGTCCATTCGGTTAGATAGTGTCGGTACACCCGCAAGCACTTGTGTCCCGTGTGTTTATTGTAATAAAATACGCATACAAATAATACACACAAGCGAGGTGCAAAGATAATTTGTAATGACAAAAATTGAGTAGGTATACATAAATAAAATTAGATCACTATTCTTCATCACTCGAAGCTTCGGAGTCATTATCACCTGTATTTATGATAATAGATACAACTATCACGTTCTGAATCGAAATACCAAAAATATCGATATTTCAAGGCAATTTCGATGGACATTGGTAATATAATTTGTTTAACAAAACACCCGTCTTTTTTTGTTGGTTCACTTAAAGTTTCATCTTGAGTCATTTCACTGACCTCCCAAGGACGAAAAAACATTTTCAGTTTATATACGTAGCAGAGTCAACAAATACAACCTTTCACTACAGCGCCGCCGCCAGCGCTTCGATGTAAACTGCCAAAATCCAAATTCACTTGTGGGTGTACGCCGCACGCGGTATCCTTTGTTTATGCAGCGGCATCCTTTGACAAGAAGCGGCACGTGCAAAGGTGGCGCGATAAAAGGGCGACACTATCTAAACGAATGGACTGTAATTGTCTTTTATAGTGGTCGGCGTACAAGCTCAAAATCAATGGAAAACCGTAAATCGATGTACAGCATAGCCGTTTGAGACAAATATACTTGAATTCAAAACAATATTTTGGGCCAGCATTTCTTAAAATTTCTTCCCTTAGGAGTGGAGTAATGGTGTTATACTTCTTTTTGTATGGGAAAATTGTTTTTGTTCTACAAGCTATCATGTGTGGTATCCAATTAAAGGGCTTTCTGAGCCACATCGTTGCATTTCAGCCACTTGTTTTAAATTATACAAAATATTATTTTTTTTATTTTTCGAATTTGGCCTCCTACAGATACGATATGGTTTAAATATTTTTCATAAAATATATCTCAAATTATATGTAATATTCTCATATCTAACCTAAAAAAAGCGATTTTGTAGATATTGACACTTAGTATTTTTATTTTTTGGTTTTAATGATTACAAAGCTTTTACAAAGTGATTATGTATGATAAAAAAAACATATTTGTTATGTAACCTATCGTGTGTGATATCGAATGAAAGTGCTTTCTGAGCAGTTTCTAAAAATATATTTCAGCATGTTCAGATTTACATTTCAGCACTTGTTTTAAACTAAACCAAAAAATCTTTTAAAAAAAATACTATGCATAAGTTTGGGCAAAAAGTAGAAAAAATAAATAATAAATGTAAATATTTTCAAAATAGATTTCTTATATATCTTTTTAATCCTACTATCCTACTAATATTATAAATGTGAAAGTTTGTGGGTTTGGATGTTTAGATGTTTGGATAGTTGTTCCTCAATCACGCAAAAACTGCTGAAAGGATTTGCTTCAAATTTGGCACACAGATAGTAGATAACCTAGATTAAAACATAGGTAACTTTTTATCCCGATATTCCTACGGGAACGGGAACCACGCGGGTGAAATCGCGGGCGGCCGCTAGTTCAAGATATATTTTACAAAAAAATAACTTAACCACATCGGATCTGAAGGAGCCCAAACATTGTATGTTTTGAAATATAAGAACCGGCTAAGCAAGCTCTTCCTTTCAACATCATATACGATAGGATTTAGAAAAAAAAGTCCCCATACAAAAAAGATGACACCATAATAAATAACTCATTTTCTAAGGAAAGATTTTTTAAGAACTGCGAGTCCAAAATATTGTTTTGAGCTCAAGTAAAAGTGCCGTACCAAACGGCTTTGCTGTACATGGATTTGCGGATTTTTTTGCGTACACCTAGCACTATTATGATTAAATAAAGAATTTTAATGAAATTAAATGTGTTTTTCATCAATATTCGCTATTATATAGTAACATTTAAAAAAATTCAAAAATCTCGGTCTCGGTCGCGGTCTCGGCCGAGACTTTTTTTAAATCTCGGTCTCGGTCTCGGTCTCGGTACTCGGCGAAAAGTGGTTTCGGTCGGTCCCTAGCTGACAGCTGTGACACAGTTCATACTAGTACGGTTGTCAACGTTAACCTCTAAATAGTTATAAAATCTATTTTTTATGTTCCATCTTATATGTAAGAGGATATTTGTAACTTTTAATTTGAAATAAATATAATTATTATTAAATTATTATTATTATTATTTAATATATCGTATCAGGTAATGCAACATTATCTCTCTGCCTAGTATTTATGAAATATTCTCTATTTAATGAAGAAAACTCATAGAAAACTTAAATAAAAAACAAAATGTACGAACTATAAACTTAACATTTAACGAGACTGTTTCCATCGCAGAAATAATCATTACACGACCGATGCGTCTGGTGGTCAAGGAATCATTGCTTTTATTATTTTTATCATCACAAAATATAAATATGGTTTGTCATAAAACCATCGTCGCCATTCAGGTGAACGGCCCGCGCTCGCATCTTTCGCAAGATGGCTCCCATTTATCCGTCATCGGTGCGTCTGATGCGCGCCAAAATAAGATTATTGGAAATTTGACACACAAGAGCGTGTAGTTTACGATCGAAGCTAGACGGTTTATGTGAGACGTGATGACGCATGTAAGTGGTCGTAGGGTATTTTGGGACGGTGAAAACTATTCTTGTTAACCACAGTTAGGCACTTAACGGTGCTCATCGGTGCGTGGTGCAACCCTTCATTGGGTAAACAAGGAAGTTTAATTACGAGCGAGTAACCGACTCTGTGGACTAGTGGTTCGCCGACCCGTGTAAGACGCAGGGGTCCCGGGTTCGATTCCCAGGGGGGGTATAATTTGTACTCGGTTTGGTTGGTGGTAGGGCTTATTTCTAGTCCGCCTGGCTAACTACAGCTTGACGACATAACTATATTTGAAAAATTGTTGTGTTCCGGCAGTTAGAGGTAAGTAAGATAGCAAGTTCCTCAGTGATGAGGATTCCGGGTGTACTGCGCTTGCACCTTCGGCCTTATCGTCACTTAATATCTGGTGATATGAAGGCCACTCCATGATCAAGGGGATGATGTGCAAGGTCTTGTCCTTTTGTACTTAGGTATAGGTCGCGGCACGTAAAATTACGGTGAGAAAAATTCGAGGGGATTACTACCTACGCATATGTTTGCAGTAGACCCGCACCATGTCTATATACCGCCAATGAGACCCCAAAAATTAACTTATGCGCACAAAATGGCAGCGCTAAAGTTATACTTATACCTACATGCTGAGACTTTTTAGGTATCTTTAAAGGTCTTAGATTCGTTACCTTTTTTATCCCCCGTGCCCACTAGGCAAAGTACCTACCTATGTGGCAAAACAGTAGGCTACCGGGCTTGGTTCTTTCCCAGGAAACCTATTTTTGAAAGGCGTCGTGCGCTCTTTACTACTCATTTTTTGATTGGACAGCCATGGCTGTCGACAGACACGTATCCAGACTTTTAATTCGGGGGGGGATAACTGCATCCCTTAAACCGGAGAGTGCCTCGCCCGCTAAATTTGAATTTACTCCTGTTCTGTGTGTTCTGGATTTCGGGGGGGGATAAATCCCAACTATCCCCCCCCTTGGATACGTGCCTGGCTGTCGAATCAAAAGAGTAGCAGAGCGCTCGACGCCTTTCAAAAATAGGGCCCCAGAAAGTATGAAGTAGGTACCTACTTCTTACCTGGGTACCTACTTCCTACCTACTACCCAGCTACTTCCATATTTACGTTCATACATCCCAAAGAGTAAATTAAATGCAGCCACTCAGCCTGCACTTGGCCATTCGGTAAGACGGTGATTTTCTTTGCCGGTACCTACGCACGCAAGGGCGTCGCCAGCCCATGCCCCAGGGGGGGCAAGTCAATATTATTAAAGGATGAGAAAAATATGAATTGTAGGTCAAGTCAAAAAGTCAAGACCATCTAGTGACTTTATTCAAGGTTTGAGATGTGGGATTTATTGGAAAAGCAAGTCAATTGCAGCCTTAGACCTTAGACTTTGGTTACTTTGCAGTTGGCTTCATTTTTTAACCACTAGGTGGGCAGCTGCCCCCCTGCCCACCCTTGGCGACGCCCTTGCCGGCACGCACAAATTAGTCATCATCTTCTTCTTCTGTGATTCTGTAGAGCTGGAGATGTCGCGTTTGCGACATTTTTGTACATTTTTGGAAATGGCTGAAATATTATTTTCCCCATGTCTCCACCATATTGAAAAATTTAGAAAAACTGAATCGACATAGAATCTATACGTACCAACGTAGCTTATAAAATTTCCCAACGGTTGAATTCAAAGGAGCATTATACAACTGGCTAATGGAACATGTTTTTATTTTGTTAAGGACTATTTAAATTTTAACTCATCATTGATTTATTAATTTGACTTATTGTACCTATTTAATTTTAATTTTATTGACATTCTAGTTTTTGCATGCTAATTTGTAAATGGCTGAATAAGATGAACTAATTTATTATGACCATCTTGAGTGTAACTAAATCAAATAAATTTCATTCATTCATTCATTGAGAAATTCGAGAACATACGAGCATAGGGACAGCGGGACAAACGTACGAAAGAGTATGTACAATAATATATTTTGTGACGAAAGCATTTTTGCCTTGCGCGTTTTGCGCTCGCTCGGTCACAAAAAAAAATTTGCTCTCCGTTAATCTGGCTAAAACACAAAAACGGCTTGACCGATTGGAATATTTTTTTTTATTTTGTTTTCTTAAACCTAGGTAGTTCTGGGGTGGTTCAGAAACAAAAAAAATAGGTTAGGTACCTATAGTGAAACGAAGTTCACAGGCTATATAAAAACAAAACTCGTTTAGATACCTATATAATGAATACTTACCATATTAATTACCTAGGTTTCTTTGAAATACGAAGAATGTGACATGACAAATGACAACCCCATAACCTGTGCCCAGCCCATACTGTGCCAAACCAGGGGCAAATGGATAATAAGTTTAAAAACCAGCCCCCTACTCAAATGGCCAACTTTCTATTCGTTTGAACGCTACGCTTACTTTTAAAGCTTAAATATGAGCAATAGGTGATTAAATCACATGTCGCAAACTTATGTAATTCACAGACTTCGATGTATTGTATGAAATTCTCAAGCTTACGGCACGTAATTTTATAGTTTACTGCTTATTTTAAAGTTTTAATAGTAAGCGTAGCGTTCAAACGAATAGAATATTGGCTATTTGAGTAGGGGGGCAGTAAAGTAAGACCTACTTACTATGATAATTTATCATGATAATATTATCACAATACCATCATTCATTGGGATAATAATTTAGTTTAGTTACAGACAAATTAAACTGTCAATCAGAAGCCCGTCTTGCTCTAAGCACGCAACCAAACCCTTCAGGCATTTTTAGAAAACAGTGCCATCTCACGACTTCTGTAAGTACTAAATAAGTACTAAAGCCATTATGTATTCTGTGCTAAAGCACGGATTTAGCACTTTTCTTTAAGCCTCAATTACATACGCCGATTTAGCTTCCTTACTGGGGATCCAATTTCAGATTGGAAACGATGCCCCGAATTGGATCCTAGTTGGGGAATTTAAGGGTTGCCTCCCTAGCCAAGGCTATATATGTAAGGCAAATGAAACTTTGATCATGCAGCCAATTCTTCAGTCATATTTTTTTCTTTAGTTTGCATTTCTGCGGGTGTATTATTACGGGCACGTAATTTGGCAAGACAAAAGATGCGCAGCAGCTACAAACACTAAACTCGGTGCATCTTTTGTCTCATCTTTGTTTTACCAAGTTATTTATGCCGGTACCTATATCACATTATAAGTAACCCCTAGATGA
Organism: Agriphila tristella; assembly: GCA_928269145.1. NCBI lineage: Eukaryota > Metazoa > Arthropoda > Insecta > Lepidoptera > Crambidae > Agriphila > Agriphila tristella. Next base: position 13,605,446 of record OV743445.1, read on the forward strand.
TCAAGCATGGCTTGTCAATAATTTACATTGCATTACCACCACCACTACCATTTGAGTGCGTACCTACCAAAAATTCAAGATGGGGGCCAACTTTTTTGTTTTTGGCCTGATTTCGATGAAACTCGGTTTTTGGTACTATTTTGGCAAGAAAATAATAACTCAATTTTTCAAATAATAAAAATCCAAGATGGCGACCATCTTTTTTGTTTGTGGGCCGATTTCGATGAAACTCAGTTTTCGCTACTATGTTGACAAGAAAATGATAACACAATTTTTCAAATATAAAAATCCAAGATGGCGGCCAACTTTTTTGTTTATGGGCCGATTTCAAAGAAACTCGGTTTTATTACTACTTTGACGAAAAAATAACAACGAAATGTTGAAAATAATAATAAAATCAATATACCAGCCAACTCTTTTATTTATGGGCCGATTTCTCAATTTTTCGATTTCGATGATAATGATTATTGTTACTATTTAAGTAGTTAGTACCAAAACCCAAGTTTTATTAAAATCGGACCACGAACAAAAAAATAGGCCACCATCTTGGATTTTCAATATTTTTAACATTGCCTTGTTATTTTCTTGTCAAAATAGTACCAACAACCGAGTTTAATCGAAATCGGCCCAATAGCAAAAACGTTGGCCGTCATCTGAATTTTTGAATATTTTTAACATTGCGTTGTTATTTTCTTGTCAAAATAGGACCAAAAACCGAGTTTTATCAAAATCGGCCCAAAATCAAAAAAGTTGACCACCATCTTGGATTTTTAGTATTTAAAAAATTGTGTTGTTATTTTCTTGTTAAAATAGTACCAAAAACCGAGTTTCATCGAAATCGGCCCACAAAAAGAATGTTGGCCGCCATCTTGGATTTCTTAATATTTTCAATATTGCGTTGTTATTTTCTTGTCAAAATAGGACCAAAAACCGAGTTTAATCGAAATCGGCCCAAAAACAAAAAAGGTGACCGCCATCTTGGATTTTTAGTATTTAAAAAATTGTGTTGTTATTTTCTTGTTAAAATAGTACCAAAAACCGAGTTTCATCGAAATCGGCGCACAAAAAAAATGTTGGCCGCCATCTTGGATTTCTTAATATTTTCAATATTGCGTTGTTATTTTCTTGACAAAATAGGACCAAAAACCGAGTTTTATCGAAATTGGCCCAAAAACAAAAAAGTTGACCGCCATCTTAGATTTTTAGTATTATTTTGAAAAAAGAAATATATGTAGCTTACTTCCGCAAACAATATATGCAAGATGCACCACCCGCCCGCCCGCAATAATATGCACATGCACACCACAAAATATCAGTGCACATGTGCACATGTGCACTGATATTTTGTGGTGTGCATGTGCATATTATTGCGGGCGGGCGGGTGGTGCATCTTGCATATATTGTTTGCGGAAGTAAGCTACATATATTTCTTTTTTCAAAATGGTTTGGGACTTCCGCCAAGTGACGCCTGATTCAATCAAATATTTTTAGTATTTTCAACATTTCGTTGTTTTTTTTGTCATAATAGTAACAAAACCGTGTTTCATTGAAATCGGCCCACAAACAATAAAGTTGACCGCCATCTTTTTTATTACAGAGTTCTAGTGGCCTTTTTCCGTCCGGCTTCATCATCAAACCATTTCCTATCAGAGTACTCATCAAAACCTACCTTTACATTTCCGTTAAATGTGAAAACTCATTGTTTAATCTATGTACAATAATGTTATTGTCAAGTACTGGTGACAACCCTAATCAGTGAAATCATGTCCTAATTGGGGCATAGTGTGATCGCTACATCCAATTTGGGTTCCTAGATTGGATCCCCAGTAAGGAAGCTAAATCAGCGTATGTAATCGAGGCTTTAGTCTAAACCGGATTGAACGCTACGCCCCAGCCCCAAAACGTGCCGACGGAGAGGTCAAGTTGGATAAATGCATCCTTTTCCTAAGCTGTCTTAAGGTCGCTGTATACGTAACGAGAAAAACCCCGGACGGGACGGAGCGGGACGGGCACGGGGCGGGAAAAACATCGTTTCATACAAAATATATGGGAGCATGCATACCAGTGTGGCGAAGGGTCCATACAAGCCGATTCCCATTGGCTTACCTTTTAGAAATCCCACCCTACCAATCCACTATGCAGATCATAGAGGTAGACCAGAATCTCATGAAACGGAATTGAAATTATTTTTACTAAAAACATTTGTTACATTAAAAAGTGGTTAACTGTTGTCATACAATAACACTGATGGTAAAGAATGTAATTTTATGATTTTCTTGACAGACTGTATGCAACAACCAAGTGTTTTTAATAAAAATAATTTCACCGTTCCATGAGATTCTGGTCTACCTTTAACACTTTTGTTGAAAGGCTTACCTACGCCATAATTTCACCCCTCGCCACTGATGCATACGTAGCGGAGGCACGACGGGGCCCGGACGTGGCGTGCACGGAACAGGAAAAACCCCGTCGGCGGCACGTCGCCACCCCGTCCCGTGCATGCCCCGTCCCGTCAGGTTCCCGTTGCGTATGCATTGAAACTCCGTTCGCTCCGTAGTGTTGTGCGATGCAAAGCATCTTGGTGAAAAATGGAACTACGATTCAGCTATCGATTTTAACACTAATGACATTTTGATATTCAATAATGTTCTGTGATATATCGTAATGTGTAATGTACATCCTAATGCAATATTCTATCTACTTCTTCATAAAGTAACTAGGTATGGAATTTAAAACTTTAAATTATATCTAAATGAGGTTTAGATTCAAATAAATGGCATTTTAACATATTTTTCAGACGCAAGACTGGCATAGAATAGAGTTCAGCCTGTATAGCATATAATCGATTTATATCGCTTGATATAGCATTTTATCGACACTCAACTGTCAAATTCCTTTGTCTTTTTGACAGTTAAACATGATAAAACGCTATATCACGCGATATAAATCGGTCATGCTAGGCAGGCAGGGGTTCTAATCACTGTATCGTATCACGTGATCGAAAATGCATTATGGACCCCCTAAACGGTCAAGCATTTCCCGTCAAGCGCGTAAATGTTTCTGCTTGTGACTTGTCAATCACATTTTGATCGTCTAGGAGCGATGCTTGACAAGCACCACAGAACAGATAGACCACCGTGGCCAATCAAAAGTAGGCCACACCCCCAAATGGTAGGTACGTGCTTGACAAGCAAAGCTTGACCGTTAAGGGCGTCCGTCCTTAAGTATTTAACACTATTTGTGTGTGCGTTACCTCGCCCCCCGCGGAAAGTGGCAGACTTTTTCGTCAAGAAACTAGTGCGCTCGTGGCGGACGTTTCCTTACTTGGTTGAATGAATGCTCTAAGATAGTAACATTTAAAAATTTTCCAAAATCTCGGTCTCGGTTCTCGGCAGAAAAGTGGGTTCGGTCGGTCCCTATGTGTAGGACATGTCTCTGTGCGTAAATTTGTTTTGTTATATGGCAACAAAACTTGTTTTCGCAAGAAAACTGAAAGCATCGTGACGTGAATTATAATATTTTGATTGCAAAATTATTATGAATTAACCGTGATTATATTGTTTTGTGTAGTGCACTATTATTATATTTAATGTGGCACTTGTGTGAACTGCCTTCCAAGTGGAGCTGCTAAGGAGACTACTTGCCATGGCAGGCCCGTCCGACGGGGAGCCCGAAGGATGGGTCGAGTTCTGCGAGCGTCAGGCCAAAACCGCCGCCCAGGACTTAGCCAAGGCATGGTTACAGTACCTACACCCTGGCGGCAACGAGCCCGCCGCTCGACCGCCCATACCCTCCAACAAGGAACTCGTCAAGAAATTTTGCGATTGTTTCTCCGAACAATTCGAGCTTGAAGTCGTCAAATTAAAAACATTACGCAAACTACCGAACGGCACGCATACGGGACACGATGAAAGTGACTATTCCGAAGATACAGACTCTCCTAAAACTCAACACAAGCCATTCTTTAGGAGGTTATCATTCAAAGGTCTTAGGCGTGGTAAAGGCTTATTTCAGAAGCAACACTCTGATGAAGAGGAGTTATCTTCACATCTAAATAAACATAACAAGACTAAGCTAGCTAAGATAGTTGTAGAATGTAGGAAAGAAGGTCTGGTGAATTATTTAACTCCAGAAAGCTTAGAGCAACCTAGTGGTCCTCAAAAATGGGAGAGATGTAGACTGGCCTTAGTTAAGACTGTCGGTGGGTATATGCTGGAGTTCTATTCACCTCCGAAGGCGCAGAAGCCACGAAGTGGTGTGTTCTGTTTCTTAATATCGGAGGCCAGAGAAACAACTGCTCTAGAAATGCCCGACCATGAAAATACATTTGTATTGAAGGTATGTATCATGTGAAACATCATTATGTATTTTAAAATGTACTTTAAGCAACGGGGACGAACTAACGCATGTTGTAACCACATTGCATCCAAGGGATTTTAGTACAATAAGGCAGAGTAAAGATAAGTGTAACTATAAATTATAATTTATGATTGACTAAGCTGTCAAAAATACTTCTTTGATGCAATTTTTCGATGCTACAGCAAGCTGTGCTTAACCTTTTTCTTGTATTGTCCTATTGTAGAGCAAATAAAAGTATCATTATACAAAACTTTGATTACCTACATCAATTTTATTAATGAACTAGCGGCCGCCCGTGGTTGCACCCGCGTGGTTCCCGTTCCCGCGGGAATATCGAGATAAAAAGTATTCTATGTTTTAATCCAGGCTACCTACTATCTGTGTGCTAAATTTCAACCAAATCCGTTCAGTAGTTTTTGCGTGATTGAGGAACAAACATCCAAACATCTAAACATCCAAAACACAAACTTTCACATTTATAATATTAGTAGGATTCCCACAAGGCTTTCATTGAATTTTTCGTTAACTATTTCAGGCTGATAACAATATGGAGTATGTAATCGAAGCGGCTGATGTAGACGATATGAAGTCATGGTTGGCCACAATAAAGTATTGCATGCGATCAGCGCCCACCACGCAGCCACCTCCGGACGCGCTACCAGGCCTCCCGGAGCCCGCCCCACCCGACCTGCCGCCTCGGAGAGACCTGCCAACTAGTTCTAGCAATGTAGACTTAGCTACTGATACTCCTGAAGAGGTGGAATTAGGTAAAGCATAATTTATTTTTCTGAAGGATGGTAGTGTACAAGTTTTCTTCAACTCTTTTATAATGCCAAAAAAAATTTCCTCAAAGGTTAGCTCCTCTACTACTAGAAAAACAATGCTTTCATTCAGTTGATTTTGCTTAACTTGTTGATCCAAAAGTATGTGACTTTACTGTAGCCAACTTACTGCTACTACTACTAATTAAACTTAATGTATTTATGGGATAATTATGAAATATGCGCAAAATTTTGTTTATAAACATTCTTTCCATAAGATGGCTGGAGTATAAATAAATGTTTTTTATACTAATAAGATGAGACTAAGGCTCGTATCAAACTCATCACATATTCATCTATTCATCAAAAACCCGACTACGGAAAAATCGTGCTCTAAAAAGTAAGAAACAAGAAAATAGGCATAAAAAGGATAACCATAGTCGCATGCCACTTTGTCCTAGACACGCACGGCACGGGCTGGAGGTGGCATGCGATTACGGTTATCCTTTTTATGAATATTTTCTTGTTTCTTACTTTTTAGAGCACGATTTTTCCATAGTTGGGTTTTAGTTTTTAAACTTCTTTTTTATTTTCAATATTTTAGAGTTGTCAATAGGGTGAAAGCAAGCAAAGCCACAGGCAAAAGCTAACAATTTATATATTTTTGAAAAGTGCTCATTAAGCCCTTTCAGTTGGTACCCAACACGGCAATTAAATAAAAAATTTTTTTTGTTAATGTCTTTAACTCCTCTAGAGGGCGCCACATTCAATTTAATGTAACGTCCTATGTTCATTGGACGATTAAGACGCTTCTAGCGATACCTCATTTGTCAAATTATAACAAGTATAAACTTTTAGATCTTTGCATTCACAATGCTATTTTTATATTAAGATGAATAAATAATGAAAAATATTAGAAATAAAATCGGCCCCCCCTTAGCAACTTAGACGGGATTCGAACCCGCACCCTTAGGATTCCGGCCCAATGCACTACCAATTATGCTACCAAGCCACTAATGGATTTGGCGAAATTTTCTAATACTTTTCGGTTCGGGTTCGAATCCCGTCTAAGTTGCTACGGGTGAGCCGATTTTTTCTAATATTTTTCATTATTTATTCATCTTAATATAAAAATAGCATTGCGAATGCAAAAATCTAAAAGTTTAAAATTGTACTGTTTCACCTTAATTGATTGTCTGGCACCCGCAATGAGTGCTACAGTCGAATGTCGAAGTAGTTCTCTTCACATTGGTGAGATGGCGCTGATCTTCAGCGGAAACGTAAAAAGTATTAAAAAATTTCGCCAAATCCATTAGTGGCTTGGTAGCATAATTGGTAGTGCATTGGGCCGGAATCCTAAGGGTGCGGGTTCGAATCCCGTCTAAGTTGCTACGGGTGAGCCGATTTTTTCTAATATTTTTCATTATTTATTCATCTTATAACAAGTAGTTTAGAAGTTATGAGGGAACAGATGAATTTACAAACATACATACAGGTCAAAATCATATAGCCTCCGTTTTGGCTTCGCCGTAGTCGGGTAAAAAAGAATCAAACCCATCACATATTCATCTATTCATCGGATATAGCGCCATCCCTTTCTAACTGTACTCAAGCAGAGATTTGAGTTTTGTACAATACGAGCCTAAGTTATGGAGATGATACGTAACTAACTACCGGCCTTTTTATATTAGGCTATTCCTAATATAAACAGGTCAAAATCATATACCCTCTGTTTTGGCTTCGCCGTAGTCGGTAAAAAAAAGGCCAGTGACATTTGAAACAATTGCAAAGAATATACCTAATATAAACTGGGATTTTATGTTTTAACCATTATTTGAAGGATATTGATGTTCATGTGACATCATGCATTGGGGTTCCCCATTTCGGCCAGATTGGGGCTCGATTTGTCTGTTTTAATTTGAAGCTGAACAGACTTGCCGAAGTTTGATGCCTTAGTCCAGGGGTCTCCAAATTACGGCCCGCGACCACCAACAATCCGGCCCGGTACCACTTCGTGGAGAATTTAGTCTGGCCCTTAGGCAAAAAAGTTTGGCGTCCTCCTTGTCCACCTATAAGAAAGGCCCGTGCCTGTGCCCCAGTAGTAGGGACATTAAAAATGGCTGATGGTCACTGCTGAAAAAAGACCTTCCTTTACGAATATCGAATAAGGAGGATGGGTCAATACGTCACCATGCAGGCCAGCAACAGGGATTTAAAATAAAAAAGTCCATAATGGAGAAGTTTCCTAAGTTTTTAAAACGTTTTTATTAGGTTGCTTTCGCGTTTGTTTGTGTGTTTCTCCACAAAGTTTGCGAACGATTTTATTTATTATTATTTATGAAGCCGGAAGAAGGCCACAGGAACTCTATGATGAAACCATACAACCCCATCGTGTTTGGGCTTGTTAGCATCGTCTTGACGAGTACTCTAATGGGAGACGAGGTCCAGGGTCTGATGATGAAGCCGAAAGGCCATGCCATAAGAACTCAATATTGAAACCGTGCAACCCCATCAAATTTGGGCTCGTTTGAATCGTCTTGACGAGTTCTTTGTTGGGAAATTGTTTCCAGGAACTATTTAACTATTTAATAAAACCACGCTACCCCATCGAGATTGGGCTCGTTTGAATCGTCCTGACGAGTACTTTGTTGGGAAATAGTGTCCGAGGATCTGATGATGGAGCCGGAGGAAGGCCATAGAAACTCTATGATGAAACCATACAACCCCATCGTGTTTGGTCTTGTTAGCATCGTCTTGACGAGTACTCTAATGGGAGATGAGGTCCAGGGTCTGATGATGAAGCTGAAAGTCCATGCCATAGGAACTCAATATTGAAACCATGCAACTCGATGGAGTTTGGGCTCGTTTGAATCGTATTGACGAGTACTTTATTAGGAAATAGTTTCCAGGGTCTGATGATGGAGCCGGAAGAAGGCCACTGGGACTCTGTAATAAAACCATGCAACCCCATCGAGTTTGGGCTCGTTTGAATCGTCTTGATGAGTGCTCCGATAGGAGATGGTATATTTTTAGTCTTAGCTCGTTAACTAAAAAGCAGAAAATAAAAATTTACTGAAAAAAAAACTTTTTTAAAAACACGTTTTTAAAACGGACTAAATTATTACAAAAAAATCGGACTAAAAACATTAAAACGGACTAGTAAAAACAGACTAAAAAGTAAAAAATATTTTTTTCTGTAAATATTTATAACCAGAAATTTTAAATCTAAAAACGTGGGGCGCATGCTAAAGACAATATGAATGATAAATTTTACAAAATTTTTTTTTATTCGCTATTATTAAAATTAAGGCCAAATTATACACAACTGTGAAAGAATTATCAAATTATCTCTAAAGATGAAAAAGTAACAGGACATGTTTCGCTCACCGGGAACCGGTCGCCTGACGTTATCTACAGAACATCTCCAGCGGCCGGCCGCGCCACCGCCATACAAGCAACAGGTCGGATGACGTCACACCCTTACAATCGCATCGCGCAAAAAATTGTCAACTTAAATTATTTATTACTCTGCCATTTACTGACGGATTTCAATTTTTTTCACTAGTATATTAAGTTTTAACATCATGAAACTTCTCCATTCTGTCAGGTTCAATAGCAGAAGAAGTCTGCGAGTCGTCCCGTATCTCGCTGGCGGAATGGCCGTGGTTCCACGGCACGTTGGCGCGCGCGGCGGCGGCGGCGTGCGTGCTGGCGGGCGGCGCGGCGGCGCACGGCTGCTACCTCGTGCGCCAGAGCGAGACCCGGCGCGGGGAGTACGTGCTCACGTTCAACTTCCAAGTATGTACATGGACGTGTCTCAGGTTCCATTACCGCGGCGGCGCACGGCTGCTACCTCGTGCGCCAGAGCGAGACCCGGCGCGGGGAGTACGTGCTCACGTTCAACTTCCAAGTATGTACATGGACGTGTCTCAGGTTCCATTACCGCGGCGGCGCACGGCTGCTACCTCGTGCGCCAGAGCGAGACCCGGCGCGGGGAGTACGTGCTCACGTTCAACTTCCAAGTATGTACATGGACGTGTCTCAGGTTCCATTACCGCGGCGGCGCACGGCTGCTACCTCGTGCGCCAGAGCGAGACCCGGCGCGGGGAGTACGTGCTCACGTTCAACTTCCAAGTATGTACATGGACGTGTCTCAGGTTCCATTACCGCGGCGGCGCACGGCTGCTACCTCGTGCGCCAGAGCGAGACCCGGCGCGGGGAGTACGTGCTCACGTTCAACTTCCAAGTATGTACATGGACGTGTCTCAGGTTCAATAGCAGAGGGCTGCGAGCCGCATCTCGCTGGCAGAATGGCCGTGGTCCCACGGGACGCGGGCGATAGCGAATACGTGCTCACTTTCAATTTCCAAGTATGTACTGTACAAATCAAAATACACTATTTGAAGTATATTGAGTTGACATTTTGAGTGTCACATCACAGCACAAATGCGACTTATTTAATAGCTTATGGCACAGAATTTAGGTAGATATACGTACTACCGTACAGAAAGGACATTCCCCGCCCCGCCCTAGATTCAATTACCTCACCCCACCCAGCGAGTTCGTGTGCCGAATCGTGTGCTCTTTAGTCGTGCTTGTAAATAAATAATAATAAAATAAATAATAAATATTTGACAACATCACATACATTGCTCCAATCCCAAAGTAAGTAGCTATAGCACTTGTGTTATGGAAATCGGAAACAACGGTGGTATGACACACACCCAGACCTGAGACAATATTGAAAAGTTCATTTTCTACATTGACCCAGCCGGGGATCGAACCCGGGACCTCAAGAGATAGTGACGCCTTGAAAACCGGCGTGCGAACCACTCGACCACGGAGGTCGTCAAACCGTCGCTTGTCAAATGTCAACTTATTTTAATATTCAAAGAGATGCGTCATAACTTTTTAATCGTGTTTGTCAACTGTCAACTTATTTTAATATTCAAAGAAATGCGTCGGTAATTTATTTATCAAAAAGTTAGAATTATGAATTGAACGCCGCACATACGGTACAAACTGCACGGTAGCCCTAGACTTACACACACCTGTTTATAATAGCGCGGTTGTATGGAGTGTCCGGGGTGTGCTTATGGTACGACATGAACAACTGCGAAAAAGTTTTCGCGATATCTCTTAAAACAGAAATGTTATATAATCTCGAAAACTGGAAAGACTCAAGTTATGATATGACGTCATAATAACGCGGGTGTGGTGAACCTTACGTCGTAAGTAATACAAGGCTCACTTAGCTGAGTAAGTTGCAATTTTAGCAAGCTATCAGAAACCTATTTCCCATAAGTTCTATTAACCTTCACCCGTTTCCCCAGGGTCGAGCGAAGCACCTCCGCATGACGCTCAGCGAGTCGGGCCAGTGTCGCGTGCAGCACCTCTGGTTCCCGAACGTGCACGACATGCTGGAGCACTTCCGAGCGCACCCGATCCCGCTCGAGTCGGGCGGCGCTGCTGACGTCACGCTCACCGAATACGTCGTCTGCCAGGACGGGAACAGGCAACAAGTGAGCCTACCTGCCGTCGCGTAGGCACAAGCCATTCTCGATTGTTAGCATCAGTATAAATAAATAGTACCACAGAATAGATAATAGTACTAGCGTACAGAGGTTGCACTCCGCAAAATCATTTAAATAAATAGCGACTCTTGCTCCGATACAATAAAGTGCAATTATGGTCGCACAATGCACCCTTCCCTACATTATCACCTAGTACAGAATCTATCCAGTTAGGATTTTAGACGACATTTCAAAGTTCATGCGCATTTGGTCCATTTCGCGGAACGTCCATTTCGCATTTGGTCCATTTCGCGAAACGTCCATTTCGCATTTGGTCAACTTTCACATAAATATGCCATAATATATTCTTCTATGGAGAATGTTAGATTCTAATTTCACTTTTTGATATATATTATATTTTTTCTTGTTCTTAGTACGTCACCAAAGTACCAGGGTCACATAAATATGGAGAAAGTTAACTTATATATTTAAAAAAATTGGTAAACGTGTTTGGTGCTCGCAAAGGAGGAAATTTTAGAAAGTGAACAAAATGCGAAATGGACGTTCCGCGAAATGGACCAAATGCGAAATGGACGATCCGCGAAATGGACCAAATGCGAAGTGGACGTTTTTTCGGCAAGTGGACCAAATGCAAAGTGGACCAAATGTGCATGAACGCATTTCAGTTCAATACCACACTACGTATTGTAAGATAATTTGTATGAAAATTTACTTAAATTAATATGTGTTTGAATTTTTTATTTCGAGTCTGGTCCGCTAAAAGACCCTAAATCATATAAATGGCCCTCTAGAAAAATGTGTTTGAGTTGAGACTCCTGTCCAACTAGTTGCCTCTTTTTCTATCGCGTATCTTTGCTGACGTATGAAATTGGTCCTCGCTGAGGACGCCGAGCGCTTCATACTCACGCGCGGAGTGACAGAGCCCTGACAGTACTTACAAGTACCTACAGAAAGTTCACTCCCGAACAAAAGCGCAATTTAGCTTCGCCGCACCACTCTTGGGTCAAAGGCTTGAACACACCAGATCCGTACACGCAGACGTGCGCGTGCACGTGGACGTACCTTTACGTTGTAATAGGTGCATTACAGCGGCGCATTCTATCATATTGACAGGTGAAATATGAACGCTTATCTACATACTATAAGTATCAGTTTTGCGTGCAAGTCGAAAGAGAATACGATTATTTATGTCTAAACTGGAGTAAGCTTTGTCCGTTGTTAGATTTGACGGCTGCCAGTGTCTTACTTTCTGCCATCTAAACGGAGTAAATTACAAACCTTTTGTAACTACTACTTATAGGAACAAAATAGAAAGCTTTTTCATTCATATTATGAACAATCGAGAATGGAAAGTGTCTAAAAGCTGATAATGAGTTTTGTGTATGTACTTTGTATTTATTGCTCAAGTTCTCATTTGTATGTTTACCATTTCACCGAAATTGGAACAAACAAATACATCATATAACTTATTTTTGTTTAAGTGCAATTTACTGCCTAGAGAGAATAATACTGAAATTCCCTGACCAGGTAGAAACGATATTAATGTTGATGATCATGGTGTTGAATAGAGATACAAAGGCTCTACGAAAATTGCACTAATGGGGATGAATACTTCGGAACTAATGGCGCCACAAACGTCTGTCCTAGAATCGTTTGATTGATTATTTCAAATGTCATTTCTGACGTATTTTAACCAATTAAAACCATTGGGTGAATTCCAACAGACTAATCGGTGAGTCATCGATCGCCATAGAGTACATTTTACCTCTCTCTTAATCGTTCCCTCATAACTAAGGATCGTGATCACCGGCTGCTTTTACGATTTGTCTCCATCGGTCTCGGTCCATGGTTGCTCTCACTGCTTGATGGAATTTGCTTGAGGTTGCTTCTCTTACTTGGTCAGACCATCTGGTTGGCGAACGACCTCGGGCTCTCTTGCCTTCTATTCCAACAACCACGACCAGCTTTTCGAGACTTTCATCTCCTCTTCGCATTATGTGGCCAAAGTATGAGAGTAAGCGATGTAAGCAGATAGTGGACAGCCGAGTCTTGACATTTAATTGTGTAAGGATAGATACATTTGTGCGTTTGGCCGTCCAGGGTATCCCAAGCATTCGCCTCCAACACCACATCTCGAATGCATCTATTCTATGTCTCTCTCTGGCTAGTATGGTCCATGTTTCCACTCCATACATAAAGATGGGAAAGACCAGAGCTCTCACTAAGCGCATTTTAGTACGAAAACCTAGGCTACGGTTTTTCCAGATGACTTGAAGACGTGTCATCGCGTCTTTGGCCATAGCAATGCGGCGCTTGATTTCTGGAACACTGCTGCCATCACTGTTTATTTGAGCTCCCTAATAGATAAAATTGTCCACCTTGTCGATTCCCTGGATACATTCGTGGGCACCTGTCAATTTGCCAGCGCGATCTACCACCATTAGTTTGGTTTTCTGTTTATTCACTGCCAGCCCTAGTTCCTTACTCTCTATTTCTAGTCTGTGCAGAAGGTCCTTCATGTCATCAATAGATATAGTGAGCAGTACCGTATCATCGGCATAGCGGAGATTAGAGATACGCTTTCCGCCAATCACAAACCCCTTCTTCCAGCCTTCAAGGGTTTTCCGCATGATGTACTCCCCATATATATTGAAGAGCAATGGTGATAGTATGCAACCTTGCCTCACTCCTCGTTTTGTCTGGAACACTTCTGAACAGTCGGTGTCAATTTTAACAAAGGAGCGGTTATTAACATAGAGGTTTTTAATTAAATCTACTAGGTGTTCAGGTGTACCCATTTCTAATAGTACCTCCCACAATCTCTCCCATTGCACACAATCAAATGCTTTGGTGTAATCAATAAAGCATAAAACTACTGGGCTGTTAAATTCACGACTTTTCTCAATTATTTGTCGGACATTTAGAATTTGTTCTCTCGTTCCTTTGCCTTTGACGAATCCTGCTTGTTCTTCTGGAGTTTGAAAATTGAGGAAAGTTTTAAGCCTTTGGTTTATAATATAAAGGAGTATTTTACTGATGTGGGGTATGAGAGCCAGAGTTCTATAGTTGCTACAATCCTTCTTAGAACCTTTTTTGTGTAAAGGTATAAACACAGATTCTGTCCATTCAACAGGCCACCTCCTGGACCTCCAAACAGCATTGCAGATGTTATGTATTTGTTTAGTACCTTTTGGCCCCAGATTTTTAAGCAGTTCTGCGGGGATGCCATCTTTACCGGGGGATTTACCAGATTTTAAACTTTTTATGGCTGATTCCACTTCTGACAAAAGTATATCCGGTTCTTGAGGTGATGGATTTTGTTCACCCTTTTGGATAGGTTGTCCAGTGTCATATAGCAGGCTGCAGTACCTCTTCCACCTGTCCAACACCTGCCCTTTTTCGGTGAGTATATTTCCAGCCTCATCTGCTATGGTACATGTTTTTACTTGGCGAGATCTAGTGAGTTCTTTTACTTTGGTGAAGAGATCTTTAGTCTCATTCTTCCATGCATTCCTTTCTAGTTCTTCACAGATGTTATTAAGGTGCTGATCGTAGTCCTTGCGACATCTCCTCTGGATTTCTGCACTCAGTCGAGCATAGAGGTCAATATTGTCCTGCGATGTCAGGCCTTTCTGTTTTAATTCTCTCCTTTGAACAATGACATCAGCTGTGCCCGTTGAAATGTAGGTCTTCATTGGAGTTTTCGGAATTGTGTTTTCTTTTGCTGTCTGTCTAATGATTTCTTGGAGAGATTTCCAAGCAGTGTCCGGGTCCGTTGTCTGATTAAGTACATCTTGCTGCAACTTGGTTTCCATAGCTGTTTCAAAACGCTGAGTGTCTACATGGTGCAAACTGGAGGCACTTTTTGGTTTTTCAATTTTTCTCAGACGGAGGCGAAGAGTCATAACAAGCAGTTGGTGGTCACTGCCACAGTCAGCTCCTGGATATGTTAGAGCATTCATGACTGCCGATCTCCAGCGATTCTGAACTAGAATAAAATCAATTTGGTTTCTGTACCTGTCACCAGGTGATCTCCAGGTATACAGTCGTCGAATGTGATGTTTAAAACACGTGTTGGTGATTGTGAGGTTTTGTTCGCTACAGAATTGCAGCAGGCGTTCTCCTCTTTCGTTTCTATCACCAATTCCATATTTACCGACTACTCGTCTCAGATGTTCATCGTCTTTCGTTGATCCAACCTTAGCGTTTTACCATGGAAAGTAATAAAATTGAACATTTAAACAAATTACTTTACATGGTTAAAATTTATACTGTGGTGATCGATGACTTAGCGATTGGTCTGTGGGATTGCAGCCAATGATAGCGGTCGGGTCGCCGCTGGCGCCATCTGCGTTTAGCGTTGCGTATGGATCCCTATTGTTGCACTACAATAATAAGAAAATACTAGCCAAATTAAAACTAAACAAAACCAAGTAAGCTATATTCTTTACTGTGTGTCACTCACAATTCTGTTTAACTCACGTTATAAATAATAATAAAAAAATATTTATGCGAGTTACTGAATAAACCATAGACTGCAATGAGGCATTTCAATTCCCACCGAAACTACAAAGTTCTTGCAGTCGTAACGTAAACGAATGTAATTGTAAACCTGTTGTATTTGAACTAGCTATATCCTGTACAATACAACATATAATTACTAATAATCATTGCATAGCGAATTATTACTTACGCTATGTTTTGTCTTTTTATTTTTTCGATGTCAAACTTCGGCCTCATTATTCTAACTAAATCGTGATTATAAAGTTAGACCTGTTGGGGGAAGGCAACTGTCAAAATGGCGGGCGCTGCGTACGCTTGTTCCACGAGAACTATGAAAACAAAGGACTTTTACTTAAAACATCGTTTTTTAAGCTTCAAAGTTATTAAATTCTCTGCTATAGGCTTTAAAAATGTTGACACTTGCAATTTTTCAATAAATCTGGATAAGTATAAATTGAATAATTCTGTAAGAATCTAAATGTCTTAATTTGGCTCTAAATTCCGGCATTTGCATTGTAGAATAGTCTTTTATATCCATTTTGGGTCCATGGGTCTTTTTCGGTAAAATAAAACCATAAAAAAATACCTGTTTTCCCATACATTTTGTTCTGAACGTCTACTGTCTTAGGAACAAGCGTACCTACGCAGCGACATCAACAATTAGCTTTGCGTTGCCATCCCCAAAATCTATCTATCGAGAAAACAGCGCGCGTAAATAAACTCTATCGACTATATTTGGAAATTTGTATAGCGCCACTACCGCCGTAAAGTGAAATAAGAATTCCTATACCCTGTTCGCTGAATCAAGCTAGCAAAGCGCTGTCTCTTTCTCACATTTCCATACAAACGATAAGGACAACAAATGACCTAGCGCCGCCCACGAGCGCCCGCGACAGGTATAAAATCGTAAGGCGTGTTCATACTGCTAATACAGGGTCAATACCTTTTTTCTTGTTCTGCTGTGGTTAATAGATTGGGATTTTTTTTTAATTAAACATTACTTTGATGTTAAATAATATAATTAAGTAACAACAGTAATTAATATTATAAAAAAAAATAGGTTTAAGTATAAGACAAAAATATATCATAAACACAATGATTGCAACGAACAAGGTACGCGCTAGACGTCTGAACGGTACGGAGAGCAACGACAGACTAATCGTCATCGTGACTCGCATTGTGAACACACACGGTCTTAGCCTCTTATCTGCGGCCAATCGTGTGCAAGCGCATCCTTACCGTACTAGCTTCATTCGGTGAACAAGGTATACAAAAAATTACTCCATCGAACTTTTTTACGCGCCTTTTCTCAATAGATGCACGTGCTGAGAGTACTAATGCTTCACCTCTTCCTTTCAGCAAATATCAGTGACAGCATCCGTGTTAAACCAGTTCTAACTTTAGTAAAAGCCGTGTACCTTGATTACGTAAAGCTGTTGCTAACAATTCTCGATTGAAATCGATTGAAAGCGCGGTTGCATTGCTGCTTTAGTTAAGATAGTTGTCACATTGGTTCTTACTAAAGCAGCGATGTAACTGCGATTTCTGTCAGAGTTGATTGCAACAAAGTTACGTAATTACCCCCCTGGTCAAACCGGATGCAGCACATCGCGTAGCGACGCAGCGCGTGGCAGCTCAAATGAAGTTGTAATCTTCGATCAAGCCCCCCCTAGCCAAAGTAACATTTGCTAATTTTCGCTATCGCTTCGCTTCGAAACATGTATGTTGTGTGTTTTTTATGTTAACAATCGAACGCCAAATCAATAGGGGGGCCTATTGATTTGAAGTTCGATTAACGAAATCTTATGTCAATCCTATACATGTTTCGAAAACGAAGCGATAACGAAGATTTGCAAATGTTACTTTGGCTAGGGGGTAAGAATATCCTAAAACAGAACGCAAAAATGGCACCTCATATAGCGTCCCACTTACAAACTTGGCGCTTATTTTGTACAAACTCACATTTTATATCACTTACTTTGTGTAAAATAAGCGCCTAGTTTGTAAGTGGGACGCTATTTGAGGCGCCATTTTTGAAACTGACCGGATATCTAGATTCTTAATCAAAAATTACAAAGTTGTTTGCCGTTGCGTGCTGCGTCGCTGCGCGCTGTGCTGTGCGGCATCCTGTTTGACCCACGCTTAAAAATAAGGTGCCAGTTGTTTGACAGAGTGATGTTTAAACTTTAACCATACATCCGTTATACAATAATTTATTAGTTAATTAATGCAATGATCAAACAAGATATGTCTTTAAATAAAATGGTATAAATGTTATGTTCCAATAATATGCTTGTTGACGTAGATTAGATTTTTCTGTTTGCGCATTTTGCTTGACTCAATATTGCGTTTTGCACGTAATTTAATAGATTTGAGTTTTAGTTGATTATATCACAATTAGCATGAAATGAGTAGAAAAAGCGTCTATCACCATAATATAAATAAATAGATTGTCATTTTGATGCAATAATTTTAATCTTGGGTTACTTATATTTGTTAATTTTTCAATCACATTTTTTTTACACGCTTGTGTTGTGGATTGGAAATATCCAATTGATCCCCATACTGTAAAGTAATGGCGCCACAAGCGACTATACTAAAATCGTCTCTGATTGGTCGTTTCAAAAATGTCAAATGCCATTTTTGACGTATTTAAACCAATCAAAACCGTTGATAGCGGTCGGGTCGCCGCTAGCGCAATCTGCCATAAGCTTTGCGTGTCTTAAAATTTGAAAATCCTTTTTCTTCATACTTTACCCTTTTTTCTGTCTGATATTACATTATTGTATAACTTGGGGATTTTTTCCGCTGTCTGTGTACTAAAGTTGATATTTATTAACATTTTTAGAAATTATAGTCCTATTGACTTTAAAAATATCTTTGGAATGTTGAAAATTCAGAGAACCACAACCGAATTTGGTTGGTTGAAAAGCTTTATACTAATTAAAACGTTTTTTAATAATAAAAGATATTTGTAGCGTTAAAGCTGTTATTTAAACTCATGTGTTTGCAAATTAAATTTAACACACATAGTTAAAAATCATTAAAAATTACGGCTGCCAACTTTCTCAAAACAAAATGGGGGACAAACCTAAAAATTCAAATTCAACGGCCAAAAAAATCCGCCACCTCGTTTTTTCTTTTACTTGTTTTGGTGGGAGAGATTCGTGCGCAATGCACTGATTTCATTGTGGCTGTAGCTGTCTATGTGCGCATGTTTTAAATGTGGGACACATTTGTTTGGGGATGCTTTTAATAAAGGGAAACTATAACGACAAATGCGGGACTGTCCAGCCCAATGCGGGACGGTTGGCAGACTTAAGGTGCGGTGCACATTTGTGTGCGGTGCACATTTGGCTGAGGCCACGCGTTAACACGCCGTCAGATGACATCGGTTTTCATAGTAAATGTATGCACTAGGATCACACCTATGATCACACTTATAACACGTTCATATAAATACGGCGTGTTAACACGTGACGTCAGACAAATGTGCCCGCTCCTTTAGGCCCGTAAAACCGCTCTCAATTTTAAGAGCTATATTGAGATCATACGTGAAATGCTGTTCCTAGAAGAAGAACATCTCGAGATAGCTCTCAAAGATGAGAGCGGTTAATAAAAACGGGCCTTAGGACTATAATTTTTGTGAGTTGTCCTGAAAAAAGTCCTTCGCCTGTGTTGGCCCTTGCACTAGTTACACTTGAAGTAATGTATTTTATTTATTGGTGACATTTTGTAAATTATTTATATATATTTAAGTTACACCGGTATGCTATTTTGTAGTTTCTATTTTACTTAACTCATTATTTTAAATGTAAACTTATTGTAGGATGTTATCACAAAAGTGTAATATCTATTTTGTTAAAATTATTTTAATTAGGTATGTAATAAATAAATAACTATGTAAGGGTGCTTGTACACGGTGCAAGTAGCCCACGCAAGTTGAGCACTTGCGCAGGTTACATGCTCCGTGGAAACACGTAAAGCGGGTCCAGCTCCATAGCATTGTACTCCCGCGCAAGTAATCCGCGTCTCAACGTGCGCAAGCTACATGCACCGTGCAGAAGCACCCTTAATTAGTAGATGTAGTTCTGTTTCAAGTCCGATTTTTTGCTTTATAGCATTTTGTGTTTTCAGTGTAGTAATAATTGCTGGTAAATGTTGAAGTAGATAACAGCATGTAATTAAAAATATCTGACCCTCATTTTATAAACAAGGTTTTTACTTTATTAAAATTCTCGCAAAATACTATTTCGGATGCTCAAATGGCTTTATTTAACCTGAGGGTCAAGTCTGCTAATGTTTTCGTCAAAATCGTAGTTCAATGGTGTTTGAATGGTAATGCTTTTTTCTTTAGTTCAGTTTAGTTTAGTTTTAGTTCTTGTTTCTTTAGTTCAGTTTAGTTTAGTTTTAGTTCTTGTTTCTTAAACCCTAAACCGAAACACATTGTGTTTCTTAAACCCTAAACGCATACATATTGTGTCTTGATTTTGGGTTTAAGAAACAAGAACTGTGTCAAAAAGCATTACCATTAGCACACCATTCAACTACGATTTTGACGAAATCATTAGCAGACTTGACCCCCTGTTTTATTGATGAAAACCATCCAAAGCGTCAGACATTATGGAACCTTTACAAAACCTACATTACATATGCTTTCCCAGTTTTTTTGAATGTCAGTATGATCGATAATTTTCTGGACTGTTAGTCCTAACGGAATGTATTTAGATTAGAGTAAACTATATGTATATATTAAAGCAATAAATTGATGGCTCCATGTATAGATTGATTGATAATAGTTAGATATTTTAATCCAAGATATTAAGAAAAACCTTTGTTAATAACTTAACGTCATCGTGTCCCATAAATTTTTTGTAAGAACCACTTATCTTAACTGCATAAATAAATTATAATTTATTTAAATTGTATAACGCACATGGGCCACCATTTTATACCGTCTAGGAGTAAATGTAACGTATTCTTTGTTGTACAGTCAATCACACTTCGAGTTCGAACTATTTTTCTATTTTTGACTTAAAGTCCTTAATATATAAATAGTTGTTGACTGTACATAGGTATATCATGTTCTTCCAAGCTTTAAACGTATTTCTTGGTTGTAAATTTTATTACACATTAAACTTATTGTATTGAACATGCTTTGTTTATTTGTTTTATTTTGCTTCTTAAACATTTTGAGTTGTGTGCGTTGGTTTTGACTGTGCCTTGTTCTTTTGGTAAGTTTGGTTTTGTTTTTATTATATTCATTGTATATTATGCTTGTATCATTTCATAATTTGGGCTGTAGTACTATCTCTTCTTTTAAAAACATTCTAAATATAAATAAAATATTTTAGAGCAGATTATGTAGATATTCATTTCAAAGTCTAATGAGGAAATTGGGCACAGAGTGCTGCTGTGTATACAATGTACATATTTTCTAGTATCAACATTGTAGTGTAAATAAAACCCTCAAAATAATGTTAATGACATGTCATTACGTAAAAACAACTGCCTTCATGCTTCCTACTTGGGTTTCTTTCGGCCGAATACTCAAATGCTGCTTATCTAAAATCTTAAGTTAAGGTCTCCTTAACTTGGAAGCTGTCAGTTACATAGAGTTTCTGTTAAATCTGACAACTTTTTTAAATTTAAGGTGGCCTTAACTTTAAGATTCGATTGAGTATCTTAAATTAAAGCTTTGTCAAACTTTGCCCACTTTATTCACTGAATACCTACAACCCGGGGGCTAATTGTCTAATTTTAAAAATCTATCGCAATCGCTTTCATTTGACAGATGGATGTAACACATTGCTACATATCTTTGTTAAGTTTTATTTGTGCCAAAAGAAGCATTAAATGCACATCCTGAAATCGATTGCGATAGATTTTGAAATTAGACATTTCGCTCCCGGGTTAAACGCATATTGTAATCGTTGCTTTCCCACAGCTGGGCGTGACGCACGGCAGCGACGTGCGCATGCGCCGCGCTGAGTTGGAGGCGCTGCTGGTAGCCAGCGGCGCACACCACGACGTGCGCGCCGTAGACAATCAGTATAGCTTCGTGTAACTAGGTAAAGTATGACCCTCGAGAGAACGCACGACAAATTAGTACAGTTCTTTAAGTCAGTGGGGAATTTCTGAAAAAAATCTATTTGGCTGAATATTTTTTTTTAGGTAGGAATAAGCTCAGTGCAGTATAATAAATAACAAAAGAAAAGTAACATCAGAATGGAGATTGTACCTCAGTTCACACAACACGGATTAAAAAAAAGTTTTGGCATTTTGTATCGATTTTTTAAATACCATGTTGTGGTTGTTGCAGGTGGTGGCTAGGGTATAATCTCTATTCTGATGTTACTTTCGTATATTTGTGAAGTCGAAGTGACTATTTTTTTTTTCACACAACCAAAAATTCTGACCCCCGTATCTATAGACGAGTAAGTAATGACTTGAGTAAAACTTGCAATTTTCAAATGCAAATCTAATAATATATTCACACGCATTTTACAGTATAAATTAACTTTAAATGGATAAAAACTGCACTAAGAAGTCATTTAAGATGAATTTTACTATAAATTGCATGTGAATATGATATGAGAAGCATTAGAAAATTACAAGTTTTACTCAAGTCATTACTTACTTGTCTATAGATACGGGGGTGAAACTTTTTTCTAAAGCCTCGATTACATACGCCGATTTAGCTTCCTAGCTAGGAACCAATTTCGGGTTACCACCCGTAATATATAATAAAATATTGTACAATAACATCGATTTTAAAATTGAATTAACACTATAAAGGAAAAGTAAACATTATATAAGATTGTAGATGAGAATAGAAAATAAAAAATCATAAAAAATTTTGACTTTTCCGTTATTTGTGCAAATTTACTGTTAAAATTGAACGTATTTATACGGGTGGCAACTCTAAATTGGTTCCTAGCTAGGAAGCTAAATCGGCGTATGTAATCGAGCCTTAATTAGGTACTGGGAGCTTATCACCGAGCTACTTATAAAAAAATATTAAGCCAATTTGATTTTTCCAGACATTCCCCATTGTCAACTGAATAAAGTATATTTTCCTATTATCCGGAAAAGAAGATATCGAAAATATATTTTGTTTGGTTTATTTGACTAAGGAACTTTATAAAATCTGTCCATTTTTTCTCGCAGCGGCCGCACTATACGTACATTACCTTCCCACCTACCATTATTTCCCTTCTACTATTACAGAGCTAGGGACAAAATACTGCAAGAGGTATCTCAAGGCTCAAGGCCCATCATTCAATATGATATAGTGTTGGGGTGTAGTTGAGTCAGCACCTACTCGCAAGGCCAGGAAGTGGAACTGTGGAACACCTGGCGTCAGCACGCTTTCAAGCACTTTGAGCGACTGCCGACTGCCTCTGTTCCATGAGTCTGAGGTCGAACTATTTTTTTTATAAATTATGCATAATAATTAAGCAGTATACGATTTTTCAGCCTTGAGAAAGCTCTTGTACCGACCTCGACATTGTGACAACTTACTGCTGCTGTGCTGTAAGTTGTCACAATGTGCTGACTCGGCATGTTCCATGATAATGCGGTGTGACTACATTCTCATGTTTTTTCTCTAGTATACTGCCAAAGGAGAATGCCGGAACCTGTACCAATTGCTTATAAAAAAAATATATCCCGTAAATACTTTAATACTTTTTGACTACCATTACTAAATTATGAATCATTATTCAATCCGGGTTTTACGAAATAATAAAAAAAAGTTAGGTAGCCCAAATTCTTGACTTCTATATTTAAAAAAAAACGCCTAAAATATGCCAATATATACCATTAACTATAATATAAAAAGAATACGTCCCCGATTTCTTATTGCTTCTAACAGTTTTAATAAATAAATAGTGTATTCATTTATTGAAACAGTTATAAACACTTAAAAAATCAAGGACGAAGTATTTTTGGCGGGTTTTTTTAAAATATGGTTATGAGGAAAAATCTCAGAACTGCGGATTTCAAAACAAAAACGCTTCATGCCAATGGTAATATTAAACAATAAGCTGGCAAAAAAATTTATTTCATGTAAAAGCAAATCGGTACAGGCTTCCATACAAAAACCGGCATTCTCTTTTGAACCTTGAGATAACTGTTATCTTAAGTATATCAAAATTTTACATACTTGAAAGCGTACTTGGAAGTAGGTGCTGACTCATGTACACCCTAAATAATATATCATATTGAATGATGGGCCTGAGATACCTCTTGCATTATTTCGTCACTAGCTCTGTAACT
The DNA here is from genome assembly GCA_928269145.1 of Agriphila tristella. NCBI lineage: Eukaryota > Metazoa > Arthropoda > Insecta > Lepidoptera > Crambidae > Agriphila > Agriphila tristella. The sequence continues at coordinate 13,628,883 of OV743445.1, forward strand.
ATACCATTAATTTATCAACCGCCGTTCTCCAACACATTTTGAATAGCAAATGCAGAAATATAGACTTACTTAAATAATTTATTTCAATTTGATGTTGCAATGTTTATTTGTGCAATAAGTGTGGTGTGTTATCTATCGTATAATATAAGTTTACTGTAACAAAAAAAATGCTCTTGAGGCTTAGCCAAATTAGTATAATTTATTATTGTGTATAATGCTGTTTAATCAATAATCATACTGAATGTAACGTGTTTTTGTCATACAGACCGTGTGTGGTAATTATACATGTATGGAGTATTACATAAAATGTATGTATGAAAGCCAAATATGTAACAGTTTTCCATTTACTCCCTACACTACAACTGAATTTGTTTTTATCACAAAGATAACTAATTATTTTAGCCTACTTTTTGTTGCTTTTGATAAATATAAAAAAAACAATAGCATAAGTAAAGAACTAACTTAAATCCATTTTATTCATTGAAGACGACAATATTATACTTTTTTAATTCATTAGAACATATTATGTACAGAATTATGCGATCCAAGTTATCGAATAAGTCGTACCTACCTGAGCGGGGTTGGTATAATATCTAGGTGTCACTCATTTATCAAAGTGATTGTGGGTACCTACAGTTAGCAATAAGTATTTATTTTCTAGATATAATTGCTAGCTAATATAAAGCGTGGCATATATCGCCATATCCTATTAAAAAGACAAATGGCCAAGCTGTCTTATGTTTTTTTTAATCTAGTTTTTTTAAGGACTTTTATCTTACAATACAAGATATGCCAGTCCTATCGTATACAAAACAAGGTAATTACGTAACTTTGTTGCAATCAAGTCTGACAGAAATCGCAGTTACATTGCTGCTTTATTAAGAACCAATGTGACAACTATCTTCACTAAAGCAGCAATGCAACTGCGCTTTCAATCGATTTCAATCGAGAATTGTTAGCAACAGCTTTACGTAATCAAGGTACAGATCACAAGTTTCATTGTGAGGGCATTGATCACCGATGACTGACCATATTACAAATGTATTTTGCTGAACTAGAGGTTGGTTTACTAAGTAAACTCTGAAATGCCTAAATCTAATTTGTTTATATTCAGAGCAGTCTAATTTGTTTATACTCCGACACTGTCTTATGTTAGGAGAATGTATGCAAAATTGTACAAGATTTTTTTTAATCTCGGTTTGCCATTTTCATTCAAAGCATTTTTAAATAACGCCAAGCATCTTAGTTTCTATCCAATATTTTAAACTGAGAGAATAATTCACTAACAAAAACAAAAAAAGCTCTGTACCTTTTTCCGCTGGATAAGACAACATTCAAACAGAATCAAAAATTATTTAATATACGAAAAATTAGAACAAATATGGTCAGTCGAACCATAAAAGTAGACTGTAAAATCGCACTTAGGCTGGCCCCAGACCTACCGGTTTCGTTTCTTTGCTTTGCTGTTCTACCATGGACCGCCGGCCAAGAGGCTTATTTTCAATCTATCGCATATTTTGACCTGACCACATTGGCAAGATAGCCATTAGTTTGGTGTTATCAAATATCGTCGTCTGGGGTGCGATGAGAAGTTTTAGTTTTCGTTTTAAAAAAAAACTGCTGTTTTATACAAAAATTAATAACGAAATTATCAAAATGTATGAAACAGTTCATTTTTTTCGCGATTTCAGATTTGGTCCCATAGTAAAAGTTGTTCAGTTTTATTATGGTCCCTATCTACCATATTCAGTTTTATAAGGCTTTACCAAACATCTTGTATAAATAAGCGATCGAGTTATTTTTAACGATCGGAGTCCATGTTCAGGGTGGCATATCTCCTAAAAGCTTCCTACTTCGCAATCCAGGCGATGATATTTGATAAAACCAAGCTAATGGCTATCTTGCCAATTTGGTCTAGTCCCAAAATGCGATAGATTGAAAATTACCCTAGTTGGCCGGCGGTCTTTCAAGCAAGGTAGCACAGCAAAGCAAAGAAACGGAACCGGTAGGTCTGGGGCCAGCCTTAAGGTGGTTCGATGAGCTCAGTAGCGCCACCAATGGAAACAAATCAATTACTTTTTATCAAAGGTTTAGATTAAAAGTTATGATAATTTTGCGCAAATAAAAAAAGTGAAATGCATTTTCTAAATGTATTTCCAAGAACTCGAACTTAAGCAATAAGTCGTGCATCTCAATAGTGCCAAAAGTGGCCACATTTAGTAACATCGAATATCGAGATTCATAACTTATTGTTTATATTTGAGGCCATGAAAAAATATTTGAAAATTGCAATTTACTCTTCTATTTGCGCAAAATAACTAAAACTTTTATTATAAACCCTTGATAAAACGTAAATGATTTATTTCCATTGGTGGCGCTACTGAGCTCATCGAACCACCTTAAATGGAAATTACGATTAAATGTAGATTAAAATAAGTAAATGAAATTGTATGTATGTAATTGTTGTTGGAATTGATGAAGGTTATTAATGATATTTAAAATGCGTAAAAGTATTTGTTGATTTAACAAAACTGTTTGGGAATAAATGTGTATTTATGCTACTGATAACTACAGGGTGTTTGGTAATAGCCTTATAAAGCCGAATAGGGTAGATAGGGACCATCAAACTAAACAACTTTTACTATGGGACCAACTCTGAAATCGTGAAAAAAAATCATACATTTTGATATTTTCGTTATATTTTTTTTTATGAAACAGCTGATTTTTTTCGCGATTTCAGAGTTGGTCCCATAATAAAAGTTGTTCAGTTTGATGGTCCCTATCTACCATATTCGGCTTTATAAAGCTATTACCAAACACCTGTGTATAATGTCATCTTTGTATATTAACCTAATTATGTCAGTGTGCCAGGTGATAGAAAATGGAACTAAATGCGTTATCTCTTGTAGCTTGGGTTGGCTCGATTAAACTAAATTGACAGGATTAACCCTAATTTTAGCATCATGTTATTTTCTTTTCGATACAGAAAGAAATGGATGCAATAGTACATTACATCCGAGAACGGGAAGCTAGCGATTGCATTGCCTCGAATGATTAAAGCCCTCGCCTGCGGCTCGGGCTTCAAACCATCCTCGACAATGCAAGTAGCTTCCAGTACAAGGTTTGTATAATACTTTACTCACGAAATGCGAGGAAATACAATTTTCTTTGTAAAAATGAGATATTTAAATTGGTTCGCGTGGCCATGTTTACTGACCGGTCATGCAACCATAAAGTTTCATAAAAAGAATGCTAGCTGATAAGTTCTACCGATTTGAATTTGGAACACTTACTTCCCGCACTCAGTGCGGGAAGTAAGTATTGAATTTCATTTCCGCACTGAATTTCAAATTTAGAATGTGATGAACCAGACCCCCACGGAAATGTTGAACGCCCCGCATTCTTTTTTCAAATGGAATGATAACATTTCAGAGCATAAGTGAGTAAAACTAAATTTAATGTAGTCCTGTCAATTTAGTTAACTGGTTGTCAACTGTATAGATAGACAACAGGTTTAGTCGACAAATGCCAACTTCTACAAACGGCAACTTAGTTTAAAACGCCAGAATCTACAAATGTCCAATTCTACAAATGCCAATTTCTACAAATGCCAACATTCAGTTGTAATATTTTCAATCACTTTTTGATATACATATATTTTTGCGTTTATATAGTGTATTTTACAATCAATTTTGAAATTTGGATTTTTTTTCTTTCCATCGTAATAAAAACGTCTCCAACCAAAGTACCAGGTTCACATAAATATGGAGAAGGTAAATTAATAAATATAAAAAAGAATATGTAAACGCAAAAATAAATATCAAAAAGTGATTGAAAATATTACAACTAAATGTTGGCATTTGTAGAAGTTGGCACTAGTAGAATTAAACATTTGTAGAATCTGGCGTTTTAAACTAAGTTGGCATTTGTAGAAGTTGGCATTTGTCGACTAAACCGACAACATAATAGCTGAATACAGGCCACTAATATAACGAAGCCATTTTATTAATTAATTAAATGGCTGATTAAGCTAGTTGGTTGCGATGCTGCGAATCGCAGCCTGCGATATATTATTTTGATGCATCTCATTCTCACAGCTACCAATTTTCATCTTCAAAAAATAAATCATTATACTTTCATCCAAATATAATACTTTTGGGTAAACCATAATTTTGTTCCATAATCGGTTGAAACACAAAATAGATTTAATACGTTTTGCTATATTAGTGTAATGTAAACCATACTGCAAGTATACAGGAACATTCCTTGAATAAACCTATGTAATATGGAACGGAAATAAAGCATATATTTTGTATGAAACAATATTTTTAATTAACCCTATATTTAATAGTAGTTTACAAAATCACGTTTAATCATCTAGTAAAGGCACTATATAAAACTCGGAAAACATTTGTCTTTGGTCTTCTTTTTCTAGTTTTAGTTGCAGCAGGAGAAGTCCATTTGCACTGCATCTCAGCACTACCTGATAAGAAGATAGTATTGGATAGAATCTTTTCCTTTTAAATACCGGCAAACATCTTGACGCTCTTTCGGCGGAGTGGGGATAAGTTCGCGCATGTGCACTTGCGAGCGACCAATAGCGCGCGCCTCTCTCCCGCCGCCCGCGCCCCTCACCGCTACGCATGCTCAAAATACGCGTTCTGCGCAATCCCCACCCGATTTCACGATTTTTGCCGGCTACTGTACAATTACATAAGATTCGACCAATTTCTTTCGTTAAATTCGGTCGATTGTACGTGCACTGTGACAAACATCTTGACGTCCCAATGGTGGCGCCATCGCCAAACCACTGCGCCACCGAGCCACATAATAACTAATAAGGTACCTAGGTCAAATATGGCCAGCCGATTAATATGGCCACTACCTATTATCTACCAAACTATTGCAACCCAGCATACACCGTATGCGTGAGCGAGAAGGTCTATGTTTGTGTAAAGTACGAAACACGCGCTACCCGCCGCACGCAGTGCCACATCACAGAAACGGACATGTTGTGCAAAAAATTTGTTCTCGGTAAGTTTTGGTTTATTCCGTTATTTATCAACGTTTTCTAATAGGTACTTACTGTGTAATTATTCTTTGGGGTCTCTAGTTGATATGTCCATGCAGATTTAATTGATTTTTTGTAGTGTTTTGAGGTTAGATACAATTGAAAAACATCGACACATACTGCAAATATGGCCAGCAAGTGGCCATATTTTCGATATTAAAACTTGTCCAACTAAATACATTGATTTTTGTTTTAGATCATGGCGCCGCGATATATATCAAAGGGTTTACAAGGAAATTGGAGTGACTCCAATATGAAATTAGCTATATCAGCTGTACGGAGTTGATTATAACTTGGTACCTACCAAAAATTACCTAACTGATATAAATGTCCGATTAAGTTTGTTTAAATTAATAAGAAAGAGATTTATAATAATTCTAAATCTGTTGAAAGTTGATTATAAGTTGGTTGGCTGGTAGGTAGGTACTTTACCAAAAAATTACACAATTGATCTCATTGTTGTCCCATTTGGATCGTTTAAATTTATAAGAAAAAGGTTTTCTATTATTATTTTTCTTTTACTTTCTTTTTTTTTATTGATTTCTTTCAAAACTTTATCAAACAATAAAAAAAACTTATAACAAGCTCATTTATTTTTATTTCACTGAGTTATAAGTCCCAAAATCAGAAAATAATAATTTGTTTATTTCATACAGTTAATATGGCCAAACTATGGGCATATTTACCTACACTATCGGAAATATGGCCAATTTCCCATTTTGTTTAAAAATTACGAAATCTCAAAATCTATTTCAAATAGATCGTATTTTACATGTTAATATGTTAGTTAAATAGATTCTTTACAAATGACATAAGGGTTAGCAGGCTTTTTTCGTAGGCAAGTATAAAAAAATATTCGTTAAAGCTTAAGGTCGCCATATTTGACCCAGGTACCTTAGTACCTACAAGTACAGAAGCAGCACGTCGCATAGTACTTTAAATAAATAGCGACTTTTGCTCCGACACAATAAAGTGCAATTCAGATCGTAGTATTAACACCTAGTAGTTGCCTCTCTTTCTATCGCGTGCTACTACCTTTTCTGACGACGCAACGTTAGGGTTGTGTTCTTTTAAATGAACTGCGTAGCGTATATCATAATGTGAAAAACGACAATTGTTTATTGGTTTTTGATTTTGACATCCGTACACGGCACAGTAATGTCGATTCGACATTGCTACTATTATAAAGAGACAATACCTACGCAGGCAGTAAGATGTCGCGTTTGTACGGCTGCGGGCGTGTGGCGGCCTACTGCTCACTTGTGCCTCCGTAGGCACGGCTAGCGGTAGGTGCTTATCACGCGACCTTGAGCGAGTGAAGGAGGCCTGACTTACATAATATACTTGACCAACTATACTGAATTTACTAGTGTAATATTTTATTTATTTAGGAATAGTTACCTTGGAGGAGATGGCAAGAGCCTTCATAATGAGGCGGATGTGGTGTAGTTGATACTTGAGCGTCACTGGCGCTTCGCAGCTGAAGCTCTGCACCATGTCGGAAGACTTCGGCACGTCGATACACGATCTGTCCTGCAATTTGATCATAAATTCATACCAATAATTATAAATGCTACAGTCCCATTGCTGGTTAGTACTAGAGTTAGGCATACCTTTCGCCTAGAGTTACCCGACGTCAGAATTTGTCCTGACATATCAGGATTTTTTGGTCCCTGTCAGGATTCCGACAGAATTCAAAAAAAATTTGGATTATTCACAATTTATAGTAAAAAGAACCAGAAATTAAGCTAACAATAAGTCCATGCGAAATCAACAATCCTCATTAAAACATACGTACTTGCATTCCGTAAGTTATGATGCTGACATTAGGGTGTTCCGGAGACAATTTGAGCTCTATAATGTCGCAGGAGCGTTCCAAATCAACTAGCAGGCCGAGGAATGCTGGCGCCTTCAGTACTAGCTTTGCCACCTCGTCTGAATCTTCATCTCGAAGCTCTAACACTGAATCAGCTGTTTGTGTTGAAATCTCACAATCGGTCATCACATTGTGAACTGACTGAGGCTGCAAACTGAAATAATAACCAAAGGGTTTGAAAACTTGTATGGAGTGTGGCATAGTCCTTTTTTACTCAATCTAAGTAATTGTTTATAACTTGTCAATAAAGTTTATGTTCAAGCACCTCTTTTTAAATTCTGCTGAAGAATGCATCAATCGCAAGAATCTATTTCACAGGTCCTGGCCGGACCCCCTAGAATGACCACCAAAACACGATATATATCGCGTGATATAGCGTTTTATCATGTTTAACTGTCAAAAGACATTGGATTTTGACAGTTTGTAAAATGCTATATCACGCGATATATATTACTGTGTTTCGACGGTCATGCTAGTAGGCTGGCATGCCGGCCTAGCATGACCGATTTGTATCGCGTGATATAGCATTTTATCGACACTCAACTGTCAAATTCCTTTGTCTTTTTAACAGTTAGACGTGATAAAACGCTATATCACGCGATATAAATCGGTCATGCTAGGCAGGCTGAGTAGTGTTTTTATACAAGGTGTTTGGTAAAAGCCTTATAAAGCCGAATATGGTAAATAGGGACCATCAAACTGAACAACTTTTACTATGGGACCAACTCTGAAATCGCGAAAAAAAATCTGCTGTTCCATACATTTTGATATTTTCGTTATTAATTTTTGTATGAAACAGCAGATTTTTTTTTCGCGATTTCAGAATTGGTCTCATAGTAAAAGTTGTTCAGTTTGATGGTCCCTATCTACCATATTCGGCTTTATAAGGCTTTTACCTAACACCTTGTATAGAAAACTTAGGTTTTTTTTACTTGTTAATCTTGTTATAGCTACTTTTAAGGATTATTAGTTGATGTTATTAAATATAAAAAAAAATACAATTTTTCTAATCTTTTACTATATGCAATTGGTCGTCAGACCATAAGCAAATTTGTTGGAAGGAAGAAAGGACGAGTATTTATAGTGAAGCAGCCATCACCTCTCGTCCTAATTAATTTACTGGAGCATTTTTTATTGGTATAAATATTCCAAAAATAAAATACTAACACTAAAAGAAGTGGAGAACCTTCTCCTCGGTAGTACATCTTCAGGCTGGATTCTTCTCCTGACCCAAAAATGTTTAGACATTCAGAAAGTACAGCAATACTTATCTAAAAACAATACAAATAAACCAAAAATCAATGGTTAATTATTATGAACATGATGATAAATTATACAGTTTAGATCTTTGTCACTCTAAAAGCTATTACTATTTTGAACAAAAATCAATGACAAAATGACAACTACAACAATGTGACAAAATTCTAAACTGTATACATATATATTTATAGACGTGACTGTACATAATAATCTCAACTCAAATTTCAAAGTTATGAATGCAGACAGACTGACAGTTCATCGCTTGAGGGTAGGCTCACGATTTTTTTACTTTTCATTAAAGGCCTGGGCACACCGGCTGCGTAGGCACGTGCGTAGTGACGCGCAGCAAAGATACGTGCGTGTTCGGTGTGACGTCCAATAGGGAATGCCATTGAGTACAACATCACAAGCTGCAATGCATCAGTCTACAACACATACGACATTGACAATCTGTGTGTGGTCCTTAGAGAGACTTAAGTTTGTTTGACCTTTTTTGCTGAATATTTGGTGAAGGGAAATTAAGCCTAATAATTTTCAGTGCAAGTTAGTAGTGGACTAACCTTATTATAACGGAACTATCAAGTACTAACCTTGAACATCACATCGACATCATCCCGCACATGGTATTCTGTAAAGTTATCTGAAGGCACATACGCTGAAGCCTGGACACATTTACCTTCTTCCACTGTCAGTTTTAATCCTTCAGGTAAGGCACAGAAAACTGCTGACTGAAAGAACACATAGTTATTATATAGAAGTGTAATCTAAAGGAAAGAATTATTGAATGAATAAATTTTTATTTTAATGAATTGCTATTTAATTTGCTATTTAATACAATGAAGGATTATTACAGCAGGACCTTTTTAATCTGAACTCCGAACATTTTCCTCTCTTTTCAGATTTGTGGAGTGTTCAGATTATAGTACAGATAATTAATAGGGTATTTTTATGAAATAAAACAAATAGTATTGTGAAATTTTAAATGTATAATCATCTACTATCCCCGTCAATTGGTAATGCGCTGGAACCTTGTCAAAATAACATACACATCAACGTCATCCGCAACTAAAAATGACAAAAAACAAAAATTCTGATAGACAATATAATATATTAATTATTGAATTCTTATTTTCAAGAAGAAAGGGTCTAGGTATAAAAAAGAAATACTTGTTTTTCATTTTTGAGGTTAAAATCATGGCCGCCATGCGCATTACCAATTGACGGGGATAGTATAAACGTTACATTTATTAAACTTTTAAATAAAATCCAATACCTATTTTAGTTTGTCAGGAGGTAGGTATTTAATGACAAATAAAAAGCTTTCTCGCAATTTAACTAAAAGCATTTTTTTGGCAAAGTAGTAGGGCGTTCAGATTAGAAGGGGTTCGGATTATAGAGGTCCTGCTGTATTTTTATTCTCATTATTAGAGAAAACAAATTACTTACCTCTTGAAATTGTATTGCCTTGAGCAGACTACAAAGTGTCTTTCCCGAGTCCATGGAAGCGGTAAAATAGTAGTCAGATATGCCTTCATCCATTTTGTCATTCCAATTCAAACATAGACTTAACTAGCATTAAATACTGAGCTTGTGTTACTTCGTGACAAGTAGTTCTGCCTAATACTTGCGCCAATCTTGCTGCTAGAACATGTTTGCAGCAAACTTCCTTTTTTCTATCCAAAACTTGGTTTTTAAATGCTTGGCAAGGGCAGTAATTTATCTTCGAAAAGACTCTGTAGCAATGGTCATTTTCACCCTTGATTTCAATGATTATTCTGGACTTTTTCGATGTTGTATATTCTACAAAAGTTGGATACCTTTCCAAAATATCACATGCTCTTTGAAAGACAGCACCGAAAACTGAATGTAACGACGTCAAATCTTCGTCTGAAACTTATATTTAAATTACTTTAGCATGCAAATACATAATAAAACATAAATACCCAAAATTAAGCATATTGAAAATTATATTACGAGATTTAGTTCCTCGACCTTCCAAGTGATTCAGTAAATGTTCGGCAACCAGAGGTACTTTAGATAAATTCTCATGAAGATTCATTTGATATTTGTTTGTTTTATGGTATTAATGGTATCAAAATGAAATGTTATTGCCAAAAAACGTATTTTCAAGTCAAGGCAAAAATTTCAAAGAATGACAGGACCCGCGAAGAATCCACGAAACGCCACGAAACGTCAGAGTTGTTGTTTTTTTTAAATTAGGTACTTAAGGAAAAGGAATCTATGTTCATACAGTATAGTCTTCGTCTTCGGTGGTTTGCCGTGAGTAGAGGTCTTCCTCAGAAGAATTCTTCAGGTATAAATATTTGTTACAAATCACTTTTTTCTACATGCGCTAAAAATAAGACAGATCTTGATCAATGTAAAAAATACTATTAGCTTTATTCTAAGACCAAAATCATCATGATCGTCATCTCGTATGTGCCTTACTCCTTCTGGCTTCTGAGCTTCAAAAACCTTCAGTGACGGATAAACAATTTCTTATTTTGGTATTCAGAACATTCGTAACGCTAGAATTTATGAATGATTGACGTTTGAACATGGTCCTCACGAAATGACACTGAAGATCATGGATGCTGGAAATAACAAAAACTAGCTAGTGAAAGTCTAGTTTCACTTCCTAGATGCTCAGTGACGCAAAAATAAATAAGATTTAACATTCGAAAATCATACAAAACCGAACAGATCTCATAAAATCGTTGTTTAAACGTGGCACACACGGAACCGTATGTGCCAGTTTTCTTTTGTCAAAATATCGACAACTAAACCGTTTGGAGCCAAATGAAGCAGTCTAGCAGCGTTACGTTTGATACGTAACAGCATATAACACTTCAAATCCATTCGCGTAACAGCACATCAATAGAAAAAGCAAAAACAACATTTCGACCCATCAGACTGTGTGGCCCACAATTAATAGTGTCACGTTACGTGAATTTTGCGTCACTTAAGTTTTAAAGCCGTTAATAGTAATAAGATTTTCCGGCACTGAGGATCTAGCTTTATTTGGAACCAATCACTGCAGTACTTACGATGTAATTCGAGATTCAAATTAGTATGGAAATCACCTAGGGTGACCACGAAGTATTTTTTTACGGACATCGCATCGTATTGATGTTGACTGAGACTGCAGCTTAGCGCTCCTGAGGGCCTAGTACGAGTTGTGTTTCTCACCTTACTTTGCGAATAGTATCGAGTGAAAGAGAGGAAATCATGCGAGTGAGTGAATGAGTGAAAGAGAGAAGACGATAGTTTACTATTCGCAAAGTGAAGTGAGTACAAAAAATCAACTCGTACTAGGCCCTCTGTACACGATCCCTGATTGCGATTTGCGATACATGATTTTACCGTTTTGTTGGTATGGGAGCAATATGGTGAATGTCATACACTTTACGAAGATCTCCGAAAATATGAGGACAAGTTTTGTGATTACTTTCGGATGAATTACAAGACATTTGACAAATTATTACGCGGCGGCAGCGGCGCGGTGGCGGATTCCACGCTTTACGTATCCACAGACACAGTGCAGAGGCGAGGCAGCGGCGGCATCGTGTACAGGAGCGCTTATGCTGTGCAGATAATTTATACCATGGATTAAAACATAGGATACTGTCTTATTATGCTGGTCAAAGTTTTCCTAGGGTATATGCGGACGAAGTCGTGGGTGGATGGCGGGTGGGCGGTATTTTAACAACTAGCGATCGCCCCCGACTTCGTCTGCGTGGACAGTTATTTTTCTACCCCTCGGGAACCGCAAGTTTTTTGGATAAAAGGTAACCTATAGCCTTTTCTGTACCCCTGACAATGTGTATGTAAAATTTCATGATGATCGGTTGAGCAGTTAAGACGTGAAGGCGTAACAAACAAATAAACAAGAACTCATTAATCACAATTATTTTCTTTTTCTTTTTGACAACCCTTGCACATTCGGGACTACTACACGGGTGGCAACTGGCGGCACGCAGCGGCATCGTCCGACATCAAAGACGTTTAACAACTGTATGGATTGTTAAACTGTGCCCCTGACGCAGCGCAAAGTTAAGCTTTGTCCAGACTAGTAAAATTTTTGTGTATCAGATCTCCGTCGCGTAACATCGACGTGTATTATTTGGTTAGTTTGGAGTAGTTTGGACTAGACATGGGCGCCACGCGCCGGCGCGACGCGCGACCAATCGCTCTCTCGGTCACGCCTATCGCTCTCTCAGTCACACTTGTTGTGGTAAGCGCGGTGAGCCGTCATTAACTGACTTCAAAAATTTGAAAAGGAGGAGGTTATTTATACGTCGCGTATAATTTTTTTATATGTATGTACACCGATTACTCGAAGACGGCTGAACCGATTGAAATTATTTAAACGCTATAACATTAGGTTTCATCTCAAGTTGGTCCCATTTTTGGAAATTTTGAAATCGGTTCAGTAGTTTTCAAGTAATCTTGAAAATACTGTCGTTTTCGTTACCATTTTATATAAATTCAGACGGATTTTCAACAATTACTTTTTTTTTGATTATGAACCGATTTAGATGATTCTTTTTTTGTTTAAAAGAAGACACCTTAAGAATAATATCATATTAATTTCATTAGTATTGGACATTGAAATTTTATAGATACACGAGGAAACTCCTCAAAATCAAATAGGAACTGTCATCATCATCATATCAGCCACACGGGGTGTAGGGGGTGTCTAGTAGTAGTACCTTTACAGGACTGTCGGTCGGCTTACATCGGTGTAAGTGGTAGTTGCTGCCTGGTCTACAGACACTCCCAAATCTCTTCACCAGTGGCTCCAAGTAGCTGTCGTGTACGCAGCGGCCACACCCCGGTAAACCGCGTCGACCTGCGGGCTAAACCTGGTGAAGGGGGCCATGCACGCTATCTAGCGGACGTGGCTATGACAGGAGATCCCCTGTTTAGTACACGAAGACTACACCGGTATGGAAGGCGAACACCGTCGATAGGCACTGATCTCGGCTTTTATAGCGATGCAGCAAGGTATCTGTGACGTACCTTTAAGGGCGCATGCCAGGATTCGTATAGTGGTCTGCGGCCAGTCACTGCATCTCATAACTTCGGTCAATCGTATCGGTCTCCGATCCATTGGCCACCGAGGATTTGGGACGAGAGAGTGGGTTTGCACCTGCGCAACTGCTCATCCACTATAATATACTCACGCGCTGATGACACCTGGCGAGGTTATACTGGACACTGAATCGAAGTCCTGCGGCGATGGAGTGTTGGTGGGAGTAATGTGGCTTTGGTGAGTCCTGTTGCTAGCTAACCCTCTGCACGTAGGCGGCTGGACGAGAGTGGTCGCTCCTGTATTCGATCGAGATGGGAAGACGGGTTCGGCAGCACGTCCAGTGACAAAGCAGCCCTATTTAGGATCGCTCTGCTTTCCCCAATCAGGGGAGGGGCCTAGAAAAGGTGGCCTAAAAATAGTCCATCTCACTAAAACTCAGTGGCTAACCGCGGTCACTAGAGCACCAACTTCAGCGGTCGAAAGAAACAAAAGAAAAGTAGATTACCTTTTATAGTTGCAACATGGAACGTGAGAACCTTATTAGATAATGACAACAACTTATGTCCAGAAAGGAAAACCGCAGTTATTGCGCGTGAACTATCCCGATACAATATCGACATTGCTGGCATAAGTGAAACTCATCTTGCAGAAACCGGAGAGCTTAAAGAAGATTTGGGTGGCTATACATATTACTGGGCCGGAAAGCCAGCGACTGAAGTATCATCTAGTGGGGTCGGCTTTGCTATAAAAAACTCGATTGCAAAATCCCTAACCCAGCCCCCAAAAGGCATTAACGATCGCCTCATTACACTTACCGTTCACATTGGCCATGATAAATACCTACATCTCGTAAATGTATATGCCCCTACACTTACTTCCTCCGATGAAGACAAAGCTAAATTCTATGATGACCTTCGAGCTGTCTTGCTTGGTATTCCATCCAACGATAAGTTGATCTTGCTCGGAGACTTTAATGCGCGTGTTGGAACTGAGTATGAAGCCTGGAATGATGTCTTGGGGCGGCATGGGGTTAAAAAATGTAATGCCAATGGACTTGCACTTCTCACACTGTGTGCAGAATTTAACCTGAGCATCACGAACACCTTCTTCAGGCTTCCTGAGAAGTACAAAACATCTTGGATGCACCCTCGCTCCAAGCATTGGCATTTGCTAGATTACGTAATAGTCCGTAGAAAGGACCTTAAGGACATCTTGATAACGCGGGCCATGCGTGGGGCTGAAGGTTGGACTGACCACCGACTTATAAGAACTAAAATGAAACTTGCGCTGAAACCAAAACGCAGAGCAAATCATAAAGTTGTGCCCAAGCTGGCCGTGAATAAGCTGATTAATAGTTCGGACGCCAGAAGTGAGCTCGACTTGAAATTCGGAACTTTACCGTACCATTCAGAAAATGCTTCCATTGATGATGAGTGGCAAGCGTTCGCGGAATCACTCCATGAAGTCGTCTTAGGTGTAGTCGGTAAACCTAAAAAGATTAATAAGGACTGGTTCGACGATTCTGACGAAACCTTAAGAAAGCTTTTCGACGATGCTAGAATTTCGCTACGTAAGCATACTGATGTCGATACCCGCAGGCGCATAAACCAAGAGCTTAAAACTAAAACTCGAGAACTCAAGGACCGTTGGTGGAATATGAAAGCTAATGAGTTGCAACTACTTGCGGATACACACCAAGTTGGTGCCTTCTATGAAAGTCTTCGCACCGTCTTTGGACCAACACATAAGATCACTGCCCCTCTGTATTCGCATGACCAATCGCAACGACTGACGGACCCTAACGAAATTCTGGAGAGATGGGCTGAACACTTTATCGATGTCCTTAATCGGACAACTCAGGGAGCCGATCTCGAGTATATTAACTCTCTCGATGACCGAGCCACATCATCTGACTTGGAAGAACCCCCCAGCTTTGATGAATTCTGCCGTGCCGTATTGACTCTTAAAAACGGAAAAACACCTGGTCTTGATAATCTGCCGTCTGAAGTCTATAAGTATGGTGGTTCGAGTGTTCAGGACAGGTTGTTCGAGCTTGTTCTTCGTATTTGGGAGTTAAATATAATACCTCAAGACTGGAAAGATGCGTCTTTATGCAAACTTTATAAAGGCAAAGGAGATCGATCAGACTGCAGTTCATATAGGGGCATATCACTTCTAAGTTCTGCCGGCAAAGTCCTCGCCCGCATTATAAATAAACGTCTCAGTCGTCTAGCAGAGCAAATTTTGCCTGAAACCCAATGCGGCTTTCGCCCGAATAGAGGGACCGTCGATGCAATCTTTGTTGTCAAACATCTTCAAGAAAAGAGCCTTGAACAGCACCGTGACCTTTATTTGTGCTTTGTCGATCTTGAGAATGCTTTCGACCGGGTCCCTAGGGATGCACTCTGGATTGTACTGAACAAGATTGGATGTCCGGCCAAACTTGTGGAGCTTATAAAGCAATTTCATACCAATATGTCTGCAAGGGTACAACATGACAACTCGTACACTAGCCCATTTCCTGTGACGAGTGGCGTAAAGCAAGGGTGTGTAATGGCCCCAACGCTCTTTGCAATCTATTTCTCCGCCGTGATGAATGACGCACTCCAACACTGCCACGACTGTATTTCGTTAAATGTGAGAACGGACAGGGGTGTCTTCGATCTTTCTCGTTTCCGGGCTAAACGAAGCGTGCACCAAGTTTCGGTATTGGATATCCTCTACGCCGATGACGTTTGCTTAATGGCGGATAACATGCATAGTCTCCAACATTTCCTGGATGAACTAGATGCCTCGTGCCGTAGGTTCGGACTGGTGATAAGTGCGTCGAAGACCCAGATTCTAAAACAACCTGCTAGAGGCTCATCTGCGTGCGACACTCCTCTAAAACTTGCCAGTAATAATCTTGAGGAAGTTGAGGTTTTTCGTTATCTGGGCTGCATGCTGCGTAGTGACAACAAGCTTGAGACTGAGATTTCCACCAGGATAGCCAGAGCCGCTGCTGCGTTTGGAAAGCTAAACCACAGAGTTTGGAGCTCTCATGACCTAAAATTGAAAACCAAAATAGGTGTATATAAAGCAATTATCTTACCCATACTTTTATATGCCTCAGAGACGTGGGTTGCCTATAAATCGGATATTAAACGCTTGGATGCTTTTCATATGAGATGCCTTCGTTCGATATTACGCGTTAAGTGGCAAGACCGTGTTCCGAACACAGAAATATTGCGCAGAACTGATATGAAGGGCATCGAAGCTATTCTCATGACTGGACAGCTTCGATGGTGTGGACACCTTGTGCGCATGGACGACACTCGACTACCAAAATCTGCTTTCTATGCGGAGTTGTATTTGGGAAAGCGTACTGCTGGTGGACAATATCTCCGCTACAAAGATGTTCTCAGACGGAACCTATCAGCGTGTAACATTTCGCCAAAAGACTGGGAACATCTCGCCTCAAAACGGTCCGAGTGGCGTAGAAGCGTGAATGAGGGTGTAAAAAACTTTGAAGAAATGCGTCTCGAAGATCTGGACGCAAAACGACAGCTTAAAAAGTCCCAACCGAAGCCAACTTACAACTATACTTATAATGCAAGTGGACAACTGTACTGCGCGAGCTGCGACCGTTGCTTTAAAACTAAGTTTGGCTTCGCCAGTCACATACGGGCTCATGCAAGAAAGTAACCAGTGTGTCGCCGTCGACGGACTCGTCGAGGAGGACATCATCATCATCAGCCACACGACACCCACTGCTGGGTATAGGCCTCCCCTAAGGATCTCCACGACGATCGGTCCTGCGCTGCCTGCATCCACTGGCTTTCCGCGACCTCCACCAGATCGTCGGTCCACCTTGTCGGGGGCCTACCCACGGAGCGTCTCGTCCGGTGCGCGGTCGCCATTCCAGAACCTTTCTGCCCCAACGGCCATCGGTTCTTCTCGCTATGTGTCCCGCCCATTGCCACTCAGCTGAGCAATCCTTCGAGCGATGTCGGTTACTTTAGTTCTCCTGCGGATCTCCTCGTTTCTGATTTGATCACGTAGAGAAACGCCGAGCATGGCTCTCTCCATTGCACGCTGAGTGACCTTGAGCCTCCTTATGAGACCCATAGTTAGCGGCCACGTTTCACTGCCGTAAGTCATCACTGGCAACACACACTGTTCATAGACTTTCGTCTTGAGACACTGAGGTAAGTCGGACGCGAAGATTTTTCGAAGCTTCCCGAATGCTGGCCACCCGAGTTGGATTCGACGAGAGATCTCTTTCTCGAAGTTGGACCTACCTAACTGGACTGCCTGTCCTAGGTATACGTAATGGTCAACAACTTCATGTGTAGTGTTCCCAACATGAACTGGAGAGGGTACAACATGGGCATTTGACATAATTATCGTCTTATCCATGTTCATCCTAAGACCCACTCTTTGGGAAGCACTACGGAGATCTTCGAGCATTGTGTTCAGGTCTTCCATGGTCTCAGCCATAAGGACTATATCATCGGCAAAACGAAGGTGTGTTAGGTACTGGCCATTAATGTTGATGCCGAGTCCTTTCCAGTCCAAGAGCTTAAAGATGTCCTCCAACGCAGCTGTGAACAGTTTCGGAGAAATAACGTCTCCCTGTCTCACACCATGCTGCAGTTGGATAGGATTTGTGTTCTGGTTCTGTACTCGGATTGTCATGGTGGCATTTTGGTATAAGAACCTCAACACCTCGATATACCTATAGTCCACTTGGCACCTTTGGAGAGACTGCAGCACCGCCCAGGTTTCAATCGAATCAAAGGCTTTCTCATAGTCCACGAACGCCAAGCAAAGTGGCTCATTATACTCCTCAGTCTTCTGTATAACCTGCCGCAGCGTATGGATGTGGTCTATGGTGCTAAAGACTTTTCGGAACCCGGCTTGTTCGGGAGGTTGGAAGTCGTCGAACTTGCGAGCGAGACGATTCGTAAGGACTCTCGAAAACAACTTATAGACATGACTCAGAAGCGAGATGGGTCTATAGTTCTTTAAGAGGGACTTGTCACCCTTTTTAAAGAACAAGATCACCTCACTTATGTTCCATGTCTTTGGCGTTCTGCCCTGGACGATGACGGAATTAAAGAGCTTCTGGAGGACTTTGAGTATCGGCTTACCGCCCGCTCTCAGAAGTTCTGTAGTGATTCCATCGTCACCCGCCGCCTTGTTGTTTTTCAGCTGTTTGAGAGCCATACTAATCTCGCACAGGCTGACGTCCGGGATATCTTCGGTATAGTGTCGGGTAAGCTTGGCTCTGGGGTCTTTAGCCTTGCTTTCAACAAGTGTCTGCGTGGAATATAACTGCCCATAGAAGCTCTCGATTTCCCTCAGTATTTCAGGCTTTGATGAAATGATGCGTCCGTCGTCAGTTTTCAGCTTCGTCATCTGGCTTTGCCCAATAGACAGATCTCTCGCGAACACTTTGGAGCCTTTATTCCGCTCGATGGCCTCTTTAATACGATTCGTATTAAATTGGCGAAGGTCGCTCGTCAAAGACTTAGATATCTGTCTATTAAGCTGCCGATAACGATTAGCATCTACTGAACTCTGGGGCCTCATTTCACGTCTCTGATCCATGAGTAGGAGTGTGTGGTTGGAGAGTTTCTTTATCTTGGGACGGCGGGTCTTAAAGAGCTTGGACCCTACCGTACGGACAGTATCCACCACCATGTTGTTTAGATCGTCCACATCTATGCTGTACTCAAGGGCTTCGAAGCGGATTTGGAGTTCGAGTTGAAAGCTCTCGGGGTTTTGAATATGGGCCGGCAATGGTCGAATTGTTGATTTTATCAGTCGAGATCTTTCCAGCTTTGGGTTGATATTCAATGTGCCACGTACCAATTCTGCATGGACGATTTGAGGGTACGTTTATCTCTCGTAGAGGAGACGTGAATTGGCCAGCAATTTGACCCTGCCGGACGTTTTTTTGTGGGATTTTCTGTAATCGCTGGTCTATGCCAATAAGTCTCGTGCCACCAATGTCCTCAAAGTCAACATAACTCAGGCCATCGCTCAAATTCAGCCAGATATATGCGGCAGAGTTGTCGAAAATTGGACCCCTCTGATCCGTGCCATAGTGAGAAGCCGCGACGGACATTTAATCAATGTCATATAAGTCATATTCCATAGTAAATGGCATACATAGGCCCTTCAAATAAAATAATAATTTCATCAATACCTCACACACAGCTTGTTTTATTCCATTTCAACATCGACCCGCTCTTATTGTAAAACCCTTTATATCATGCTCTCTTTAATCATTTCTGCGGTGGTGTCGTGTGGGGCGGGTCGTTACGTTCCCTCAAATATGGTTGATCGAAGCGATGGCTGGTCCATGCGTCATGCTCGTGAACGGGTGCTGCCAGTGGGAATGGGTCTGCTTCTGATTTCTCAACTAGTTGAAAGTTATTTACTCTCACAATTACCTATCCAATATGTACTAGGTATTTAATTTCAACCTACCTACCCATTGTGTGCAAACTTTTATTAATAACTAGCTGATGCCCGCGACTTCGTACGCGTGGACTTTATGACTTCGTGTGAGTTCCGGTGGAATTTTCAAGTCCATATCCGCGAGCTTGTCCACAATATCCATAAAGTTATTTAAGTGGTCACGGATATTTTCTTCATTAGTCATACGCAGGCCCATCTTTCCCATTGGGCACTCTGGGCACTTGCCCAGGGCCCCGCGATCGATAGGGGCCCCTTGTTTCTCGCCAGATCGCTTAATGATAACGGATGCTTATTACATTACGAAAAAAAATCGAATCTAGAAGAGTGCCTCTTCAAACCACATAGATTTTTAATAACTAACCCTTAAATTCTAAAATAGTTACTTTTGTGGAATACAATAATTATATTCTTACTAAATGTGTCTTAGCAAGATTACAAGATTAGTGAATAAAGTTGATAAAGTAGGTATATAAAAAATCGCGCTGCGCGGCAGTTTTCTTTACTTTGACAGGCATAATTACAAGATTATTGATCGAGATTATTGATATTGATCGAGAGATGAAACTGACTAAAAACTGACGCGCGGTTTTTTCCGTTTTTTCCACTGAAGGACGCGTAATAGTACAAAATTAATTAATGAAACTGACTTTCAATGGGAAATCATGCTTCGCGGCCGATTTTATTATACCTAGATAAGCATTTTTCTAAAAAATCTGGCATTTTGTGCCTCATATACAGGATCCTCTCGTACTTTGATGGTAACCCAAGTCAAGGTCATAGGGGCCCCATTATCCAAATGTGCCCAAGGCCTCAAATAGGTTGAAGACGGCCTTGGTCATACGCTTTAGAACTAATTGCTTCAATAAAGTAATGTTTTAATTATCTCAATTTTTAGACCTCAACAAAAAATGCTCATCAGGCTGAACAACTTTTGCAAAGGTGTGATTTTTATAGTTTGTTTAGTTTAGCTGGACCATAACAGTTCTACATCAGCTGTTCCAGATCTTCGATTTTTGTACCTCAACAAAAAATGCTCATCAGGCTGAATAACTTTTGCTAGGGTGTCATTTTTATATTTTGTATAGTTTAGCTGAATCATTATGGTTGTGCATCGGGTGTTCCAGCACGCGTAGCATGAGCAAACGGGACTCTTGTCTACGAAGACTTGTCGTCTCGACCCTCTAGATTGCTGAGCACAGTGGTGGGACTCGCTCTCAGAATTCTACAACTTTTTTATGTCTTTTAATACAAATATGAGTTTTAAAATATAATATTTTTATTTCAACATCAATAAACGTCGAAATTATCTGAAATGATTCGAAATGATTTAGTTTAAACATGATACTTATTTTTTAATAAGTTCTAAGATAAAGAGACACTCACAAAAGCTTTCACTTCCGTAGACAAAGCTCTCTCGAGCTCGAGAAGAATAATGTTGCCACTAGTAAATATTTATAATTATTTCCATCATTTCTCTTAAAGGGCGTTCCTTTCTATACGTTTCACGACGCAAAACTCTTAAAACCGAGTTAAATATAGCCGTATGGATATAGTTCGTTTGCCTTCCTTTTATTAAGAGATTTTTGAAAAGATGACACAGACCAACGCACTTGTTAATTTAGTTATAAATATTGAAATCAATGTATGAAAATAATTTTAATTTACGTTTTTAAGTAAATAAATTAAAATTAAGTAAAATAAAAGTAAAAAAAATACTGAAGGGAAAAAAGTGTAATATTAGGAAACAATATTATTGAATAGGTAGGTACCTTTTTACAATAAATTATTTGTTGTATTATTTTAATTTATAAAATTTATGAAAAAATTTAAGAATAATAAATACTTATTCGTTACTTACTAGTAAATATTTATTATATTTCTTTTTTTATAAATTTTATAATAAAAAAGAATTACTTAAATACAATTTTTCATTTTTTTTCTTTCCGGACAACTGTTTTTGTCGTTTGTGCTGTAACTTCTCTTCTTACCTTAATAAAATATAAACACGGACAACTTAGATTTATTTTTATTGCGAAATTAAAAACTCAGAAAAAAAAATAAGTCGACAAATCTTTCTCGACCACTCGAAGGGTGGTAGACAAATTTCTCCCACTCAACTGTCAAATTAATGTCAGTTGAAGACAAAAGCTCGTGTTTGTCGACTTTTGACATTAGGCCACGACAAAGAACAATGCGAGTCTACGGTTGTAAAATGCGAGCATGCGTATCTCGATCTCAACCCGACAAAAGTGACATTTCGGTGTAGACAAGCCATTGTTCTGTGAGTCGAATCTTATCTCGATGTTGGTCATGCTACGCGTGCAGATCTTCGATATTTATACCTCAACAAAAAATGCTTATCAGGCTGAACAACTTTTGCTAGGGTGTAATTTTTATATTTTGTGTAGTTTAGCTGGATCATTATGGTTCTGCATCGAGTGTTCCAGATCTTTGATATTTATCCCTCAACAAAAATGCACATCAGGCTGAACAACTTTTGCTAGGGTGTCATTTTTATATTTTGTATAGTTTAGCTGGATCATTATGGTTCTGCATCAGGTGTTCCAGATCTTCGATTTTTGTACCTCAACAAAAAATGCTCATCAGGCTGAACAACTTTTGCTAGGGTGTCATTTTTAGGGTTCCGTACCCAAAGGGTAAAAACGGGACCCTATTACTAATAAATATAAATAAATAATAAAAATAAAAATATGCTTTATTTTCTTCACAATAAATTACAAAATTTATACATTTATGTTAAATTGTATAAGTAAGTGTCTGATAAATATTGTGGAGACTGGCGCCCGAACTAAGGTTAGAAACCCGTTTTACAGGTCACCAGGTCTCCAGTTCCCGGATAATGACAATAGTATGATATACAATTCGTAACCTAGACTTTAATACATTTTTTTGGATGTGGTACAAAACTGTCACATGTAGGAGAAAAATGACTAACTAAAAACATTTCTTTTTTCTTTTTACCCACCATACTGATTGTTATTTTATTTTATTAAAAAGATAAGTTATTTAAGTTCAGGAAAAAGTTATTTCTCAACTTTAAAAGAATATATTTTAAAATTAGAACGAATAGGTTGATTAATACCTATTTTTAATCAAATACTTAATAATAACATGTTTGACTTAATAATGTCGTTGTTTAATTATAAGATGGAAACGGAGTTTAAAGGGATAAAGGGTTGTGCTAGTTTAGTTGTAAGTTGTAATTGTATTTTGATTAAAATATTGTATTCGTTGATATTTAGTGTAAATTTGGGTACTAATTAAGTGTAAGTAATAAATAGTCAGTGCTAGTTGTTGTAAGTTGTAATTGTATTTTGATTAATATATTGTATTTGGCTAAGGCTCCGCTGTCCGTCTGTCTGTCTGTCCGTCTGTCTGTCTGTCTGTCTGTCTGTCTGTCACCAGGCTGTATCTCATGAACCGTGATAGCTAGGAAGTTGAAATTTTCACAGATGAGGTATTTCTGTTGCCGCTATAACAACAAATACTAAAAACAGAATAAAATAAATATTTAAGGGGGGCTCCCATACAACAAACGTGTTTTTTTGGAGTTTTTTGGTACGGAACCCTTCGTGCGCGAGTCTGACTCGCACTTGGCCGGTTTTTATATTTTGTATAGTTTAGCTGGACCATTATGGTTCTGCATCAGGTGTTCCAGATCTTCGATTTTTATACCTCAACAAAAAATGCTCATCAGGCTGAACAACTTTTGCTAAGGTGTTATTTTTATATTCCTTATAGTTAAGTTGGACCATTATGGTTCTGCATCAGGTGTTCCATTTTCCAAAATCAATTATACCCTATGTTATTCCCAGGCTTAACAGCTATATAACAAAAAA
Organism: Agriphila tristella; assembly: GCA_928269145.1. Lineage (NCBI taxonomy): Eukaryota > Metazoa > Arthropoda > Insecta > Lepidoptera > Crambidae > Agriphila > Agriphila tristella. The sequence continues at coordinate 13,652,453 of OV743445.1, forward strand.
AGTTTCATTCGAATACGTTCAGTATTTCCGGAGATTAGCGTGTTCAAACAGACAAACAAACAGACAAACAGACACACTTTTTTTTCAAATTCTTACTCTATTATTAGTTTGTCTCCATCGCCCCAGATATTTTTTTTTTAAATATATGTAATGTACAGAAACACTTTTTTTACTGTTTTATTATATGTAAGGATAAGGATAATTATTGTGATAGAAATTGACCTCACTTTAAATGTGGAGCTCATTTTTCAAATGTTGACAACTCTGTATGAAATATACAGGGAGAAAAAAAGCCTTGACGAGTTTCTTGCCAGTGCTTCTCATTACAAGGTCTCCTGCTTAGGGTTTGCGAACCGATGGCGTAGCTTCTTTGACATTCACAAGTGCTTGTAACAGCCTAGACTGAATAAATTATTTTTGAATTTTGAATTTTGAATCCTCGTCAAACTGAGAACCTCCTTTTTTTAAGTCGGTTAAAGAACTACACTTAAGATATCCCTTTTCCAATATAAAAATAATTATCTTATTCAGCTCATAAATAAAGAAGTTATTGACCATGTCATCGAGCAATTTCATACTAAATCATACTATTTTCGTGCTCTTTTCAAGATTAGGGGAGAGTAGGGTATTACCGAGCCCCTGAGGAAATTCAAATATAACTAACCTCAGGTCTGGTTAAAATAAAAACTAAAATGACTATAGATGGGGAATTTATCTAGCTACGCTAACGAATCAAAAATTTTAAAATCATAAAAATAAAACCCAAAACATAAATATAAGCAAATAACAAAAGAATGGGAAAACACGATATTATAGAACTGGTCTGATAATATCGTGCCCCTAGGTCAGTACTTTGCACTGGGTCTGATAAAACCGCGCTTCTAATTAAAATTGACAATAAACTGATATACTACTAGTACAGCGTATGGAAAAAATGAAAATTATAGATATTTATTTCATTTTATATTCATTAATCAACTTAGTCTCAAAATTATAAACTTAGAAGTTTCCATATTCAACGATTTAGAAAGGCATTTTTGTTTTTTTGTTACACAAAAGATGTCTTTCTACTTTGAAAACTAATTGTTCTTAAATGATTGTCCATTTTCGGAATGCTTTTACTTTAGTATGCAATTACTTTGAAGGAGGATCAGCTATTTTCCTTCGTTTTTATCGCTTTCTGTAAAGAAAAATATTTGCCATAGATATTTTCATACTGCATGATTTCGCGCCCTGCGCGCGAAAATATCAAACAAGGGAATTTTAATTTGTAACCTCACAAACAGAAAACAAACTTAAAGAATTGATTTAAAATAATTCTGCACACCAATTCTACATAATTTTCACGTAATAAATGTATGTAGTTTATTACTCATTAGGTAATATTGGTTGACTCACCTCTTATTAAAATATCAGAAAAAGTAGATCGTGTGCGTGGAAAAACTAAAAGCGCGTGGCCTTCCGCTCTGGTTGTTCGACGGAAATTGACGGTGTGCGAGCGAGGTTAGATTAGAGGTGCTTAGAGCTAAGATTTGACTGTTATTGCAGGTGCATAGAGTTGATAGTTTTCGAGAAACCAAGCGGTGCGAAATTATCAACCGCGTGGTAATACCCTACTTGAAAAGTACTGAACCGATTTCCAAATTCTAAAAAATGGGACCAACTTGGGAGTTTACCTAATGTAATAACGTTTGAATCATTTCAATCGGTACAGCCGTCTTTGAGTAATCGGTGGACATACACAAAAAAAAACAAATATACAGGCGAACAGAGAACCTCCTTCTTTTTGGAAGTCGGTAAAAAGGCAAGTAAGCGATCGCTGGCTGACATCTACCCAAAGAGAAAAATTTCAGGGTTACATCTGCTTGCCTACCTAAGTATACTCTTCGAAGCTTAGTAAAAAAAACATATTAACACATAGATTTGTATCAACGCCATATATCGAGCAGACAGTTTTATGTCATTTTGATTGAAAAGCCCTCATTAACAGGACGGTTATATCCTTTCTGTCCATCAACGTACGTACACTGTTGTCACCCTATCTTAAAAATCTCATACAAATTGTATCATGAATTGTACTGTAACTACTGCAGTGATTGGTTCCAAATAAAGCTAGATCCTCAGTGCCGGAAAATCTTATTACTATTAACTGCTTTAAAACTTAAGTGACGCAAAATTCACGTAACGTGACACTATTAATTGTGGGCCACACAGTCTGATGGGTCGAAATATTGTTTTTGCTTTTTCTATTGATGTGTTGTTACGCGAATGGATTTGAAGTGTTATATGCTGTTACGTATCAAACGTAACGCTACTAGACTGCTTCATTTGGCTCCAAACGGTTTAGTTGTCGATATTTTGACAAAAGAAAACTGGCACATACGGTTCCGTGTGTGCCACGTTTAAACAACGATTTTATGAGATCTGTTCGGTTTTGTATGATTTTCGAATGTTAAATCTTATTTCTTTTTGCGTCACTGAGCATCTAGGAAGTGAAACTGGACTTTCGCTAGCTAGTTTTTGTTATTTCCAGCATCCATGATCTTCAGTGTCATTTCGTGAGGACCATGTTCAAACGTCAATCATTCATAAATTCTAGCGTTACGAATGTTCTGAATACCAAAATAAGAAATTGTTTATCCGTCACTGAAGGTTTTTGAAGCTCAGAAGCCAGAAGGAGTAAGGCACATACGAGATGACTATCATAAATCATCAATCGTTACAAGATAAGCAATTTTTTTTCGGCAAGGGCCGCTTCTCCTTTACGTGCTTGACAAGCCATGCTTGCTTGATTTTTGATACTTATACCTAGTTGAAGAAAGTAAGATAGTGGACCCCCACAGTAAATCCTGAAGGTCCAAACAAATTATCGGACGCGGCTTATGGACGCGGCTTACTGCCGCGGCTGATAAGTGTGCACACTCTCATAACATCCTGCGTGCCAGATAGCTATCGGACGTCCGATGACGTCATATTAGTCTATGGTTACGTCCGCGACCTACTACATCGGATAGATTGCACACCTCAGATCAGCCGCGGCAGTAAGCCGCGTCCGATAATTTGTTTGGACCTTCAGTCTAGTAGACGAAACTTTAGCGTCATCGCACACGGGCGACTTTTGTCTCCGCAATATTTTGTCTCTCACATGGTTTGTATGAAAAGTTGCCGACGACCGCGTCGCTTCGTGTGCACGCTTTCATATAAGCCTGGGGCCGTACCGGCTAACGAATCGATTAGAGAAGTCTGTCGGGTTTCAAATTAAAACAGATCGAGCCCCAATTGGGCCAAAATGGCGAACCCCAATTCATTATGTCACACGAACATCGATATCTTCCAAATTACGTCAGCAGAAAGTACAAGACGAAATTCCTTACTTTGATTTTCTGTTTTAAGTTGAAACTCGGCAGAGTTTTCGATAATCGATGCGTTAGCCGGTACGATACGGCCCCTGGGGCCTTACTATGAGCTCTTATAGCACTTTTATTGAACTTCCTTACTTTTTCGTGTATGACCTCAAAGGTTAGTTCAAAAGCAGGCCTTAAGGAGTCTTGTTCAAGGCCTGCTTTTGAACTGAACGGCTTAAGGATGGTTTCTTATTTGCTGATGGTAAGCCCCCTGTGGACTTGATGTGAGAGACAAAATAGTTGCGGAGACAAAAGTTGTTCGTGTGCGGTGGCGCTTAGGAATGAAGCGATAAGGAATGAAGCATATTTTTTAAATAAGGCAAATCGTTTTTTTCTGTTTTTGGATATTTGTGCAAGGTTTTGGTTCATACTATGTTACATCCCTGCAAAGTTTCATCGACTGAGGATTTAATGTTGGGATCTCCATAGGTACAAAAGATCGCTTCATTTCCTACACCATACTGCACGGGCACGTATAACTTGGCAAGACAAAGATAAGATAGAAGATGCGCGGAGTTTAGTGTTTGTAGCTACTGCGCATCTTTTGTCTCAACTTTCTCTTGCCAAGTTATATGCCGGCATCTGTACCTATATAATATATCTAGCTTTCTTTGATGGGGCTACAAAAGAAAACTGAGGAAAACGTACAAATAAAACGGTTATTACAATAGAACGGTTTCTGGCAGTTCAATATAAGTACTGCTATAAGAGCTCATAGTAAGGCCCTTCTTCGGAACAAAACAAATCTTTTGAATATAAACTCAGAGAACTGAGAACTGACTGAGAATCATTCATGATTTCAAATTCTGGACATGTCCTAATTTGGGCCACGTCTATGTACTATGGGCAACAGCGACGCTTAACCAGTTTGCAACAAAATTCGTGTGCGCGCGTATCGCCCCTACACGAACTAAACGTATGGTTGTGACGGCGCAGCGTGCAAGCGATTTTGACCTTAGCAGTGGTTAAGCGTCGCTGTTGCCCATGGTACACCACCATCAAAGATGGAGAAAAATATACTGATTCCGAGAAAAATACAAATAATTTTATAGAATGTATGGTTAAATGGTTATTAATAAAAACAGATCAATATTTTTTACTTGAAATAAAGCGTCAAATATGGCAACTCTCCGTTTAAAGCCGTCAGTGGGCGTATTCTGCCAGACAAATCTTTGAGTCATCGATTGCCATTTTTAACCATGGAAAGTATAGTGGTAGGTGCTTAGGGTGTTTCTATTTCTATACGATGCAAGTAGCCCACGCAAGTTGAGCACTTGCGCAGGTTACATGCTCCGTGGAAACACGTAGTGGGTCCAGCTCCATAGCATTGTGCACCCGTGCAAGTAACCCGTGCCTCAACGTGCGCAAGATACATGCACCGTGTAGCACTCTTATCGTGCGACCGACGAGCAAGTGAAGAAGGCTTATTTGCTTTGTGAATTTTTTGGTTTATGACGTCAGTGCACTTTCCATCCTTGTCATCGTGTTATGGTATGACAAGGACAGATAGAGCATTGCTATCGCTTTGAGATAGGCGGTTTAGCTGCCGGTATTGTATTAGCGTATAGTTGGCAGCCTCACCATGGAATTAGAAGGTTTTGACTAGGTCAAAAAATTGTTAATAAATAGTGATAAATAGTGAACTATAGCATATAAATAGTGATACTATGATTCAAAAGATATTTGAGTATCTTGGTGAGGCTGCAAACTTGACGTCAAGTTGGCAGACACCTTAAGAAATACAGTTCGTATCAAAATGATTTATATGCCAAAAAATTGTTAGAAAATAGTGAATCGTATACGCAAAATTTCAATAACATTGCTTTAATACAAGCCGAGATATTACGGTCTCTAAGTGGGCTGCTAACTTGACGTTTCAGGCGATACCGATTCCAGAGAAACGGGTACAAGTTAGGCTTGTTGAAAAAATATCGATACATCGATATATCGATATTTTTTGTTCGATATATCGATATTTTTAGCCGATATATTTCTAACCGATATATCGATATATCGATACAAAATAACCAATATCGAAAATCGTATCAAAAACGATATATTTTTGGAACGGAAAAAACTTGTATGTACTTTAATAATAATTAATAGTTTATTTTAATATTAAAACATAATATTGTCTATGACTGGTATGTTTTTTGTGCTGCGTTGAATATCTTATGTGATAAATATGCGCCTGATTTTATAAATTATCTTCGTTTTTATTGAGATTTTCAAACATTAAAGTAAGTAATGTGTGTTGTCTGATAAAATTTATTGTAATTACTGAGCTAGACTGAAATAAATACATTGTTCTTTAAAAACCGCAAACGTTCTTTGAAAATTGGTCCGATATATCGATATATCGATATTTTTTTCGCGATATATCGAGGCCGATATTGATATTTTTATAAATATCGATGTATCGATATATCGATATTTTTTTTCACTTTCGACATCCCTAGTAACGTGGTGGCACCAATTATGGACACTTTAAGGGCCGATTCAAACATGTAAGCCTATAACTTATTTATTAATTGAGTCTCGGTGTTGCGAATTTAGAATGTTGTAGTCAGATAATAAACACTTATTATTACCTGTTAACAACTAAAAAAGGTTTAATGAATTTTGAGAAAAATAATAATAAAAACGATCAACTGAAAAGACATCGAAATTCCAATAATGAACAGTCATAATCCAGTAATGGACACCCAGTGATGGACATCCAACATCTATTATTGGACATCCCAATTATGGACGTCCCAATGATGGACATCCCAATGATGGACACTTATTTGAGTTTCCGGTTAGTCTCATTCAAATGCGAAAAAACTCCTTATTACAAGCTTTGCCTTTAACACAAGATTTTAAGCAAAGGTAGATTTATGGAAATAAAAATCCTGTAACGTCACGTATGTATTAAAAACAGAAAATCTCTAAAAATTATTTCTTAGTTTTAATCATTGGCATATTTCTTAGTCTTAGTACCTATACTATAAAACAGCGACTACAAAATCACAAAGAAGAGATAAACAGAAAATCTCTAAAAAATCAACAAATTCTTAAACTCAAATTCCCGAAAGCTTTCAACTCGAACTCCAAAACCGCTTCGTAGCCCTTGAGAACAGCATAGATGTGGACGATCTATACAACATGGTGGTGGATACTGTCCAAGTTCCTTAAGACCCGCCGTCCCAAGCTAAAGAAACTCTCCAACCACACACTCCTACTCATGGATCAGAGACGTGAAATGAGGCTCCAGAGCTCAGCGGATGCTCATCGTTATCAGCAGCTCAATAGACAGATACAGTGCGAGGCACGTATCTTGAAATCGGGTGGGGATTGCGCGAAACGCGTATTTTGGGTATGCGTAGCGGTGAGGGGCGCGGGCGGCGGGAGAGGGGCGCGCACTATTGGTCGCTCACAAGAGCACATGCGCGAACTTATCCCCACTCTGTCGAAAAAATTTCAAGATACGTGCCTCGCACTGTATCTAAGTCTTTGACGAGCGACCTTCGCCAATTTAATACGAATCGTATTAAATTGGCTATCGAGCGGAATAAAGGCTCTAAAGTGTTCCCGAGAGATCTGTCTATTGGGCAAAGCCAGATGACGAAGCTGAAAAAGACAACGGTCGCATCATCTCATCAAAGCCTGAAAGCCTGAGGGAGATCGAGTGTTTCTATTGGCAGTTATATTCCACGCAGACACCCCAGAGCCAAGCTTACCCGACACTATACCTAAGATATCCCGGACGTCAGCCTGTATGAGATTAGTATGGCTCTCAAACAGCTGAAAAACCGGCGGGTGACGATGAAATCACTACGGAACTTCTGTGAGCGGGCGGTAGGTAAGCCGATACTCAAAGTCCTCCAGAAGCTCTTCAATTTCGTCATCGTGGAGGGCAGAACGCCGAAGGCATGGAACATAAGTGATGTGATTTTGTTCTTTAAAAAGGGTGAAGAGTCCCTCTTAAAGAACTACAGACCCATCTCACTTCTGAGCCATGTCTATAAGTTGTTTTCGAGAGTCCTTACGAATCGTCTCGCTTGCAAGTTCGACGAGTTCCAACCTCCCGAACAAGCCGGGTTTCGAAAAATCTTTAGCACCATAGTCCACATCCATACACTGCGGCAGTTTATACAGAAGACCGAGGAGTATAATCTGCCACTATGCTTGGCGTTCGTGGACTAGAAAGCCTTTGATTCGATTGAAACCTGGGCGGTGCTGCAGTCTCTCCAAAGGTGCCAAGTGGACTGTAGGTATATCGAGGTGTTGAGGTACCTCAAGGATCATGTCGATCCGAGTACAGAACCAGAGCACAAATCCTATCCAACTGCAGCGTGGTGTGAGACAGGGAGACGTTATTTCTCCGAAACTGCTCACGGTGTGTTCACAGCTGCGTCGGAGGACATCTTTAAGCTCTTGGACTGGAAAGGACTCGGCATCCACATTAATGGCCAGTACCTAACACACCTTCGTTTTGTCGATGATATAGTCCTTATGGCTGAGACCATGGAAGACCTGAACACAATGCTCGAAAATCTCCGTAGTGCTTCCCAAAGAGTGGGTCTCAGGATGAACATGGATAAGACGAAAATTATGGCAAATGCCCATGTTGTACGTTCTCCATTTAATTTTGGGAACACTACACTTGAAGTTGTTGACCATTACGTATACCTAGGACAGGCATTCCAGTTAGGTAAGTCCAACTTTGAGAAGCTTCGAAAAATCTTCGCGTCCGACTTACCTCAGTGTCTCAAGACAAAAGTCTATGAACAGTGTGTGTTGCCAGTGATAACTTACGGCAGTGAAACGTGGTCGCTAACTATGGCTCTCATAAGGAGGCTCAAGGTCACCCAGCGTGCAATGGAGAGAGCCATGCTCGGCGTTTCTCTGCGTGATCGAATCAGAAACGAGGAGAACTAAAGTAACCGACATCGCTCGAAGGATTGCTCAGATGAAGTGGCAATGAGCAGGACACATAGCGAGAAGAACTGATGGCCGTTGGGGCGGAAAGGTTCTGGAATGGCGACCGCGCACCGGACAACGCTCCGTGGGTAGGCCCTCGACAAGGTGGACCGACGATCTGGTGAAGGTCGCGGGAAGCCAGTGGATGCGGGCAGCGCAGGACCGATCGTCGTGGAGATCCTTAGGGCAGGCTAATACCCAGCAGTGGGTGTCGTGCGGCTGATATGATGATGATGATGATGACTCTGGCTGGGCACACCGAAGCTCTTCGCTGCAAACTTTTTTGATACGCCTTGAGATAGCACTGCCGCAACAGCTTGTGCCATCTGCTCCGGTGTATATTTTTTCTTAGGTGGCATCTAAATAAATAAAAAGATCCAGTTATGAACACCTCATTAATGGACAGTGTCCATGACTGGATTTTGGAACTTAAGCCGATCCAATAATGGACACCCTCTCTCAATCTCGGAAATAATATTTTGTCACGTTAATTCCTTTGTAATCAAGTGTTAAACTTCATAACTTTGGGCTATGCTCAATACAAATTTATATTATTATTGGAAACAAAATTCTATTGACACAAATATTCACTCACCTTTTTAACAATTTGGTTAAGAAAATCACACAAAATGAAAAAAAAAAGGACACACAACTTTGTTCACTTCGCCATGTTCAAACAAAATGGCCGAAACATATGACATTTGGGGATATGACAGTTAGATGTATAATGTCTATGGTTTGAGTGTTGCCAACCGTAAAATACTATGTGTGTTCTTATTTTTTGTGAAAAGAGGCAAAAGTGTCCAACACTAGTACCTTGTCCAACACTGGTGCCATCACGTTACAAGTTTTAAACAAATAAATATATCAAAAAATTGTTAGTGAAATTGTGATTCCTACGATATAAATAAAACTAGAATTATTCATTGCTATTTTCTAAAAATTGAATGTTAACTTTTACATAATACTCTGAATAGGCTGTCCATCAATATTGAACTTTGCTCCACAGTGATAAGGTTCAAACTTTATTGCAATCGTGATGTGAGTACTATCAAGCAAAAAAGTGAGATTTATATTTTTAGCCATGTCCTCCAATTATTATTACACTTGTTTTATTAATTAAGTGTTGGTATCAAACAATAAAAATATTCATTAATAACAATCATAGCAATAGCGCCATCTCTCGGAAAAGACTGTCAATTTCTCAGTAATAATTTAACGTTAGGTACTATTTATGTGGCTTTTGCGCCAACAATAAGGGCGATGATCGACTGTATAAAGACTACTCTTTAGGCACTATTGCTATAATTGTTATTAATGAATATCGTTATTGTTTGATACCAACATTTAATTAATAAAACAAGTGTAATAATAATTCGAGGATATGGCTAAAAATATAAATCTCACTTTTTTGCTTGATAGTACTCACATCACGATTGCAATAAAGTTTGAACCTTATTACTGTGGTGCAAAGTTCAATATTGATCGACAGCCTATTCAGAGTATTATGTAAAAGTTAACATTCGATTTTTAGTAAATAGCAATGAAGAATTCTTGTTTTATTTATATCGTAGGAATCACAATTTCACTAACAATTTTTTGATATATTTATTTGTTTAAAAATTGTACCCGTTTCTCTGGAATCGCTGTCGCCTGAAACGTCAAGTTAGCAGCCCACTTAGAGACCGTAATATCTCGGCTTGTATTAAAGCAATGTTATTGAAATTTTGCGTATACGATTCACTATTTTCTAACAATTTTTTGGCATATAAATCATAATGATACGAACTGTATTTCTTAAGGTGTCTGCCAACTTGACGTCAAGTTGGCAGCCTCACCAAGATACTCAAATATCTTTTGAATCATAGTATCACTATTTATATGCTAGAGTTCACTATTTATCACTATTTATTAACAATTTTTTGACCTAGTTAAAACCTTCTAATTGCATGGTGAGGCTGCCAACTATACGCTAATGGTATTGTTCAATATTTTACTTTCTATGGTTAAAATGTACTCTCTATGGCGATCGATGACTCAAAGATTTGTCTGGCAGAATGCGCCCATTGCCACTGTCATTGAGTTCTACCTACTCTGTGCTGTGGGTTGTTGTTAACACAGACGTATAAAGGTCCAAACAAATTATCGGACGCGGCTTACTGCCGCGGCTGATCTGAGGTGTGCAAACTATCGGATGTAGTAGGTCGCGGACGTAACCATAGACTAATATGACGTCATCGGACGTCCGATAGCTATCTGGCACGCAGGATGTTATGAGAGTGCGCACACTTATCAGCCGCGGCAGTAATGATCGTCATCTCGTGTGTGCCTTACTCCTTCAGGCTTGTGAGCTTATAAATCCTTCAGTGACGGATAAACAATTTCTTATTTTGGTATTCAGAACAAACGTAACGCTCGAATTTATGAATTATTGACGTTTGAACATGGTCCTCACGAAATGACACTGAAGATCATGGATGCTGGAAATAACAAAAACTAGCTAACGAAAGTGCAGTTTCACTCCATAGATGCTCAGTGACGCAAAAATAAATAAGATTTAACATTCGAAAACCATACAAAACAGAACAGAACTCATAAAATCGTTGTTTAAACGTGGCACACACGGAACCGTATGTGCCAGTTTTCATTTGTCAAAATATCTACAACTAAACCCTTTGGAGTCAAATTAAGCAGTCTAGCAGCGTTACGTTTGATAAGTGACAGCATATAACACTTTAAATCCGTTCGCGAAACAACACATCAATAGAAAAAGCAAAAACAATATTTCGACCCATCAGACTGTGTGGCCCACAATTAATACCGTTACGTTACGTGAATTTTGCGTTACTTAAGTTGTAAAGCAGTTTATAGTAATAAAAATTTCCGTCACTGAGGATCTAGCTTTATTTGGAACCAATTACTGCAGTACTTACGATGCAATTTGAGATTTAAATTAGTATGTAGATCACCTAGGGTGACCACGAAGTATTTTTTTGCGGACATCGTATCGTGTTGATGTTTACTGAGACTGCAGCGTATCGTTACAACCCACGATGGATGGAACGGAACGGAGGCGGTATATGCATTTGGGGTAAGGGTTTGCATGTGTGTTTGTATGTTTGTCTGTTACTATTTTCCTCTTTCGCGGCAACAGGTTGTGCGTGATAATTTTTATTAAAGAATTAGTAGTTAATTAAAGAGCGAGAAAATGCTTGCATGCATTGCTTGAATGCATGTTGTCTGATGCAGGTTGAAAAACCTCGAAAAACGAAAAATAAAGGCATATTAAAATAAAAATGAAAACGTGGCTGACGACATGCCGTTCACTGCAGTGTATGGCGCTGTTTACACGTTTCATTTATCGTTAATTTTCGATGCCGATGATTGATGAAAGGCAGATACCGATGAAAGCAAACGGCCGTCTAGTGACTTTCATCAAAAAGGCACATCAGTGATTAAAGATGAATTCATAATTAGACACTTCATTTTCGATGCTTCACTAATGAAGCATCGAAAATAAACGTAAAAATGAACCATCTAATTTCGGCTTAAGCGAACGCTGGCTGACATCTACCCAGAAAGAAACATTTCAGGGTTACATCTACTTGCCTACCTAAGTACTCTTCGAGGCTTGGTTATAAAAAAAATCACCTTGACACATACATTTTTATCAATGCCATCTATCGAGCAGACAGTTTTTTGTCATTTTGATTGAAAAGCCCTCATTAACAGAACGGTTATATCCTTTCTGTCCATCAACGTGCGTACACTGTTGTCACCCTATCTTAAAAATCTCATACAAATTGTATCATGAATTGTATTGAAACTACTGCAGTGATTGGTTCCAAATAAAGCTAGATCCTCAGTGACGGAAATTCTTATTACTATTAACTACTTTACATCTTAAGTGACGCAAAATTCACGTAACGTAACGGTATTAATTGTGGGCCACACAGTCTGATGGGTCGAAATATTGTTTTTGCTTTTTCTATTGATGAGTTGTTTCGCGAACGGATTTAAAGTGTTATATGCTGTCACTTATCAAACGTAACGCTGCTAGACTGCTTCATTTTGTTCCAAACGGTTTAGTTGTAGATATTTTGACAAATGAAAACTGGCACACACGGTTCCGTGTGTGCCACGTTTAAACAACGATTTTATGACATCTATTCTGTTTTGTATGAGTTTCGAATGTTAAATCTTATTTATTTTTGCGTCACTGAGCATCTATGGAGTGAAACTGCACTTTCGTTAGCTAGTTTTTGTTATTTCCAGCATCCATGATCTTCAGTGTCATTTCGTGAGGACCATGTTCAAACGTCAATAATTCATAAATTCTAGCGTTACGTTTGTTCTGAATACCAAAATAAGAAATTGTTTATCCGTCACTGAAGGATTTATAAGCTCACAAGCCTGAAGGAGTAAGGCACACACGAGATGACGATCATCGGCAGTAAGCCGCGTCCATAAGCCGCGTCCGATAATTTGTTTGGACCTTAAGAAGTTGTTAACATCTTCCGCCATGATGCTTTTTTTATGCGTTTTTGCATTTTGTTTAATGTTCCTTCCAGAAAACAAAGCGATTTTAAAGAAATTGAATAATTAGAAACTGTTTCTCGTGTCTTTATCTATTTTTTGGTACACTGTACTATGGGCAACAGCGACGCTTAACCAGTTTGCAACAAAATTCGTGTGCGCGCGTATCGCCCCTACACGAACTAAACGTATGGTTGTGACGGCGCGGTGTGCAAGCGATTTTGACCTTAGCAGTGGTTAAGCGTCGCTGTTGCCCATGGTACAAAGACGTGGCCCAGTACCTTGATTACGTAAAGCTGTTGCTAACAATTCTCGATTGAAATCGATTGAAAGCGCGGTTGCATTGCTGCTTTAGTTAAGATAGTTGTCACATTGGTTCTCACTAAAGCAGCGATGTCACTGCGATTTCTGTCAGAGTTGATTGCAACCAAGTTACGTAAGCCTACATTTTTGGACATCACCTTTCATGTCATTCATGGCTGTATGGCGCAAACGAGCCTTTGCCTTCTGCTCCAAGCGGAAAAAATTGAACCAAAAAAAAACATCGAACGAAATGTCAAATGTCAGTCAGAAAAACTAAGTGAAAAATGAAATGAAAATATTGTAAAATCTTTTTGTAAATTCCGTAATCCTATTTCAACAATGGATCTACATTAATAGCGTGAACAAGGAAATTAATTTGAACGTTTTTTTAAACACAAACAAGGTTTGTACTTATCAATAATTATTGAAAACATTGCTTGGTGATGGGTTTTCGTTGCTACAGTTCTATTTACTATCATTTTAGGTGCTTAGAAGCGATGCCGGAACATTTGGAACTTCAACACCTTGTGGATTTATCGGCTGGCAGCGGCGATGAAACAATTCCGAATCTTTTAGAAAACAAGAGACCTCTGATAAAACGATGTCCCTACCTGGGTCTGATATTGGCTACCCTTTCGTCTCTATTCTTCTCTTTGTGCTCAGTCATAGTTAAGAGTCTCGTGAACATCGACCCTATGCAACTAGCAATGTTTCGATTTATAGGAGTTCTGTTACCTACAATACCTATTGTTATATATACAGAGCAACCTGTGTTCCCGCCAGGCAAGCGATTATTGCTTGCTCTGCGCTCTATAGTTGGGACAGTGGGCCTAATGTTAAGTTTTTATGCATTCCGTAATATGCCATTGGCTGACGCTTCGGTGATCGTCTTCTCGGTGCCTGTTTTTGTGGCACTGTTTGCAAGAGTCTTTTTAAAAGAACCTTGTGGTATTTGGAATACAATTTCAATCATATTGACATTAATCGGTGTTGTATTAATAACACATCCTCCATTTTTGTTTGGCAGTGATTCTTCAGTAGAGCACAACCAGAATTTCAACAGTTTGAGAGGTGCAGTTGCAGCTTTCATTTCTACAATATTCGGAGCAAATGCTTATGTTTTGCTGAGAGTGCTCAAAGGATTGCATTTTTCTGTAATCATGACCAACTTTGGTGCTATTGCCATATTGCAAACATTATTTTATTCATTTGTTTTTGGATTATTGTGTATGCCCAACTGCGGCACTGAACGGTTTCTTGTTGTTTGTTTGGCTTTGTTCAGTTATCTTGGACAGATCCTGTTAACTATGTCTTTGCAAATGGAGCAGGCTGGTCCTGTGGCTATTGCGAGATCAGCAGATATTGTGTTTGCATTTCTTTGGCAAGTTATGTTTTTTAATGAGATTCCCAGCAAATTTTCTATTTGTGGAGCAATTTTGGTATTGAGTTCTGTTATGCTTGTTGGTCTAAGAAAGTGGGCTTTAGCCTTGCCTGCTGATTCTCAATTGAGAAGTAAATTAGGTTTGTTAGCACAATAATTAAGAAAAATCCGGCGAACTGAGAACTTCTCCTTTTTTTAAGTCGGTTAAAAAGCAAGCAAAGTTGCACATGTTTTATAAGGTTATTGAGTAATCTTTGTCTGATTTGTTTTAGTATTTTTTACTCTTTTATGAGTTACAAAGTATTTTTTAATTTTTAGATTACATTACAGTGTATCTTTTTGGCTCATTTAACATTATGAGGTCACATAGTTTTAAAGATAGGTCATGAGAGGGCCTAGCCAAAGTAACATTGGCAAATCTTTGTTATCGCTTCGCTTTCAAAACATGTATGGGATTGACATAAGGTTTCGTTAACAATCGAATTATAAAACGTCAAATCCATACATGTTTCGAAAGCGAAGCGATAACGAAAATTTGCAAATGTTACTTTGGCTAGGGGGCTGAAATGTAAAGTAGGTGTAATCCAATACAATAATTAACTATTACAGACTGTAATGTATTTAAGTGTAACTTTTACCCTTAAAGACTGTTATATAAGTCCATTTCAACTTGAGTTGTGTATCTGGCCTGTGATGAAATTACAGATGCATGTTTCAGTTGATCTTTATTTCTGTTCCTTATTTTTACTAGTCCATATTGTTATGAAACATTGTTATTACTTACTTAGTGTGTAAAGATCAAGCATCCTTAGTCTAGAAATATTGCCTTAGTGATAGAATTTGATTCTTAGATTCATTATTTGATATTAGATCGCAGTTGTAATTATTGCCTATTATGTTTTTTGTTTACGTATAAGTTAATATCAAATATTATATGTTATCAAGTAAAGAGTCATGACATCACATTCACATATCATATTTTTAATTGCATTCTAGTCATATATATTATACTTAATTGATTGTCATAAAATTTATTTAAAGTATGTACCTATATATTTACACATAAACATATTCATAATAGATTATAAACATAATTAATCGTCAGTTATGGCCATCATTGATCATAAGAATCACTAAACATTTATTGTGCTCGTTTTCTCACTTTTTGTATAAAATAATGACATTATAAATTGTGATATTTTACCTCTAGTCCTCACTTTAGTGCTTGTGAATAAATTATGTTGATCCAGCGTTTTTTTTATTATTTTTGACTCCAGGGGGAGAAGGTTAATTAGCTGTACAGTAAAGCAACACGAAAAATTAATATGATATCAGTCGGTAGGTAGCTAGGTAGTTAAGTACTGGTACAGTCAGTGGCACGAATTATGAAATCGGGTGGGGCTTGCGCGGAACGCGTATTTTGGGTATGCGTTGCAGTGAGGGACGCGGGCGGCGGGAGAGTGGCGCGCGCTATTGGTCGCTCACAAGAGCACATGCGCGAACTTATCCCCACTCCGTCGAAAAATTTTCATGATTCGTGCCACTGACTGTAGTATCATTATAGTTATTTAATTTTATGCAACTGTACTATAATGTGGGGTATTATTAAAACATGAGTGTTTTAATACCTAATTATGTACAGTTGCATACAAGTCTTTATCTACACCCATTTTTTTATTTTTATTTGGGAAACGAAACAATATTTTAATACATTATGGATTAAAAACACCCATGATATGTATCCTCTTTAAAGGTTTTGACTTTGACTTTCCTCCCCCTCCTCGTCATTATGTCTTCCGCGAGAGTGTTATATGTTGTACTGAATTTCATAATGCAACGCTTCGCGCGTGGGCACGCGGCGCAAAAGGGCCTCCTCCATCCCAACATCTTTGTATGATAGGTAGGTACCTACCAACTACCAATCAATAGGGTGGAAGGGGTATTAGTAGAAAAGGGGATGTCAACGCAAAGCTAATGGTAGATGTCGCTTCGTACGCGGGCTTGGGCGGGTACTTCGTTCAGGCGCGGTAGCAGCCTCAAATTTTGGAGGGGGTCACTAATAAATAATAATACAATTGCTTTTTTTTATTTTGTTAAAGAAGCAGTGCCGGTTTTAGCCCTACCAGTGCCCATATGAGATTCCAAGATTTTCAATTTTATCTGTTAGCTAAAAGATGGCCATGCAGCGCGTTTTTTTAGTCAGTGTCACCTACTAATCATGTAATCTTGCTTGTTTATAGTTATAAAAAAGGCCGCGCAGCGCGATTTTTAGTCAGTTTCAACTACTAATCTTGTAACCTTGCTTGTTTATAGTAAAAAACGGCCGCGCAGCGCAGTTTTTAGTCAGTTTCATCTGCTAATCTTCTAATTTTGCTTATTACAATAAAAAGAAACCGACACGCAGCACGATTTTTTAATCAGTTTATCCACTAATCTTGAAATTTTTCTTGTTTATAGTAAAAAAACGACCGCGCAGCGCGTTTTTTAGTCAGTTTCACCTGCTAATCTTGTAATCTCGCTTGTTAATAATAAGAAAACGGCCGCGCAGCGCGATTTTTAATCAGTTTTAACTACTTATCTTGTAACTTTGCTTGTATATAGTAAAAAACGGCCGCGCAGCGCAGTTTTTAGTCAGTTTCATCTGCTAATATTCTAATTTTGCTTATTACAGTAAAAAAAAACTAACACGCAGCGCGATTTTTAGTCAGTTTCATCTTGTAACCTTGCTTGTTTATAGTAAAAAACAGTCGCGCAGCGTAGTTTTTAGTGTCAGTTTCATCTGCTAATCTTCTAATTTTGCTTATTACAATAAAAAGAAACCGACACGCAGCGCGATTTTTAATCAGTTTTAACTACTAATCTTGTAACCTTGCTTGTTTATAGTAAAAGACAGCCACGCAGGCCCGGATCTAGTAGGGGGCGGGAGTTTGCAAATGCCCCGGGCGGCGAAGACTAGGAGGCGGCGGCTGCAGGCCGACGCCCCTTAGTCTTCCCAAGAAAGTTATGCCGGTCGCGAGGCTGGCCGGCATAACTTGCTTGTTGCTGGGCTGGTCCACTCCACAGCACCAGTTTGGCTGTAGTCAGCTAGTGTCTGATAGAGTAAAAGGTATACGACGAGATGGAGAAGAGTCAACACAAGGCAAGGAAAACGGGGTGGCGGGCGGCGGCGCGGGTATGGTTACCATCTGATAGGCAATAGGGAATAGGGGAGGTCAGCTCAGCGCGGCCACCTTAACTTTGACTTTAAAAAAATGCTGTTAAAAAACAGAATTTGGAAAAGTATTTTTTACCAATAGATAGGGAATTTATTAAACTTTTATAACGTGTAATCGTATACCGTGAAAACTTTAATAGTTTCTTTTAATTTGTAAATTACGAAAACTTGTCAAAAAACCGCTTTGCCCAAGTGAGCGCCTAAAGCGGCCATGGGGGTAAGGGCAAAGTGGTCATTCCAAAAGATTACAAGAAATTCATTTAAAGTTGAAAAACATCGTGCTTAAAAAAACAAGAAGACCAAAAATAAATTAAATAAAACGATACTAATGAAAAAAAAATGTTCTTAAGTTTCAAATGAGACATTTATTATTACAGTCTTAAAATCTTCGAATACTTCCTAAATTTATTTTTAATTATTATATTAATAATTATTTTAGTTATGTTATAGGTACGCACCAATTTTCTCATACTTATCTACCAACAGTTCTTCTACTTAAATTAAAATATTCAACAGCTTGGCAAAGCACTTGGCCACTTTGCCCGGACCGCTTTGCCTTTTTCCACCGTTTTGTTTTAAAAATTAACTGTGCTCATAACATTTGTCTCATGTCGGAACCAATGTTACACAAACAAAGCCAAATAGATAAGCAATAATAGACGTAAAATAAAAACTTTGAGTTTTATAGAGTTTTGATCAAAACAGATTGAGTTTACCCTGGATTCTCTTAACAAAATGAACAAAAATCTTTCGCATGTTGCCGCGGCCACATGCTGGTTCCGACCACTACCAAATGGCTGCTCGGGGCGGGGCGGTAGGTTTGCTGCATATCAGAACATAAAACATTGTACTATCGTTATAAGTTGCCGAGAAATGAGGCATGGCCGCTTTGCCTCCTATGGCCGCATTGAGCTGACCTCCCCTATGCATCAAATTTTTTTTTAATCAAAATCAATAGTATAATGCGTGAGAAAATCAACTGTAATATTGAAACTTTTCTCTTGCGTTTTTTTCTCGTAATATAGTTACTTGAAGTTAACACGCATCAGCTCCCGCCGAAAACGCTCTATACAAATATGTGACGTCACTTATCACGTTTTAGGGTGTTTCAGGCGCGTTTAATATGGAGTTAGCCAAGAATCTTCAATTATCTCCTTAAATTTGCGTTTTAGTAGGTACATATGTGTCATACAAAATATTATTTCTTATTGGATATACTATCTGACTGTTAACTGCATTATATCCGAAAATGAAATTAAAATTTCGTTATTTTCCCCTGTTTTCATCGTGTGATAAAACTAAAATAATGCATATTTTTTATTTTTCTGTCTGTTCCATCATGTTTTTACAAGTGTCCGCAGCGATCAAGCCTAATTTTATGAAAATCGGTGACTTATGCATATTCCCTATTGCCGCATTTGACAGGGATTTTTCGGTTTAGATAGGCGTTTGGGTGGCACTAAGCTGAGACAGGCATTTTGCATGTTTTCACGCAATTTTTCACAAAATTCACAAACTTCAATTCAATTTACAAAATTTTATCACGCAAGAACGCGGCCGGCTGCCCGCTCGGCCGCATAAAACACACATGTCACATACACTCGACGTCAGAAAAACCCCACTCCTTGAAAGTAAGTTTAGACTTGGCCACCTGCTATCGCTAGCTAACGTTATTTTGTGTAAATGTTGATATCTATTGAAAGTACATTTAATGAGCTTACAATCCATATTTGTTTGATTTAATTAACATAACAGTTACCATAATTAAACGCTTGAAGCGTTATTGCTAGCGCCGCCATAAAAGAGAAATAAAAGGGATAAATTCAGGAAATGTGAGTAAATTCGCTATCGAGATGATGGAGAAAACCCACTTCAACAGTTCAATAAAAAATGGAATACCCAAGATGGATATCTATTGCCCATAAAGTTGCTCGAATATTGTAAAAAAATTAGGCAATGTAATGTTGCTCGGAAACTGAATCTCAGTAATTAGTTAGCTATAGCTAGCAATAGCAGGTGACCAAGTCTAAACTTACTTTCGAAGAGGTGCGATTTTTCTGACGTCGAGTGTATTACAAGATTAGTGAGATTATATAGTTGATTAAACCGACTAAAAATCACGCTCTGCGGCCGTTTTATTTTACAATAGACAAGCAAAACTCGGATTATTTGATGTAACCTACGATCAAGAATATGAGGATGTAGGTAACTGACAAAAATCGAGCTGCGCGGCCGTTGTTTTTACTTAAAAAAATCAAAATTACAAGATTATTGGATGAAACTGGCTAAAAATAGCGCTGCGCGGCCGTTGTTCTTACCAAAAAAAAAACAGAATTACAAAATTATTTGATGAAATTGACTAAAAATCGAGCTGCGCGGCCGTTGTTTTTTACAAAAAATATACTAGATTATTGGATGAAACTGAGTAAAAATCGCGCAGCGCGGCCTTCTTTTTGCTACAGACAGGTATTTTTCGGGGAAAAAAAGGCATTTTGTGTATCCTATCTAGACAGTCCGCCCTTACGTAGATGGTAACAATAAAAACGCGGGGCTAGTGCAAAGGGGGATTTGTTGAAAATTGTTTCGATGAGGGCGGCAAATTGCCTTCTGCCCCCCCTTTTCGAAAACGTAGATCCGGGGCTGCAGCCACGCAGCTAGTTTTTAGTCAGTTTCATCTGCTAATCTTCTAATTTTGCTATTTACAGTTAAAAAAAAAGAATACGCCACGCAGCGCGATATTTAGTCATTTTCATCGACTAATCTTGCTTTGTTAACCGACTTCAAAAAAAGGAGGAGGTTCTCAAGTCGACGGTATTTTTTTTTATGTATGTTTTAACATAGCTTCGTCAGTTGTTACCCGATTTGTACAATTCTTTTTTTATCTCAAAGAACATAGTTCGTGTGTGGTCCCATAAAATTTTTACAGAAATCTGGTCAGTAGTTTTTTTATAATCCTGAAAAATATCAATTATTTAGCTCGCCATTGCACGAGTTTTTATGGAATTTCGGACATTACATCTTTGTTTATGAACCGATTTAGATGATTCTGCATGAACTCATTCCACCTTCTCCTTTCTACCATCGGACATCCAGACGCACTGCAGGTTACCACCCGTTCTTAGTTGATATACCTTTTCTGCGTACCAAACGCTACTCATCATCTTTCATAATGCGCACAGCTATGGAATGGAATTCCCTGCCGGCGTCTGTGTTTCCGAGCGCATACAACCTGACTCTATTCAAGGCCAGAGTGAATAAGCACCTTCTGGGCAAGCTCGCTCCATCGTAGACCCTGTCTTTGCTTTCTGGGCAAGACTGGGGTCAAGAGCAAACCCATTCAATATAAAAAAAAAACTTTTTTTGTTTGAAAGAGTATAGGTACTTCAAGAATGGTCACAATTTAATTTCATCGTTATTGGACTTCGAACTTCGAAGATACACAAGGGAACTCCTCAAAGTCAAATAGAATTTGTAAAGTGATTTAGGTTTTGGTAAGTTTATGGCAATCCAAAACAAACCAAACCATGGTTTGCGATGCTGACGACTACGAGGCGATGACTTGAACTACGAGGACACAACGGAACTCCTCAAAAACAAACAGCGTAAACTTGGAAATTGAGTTCTGGGCATTTTACGATTGAAAATATAGTATAAAGTTAAAAAAATATTTACATGCTGCGCTTACATACCTACCACTAAAAAGTTGAAAATAAAAAAACTTAAAAAAAAAAAGAAAAACCGCCTTCAAAAAACCTGAAAACAAAAACAGCTTAAAAATTAAACACCTCTAAAAAGCAAGAAATAATATTCGAATCATTCGTTACACATATCAATATTAATAAACACGTCTATTGAAGTCGGGTGGGGCTTTTAGAAAAAAATTAAGTTGTCCTCCAGCCCCACCCGACTTCAATAGACGTGTTTATTAATATTGATATGTGTTACGAATGATTCGAATATTATTTCTTGCTTTTTAGAGGTGTTTAATTTTTAAGCTGTTTTTGTTTTCAGGTTTTTTGAAGGCGGTTTTTCTTTTTTTTTAAAAAGCTTTTTTATAGTAAAAAATTGGCCACGCAATGCGATTTTTAGTCAGTTACATTCGTCGCGTCGTCGCTCCTCTCCAGGCAAACAGTACGATTGATAGTCGACCGGTGGTCGGGCGTTTTCGGCGTCCCACACACGAGGGCGCCCAGTGCAGTCGCACCGCTTGTACCGCCCTACTGTCGCTGTCGGTACTGTATAGAAGATTTTTCTATTTGACGTGTACTATTTTGGGGGGGGGGGGGTTATGTCCCCCGTGACCCCCCCTTCGGACCGCGCCTGGTACGTTTGTTCCTAGACAGTAGACGTTCAGAACAAAATTTATGGGAAAATAGGTATTTATTTTGTGGGGTTTTTTTCCGAAAAAGACCCATAGACCCAAAATGGATATAAAAGACTATTCTACAATGCAAATGCCGGAATTTAAAGCCAAATTAAAACGTTTTTATTCTTACACAATTTATCATTTTTTTCTATAAGTAGGTATCCAGATTTTTCGGAAAGTAAGTGCCAACACTTTTAAAGCCTATAACCACAATTCAATCATTTTAATGCTTAAAAACTATTTTATAGGTAAAAGTCCTTTTAGAGAGCTATTGAAAATTACTCCAAGAGTTATCTCAAGGTCCTCCTCTCAATATGATAGAGTGTTTAGGGTGTACATGAGTCAGCGCCTACTCCCAGCGCCAGGAAGTGGAACACCTGGCGTCAGCACGCTTCCAAACATTTAGAATTTCGACATGCTCTACAAGAGTTATCTCAAGGTTCAAATTTGGCAGTATACCACATAAAAAAAGGTAGAGAATAGCACAAAAAAAATAAGACGGCAGTCAGACCGCAGTGTCATGGAACATGCCGAGTCAGCACGCCACGTAAGTTGTATGAATTTCGAGGTCGGTACAAGAGCTATCTCATTCTCAAGGCTGAGAATTCGTAAACTGCTTAATTATTATGCTTTTGT
The DNA here is from genome assembly GCA_928269145.1 of Agriphila tristella. Lineage (NCBI taxonomy): Eukaryota > Metazoa > Arthropoda > Insecta > Lepidoptera > Crambidae > Agriphila > Agriphila tristella. The sequence continues at coordinate 13,675,258 of OV743445.1, forward strand.
AAACCAGAAGCGGGGACTACCTTTTTTATAATTAAACACCAAATCCTATTCACAAAATTTACTTAGACAAAAAACATGGATACAAAAAGAATACAAAGAGACGTCCTGTACGCACGACCGCCACCAAAAGTGACGCCCCGCTCCGCAGTCCTCCCCAAGCGCCGTGTCAGCATCGCAAACCTTACGTCATAGGAATCATAGGTTTAATACGGCCTCTCCTGACAGCGAGTCGTCCTCGATCGCTTGATTGTGGTTAGGAGACTCCTCGCCATCCGGGGTTGTATCGGAATCTTCGCCATCTGAAATACAGAACCTGTTAAGGCACTTTTCACAAAATCGCGAGATTAATGCTTTAACAATTTCCAGTATCATTGTCGTAACTGTAAGCGTGCACTCAAACAGTCGCGACCGACACAAGCATTGCTATAAGCAAAATCTCAAATAGATTTTGATTACAAAAATAAATAATTTCATCCCCATTGTAAAGGGATACCATACTAGTAAACAAACAGACAATTAGCACACGCCATAGGTAGCGGCCAGTGGCCCGCGCGCGTCGCTTTTTAGAGATGATAACTAACACGTCATAGGTTGCGGCATAAATGCCCGCGCACGTGGATTCAAAAACATACTCTTGAGAAATAAAAGACACACGCCATTGGTTGCTGCACAGGGCAAGCGCACGTGGATTCTCAAGAAACTTAGCACACGCCATAGGTAGCTGCAAAGGCAAGCGCACGTGGTTAATCAATTATACTCACCACCGGCAAAGAAGGCCGCACAAGCCTCAGGCGTCCATTCACCGCGCCACAGAATCATATGTTCCGCAGCTGCTTGGGTCTTTTTGCCATAAGACCCCGCCAGAAGCTCCAACTCATAGCGGTCATGCGGCAGTTGCTGGATCACCTTGTATGGACCCCTCATGCCGGAATCCAACTTGCCAGAACTCTGCGAACTTTTACCAACAAAAACAAAAGCACCGATGGCAAAAACACGTGGCTGTTGTCGATTTTCATTAATTCGATGGTCTTGCTGTCGCTGATTAGCCTCAAGTAGTTCCGAAGCCCGTTGTCTTCTCAAGGTGACCATCGCCTCACGATGAGTATTAGAGTTTTCCAAAGCTACATCTCTTACAAGAGCTCTCAAAACAGGGGTGGTAGCTTCAACTCCAATCAAAAGTTGTAAGGGAGAAGTTTGAGTTGTGGCTTGCTTAGTGATATTAAGCGTTAATTGGATTTTCCATAATGCATCTGACCAACTGTAACCCTTATTATTGACTTCGATGCGTAGCATATTCAAAACTGTTCGACAGTAGCGCTCAGCTTGACCATTTTCATGGTGCATGTCCGGTGTTATTAAATGTGTTGAACAGCCTAACCCAGAGACCCAATTTTGAAAGCCAGAACTCTCAAACATACGACCTCGGTCAGTCACAATCAAGGAAGGAGTGCCAAACAAAGAAATGGCATTCGTGAAAACACGTCTCAAGTCCTCAGTATCCTGTCTATACATTGAGTACAGAAGGCAGTATTTCGAAAAGGCGTCTACTAACACCAATACATACTTAAAACCATTTGATTCTGGCAGTGGGCCTAGAACGTCCATATGGATGACAGAAAAAGGGTTATCAGGTTTAGTCCAAGATTCTATAGGCTGGTGTGGAGCCCGGGGAATTCGTTTATGTGAAAGACAAACTACACAATGGTTAATGTACTTCTTCACGAATTGTCTAAGACCAGGAAACCAAAAGTGACGGAGAATCAGATCAACAGTCTTATCGATACCGATATGCTCATGATCGTCGTGAAAGACGCGTAAAAGACTAAGTCTGTGGCCTTTGGGTATAAAGCATAAAAGACGTGAATTCTCACCAGTTGGACTGTACTTGTAGTACAAAAACGATTAACATAAGAAGGGCGAACAAAATTACGGGTATTTCGTAAATCTGTCTTAGGTTTAGAGTAAACGGATAAAAATTCTACTATTTCACTTGGCTGTAATTTAGCATTAGATGCAGCGGCTTTTACTTGTGGTTCTGTAATGCCTCGAATAACAATTGCAGTTTTCAAATCATCCGACAAACCTTTGACAATATTTAAACGCAACAAAGACTTTCTGGCATAATCAGAATAAGAAGCAAAGCCTTTAGAATCAGTACTCATTATGTCGTACAAAATGTTAGCAAAGTCAACGTTTCGTGGACAGAGTGAACGGAATTCAGACTTAAAATTGGTCCATGAACGGTCGCTGCAAACCCAATCGTTTAGCCATGAGCGCGCGTCTCCTTTGAGACACCCGCCAATGCGCGACAAACATTCACGATCGTCCCAATGGTTTAGGTCACGACCCCGATCCACTTCCGCACACCAAACGTCGAAATCATGAACACTCGGGTCAAAGTTCGAAATGTAATAATGGCAAGGCTTCGCTTGAATTAGTGACGAGAGTACACTCACAATATTATTTGCCGTATTTGAATCGGAATTATTCGACACACTAGGAATTTCAGCTTTACCTGCAGTATCAGGTGGCGGTGGCGTCTGATATTTGTGTACAGGACGTGACGGTACAAAAGCGGAAGTCGAGCTTGTAGACAACCTATCCTCTATAGCATTTAATCTTCCAAGAATCACGTCTAATGCTTCGCTATGCGATTGACCGCGGCCGCCGGCCTTATCACGGCGTCGCTTCCTAGAATTTCGAATAGGACTATCGCATGGACTGCGTGATCTTTTTCTCGATCTTGAATGACGTCCTGACATTTTTAGAAAGACAAAATGTACTTACAATTTTATCACCTTAGCACTTGAATAAACACACACAAACAAATATAACAATGCAAACTTAAAACAAACAACAAAAAAAAAAGACCCAAACCAAACTAAATCGAAAACAAACTAAATCGAAAACAAACTTTTTCGAAAACAACTAAAAGTCTACGGCGAGCAAGGCTCCGTGGCGATCCCACGACTGATTTTGTAAACCAGAAGCGGGGACTACCTTTTTTATAATTAAACACCAAATCCTATTCACAAAATTTACTTAGACAAAAAACATGGATACAAAAAGAATACAAAGAGACGTCCTGTACGCACGACCGCCACCAAAAGTGACGCCCCGCTCCGCAGTCCTCCCCAAGCGCCGTGTCAGCATCGCAAACCTTACGTCATAGGAATCATAGGTTTAATAATGCATTATTTATGAAAATAACAGTCAGACCACAGTGTCATGGAACATAGGCAGTCAGCAGTCGCTCAAAGGGTGGAGTCCAAATAAGCTGTTTGGAGCTACAACGTGTTACGAAACTGGATTACACAGTTAAAACTTGATAAGTAGATGTATTCTGTAAACCGCTCTACGATTTTTATACAAAAAATAAAAATATTGAGGGGGGTTCCGCATACATAGAACTGAAACTGAAAAAAAAATTGTTTCATCAAATCCATATGTGCGGGGTATCTTTAGATAGCTTTTTAAAAATGACATTAAGGTTCCTAAAACATTTTTTTCTGAAAGTCAAGCGTTTGAATGATATACACTTCTAAAATGGTAAAATGTGTTTTCCACTAATATTATAAATGTGAAAGTTTGTGGGTTTGGATGTTTAGATGTTTGTTCCTCAATCACGCAAAAACTACTGAACGGATTTGGTTGAAATTTGGCACACAGATAGTAGATAGCCTGGATTAAAACATAGAATACTTTTTATCCCGATATTCCCACGGGAACGGGAACCACGCGGGTGAAACCGCGGGCGGCCGCTAGTAAATAATAGAGCGAAAAATCTTAAAAAAATATATGCTGTAGACTTTAAAAAACTAGTTTAATTAATACCACTACCAATTTTTTTCTTTGAAAGTGTTAAAGATCTACAAAAGTTAAGGGGGGGACACACATTTTATTGTTTTGGAAGTGCATATCTTCCAAACGGTCGACTTTGAGAAAAAATAGTTTTTAGGAACCTCAATGTCATTTTTAAAGAGCTATCTAAAGACGTATAGGTTTGATGAAAAAATTTTTTTTCAGTTTCAGTTTCATGTATGGGGAGCGGGCCCTTAATCTTTTGTTTTTTTTTTTATTTTTGTGTAAAAATCGTAGAGCACTTTACAGAATACATCTACTTACCAAGTTCCAACGTTAATTTGTAATCCTGTTTTGTAACACGTTGTAGCTCCAAACAGCTTGTTTGGACTCCACTCTTTGAGCGACTGCTGACTGCCTATGTTCCAAGATACTGTGGTCTGAATGTTATTTTCATAAATTATGCATAATAATTAAGCAGTACCTACCTATACGAATTAAGTTTATGCTCTGCCCAAGCTTATTTTTAATATTACAACAAAAAATCGGACTAAAAAAATTAAAACGGTCTAGTATAAACAGACTAAAAAGTGAAAAATAAATTCTTCTGTAAATATTTATAACACTATAATATTTATACCTACAGAAAATCTAAACCTAAAAACGTGGGGCGCCTTTTATAAAATTTATCATCCATGTAGTCTTTAGCATGCGCCCCACGTTTTTAGGTTTAAATTTTCAGTAGGTATAAATATTATAGTGTTATGAATATTTACAGAAGAATTTATTTTTCACTTTTTAGTCTGTTTTTACTAGACCGTTTTAATTTTTTTAGCCCGATTTTTTGTTGTAATAATTTAGTCCGTTTTAAAAACGTGTTTTTAAAAAAGTTTTTTTTTTCAGTAAATTTTTATTTTCGGCTTTTAGTTAACGAGCTAAGACCAAAAATATACCATCTCCTATCGGAGCTCTCGTCAAGACGATTCAAACGAGCCCAAACTCGATGGGGTTGCATTGTTTTATTACAGAGTCCCAGTGGCCTTCTTCCGGCTCCATCATCAGACCCTGGAAACTATTTCCCAATAAAGTACTCGTCAAGACGATTCAAATGAGTCCAAACTCGATGGGGTAACATTGTTTTACAAAAGAGTTCCTGTGTCCTTCTTCCGGCTCCATCATCAGACCCTGGAAACTATTTCCCAACAAAGAACTCGTCAAGATGATTCAAATGAGCCCAAACTCGATGGAGTTGCATGGTTTTATTATAGAGTTCCTATGGCCTTCCTCCGGCTCCATCATTAGATCCTCGGAAACTATTTCCTAATAAAGTACTCGTCAAGATAATTCAAACGAGCCCAATCTCGATGGGATAGCGTAGTTTTATTAAAGAGTTACTGTGTCCGTCTTCCGGCTCCATCATCAGACCCTGGAAACTATTTCCCAACAAAGAACTCGTCAAGACGATTCAAACGAGCCCAAATTTGATGGGGTTGCATGGTTCCAATATTGAGTTCCAATGGCATGGCCTTCCAGCTTCATCATCAGACCCTGGACTTCGTCTCCCATTAGAGTACTCGTCAAGACGATTCTAATGAGTCCAACCACGATGAGGTTGTATGGTTTCATCATAGAGTTCCTGTGGCCTTCTTCCGGCTTCATCATCAGATCAGCTCAATGACACCATAATATTGAATTGCCTTCTAGTTCTGACCTATGTTCAAAGTTTCAAGTCTCTAGCTCATCGGGAAGCTAATATAAAATCGTTCGCAAACTTTGTGGAGAAACAAACAAACAAACACACAAACGAGAAAGCAACCTAATAAAAACGTGTTAAAAAATGGTCGTGATTCTGTTTGCAAACGTAGTGATCATATTGTTTTATTTATAATTCCGGCTTACTTACCGGCCGTTAGTCGCGCGTGCCTAGCCGCGCACTGGATACTGCAAAATAGTTTTGCATAGATCTTGAGTCGCGCGCGGCTATTCGAGTCGCGTGTAATTTTACAGTCGCGACGGCTGTCAAGTCGCGGCCGCGTCAATGGAAATTGTTGTATATGATGACTATTGCATGCTTGTCTGTCTGAATAAATAAGAGCCTAGCCGCTTAGTGGCTCTTTTTCTCCAAATTTCCTGAGTTATCAAATAATCACTGAAGAAGGCATAAAAGCGCAAGAACCCAGTGCCGTAAAACCTACATTAAAAAACGTCTTAGCTTTTCTGTCACTTTGACTTTGACGTTTGTCATGCATGTCATGTCACTAATGTCTAGGGATCCGGAAATTTTCAAAAGTATCGATACCTACTCGATACCAAGTATCGTATCAAAAGTATCGATACCGATAAAAGTATCGGATCAAAAGTATCGATACTACTCGGTATCGAGTACTTTTCCTTTGCCTCGGGAAACTTGTTAAAAAATCCCAAAAAAGTGCAGTAAATGGCACGCTGGGCTTCCACAAAGTAACAAATTTTCTCAATCCATTTTAAACTTAAAAAGCAGTTTTAAGCAAAAATAAAAAAAACTACATTCTGTCTGCATTAAGAATACAAGCACAATACTTAACAAGTAAATACTGAATACTAATGCGAACCCTAGTCTTTTTCGTTACAATCAGATATCCTTATTTCCTTACTAATAATTATTATAAATGCGAAAGTCCGTTTGTTTGTTACGTTTTCACGTCTTAATTACTGAACCAATCATTATGAAATTTTGCATCCAGGTTGTCAGGGGTACAGAAAAGGACATAGTTTACCTTACATCCCGAAAAAAGTATCGAGGGAGTAAATAATAATTTATTGACGCGTGAACTAGTGAGACGGTTTTTTTGAAGATTTTATAAAGGCAGGTCTTGTTAGGTATTTGGTGTCGATGGCATACATGGTACATAATTTAGGGTACACCGTTTTCATCTCGCTCACTGTCCTCCATTAAAATAGAGGTCAGTGATCGATACCTAGTAAAGTATCGAAACAAAAGTATCGAGTACGAAAATACTAGGCATCGCAACGCAAGTATCGATACTACTTAAGTATCGATAAGTACTTTTTGCGGATCCCTACTAATGTCAATTTATGTTTGCAGCTTAGCTTGTTTAAATTTCAATTTTCTTTTTCTCATTTTTGGTGAAATTTCAAGAGAAATATTGTTTACAAATAGGGAACAAAAATGGCCGATCGTCTAACACAACTGCAGGATACTATAAATCAAGTAATATTCATTTTAATGTCTGTTATTTAGTCAACCAACTATCGTACACTTTCATAAAGTTGAAATTAAATTTCAGCAAGCTGAGCACTTCTGTAACAGCATTGGAATTTTGCAACAATTCTCAACACCTAGCAAATTCCCTGGCTTCGACCGTAGTGGTTCACAGACACCTCAGCAACAGCAAAACCAGGAAGATTATGCTACGTTGTTTGCTACTTTGATATCTAGAACAGCTAAAGATATTGATACCTTGATTGAATCGTTACCTAGTGAAGAAAGCTCAGCGGAGCTTCAAGTGCAAAGTTTGAGGCGTTTGGAAGCTGAGAATAAAGAGGCCGCTGAACAACTTGAAGAGGTTAGTTGATTTAAGACAGAATAATAACACCTAGAAGCCAAGCCTTGTATTTTATGTAAAGTGAGGCAAAAAGCAGCCAAAATGGCTCAGTTTTCAGATTTATATTCTTCATACATTACCTAATTGTATCTAAAATCCAATAAAATAGTTAATAATCCCCTAAACTAAAAGCACAGATCACCTCCCAATAGATACCGCATACAAGGCAACAGACGGGCACAACACATACAATTGCTTTAGTTAGCATTACTTACTGTACAGATTTTTTACCGGTGAAATGTTATGCCATATTTTTGATAACTTGACGTCTTAGCAGACTTTCCACACAATTTCACTGCACAGAAAAACAATTAAAATATATTTTGGTTACAAAACAATTCTCGAAATTGTAATGAACTTGGAAGTGCTTAGGGTTAGATTTGGTCAGGATTGAAGTTGTGATTCCATACAAACATGCCCGTTTGCGCTACCTAAAGCAAGTATGAGTTGCGCTTGTCTGTTGTCTTGATGCGGTATCTATTGAGGGGTGATCTGTGCCTAAAAGTAAGGGAATTTTTATTAATATAGGTACGATTAGGTAATGTGTGAAGGATATAAAACTGAAAAGTAAACTGAAAACTAAACTAAACTAAAACTGAGTTTTATTTGTCTGACTTTTGACAGTGCCTGTTATAGGGAACTCATTCTAGGTTGTTATTATTCTAAAAGTTTGATTAAAAATCAGGGTTGATAAAAATCATGTTTTTTTTAAATAAATCAAATTAATCAGATTTATTTGATTTAAATCGGATTTTTTTGATTTTTTTTATATTCTGATCTATTTATTTTAGTAGTCAGTTATTAATAATAAAAAAACAACATAATTTTTTTTAATGACAATTATTCATAAAATGAACAAATAAACATTTTTTCCAAACAAAACAGTTTCACATTAAAAAAATACCTTACATACAGCAAATTAATAATAAGTACCTACTTAAGTAACCGAAAATATTATAAAATTATCAAAAATCAAAAAGTTCTTCTAAAATCAAATCACTTTTTAAAAAACACACTGTCATTTTACTGAATACGGAAAATATTTTTAGTTTTAGTTGTTTCAAAAGAAAGACTAATTTGGCTGCCTTCTCGGTGCCTAATTTAAGTATTTCTTTTTATTGCTTAAGGGAGCAAGAAGTTCTTTGACTCATTTTGGCTGATTTGGACGTAGTAAAAAAATATTGATTTAAATCATTGATTATTATAAAAAAAACACTTGATTTTTCGCGTGATTTAAATCACTGATTTAAATCAAGTGATTTAAATCATATCAACCCTGTTAAAAATGTACCTGATCTAATAATCTTCTTGTGAGGAAGTGGTTTTCTCCTCATTCATGTTTCTTATGCACTTTACTTTTTGTAAAACCCACCTGTTTTTCGAATAAGTAAATCATTTTACATATTCAAAGTTAATCATATTATTTACAATAGCATCTTTTTATTCAGCAAAATAGTGCCTTAAAATTAGTGTAATTGATATCTTATGGATGGATGATTGTCCTCAATAACTTTTGAAAAACAAATTGGTTTTAACTCTTTAAGGCCAGGAAAATGAGACACAACAGACTTTCTATTGTTGTCTGAGCGCATGCAGCTGTGCGGGCATTGAATATTTAATATCCTCTTATTATTTTTTCTTTTTAGGTTGTCCGTCAGGGTGAAATATTACTAGAGAAGATACAAGGCGCTCTTAGTGACATTGCACAGTGCCAACTAGACATGCAGAACCCATCACTAATATTAAATAAAGATGTGAAGCCACAGTTATAGGACTTGAGAAAACACGGTGGCTACCACCGTAAGTAATCTGATTGCAAGTTATACAAAAAGTTGGTTAACATGGGCCACAGACTTTACTAATGTATTGATATAAGTTTAATAATAGGGTAGATAAAAAAATAGTAAGTACCTAATTAATTTTGTATCAATTTTCTGGAATTATTTAATGTCACAGCTCGGGTGCTGTATGATACAATTTTCATAAATAGTTATAATCATGAGATGAGAGAAAATATTTGTCAAAAAATGAGTTTCATAGTATAGTTAAAAGGTAAACTCCAGGTTTAAGTTGATTGTGTAAGGAAGCTACCTAAGTTCCAAATTGATTAATAGCTTTGTAATTTTATGTCTTGTAATAAAGACTAGACAAGTCTTATGATAATTTATAACAAGATGTACCTAGCTATTTAATTTAAAATATACTTTCTATAAATAAATAAGTAAATTATTTATATACAGTTCTATGGTATTTTGTTTTATTTATAAAATACATGGAGTCAGTGGCATATGCGAAGATGATGTGTCCAAATATTTTAAACATGCACTCTTAATTTAAGTGATCAAAATTAAAATACGATTAATTTAACAATGTACAACTGAACTGAGGTGACTAACTTCAGAGCGCTTTTGGTACAAAAAGGGTGTATTTTAAATCTGAAAAATTGCATTGTAAATAGAATTACAACCAAATTCCTTTTCATGATAAACTGCATAAAAAAAAAATCCTTTTCATTATAAACTGCTGAAACTGCATAATGGCAATGCCCACCTTAGGGTCATGTGATAAACAGCATAGGTCTAGACCTAGTGTTTTGCTTTTGATAAAAAACAATAATCTATTTGCGTCTACTTTGTAGTTTTCCATACAAATAAAAAACAACCGGTTATTTATGAAACATCTTGACTATTTATTTATTTGGCGGGGGTGGTACAGCCTCCGTACGGTAGTGGTCCTGCCCCCCTAGCTGGTATGACTACCGAAACGCGTATGTTAAAGAGATTTAACTGACAGAGACATTTAACTGCCAAAAGACAATGGATTTTCGATAAAACGCTATATCATACGATATACTGTTAAAATAGTCTATTATTTATGCAAGGTGTTTGGTAAAAGCCTTATGAAGCCGAATATGGTATATAGGGACCATCAAACTGAACCACTTTTACTACGGGACCAACTCTGAAATCAAGAAAAAAAAACAGCTCAAAAAATCAACAACCAAAACTTTGCCACATGGAGGGAAAGGACCTTAAATATTGAAGATGGGAAATTTTACTGAAAGAAGACTTCATTTTGATTTTTAAAATAATTGGAACTGCATTCAAAGATTTTCAAAAAATTGCATACCTTGATGACAAGGAATCGAACTCACTAAATTTGAAAAAACTAATCTTCTATTTTTACGATACCGATCGAAAGAGTTACTCATTAGGATTATTTTTTGTTAAGTAACACACTATTTTAAACAAAAGGAAGACCATAAAATTTAACATTTAAATTTTAATTATTACGTATTGTATCAATTTGTATAGGAATGAATGCGATTTTTAAAAAAAATCTTTGAATGCAGTTCGTATTATTTTTTAAAACAAAACGACGAAGTCTTCTTTCAGTAAAATTTCCTATCTTCAATATTTAAAGTACTTTTCCTCAATGTGGCAAAGTTTTGCACCCTGTATATCGTGTTTCGGTGGTCATGCTATGGGGGCTGCAATGGATGGATATGAATGAGGTAGGTATCTTTATTATGTGTTTCTGGATTCCAAGCAATGCACGTTCACTGGCCTGCATCCTATGATGCACCGGTCCATCCACAACGCCGGCGATCGCCACTCGAAAACCTTCACGCGAACACACCTCGCCTCACCCACCTCTCTCCGCGATCGGTTCTCCAGTTGATAACCGACCGCATCGCTCTAAGCACGCAACGCTTGTCGCGTTCAAACGGCTTCAAATCAGTGACGTATTTTCAACAGTTTTCAAATTCCTTTGAGTGTTTCTAATAAAAAAGAAAATTGATAATTTGCGCGGGAAAAACACGCGCGAACTTTTGTCTTTGGTTTACTTACTTTTTTTATGTGAATGCGACGAAGGACTTTTTATCACAGGGACAGTTTAAGTTCCTCGTTTGTTTTTCCGAAAGTCAAGTGTTTTTATTTTGAAGAGATTGACTATTTTTGAAGGGGATTGGATGTGAAAAGTAGAAATCGTCCGGAAGAACGGGTGGACTCTCCCTTACTACTTCCGCGACAGGTATGTTTACGTGTTACAGGTGTTGGTGAAATTGTTTACCAATAAAATAGACGATGACATGATTTGCGGTTTCAATTTAGGTCTAGATTGACATACAATGTTGATATCACTAAAGATATTGCTTTATGCTGTATTTTGCCAAAAAAAATTGTTTTGGAAGAGCGGGACCTCCTAACACAGGCATTTCAGAATGCCTACTGGGTTGGTTCCAATCGCTGTTTATAAGACAGTCTATCAGTTACAACTATAGTTGTAACTCTGATACACTGTAATTTTTATTTTTTTATTTTAAATACTATTGATATTTATCAGGTTAACTTGTGTATCGCTGAATCAGTTGTCGTCGTTTGTTTATAAAAAAGTTGTGTTAGCAATAATAGTTGTTTATTCAAAAACTTGTACTTAATATTTTTATTTAAATTGCAAAATTAATATTCTACCTAAGCAAAGTCTACGTTTGCCTAACAACAGGTTTAACATTTCATTTAAGTTAGTATAATGAGATGAAAGTAAATGAAAGGCCTCATTAGATGTCGACTCATCTTCTAACTATATTTATCAGACTGTCTCGACCGACTATTGTATTTAATAAACAAGCTTCACTTTCATTTTAAAGCATATTATAATTAGGTAGATAAATACGGGATACTCGAAGTTAAAATATTGATAAAAAAAATCTCACTATCGGGAAAAATAACGCGCGTAAAAGTACGCGATAGTGCAATTTTTGTATGGGAGTGCAATTTTGTATGGGAAGTTTGTACAGCGCCATCTACCGCCAAAAAGCGAAATTACATTTGTCATAGACATTTTTTTTTTCTCGATTTCTTCTTTGTGTTTGTTTTCTTGGTGTAATCTCTTATAAATAAAGCACTACAGAATAAAACTTGATTACGTAAATAGATTATAAGTAGATAAGAATAAATAATTATTTACTAAATTAGGTAGTATCACTTGTCGGACTAACATTTTAAGCACCTTTAAGGTGATAAGTCTACTCAAGTGGCGCCCTCATCTTAAATTATTTTATTGCTATCTAAGTACGTAATGTATTGAAAATTCAAACGTTGAGATCGAAGCTAAGGTTCTATAGTTTATTTACAAACAATAACTTCTGTAAAATATAGTCCGCTGTAGTGGTAAGTAGTAGGCGAAAGGGCCGTTTCCTCGTGGCCAAACTAAAATGCCAAACTAATTTGGCCACGAGGAAACTTAAGTCCTTGTAGCCAAACCGTAGTGATAGTTTAATATATCATCCGCCTGTATGGAGGAAAAACTCTGTAGACAATATACGTACCACCGAGTCTGGGCGTATATTACTTAAAAGTACATACCTACAACATCCCTAACGCGTTGTTCGACAGATTCGCGTTACGGCTTATTAATAAAATATATAAAAGTTAACCTTCTCTAGATTTATGTGATCCTGGTACTTTTTCTTTATCTGCGGGGGTATCTCTTATAAATTAGTATCCCCACCATACTATTATATAATTTTGTGTCCCTGTTAGAAAAAATAAACATGTACAGTGTGTGTTATTTTTACACTATGACTACAGTTTGGCTACAAGGAATTAAGTTTCCTCGTGGCCAAATTAGTTTGGCATTTTAGTTTGGCCACGAGGAAACGGCGGTGCCAAAAGTGGCCACTTTTTGCTTTTTTGCCTACTACTACTACAAGGAACTATATTTTACAGAGGTTATTGTTTGTAAATAAACTATAGAACCTTATATAGCTTCAATATCAACGTTTTAATTTTATGAGCAATAATTATCACGGCGCCACTGTCAGGAGTCTAACCGCCTTAAGGGTGCAAAGAATTTGTCGATAAACGGAAAAATCTTAAATTCCTATCAAGGAGGAAATGTCCAATTCTTTTACCGACCTCAACAAAAACACAAACAAACAACTCAAGAGATGACTCTTGAGTTGAGTCCATAACGAAAGAGAAGGACAATGGCGCCAATTTTAGAGGCATTAATGAAGTTCGCGCCAACCAATTGATTTAGTTGGAATGCCGTCTCAGACTTGCTGAACTAGATCCATTCAACTACAGTAGTCGTTATTGCAACGCTTACACTACGACTAAAACGTTTTATTTTTGTAAACAGTACAAAAACTACGGGTATATTTAGGGCTGCCAACTCCTGAAAATGTTTTCCCCTAAGCACATGTCAAAAACCCCTAAAATCGCCAAAATTGATTGTAAAACCCCCCAAAAAGAAACAATATATTTCCTCAAAATATTTAATAGTAACATATCTATTTTTTCAGCCAGAGCTTTGGTCTCGTCTCTCTCGACCTCTGATAAAGTTTCATTTTTAAAATCATACATTTTCACATTAAATGAGCTTAACTTTTTTGTAAGAGTAAATGTTTATTTTAACAATAAATTCATAATGCTCCTAAAATTACCCCTAAAAATATTAGGTCCCTAAAAAAATCCCAACCTACATGTTCTCCCCGGGAAAACCCCTAAGTTGGCACCCCTATTTTTTCACGCTTTACGCTTAGCTACACTTTTTTTTTTATTTATCCCGACCAAGGTATTTTTAGCGATTTTCAGCGTAGGTACCTTCGACAGAGGTTTTTAGCCATTTTCAGTTAAGTCAACAAAGGTTTTTCGAAAATAGTATTTTCATAGAAATCAGAAATATATCCTACCTAACTTTCTTCGCGGTAACAAATAAAAGAAACTAAAATGTCGCGTCGTACCAGGAGCTCGAAAGAGTCTGGATTCTTCGTCATTCATTAGTTTATTCATATCCGTAGTTTCGTATTTGATTTGAGGGAGCGATGTCATGTCCTGCATCTTCAACCCATTATCTCAATGAGAATAACATATCTCGACTAATTTTTCTACTCATCATCAACATCATTACCTAAAACATCCGTCGCGCCCATTTTTATTCACGGGAGTAACACTTCTTCAAATAATCACCAAACTAAGTTAATTTGGTTAATCATAATATTAACCAAATTAACGACTGTATAGTATAGAATAGATGATCGAAGCTGTAGAGTCATAAAATGTCAAATTCACAGTACTTGCTACCTACCTTTTACTTATACAAATAGGCCAAGGGCAAACATATAAGCTTATTTTATTATAAAAAGAAAAGATTTGTTGACGATCATAATTATTAAGTACGTTGCTTTCTCGAAATTTAAAGTTTGAGTCAAGTTTGTAAAAACTGTATTCAGGAATAGGAATACTGTTACTATCGACTTTATTAAAAACATCTTTTTCAAATTATTTTTATGATTTCATATAAGAATTAAAAACTTATCATAGTTACTTATTTCATGAATAAAATAGGTAACCTAAGACGACGAGATATTCTTTGAAAAAAAAACACAAAAAGTATGTAGATAGGTACCTACTTACTTACAATACTTACCCAGTTTGAAAAAGGTGCAACTGGTTACTAAATCTATTTACTTTGAGTCTTGGAATCATCCAATTAATTTCGTCGGAACGAAACGTGGGGCTTCTCAAATTCCTACGTAAACAACGATAGATTATCAAGGAGGATTTGAGAAAGGTGTAATCTAAAACAAAATCTATTACATGTTAAGAAATAGATAAAAAAGTTTGTAGAAAGTGATGACCTCCGCCGCCGGCCGGTCTTCGTCGTCCCGTCTCGTTCAGTTTTACAACTTGATAATAAATATGTTTGAGTAGACAACTACAATGGTTTATGCAAGTCATTGGAGTTTTGGACAGTAGGTAAAACCCTACTCAACTAGTAGAAAGTAGTTAACGCTGTCCGATAGAGTTTAGCAACAATTTTACCTATTTAGAATCTAAATTTTAGATGCGACTATGTCGCATACCTATCACGACTTCGTTTTCAATATTCGTTTGGATTATTATGCCTTTTTTCGTGACTATTATGACGTCTCGGGGTCTCGGGATCGATTCCCAGAAGGAGGTAGTCGGTTTGGTTGGTGGTAGGGCTTATTTCAAGTCCGCCTAGCTAGCTACCACCATCTTACCTAAGTCTGATGCCATAAAAACAATTAAAAAAATGTTTTATTCCGGCAGTTAGAGATAAGATAGCCAGTTCCTCAGTGGTGAGGATTCCGGGTGTAGAGCGCTTACCACGGACGTAGCTATAGCTTTGACAAGGGGGGGGTCCACAACGTAAAATAACAGAGCTCTAACGCCAATTAAATCTATCATTTACAAATTAAACATTGCCTGCTAGTGCCGGTTTTAACACTACCAGTGCCCTGGGCGACATTTCTACAGGGCGCCCCCTATCTGCGATTCCAAGATTTTAAATTTTGCCTGTTAGTAAAAAAATGGCCGCGCAGCGCGATTTTTAGTCAGTTTTACCTACTAATCTTGTAATCTTGCTTGTTTACAGTAAAAAAAATTACGGCCGCACAACGCGATTTTTAATCAGTTTTATCTAAGTACTATCTTGTAATTTTGCTTATTTATAGTAAAAAAATCGCCGCGCAGCGCGATTGTTTTGTCAGTTTCATCTACTAATCTTGTAATTTTGCTTGTTTATAGTAACAAAAAAACGGCCGCGCAGCGCGATTTTCAGTCAGTTTCATCTACTAATCTTGTACATCTACTAATCTTGTAATTTTGCTTGTTTATAGTAACAAAAAAACGGCCGCGCAGCGCGATTTTCAGTCAGTTTCATCTACTAATCTTGTAATCTCGCTTGTTTATAGGCAAAAATAATGGCCGCGCAGCGCGATTCTTAGTCAGTTTCATCAACTAATCTTGCTTTTTTATAGCAAAAAAAAAACAGGCGCGCAGCGCGATTTTTAGTCGGTTAATCCAACAATCTAAAGAACAAAATTCAAAAATAACAAAGTTGAAATTTAAAGTACGTAATAAATTTAGTCTTTTACGTTTTATTGCTAATACCCCAGTCATCTAAACATACTAATAATTGCAAGGTTCTGCATTTTTGTGATGTCGTTAGGATAGATATCAATAGTGTAAATCCGAATTCGTAACCCTGAAAGACCTGTGCTAACTTCGTAGTGATCAAAAAACCTCAACTTATTTCAGTTTTTGGGTTACAACTTCTAAAAAATGCATTCTACGGCAAAGTTGTCTATAACACTTTTAAAGAAGTTAAAATTACCAACAATTTGTGTGCAACCTCAGCTCTGAGTGTCGTATAATATTTCGAGATACACACTGCTGCGGCGAACTAAGCATCTATCGTTTTCTCAATCGGCGCGGTGCATGTAATTTTTTTCTGTTGGACAAGTAAGATGGATATGAATGGGGGGGGTCCGGACCCCCAAAACCCCCCCCTTATATACGTCCGTGGCGCTTACACTTTCGGCCTTTTAGTCACTTAACATCAGGTGAGGTGAAGGCCACACTATCCCGTTGTGGATTAAAAAAACAAGTTATTTTTTTAAGATGTTTGAAATAATAAATAAGGTATCGAGGTAAAAAAAAAGAAGTCGTTGCATCAATTTTTAAACTTATATGCGTCGATTTCGTTAATCTTTAACAAGTTTAAACAAGTTTAAACTAGGTACCTACGTAAAGGAAAATCTCTCCATCAGCCATTTTTAATGTCCCCACTGCTGGGGCACAGGCCTTCCTTATGGGTGGATAAGGAGGACGGGCCATAACCCACCACGCGGGCCCATGCGGATTGGTGGGTGTTAACGACTGCAAATGCAGCCGGGACCAACGGCTTAACGTGCCTTCCGAAGCACGGAGGAGCTCGAGATAATAAATTGATTTTCCTTATAATTCATAAGGAAAATCACCGCCACATTATAGAAGTTAGTAACAGCCAATCCAAAACTGTGTGATTACGTATGTTTGCTTGGATTAATATAAATTCGTGAATCCTTCATAAAGATCTCATAAGGTACCGACTGAGGTGGCCTCCGAGATATGTTAATCATATTATTATGAACTAAGCACACACGCACCTCCATTTTCCAGTTCTGACGATTTCGTTATTAAAGAATTAGCGGTCACTTAACCTTTTTACATTGGACGTTGTTTCTTACGTCTCTATTAGCTTTTTATAGTAATTTTTCCAGCTCAATATTAAATGGGATTGGGATTCTATATTATACTTAGGTACTTAATGTTTAGAGAATAAAGATTTCAAAAATTATGGCATTTACTGACTGACATTATCCACTCTGTGGTTAAATGGAGCAAAATCATACAGAAGTAATTAGGGATAAAAATATTTTCAGTTAATTGAACTAATAAAAAACTTCAATAGCAAAATAAATAACTGATCGTAATTGTCTAGTTAAGCTAGCAAGTCTTTTCAAAAAATTACGCATTTCTTTGGCTGCGACAGCAACCGTTATCAATGTTTATGTCAAAAAAATCCATATGGAAATTACTTTAGAGACCACTTTTGGAGTCGTTTCATTATACAATCCGACCGTTAGAGTGTGTTACGTTAGATTTTAGAAAAGTTTATAAAAATTAACTGTCGTGATCGTGACGTATTGATGCGCGAAAGAAAATTAAAAAATGTTCATCATTAGTTTTAACTATATCAAGATTGGCGTAGGTAGAGAAAAATATTTATTATTCGGCTTTTTTAGCAAAATTTTTAGGCTATTAGAGGGCAAACTATAATCGTAATAAAAAGGATGCCCTGTCAAATTGTTGATTGTTGTTTGATTGTGTTGTTGATTATCAATTATCGTGTATAGAGACGTATATAGCTTTTAAATTTTATTTATAAATTGCTAACTAAAATAAAAATCGGCAATGTAGAAAGAGACAAAATCAATAATTACAACGTGAACGTATTATGATGTTGACTATAATGATTTATGATGATGATGTTTCTGATTGCCAAATTAAATTTCAATTAATACTATTGTTCTACGGTCATAGCAACTAAGTATTCAAATACTTTAATTATCATTATAAGATCAATTTTAAAAAAGATACTTGACAAGTCAACATGGATCATCCTGAAGCTTGCAAAGAATCATCATCAACTACCACATTCATATTTTTTCATTACAAATGATTGGTTGATTAAATAATCATGGTCATTTTATCATTAATCATGGCAAATTAAGTAATGTTAAAATTCAATACAAGCATATTAATATTAAGCGTGCAGTTTTAATTGAATATGCGTATTTAAATTACCTAATATCGAATTGGCCTAAATACAGCAAGGTTGTCATTTACTGAAGATGACTTTACCTTGATCAAGAAATAAAAATAAAAAAAATCGTTTCACATTTTACACCAGTCTAAAGTCTAAAGAAGTAGATTTTTGGTTCCTTAAAAACACAAGTTATTGACGAAGTTGTGAAAAATAATAAAGGTGAATTTTTCAATAATTTTCCCGTTATAAAAACGAAATAGTTAAGTAGGTACCTACAATTTTTTTAGTTATGCAGCATGCAGCAAGCATTCCAAACGGAAGAATGTTGTGAATTCAAATGGAGCAATTAAGTGATTTACATTCCAACGAAATATTTTTACATTCACTCCAAACTGACAAAATCGAGACTAAAAAAATAGCTGAGTTCAAAAGTAATTTGCAATACTTCGTTATGAAAATATTGATTTAACTACCAATTTATTCGCATTATACGCCTCTGGTCAACCATTTTACGCTCCACAAGCGTTTAGAATTAAAATGAACAGCATTTACAGATTTTTTTTATGTCATTTACATTTACTGACTAAGTTACGAGCGATGCATATCGCTTAAACACTACTTAATGGACTTCAATACCTTTTAAGTGTTGTGAGTTGTTTTTCGTAACTGTGAAAAATTGTAAAAATATACAATTTCATTATGATTTTGCAAATATTTTGAGTACTAGGTAAGATCATTGTAGAAAATAGGTAATTGATTATAATGGGTAATGACTTTCTTTTGCTAGGACACCAATATAGCCATAAAAGTTTCTTAACCTGTGCCATAGCTTTTTCGTGTATTTTTTATGAATTCTTAACTATTTTACGTTTAAGAGGCTAAAGTTAGTTTATTTTTACTCTTTCAGATAAGCTTTTCGGCTAGGTCTATGTACAACGACGACCTTATTTTAATTTTTGGCAGAATTTTTTGCCTGGATTACCTAAAAAGTGCTTTAGCTGCTAGATGAGTTTTCAAATCGAATAACACTGAGAGAAATCGGGTTCGTAATTTGAACAAGTTTGACTTGTTAAGTGGTTTTCAGTTTGAAATAACATTATTTTTGTTAATGGAAACAAACGCAATGTTAACATTACAAGTCGATTTTGTACAAAGAACAAGATTAAACTTGTTAACGGGTATTTAGTTGAAACAACCAAAAATGTGTTTAAAACAACCTGCTTCATGTTGATTTAACAAAATCGACTTGTAGCTTCAACTAAAACTTGAACTTGTAACAGATACAACTTGGTATCACGTTAAATAAGCATGCTTGTTTGTTGTTATTACATTATTAATTGTTGAAACTACATAGTCTATCTTGTTAAATGCTATCTCTGTTAAAACAACATTACAGCGGTTGAAATAACATGGCGTCATGTAAAATTGACATTGCTGATTTAGTAAAATCAACAGTATATGATCAACAATTTGTAATTGTTGAAGTAACAACATAAAATACAAACTTGTAGCAGTAACAAGTTGGCGTCTTGTTAAATCCACAAGGACTGTTTGGTTGTTATAACAATATAATTTGTTAAAACCTCATTATGTACTTTGTTAAATGGTATCTTGTAGAAACAACGTTACAACGGTTGAAATAACATGACGTCATTTAAAACTGACATTCCCGATTTAGTAAAATCAACAGTATATGGTCAACAATTTGTACTTGTTGAAATAACAAAATAAAGCACAAACTTGTAGCAGTAACAAGTTGGCGTCTTGTTAAATCAATAAGGACTGTTTGGTTGTTATAACAATATAATTTGTTGAAACTACACTGTGTAACTTGTTAAATAATATCGTGTTGAAACAACATTACAGCGGTTGAAATAACATGGCGTCATTTAAAATTGACATTGCCTATTTAGTAAAATCAACAATATATGGTCAACAGTTTGTACTTGTTGAAGTAACAACATAAAACACAAACTTGTAGCAGTAACAAGTTGGCGTCTTGTTAAATCCACAAGGACTGTTTGGTTGTCATAACAATATAATTTGTTGAAACTACACTGTGTAACTTGTTAAATGCTATCCTGTTGAAACAACGTTACAGTGGTTGAAATAACATGGCGTCATTTAAAATTGACATTGCCAATTTAGTAAAATCAACAATATATGGTCAACAGTTTGTACTTGTTGAAGTAACAACATAAAACACAAACTTGTAGCAGTAACAAGTTGGCGTCTTGTTAAATCCACAAGGACTATTTGGTTGTTATAACAATATAATTTGTTGAAACTACACTGTGTAACTTGTTAAATGCTATCCTGTTGAAACAACGTTACAGCGGTTGAAATAAGATGGCGTCATTTAAAATTGACATTGCCGATTTAGTAAAATCAAACAATTTGTACTTGTTGAATTTAAAACATAATACACAAACTTGTAACAGTAACAAGTTGGCATCTTGTTAAATCCACAAGGACTGTTTGGTTGTTATAACAATATAATTTGTTGAAACTACACTGTGTACCTTGTTAAATGATATCTAGTAGAAACAACGTTAAGTAACGTTGTTTCCGTTGTTGTAACCGTAGTACTACGGTTGAAATAACGAGGCGTTATTTAAAAATGTAGGTACTTGTTAAAGTACCATCATACCTTATTATGAACATTGCTCATTTCGATTTTACATTCCCACTATAGGATCTACAAGATTACTGATTGGTATTTATGGGTTTATTGTCCGTTAGGTATAACTAAGGATCGGTCTGTCTGTCTCCATGGACAGGAACAGGACTAGGTACTGTAGCCAAAACCTAATATCGTGCTGTTGAATTGACCCAAGCGCCAGGTAGTGCTCCTCTACATCTTGTAAAGGCGGAGGCAAATATATCTTCACTTGGTTCATGAGGTGACCGCCAGGTGGCATGTTGATTCAAAGATCACTGTCCCAATCGTTAATAGGCGAACGGTTTTAATAGCGAGGAATGAACACCTTAAAGAGACCTTCGCTCGCTGGTTAAATCAAGGGTCAGATGCAAAGGGCGGTACCTACTCCTGGACGCGGCGCATCGCAGGAGGTTCCTCTATCTGCTCTGGGGGCTTGGGGAGCAGACTTCCCCTATTAAAAACCGACCCAACAAGACTTTGATTGCATGATGTAGGACTGTCATAGGGTAGTGACAATAAAAGAACAGGGGGCTTGCATTAAAATTATTATTAAATTAATTATCATGCTTTTATTGGCATATTTTTAATATGAAAACAGTGGCCGCAAACCAGCTTATCGGTGCTCATAAACTGATAAAAGTGGTCGCTAACCGACGTTTCGGGTATATTTTAACTTTTTGGTATTTTCTGATAAATTCATAGAGAAATGTTGTGTTTTGAAGTCTGGACATTTCTATTTTCATTTTAAAAGATCTTACTGATTAAGTAGGTAACTGAAGTATAGCATCAAAATGAAATCTTCCACCACGCCATGATGTATTTTTGTTGTGTACCTACGTACTTACTTAGTATAACATCGGCCAAACTTAAATTTACGGACCGCCGGCTTAAATGCCGGACAAATTACAAAGCCGGACAAAGTCCGGACAACAGTCTAAAAGTCCGGACATGTCCGGACCCGGACTAATCCGGACGGATGGTAA
This sequence comes from Agriphila tristella, assembly GCA_928269145.1. Classification (NCBI taxonomy): domain Eukaryota; kingdom Metazoa; phylum Arthropoda; class Insecta; order Lepidoptera; family Crambidae; genus Agriphila; species Agriphila tristella. Next base: position 13,697,436 of record OV743445.1, read on the forward strand.
CCCTATCTACTTAGTATTAAATCTTGTGCGATGGTACGGAACCCTCTCGGTTCACGAGTCCGACTCGGACTTGGTCGGTTTTCTTGAACTTGTCTTGACGCGCTGCTGCGTGTAGTATAAATTACAGAGGAGGCGGCAGGTAAAAAAACTGCAATTATTTTGTAATGAAGGTCATTTGTAACAACCTCGATATTTTTTAGTAGGTACCTACCTAGGTACCTACCTAATGTCTCAAAGGATCATGCCGGATTCTGGGCCATGATGCGCATTAACCATACATATCTCATTGACTTTGAGTTTGAAATGTCATACCTATAATAGGAAAATGTCAAACAATTATAACTGTAAACAGCTCCTTGAGATTGAGATTTCTCTTTTCTCCCGCATTATATTTTAATGACATTCTTCCCACGCAATCAGTATAAAATTACTTTAGTATATTGGTAATTTCATCAATGCGCATCATGGCCTAGCTTGTATAGAAAAATCGGCATAATCCTTTCCAAAAAATACACATACACTATGCGCATGCGCCATTATAGGTACTCATTCATCTTTTCGAGTTCATAATAACAGTCAGAATGGTTCCTTATTTTCTACATAGGTAGTTAATACCTACTTATAGAAAAATAAAAAATATTAAACTTCCAATTTCGATGATACCTACCAATCCAGTTAAAAACAGTTTACCTAGGTTTCTATTGCAAATAAACTCATTATACTTAGGTACACGGTCGCTTTTTATTCAAACGCAATGTTGAGATAATATCCCTAGGTACCTACGTACGGTCGAGTTCAATAATATCTGTGTATTTTTGGACTATGTCGCATTAAGTTTTTTGACATCGTCTTTAACTTTCTGTACAAATTGTCACAAAAATTAGGTAGGTAAGTACTAGGTACGACAATGTTTAAAAGTGCAAAGATATTAGAGAACTGGACACACGTGTGTCCAGTTGGTGAAACTCAAAATTCTCTCAAAACTCAACTCAGGTAGGGCCACTGGTACGAAGAATCTCATTTTATGTAACTGGACTGGTATTCTATTAAATTACTAGTAAAAAGCATGATAATTATACATTGTTTTAATATTCATCATACATCATAAAATCAAATAATGCCCATTACATTTTTTTTAATTGGACACCTTATTTAAGTAAATCGGTTCAGTAAGTTGTTATTTAGAAATACCGCTTATATTGCTGGCCCCGGGCAAGAAAGCAGTTATATAAAATATCTAATTGTTCAGGAGAAATAAAAGAAGCTAATTTGTTTATATTTCAGCGTACAGTGATCCAAAACAGGCGTCCAATATGTCAAATGAAAGCTAATTTTTTACCAATCTAACACAATTTAAATTATAGACATAATATTAAATAGGTAATGAAATAATGAAGAAAATGTATAATACAAATTATAGACGATATCGTTTTAATTGTAAAATCATTAACGACTTTATTAACACGCTGACCACTGACATGCACGAACAAAAGTATATAATACGACGTAATTTCCATTATAGATCTCGAGCGTATCGGCCCTTACCACCTTATTCAGTACAGTACGTCGCCGGGCCAACAATGAATTTACAGAAAGAAATGCGTAAAAGCTTATACTTACTGTTCCTTTTTGTTTTGGAAAATAGTGTAAAGATGTTCATTAATTTTTGTTTCATGTTTCATAGAGTAATGAATTATTAATGATTAAACGAACTTACCTGTAAGTGAAGTTTTATCATAATTATACGAAGGATTCGTCCGAAGATATTAGTATATTAACACATGTAGTACCGGTTGCATACGTATCACCACTTAGTACGTTATTTTAAAGTAATAATCTAAAAAACCTAAAAAGAAAAGGTTTTCGACTTAAAATTGACATATATTTTGACATTTCCGGTCCAAGTTTGCCCCGTCACTACTACACACAAACCACTTCATTTCGTTTGAAGTCCAAATCCTATGATATTTCCTCATTTTCTTCATTGGGTAAACAGTTATTGTAATTTACAATAATGTGTAGGGAGGGTGGGACTCTATACTAATATCTTCGGACGAATCCTTCGTATAATTATGATAGAACTTCACTTACAGGTAAGTTCGTTTAATCATTAATTATACTTCAGATTCGTCCTCGATATTAGTATACCGGGTGTAACAAGACCCTCAACGAAGCCGAGGTCTACGTGTTCTGCCCATCATCAGGACCATTTCTGTTCAAAATTATTGCTGGGAAACGATTTTCATTTTTGGTGTTAAAAAAGCATTGCATACATTACCACGCAATGTAACGCGTGCAAAAGACCGCGCCTGCGAGTGAATGCTACACCGCTGTATGCGGCCGAGTTAAAAGGCAATGTTTATGTGCGTGCTCATGAGATACATTGAGTGATGACGTTTTGAAGCCATTGTTTGTTACGAAATACTAAAAATTTTGATAATGTTTCTCTGTAGACAAAAATTAGGAAATAACGAATAAAATATTTTTTTTTTTACTTTGACCTTCAATAACTTCGTAGGTATTGGTTTCCCAGGTATAGTCTAAAAGACAAAAATGATCCTGATGATGGGCGTAATACGTGGACTTCGGCTTCTTTGAGGGTCTTGTTACACCCGTTATTAACACATGTAGATGTTTAAAGCATTATAATAAGAAAATGGAAATGTTATTTCTTGCGTATTAGACTTTTAAAAAAGAAAATAATACCATTTAACATAATTCTGAACGTTGCACATGATTACATGTACTAAAAACGGTACCTATACACCGTCATTTTGTAGTCGTTTTAATTAACTTAAGGGAGTGTTCTACTAACGGAACTAAACATTTTTGCCAAAGAAACATGGGTCAAAAAACGACAAAAAAATTTGACTTTCCCATACTAATAAAATATTTGAGCTGTCTAGTTAGTATGGGAGACCCAAAATTTTTTGTCGTTTTTTGACCCATGTTTCTTGGGCAGAAATGTTTATTATCATTGGTACAACACACCCTTAAGTTAATTAAAACGACTGCAAAATGACGGTGTATAGATAGCTGGTACAAAAAATATATATTTATCATCATCATATCAGCCACATGACACCCACTGCTGGGTATAGGCCTCCCCTAAGGATCTCCACGACGATCGGTCCTGCGCTGCCTGCATCCACTGGCTTTCCACGACCTTCACCAGATCGTCGGTCCACCTTGTCGGGGGCCTACTCACGGAGCGTCGTCCGGTGCGCGGTCGCCATTCCAGAACCTTTTTGCCCCAACGGCCATCGGTTCTTCTCGCTATGTGTCCCGCCCATTGCCACTTCAGCTGAGCAATCCTTCGAGCGATGTCGGTTACTTTAGTTCTCCTGCGGATCTCCTCGTTTCTGATTTGATCACGTAGGGAAATGCCGAGCATGGCTCTATCCATTGCACGCTGAGTGACCTTGAGCCTCCTTATGAGACCCATAGTTAGCGGCCACGTTTCACTGCCGTAAGTCATCACTGGCAACACACACTGTTCATAGACTTTCGTCTTGAGACACTGAGGTAAGTCGGACGCGAAGATTTTTCGAAGCTTCCCGAATGCTGCCCACCCGAGTTGGATTCGACGAGAGATCTCTTTCTCGAAGTTGGACCTACCTAGCTGGACTGCCTGTCCTAGGTATACGTAATGGTCAACAACTTCAAGTGTAGTGTTCCCAACATGAACTGGAGAGGGTACAACATGGGCATTTGACATAATTTTCGTCTTATCCATGTTCATCCTAAGACCCACTCTTTGGGAAGCACTACGGAGATCTTCAAGCATTGTGTTCAGGTTTTCCATGGTCTCAGCCATAAGGACTACCTATATATCATCGGCAAAACGAAGGTGTGTTAGGTACTGGCCATTAATGTTGATGCCGAGTCCTTTCCAGTCCAAGAGCTTAAAGATGTCCTCCAACGCAGCTGTGAACAGTTTCGGAGAAATAACGTCTCCCTGTCTCACACCACGCTGTAGTTGGATAGGATTTGTGTTCTGGTTCTGTACTCGGATCGTCATGGTGGCATTTTGGTACAAGTACCTCAACACCTCGATATACCTATAGTCCACTTGGCACCTTTGGAGAGACTGCAGCACCGCCCAGGTTTCAATCGAATCAAAGGCTTTCTCATAGTCCACGAACGCCAAGCAAAGTGGCTCATTATACTCCTCAGTCTTCTGTATAACCTGCCGCAGCGTATGGATGTGGTCTATGTTGCTAAAGCCTTTTCGGAACCCGGCTTGTTCGGGAGGTTGGAAGTCGTCGAACTTGCGAGCGATACGATTCGTAAGGACTCTCGAAAACAACTTATAGACATGACTCAGAAGCGAGATGGGTCTATAGTTCTTTAAGAGGAACTTGTCACCCCATACCATAGAAGCTCTCGATCTCCCTCAGGATTTCAGGCTTTGATGAAATGATGCGTCCGTCGTCAGTTTTCAGCTTCGTCATCTGGCTTTTCCCAATAGACAGATCTCTCGCAAACACTTTGGAGCCTTTATTCCGCTCGATGGCCTCTTTAATACGATTCGTATTAAATTGGCGAAGGTCGCTCGTCAAAGACTTAGATATCTGTCTCTAGCATCTACTGAACTCTGGAGCCTCATTGTGTCTCTGATCCATGAGTAGGAGTGTGTGGTCGGAGAGTTTCTTTATCTTGGGACGGCGGGTCTTAAAGAGCTTGAACCCTACCGTACGGACAGTATCCACCACCATGTTGTTTAGATCGTCTACATCTATGCTGTTCTCAAGGGCTTCGAAGCGGTTTTGGAGTTTGAGTTGAAAGCTCTCGGGGTTTTGAATATGGGCCGGCAATGGTCGAATTGTTGATTTTATCAGTCGAGATCTTTCCAGCTTTGGGTTGATATTCAATGTGCCACGTACCAATCGGTGATCGCTCCCCGTCTTAACAGCGTTGATCACAGTGACATCATTGAAGATTTGCTTTTTCGTCGACATGATAAAATCTATCTCATTTCTGACTGTACCGTCCGGACTGACCCAGGTCCACTTCCGGCTTTCCAGCTTTCTGAAGAAGGAGTTCATCATAAAGAGGTTCTCCTTCTCCATAAAGTCAGCCAGCATCTGGCCTCTGTCATTCCGTTGCCCAACTCTAAATTGCCCCACTCTCAGCTCATCACCGCATCGTTTCTCCAACTTTGCATTGAAGTCCCCCATCACAACAGTGTAATGGGTTTTGTAGCTATGCATGGCTTTAGAGATCTCCTCATACATAGCCTCCACTTCGTCATCTTGGTGTGTCGAGGTCGGTGCGTAAACCTGTATAACATTCAGCGAACACCGTTTGGACATTCTAAGTATAAGGTACGCCACCCTGGTCGACACACTTCCGATGGTAATCACGTTGTTGACAAGGGACTTGTGGACGATGAACCCGACACCACCTTGGGACTGTTGGTCGCCATCCCGGTAGTAAAGCAAGTTACCGGAGTTGAGGATTATCGAGTCCTCTCCCGCTCTTCGGACTTCAGATAACCCGATAACGTCCCAGTGTACCTTGCTGATAACTTCTTCCAACTCGGTTAACTTCGCGTCGGTCCTTAGTGTGCGCATGTTATAGGTTGCCAGGTGCAGTTGTCGTCATGTTTCCCGCGCGGGGTGGTATGCGAAGGCATTTTCCCTGGGTAAAAAAAAAAAAAAAAAGGTGCAGTTGTCGTCATTTTTGGTAGCCGAGCCGCACCCGGGGATTCTTAGCACCCCCTGCCCCGCCGATTTTTTGATCCATTGTGCATAAGGGGGGGGGGGGGTTTGCCATAATCGCCACGCTTGGCAGGCGGGTTGGCGATCGCAGTAGGCCAAGGTTTTTTGGAGACGCTGCTGCCCGTCTCTTGAAGGCTATGCTCCCCTAGTCGCCTTTTACGGCACCCACGGGATGATAGGGGGTAGTGCTATTCTAGGCCGGTACATACACGGCACTATATATATATATATATATATATTTATATATATATTTACATCCAGCGATCTTTTTGGCGTCATGCACGTGGTGCATCATTACGACGTCCCCCAGTTCCCCTTACTTTTTTTAACATGTCTAAATGAATATTGCTTAGTTTTTTGATTTCCAGCTCCGTGGGATACGTCATTTTCCGATTATTTTATATTTCGCGATATTCGTCTTGCAGTCATGCTGCAACATTTTTGAACCCCTAACCATGGTGATGCATTATAGACATCCTGGATATATTGATCATAATTTAACTATGGCATTGATTATCGAACGTCCTCACAGGATGAACGGTATTTGGGAGTGCGACGTTGCCAGCTTTCGGTTTATTATCTCTTTCTTTTCCTATCGCTTGTCTCTAGTACCCAGTTTCAACATTTAATTTGTTCCAATACTCGTAAAGTCTATACATATACGGATGCCCCATATGCACAGACCATACAACAAGTACTTACGTATGTTATAATATGTAAATACGAGTACCTAGTGTGCTTGCCTTATTCGATTATTTTTTAATAAAAAGTCTGTTGTGTTGCAATGAGCATAGATGAATGGATTGAATGGTAAATGTATGTCCGTCTTTCACGCAACACTTACTGAACGAACTTTAATAAATTTGGTAGATTGTGTACCTACCCATATTTACATATAATAAAATGATAGTTTAATTAAATATGAAAAAAGGGAAGAAAGAGAATGAGATAGATTTTATCATGTCGACAAAAAAGAAAAAAACTTTTTTAAAAACACGTTTTTATTACAAAAAAGTCGGACTAAAAACATTAAAACGGACTAGTAAAAACAGACTAAAAAGTATACAATAAATTTTTCTATAAATATTTATACCCTACAGAAATTTTAAACCTAAAAACGTGGGGCGCATTTTGTAAAATTTATCATCCATAGTGTCTTTAGCATGCGCCCCACGTTTTTAGGTTTAAAATTTCTGTAGGGTCATAAATATTTAAAGAAAAATTTATTTTATACTTTTTAGTCTGTTTTTACTTGTCCGTTTTAATGTTTTTAGTCCGACTTTTTTGTAATAAAAACGTGTTTTTAAAAAAGTTTTTTTTTGTAATTTTTTATTTTCTGCTATTTAGTTAACGAGCTAAGACTAAAAAAAAACACGTTTTTATTGCAAAAAAGTCGGACTTAAAAATTAAAACGGACTAGTAAAAACAGACTAAAAAGTATAAAATATTTTTTTCTTAAAATATTTATACCCTACAGAAATTTTAAACCTAAAAACGTGGGGCGCATTTTGTAAAATTTATCATCCATAGTGCGCCCCACGTTTTAGCATGCGCCCCACGTTTTTAGGTTTAAAATTTCTGTAGGGTCTAAAATATATTAAGAAAAAAAATATTTTATACTTTTTAGTCTGTTTTTACTAGTCCGTTTTAATGTTTTTAGTCCGACTTTTTTGTAATAAAAACGTGTTTTAAAAAAGTTTTTTTTAGTAAATTTTTATTTTCTGCTTTTTAGTTAACGAGCTAGGACTAAAAATATACCATCTCCTATCGGAGCACTCGTCAAGACAATTCAAACGAGCCCAAACTCGATGGGGTTGCATGGTTTTAATACAGAGTCCCAGTGGCCTTCTTCCGGCTCTATCATCAGACCATGGAAACTTCCCAACAAAGTACTCATCAAGACAATTCAAACGAGCCCAAACTCGATGGGGTGGCATGGTTTTATTATAAAGTTTCTATGGCCTTCCTCCGGCTCCATCATCAGATCCTCGGCCACTATTTCCTATTAATGTACTCGTCAAGATGATTCAAACGAGCCCAAACTCGATAGGATTGCATGGTTTTATTACCGAGTTCTAGTGGCCTTCTTCCGGCTCCATCATCAGACCCTGGACACTATTTCCCAACAAAGTACTCGTCAAGACGATTCAAACGAGCCCAATCTCGATGGAGTGGCGTGGTTTTATTCAATAATTCCAGTGTCCTTCCTCCAGCTTCATCATCAGACCCTGGAAACTATTTCCCAACAAAGAACTCGTCAAGACGATTCAAACGGGCCCAAATTTGATGGGGTTGCACGGTTTCAATATTGAGTTCCTATGGCATGGCCTTTCGGCTTCATCATCAGACCCTATACCACGTCTCCCATTAGAGAACTCGTCAAGACGATTCTAACGAGCCCAAACACGATGGGGTTGTATGGTTTCTTCATAGAGTTCCTGTGGCCTTCTTCCGACTTCATCATCAGATCAGCTCAATGACACCATAATATTGCATCGCCTTCCAGTTCTGGCCTATGTTCAAAGTTTTAAGTCTCTAGCTCATCGGGAAGTTAGGATAAAATCGTTCGCAAACTTTGTGGAGAAACACAAACAAACAATCAAACAAACAAACAAACGCGAAAGCAACCTAATAAAACGTGTTAATAAAATATACCATCTCCTATCGGAGCACTCGTCAAGACGATTCAAACGAGCCTAAGCTCGATAAGGTTGCATGGTTTTAATACTGAGTCCCAGTGGCCTTCTTCCGGCTCTATCATCAGACCCTGGAAACTTCCCAACAAAGTACTCGTCAAGACAATTCAAACGAGCCCAAACTCGATGGGGATGCATGGTTTTATTATAAAGTTTCAATGGCCTTCCTACGGCTCCATCATCAGATCCTCGGACACTATTTCCCATTATAGTACTCGTCAAGATAATTCAAACGAACCCAAACTCGATAGGATTGCATGGTTTTATTACCGAGTTCCAGTGGCCTTCTTCCGGCTCCATCATCAGACCCTGGATACTATTTCCCAACAAAGTACTCGTTAAGACGATTCAAACGAGCCCAATCTCAATAGGGTAGCGTGGTTTTATTAAAGAGTAGGACACAGGAGTGTCCTTACTCCGGCTCCACCATCAGACCCTGGAAACTATTTCACAGCAAAGAACTCGTCAAGACGATTCAAACGAGCCCAAATCTGATGGGGTTGCACGGTTTCAATATTGAGTTCCTATGGCATGGCCTTTTGGCTTCATCATCAGACCCTAAACCACGTCTCCCATTAGAGTACTCGTCAAGACAATTCTAACGAGCCCAAACACGATATGGTTGTATGGTTTCTTCATAGAGTTCCTGTGGCCTTCTTCCGGCTTCTTCATCAGATCAGCTCAATGACACCATAATATTGCATTGCCTTCCAGTTCTGGTCTATGTTCAAAGTCTTAAGTCTCTAGCTCATTGGGAAGTTAAGATAAAATCGTTCGTAAACTTTGTGGAGAAACACACAAACAAACAAACAAACGCGAAAGCAACCTAATAAAAACGTGTTAAAATATTCAATGATGTCACTGTAATCAACGGCGTCAAGGGGAGCAATCACTGATTGGTACGTGGCACATTGAATAATCAACATAAGCCTGAAAACATCTCGATCTCGACTGATAAAATCCACGCTTCGACTATTACCAGCCCATATTTAAACCCCCGAAAGCTTGAACTCCAAAATTGCTTCAAAGCCCTTGAGAACAGCATAGATGGGGACGATCTAAACAACATGGTGGTGGATACTGTCCGTATGGAAGGGTCAAAGTTCTTTACGACCCGCCGCCCAAGCTAAAGAAACTCTCCAACCACTCACTCATGGATCAGAGACGTGAAATGAGGCTCCAGAGCTCAGTGGATGCTCATCGTTATCAGCAACTAAATAGAAAAATATCTAAGTCTTTGATGAGTGATCTTTAAATACGAATCATATTAAAAAGGTCATTGAGCGGAGTAAAGGCTCCAATGTGTTCGCGAGAGATCTGTCTATTGGGAAAAGCTAGATGACGTAGCTGAAAACTGACGACGGACGCATCATCTCATCGAAGCCTGAAATACTGAGGGCGATCAAGAGTTTCTATGGGCAGTTACATTCCAGGCAGACACCTGTTGAAAGCATGGCTAAAAACCCCAGATCTAAGCTTACCCGACACTATACTGAAGATATCCCGGACGTCAGAGCCGGTGGTAAGCCGATACTTAAAGTCCTCAAGAAGCTTTTCAATTCCGTCATCGTCGAGGGCGGAACACCGAAGGCATGGAACACAAGTGAGGTGATTTTGTTCTTTGAAGAGCTACAGACCCATCTCACTTCTGAGCCATGACTTTTTCGAGAATTCTTACGAATCGTCTCGCTCGCTGGTTTGACCACTTCCAACCTCCCGAACAAGACTGGTTCCGAAAAGTTTTGCCGATGATATAGTTCTTATGGCTGAGACCTTGGATGACCTGAACAGAATGCTCTAAGATCTCCGCAATGCTTTCCAAAGAGTGGGTCTGAGGATGAACATGGATAAGACGAAAATCATGTCGAATGCCCATATCGTGCCCGCTCCAGTTCATGTTAGGAATTAGAAATAAGGAGATCCACAGAAGAACTAAAGTAACCGACATCGCTCGCAGGATTGCTCAGCTGAAGTGGCAGTGGGCTGGACACATAGCGAGAAGAACCGATGGCCGTTGAGGCGGAAAGGTTCAGAAATGGCGTTCGCGTACCAGACGACGCTCCGTAGGCAGGCCCCTGACAAGGTAGGCCGATGAACTGGTGAAGGTTGCGGGAAGCCACTAGATGCGGGCAACGCAGGACGATCGTCGTGGAGATCCTTAGGGGAAGCCTATACCCAGCACTGGGTGTCGTGCTGCTGATATGATTAAAATAAAATGAAAAATCTACTGGGAACAGTGCTATCATCTTATAGTTGGTACCTAGCTTGCAGCTACATAGTACCGCCTCGAATAGTACCGTATTCCTGGAATCAAGATCGCCAGGCTATTAAACGTCCGTATATAGCTATTGAACGTCCGTATACAGCTATTGGGCGTCCCTATATGGCTATTGCTCATCGGTATACAGCTATTGGGCGTCCGTATTTAGCTATTGAACGTTCGTATGCAGCTATTGAGCATCCTTATACAGCTACTAGCTTCCGCCCGCGACTTCGTCCGCGTGGATATTAGAGAAAATCCTTAGGGAACCTTCAACCAGAATCCGACCAGCCGATTTTATGCGATTAGGCCGGTCCCCACCAAGCGCGCTGCCTCGCGAGGCAAAACGTTTGCCGCGTGTGGCAGGCCTCGCACGAGGCTGCGCGCTTGGTGGGGACCGGCCTAATCGCATAAAATCGGCTGGTCGGATTCTGGTTGAAGGTTCCCTAAGGATTTTCTCTAATATCCACGCGGACGAAGTCGCGGGCGGAAGCTAGTTTATTACAACAATCAGAAGTGGGTCCAGAGATATTAGTAGTATCCTGTTCCCGTTTCTTTACCCTTTTCCGTTCCCGTTTGGTCCCGTTCCTGTCCCCGGTTTCCGTTCCCGTTCGCGTTCGCTTTCGAGCGATCGCGTTTGCGTTCCCGTTCCTTTCTCGTTCCCGTTCCCGTTCCCGTCCCCTGCGGCTGAATCATGTCCACCGTGTTGGACTTCAAAATAAATGTCATTTTCGCATTCCTCATTCCATAAAACCTCAAGAACAACATCCACATCGATTTTCATGTTAACTTGCCCCATTTACCCCCTAAGGGATGATTTTCAAAATAACAAAATATATATTTGCCTATTTATTTTTAGACATGCTTCTTAGAATTTCAAAGTTGTAATGTCTCATCATCATCATCATATCAGCCGCACAACACCCACTGCTGGGTATAGGCCTCCTCCAAGGATTTCCATGACGATCGGTCCTGCGCTTCCCACATCCAGTGGCTTCCGGCAACCTTCACCAGATCGTCGGTCCACCTTGTCGGGGGCCTACCCACGGAGCGCCGTCCGGTGCGCGGTCGCCATTCAAGAACCTTTCCGCCCCAACGGCCATCGGTTCTTCTCGCTATGTGTCCAGCCCACTGCCACTTTAGCTGAGCAATCCTTCGAGCGATGTCGGTTACTTTAGTTCGCCTGCGGATCTCCTCATTTCTGATTCGATCACGCAGGGAAACGCCGAGCATGGCTCTCTCCATTGCACGCTGGGTGACCTTGAGCCTCCTTATGAGACCCATAGTTAGCGACCACGTTTCACTGCCGTAAGTCATTTTATATTATTTTTCCATACACAATTTGCACCCCATTTTCACCCCTTTAGCAGTTAAATCATGTCCACAGTGTTGTACTTCAAAATAAATGTCATTTTCGCAATCACCATCCCATAAAACCTCAAGAACGACATCCATATCGATTTTTATGTTTACTTACCCCATTTACACCCTAAGGGGTTGATTTTAAAAACTACAATATATATGTTTGTCTATTTATTTTTAGACATGCTCGTACGAAGTTTTAAGTTGTAAAGTATATTTTATATTGTTTTCCATACCAAATTTGAACCCAATTTTCACCCCTTTAGTGGTTAAATCATGTCGACCGTGTTAGACTTCAAAATGAATGTCATTTTCGCAATCGTCATCCCAGAAAACCCCAATAACGACATCCATATCTATTTTAGGTTTATTTACCCCATTTCATCCCCATAGGGGTTAAAATACTACCAATAACCATATACGTTGCGTTATATTTCCATCCATAAGTCTAAATTATAAATTTAACGATTTTTACTTTAAAAATTAAGGATTTTCTTCTATACTCAACTTCATCCCCCTTTTCACCCCATCGGGGGTAGAATTTTGAAAAACGATGATACACGTATTTATTAATTTTCAATCATCAGCCTGAATACAAAATTTGAAGATCCTAGCATCAAAACTGAGGGACTTCCATACAAACTCTCATCCCTTATTTCATCCCCTTAGGGATGGAATTTTCAAAAATCCTTCCTTAGTGGATGCCTACACTGTATAAGGTACCTGTGTGTAAAATTTCAAGTCTCTAGGTTCAGTAGTTTGGGCTGTGCGTTGATATCTCACTCAGTCAGGACTTTGAATTTTATATATATAGATAGATTGGGCGTCCGTATATGGCTGTTGGGCGTCCGTATACAGCTATTGGGCATCCGTATATGGCTATTGAACGTCCGTATACAGCTATTGGGCGTCCGTATTTAGCTATTGAACGTCCGTATACAGCAATTGGGCGTCCGTACAAAGCTTTACGTTGATTTGGTGATACTAAATGACAAATACCAATATATCATCACAATCGGTTTAGCGGTTATACAAACTTCCACCACTTTTTACCCCCTTAGAGGATGATTTCGTGGATTAAAACTACCCGATGTCATCATTATCTTCATACCAAATTTAATTAAATCGGTTTAGTGGAAATGGATTCCCAATACAAACTTCTACCCTCCTTTTTGCCCCTTTAGGAGATGATTTTGGGGACAAAAGTATCCTTTGTTCTTTCTCGGGTCCGAAACTGTCTCCATATTCCATACTAAACTTTATCTAAATCGGTTCAGCAGTCTATGTGTGAAGAGGTAACAGACGCAAAAACTTTCGCATTTATATTATTAGTATGGATTGTTATCTATTTTTATGAATAAAATGAGTTTTTTGTAAGTTTAAGTAATTATAAACAAGACTTAAATCGAGCGCCGAATATTACGCAACGCGTACGTGGCCGAAGACGATGTATATTGTTTAAATTACAGTAAATATTATTTGAGCCATTGTCATAGATTCAATGAGCGAGCTGGCAACGTTGCAATTGTGGACGCCAAATACGCGAACTCGTAGTCAGAAATTCCCCTCGATATACATGCGTGGATATACGCGCTGCAGCAGCGCCTCACCTGCGCCGAGATTTCTTCGGGAACTTTTCAATATTTTTTTGCAGCTATTTTATACGATATTTGGCTTCCGTCGATATTTGTACTATGGCTAGCTAGGATCAATAGGGCCTAAGTGCCACCGCCCAATAAAGTGGCGTCCGGTATGCGGACGCCAAAAGCAGGTGGACGCCAGGTTAAATGCATTTTCGCCTTCAGGGGACGGCCAATTGTTTGCGGGATAAATATATATATATATATATAAATATACAGGGTTGGTTTAGAAAACTCAGTTTGATTATCGATGATAATTTATTTATTTATTTATAAATCTTTATTGTACAAATACATTGAGTAAGGTACAAATGGCGGACTTAATGCTAATAGCATTCTCTACCAGTCAACCAACAGTAAACAGATAAACGCGAATGCGGCACAAATAAAGAACAATGATATTTACATGCATACAAGATACATCGATACACACTAATCAATACATATATAAAGAAATATATAATAATAATAAACTTACATTTAAATAAATATATATGTATATAAATATATATATATATATATGAACTTACATATAATACATTATATACACCAAATACTGAGTTTGGATAAGTAGTGACGTTGACCCTGTCACATCACGGGCATTAGCCCTCCAACAGATGTGTATGAACTTGTTTCTTGAAAGAAAACTTATTGGGTGCTCTTCTAATAGAATCTGGGAGACCGTTCCAAAGACGCGTCGCTTGCAGTGTGAAGAAGTCGGACATATACCCAGAACGAAAGAGAGGAGTGAATAGAGAAAGAGAATTGGCAGAGCGAAGGCGCCGATCATGAGAATCATAGAGATGCTGAAACTTACATTTTAAGTAATCAGGAGAATGAGGGTTGTTAAGAATGGAATAGAGAGTGCAGAGCAGCCGTAACTGTCTGCGTTGACGAATAGGAAGCCATTTAAGCTGAGACCTGTACGACGAAACGTGATCATATTTGCGAAGGCAAAATACAAAACGGATGGCATTATTCATGAGGTGGTCTAGCTTATTAAGGATATATAATATCATGTTTTAATATTTTGCAAATATAGTGGAGTCATTGACTATCTCGCCGTGTTACCTGGAATATCTATAGTAACATTTTTTGTTAGGGCTATAAAGGTATCGGCGTACGTCGAGTGCTAAAACTGGTTGGACGCGAGTCTAATCCATTATCACTAAATGTTTCATTTCAGCAATCTATTACTTACATTACACATTACAATAGCCAAGATATTTGACCGTGTGCTCGACTCTATTCTACAAAACCACATTGAGCTGCATGATGGCCAACATGGTTTCATGCGTGGCCTATCGACAGAAACAGCCATAATGAGCTTAAAGCACACTGTCAAATATTATACGGACAGGCGTACACCGGTGTACGCCTGTTTCCTGGATCTCAGCAAAGCCTTCGATCTTGTCTCGTACGACATTTTGTGGCGTAAACTAAATGATGCTGGCTTACCTGATGGCTGCACCGATTTGCTTAAGTTTTGGTATGGTAATCAGATGAACTATGTGAGATGGGCGAACAAGTTTTCCGAGCCGTACAGGATGGAGTGCGGGGTGAGGCAAGGGGGGCTGTCTTCCCCGAGGCTCTTCAACCTGTAAGTGGACGCACTGATCAGGGAGCTCAGCAGCATGCATGTCGACTGCCACATCGGCAACGTGTGCGTCAATAACATCAGCTACGCGGACGACATGGTCCTGCTGGCACCCTCGGTCTGTGCGCTGAGAGCTCTACTCGGTGCTTGTGAGAAATTTGCTGTCTCACATGGTCTGCTGTACAATACCAAAAAGTCGCAGTTCATGGTCTTTAAGGCTGGCAGTAAGTGTCCTAAAGTTGTACCCCCTATAACATTATATAATGAACCCCTAGATAGAGTTTATAAATTTAAATATCTTGGACACATCGTTATTGACGACCTTAAAGACGATGAAGACATCGAAAGGGAACGTAGGGCACTGTCGGTCAGGGCGAATATGTTGGTACACAGATTTAGTCGCTGCACGGATGCTATTAAAATTACACTTTTCAAAACATACTGCTCATCCTTCTACTCAAGCAGCTTATGGACCAACTATACCAAAAAGGCGTACAGTGCCTTGCGTATTCAATACAACAATGCGTTTAGGGCACTGTTACGGCTGCCGCGGTTTTGTAGCGCGTCCGCAATGTTCGCGTTAGCGGGTGTGGATAGCTTCGAAGCTATCATGCGAAAAAAGATGGCGTCACTGTTAAGCAGAATGCGCGGCAGCAGTCACAGCGTCCTTGAAGAGATCGCCAATAGTGAGTGTCCCCTGATTGGTTTTATGATTGATAAAATTACATCATTTCTAAAAATAGAATACTAACATAGTTTTAAGTCTTTTACTAACAAAATGGATTGAAGTTGTCCGAAATAAATCGTTTTTATATTAATTTTTATTTTTTATTTTATTATTTTTATTTTATTTACTTATTTATTTATTACATATAGAATTTAATTTCTTTCTCAATAAATAATGATTATGAACTGTTTATTAATATAAATGTAGGTATGTAGTATGGTAAGTATGGGTATGGAGAGGTAGCCACTGATAGAAAGGCCAAAGTGGAAGATATTCCTCCGGGCTGGGTGGTATTAGCCCGGGGACCGCGGTCCAACCGATGATGGTTGGAAGTTGTATTTGATGGCTGAGAAAACTCCGATAGCGAGGTGTAGGTTTCTCCATATATGCTCCATACTACGAGGTGCTATTCCTTACTAATCATTTGTGTTTATTCGACACTAGCGCCATCTAGTCACATGGTGATGAATCTCGTTGCAACCATGTGTAGGTATGTGCGGCGGTACGATAGATGCCGCTACATCACTCCCCCCCTGAGACCGGAGGTCGATAGTCCAAGGGTAGTCCAAGCTCAGCTGTCAGTGCGTCAGAGCTATGCAAGTGCCAGAGTAGGGTGCTGCAGGAGATGCCCCAGTCTGCGGTAAGTCGAGACAGTCTACGGTGAATCGAGACGTTGTGGGGTGAAGGAAGGCGCGTCCGCCAGTGCTGCAGGTAGATCCGTGTCCACGGTGGGTCGGGACCTGTCCACGGTAAGTCGGGACAGTGGAAGGTGACGGTAGGTCCGAGCTGCTGGTGAGGTGCGCAGAGCTGCCACGCCGGAGTAAGGGCCCAGTGATGCTCCAGTCGTGGGCTGCGAAGACCAGGTCGGGATAATGCCGTCGAGAGTTGCCGAAGGTCCAGGAAGCGTCGTCAATGATGCTGCGATGGACCTTGAAGGCTGCTTGCGGTGTGACTGCTGCGGATGCTGGATAAGGTATGGGGTGTGATGGTGTGATGGTAAATTTCAATAATCCCAACGGTTACCGAGATATTTTTTTTGGCAAAATATCGTTTTTTTATTATTTCATTTGATATTAGTTTTACATGAACGTACGGATAAAACAAATAGTGCATTACATTTCCTTTCATTCAACACCTTATTGAAGTAAATCTGATCAGTAGTTATCTAGAAATACCGCTAAATAAAATTGACCAGCCGCTATCTTTGCTACGTCAAAGCTCCCTCCCCCATACCCTTAGAAAGAGGGAATTGCACTTTTTGTATTCAGAAAAACATACCAAACAAGTACATACTAGTATCAATAAACCATGGGCCTGTACTACATTGCCGAAGGCTGTATTTAAAAAAACTACTTATCGTATCGTTATAAATTTAGCATTGATGTCTCGAAATTTTAATGTAAATTAACTTCTTCTTTGATAATTTTCTCCCATCTGTAATAGTTTTTTCTGTAAAATGAAAAAAAACCACGACACCTAGACCTTCACTTTTTGAAAATCTGGTCTTCACTAAGTTCGCGAAAACATAAATGTGATTTAATTTAATGTTTCACTATGTCACAATCTTGGCGTGTCCAGATAAGAAGTGATAGGTACTAATTTTGAATTTCACTAACTGGACACTCGCGTGTCCAGTCTCTTGTGTCCAGTTGGTGAACAACCCAAATTGAACTAGACTACCTAAGTACCTAGGTACCTGGGGTTCAAGTCTGCTAATGATATCCTCAAAATCGTTTTTCAATGGTGTTTGAATAGTACCTATTACTTTTTCACACAGTTCCTTCAACCGAGTTCAACCCAAAATCGAGACACAATAATTTAGTTAGGTACTATGATCAATCGCTTAACCAGTTAGCAACTAAATTCGTGTGCGCGCGTATCGCCCCCACGAACTAAACGTATGGTTGTGACGGCGCGGCGTGCAAGCGATTTTGACCTTAGCAGTGGTTAAGCGTCGCTGTTGCCCATGGTACCTACCTATGCGACCGAAACACTTGTAGGTAGTTAGAGAGCTGGGGGGCGGGGGCCCAAGATTTTGGCAGACTCTGTTAACATCGATGATTACCTATCTACAGCCACAGGCCGTTTATTTTTAAAAGCTAATTTTGACTCATCTCTTTCCTTCAACGCCATCAAGTGAGGCAAATATTTTTTTAAATGTTAGGTACTTTGACAAGCCCTCATTGACAGCGCTTAAAAAATGTAAAAAACGGGTTTGCTAAATCATTTGATCATGTCTGCCATTTTAAACTGATGACCACAATCATCGTCCAAACGAAGGAAATCGAAGAGACACAGCTGCTATAGGTGTTAGGTGACCTAGGGACCTACCTACCTGTGATTTATCAAATGCAGATTTTTGTTTTAACTAGGTACCTACCTACCTACTTAGGTACTTAACCTACCTATCTATGCTGCGCATGAAAATCGCAATCCCTGGGGCACTCATTAAAAACTCGGGGTAAAAAGTATTCTATGGTCTAATTCGGGTTGTAAACTACCTAGGTACCTACCTATTTGTGTGCCAAATTTCATCCAAATTCGTGCAGCCGATGAGGCGTTTAAGCGGAACAAAAATCCTACTTTCAATAGGTTGGTATAGGTATTATTTAGTAGGTAATATTTCATATTTTTGGTAGTATATATATAGGTACGTAACCTACCTACTATATACATAGGTACACCCAAGGTGTTTGGTAAAAGCCTTATAAAGCCGAATATGGTAATAGGGACCATCAAACTGAACAACTTTTACTATTGTACCTAGGTACCAACGGACCAACTCTGAAATCGCGAAAAAAATAATCAGCTGTTTCATACAAAAATTAATAAAGAAAATATCAAAAGTAGGTAGGTAGGTACCTACTTACCTACCTATTCAACAGCTGAATTTTTTTCGCGATTTCAGAGTTGGTCCCATAGTAAAAGTTATTCAGATTGATGGTCCCTATCTACCATATTCGGCTTTATAAGGCTTTTACCAAACACCTTGTACCTACCTACTTGTACCTATAAACGTATACCTACCAAATTCATATACCTATATAAGTATATATTTTTCATACCATGAAAAACGGACGAATAACAATTATTATTGTGTGAATTAAAAAAAAAAGTTCTGCTTAGGTCCTAAATGCAGCGACAAAAATGTGTGAGCACACTAAAAAAATAGCACTAAGTAGGTAAGTAGGCCTACCTACCTATTTTTTTCTGTATTTTATGAGACAATAAATCGAATGGACGCAACTAGAATCATGATCATATGATTTAGTAGGTAGGTACTAGTACGTAGGTACCTATAGAGATTGTTTTTTTCAACCTTTACTAGGTACCTAGGTAGGTACCTACCTACCTACTAAACATCCCGTGAAAATGCAGCGCTCTGCATGTCTGCGTTTCGATTTCCTTCGTTTTGAGGATGATGGTGACCATTAGTTTAAATGGCAGACATGATAAAAAACCCAAGCAAACTCTTTTATTTACATTTTTGAAGTAGGTAGGTACCCTACACTGTAATGTGTACCTAACTCAAAAACGCAGCCACATAGGTACCTCTACCTACGGTCTTTTAACTGAACCAAATCGATGTCATGTGTCATGCTAAATTTTGCCAGGTAATAGGTACCTAGGTACTGTACTGTCACAGTAGGTACGCGGTGACGCGGTCGTGTCAGCGTAATAGACTTGACCGCGTACCTACTGTGACTGTGACAGTAGGTAGCTATTACCCGGCAAAATTTAGCATGACACATTACATTACACTAAACATGGCGTGGCGCTAGTGCTTGAGATCTATGAATATTGCCAGTTCTAAGCCTGGAAACCCATTTTTAAGAGATTAGGAGCATCTTTTAATCAGGTTTAAGTATGAAGGGAAATCAAAGACTTACGTCGTACATTAAGCCAAACTGAGTAGGTATCTAATGCTTAAATGCCATATTACCTACACAGTACGAAAAGTCATGCAATATGGCATTGCTTCATATCATGAGTACTGTACCTACTAATTAGAGTACTGTACCGAGTGTCATGTCGAAATGTCATGTAATATGGCAATTATTGCATACTTCATAGAGTACTTGCGCATGTCTAACCGATTCATTTATCAAGATGGCCGCCCAGCCCAGCCAGCTCTATGAAGGTCACCTGACAATCAACAAGTTAGACATGATAGACTAAGAGGTAACGAGATTTTTAGTATCGATCGAGGAAAAGGTTAGATTCATTTTTATGGTTTTAAACTTTTAGATTTTTGCATTCACAATGCTATTTTTATATTAAGATGAATAAATAATGAAAAAATATTAGAAAAAAAAGTATGAAGGGAAAAAAACTCCCGTCTGAGTTGCTACGGGTGAGTCGATTTTTTCTAATATTTTTTCATTATTTATTCATCATTTTTATGGGTTGTAGAGTGGTCCCCTAATGTGAATGATGTCGGTCTGCCTGGTCTCAGTGGTTACAACTTCGAATCATTTTTGTCTAAAACGAATAGATTTACCGGAAAAAAATATTCAATGCTTTTTTTGTATGAAGTGAGACATTCAATGTGCTCTTACAGCCTATTCCTATTTGTTTCCGCCTCAAAACTACTTCTTCGTCAATATTTCACACGTTTACTATTGTATCCTACACTATCAACGCACGTCCAAAATTGTCCATTCAATACATATAGGACTTTCAAACAGTATAAAATCGTAATTTTTAAGTATATACTGATTGTTTTTACTTTCTAATTAATTTTAACACTAGCCCACAAAATTTTTGGTCACTATTATTACTATGGATAAGTTTTTTTACCTAATAAATACAATGCAACCGAAATAACAAGGTGTAGCGGGATAAGGCCCAGGCGGGTTATTACAAACTGGAATAGTACGAGTGACATTATTTTACAATGCTTAAGGAAAAAAAGTTAACAATTAGGTCTTAGATTAATAAAATATTCAAAAAATAATAAAGTTTTTGAAATTATAACGATGAAAACTAAGATTTATAATGATATTTAAAAACATTTATTTTGAGCTCTACTAAAAAAATTACAAATAAGGCCTGTGCCGCTTTAAAGTTGATATAAAAATTGTATTTATGAACATCGATAGAAACAAGCAGAAACTAAAATCATCAATATTTTATTGTGTGACAAAATAGCCCAGATATCGAATGTTTAGGTCTGTGTGTTTGTGTATTTGTGTAAACAGTAATTGTAATTAAAAATATTGTTATTCATGCTATTGAATTACCTACTGACAGGTTCTTTGATTCCTGTGGTGGACGGATAATTTGCAGCACCAGTTAATTTTCATAAAAACGAGGTAGCTTTGAAGCATTGGTTCTCCGCCAGGGATTTATCAAGCTGTGATCCGAAGATGGCTATCCAGGGAATAAATGGAGTAGGTCCAGATCGCAATACACACACAACTGATCTATCAGGATTCTAAGAGCTGTTTCGGTATGTCAGAGCGTTTTTCAACCAACTGGGCTGCGTTCCGTCGCTTTGGGTGTAGTTGTTTGGTTAAAATTTAACCCGTTTGGGTTGCAACCAAGCGACGGAACGAACGAGTTGTTTTTATAACCTCTTTAGGTACAAAGTTTTCATTTTATACTTGTAATACGGATAATTAAAACGTTCCTTTATACTAAATCAAATAAAAATCTGTATTTTTATTAGAAACCATGAAATTTTTGATACTAAGACACAAAAACATCAAAATACAAAATAATGCCAATGTCATTGACATTTCTTTGTATAGACAAACGTCAGAGCGTTTTTCAACCATCCATTTTGATGGTTTTTTGGTTGCTGCGCTCCGAGCCACGGAACGGGTGAAACTACGCTCTGACAGCTGTCAGGGTAAAATTTCACCGAACCACGCAACGGTTAGAGCGCGCACCGGAGTGCGCTCGAGTGCACTCGTGCGAAGCCACGGAACGCACTCCTGGGTTGCGTTCAGAACATACGCTACGAGTGCAACCTATCCACAAACCAAACGCTCTAACGGCGTTCCAAACATTAGAGCGTGATATCGTATGTGATACCGTATCAGTAAAGATTCTATTCATATTAAGAAATCCTAAATTTTTGTAGTAGTTCTATAAATGTTAACTATAGTGCACATTTACTGCACATCATTCAGAAGTGTATGAAGTGGCCACCGGAATTTCAAGTGTCCTATTTCTTAATAGTATATAGATGAACGATCCCTACGTTGTTAATTTCTACAACAGGTTGCCGCAACTTAATGGTTGGGTATATGAAGGTGTTGTTCTGAATTATTCTTCGTTTATTTATTGAAAAGGTTTGCCGACGTTACAATTTAATGCAGTTTGACTTCTTTTATAACTAATTGTAACAAATTCTTACAGGAAAGAACAATAAATGTTTCGGTGAGGCAAATGACATTAACCTCACCAACTTCTTTAGTAAGCTCACTTATAGTAACTGTAAATAAGTCTTCTTCACTTGTTACGCTCTGACAGAACACAGTCTAATGCTTTTCTTATGTAAAAACAAAAAAAAAACAAGTTATTAGCATTTATGATTTTAGAGTCTGATTTGGCGAAAGGAAAAATACCTATTGTTTTCTGTAGTTACTAAGCTTTTTATAATTACCCTCATTTTTTTAGTGTTACACAATTTACTCCGGCAGCTACACTTTCTGCAAAGCATTTCCTTTACTTTGTGCGATGCTGGGGAATTAGACATATATTGTAAATAATCAAGTTCTATTTATCAAAAAAAAGCAAATCACTTATAAATGTCTATTGTTTACATAACTGTCATTGTGTGATTATAAAATATGCAATCGTCATATTTTTGCCAATAATTTTATATTGTAATTGAATAACTCTTTTTTTAAATATTTAATATATACCTTAAAATTACGTAGTTTATACAATGCGACACATTGTTGGAAGAACAATAAGGTTTCTGTCGCTTGCACCTAACGTTAATATTACAATGCCATTTGCACCTAATTAATGCTCTAAATGAACCTTCACAAACTGTTTAAGATCTGACAACAGGTTTAACCATAGTTTTCTATCGCGCATTATATCCGAAAATGAAAAAAAAACGTTATTTTCCCCTGGGCGCAAACCTTTACAAATAAAAATTTGAAATTGGCCGTAGTAAGAGCACATTGAATGTCTCACTCCATACAAAAAAAAAAACATTAAGTATTTTTTCCGGCCAATCTATTCGTAAAAATATCTTAAGACATTTCTTCATTAGAATAAATATTTCTATCGGTTAGTATTTTTTTTTAGAGACGCCATACTTCAAATAGGTACTAAAACCGATCATTTCTCTGATCGTTGCTTTTTCGTAACAATGAAGCCTGTTATAAACGCTATAACTCGAAGTTGCAACAACTGAGAGCAGGCAGACCGACATCATATCAAGGGGACCACTCTTCAAGTTCTACAACCCATAAAAAAAGTTTTAAAAAACAAAAAACCGACTAAAAACTACGTTCCTACGTTACCTCTAAAAAGCAAGAAATAATATTCAAATCACTAGACACGCATTATCATTGTAAATAAAACACTTTTATTGAAGTCGGGTGGGGCTGGAGGACAACTTTTTTAATTCTGATAGCCCCACCTGACTTCAATAGACGTGTTTTATTTACAATGATAATGCGTATCTAGTGGTTTGAATATTATTTCTTGCTTTTTAGAGGTAGCGTAGGATTTTGAAGTCGGTTTTTTGTTTTTTAAAACATTTTTTTCTTTTTAGTGTAAGATCGCTTTGACATGCATTTTGCATATGGGTCAAACTGAGAAGAGAATCTCCTCTTTTGAAGTCGTTTAAAATACCAAAACCTGCTTCTAAATGTAATAAATACTATTCTGAAAACTGCATCAAAATTGGTTTGGCTAAACGCGAAATAATCGCGGACAAACATATATACGGGTCAAACTGAGAACCTCCTTTTTTGAAGTCAGCTAAAATACCAAAACCTTCTCCTAAATGTAGCAAATGCTTTTCTGAAAACCGCAACAAAGTCGGTTCAGCTGAACGCGAGATAATCGCGGACAAACATACATACATACGTACTGGTCAAACTGAGAACCTCCTTTTTTGAAGTCGGTTAAAATACCAAAACCTTCTCCTAAGTATAAGAAATACTTTTCTGAAAACTGCATCAAAATCGGTTCAACCGAACGCGAGATAATCGCGGACAAACATACAAACATACATACATACATAAAGGTCTGAGAACCTATTTTTTTTTGAAGTCCGTTAATATTTTTTTTTTGAAGTCGATAATATTTTTTTTGACGTCGGTTAAAAATGAATCCAATCTATGGGGAGGCGAAGGCAAAGTGAATTACAGATAGCGCTTCATTCTTTGGAACAAAGCCAAAAATCTCGTGACCTCTTAGACTATCACAACTCATTGAAAGAACCAGTCGTAATGTTAAAATTGTATCCGGATGCGCTGCTATTGTGACGTCACCGATATTTCGACCAATAAAAAGATCATATCACGCAAATCGCGTTATCTTATTGGTGGAAATGTCGTTGGTTAGCGGATACGCTTACGATTCTTTCGTCATGTCATTTTGTGTCTGACTTTCCCCGCGTTCCAAATCACGCCAACAGCGCTGTTAGCGTATAATCCATTAAATTAGGTAGGTACACAAATACCCTATTTGTGTAATATTTTGTGACTTTTTAATTTGGTCGGATTCGCGCTCACAGCGCTGTGAGCGTGATTCGGAACGCGGCGTTTGTGTGTCGAATAATGGAGTGCCGTGCCGGTTACTTGTGATTTTCCTCGGTTTAAAATATGTAACTTGTGATGCCTATTTCTCTTCGGTTATGTGATCATCGAGTGTCTTGTACCTCCCCTCTTAGAATTTAAGCAAAGAAAAGCTTTTGAAGAAACGAGTAGATTGGTAAATTTTGAAGACCACCTGTCCAGTTTCACATGGAGGACGGAGACGGAAGAATTTACTTTTTCCTACCCTTGCCTCATTGCCTGTAATCAAATTAGCTCATGCAGTTCCCGCTCAGCGTGAAAAGTAAGCTATATTATTTTTAGTTTTTATTGTCTTACAAAATACTTACTTAAATAAAGCAATAGGTACCTCTTAATACAAAAGTTAGGTTGGGTTTTTTTCTTACAGTCCTAGGAAGTTACTTTGATAGAATAGCGACCCAACCCCAGGATCTTGGTCTGATGACATAGGTACAGCTTTTTTTTTATAATTACCTGACAAGAGTGCGGCTCTTATGTTGATGAAAGAATACTTTGTTACTAAATGCATTACACAAGTTTAGTTTTCTTTTCCTAAATAGGTAATGTCTTGTTACAGAAGATTTTGATTGTATATGAAGGTGTTATAATTTAAAAATAAGTTTTTTTATTTACAGTACTTATATAACATCATGAACGAACACAATTCATTTCAAAATCAAAATGAGATGACCAGGGCCTTGTTATACTGAGGGATCAGGTAAGTAAAAAGGAATCGAAGAATACTAAGCCTGCCCGCAGACTACAGACTTTCTATCGGCCGATAGTTGGCCCGATAGTTGGTTTTGTATGAAGAATCAGCCGATACTGAATCGTTGTAGTGTGCGCACTTGCATACTTCTTCATACTGATTGGAGAGCCTGACTAAACTGTCGGCCGATAGAAAGTCTGTAGTCTGTGAGCACACTAAGTAAACTCTATGTGGAACTATGAACTATGTAAAGAGCAGACGGTTACCTACTACGGATGAGTCGACTTTTTCTAATACCTATTTTTTCTATTGAATTAATTATCTTAATATGAAAATAGCATTGTGAATGCCTAAAATCTAAAAATTCAATAGTGGTACCTAATGCAAAACATTACTGCACGTATGAAGTCACAGTAGCTAGTATTTTTGATATGTATACATAATTGATAATTACAGGTGAAATTACTTAAAAGTTCCATTGATGGGAAAGCGATGTTAAATTGTGGCCATAAAAATCAAGGCTTACTTGACCAGACACTGATAAGTCGTATAGCCAGACGTTTAGAAGGGATCTTCTAGCGGAGGAAATCGAGGAGTTAACGAGGAGACACTGTTAACATCAATTAATAGTGAAGAAATTCATGGTAGACGACTAGGTATTGTTATTAATCTTTTAGCTTTGTCTTGCAACCATATAATTTTTTACGAATATCTCCATGAGAGAGTCCACGACATCATGGGTGTTTTGTAATTAACATCTTTCATTACAGCTGTTGCAAGATTTTAATCACATGTACAAGAACAACAAGGACTTCTTTTATTCAAATATTATCATCTACCAAAAAAGCATTGTCAGATTGGCTGAATCCGAGTTAGAAGACAAGGACGGTTAAAAGACAGTTGAAGGACAAGACGTCAAACTATTGATTCCATTAAGTGGTAAGTCTCTTCATTTTTATTTATGGGTCTCACTTATGAGATCGTCGGGATTTATGGTCACACATGTACAAGTAAGGTGAGAATTGTAAAGTTCAATTGCTGCCCTACTGCATTGCAGCTGTTCGCAATGTATGTCCGTTATATCGTAATATACTCATCAACTTTGTCTAGGGATATAGGTATTATTTTCATACAAACGAGGTTATTTTGAAGCCTTGGTTTTCTGCCAGGGATGTACCATGCTGTGATCTGATGATAGCCATCCAGGGAGTGAATGGATGAGATTCACTTCTCTATACACACCCAATTGACCTGATCAGCATACTAAAAGATTAATAGGTCAGAGTTCTCAGTTTCAGGATTTCCATACATTTTCATGCTATTTTCGCTGTTTTTTCAAAACATTTTTATTAAGGTGGTACCCTGAGCGAAAGTGGCGCCGCGGTGAATTATAATTAATATTATAATTCTAATACAAAATTTTAAAAACGTTTATTGTGGAGATTTTAGGGCCCACAGTCTAGTATTTTTAGACGGTATCGTTACATTCCCTCTTAAGGTGCGTCCAGATATGTTCTTTTGCCCGTACCGTACCTCCGTTCCGATCGGCGTCGCGATCAAAGAACGCTAGTCTGGACGCATGTTCGGAACGGTGCGGAGGTACGCCGTTCCGTTCGCCGAACAGGTACGCCCCGATCCACCTCGAATCTCTCGCTCTTTTGCCCGTACCCGTATCTCTCGATCTTGAGCGTCGCGAACAAAGAACGCTAGTCTGGACGCATGTTCGGAACGGTGCGGAGGTACGCCGTCTCGATCGCCGACAGGTACGCTCCGATCCATCGCGAGTCGGTTTTTTCGCCCCGTTCAAAGGAAAAACGGAACGGAGGAACGGTACTATCCGCGTCAATTGGTAATGCGCCTGGCGGCCATGATTTTAACCTCAAAAACGAAAAACAATTGTAATTTTCTCATATTCCTAGACCCTTTCTTATTGAAAATAAGAATTCAATAATTAATAAATTATATTACCTATTAGAATTTTACTGTTTTTTGTCATTTTTAGTTGCGGATGACGATGATGCGTATGTTAATTTGACAAGGTTCCAGCGCATTACCAATTGACGGGGATAGTACGGCGCTAGTCTGGACGTGATCGCGGCGACGCCGACGTTCGGAGGTTGTAGTACAGTAGCCCGTAGTACATTTAAATTACGAAAAAGGTTAGGTACCGTTTGCCGTTGTGATGTAGTTATTTATTATGAAATTATAGATACTTTAACCCAAGTTTTACAGATCGCAACTCGCCGTAACCTATATTTGTATATCTCCAAAAATGAGATTTTTTATTTTTCGAGGTTAATCACATGGTTTAGCTATTGTCGTGTTCTACAGCGCTATGTTTGATTGCCACTGATAATAGTTAGACTGTGAAAAGTAGCCATACACAGATAGCGCTGTAGAACACGACAATAGCTAAACCATGTGATTAACCTCGAAAAATAAAAAAATAATCATTTTTGGAGATATATAAATAAAGGTTACGGCGGGTTGCGATCTGTTAAAGTATCTATAATTTTGTAATAAATAACGATATCACAACGGCAAACGGTAACCTTTTTCGTAATTTAAATTTACTACGGGCTGCTGTACTATTGGATCGGAACGTTGATACGGAACGGAGGTACGGTACGGCGCTAGTCTGGACGTGATCACGGCGACGTTCGGCGGTTTGATCGGAACGGTGGTACGGATCGGAGGTACGGAACGGGCAAAAGTAGCGTCCAGACTTATTTGATCGGAACGCTGGTACGGAACGGAGGTACGGTACGATCAAAAGAACATATCTGGACGCACCTTTAGTCACTGCTAGAATTAAATAGCAATACTGCTAAAAGTGGCTGTTTTTGACACATTTGCTATCTACTTCTACAAATGACTACGAGGGCATGTAGTGATTGATACCTTCTAAAAATACTAGACTATGGGCCCTAAAATCTCCACGATAAACATTATTAAAATCTTTTTCTATTAATAACTTATTAAATAAAAACCTCTGAGGGCGCCACTTTCGGTCATACAACCGCCTTAAGTTGCTTTCTCATTTGTTTGTTTGTCCGCAAAGTTTGTGAACGATGTTATACTAGCTTCCTGATGAGCTAGACTTGAAACTTTAAACATAGGTCAGAACTTGAAAGCAATGCAATATTATGGTGTCATTGAGCTGATCTGATGATGGATCCAGAAGGCCACAGGAACTCTATGATAAAACCATACAACCCCATCGTGTTTGAGCTCGTTAGAATCATCTTGACGAGTACTCTAATGGGAGATGAGGTCCAGGGTTTGATGATGAAGCGGAAGGCCATGCCATAGGAACTCAATATTGAAACCGTGCAACCCCATCGCGTTGGGCTCGTTTGAATCGCCTTGACGAGTTCTTTGTTGGGAAATAGTTTCCAGGGTCTGGTGATGGAGCCGGAAGAAGGACACAGGAACTCTTAATTCAAATCACGCTACCCCATCGAGATTGGGCTCGTTTGAATCGTCTTGACGAGTACTTTGTTGGGAAATAGTGTCTAGGGTCTGATGATGGAGCTGGAAGAAGGCCAATGGAACTCTATAATAAAACCATGCAACCACATCGAGTTTGGGCTCGTTTGAATCATCTTGACAGGTAATTTAATGGGAAATAGTGTCTGAGGATCTGATGATGGAGCCGGACGAAGGCCATAGGAACTCTATAATAAAACCATGCAACCCCATTGAGTTTGGGCTCTATTGAATCGTCTTGACGAGCACTTTGTTGGGAAATAGTTTCCAGGGTCTGATGATAGAGCCGGAAGAAGGCCACTGGGACTCTGTAATAAAACCACGCAACCCCATCGAGTTTGGGCTCGTTTGAATCGTCATGACGAGTGGTCCGATAGGAGATGGTATTTTCTTAGTCTTAGCTCGTTAACCAAAAAGCAGAAAATAATAATTTACTGAAAAAAATATTTTTAATGACACGTTTTTAAAACGGACTAGTTAAAACAGACTAAAAAGTAAAAATAAATTCTTATGTAAATATTTATAACCCTCTATACATACAGAAATTTTAAACCTAAAAACGTGGGGCGCATGCTAAAGACCATATGGATGACAAATTTTACAAAATGCGCCCCACGTTTTTAGGTTTAAAGTTTTTGTAGGGATAGGGTTATAAATATTTAAATTTGAATTTATTTTTTACATTTTAGTCTGTTTTTACTCATCCATATTAAAAACGTGTTTTTAAAAATATATTTTTTAAACATGTCCTTCAATCTTTTAGAATGCTGGTCAAATTAGTTGGGTGTGTATATAGCGATCTGAATCTCCAAATCAAATCAAATCAAATTTTTATTAACCTTGTAACAGAGTACGTTACACTAGGTAAGTCATAAATCGATCTGAATCTCCTCCATTTACTCCCTAGATAGCCATCATCAGATCACAGCACAGTACATCCCTGGCAGGAAACCAAGGTTTCAAAATTACCGTTCCACCTGTATTCCTCCCTAGACAAAGTTGATGTGTGTATATTATATCTTAACATAATATAAATGTTTGTATGTAGCCACCAGGATATTTAATAACAAACAACCAAACCGATTTCTATCCAGAAGTTCAACAATTTTTTTTGCTTATCTCATTTTTTTCTATTTCAGATAGTAAACCAGAGTCAAAAACTAATGCTGCGTTGTTACTGTGGGTAGCAGTATTATGAGTATGCACATGTTAATGTAATGTTATCGGGGCATTTTATAAAAACACACTTTTTTGTGAGATTTTGATTTATTTTTTCGAATGTGCTGAAAGTGTCTCAGTGCGGTTTTGTGTAACTGAGAAGTAAAAGTGGAAACAGAAAGTGTTGTAATTTTTTTTAAATAAATAAATGAGATCTCAATTTATTTGTTTTCTTTACAATTATATTTAAGGATAACTACACAGAAAACTGGATTGCGTTTAATCAAAATTTAAAAATATATACCTACCTACTGTTGCATTTTGTTGGTGTTGTCCAAAAGAGTGTTATTATGGAGATTCCATAAAAAATATTATTTAACAGTAGTTATTGGGGCGGATTACACTATCAATTTTATGGCGTGATACACGCATATTATCAAAACAATTTGAAATGTTGTGATAGACCAGTATCACAATATTATTGACAGTGTCTTCCACCCCAATAATAATAATTCATCTTGTTTTCTCTACATATAAGATCCGTATTTGTTTGTTTGCAATAATTATTGTTTTGATATTGTGTTTGTACTGCTTACAGTTAAGTATTTTGTCTTAGTGTTGTTACATAACTTGCTTGTTTCATTCATAGTTGGCTTATTTCGAGAGCTTGAATCTGTTTTTTGTACCTACATCTCTAGTCATTTATGTTTTGTTTTTGTATCTTCCTTCTGGTGAACAAAACGTAAAAAAAATATTCAGGTTGATTTTTCATCACTAGCCAAATTTTGTATACATATTATTATTATTATTTACAGTTAACTTGTTTCTTTATCTTTCTGTTATTACATGACTTGCTTGTTTCATTGACAATTTGCTTGTTGTGAGATCTTGCTTAATCTGCATTTTGTACTGTTATTTTCTAGGTAGATTTTTTGTTTACCTGCCAAATTTTGTATACTTGCTCAGTCGGTCAAGCTGAACAATTTTCACGTGAGCAAATCTGAAATCACGTTGAGAAATCGGCTGTTTCATACATTTTGGTCAAGTAATGAACTTTTGTATAAAACACCTGTTTTTTTCGTGATTTTAGAGTTGTTCCCCTAGTTATATCAAAAGTTGTTCAGATTAATGGTCTGAGCAAGTAGGTATACAAAATTTGGCAGGTAATAAAAAAAACTACCTGTGGAGAAAATAACAATACAAAATGCAGATTCAACAAGATCTCACAATAAGCAAATTGTTAACGAAACAACCACGTCATGTAATAACAAAAAGATAAAGCAACAAGTTAACTGTAAATAGAACAAGCACATAATGCAGATTCAACCAGTAAACATAGCAAGCAACACGTTGATAGGACAAGCATGTAATGTAACAACAACTAGAAAACTTAACGTAGATTCAACCTGACGTAGTTAATGTCAAAATAACATGATAAGTAGGTTGTTGAATCAACGTGGCAAGCAGGTCAAACCTATATGCTTGAACATGTAAGAGCAACAAGATAAATTAACAAGCTAACTGCTGAATCAATAAGCTTTTCATGTTATAAAAACAAGAAAACTTAATGTAGATTCAACCTGACGTAATGTCAAAATAACATGATAAGTAGGTTGTTGAATCAACGTGGCAAGCAGGTCAAATTTATAAGCTTCAACATGTTAGAGCAACAAGATAAATTAACAAGCTACCTGCTGAATCAACAAGCTTGTCATGTTAAAACAACTAGAACATTTAACGTAGATTCAACCTGACGTAATGTCAAAATAACATGATAAGTAGGTTGTTGAATCAACGTGGCAAGCAGGTTAAAACTATATGCTTCAACTTGTAAGAGCAACGAGATAAATTAACAAGCTAACTGCTGAATCAACAAGCTTGTCATGTTAAAACAACTAGAACATTTAACGTAGATTCAACCTGACGTAATGTCAAAATAACATGATAAGTAGGTTGTTGAATCAACGTGGCAAGCAGGTTAAAACTATATGCTTCAACTTGTAAGAGTAACAAGATAAATTAACAAGCTAACTGCTGAATCAACAAGCTTTTCATGTTACAACAACAAGAAAACTTAACGTAGATTCAGCCTGATGTAATGTCAAAATAACATGATAAATAGCTTGTTGAATCACGTGTCAATCAGGTCAAAACTATAAGCTTTAACATGTTAGAGCAACAAGATAAATTAACAAGCTAACTGCTGAATCAACAAGCTTGTCATGTTACAACAACTAGAAAATTTAACGTAGATTCAACCTGATGTAATGTCAAAATAACATGATAAGTTGCTTGTTAAATCAACCTGGCCGATTTAACAAGTTTAAACTTGTAGCTTTAACCAAAGAGCAGATTGGCGCTATTTTAACCAAAAATAATGTTGCTGGCAACATGAAAACTTGTTGTTTTTTTTCTCAGTGAATGATAATAAAGAATGTCGATGTTTACGAGTTCCTTTTATCAGCGAACTAAAATCTATGGAAGTGTAATTGTAAAATTCTTGGGATATGATGTCAATAGTCCTTTAAAGATATGAAGTTTCAATTGCATAGCTCATAAATTTAGGTTGTATAACAGAAAAGTAATGAACAGTGCATAAAATTTTCACTTTACGCCCATATGAATGTAGGTAGCGAAATGGCCAAGCCACATATTTTGACTAAGGTGAAGAGTTTGTGAAGTTAGGGCTTGTAGAGTTAGGGCGTGTAGGTAGAGTTAGAAGCTTGGCTCTACATGAGGTCTGATAACTTTTCGACAGTGCGAGCCATTGGTATCTTCGGCAACATTTTACATGAAAATGTTTTTGGTGGGATACTTTTATTTTCTAAACATTACATATGAAGATGTTGCTAAATTATTAGATTTAACTTCTACATTGATTGTCCTGTACATAGATGTGCGAGTGGTCAAAATGGCTGGCTGTTTGCTTGACATTTTTGTTTCAATACTCCGCGGCCGTTTGCCTTGACATTTAAGCGGTGCGAGGCGCGAATCTTCTTTTAATTTGTTTAAACTCAACCTGTATCATGTATGTTTTGTCTTATTGTACAGTCGTAGAAGATACGATCATGATAGGACGAGGCGCCCTAGTAATTGGGTAGATGGATATGCAAATATCTACCAACTTTTTGTATTTGTTACTTTAGACTGCTATTGAAAATTAACTAAAAGTGTTTTTTGAAAAGATAGTCACCGTTTTCATTTTAGAATTTCATACAATAAACAACCAGTCATAATATTATTGCCTGGCCTTTGATATTAAAAACAGATTATATAGGTCTCGTTTGTTATGAAGATTTTCTTTTAAATAAGAAAAACTGTCGATTTTCCCAATAAAATCTTATTACAAATTTAGCATTGCAAATTATTTACAAAGCCCGTCATAGGTACTATAATGCTGAGGATGATTTGACGTTAGTTCATTTTCTAGCCAGAAAGTTCAAGGTGCATTGCAGCACAATGTGGAGTAATAAAATGTAACAACTGAAATTGCGGTTTGCATCAATACTCAAATGCGGTGATTCAGAGAAGATGCCTAGAAATATCCGTCAGTATTGTCATTGTATTGTGTAAAAAGTTATATACGTAAGTAACTTTTACTTCGCAAAATTTTCATTCGATCCTGTTTACGCACGATCTCACTCCTGAGGATGCTCCGGGTTGGGGCGAAACACGTGTAGAGTAGCCTAAATGGTGAAGGTGCAAGGTGTGTTGCTGTCTTGCTAAATGACATGCTGTGCACCGATATTTTGATGTGTGCTTGTGCATTTTCTTGCATATTTTTCTTATAGGGATAGAACCCTAGACAAATGCTGTCTTAATCCAAAAAAATCCAAAATCCACCACAAAAAGAGTTAAATGCTCAAATTACAAATAATTTCGGTATTATTAGTATAGGAAGTTGACTGTTCGCCGGCCTCTTAATAATAAACAAAATGCATGTTGAAGACGAAGGTTGTAAAGCAATTTCGTGTATCAATCAGATTGTATGTAATTTCTTCGTGTATCAAGCAACGGCAATCGGTTTCGTGTGAATTTGCTATCGGTATTCACTACGGGAGGTTATTCTGAAAAACTTCATCCAGAAAAATACTGCTTAATGGCTGATTTTTCAATGCCCAGATAAAGCTTAGTTCGTTTGATATTTTTTTTAATTTGTTTTATTATCGTATTATTTTTTATATATTTTTATTTAACCATTTATTTCAGGTTACTAGTAATTAGGTATATGCAAATACATATAATAAAAACTTTTTGTATTTGTTACTTTTAACTGCCAAATTTATTATGCCGCCAAATTGAAAAAGTTTTTGCCATATGTTTGTTTGTCCATTTTTTTGAATGAGTTTTATGTTATTTGGATTATAATTTAACTAACTGATATCTGTTATCTGAGGATAGAAAAATTAGCCCTAACCTAAGGCTTGTTAAAAGCTTATAAAAACATTGCATTTCGATTGCAAAATTCTAAAATGTTGTCCAATTCTAATTAGGAACGGATTTTGCATGATACTACAAGTTAACTTCTGATCGAATAAATCTGAAATCCTAAGGATTGAAAAGAGCACAACAAAGAATTATATAGCCTGTGTTAAAATATATCATGGTTTAATTGTTTTTCAGTTAGAACCATAATTAATTAGGGCCGTTCGCCACGATGCGAAGGTAATTTTTTAATAATGTTCACAAGATGTTTTTAAAAAACGATTTGACTTTATAAATAAGTTCAGGGACCACGTTCACTTTATATTATAATGAAGCTGTTTGCTTTGCCGTAACTAGTGTTTCGTTTCCGTTGATCGTGTTTCTCGTATCAGAATTGACCCCCTGTTGCGTGCAGTTCGTCATTTCTGCTGGATGGGGTTTCATAAGTGTTATTTTTGGCATTCAAACTTCACATCTTCAGTGTAATGTGTGCGGGTAAATTGATTATTTAGGCGTTATGGGCAGAGCTTAGCAACTTTTTAAAAGAGTTCTTAACTGCAATGTATTGAAACTTGCATTCAGCAACAATAGAGCAGGGGTTCACAACCTTTTAAATCTTAAAAGATGAAATTAAAATGGGTGCTAGTTTTTAAGCAGGTTATCAACAATCAAACAAGGAGGGTGTACTATATTGTTTTTCTGGAGCCTTTGAATGTGTATACCCCCCTCCCCCCACTGAACCCATGAATTAGAGTTACTTCATATATTTGCTTTATTTGTTTAAACTTGAATTAAAAGTAGAGGTAGTTTCTGTTAATTTACCTTTATATATTTTCAACATGTTCAACAAATCAACTACCTCTATGCAAACAAATGTGACACCATCTTTTTAAACCAGTCGTTTCTTAGAATCTGATTTCTGTTAGTTCTGAAGCCAGTCTACTTGCTTTTGTTTGATATTAAATTACACAAGAGTGTTTGATTTACATAAGGCAATGTATGTTGATTACTTTCAAATCCTTATCAGAAATTACTTTCTGAAGCAATTTGCATTAACAAAACTATCGTTTTGCCGAAGTCTAGATTGCAAAAATGTCGTAAGATTTGCACGTTCGTCGAATAAGCAAGCAGGTTTGGTAATATTGGCGCAAAACGACTGAATTTGAACGGGGAATTTTATAAAGCGCTACCTAAGTATTTCGAAACTGCATACCGTATCGAAGAATACACTTTAAATCGATTGTTCACAAGGACAAACTTATTGAAATTCTAAAATTACGTGCTTGTTATAAATTATAATAGCTAAAGTAGCTTGAACTTTTTCCTAATATTTAATACGATGCGAAGAGGAGATGAGAGTCTGAAGAGCTGGTTGTGGTTGGTGCAATAGAAGGAAAGAGAGCCCGAGGTCGTTCGCCAACCAGATGGTCTGACCAAGTAATAAAAACCTCCTCGAGCAAATTCCATCAAGCAGTGAGAGCAACTATGGACCCAGACCGATGGAGGCAAATCGTAAAAGCAGCCGGTGATCACGATCCTTAGTTATGAGGGAGCGATTAAGAGAGAAAATACGATGAAAAGTTTGCAATATATGGAAATGAAAATTGTAAAAGACTAACTTAACTGCCTCCCTACTCAAATAGCCAACATTTTATGCGTTTGAATGCTACGTTACTATTAAAGCTTTAAAATAAGCAGTAAACTATACAATTATGCCATAAGCTTGCAAATCCTATACAATACATCAAAATCTATGATTTACATAAGTTTGCGACAGTGATTGCTCATTTTTAACCGGCTTCAACAAAAGGAGGAGGTTCTCAATTCGATTGTATGTATTTTTTTTATTGTTGTTCGCGCGTATCTTCGACATTTATGGACCGATTTTGATGATTCTTTTTTTGTTCGATTGAGTTTGCTTGCGAGATGGTCCCATTTATTTTTTTTTCTAATCGATCGAGTAGTTTTCAAGTTATCCTAAAAATACTATGATTTTGCATCAACTATATACCTTGACGACTTTGTTATTTATGAACCGAATAGATGAAGTTTTTTGTGTTGGAAAGGGGATATCTTTAGTGTAGTCATTTTAACCGACTACAAAAAAATAAGGTTCTCAGTTTCACCTGTATATAGTATATTTCTCCGCGATTATCTCACGTTTGGCTGAGCCGATTTTTCTACCTAAATTATATACTTACCTACACTAACCTAATACAGAAGGTACTTACACTAAAAATAAAAAGATAAAAATTTGTTTAAAAACAAACAATTGAAGTCGGGTGGGGATTTTAAAATAAAAAAAGGAAGTTTTACTTCCCGTAATAAGCCTAGAGTTCAAACTTATAGAATGTTTGCCATTTGAGAAGGGGGGGGGGGGGGGGGGGTGAATTACAAATTAAAAATAAACAGTGGGTATTTACCTGCAGCAAACAAGTTGCAAATGCTTGCAAAGTTTCTATCGGGTCTAGAACCCGTGACTACAGGTTTCGCAGTGGGACTTCTCTGGGGGTACACTTGTCATCAGTAGCTTTTACCCATATGTTGATACAATAGTTATTTGTTATACAAGGGACCAAAATCAAATTGTGCTGCGAGTGGCGACTTTAAATCACGAACTAGCGAAGTAGTCTAGAATTGAATCACGAGCGTAGCGAGTGATTCTAATATAGACTACTGAGCACAGTGAGTGATTTAAAGGCACGAGGCAGAACAACATTTTGGTCTCGTGTAAAACATACAACTTTTCACCTCGACCAGCGAGAAAATTTTTACGTGACTTTCCTGGTAAAAAAGCTTAATTCAGCATTTGAAACTTGTTCACTTAACTCTTTTGGAGTTAGACAACTATCTTCATCGTTACACGCATTCATTTTTGTAATTTATTACAAAAATAATTCAATCAAACCTATGCTGAAAAATTTTATTCATAGAGTCAGTAAAGTAGATTCCCGTCGTTTTGATTACCTACATTGCGTTGTGTTTTTCTCTTATTCATTAATATTCCGTCTTATTTATTTATTTATAATCATAAAACATATAATTTGTTAATAAATTTCATTAATTTTTCTTATTTCATATTTGTTTCATACATGTGACCTCATTACCTACATACTCTTTATTTCGAATTATCAACCTTATTTTTTAACAATCCTTATTTAAAACTCCTTGGTATATCCGTGCATTTTATTTTTTTACTTTTTAATCCGTGTATGACACCATAAAGCACTCTATCTATCCTTTTCTCACTTATCAATTTTACAAGTGTCATCCTTGTCACTTTATTTGTTTTTTCTTTATAATTTTAAAAGTTGATGTTAGAAATTAAAAAAAACACTTTGTCTCACGCTCGCAGCAAAAATCGATTTTGCTGCGAGTTTTTACGCGCCAAAAGCACCCTTTTCGTGCTGGAGAGGTGAAAACTCTTTTACTGGTTTTCGCTATCGAAAACTATCCGTCATACTGCTCATAAACAATGCGAATGCAAGAGAAAAAACAATAGTTTAACTTAGCGAAAACAGTATGCATCAACTCATGTTAGAGCTACAGAAGTACCTGATCACTTTAGAACTCTGTCACATCAACATTAACGCTAGTCCAGTAAGCTACCCCCTACTAATATTTCCGTCTAGCTAGGCTGACAATAGAAGGCAAGCATACCTACCACTTCTTTTCTATTCTGGAAATCTCAGGAACAAAATTAATGTAGAGGCAAAATTCCAATCAGTTATGAAAGATTAACTTAGTGGCTAAGAAAATATTTGACTTATGTTTAAGCACAAGCAATAACTTTGACCTTTGCTTAGCGTAATGTATATTTGTAGTGGTGGGCAGTTGTGTACCAACTTTAACAGTGCACCTACTTAGTTAAGGTCTCCATAAATTATAAATATTTGCACTGAGGTTTGATATTTATGACCAATAGCGTAAATTAACAAACTCTTCGTCAAACCCTTTAATTGATACGTTAGACGTGATAATAAAGAATATAATTTCTCTATATAAACATAATATTTATTAAACTTGAGTCTATGTTATTATTTTTTAAATATTTTGCGTGTTCATGTTTGTGTTTTGCGCGGAGCGATCGGCCAAACGAGAGTGAAATGGGGGCACAACGTGTTTTTATTTTACACCGTTTGACCAAGGAGAACGGTGTATGCGGCCACGAACTAAACTCGATTGTTCGCGATAATAAGAACGAAAGCAATGATCGACAGAAAACGATTTTATGATAATAGAGCTGCGAGATATAGTGAAATTGATACGTATTTTATTTTAACGCACTTTCTGAACTTGTAAATAAAAGTAAAGGATCTAGGTATCTCTTAAAAAGTTTAGATTTTTTTATGTTTAGAAAACCAATTTTGTAAATATGATAGCAGTATTTATAGAAGCAACATTGATTGTTTGTGTAGGTAAGTACAAGTCAATTTACTGCGTTTTTAATGTGTACAACATACACATTAAAAACGCAGTAAATTGACTTAATGCCTCGCTAAGCACAAATGAAGATACCTAACTAATTTCTTATGTAATTTAACAAAAACAAATTAATTCTAATAGACGCTTAAATGGTTTAGGGAAGCGGCAAAAAATTGATTGAAAGATACACTATTTAACCACAATTTATTTGTTGAAGGTTAAGTGTTAGTTTGCCGTGTTCTGTGATATATCTTCCAAAAAAGTGTGCATTAATCAACTGATGTAACCATTAGAATGTTTAATTTGCAATGTATTAATTCGGACTTGTATTTCCGTGATTGTTAAGTTCAGTTTTTGTTTTTACCTAATTATCTATGAAGCGGTAAAACAAAATGAATTTGTTTAAATTAATAATTCAGGACAATACACCTAACTTACAATACACAAAACTGTTTTTAATAACAGCCAGAAATTTTTTGGTAGGTCTTACATACTAAACATTATGTAGTAAGTATGTAAGTTTGAATAAAAATACATATGAAATAATTACCAGTGCATCAAGTGTTACAACTTGATGCACTGGTAATTATTTCATATAATTAGTTAATAATATAACAGGTGAAAATAATTTTTTATAAAAAGATAAGTACTTAATTTTTAAAATGAGCTAGTTTGAAATGGTTTTAAGAGTAGCCGATCTGCAAAGAATATTTATTTAATTAAAATTCACTAACGTGAATCAAATAGCCGGACCTTACTATGGGTAAATTTATATTTGATTGCAATATAATTGCAAAAACTATTAGTTGTACCCTTACATATTTAATTTGCAACGGTACTTAACCGACTGATAACTATCTGATACTGATACTACCTACCTATTTGAAAACTGCAAATTGACTGATAGTGGCATTTTATTTGCAAATTATTGGGATTTAAAATAAATTCAGTTTCAGTTGTTTTTAAATAAAAAAAGATACTTTTGTAGAAATCAAATACTATGCGAGCCAAATAAGAATAGTACCTACTGTCAAAGCGGCCATTTTTTGTTTGCGTTTCGCTTCCAATTCAGGGTGTAGAAATGTGCAAGAAAAGGAACAAAGATCAAAATGGTCGTTTGACAGTACTATTCTTATTTGGCGCGCATAGTAGTTTTAAAACAATGATTTTCAATTCATCACATCGTGATATCAAAACGGAATGATGGTGGTTTCTTTTTTTATTAAATTTATATTTCTGGTTTATACAATCGCAATACAATCAAACTGCCACGTGCTAGCACTATTTTTCATTAGATTATAACCGCCTCTCTGGTCTAGTGCTCAGCCCACCGTGTAAGACGCAGGGGTTCGATTCCCAGGGGGGGTACAATTTGTACTCGGTTTGGTTGGTGGTAGGGCTTATTTCAAGTCCGCCTGGCTAGCTACCACCATCTAACCTTAGTCTGACGCCTAACGCCATAACAACAATTAAAAAATTGTAGTGTTGCGGCAGTTAGAGGTAGAGTTATTGGCGCCATTTTATCTAGTCCGGTTCGGCGACTATTTTAATTATTTGCAAATTGATTCATAGCCGATATTGTGTCTTAAAATTGGTGCAGTTTTGTGGTACAAGTGTCTACGCAACTTAATAATATGTGGTATAATTGAAATAGGCGCGATCTTGGTTGTGTGAAGCTGAGACTTTTATTGTAGTGGTGGCTACCTCGGCAGAACTTACCGAGTAAACTGTCCTGATATACTGGTGCCAAATGCTCCAACCAGCATTGGAATGCGATGCACCCGCATTGACAATTGAAACAATATCTACCACTGAACTATTCAACACTTGACACTGGCAAAAATTACTCCTAAAAGAGGAGAGTAGATTGCCAAACTAAAAATAAGAAGAAGAAGATAGCCAGTTCCTCAGTGATGAGGATTCCGGGTGTAGTACATAGTACATACGCTTCCATCTTCGGCCTTATCAAGCCTGTCTTCGTTTCACGGCTCGATTATCTCAGATGTTCGTAATACGTTTATAATTTGATCAGCGCATATTGCGCAGGTCGCAATGATAATGTCGGCCGTGAAATTCGGAGCGAAAATCTAGATTTTTACGCTAAATGTGCACGATGCGCCATTATGGTAAACCTCGCGCGACGAGTTAAGAGCGCTCGGCAGTCTGGAGGGGGTATGCGCAGTATCATTTTTTAATAACAAATTCCTACTGCGCATACCCCCTCTACATTTGCCGAGCGCTCTTAACTCGCCGTGCGAGCTGTAACGTAAAGGCGTTAGGCTTGTCGTCTACTAGCCAGATGCCAGATGATATAATAGGAGATGCGATGCGCTGCAAACTTTATCGGTAATGTCAGAAAGAAATCAATATGTTCAATTCTTTTTAATAAAATATAAAGATTATTTAATTAATTACAATACTCCAATTAGTAACGATTAATATATCACATAACAGCGATTTTTTTTAGAAATAGAAAAAAGGTTTTTGTTACAAAATAATACATTACATTAAAACATACAATAAAAAATAAACTAAGTAGGAAATAAGCCTTGACTAAAACCACGACACTGGTTTTCTGCAGATGCCTGTAGAGTGTAGGTAGAAGGTTAGGATCAAGGCAATAAACAATTTTCAACATTATTTACTTATAAAATATTCAATAAAATAATAATAAATAATCAAAAATGAAAAAGTAAGTAAATAGTATATTAACAAATTGTTGTAAACGATTTGACACTTCTAAAATGTACTAAGATTTTTTTTGTAGACTAAAATTTTCGTAGCAGTGTACTAACGTTAATCGGTCAAACAGTGTGTCATAATAAAAATATACAAAACTGACTCGATATACATTGTTTACTATCGTCAAATCTTGTGCAATCATAATTCAGTACCCATCATGGCTTATATAACATAGGTGTCATGACACAAGTGTCATCTGTTACGAAACATGTAAAATTATACCTACACACACAGCCTATTTTATTAGCCAATTGCCTAGTTAGAGACTGGAAAACCCGGTAAAGCACAAGTTGTTTAAGTTTAAACTTACGACTTTTTTGCATAAATCAAGATTCTGAACTGTTGCATGCGTTATGACATGTTGTGTTCTACTTGAATGTCCAACGCTACAAAAAAAATAAGGTTGTGCTAAGCCAACTGTTGACCAATGACCATGGGATATACGTAAAGTAAACCGCCAATCTTAGATTTAATTTTTCAGTAGTAATAGGTATAAAATGTAATTTCCTAAAGAAAACTTGTAAATATTACAACATGGTCGAGAATCTAGATTAAGCAAAAACGCATGTAATTTTTTCGATTACAAAATCACAAAATAGGTCTTATTTTAGACTAAAATAGATTTATATTTTCATTAAATTGCTTATTACCACATTGATTTTTTTAGTAACCACATTATTTTAGGTTAATTTTATTACATAGCGAATGTATTAGCGATTTTACGAGTTATATGAATTGATTTGAATTATGAGTTGATGTTGTGTGGTTCGTGTGTCCCTTTCTTACGCGAG
Organism: Agriphila tristella; assembly: GCA_928269145.1. Lineage (NCBI taxonomy): Eukaryota > Metazoa > Arthropoda > Insecta > Lepidoptera > Crambidae > Agriphila > Agriphila tristella. The sequence continues at coordinate 13,739,930 of OV743445.1, forward strand.
CTTTTAATTTGTATCATTGTTGCATCGCTAGCTGGATGCGCCCGACCTGCAAGATGGCATTCGCAATGCTTATAAATAAATTATCAAAAAAAAACTTAATGAAATCAGTGTAATTAACATAAATCTTAACTTATTAATTCAGGAAATGTATATATGTTTGCAAAATCAAGGTAAGAGATTCGGGGAAGGTACGCCTAGTCTATTTACTTCTGTTTAAACACGGAAGAATTATTGGTATTGGTGATGGACTCTTTTTCCGCATTTAGACTCTCATTTGGTCCGTTATGCGTGAAACACAGCATTGGTGTGGCTAGTCAAGCCATCCCAGCTCCTTCCAGAAGCGCAGAAGCCTCCTGGGGCGTTCACAGGCTTCTAGGAGCGACCTCACGTCTTTGAGGATTTCTGCCCGGTGTGCGGCCAAACCCACGCACTCCAGGATCACGTGGGCGGCTGTTTCCTCTGCGTCCAGGCATCCTCTACATAGGGGACTGTCTGTCGCATTCATGATGAATAGTTGTCGGTTTAAGGCAAGGTGACCTGTAAGTGTACCTACAACTATTCGGAGGTCTGGACGATTAAGGCTGAGCAGTCTACAGGTCAACCGCGGCGAGACTGCGGTCATCGCCAACTTGGACTGTCTACAGCTTGTTAGGTTCCTTCCGTCGCTGAACATGATATTCGCCGAACATGATATTCTCAAAACATGATGTTCTCAAAACATGATATTCTCAAAACATGATATTCGCAAAACATGATATTAACAAAACATGATATTCTCAAAACATGATATTCTCAAAACCTCATATTCGCAAAACATCATATTCGCAAAACATCATATTTGCAAAACATCATTTTCTTAAAATCTAAATTACAATGAACATAAAAAAGTTAAAAGGTAAGTTTTTGAAACAATTTAATAGCTCATATTATAGTCTTGCTTGACATAACTTAAAATAACACAACTTCATATTTAAAACAAAATATCAATTTCTTAGGGTTCCGTAGTCAACTAGGAAACCTTATAGTTGCTTATTCCTTTAAAGTAATTAAATTATCAGTGGCCTCTTAATAACAGCAACCGTTTATGCTCTCCTCTTATTTATGTTCATTGTAATTTAGATTTTAAGAAAATGATGTTTTGCAAATATGATGTTTTGCGAATATGATGTTTTGCGAATATGAGGTTTTGAGAATATCATGTTTTGAGAATATCATGTTTTGAGAATATCATGTTTTGCGAGAGTATTATGTGCAGCACGAGTACGTTGTCTCACCCATGAGCGCAGTTGGCTGAACGGGAGTGGCAGAATGGGTATGGGTCCTGCCACTGTTGTAGAAGATCCCTTTCTAGCCAGCTCATCGGCGGCATCGTTCCCGTGTGATCCACTATGCCCTTTAATCCATTGTAGGATTACTTTGTTTTTGGATGCTAAGCGATCCAAAACTTGGTGGCATTCGTAAACGATACTGGAGTTGATCGTGTTGGCCTCCAGTGCTGTTAGAACGGCCATGCTGTCTGTCAGTATGCGGATGTTTAGTTCCTTCATACCTCTAGACAGTGCCGTGGTAGCGGCATTTATTATTGCAACACCTTCGCATTGAAATATCGAACTGTGTTGGCCTAATGCTTGTGATATTTTGATATTTAGGTCTTGTGAGAATACTCCAGCACCAGTACCAGTCCCCATCTTGGAACCGTCTGTATAAATTCGGACTTCATGTATGCCGGAGTAATCTCGGTCACTTTCAAATAATTGAATCTGGTATTTCTTCTTCTTCTTCTTGACTTCCTTGCTAAGGGACAGACTGGTATTGAAAAGTTTAGGTAGTTTAAGATTGCCTAGACTTCGTTTGTTTGTGAACATAATTAATTCCGTCTTTGTTGGGTTCACTGTTAGATTGTGTGTATTGCACCACTGTTCGACGACCTTCAATGCGGACCTCATACGGTCACATATCACACTCTCAACTCGTCCGCTGATGAGTATGGTCAGGTCGTCTGCATAGCCTACTGTGAGGAAATTGCGGTCGTTGAGCCAACTAATCAGCTCATTGACCACAATGTTCCATAAGAGAGGTGAGAGGACTCCCCCTTGGGGACATACTTTAGCTACTACCCCTCTGGTAGTACTATTCACAGTAAATTGTATAGCTCTATCTCTTAACATGCTGTCAATCCACCCGGCAATAGTGGGATCGACACCATGTTTAGAGAGGGCCTGGCTTATGCTGGTAAAATTGGTTTTGTCAAAGGCTCCTTCGATGTCGATGAAGGTGCCTAGTGTTGATATTTGGTGTTTGAGATTACCTTCTATATAAGAAACCACCTTATGTAGGGCAGACTCTGTTGATTTGCCTGCAGAGTAGGCATGTTGGTTTGGATTTAAGGGGTTCCTGACTAAAGCAGTGCCCCTTATCTCCTTGTCTATTAGTCTCTCCAACACCTTTAAAAGGAATGATGTGAGGCTAATTGGTCTGAATGATTTAGGTTGAGTGTAGTCTCCTTTGCCGGGTTTAGGAATAAAGACTACTTTGACTTCCCTCCATTTCATGGGAATATAGCGGTGTGCTAGGCAGCTTCTGTAGATGGCTACGAGGTGGTCAGTGAGACCGCAACGTCAACACGGAAGAATTTAAGGTCACTTTTAAATATTAGGACTCGTATTTATAAACCGCTCTCAACGTTGAGAGCTATCTTGAGAGAATATTAAGTAGCCCGTATTTATATACCAAAGTTAAGAGTGGTTTATTTCGTGATTCGGTGATAATTATCGAGATTAGTTTGGTGTACGTTAAAGTCTTTTCCCTTATTCATAGCTTACAGAATGTTTTTGTTAATTTAAATTGAATTAATTGAAAAGGACGACAGTTACCTTTAAGTGCGAAACTTTTAGCGGGCAGTAATGAGTTTTTAATCCTCTTTGCCTCGCACTTTTTGAATTTGGAACATCTTAGTGTTCAGCGTCAAAGAAATCGAACGCAAATATTATTTTTCACACCACATGCTCGACAATGCTGAATTATATGTCATGTAAACCTTACCGAAAGGAAGACATTATATCTCTTGGCTTTAGCCGGGTTATAATGTTCTTATAACCCGCTGGTCAATAATGTGATTTTCACTTTCATAATTCTTATTGTTATGTCTATAAAGTCTAATTTCACTAAACAGAATGTGTCCTCAGCGGGCGCGGCCAACTCAATTTTCGAAGACCGAGGCCGTGGCCCACTAGATTCGCACTGAGACGAACTTCATTTGTTTGTCAAATCGAGTAGGCCACGCCAGCTGAAAGAAGTTGCTATAGCCGTAGCTAGTAGTATTACTAGCTTTAGAAGATTCTATAAATATTTCAAAGAAAAAATAAAAAATGTCGAGTGATGAGACCCTCAGACACAAGTGTCCGAAGCCTTGAACACAACTCAAATAAACTCTAGCTTAACCTCGATAAACGTACCAAATAAAAATATAATGTTATTTTTCCATAATTGGACTAATATCAATTTGCACTTTTAATATGCTGTAATAAACACTATCTACTAAGCCTGGTTTTTTATTGTCTCGCATAAAGTGAGAAAAGTAGAATATACACTACCGGGATAAAACTGTTTTTTTCTTGGGCGCTTGAATCCCTCACTGCACTCAGGACTCGATCTTAATTCTTAACTTATAACACCCTCGCTGCGCTCGGGAGTTAAATTTGGAGTCCTTCGTTAAGTTCAGGAGTCAATGTAGCGCCCGTGACATAAAACAGTGCTTTATCCCCTTGGTGTATAATCTACTATTATTTTCTCATAGAGGGTGATGAAAAGTAGAATGTATCACTCGGGTGCAAAATATATTTTTGGCTCGGGCGACGTACTTTGAATCCCTCGCCGTAAAAATGTTATTTTGCTTACTTTGTTCAGCATGCTATGCATGAGAAGAAAAGACTTCAACGCGCACTTTTAAAATCCCTCTTTATATAAATCTTATTTTTTTAGAATTAATAGGGTTTTGTTTGTTTATAAAAAAAGTAAAACATAATTACTGTAAATTAAAACGTATGTAATGTCAGTCTCGTTGCTGACAATTTGTTGTGATAACATTTACTTCGACTTTCAATAAGTGCCATAAATCTTTTGTGCGCAAATTCTTAACGAGGTAACCACTCCGCAAATGTCGGAGTAAGGTCAGGTGGAGAATAAATTAACTGCTTACTTGTTGATAAGAATTTGTTAAATAACCAACCTATTATTTAAAAATGGTCTAACTAATCTATAGTTAATTTCTAACGTAACAGCACAAATCAACTTGTTATTATCTTGTCTTGTTAATTATTTACATAGAATAATAGGTATAAACTTAACTACGCATAAAACTTAACATTTCAAACATTTCTGCGGTGGTGTCGTGTGAGGCGGGTCGTTACGTTCCCTCAAATATGGTTGAGCGAAGCGATGGCTGGTTCATGCGTCATGCTCGTGAACGGGTGCTGCCAGTGGGAATGGGTCTGCTTCTGTCTGCTTGTATTAAGGGCGTCGTATAACTCGTATATAAAAGATCTGTTTTATATTGTCTGTATGTATGGCACTTCTTACTCAAAAAATATAATTCTTAATAGCTTACCTTGTTTTGATTTATTTAATTGCAATATTTTTACTTTCTATAGTCAGTAGTTTAGTGAAAGACCTATGAAAAGCTTTTGGATATAAATTTTCAATTCGATGCCTTAACATAGGTAGTCTTAGTATGTCATGCTCTCTTTAAACATTTCTGCGGTGGTGTCGTATGAGGCGGGTCGTTACGTTCCCTCAAATATGGTTGAGCGAAGAGATGGCTGGTTCATGCGTCATGTTCGGGAACTGGTGCTGCCAGTGGGAATGGGTCTGCTTCTGACTACCTATCTTAATGCATATTGAATTGTATGTTTTTCTTTTATTTTTATCCTAGACTGAATAACAAGTTCAAACTTTGAATTTAGCTTAAAATCTGTAAATTGATTAAGAAATTTGAAACTCATTAAGAAATGAGCTAATTCAATAATGTTATTTATTTGTTAATCTTTGTTAATATAAAGTCTGGAAACGATATACATATTTGTAAATATCGTTCCATCTGATTGATAAAGCTGACAAGTTTTTTGCGCCCATTTTTCTTGTCAGTTAAAAGACGTCATAATGGGTGGTAGGGTAAAAGAATTGACGATTTAAAAATGCTTATTATGTGAGCTTATTTAAATAAAATATATTTCACTTTCACTTACGGACATAACCCTATACAGCTCAGAACTATGATGTACTAGCGGCCGCCCACGGTTTCAGCCGCGTGGTTCCCGTTCCCGTGGGAATATCGGGATAAAAAGTATTCTTTATTTTAATCTAGGCTATCTACTATCTGTGTGCCAAATTTCAACCGAATCCGTTCAGTAGTTTTTGCGTGATTGAGGAACAAACATCCAAACATCCAAACCCACAAACTTTCACATTTATGATTAGTAGGAGTAGGATAGGCAAAGGAACTCCCACAAGAAGTCGCAGGCGGAAGCTGTTTTGTTTTTTTGTACGCTTTTTTGTATTTTGATTTTTGATCTATATATTATTATTTACTTATTTTCATAAAATAATATGCCTTTGATCGCTTATTATTAAATTGGCGTGACATATCCCAACTGTGAGAATAATAATTTAGGCACGTAATAATTTAGTATGCTTATGTTCAATGCCAATAAAATAGGGTGCTTAAATCTTATAGTTAATAACCATAGAAAACCTGTCTTTTGATTTCAAGTTTAACTACTTACTTCAAAACATATAGTTACCAAATAAGCGAGCGTCAAGGCGCAATCGATGACGTCGCTGTTTTATATAAAAAAATATGTGTTTGACATTTGAAGAACATCCGTTTAGGAAGTGCTTAAAATGTGCTTGTTTAGTACTTGAAAATTTGAAAACCTTGTAATATGTATTCAAATCTGATATATGTTCTTTATATAGAGAAAAAGATAATTTCCTAAAGTTGGACAAACAGAAGTTCTGTGTTTTCGGCATTAGAGCACAGAATACGTTAACTGAAGTACAAATAAAACCTAATTTAAAGGCAGTGCTAAAATTTCTGCTGAAATAAACTACAAGTGAATTTGTCTTTGCATGTTATGAAGAATTAATTTAAACCTCAATTTTACCCTTTCGGCCGCCTATGTGACTGTATTTTGTAACCGGTTACAATAGGAGAAAATTTCTCTTACATTTTAACTTTTATATTATTTTTAATTTTGCTCTACCGATCTTTTGTTTCTTGTTTTTTTATGTTTTTCTATGTCTATGGTCCCGTCAAATCATGTGACACCACACATGATTTGACGGGACCATAGACATAGAAAAATTTTCACGGCATTCTATTTCTAGGGAAGGGACAATAAATTATGATGATGGCTACACTTAAAACGTAGTGATTTTCCTCTGTGGCTACACTGATATTACTGCTACAAAAAAAAACAGAAAGGAAACCTCTTCCAGCTACAAATTAGCTTCAGGATTTGATAGTATTGTTTCTTTAACTCCAAATTATTCCTTGGTCGAAAACCAAGAGGAAGACACTGTTTCCACATTCGCCAACTATCTAATTTGTCAATTTCTGATTCGCCAATTCCGGATTCGCCTATTCCTGATTCTGCAATTTACTGGCCTAAAAGAATTATTATTTTTTAAGAAAAAAACAGAAATTGGTTATAAAAGTTTTGTCGCTGATAGAGCCACATAGAGAGAATTGAAGAAGCAAAGTAAGAAAAGCTGTCCTCACCAACATGTGGAGTATATGAGTATTATAGCGTGGAAAAAAAGAGATTGGAATGTATATTCCTGCTTAAAGTGGTTCCACCTCTAGACCAGAGAGCTGGTTGAAAATATCATGTTGCTACCCAAAGTATACGCATCTAATTGTGCAACTGCCTATCGAAACCATTTACAATAATGGACCAGTATTTAAATCCTATTGATCGATCCCAATAATTCAAGGGCTTATCATCGATTCCCACGATGTTTTGTCATTTCATTTCCGGTTATACGTACTTCCGTTACAGAATTAAATAACAAAAACTGGGGAAGAGTAGTTACCAATGTGATACGTTTAAAAACATCGAAAAATATTTAAGATAAATTTGATTTGTTTTGACTTGGGGATTTTTCACTGAAAAATGGTTTGTTTTTGTGGTAAAAGTCACACCACAGAACTTTAATTTACCGTGCGTAGGTAGACATGAATACCTACGCAGAAGACGATTTTATTTCCAAAACTGCTACTGCGCAATATAGGTACGTATTATTATCTGTTCTTCTTGTCAGCTAAAAAAGTCTGGAACGGGTGGTAGGAAAATATTTGTTAATTTAACAACCATGAACACTTATGAAACAAAATTTGTATGTACTAATGTTTGAACACTATTCTATTTCATTTAGCGAAAGCCATTTGACTGTTTTTTTGCTCACAAAACTCACACTTCACTTCAAGATCACTTTCAAGATCTTTTTTTTAATGTTAAGAAAACTAAAATAAGGACTTTATTTTTACTGATAGTTGACAATTATGGTCATTCGATAATATTAAGATATTGTTAAATATTTTAAATCATAGTAGTTATTACTTGAGGAGCTCGATGGCGCAGTGGTTTAGTGCATGGCCCAGCGATTGCGGAGGTTAAGCAAGTTTCGCAAGGTTCGGTCATAGGATGGATGATCAAAAATTTATTATCTCGAGCTTCTCCGTGCTTCGGAAGGCACGTTAAGCCGTTGGTCTCGGGTGCATTTGCAGTCATTAACACCCACCAATCCGCATTGGGCCCGCGTGGTGGGTTATGGCCCATCCTCCTTATCCTATAAGGAAGGCCTGTGCCCTAGCAGTGGGCACATCAAAAAATGGCTTATGGTCATGGTCATTATTTTCTCTGTATGTGACAAAATATCGGCAATTTCATAGGTAAACAAAGACCAGTCAGTTAAATTGTGGATTTCCATATTTCTTACTATTTCCTATGATCATGAATATCACTACAAAACTAGTGATTCTGCAATAAATCGATTCTATAAGCGAGTTATCTACGAGTCAATCGATTGCACGCCAGTTGGTCGCATCGGGAACGAATCAGTCGATTGCGTCGACGTAATCGAGTAATTGCTTACCTAATGAACTCTTTATAAATAAACATGAGACTTATTCGATTGAATGCTGATTAAATTCTCCACCGTATTCCCATGATTTTTGAAATGCAATTTTAAACAATCATTGTTTTGATTTAATGATGTAGCAAGCTTCTGCCTGGTCAGGGAAATTATTATTAGTCAATTTACATCGTATTGCATGTCTTTTATGGTTAATTCAATGTTATGGGCTTTTGTTATCAGTAGATAATTTTTTCACATTCATTAATATTTAAAATTCCGTTGTTTCTTTTTTATCACTTTTTGGCAATAATCTTCTCTAAATAGTTAGATATGTTATAGTACCTATACCTATGTTCAAGCACATAATGTGCTGGTATCAGTTTTTTTTAAAGATTGCTTGCTTGGAAGGTCAGTTAATTTTTTTAAGGTGATTGGAGGGTAAGTTCACCGTTTTTATAATTTATGCAACAAATGAAAAATCTAACAAAAAAATTACGATTTGGCATGACATGAAATAGGAAACTGGCAAGTACGATCCTAACGCATTTTAGCTGAACAATTTTTTTTTGATCAGATTCAACTCTTTAGTCGAAAGATGGTCCATTCCCACCTTTGTCCACCACTGGGGGATCTAGGGAAAAAGATTTTTTTTTTCTATACTATAGGTCGAAAGGTGCAGCCTGTTTATTGGGGAAGATGAGCGTTATTATTTTATAACAAAGAAAAATCAAACGTAAAGTCTAAAAAATATTGGTGAAAGAATTTTTTTGATATCTCAAAAACTGAATTTTTGATTAATTTTCAAAGTTGAATGTTTTTAAAATCAGCTCGGACTTGACCGCTCAACGCGTTATGACGTCACTTCGCCGGCTACGTCCGCCGAGATGTTATAAAACAAAGTCCCTCCGCCGCGTCTGCCTTTCTGTTCGCGATAAACTCAAAAATTACTGAACGGATTTTCATGCGGAAAAAGACGGACTAAATCTACATTGTAAAAAAAATTACATGCCCTAATTATCAAGAACACGATTGGTTCGTCTACGCCCCACGGAGCGTCCAATTGGACGAATCCGATACAATTGTTCCCCAATTACCTACTTCGGAAATAATAAGTACATAGTTAAGTAGAATGTTTTGGAAAGAAAAGAAAATCTGGTGGTTATATGGGTAGGTACGCAATTAAGTTATTGTGAATTGTTTTCTGTCATAGAGCGTAAGCATTTTTTTTTAATATATCATGAATGGGTTCCCCTTGTTAGAAAAGGTATTTACGATCACTACTTTGCGGTATATTGTTATAAAATAGCACCATATTGTAGAGTTTCATAGATTAATTCTCTAAACGAAATTTTATTTATGACTGTGGAATAAATATTATTTGATATAGGTAGTTAAATTTTAATAAGGAATAATTATCCTCACCCTGTGTTTTCGGGGGCCAAAGCCCAAAAACTGCCACCTGAATTGGTTTATGTATTATGAAAAAAAAAACATGAAGAAAATATTATTCTATTTTACTTCAAATATCCGTTGTAGAGACAGACTTGCTAATGGGTGACACAAGCGTCATGAAATTAGCATAGGTGTCTCTGGACTTTAGACATCAAGTATGGAGGTATTTTGATAAATCAGTAACGGAAATTTGTAACTGAAATAATTTTCAGAAAACTTTACATTGGCAAGTTCTTTCGTTTTCTTATAGTTTGACAGTATTTACTGATGGGTTTTTTAAAGCATTTTGTAGAATCTGCTATTTATTTACCCTCCAAGAGCATATTTTACCAAATGCAATTTCTTCAGAAATTACGAAAAAAATAAATTCTAAAAATTAGTTGTAAGGTACCGTAAAATAAAACTATAAAAGCCCTTTAAATGACGGTATTGACCGCACAAACTGGAATTACTTGCAGGAAAGTAGGAAGAAATTATTCCTTGACAACTGTAAAATGATGATGTTTGTGTTACATGTCTGTGGTAGGTGGCCCAACAACCTGCCGTAGAAAAATCACACTTTCGCTGCGAAGCGACTCGGACGGAGTAAACGTGTTGAGCTAGAAACTACTGTGGTATTCTTTCCGGTGTAAGTTTTAAAAGCAAACCGCGTTTGAGTTAAGATTTATATGATAGACGTTTATATGGAAACAAGATATAACGTCACGTACGTAGACGGTTGAAAATTTACACTCAGTCCTCTGAAGTTTACGCATCGAATACACAAAAAACATCTAAACAAAACACTTTTTGCGTATGCTATTTTGATATTTTGTGGTAGACTGATCGATTGGAAAGGACCGGATAATTGGAATCACAGATAGATTTTCGGAATCGCCCGAGAAATTAATGTTCTGGTTCTTTGTGAAAATTCCAGTATGTTTCGGAAAATAGGAAACTTGAATACTGATTGGATAATTTAAGAGTCGATTTGGTCTGATCGGTCAGAACATGATTCTTCTTAGAGGACTATAGGTAGCTGTTAGTCAACTAAAGCATCCGTCAGTCCATAACTTTGATTAACGTCAGCCAATCAGCGCGCGCAAAATGATGGTCATTCGGGGTTTACCTACCTACCCAAGATGCGCTGGATTTTTGTACAAATCCTAACGCCGGATGCTCCGATTCTTGCGGGGACTGTAAAATCTGTGAATTTTTGTACAAATCCTAACGCCGGCACAATTCATCGTACGTTGCCGGTTTTGCAACAAATGCTTCAAAGAGGTTCTTTCAATAGCATCATCGTATGATAAATTGTGCTGATCATGGGGGAATATGTAGTGCAGCCATAAACATTACTCGGACGGTTGCAAAAATCTGTCTCGGATTCTAATTATCCAGTTTTTTGCAATCACACTAGGTTTTTTCTAAAGATCCAATTAGTACGAATATCCTACAACATATATAAATAAATGCAATCATATTTTAATTTGTATTTAGGTAGTCAAATAAGTAACAAATGTGTTTGAGCTACGACACTAGACTTAAGAATTTGTTACAGGCTCAGTTGCACCACCTAACTTTGCCTAAATAAAACAATTAAACCTTATACAATTAATTGTTTTGCTCCACTTAACAATACGATTACGGCAATAGCTGCATTAGTTGAACTAACACTTCGCATGTAAATCAGAATAATTATACTCATCGCACATGATAATTGCGTGTGTACAGACAATGTCTAATGTAACAAAATGTATGAAACGAAAAGTAAAAGTAAAACTTTGTCCGATATACTTGTATAAAATTACCCCCAATCCGCATTGGGCCGCGTGGCGGGTTTATGGCCCATCCTTTTTATCCACGGTGAATCCACGTGGATCCAAGGTGGCAAAAAAGGATTAATCCATACATATGGAAAGTCTGTGCCTAAAAGTGGCGACATTAAATTGGCTGATGGTGCCTTTTATACTCGTATAGCTACGAATTTACGGTTTTTAGCATTTTAACCGCCTCTGTGGTCTAGTTCGCCCTCCTGTGTACGAGGGTGGATTGATAAGTCCATGACTTTTTAATGAAGAAAGACTTTTTTCGGAATATTTTGTTTTATTTCTGTACATAATCTTATTGTAGCTCTGCGTATTCAGTCCCGCGAAGTTTCTACGTCTTTAACCCATTATTTTTTCTTTTATCGCCTGAAAACTGGTAACTGAAATGAGGGCCCATTTCAGACATCACCTTTTGGCTTGATGAAAATCTTTGCCCGCCAAGACATTTATGGTAGGAGAAAAAATCTCACTGGGGCTGAATCTAGAGAATAGGAAGGATTCGCATCTTGATTCGACGAGTTTTGATGTCATGAGTGCCGCCGAGAGGGTCGACAGGGTCATTAAGAAAAGTGAGAAGTCACTTGAGCTTTTTGTTTCCAGAAGTAATATATAATATAATAATCTTTTGCCAAATTTGAAAAAATGTAGTGTAAAGATGTCTTAAGGAGTTTCTTTTTAAGACAGAAAAATAAATTATGAAAATAAAGTATTTCTTCTTTTCAAAGTCATGGACTTATCAAACCACCCTCGTAATACGCAGGGGTCCCGGGTTCGATTCCCTGGGGGGTACAATTTGTACTTGGTTTGGTTGATAGTAGGGCTTATTCCAAGTCCGCCTGTCTAGCTACAAACATCTTACCTAAGTCTGACGTCATAATAACAATTTAAAAAAAATTGTGCTCGGGCAGCTAGAGGTAAGATAGCCAGTCCCTCAGTGATGAGGATTCCGGGTGTAGTGCGCTTTCACCTTCGGATTTATCGTCACTTAACATCGGGTGACTACCCCATTGTGCATAAAAAGAATAAAAATTAAAATTTATGTACACTTTTAAACTTTCGCGTTGCATTTTATTAGATTATGAACACAGGTACCTATTAACGCGATTTTAACTAAAACATAGGTGTTGAACGCCTATCTTTTCCCGACGTTTCAACACCTATGTTTTAGTTAAAATCGCGTTTAAAACCTGTGTTCCTAATCTAAAAAAAAATATGATTTTGAACCATGAAACTCAACAGTTGTGTTTTACAAATTTGCAGGATACTAACAGCCGATCCTACTCTATAATTTTCTTGCACTATTGATACTTACTTACTTATACTTTCATCCTAGGGGATATAAATATATATATAAAAATAGTGAAATAGGTTTCACTACGATAATTCATTTTCAGGAAAAAAGCCTGTCTTTGTATGGTTCAATCTATCTGAAAACTTAAAGTCATCAAAATAAAATTGGTTCAGGCGTCGAAGGTACCTAACAAGTTACTAACACAATTATGGATTAGTATGGATTTATGTTTTTTTTTTCTATTAATTGTTAAGTCAATACAGTACAAGCTTTGCTTAATTTAGAACTAAATGATAAGTATAATATTACTTAATTGTCCTGAAAAAAGACGAAAGGCCATTGGCGTTATGTAATGTTAACAATTAATGGACCTGTTACATAAAAAATAACCTGCTTTTAATTTTCGGTGATAACATAATCACAATAAGTGAAACGTGGTTAATTTATTTGTAACATTGGTAAAATACACTCACGTGTCATCACCCGAACGATTTCCCAATATTTCGGATTCCACTTGGTTACCTCAATATTATTGTGAAATTTAGATTTAAATGTGTTATTTAGCTGTAAACTACCACTATTTGTGTTTGCATTTTATTTATTTTGTACGTAAAAAGGAAAAATTTGCTAACGAATGCTTCACATTCTCATCTCGATTTTTGAGATCTAATAATCTAAAAACAAGATTTAAAAAAATTTTTTATTACCACCATGGTCGTTATTGTAAAGAGGCAAACTTAAATTAAATTGAAATTTTAATGATACCTAGCAATATCAATAAAATATATGAAAAAAACCGGCCAAGTGCGAGTCGGACTCGCGCACAAAGGGTTCCGTACCAAAAATCAGCAAAAAATCACGTTTGTTGTATGGGAGCCCCCCTTAAATATTTATTTTATTCTGTTTATAGCATATGTCATTATAGCAGCAATAGAAATACACGATCTGTGAAAATTTCAACTGTCTAGCTATCACGGTTCATGAGATACAGCCTGGTGACAGACAGACAGACGGACAGCGGAGGCTTAGTAATAGGGTCCCGTTTTTACCCTTCGGGTACGGAACCCTAAAAAGGAAATTAGTTGACAAAGACAGGAGAAAAGGGCACTGAAATGTTTTGTCTTACCTAGTGATATAAAGATTTATCAACCAATGAGATTTTAATTAGCAAACAAATGGAACCGGCAGAGAAACTACGATTGACTCAGCCTGCCATGCTGTCTTCTGTACCACATCAATAATAACACATAAAAGACTGCGCAATTGGTGTGACATTTGGATCCACATTGGATTGTGTAGACAGCTGGGTATGCTTTTATTAATTGTACCGAAGAAAGGCTGACCTAAGGTGTCGTTGGCACACTTTGATCGATTAGGGCTGTTGTCCACGTAACAACTCGCTGCGATAAAATTTTATATTTAGTATTTCATTCATGCGAAACCGTAGCAGTCGTAGTTGTAGCAACTTTCGTAGTAAAATATAAATCGAAAACGAATCGAATAATTTAAAACAATACCTAGATAGTTATATTTTTTACAAATCTGGATAAGTATTTTCTTTTCTAACATTAACTAATGAAAAAAAGGCAAATTGTAAAACAGCAATGACTTATCTATGAACATTATTATTCTAGTTATACTTAATCGGCATCCTTATATTATTACTATCATTCACTTTGCTAAATAAAAAGTTAAATGGTTTTTGGATGTTGCTAAATGCGTAATTAAGGCTCGGTTATGTGGAAACATTTGTCTCTATCTTTTTCTTTACGTGTAAAGAGTATGGAAAATTACCTCACTTCTGCACTTTTTCGATGGTTTTCGTTGTTCCTTCATCATTATCTTTAGCAAAATTATCTTTCTTGAATAAAAGTTATTGAAGCTTTACAGTACGTTAAAGTGTATTGTGATGTAAAAATCAATACGTTTCCGCTATTATTTCCGCCATAAATATGAACCTACGCAAGCGCTTTTGGTAATATTCTGATTTTTTTTACAATCAACTGTGAGGTTTATACGCTGTTTAATAGTTGTAGCTACTAGATAATCTCTTTAGCTTGTCGTATGTTTTTTGTGGCTATAACTTTACGCTTTCTATATAAAAATATGACCCCCTCAAACCATGTTTTCCTATTATGGAGCCTTAAACGCTAAAATAATGGAACCCCTTCAAAAACAAAATATCTTTCTACTGGAAAACAGTCTTTATAGCGACGAAAGATGCACAAATGTTGCAATACTCATTGTGTTAGTAGCCGATATTCGTTGCGTAAACAAAAGCGAAATTTGATTACAGTGCGCTATCTTAATTTAATTTCAGTGGCCATTTTTGAGGAAACTACAATTGTGGAATTTGATAATGAACGCGAATTATGAGTCGTTGGGATCGTCTGTTGCATAATTTAAATGCAAACGTAATTGTATAAGAAACGTATAATGTCGTGAAATGTTGGTAGCTGGTACGAATGAAGAGAGATATAATATAAATATTATTATTTTTTGTTTGCAGGTATATAAAGATAGTTTTGAAGACAAATGAGTTTACGCTTATGGGTAAGGTTTGGCATTTTACTAAATAAGGCATGTAAATAAAATTGTGACTCAGCGCTGCCATCCAGGCTCTAAAAAAGTATTCTAAGATTTTAGCTTCGATCATAGATGATCATAGAATCATATGTAGATCATAGAAATCATAGATGATCGAAGGATTTGGCTTCGATCATCTATAACTGTGGATATATCACGTCATACTTCATTCATTAACAAATCTGCAATGTGAATTTTATCGAAATGTTAGTAACATTATGTTACTAAGTCAACCCCCCACGAGAGGTGGTGAACAATGCCCCACCAACTAGAAATCTGGACATACGAGGGTGGTTTGATAAGTCCATGACTTTGAAAAGAAGAAATACATTTTTTTTTTCATAATTTATTTTTGTGTCTTAAAAAGAAACTCCTTAAGGCATCTTTACACTACATTTTTTTCAAATTCGGCAAAAGATTATTACTTTTGGAAACAAAAAGCTCAAGCGAGTTCTAACTTTTCTTAATGACCCTGTCGACCCTCTCGGCGGCACTCATGACATCAAAACTCATCGAATGAAGATGCGAATCCTTCCTATTCTCTAGATTCAACCCCAGTGAGATATTTTCTCCTACCAAACATGAATAAATGTCTTGTTAAATGTCTTGGCGGGCAAAGATTTTCATCAAGCCAAAAGGTGATGTCTGAAATGGGCCCTCATTACAGATACCAGTTTTCAGGCGATGAAAGGAAAAAATAATGGGTTAAAGAGGTAGGAACTTTGTTGGACTGAATACGCAGAGCTACAATAAGATTATGTACAGAAATAAAACAAAATATTCCGAAAAAAAGTCTTTCTTCATTAAAAAGTCATGGACTTATCAATCCACCCTCGTAAGTAGATGCGTAGTACTATCCGCATCACTCTGTAGAGTGGGACTTGAGTCTCGACCCTAGTAGTATAAACATCGCTCTCGTTCAATTTAGTATAAGGTTTAAATAGCCAGCTGTTTATTTTAATGTACCTACCAAATAGGTCTTCACTAGATTACTCATTAAAACTAAGAAGGCCCAACTAAGTGTGAAGTAGATTGTGTTTTTGATGACGCATGTCCAAAATACGTGTTCCGCGCAATCCCCACCCGATTTCAAGATATTTGCCTCATACTGCTACTTGCGTTAAAATTTAATTTATCTATTTGTTTGGCCTGACTTACAAAAATATAAAAACTGCAAACACGGAAAGACAAACATATGTTATGACGTTAGTAACATTAATTACAATGGATTATTAAAGTGCACATTTGAAATTATTGTTCAATAGGGTATCAAACTAAAACACGTTCACCGAATTGTGTTTTGTAGCCATTTGGGTAAACATTACGTCAATCGTATATTGTTTTCGTAAACTTACCTCGACTTTGAACAGTGTTTAAAATGACGTAAATTGACGATGACGAAGGTGGCTAATTTATACGATGGCAAAAAGAGAAAAAAGTAAAATGATGTCTTGTTCTTTGATGGAAATGAAATTGCCTCTCATATGCGGCGTGCTTTATGTAATAAAAATAAGAATAATTTATGCTAGCCATACAGGATTCGGTCTACTGAAAAGGTAACTCGGTCTATCTACGGTAAAGTCGGCAGCTATAGTCGGCGCCTAGATTGGAGATATTATGTTAATTTTTTGCGCTTCAAAATAATCTTCATAATATAAAAAAATATTGATATTGAACCTTTATTCGTGAGTTAATAGTGTCACAGAGTGGGATGAAAATCGTCTGGTTATCGCGATTGTTTTTATGTAGAGTCTGTCTAAAATGTCTGTTTACATGGGTAATTTCAAAGGTAATTTTATTACCCACCTAAATCCCCAACCACCCCACCTGCAGAGCTTAAAAAACCAAAATTGCTAGTCCAGCTAGACGCTAGAGATTATACAACAAGCATTTCGCAAAGCCAAAGCCATTAGTAAATCAAAGACAGAAGATCAATACGATACATCTCCTTTGACATTTTATTAAACAAACAGTAGTATTGACATGTTCGCTCCCAGTTACGTATTTAACATACAGATTTGCGTAATATGCTTCAGTATGTAATAGCTTACATCCATTGGAGCATGTGCAATTACGCACTTAGTTTTATACATAAAACATTAGGGTTGTTACCTCAATGTTAATTTCAATGCCGTCAATAATGAACGTAGTTACGCGAAAAGGATCCAATCCACCCTTTTTCCGAAATTGAGTTATATATACCAGGGAGGTCTTTGGGTTGATATCTTTAATGTAAAAAAAAAATAGGTAAAAAACACAATATTGACGAAGTTACGATGACTAGATTAGATACCAATCCACATCTAGTGGAAATATTTTATATTAAAACAGATCCAAATTACCTGATTCGTTTTTGAGAAAAGAAATCTACGGTATAAATGTTTCAAACAAATCACAAAAAAGATCCAAACTGTCTGGACTACTGAAGTAACAGCATTTATAAAATTTTAAAAATTTTTCCGGGTTGTCTGGAATCTTTTTGCTAAATAAAATCTCATATAATGTTTCTCTACTTAAATATAAAAAAGATCCAAAATGCTTAAAAATTTTTGAACTAATAGTTTTTCCAATTCAAAGATATACCAGAAAAATTGGCACCTTCTTAATAAATATTTATTTCTATAAAAAGAAACTGCAAAAAAATTCCTGGTTTTATCTTACACTTTGCATAGACTTTTTACTAAGTTTTTGAACGCAAGAAGGAAAAAAAAGGTTTCTTTTATTTCAATGTAGGTACTTTTTGCATTAGCTACATATGTTTTTCAATTATTCCAAAAACATTGTTTTATTTTTAGATTTTATTTAATATTATTCAAATAAGTCCTTTTTTCGAGTAACATATTATCTGGATCGTTATTGATAAAATAATTAAAAGCAGCATCCCATAATATTCAGCTATTTACCAAAAAGGATCCAGACGCACATTTTTGCCATTTTCATAATAAAATTGTATTGTATGTATAATACAACATTATACCATTGTGAAGTGCAAAAAAATACCTAATAATCAACACGAACATAAATACTCTCAGTGTAACAACGTTCGACAAGAGACACTTTTAACCTTTAATGGCCTATATCTGGATCGTTATTGATAAAAAAAACCGGATTCCTTATATTCAGCTATTTAGCAAAAAGGATCCAGGCGCACATTTTTGCCATTTTCATAATAAAATTGTAAAGTATGTTTAACACAATTTAATACCAATAAGAAGTGCAAAAAAATACCTAATAATCAACACAAACATAAATACTCTCAGTGTAATAATGTTCGACTAGAGACACTTTAAACCTTAATGACCTGTATCTGAATCGTTATTGATAAAATAATTTATGAGCAGCATCCCATATATTCAGCTATTTAGTAAAACGGATCCAGGCGCACATTATTGCCATTTTCATAATAATATTGTATAGTATGTATAACACAACTTAATACCATTATGAAGTGCAAAAAAATACCTTATAATCAACACAAACAGAAATAGGCTCAGTGTAATAATGCTCGACTGGAGACACTTCTAACACCTTTCAACCTTTAATGGCCTGTATCTCAAAATCAACTCGATGTGGATTGGATCCTTTTCGCGTAACTACGTCCTGTGTTTGCGGCAAAAAATGCATTTTGCTTTTCCCAGTGGATTGGTATACTGAACTTCTTTTAAGTTTTAAAAAAGTTATGAAATATGTAAGAAAAAATCCTGGGAAAGCCTAGAAGTAATCAATTACGTTACAGTTATCCCAATATTGGTGAAGTATGTGAGTAATTAATAAGTAAGTGGTGCTGGAGGAGGATGCTGGGGATATCATGGACGGAATTCCGCACCAACGTGTCCATACTCCAGGAGCTCGGCATCACGCAACGTTTATCGGCCGTAGTACAGTCGCGCATACTGCAGTACTTTGGCCATGTTTCTAGGCGGGGTAACGACTCCATAGAGCGGCTGGTCGTACAGGGCAAAGTAGAGGGAACCAGATCACGTGGCAGGTCACCGATGCGCTGGACTGACCAGGTGAAATCCGCAGTGGGACACCCTGTACCTGACTGCGCCAGACAGTCTGCCAACCGGGAGAGATGGCGGGAGATCGTGCGGAAAGCTATGTCCGCCTCTACCACCGATGTGGACGCCTCAAAGTGACCACGACCGCTCTGCCAAGAGCGTAACGACGAAGAAGAAGATGTGAGTAAAATAGTCTTCGAAGCTCGAAGCGAAGATTTTTCCACATGCGAACTGCTGAGTATTTTCGTCTCTATGAACAGTCACTATAAATATTATATTAAGTATGTATTCATAATTTGAGATTTTTTATAAATAAATAAAAAATGGGATGATTTTTCAATCCTCTGATAGTATCAGTCAGGTTTATTATTAACCAAATAAAATAAATGTCATTCAAAACATTTGACAGACAAGCGAATGACAAACATTTTCAATTTGGCGGTTTAATACGATATCAAGCGAAAAACTTTATCTAGGCATTGAAAAATTAACCCTTAATGTATTATAATTAATGCTTTGTTTACTTGTTACAAAAGTAAAACATCAGAACAATGCTCAACTCACAAAGTTGTTAAAATAACACTGTTTGACAGCCCTACTCATGAACGTGTCAACAGTCATCAACTTTTTTGCATCCCTATATTCAAGTCAGTAGAGTCACAATTTGAATGGAGTAATTAGAAATTGGTCATGTATAAGAGCCCCATTGTTAGTGTTTCACGCGGTTGGGTACGTTTTTTTTTACATTTCTAATGATTAATGACTGATTTCGCATCCCACATTGTTTGCTAATGAAATAGACACTTGGGAAGTAGTTAGTATTATAAAAGCTTATGAACTTTTTATTGTAAGTGATTTCAATAACATTTAAATAAAAGAGTTGGTTTAGCATTTTGCGACTCTACCAAACCCTACACGTTTGCAATTTCGAAATTTACCTGAATCATGATCTTATAATTTATCTTTACTACTTGCTATAATTATTTAGTAATCTTGCTGGACTATAATAATGGCCAAAAACCAAGAAGAAATGTGTTAAGAGAAAAGTTTTTTTTATACTTACCTAAGCCATAATTAAAATAAATCAGCGTAGATCTTAGTTAATCCTTGCGCGACCACATTCTTCCTTAAGTCCGTTTAAGCATGTCCTTACGCAAGGAATTAGGAAAAACGAAACTTCCTTCCAACCATTCGTGGGGCATTCCTTAACAAATATGTAGATATCGAGTCGTGAATGCGCTTACGCATTAAATCGGGCTTACTACAGACTAACACGTTCATTATTTAGGTGAGGTAGGTACTTCGTTTTCACTGATTATTTTGTGGTGTACAAAGGAGTTACAAACTTCCTCTTTATAAAGAATTTTATATATACTTAATTATACGGGAATCCTTACTAATATTATAAATGCGAAAGTCCGTTTGTTTGTTACGTCTTCACGTCTTAACTAATAAACCGATCATCATGAAATGAAATTTTGCATAAACGTTCTTAAGCGTACAGAGAAGGAAATAGAGTACTTTTCATCCCGAAAAACAGTATTGTTCCCGAGGGATAGCAAAAAAACTTTCCACGCAGACGAAGTCGCGGGCGGCCGCTAGTATGAAATAGTTTAAACATAAACTTTTTTATTAAGCCAGAATGTGGTAGGTTTAGAAAACTTGATTTTGAAAGTTAATAACAATAAAATTAATATTAGTAATAGAATGTTAATATCATTAACTATCTACGCGACAATTTTTCTGCCATCTCAAATAGGTGTACTATGGGCAACAACGACGCTTAACCAGTTTGCAACAAAATTCGTGTGCGCGCGTATCGCCCCTACACGAACTAAACGTATGGTTGTGACGGCGCGGCGTGCAAGCGATTTTGACCTTAGCAGTGGTAAAGCGTCGCTGTTGCCCATGGTACCTAGTAATTTCGATTACATGTATAAAATAAATTTATTCTAAGTAAGTAAGTATTATGTTCGGTTTGAGTAGGTAGCTGTTAAAACTAGGTTTTTGCTGATCGTTACAAAATAAATACTTACTTTATTTTGAAGTCGAAACCGAAAATATTAAGAACTAGCGGCCGCCCGCGGTTTCACCCGCGCAGTTCCCGCTCCCGTGGGAATATCGGGATAAAAAGTATCCTATGTTTTAATCTAGGCTATCTACTATCTGTGTTCCAAATTCCAACCAAATCTGTTCAGTAGTTTTTGCGTGATTGAGGAACAAACATCCAAACATCTAAACATCCAAACCCACAAACTTTCACATTTATAATATTAGTAAAGATTTCCGAAAAATTAAGTATAAAATTCTTTATAAAGAGGAAGTTTGTAACTCTTTTGTACACCACAAAATAATCAGTGAAAACAAAGTACCTCCCCTAAATAAGGAACGTGTTAGTCTGTAGTAAGCCCGCACCCTGATTATCTAAAAAGAAACTATTTAGCGACCGGTTGCATTTGATATACATTGCCACTTTTCTTTGGTATGTTATTTTTTACCCAAAAAGAAGTAGCAATGGATCACGATCATCTGGTTCATCATCATCAGGATTAGAATGTTTAGTTCATTGAAGAATAAAATTATTCTTTTGAAAGGATCACAAATCAATTGAACCGATCACTCTTTTACTCAGCGAACAAGTGACCGTTTCTCGTAGAACCACCGAACCATAAAACTAGTTTGTGCAAACATGCAGTTGAAATCGTGCTCGATTTTTAATTCCGGGACCAATGAGGTGAAACGCAGGAAACGATCGTTGACAGATGTACATACCTACGAGTGGAGTGAGTAATTATGAGTTTTTATTATCTAAAATTTTTTAGATATATTAACAAGAATTTTATATTCATGTGATACGAACAATCTTAGTAGTTTTAACTTAAAAAAAACTTACAAAATCAGTAAAAAATTACAACGTGAATGTTCAGTAAAAAATAAGAAATAATAAGGAGAAATGTTCTCTCTTGTCACGCTAATTCGAGCGCCGCCAATGTAACACGTTGGTTAGGTAGTCATAATCGGCCTACAAAATTCTCAAATATGATTGTAATCGATGATGTTAAGCTGTGTACTAAACTAAAAATAAAATAATAAAGATATTGTATGATAGAAATTATACATACATAAATACGTTAAATAAATCAGGTAGGGTTGGATGAATTTTCAAAAAGTTTTTCACGTCATGTTTTATTAAATATATTAAATATTATTATTAAATATTATTATAAAATAAATTAAATATTAATTAAAAATTAATACGAGGATAATGGAAAAGATTATATTTTTGAACAATAAAACTACTACTTAAATACAATCTACATATATCTTAATTTGTTTTAGTTTAGTATACGCACATGACATGAGTAAATAAACGGAAGTATGGGCCCCATTTGTAAAAAAGTACTCCTACGAAGTTTCAAGTCGGAATGTCTATTTAATATTTTTTTTCATACAAACAATGAACCCCAATTTCACCTCTTAGGGGTAGAATTCCGAAAAATCCTTCCTGTACATCACAAAAGAAACGTTTGTGCAAAATATCAGCTTTCTAGGTTCAAAGGTTTGGTCTGGGCATTGATGAGTCAGTCATCCTTAAGACGTAAACTTCAGCAAGCATCTAAGCCAAAGAAAGTCATTGATCTAAGCACGAGCTAATACGTCGCATTTTCAGACCAAAGACGTATAACAAGCAAACTAAATCAAACCAAAAACTCCGTAATTCCAAGTAGCAAATAGTTTAATTGGCGATGCCATCTCAACTGGGTTAACCCGGATGGCAATGAAGGACACACACGACCCAACTGGCACGTCCATCAATTACAATTAATTACGAAGCGGAGGCGACACCACTTGTCTATCCGTCAATGAAAGCAGAAGGATAGATTTATCTTTATTTTGTGGGAAAACTTACTACGTTGAAAATCGGTGTTTTTTGGCGAAACGCAAAATTTACACACTGAGCCTGGACCCTTCTTGCTGCTACACACACATGCTTCGAGCAACAAAAGGCTTCGTTTGTCACGAAGGGAGAAGCCTTAGCGATATTACTCTATTCAAATTATTCTGGCATTTTTTGCGGGGGGGGGAAAATGCACACAAGTGCAGTTCCGCATACCCACATACAAAAACTACACTGTAATGACGACACTCACACATAAAAAATAAAACAAAACAGCAAAAATTTGTGTACGGATGAGTCACACATCAAAATATGACAGGTTTTTGACATAAAGGGCTGGGCTCAACTGTCGATGCAGCAATATCGATACGGAAAAAGGAATAAAGATTACAAACTCAATCATTTTACGATGGGGTGAATAACAACAAAGAGGTCATTTTTATACGCTCGAGCTTTATACAAAAAGCTCGAGAGTGTAGGTGATTGGGTTGGGACTAATGTGTACCCAGGGAAGTTGGGCTCAGGCTGCTGACACTGAACATCGCTCCATGACAGTACCTACTGCCATCTGCACACCCAACAATTTGAATTTACAACAATCGGTGATCGCTCCCCGTCTTAACGTTGATCACAGTTACATCATTGAATAATTGCTTTTTTACCATCGCCACTCTAAAAAGTGCGTTTAATTCAACCATAAGAGTGAATAATAAGCGATTTTAAGTTATACAGAGCGATGCTGAATCTTCGGCTACTATTCAGCTCTTAGCAGTGTTTTGCTTTAATTTGAATATGTTTTATTTAACAGTACTACTTACGGTCAGTATTCAGCTTGGAATCGCATAAGTCTTTCCTAACTACAACTCGACCAAATTAAAACGGTGTCATGAACTTAGCTGTCATGCAGCTTTCATGCACCTAATTATCTTGCTCGAGAGACGGCCGTTAGTCCCTCGAACTAAATTCCCTTTTGTATAATCTACTATTTCGACATTTATTTCGCGATATCTGTCGCGCTCACATCATGCAAAAATCTTGCAAATGAATTTGGCGCAGAATCAGGGCCAGATTGACCAACACTTTATCGACAAACATTATTTAACGGTAACATCACTAAGTTGCCCATCGGCGCGAACTCGGATTTATCTAGCGACAGATCTGAAATTTGTACGGACGAGCCATGGACTAGCAGACCCGATGTCACTGAACAAATTTGACAACTAATCAAGAATAAAATATACGAATTTAATGTTTAAATGTAAACAAATAGCAATAATACGATAAAAATTACTTTTATGTGAAATGTAAAACCGTCTTTTTGTATACTTGATGTTCAAGATCTCTTTTAACAGCAAAAAACTCATCAATTCGACATTTTAAACAGAGCAGCGTTCACATGCGCGACTGGACTCGGTCTAGAAAGAAATCCGGGCGCAACTGGTTTTACTAACGCGTATGCCCATTTGGGCTTGTACTTCGGCAGAGGGGAAACGCTTCGTATGGCTTCTCTTTCTGTAGAAGCCCGTCTTACTCTAAGCACACATGCATGCCTTCTTCTGATTATCTCTTTTACCTAAATGTCAATTTTTTTGTTCTTTTCTTTTTATCAGTCATTAATTTTATGTATAAGTTACGCCTAATACCCGAAGTGCGGCTAAAACTAGCCGCAATTCGGGTATTTGCCGTAACATTATACGTGTGTGTATTAGCAAATAAACTTTTACCATTGAAAATGGTAATCAAATGCATATCGTCTGAGACGTATTTTTGACTTTTTGTTCATAGTTCCGAGGATTTTAGGAGGATCGAGATGGGAATAGTACCAAAAGTTGAGGAATTTATTGAGACACGTGTGAACGTTTGAATTTTCAAAATCGGCTGGTAACTTTTTTTGAATTTCGAAAAATTCGGGTTTTTTGGGGGGTGTTTGTTTACTTAATTGTAAATATTTCGAGAAAAAAACCGACTTAAGAAAAAAGGGTCCTAGGGTATTAGTTTAGCTACAAAATAGCGAATTTTTTTTAAAAATTGGTTTATAATTGTGATCTGTAGGTGGTCCCTTTAGATTTGGAATTGTAGAAAAACAAGTATTTCGGTAATAGTGATGTAGTTTCTATTATTGACCGATCGTCATGGTAATGGTATTGAAAGATGCGGAAGCAGACGAGAAGTGCATTAGTTGATTTTTGTGAATCGGTTAATAATATTTCAGCCGCGTCGAAGCAGTCAGGGGCACTTTTAGAAAAATTATAGGATTTTGCTTTTGATTTAATTTAGTTTTTTCGTAAATTTTTGTATTCATTTTCAATGCTCCGATTCTTGCGGGAACTGCGAAATCTGTGAATTTTTTATCTATCTGCGTCCTCCTGTTTGTCAGCGAGAAAAAGCTATATTTGAATTTTGATTTTCATACGAACCTTTTGACCCCATGCTGCTGAGACCAATCTCGTGTAAATTAACCTAAAGTTAACCCACCCCCAGTGGTTTGCGCTATGCGTTGATGAATCAGTGAGTCACGCACAGCAGGATACAATATTTACAAGCATTTCTAAAATATCTCTACCTCGCAGAAAGTTTATATTCCTATCATTGAGTCATTCAAATGTGTGTATGATGCTCGTCTCTATAATTCTTATTGAGCCGTCCATTTGATATTTCTCACAAACAGTTTGGGACTATGTTTTCCCGAATTTAAGTATTTATCTTTTATTTTTTTAGCAAAACATTGTCAAATTTCAAAATCTATCGCAATCGTTTTCATTGCCAGATGGATGTGACACATTGCTGCATTTCCTTGGTACGTTTTTATTTGTGCCAAAAAGAAGTAGCAATGTTCTGTCAAATGAAAGCGATTGTGATAGATTTAGAAATTAGACAATTAGTGGGCAGGCTACATAGCAATCCTAAATTAAATCTACCTTGTTAACGAACGGTACTGAGTTGTGAATTCTGTAGACAGGTTTCACCAGTATTGTGTGCGATTCTCATAGGGTGAAAGCAGATGTGTTCTCAGAAGATTTCATATGACGTGCCTTATTTCTATGACAAGAGAGTTCATAATATCAACGATGTTTGTTTGTTTAACAAAACATTAGTCTATCTCAAGGATAAAATCTTTATCTTTTGTTTTCGTTGTTTGTGTATTTTCCAATTTCGTTTGATGTTGTTTGTTTGCTCATTAATTTAACTTTGAGTTAGTAAGTATATTTTTAAATTAATTATTATGGTATACCTAATTTATTTACCCATTGGTTCCCATCTTTCTATAAATTATTTTTTTAACTTTTTATAACATTTAGCTAAAATTTAAAGAAATAACTAAAGGCAACTTTAATGGGATACTTAAATACCTGGCAGTGGTTTATTTTTTGGGCGACAAAATAACTAAACGGGCGACAAACTGTGGTTTACAAAAAATACTTAAAACAGGCGACTACAATGTGGGAGATAAATAATTTAAGTTAATAGTGAAAAATATAAATGAGTGACAAAAATACTGAGTGGGCAACTATTATACCGAGTAGGTGTGTATAACTGATTTAAGCTGCCCAACATGGTGTTTTTGTTATCTCGATTAGGATAATAATCACCTTTTTTTAATAAAATATATGCCCAAATTTAAATATTTTGTGTGCCTTAAGGTTGTCGCCCAAATAGTGATTTGGTCACCCGTTCTGAATAACTAGTTACTCAATTTGTATTTTAAAGTCACCCATTTTCAATATTTGTAGTCGCCAACTTAGTATTTCAGTACGCTATATTCAATATTTTTGATACCCAAAATGAAAATTTATTGTTACCCGATTAAATAATAGCCAACTTAAACAATCAAACCAGCCAGTAACGGTTGTGGCTCAACATAGTGTTTCATTTTAATCAAACCATTAAAGTCAATTTTTTTAACCACTCTTCGCGTCAATTTCGTCACATACGATGTATATTAGCTGTTAACTTGTAAGTTGGCAAGTCATTCAACATTAAGTAATTGCTTAGCTTTAAAACATCTTTTGTGTTGGTAAAAGGCGCAAATACTCGTGGTTATTGTGGGTTCAATGGGTCAAAGTGTTGTGTAGTACATTTTTATGTTGAGTCATTCAACGAAAATTATTATGATTATGACTCTTTTTTTTTGTCTTGTCTGATTAGCGAAAAGTGTATTGAAGCCAATAATGTGTTTTAGTGGAAAACTAATCTTCAATATATTTTTTTAAATTTCTATGGTTACCTATTGACGTTATAAGAATAAACTATGTCGGTATTTACACCATGTACCGCATATAATTGCGCCGAAATATCGGAGTCTCAAAAACAATCAGGTACATGGTGTAAATCCCGACACACAGTTTATTCTATAACTTATTTTGAAGTTTTTTGAAGATTTGACATTTGGATATAATAACTAACTGACTATTTTCTTCATTTGGTATTTGGTTTCTTTTCTTCCTATGATATTAGTGTAATAAACTTGTTAACGTTGGCTGCTTTCCATTGTTTTAGATCCGTTTCAATTCCGATCGTCTTTCTTCACTGCCATTTTCTTTTTTTATTTGTTTCATATCAAGTCTTACCTACATCTACATGTCAGAAAACATAATTATGTATAGTAGGCGTACTTTAATGGGACAATAACTTTATTATAACTTGGATTAAGCTCTCAAGTCACGTCCAACTCAAGTTCAAATGCACAATTTTCCGCGCGGAAGACCCACCGCTGCATCAAGCAAGGTCATCGATATTTCTTATCAGATCGGCACATCACTAGCGCTTGTTAAGTTTAAGTTTTAAGAGATGTTCCGAAATGTCCCGGCCCATTAGTAAACTCTATTTATCAGACGCATTCAATCTTAGTTGAAGGTTGCGTTGCAGCATAATCATACTACATATAAAATATATTTTTAAATAACTAGGTATTGTAATGTTTATAAAGAAATAAAAATTGCTAGACAGCTACGAGAGTCGAGACTCATTTTGATATAAGTAACAAAAAAATTATTTGGTTAAAATTTACTGTCAAATGGGAAAAGAGATAAATTTACATTAAATTAGTTTAAATACTTTTTTACGGATAGGTACAATACTTGTACGCGATATTATAAAAAGTGTTTTATTTCAATGTAAATTATAGTAAGGCCGCGCAGAAATCTTATAAATAAATATTTAGTAGGCATATGAAATTACCTTGTTCTTTAAAAAGTACTTAGTTACTCATAAACTTATTAGTTCTTTAAAAGGTTTTATAAATAAGATATTCTTAACAGAATCCCAATCTGACCTAACCTTGTTTACACGATCACATAAACAATTCACGTAGTTTAAACTCAATACCATTCACTCATTGAATGAAGATGCAAAACGACTTGTTAATAAGTGCACGCAACTTTTACCTCAGCATAATGCACTTACAGACACACTTAGAAACGCAGCGACCAGTTTCCATATCCATACACGAAAGTGTGGACTTGCTACATTTCCACGCCCTACTGCCTTAGACCGGCTTAGAATTGCCTTATCTCCATAACTAAAGGTGTCTAGTAACACAATTTGAATATCTTAACATTTTTTTAAATACCTATAAATAGTAGCATAAGTATTTTTTTGGGATTTTATTTGCGTCTCTTGAAAATCTAGAAATACTTATAACTTTTTATTTTCAGTCACTCTGTTGTTACTGCGTGAACATCTATTCTACCATGAGTTGATGCAAACTGCCTACAATCGCTTTCATATGACAGATGGATGTGATACATTGCTGCATTTCTTTGGTAAGTTTTTATTTGTGTCAAAGGAAGCATCAATGTATCACATCCTGAAAGCGATTGCGATAGATTTTGAAATTAGACAATAAGCCCCCTGTTTTCGCTACCGTAAACTGTTGTTTTCTCTCTTTCACTCGCATTGACTGTGAGCAGTAAATCCTACAGTTATCGGTAGCGGAAAAAGTTTGCATCAACTCATGGTAGAGCTTCTTCTCATTATTTTTCCAGTAAATGTAAGGCCGCCTACGCACCGACAGGTGCCTAGATTAGTGCATAGAGCCTATGTTACCAAGCAAAACGAACGTTCACGAATGGTCGCGACCTGCTGCACTGCGCGCTAGGTGCCTACCTAGGCGACTACCTAGAATGTATTGTAGGCGCGAGGCTTACAACCAAAGACTATGAGACCAAGGCGACTATCCTAGCGACTCACCTACCAGTGCGGTCACTAAGTAACCTGGATAATATACACACATCAACTTTGTCTAGGGATACGTTGTCATTTTCATACAAACGAGGTAACTTTGAAGCCTTGGTTTCCTGCCAGAGATGTACCGTGCTGTGATCTGATGATGCTTATCCAGGGAGTGAATATAGAGGAGATTCAGATCGCTATACATACCGAACTGATCTGATCAGCATTTTAAAAGATTAAAGGACATGTTTAAAAAAAACGCGAAAATAGCATTAAAATGTATGGAAATCCTGAAAGTGAGAACTCTGACCCATTAATCTTTTAGAATGCTGATCAGATCAGTTGGGTGTGTATAGCGATCTGAATCTCCTCCATTCACTCCCTGGATAGCCATCATCAGATCACAGCACGGTACATCCCTGGCTTCAAAGTTACCTCGTTTGTGTGAAAATAACACCTGTATCCCTAGACAAAGTTGATGAGTAGGTATATCTAGGAACCAATCTCAGATTCGCAGCCTAATGGTTTCTGAATAATAAAGCGCTTGGTCGTGCACACATGCCTACTTCAACACGAGAATCACATAAGCATGCACGTGGCATGCACCAAATGAGATGTGTCAATCAGCCCAAGTAGGCGCAATCTGCAGTCGGAATAGATGAAACGTGTAAAGAGGTCAAAGACGAGTATACTTGCGTATTTTCATTTAACCGAGTTGATCACTAATTTTCGAGAAATAACTTGAATATTGTAAATGAGTTTATATTTGCAGTCCAAGCGTGAAACGGCACTGATTTTGCTTTGAAATTAATAATAGTTCATTCATCCCACTTTAATATTTGTTTGAGTATATGATAAAGCCTCAGACGCAAAGAGTTTTGATTAACATGCATTTTGTATGTATGTACCCTACATACATGTAGGTACACTTAATTCGCACTAGGTACCTTTAGTGTTTTTGCAAAGTGACACAACCATGTGGTATGGAGCATTCAGAGTAAAATTTTAATCTTTCTGTAAAATAAATAAATTAAATATTATCCTACCTATATAAACAGTAACTAAAAACTTTAACAAGAACATTCTCTAATTATTAATAGCTAAATTTCAATTTTAATACTTACGTCAGTTTTTTAACCGAGCATAATACAAACGAGTTCTCATCCAAAAGACGGAAACACAGAGAAAGCGTATTTATACTAACTTTTTATTTATATTTGCTCTTTACGTCCTGTCTTTGAATGAATGTGGGACTAAAATTAGAGAGCAATCGATAGCAGTTGTGGTGTATTTAATTAGTATTTAATGCATTAAATTTCTAATTTCTGCTAATGAAGGTTGGTCACAGAAATAACTGAACATTTTAGTACTATCCCCGCAAATTGTTAAAAGACCTGGCCGCTGGCGGCCATTTTTAAACTCAAATACAAAAAAACAATTATTGTAATTTTTTATATAAGCTAGACCCTATCTTAATGAAAATAATCATTCAAAAATGAATATATTCAATTAGCTACATCACAGAATACATAATAGTACAAGCCCTACATGTAATTTTTAATTGCGCATGACGTGGATGTTAATGCGACAAGGTTCCATGGTATTAGTAATGTGCGTGGATAGTACACCATGTCATTGTGTGGTGTCGTAGTCGTAGGTAACAATAATGTGTACATTATTTAGGTTGCATCTTCTGAAACATTTAGGAAAGGAAGGTAGTGGATCCCCACAGTAAATCCTCAGTAGACGAAACTTTACAGTATAATAAAGTATCATAAATGAAACATATTTTTTTAATTATCCAAATGTATTTTTTGTTTGTTTTTTACAAAGTTTCAACGACTGAGGATTTAATGTTGAGGTCTCCATACAAAAGATCGCTTCATTTACTACACTATCATAGTTGGTGCGAAAAAGAACTTATGTATGAGGCTACTTCAGAGGCAAACACGTGGTATAGTATAACATTAGTAAAAGTGATAGGTCGCCTATGTGCATTAGCCCGGTCGTTGTCCCCGCGCGTTACATCACTACGCTTCGGAAGGTGATTCGTGATTTGCGGTAGGTACCTACTTACTCATTAGTTTTTCCAATGTAGGTATGTATAAGCACCATAGTAATTCTCATTGGGTCCAAGTGTTTTGAGTTACTATCCGCGTCAATTGGTAATGCGCCTGGCGGCCATGATTTTAACCTCAAAAACGAAAAACAATTGTAATTTTCTCATATATCTAGACCCTTTCTTATTGAAAATAAGAATTCAATAATTAATGTATTATAGGTATATTACCTATTAGAATTTTACTGTTTTTTGTCATTTTTAGTTGCGGATGACGATGATGTGTATGTTAATTTGACAAGGTTCCAGCGCATTACCAATTGACGGGGATAGTATTATGGCCTGTTCTCATATGGAGTTTTCATCTGTGAAGCCTATACCCAGAGATAGTAACAAGATTGATGATGATTCTTACTATTATGTTACTCTATGTATTATAATAAAATGTATTAGGTAACATAAAAAATGACCTTGACCCACAATGTGGAGAGAGATGAATGACCTACTTATATTTTTTCTGATTGAAACTAAATTAAATGTGATAGATCCAAAAAATCTTATTAAGTAATATAAGTACCATTTGTAATTGTAAGGCCATTTACAAAGCAATAAAATTATTTGTACCTGAACGTGTTTTGTCTTTAAAAACCGTCATTGTCATGAATGTAAACGTATTTTAATGGATAAGCCTTTCAAGGTAAAAAAAAAACTAAAATACTTCAACTCTGATCTGATTGATTAACGTTATGTCATAATCTATTGTAATTTTTATTATGACCAATGAATGACCAATCGTGACATTGTCGCTGTCGCCGCAACGTTTCTCGTGACGAACAGCGTTTCTTTCTATTAATGCAACATTCGAAAGCATTACGTCAAGACGATAGGCAACAATAATAAAAGGTTTTTATATTTTTACTAGTGACCCACCCTCGCTTCGCTTCGGTTGCTTCTTTTTTTTGTCGGTTGCAACCTTCCAACAATACCCGATAAGAAAACAAAATGAAATATCTTCCAGTCGTCTCCTCCATTCGCTCCAAAAGTCTATTTAGAAAAAAGTGTACGCACGGGTTATTACTCGGCTTATTTATATTTCAACCAATTTACACAAAACTTTGACAAACTTAAACCTTTCTCATGAATCACTCTATCAATTGGTGAAAACAGCATGAAAATTCGTGCAGTAGTTTTTCAGTTTATCGCGAACAGACAGACAGACGCTGTCGAGGACTTTGTTTGATATTATGTAGTGAGTGAGTGATAAACGATTACAATGTTATGGAGCCAGCAACCCCTCAAAATAACCGTGCACGAGAAAAATATAAATTATGATTTGCTGAAAAAATAATAACATAATATCAACTAACACAGCCGCTGCCTTTGAAATTAAGTATTATACCTTAAAAAAAGTCAGATACATAATTGCAAATCGTAGATAGTATGTATGTGATTTTGGATTGTTATTCATCGATTTTTAAAACGTCAAATCAATAGTTGAATTTCTAGATTTCAGGCATTCACAATGCTATTTTTATATTCAGATAATTAATTTAATAGAAAAAATACTAGAAAAAATCGACTTACCGCGTAGCAGCTCAGAGGGGAGCCGTCTGAGCTGCTACGGGTGAGTCGATTTTTAGGGTTCCGTACCCAAGGGGTAAAAACGGAACCCTATTATTAAGACTCCGCTGTCTGTCTGTCACCAGGCTATATCTCATAAACCGCGTGTTAGCTAGATAGTTTAAATTTTATCATTTCACAGATGATGTATTTCTGTTGCCGCTATAGCAACAAATCCTAAAAACAGAATAAAATAAATATTTAAGGGGGCTCTCATACAGCAAACGTGATTTTTTGGCGTTTTTTGGTACGGAACCCTTCGTGTCCGACTCGTACTTGGCCGATATTTCCTAGTATTTTTCTATTAAATTATTCAAATCAATAACTCGAGATTTTCAAAAGCGAAGCCTTCGCTTAGAAGCTTCGTTCCGAACCGGACGGAAGCCGCGAAGCTCTAAGAGCGAAGCGATAACGGATTTAGAATTTGACAATTTGAGTTTTCTTTTGCTAGATTCAACTTAAATTTAACAATGTATTTCAGCGATATACTGATGAAAACATTCCTAATCATATTATTTATGCGGACATTGTCCATATATAAGTGAATGTCCCACTTTAGATGAGACCTTGATACGAATTTAATGTAATCGAATGATATTACACCTACCTACATGGATTCCTATATTGATAAATATCTCTATAAGTAGTATTTCGTTTATAGAAAATCCAGCGTCTTATCTAATATTGTTTTATGTTTTTTAACTTATCATTTTCTAAGTTAAGTGAAATGAAAATCACTTAATTTTATTAGACCTTGCTCAGTATTAAAATAAAAGTTAAACGCAAATTAAGTAAATAACTTAATTTGCGTTTAAACATGCCTTTGCAAAATTAATTTCACTGAAGTTGCAATATCTGGGAGTGTTGCCAGCACCTTGGACAAGCAACGTATAACTTTGAAGGATGAATATTAAAATCTTAGTTTTCTTGAAATAAAATATGCTAAGCACTTAAGCTTAAACAATTGTAAAAAAGGATGATAAAAGTAGGAAGTTTAGCGAAGTAGTTGCGTATGCGGTGTGGTAATGATAGTGATTAATCCCCTAAAGACTAGTTGGTTCGATTGGATAGCATTTCCAAGGAGACTTAAAGTGACATTAAAATATAAAAGGTATAAATACGAATAAATTCAGAAATAGATATTAGAGAATATAATAATAATAAACACTAATATGGAAACTGAAAATAAGTATAAAAACAACGGAATACTTAAACGAATATCATAGACATTAAACAGTAATAAAAACTCCTTGACCTTTAAAAGAAAACATTATCAAGCTATTCATGGGCGTTCCAAGTTTAAATTAGCCCACAGATACGCAAATGTTGCGTGCCACAGACCAGTTAGATAAGTGTAGCATCGGCATCGGCATCCGTTGAGGTGCCAACCGTCACCTTGACTCTACCTTATTTATGAATTTTGTGGTTCCAGTAGGAATACGAGACTCCAAACTAATAGCCAATAATGTAAAAAAGTGGCGTGAAAAAGTTCGAAGGGCACCTACCTATGTTTTATGCTTTTGTATAAGTTATTTAGGGTAGGTATTGTTTTCAGCAAACCGCTTACCTGTTTGGCCTCAAACAAATGCAAGGTGTTGGGGAAAAAAATGGTGATAGGTAGCGATAGCTCTGTAGTCGTTAACGACACATCAAATTATTAGGTCCCTATAGGTACAAATGCATTGTCAGTTAAATCCTGGAATAACCCTTGTCATAGTTCATTATGACATTTAAACCATAAATTGTCGCGTTGTAGTGCTGTCTGGATATTGTTTGCCTTGCCGTCCCTTTCGTGGTAAACAGAGTCATCCATTGCCATTGTTACCCTAGGTATACAATGTATTATAGTGATTAATCATAATATAATTATGAGAATACACGACAGTATATTCAGTTTGATTTGTCAGTCTTTGAAAAATGTTGAGGCCACTCACTTCTAGTCCTCAAGGAGTTTTATTACTTAACAACGGTACTATTATAACATCAAATTGAAGAATTTAAGTAATTATGGGTTAGCAAAGCTTCTAATTTTATGGTTTAAGTTTTATATCTATGAATTAAAGTTAATGGGACTGGTTTTTAGGGGATTTTTTAAGATGTTTTAGTACATTACGATATTAGTGCGTTAAGATGGTTATAACATGCGAGGCGTAATTGAGCCGAGCATGTATAACCAATACGCACGTATATCGTACGACGTTTTTTAACACCCTTGCGAGGAAAAAGAAAAAAATACGCCAAAAGTACATTTTCGGAAAATGACTTGGCATTTTTCATGTTTTTCCACTTCAAGAAATTTTCATACGTGGTTATGTATCTATTCTGTCCTTGGATATTGACGGCAGCAAGCTATCGCATGCGGTTCGCGCTTCTGTTAGTATATGCGGTGAAGTTGAAGTAATATATTGCTCATCTTCATTATTGAAAGTTGTCATGTTTAGATATTCACAATACAAGTACAAAGAAAAGAAAATTTGAGAAAAATGGCGCGAGGTTTATTTTCTGCCGTGGCTGCGTGAAAATGTTGGCAAAGACGCTAGAGCATGCAGCCAAGTTTTTAAATTACCGAATAAACTATTTTATTTTTATTTTAAATAAACTCAATCTGTGAATGCACACTGTCTACTGAATGGCGCGGCGCGGCGATTAGTTCGAAATTTGAATAGCAACAGCGCACTGCTCACTAGCTCCAGCTAGTCGTGCGGCGGCGATCAGTTCCATATTTGAAATGGCAAATAATACTGTTATGGAATTTGTATGGACTATAACTTAACTATTTGCTTTGATAACACACGCGTTTTTTATGACCCGCTTTACATATTTAAAACCGGTGGAATTACATCAGCTTTACGAGCAAGGGTGTTAAAAAGTTATTTATAGTAGGTCTACCTACGGGGTTATATGAAAGCTCGCCATGGTGTCAAGGCGAATAACTGCGACCCCTACCGACCATTATCTCGATCAGAAACATTAGTATAGAGATACAAATTGATGATATAATACAACACAAAAATATATACCATCAAATGAAAAAATAACTATTTTGTCTTAATTATAAAATGACGTCTAATCAAACTTTTTAATTTAACGATTAGAGAAATTCTAAATAACGATTCTTATTTACCTTACATAAGCAATATAAAAACCTCTTCATTTTTTTTTTTAAATACATTAATTATCTATTATTGCTGAGCTTACACCTTATTAACGGTATTCCTAAGTTTCTAACAAGCATTTAAGTTCAGAGTTAGAAATAGGTGTGAGCCAGAACAATAGTGAATTCTTGCAGGTCACCACTCGGAGCCTTCCACGCCCTACCGAGATCATTATCGACTGGTACAGTTGTAAATTAGTTCGGTTTTAGTTCACTGTTCACTAAACATGTATACTTATTATGTGGGGAGTTTAATGGGAAAGTTACTGGTAGTTCAATAATACCTGTTTGAGTTTTATTAGATTGCGTGGAGCTACAGAAAAAGCTCGGGGGAGCTCGGTGACGAAGTAGTTTAGCGCCTGGCCCTATGCGGTTGCGGAGGGTGAGCAACTTTCGCTAGGCTCGATCATGGGATGGGTGACCAAAAAAAGATAAAATCGAGTTCCTCCGTGCTTCGGAAGGCGTTAAGCCGTTGGTCCCGACTGCATTTGCAGTCGTTGACACCCACCAATCCGCATTGGGCCTGCGTGGTGGATTATGCAACTTTCGCAAGGTTCGGTCATGGGATGGGTGACCAAAAATTTATGATCTCGAGTTCCTCCGTGCTTCGGAAGGCACGTTAAGCCGTTGGTTCCGACTGCATATGACACACACCAATCCGTATTGGCCCTTGGTGGTGGGTTATGGCCCATCCTCCTTATCCACCCAATAGGAAAGCCCCAGCAGAAAGGATATTAATGGCTGGTCATGTCGTCACAGAAAAGGCTCGGAGACAAGACGAATTAAGCTTTTAGCTGATAACACTTGACAAGTGACTAAGTGACTTGTACCTACTATTAGTTATTCTGACAGTGTCTCCTATGCCGAAGATACGTGACCGCCTGTAATGCTTTGTCAATGGCTACGATGGCTACGAATAGTAACCGTAGCAACATATCTGCCAAATATTACGTAGCGTTTTTTTTAATAATAAAAAGTGTTGCAGCCAGTCTTCGGTCGTGGAACTTCGGCATATTGTGTTACAAATCAAAATACTAGGCATTAACTTATAAAAAATATTTATTTTTCAGTCACCACGCAAATTGTACCTTGGATTCGAGACGTTAAGCCCGATTCACACATAGGTATCAGTGAAGTTTCAGTTCTGGCACAATACCCACCGTGATAATTATTTTTTCATACATTCTCTATGAACGCGTCCACCATTGAACGCTCTTCCATTCCTTCCTGTCACTCATCATCTCCTCATCCACTCCCATCACATTCATATCATACCGCACACAATCCTTCCATCTTTTCTCCGGCCTTCCTCTTTCTTTCCAGCTACCAACATCCATATCCATTCTAATATTTCCTTTCATCCCTTCTCATAACATGCCCAATTCCAATAGGGATGATGACTAATAAATATAATAGGGAGAATTTATAGAGAATGTATAGGTATATGAAAGAATAAATCACGGTGTGGCGGAACTATGTCGAAACTGTGACTTCACTGATATGTGTGAATCAGGCTTTAGGTATCACCACGACCACCCGACATCCGTCGAGGTACAAGTGGTAGACTTGCGCACGAGTCGGTTCGCACGGGCCGGCCGGCGCGATCAAAGGCCGCCGTCTCACCGGGCGGTGGATCTCCCGCCCTTTCACTTTCACGGCGCGGATCCATTGTGACACGGCAATTATGGATTATGATTTATGGTCTCGTTGTTTTTTGAGATGTTAGTTTTCTGAACTTAATTAAATTGTTTTTATGGTTGACCTAACTATTTTGAAAAGATCTCATTTTACTAAAATTTATACCTATGTTATGTATTGGTGAGTTATAAGCGCTGATTCCAAGAAAATATCTCTTCACTTTTCTGCTTAGAATAATAACACCTAGAACGATGGTTCTCTACAAAGCGCACTGTCATAAGTGAGGCAACTAAAACAGCCAAAATGGCCCCGTTTTTAGATTTTAATTCCCCTTAATTATTACCTAATCATACCGAATAAGTACAAAACAGTTTAATTTTCCTACATTTATTAGATTAGTTACTATATTATTGGATTTTAGTTACGATTAGGTAACGTATGAAGGATATAAATCTGTAAACTAAGCCATTCTGGCTTAGTTTACAGATTTTTGCATACGAGGACACTGCTTCTAGGTAAGTATTATTATTCTAAGCTTTTCTGGTAAAAAAAAATAGTTTTTAGTAAACCATAGTTTTTGTTTTCTTCTTTTTATTATAAAACTAGCGGCTGCCCGCGGTTTCACATGCGTAGTTCCCGTTCCCGTGGGAATATCAGGATAAAGAGTATTCTATGTTTTAATCTAGGCTATCTACTATCTGTGTGCCAAATTTCAACCAAATCCGTTCAGTAGTTTTTGCGTGATTGAGGAACAAACATCCAAACATCTAAACATCCAAACCCACAAACTTTCACATTTATAATATTAGTAGGATTAGTAGGATAATGAGAATCAAAACAACTAATATTTAATCTAATCCGACTATATCAAGTTATCGACGATGTATCAAATGCAAAAAATAACATATCACGTAGTACAATGGACACGCCGTCTCTTCCGAGACTTCCCAGAAATGAAAGCTGACGCGGCCGCGCACCTTCCGCAAAGAACATGAACTTATGGCAGCCATATAATGTGTATGTATAAGTACATGTGTAATCACAACTGCGTACTGAGAAACAAGTCCCTTTTCTTGATGGAGTGTTTCACAATCAATTATGTGCTTTATCGCTATGGTCAAGGTATCGTAATATTATATTCCGAATTCCCAACCTGTTTATACAATGAACCTTTTTTCGGAATCTAAATTTTTTACGAAAGCTTTTTCAGACATATTTTTATTAGGTTGATGAAGATTACATGTTTGCCATAAGAATACATTTATTCTTAAGTGTTTGCTGACTTTACATACCTGACTGTACCTACCATACACCCTATCCATAGCCATAAGAATAAACAATTTATTTATTCTTATGCCATAGCGGGCTATACCACAATACTTATACAAGCAGGCTTAACAAAACAAAATCATCGAGGTGACAATTATTTCAAACGCCAAAGCTGATATTGCAACTTTTACTTCCAATATCAGCTTTGTAAGTTAATTAAGATTATTAAAATTGTAAGTTAATTAAAAAGCAACTATGGTAGATAAACATAAACAAACATTTCCGCCACTCAATTGATTCCAGGAAGGTAAAGAAGCTATGGAAAGCTTCGATCGCACCAGCCCGATTTCTCATCAAAGTCCAGTTTCTTTGGTGTACTGTACCACTTCGTACGGCGTCCTACCATGTTTTTATGACATGAAAGCGACCAATACTCGTGAATGAGCTTTCTTCGCAGCGATTCAGACTCCATATTCCTATGTTAGGTCTGAGGTTCTATTCCGAAACACGCCTTTAAAATAAAATTAGTTCCAAATTGAAGTAAACCGAACTAGAATAGAGGAGCTCGGTGGCGCAGTCGTTTAGCACCTGGAAGCAACTTTCGCAAGGGTGTGTCATGGGATGGGTGGCCAAAAATGTATTATCTCAGGCTCCTCCGTGCTTCGGAAGGCACGTTAGGCCGTTGGTTCCGGCTGCATTTGCAGTCGTTAACACCCACCAATCCGCATTCGGCCCGCGTGGTGGGTTATTGCCCATTCTTATCCATCCATAAGGTGGGCTTGTGCCCAGCAGTGGTGCCATAAAAAAATGGCTGATGGTAAAGAACTAGAATATTTTTAGTTAGGTCCACTGAAAGTGTTACAAGTTACGATTTTAAAGACGCTTCCTCACCGGAAACATTCATCTCTGTAATGTTACAATCTAATATTCAAGTTTTATCATAGTTCAATCACGATGGCGCAATGAGTGACAGTTTCATTTACGATTCGTTTTGTGGAAAAAAATCATCCTAAGGTTTTAATCCACAGGTAAGGGGGCATCCATTAATCACTCCTCTAAATCACGTGTATTGTTTTTGGTACAAAATAAATCGTCCTGGTAACGGTGAGTCAACAATCACACGCAGTTTTCGGTTAAAAGTCACGCGTTCAATGAAAAAAATTTATACACGTAATATCTCACTACACACCCCCGTCACCCCTTATGATACTTCGTGATTTTTAGAGCCCCCCCCCCCCCCTTTCGAGGCTCACGTGATTAATGGACGACCCCTAAGTACTTTTTGTTTGGTCTGTGACAGTAATGAACATGAGATAATATAATAACATTGAATATCTGCTATTGTATGAAGCTCATTCATATTTAACTGAATAGTTGAAAACTGAATTAAAAATCAGGATATAAAAACTCTTTAATTTTGGGTCTTAAAATTTTCTTAGATCTTCTTGGTATTTTTATAATGAACATAATAACTACTTACTACAGTTAAGCAACTCAAAGTAATTTCAATTTGAGTTTATTTTTATAAGTATTCAAAACGTAATTAAGTCGGCAGCGGCCATTTTAAAACTAGATCAATGTTGCCTAACCGCAGCACGACTGGAGCACAGAGTGAAATAAATTACTGGAGATCGACGCACGCGCAGAACTTTTGGCATTTCGTTTCAGCCTCCGTTTTTGTTTCATTTTAACTACTTACCTACCTATTTTTTTTTACTTTTCACAGAACAAATATTTGTTTGTTGTTTCCCCCCCCCCAGTTACTTTTGATGTCTATTTTGACAACATTTCAAAATTTTTGTCTTGTGTTTTTTTATTATTAACCGACTTCAACAAAAGCAGGAGGTTCTCAATTCGATTGTATGTTTTTTTATCGTTGTTCGCGCGTATCTTCTACATTTATGGACCGATTTTGTGATGATTATTTTTTTGTTCGATTGAGTATTCTTGCGAGGTGGTCCCATATAACAAACGTAATGTTTTGCCGTTTTTAGTACGGAAC
Source organism: Agriphila tristella (assembly GCA_928269145.1). Taxonomy (NCBI): domain Eukaryota; kingdom Metazoa; phylum Arthropoda; class Insecta; order Lepidoptera; family Crambidae; genus Agriphila; species Agriphila tristella. The sequence goes on from OV743445.1 coordinate 13,781,015, forward strand.
CCTTCGTGCGCGAGCCCGACTCGCACTTGGGCGGTTTTTTTTATTCTAAAAGCCCCACCCGACTTCAAATAGACGATATTATAACAATAATAATGCGTATCCAATGATTTGAATATTATTTCTTGCTTTTTGGAGGCAGATTTTTTGAAGTCGTTTTTTTTTTAAACAATTTTTTAGAAATTACTTATAAAAACAAGAGACACGTATATTTCTCTTTACCAAAATATTTTTTTAAGTCGTCATAAAGTTATTTGAAAACTTATTCATTCTACACATTTCATACACTAACATTTTCAAATTAATGTTAATGTTAATTTTCAGAATTTTTTAGTAACTAGGTACTTACATTTAATTAGTTTTTAGGAACCAACATTTCATACATAGACGGAGGTTAAAATATTCAACACTTGTAAATATTCGGTAAAACTATAAGTTTGTTGGCTACATTTTCAAGGAATTTGAAAGGGCTACTACATTGTTAATTTTATTACATTTCCTTTATATATAAAAAGAGTCCAAAACAAAATCGTGAGATCAAATCCTTTACTTACATAAGGGTTTATGCAACGACGATTATCGTGCTTTCACACCGAAAGTTGTTTGGAAGCTCGTTATAAGAGCTTATTGAATAAACAATTACCTTCCCGTGATATTGGCTGATAAATCGAGATAAATCGATTGTTTCGCCGATACACCGCGGGAGATCATTCAATTAAGTTTATCCAATTGAATTGTTCAATTATTTTTGAAAATTTATCTGAAGTAGCTGTCAGGTTTGCATTATATCGTAGGTCGTAGATAATGAATGAGACATTTGATATCAAAACCAAATTGACATGTTATTTAATATTAGTTAGTTATATTATACTTGTAATTTGACAGCTAACAATAAAAAATACACTAACCACATTACGCAAAGATCTTAAGTAACTGATTTATTGACCAGAGATGGATGAAAAAAAAGGACTGTAGACAGTCTAAGATCTTCATTAAATCTGTTGACAAGAAGAAAACTAGAGAGTTGCTGAAACGAAGCAGGAGAAATATAAGAACGACTGACAGGACACTGTCCACTAAACAGACACTTGTCAGTGATCAAACGGACAGAGGATCCCATCTGTCCGCAATGCAAAGAAAGAGAAGAAACAAGCTACCACTTCAAGGCAGAATGCCCGATGTACGCACGCATCACTACGCTGGGAGCTCTTTGGAGCGGACAAGCTTAAGGAAGAGGATCTAAAGCAGTTAACAATAAGTCAACTCAGCAGGTACTGTAAGCGTACAGGTAGGTTCGAGGGTCCGACGCCGGTGGGGTAATTGATAACCCGCCTCCCCCAGTGGGGTTTTGGGGAAATGGGTGAAATGGTTCCGACCAAGGTGACTGATCATCCGTCCGGCTTCGCTGTCGTCCCCCCTTCTAAATAATAATAACTGATTTATTGACTCCTAGAAAATGTGTACTTAGATTTTCCTTACATTATGTTTTTGTACTTTCAACATTTCTATTAACACGACTGTAATTAAAATCACTATGATCTACGTTTTCAATATAAAGCAAAGCGCAACATACTTTCCCAATGATCTTATCATTAGTTATTCTCATCTGCGCCCAACATTTAATGATTAATTAAAGATTCTTGGCACAATTTCCATAGGTTTCCACGTTTAAACAAAGCTGATAAAAACGGTGCCACTGGGCCTTCTGACTTAATTGACCTCCATATGTGCAATGCACGGAAAATAATTATACTGAGATGAAGACGTCGGTCGTAATTAAAACAATGCATAAATAATGCAACTTTCATCTTGTGAATAAGTAAAAGCGGCTGCTGTGTCTATGAAATTGTAACAGTTTGTTAATCTTTAATTAATATATTTAGTCAGTGATTCTTTTCGACAAAAATTGCACGAGATTATAGACAAACTGGTGATAGAACTTGTGGCTGACTTGTGTGTTGTCAATACAAAAGAACTAACTTCGGAAAGGTGTTTTCAATATAAATCAATCATATTACTTTATTTGAATTTGATATTATTTGAAAGATTAAATAGTCAACTTGCGGACTTTACTGTCGAATTTATTGTATAACTAGCGGCCGCCCGCGACTTCTTCTGCGTGGAAAGGTTTTTTGCTATCCCTTGGAAACAATACTTTTTTCGGGATGAAAGGTTATGTCCTTCCTGTAACCCTAACACTTAGAATAATTACACCTAGAACGATAATTCACTACAAAGCGCGCTGTCAAAAGTGAGGCAACAAAAACAGCCAAAATGGCGCCGTTTTCAGATTTTAATTGTCCATTATTAAATAATCATGCCTAATAAGTACAAAACAATTTCAATTTCCCTACCTTAAAGAGATTAATTATTATATTATTGGATTTTAGTTAGGATTAGGTAACGTATGAAGGATATAAATCTGAAAACTGAGCCATTTTGGCTCAGTATAAGTTGCCTCACTTTGCATACAAGGACACGGCTTCTAGGTGTAATTATTCTAAGCCCTAACAATGTGTATCCAAAATTCCATGACGATTGGCGGCCTTAATTCACCTATACGGCGTGTGTCAGTGAGAATTGAAAAAAGTTAAATTTCGCATATTTTTGTATAAAACTTCAATTTCTTTCTATTCTATTCTAACTGACACACAGCGAATAGGATAAATTATACAGTAAATTCGACAATAAACTCCGCAAATTGATTATTATGGCTTTTGAACAAAATCAAATTCAAATAAAATCAGATTGAATTTATAATAGATGCTCTTTGTTTAGCTCTGCTTTTTTCTTACTGTGTTTTCAAGTTTATTTCAAGTTTTTCTTTATTTTCTTTCGTTAACATTAACTAGGTAGATAGTTAATTAATTATAGCTCAAGCTAACAACACAGTTTCATGTAATCAAACCATTATAGATTGATTACACAAAGGGAACTATCGAAGCGAAAATTTGCGGAAATTGAACAGGGAAATGTCTGTACTAATATTGTTTAATCTGTAATCATTTTTTTCTTACTGATAAATTGCGAATCATTGTTTTAAGGTCTTAGTGATTAAAGTGATTTACGCGCGGAAATAAAATTATATGTTTAAGATGCTGTTAATGTATAATGCAATGAGCGTTATTTTTATTAGGTACCTAGGTATAGTTAATATATTTGCATTTATATTAAGGAAGTGTAAAAAAATAAAGTAGGTATAAGTGATCTAGTTTAAAAGATTGAGATTAACCTCAAGATCTTCTTTTTTGAATCTAACTTTAAGTTCTAAAAAGATTCTTACAAAATAAAATTATTATAGAAGAAAAATTCGAAAAAAACATTTCGAACAAATCGTCAATTTTTGAGTCCTTTGCAGTTTTACTAAACCTACTGTCTAAATAAACGATTATAATAGGTAAGTAGTTAGTTAAGTACCTTAATAATATGCTATAGGAATATAAAATTGGGAACTCAAGATAATTACGCTTTATGGTCAAGAGTAAACCTAAGATTTTATGAATCTCTATTAATTATTCTAAAGAATTTGCTTTCAATAATTTTTAATTGCGTAACCGTTATGATTTAACTCACATAATACTTCAAATATCTTTATGAAGGCCAAATGTATCATATATCACGTTAATTATTATTCTGCACTCTAGATGGTTCGTTTTAGAGTTTTAATTGCAGTGCATTCGTTTTAGCCGTATATAATCTATGTTGATAGATTGCTATCGGCCAGGGTTGCCGCACTGTATTCATTTGATTGATTTGTTTTATCAGTATCTAAAGAGTACTTTTATATTAAGAAAATAAATACATAATATTACACCAATCAGAGGACATGATTGATGGGTGCCATTTCGAATTCAAAATTAATTTGTTTAGAGATAAGCTCGCACACCTTGTTTATTTAAGACTGCATTTTATTGGTCCTATTTTTGTTTCAAATAAAATCAGCGGTTGAAAGTACCTAAATAAAAGCCTCATTAACACTAGCCCGAATTGCAAATACCTAGTTCGTAAGATCACTGTGACAAATGTCTTTATAGATATAGCAGGATAGTACGAGTATAACACTTGTTAATGGCACTTGTTGTAGAATTACTATGTTTGAAGATTTGTAAAAACAAGAATTATACGTCGTAGTTATTCTTAGCTTGAGAAACCCTAACGTTTGGGTGAATCTCCGAACTTCTTACTTCCTGCGTCATTGTCGGCACCCGATTTTTTTTTAAATCCAACGCATCACAAAGAATAAATCAAAAATATACATTAGAGTACAATCATAAATTGTATTAATTTGCATATTTTTGATTTACTCCTTGTGATGCATTGGATTTTTTAAAGGACATGTCCCATCGCGCCTATGTCATTTGCCCCACCATTCTCAAAAAATGAAAGTCTATCGCGTCTTAATCAAAGTAGTATGTCAGAGTAGGTATTTTACTCTAGAATCAGATTGATAATTATTTTCTGCATTAAAAAGTGGGATTTTTAACTTAAAACGCTTTTAAATTACATTTTTTTATCATTAGAGTACTTTTTACTTACATTTTTTCACAAAATATTTTAGAAAACAACTTAATGTTTTTGTAATTGTTTTTCTAAATATAAAACAATTCTTGGTACCTAAATAAAATATAATTAGCATTTTTTTATTATGAAAGTAATTAAATAAAATTAAACTGGGGCAACGCTGGGACATCTCCTTTGTCGGGTGCCGACACAGAACAAAGAAAAAATTTGACAATGATGCAGGAAGTAAGAAATTCGGAGATTCATCCGTTTATTGATATTAATCTAATCACCTTGACATAAAACAACAAAATATGTGTTTTATGTGTTTTTTCTGCACAATGGCATAGTCCTTGGCCTTCACCTCACCTGATGTTAAGTGACGATAAGGCCAAAGGTGGAAGCGCACTACACCCGGAATCCTCATCACTGAGGAACTGGCTATCTTATCTTTAACTGCCGGAACACAACAATTTGAAAATTGTTGTTTTTGCGTCAGACTTAAGTAACGTGGTGGTAGTTAGCCAGGCGGACTTGAAATAAGCCCTACCACCAACCATTTTGTAGAAGTTTAAAGATATAGGCATAGCTGGGCAGAAAACCGTTAATCCGTTAACAGTTAATTAACGAAGTTAACAAAGTGCTTAACGATTTAACTTTTGAGTTAACTCGAAAAAACGTTAACGTTCTTCTTAACTTCCGTTACTGTTCACTTCCGTTAACTTAAGACCGTTACATGGCCTTTTGACGTTATTTTGTTTTTGATTTGCGCGCCAGGCCGCTGCCCATGTCACAGGCCATGCTAAGAGATAGCTATGGAAATACGTTTGCAATGTATAGACACAGTTTTACAATTATAGAGGAACGAAATCCCTTTAGTTAGCTTGGCGATTGTTTTTTTATAACTAACTTTTTACGAAAATGTGGCTCTATTTGTGGTTAGTTTTGTTGACTGACTGTTAATTTGTTTGTGGTTGGTGAAATTAATAATTACTTATAACAAATAAAATGTGCATTACATCATGCATGGACATATTGGACACTAAAGATCAAGAATGCATTGAATCTGTTAGTAAAAGCAGCAATGCGACCTGCTGTTGAAGACCCAAAATCCTTGCCCATTATGTTAACATTTAAATCAAGTTTGAGCAAAAAGTTGATTTAAGAACGCAAACTGTGTTTGCCTAAACCTTTGGTTTGGTTATTTTTTAACGGTTAACATTAACTTGCGTTAAATTCTCAAAAAGTTAACGCTTTAACGATTATCGAAGTTAACTTTTTGAGTAGCGGATTAACGATTAACGAAGTTAACTTTTGGATTAACTGTGCCCAGCTATGGATATAGGTCTACCTATTATGATCAACTATTGAGATCGCCAGCCCTACGCCGATTCCCAATGCACACATGTTTCTATTTCCGCTGTTTGTTGTGTGTTATGTCGGAATTATGCAACTGTGACGCAACCGATACTTGATTTAACTGATAGACTTTCTTTTGACCTGCAAATGTAATGAACGAGACCTCTCACTTTTATTAAAGGACCGGACAGTGTTGCCAGGCTGTCTACTCTTATTATAAGTCGCAGTGCAGGTGACATTAATTGACTTCGGTTCCTGTGGTGAAAAGACATATTATTTTCTGGTCGGTGTGGACGGTGTGTATGTATCTTCCCTTATTAGTGTCGTTACAACTTACATTTACTATACAACACGTGTTATTGAGTGAACCCAAAATGGGAAAACCTCTTTGGACCATCAAACATGATCAAACTGAGCAACTTTTACTATTGAACCAACTCTGAAATCGCGAAAAAAACTGTTATTTCATACATTTCGATATTTTCGTTATTAGCTATGATATTTGATATATAGTCAGGTGGGGTAACTGAAATAATACTTTGTTATTTTTATTTTTATTTAACAAGGTGTAGTAAAGCTATAAAACTCGTAATTAAAGTAGTTGTATAGGCAATGTACTCCTAATTAAATCAGCCTTTAACGGTATGAATATAAATATCTAAAGACTTGCATTAAGCAACAAAATCACGAAAAGAATATAAAAGCTAAGAAGTGTTTCACTTACCCCTGACAAGGGGGAAGTGAAACAGTGGCCAAAATAGCTTTAAATATTGTGTCCATTTAATTAAAAACAGGACAAAAGGATCATGTTTAACCGTTAATATCCAAAATGTATCAAGTTCTCATAAAATAGGGTCCAGTTTTAAAGATTTATCAAAAAAACATCGTGTTTTGCGTTTTGACATCTAATGAATTTCTTTTTGGTTAACTAGCTAGTTTAATGATCGCAGCGATATCTGTGTTCTATTAAGGGAAGTAATTCGTCATTCCTGCTTTATCGACACATCGCTATGAGAATAAACTACGATAGTTTCTTAGATATGGTTGGGTGTTTCACTTACCCCGGTGTTTCACTTACCCCACCTGACTATACTAGAAAAAATACGAGTCTCACCAGATCAATTCATCATTAATTTTTGTATAAAATAGCTGTTTTTTTTTCGCGATTTCAGAGTTGGTCCCATAGTAAAAGTTGTTCAGTTTGAAGGTTCGAAGAAACGGTTTTCCCATTATGGGTTCATTCATTAACACGTTGTATACATACAACTGATGTTATTACGTAAAAAATATAGGAACACCTACTAATTTGAACTCACTGAACAAAATTATTTAATCGTATTTGCTTATATAGCATAATTATTTAATAAGTATTTCTTGTTACAGGTAAGCATGAATTACACACTATTAGATGAGACAAAAGATTCTGGTGAGAATTTCCTCAGTTTTAAGTTTAAAAGTATATATATTTTTTACTTTCATCGTTTCATTAGTGACTTTATCTACACCCATACTTTAAATCCTTTATAAAAGGTTCTGAAACGGTTAGCTTACTGCCAACATTACAATAACGAAACGAGAGGATATCGCTTACGCCCAACGAGTACATTATGAAATTCAGTACAACATTATAAAACTTGTTCGGATGATATAACGACGGGAAGGAGGAGGAAAGTCAAGGTCAAAATCCTAGTGGATGCATATCATAGGTGTGGATAAAGTCTTGTATGCAACTGTACATAATTAGGTAGTAAAACACTCATGTGATACTATTATCACACTTGGTATTAACATTATTATAGAACAGTAGCATAAATAACTATGATAAAACACATCCGAACAAAAAAGCCTGTCAAAGCAGGTTGACATTGAGTGAAAGAAAGTCAAGGAAAAATTTACGTATGATGAAAGTTTTATTCAATTTCATAAAAAGGAGATCCTAATTCTACTAGGTCTTATTATTTTTCGCAATTTTGAATGTTTAGAATGCCTCAAAGTTGCACCATTATATGCGACAGTCGCATGTAATTCCGTTTGCCATCTACCTGCGGCGATTTTCAACAAGATGAGGAATTTAAATCGATGTTAGATTGTCTGTGGCACTTAGATACAAAAAGTACGGAGAGTGGTTGTTAGGAATGTCTAGTATTTCTAATCTCCCCGTTGAAACATGCGAACGCTACGAATCAAGTGACAGTCGCTTTTAAAAATTCCTACTCACAATTTTTTTATATCGGGTGGCGCAAAAGTACTGGCACTAAAGAAAATACTTTTATTTTTTTTATATGACATTTTCTGTCATTCTGTTGTTGAAAATTGTGTAGTGAACAAATATAAAATACACTGAAAATAAACATGGACCGTTTTACTCCCCAAGAACGTGGAATAAATATGGATTTAGTGAGGGACGCTTTTCCAGGCCGAGTTATCTCTCGTTTTGGCGATTTGCCTTGGCCTGCAAGATCACCCGATCTGACCAGTCCAGACTTCTTTCTTTGGGGTTTTTTGAAATCTCGGGTGTATGTGAACAAGCCACAGACTCTCGCAGCTCTAAAAGAAAACATTCGTCAAGAAATAACGAACATATCGCAGGAAGTGTTACGGCAAGTTATGCAAAATGTCATAAATAGGGCTCAAATGTGTATCAACTCTGGAGGTCACCATTTAAAAGACATCATCTTTAAATCCTAATGGTACGAAATTTAATGGCACAAATATACATTTAAAAAAACCTAAATCTAGTTTTCTAATTTAGAAAAAATTTTATAGCTGAACCAAATAGGGTCTTTACTTTTGCGCCACCCGTTATAAAGTCCTTATTAGATAAATTCATGGGAAGGAAATTCCCAATAGTACTACTGTTAAAACTACTCGGTGAGACTACTGGGAACTGCGGGATTTTGCTTATTCGAAGCGCATACATTTCAATAATATCAAGCCAGGGGGCCGATTCTCACGCGATAGACAAAATGTCGAAATAGAGATATGTCAAAATAAAATGGCGGATCCGCCATTTTGTCTATTGAAACCTGTTTTTGGTATTCTCGAAATGTCACCATAGAGATATGTCGATGGCTAGCCCTCGACATGCAACGTGTGGTCGATAGCAGTAGAGATTGAATAACTCGAACATTACGTTAGTCGAAGTGTCGAATTGTCTCTTTCTTATGAGATGGGTGACCATTTGGGACTACAATAACGCATGTTAAGCTACTTTTGAAGAGGCCGAGTACGAGATGGGTGAACGTTTGGAACAGCAATAACGAATATTAAGCTACTTTTGAAGAGGCCGATTACTACATGGGTGACCATTTAGGATTGCGATGACAAATTTTAAGCAATTTTAAGAAATGGCCTGCTGTGGGATGGGTGACCGTCTGTGACTGCGATGTGACGAAAATTAAAAAAGCTTTAAATAAGGCCGGGTGTGAGATGGGTGACCATCTGGTAACCACTTTGAAAAAAGGTCGGGTTTGGGATGGGTGACCGACGATGCCAGAAGTAATCAATGTTAAACAACGTTTACAAAGATTGGGTATGAGATGGGTGACCGATTGAGACTTCGATGACGAATGTTAAACAACTTTGTAAAAAGGTCAGGTTCGGGATGGGTGACCGACTAACTAAGCCAACAGTAATCAATGTTAAACAGCGTTGCGTTTCTTGCAGACAGACATCGGGCGCGCACCATAGTGTCAAATTCGAAATATCTCGAAAAAGTCAAGAAATTGTAGAGATTCCATAGACTTTCGACTTGTAATGTCGAAAATTGCTGAGAATAAGTTTTTTGGCTGCAATAGAGATTTTAGTGACATTTTCAATAGAGATTTGTGATTAGAGATAATCTCGAATTCGAGAAATGTCGCAGTGCGCGAGAATAGGCCCCCAGTATGGCGGATTTCTGGATAAACTGTGATATTATCACGATACTGCTATACGGCCGAATTATTAAACTATCAACAATATTATCACGGTATCATGATAATATTAACAATGTAACATAAAGATGAGCTGAATTCTGTAATAATAATAAATTAAACGCAAGTTTTTGGAGTCAAAATGAAGTAGAAATATTAGAAGATAGTATAGGGCATGTTAAGTTTCAGATTATGTAACAGGCAGCTAAAATAGTAGATTGTATTACAAGGGGGCAAAATTAGTAGATTGTATTACAAGGGGGCAAAATAATATTTTTACGGCGAGGGCGCTTTTTTGAATCCAGAGCGAAGTGAGGGATTCTAGAGTAGAATCCCGAGCGTAGCGAGGGATTCTTCAGTAGAATCCCGAACGTAGCGAGGGATTCAAAGTACATCGCCCGAGCCAAAAATATATATTTTGCGCCCGAGTGATACACTCTACTTTTCATCCCCTTTCTATGAGAAAATAAATAGGAGACTGTGTTTATGTAATTAATGAAAATGTTCTTTATTTAAAACAGACACGTGAAAAGTAAAAATAATTACAAATTTATAGTTACGTTTGATACACTAGCGCAATTTTCAAAAGTTATTGTACTAAGTACGTAAGTATGTACTAATTACAAGAACACAGACTTAATTCGCGCGCTTATGTTTTTTTTCAGTTTGCGCGCTCGCCGCGCCGTCTATACAGCCAGTCAATACATACCAGCTGGCGGCGGCGTTCGAATTCTTTGAAAGATACATGTTCTAAATTCAAATCTCTTTTCCTCCCACTAAAAAGCTCTTACCAGAAAAGAGCTATTTTGGTCCCACTTATATAGGAACAAAGCATCATTTTTCGAATAGAAGGGATGAAAACTCTTTTTTACAACCAGTAAAAGTTCTGAAAGAAAATATTGCATTATCAATTATGTGGTAACTTTATGCTAAAATCACATAACTGCGCGTGGCGACGTATAATAGACGTAACGTCGTGCAACATATTGCTTTAGTAATTTGCTTTATTAGTCCATAATAGTTCCTAATGACCCCAAATTATTCGATATGTATGTCCTGTAGAGAGTGGGGTCACGATTAGCATATTATAGCACACACATTAACTATTATGTCCACATATGAATTATGAAATAATCGATTACACCCCGTCCAGTGCGTGTTTCTTTTATTCGTCCTTATCATCACGTTTTGTTGCGATTGTTTAATGGTGTGATTACCGAACTTTAGAATCGATTTGACTGATTATAGGCGTTTAGTTTTTTAATTGGATAGGAAAAGTAAGGGCACATCACATCACAATAATACTTATATACAACGTGTTACAAAAAAACCCACAATGCCGAATATGGCAGACTGGCTGCCGCCTGCAACTTTAAAAAGATTGTTTTCGAACATTACAGTTGATTAATCTACACTTCCAGCGTTTAATTAATTCCTTTTTCGGATTTTGATTTGATTTTTATAAAAAAAATAATGCAATTAAAATCGTGATTTAAATCATGATTTAAATCCTGCAACCCTGCTGTTCCTATTGCCGGCTAAAATTCCCTGCTGTTCCTATTGCCGGCTGAAATTTCTTTTCAGCTGCAATCACTTTTTCGATTTCGCAAAAGGCCGATCCTTTGTCCAAAAGTATTTTTGAATAAAGAATGCTAAAAACAAATGCAAATCTTAACAGAAAAAAATTACAATTTTGAATCAGGAATGTGGTTCTGAAAATTGCCGTCTGAAATTCCTCTTCAGTCAACTCGCTATTTCACTTTCGCACACGCTCCATCCTCTTTTCCTACAGTTGTTCGTGAGTCATGCAATCGAACTGTGTTCCCCAGCCCCGTACAGTATCGACGGTAATTACCATGAATTACACAAACTGGCTGATTGGCTTTCCGTGTGATGGTTGTAATAAAAGTAAAACGCTACTACTGACCAAGTGCGTTGAATTGAGAATTCCTCTTCATAAAATGTAGGTAGTTGGTAGAGTTTTTTTTTCAATATAAACAAACAAGAGTTGCCGCCTTTATCACTATTTATGTCGAAGTAGAGCTTAACCCGGCGGTCGTCGCTACCGGGTAAAAAATACCAAAGAGGTAATAAAAACACTAATATTTTTTCTTTCCTATTTAATCATGTGACTTGTCGCTTCAAGTACCTTTCTGCATAGCAACAAGAGACGCGCTCCCAGCGTGGATGCTGGTTAGTATAGTATGGGTGAAAAAAACCCGGTAGCGACTGTTTGTGTAGCTAGATTTTTGGTATATTTTTAAGTAATTATTTTTATATTAGCTCTTTGTTACCATGGATTTCTTACTTAGAGACAACACCATTGAATAAATTTTACTACAAGAAGATTGTGAGGAAGAAATTGTATCAGAAACGAAGGATCATGAGGACCACAGTAATCATAACAGTATCTGTACTTAATGTGGTAATTTTTACCCGGTACCGGTAGCGACTGTTTCTGTTCGTTTTTGCCTAGCGACGACCGCCGGGTTAAACATGCTCTCGCAGAGCCCAGAATTAAAAATAATGTTTGATCTAGATCTTTATTTTTTACATTAGGTAAGTTTAAATACCTACTTATGGATGTATCATGTAACAAGGAAACATTTTTGGCTATCATTCTGGGACCCTATCGATCTGATATCCAAATCGATTTAATCTTAAGAAAGTTCGAGATTATAAAAATAGAAAGATACAAATCTAATTAATTTCACTTAAAGACTCAGTCTCTTAAGAACTAGTTTTTATGTATTTTTTTTTTTACTTAATTTTATGTAATAGCTGTTTAGCAATCAATCGAAACCAGTCCCCATTAAAAGTAAAAAGTTGTAAAGCCCAGCCTCCAACTTTCCTTTCTTAAATAACAATGCGGTAATTTGATGTCATTTTTTTTTTTTAAATAAAAAGGCAATTAATTTCTTCCTTTTATAAAACTATCTCTTAAAGACAACTTATAAACATTTGGTTTGTATTTGATTTGTTAACGATGATAAGTTAATGTTCTAGATCGAGATTTACTGGATAGGTGGTATCTATGGTAATTAAATCGACTTGGAAAAATTCTCAGTTAATTTATTGAAAATATTCACGCTGATATTTGAATCATTTGGTTCCCGCAGTGGGGTGGTTCCACTCATGATTACAACCAATGTTTTACTATGGGGCCAACTCTGATATCGTGAAAAATATCAGCTGTTCCATACAAATGCGCAATACCTACTCAACCTTAATGTATGAAACAGCTGATTTTTGTTTCACGATACAGAATTGGTTCCATAGTAAAAGTTGCTTGTAATCATGAGTGGAACCACCCCACTGCGGGAACCAAATGATTAAAATTTTCCGCTGTAAGTATAATATAATAATGTCATTGATTTTTTTACCAAAACAATTTCGCTGCAAACTTCCGACTTATTCTTATTTTAAACGCAAAGCATCAAAAATTTTCTACCTTACTAGATTGCAAGACTTTATGAATGAAAACTCAACAAGAGATGATTTTAGTAATTTTTTTCGTTTTCTAAAAGTTTGTGCAAAAATGCAATTGAATGAAATTGTTTTTTTTTTGTTCTCAAACCAACAGATACTCTTTTTTCATTCACTTAAGTATTAGTACTTACACTTACCAACCTATTGTTATTTTCGTGTTTTAGTAGTTTTCAAAAACTTTTGTTTGCTTTCAAGTTTCAACCCCACTGCACGCTCAACTGAATTCTGAAAATCATGTAAACAGATTAAAAAGCAATTAGTAGCTTTTGCTACCGACTTATCATAACTAAAGACTAATGACTTTTCATTTAATGACTTTCGGTTGAAAGTGGGTGTTTTGTTTTAAAATAAAAAGTGTTTCACACGCTTCACTTTGTGTTCACGAGTTTGGGGCAATTAGATAATTTCGACTGCGACAGTAGCATCCCACACTTTCTTCATTCTAATTAATTAGAAGACATAAGCGAAATACTTACTCTCGTGTCATTTCACAGAAAAAAGACCAGTTTTTTACCACTTTTCCTTTTAATAGCTTCGTTTTAATAGTGGCAATTTTATTTTGCTGACAAAAGGATGTTTTATTACAAAGGGAGCCATACCAAATAAGCAAGTTTCATCGGCGATTCTGAAAGGATCTTGAGACGTAAGTATTTAGAAGAAATGTACTATCCCCGTCAATTGGTAATGCGCCTGGCGGCCATGATTTTAACCTCAAAAACGAAAAACAATTGTAAAAATTTTATATGCCTAGACTATTGAAAATAATAATTCAATGATTAATATTTTAAATTAATATAATCTTCTTGCTTCATGACATTTTTAGTTGCGGATCACGTCAACGTGGATGTTAATGTGACAAGGTTCCAGCGCATTACCAATTGACGTGGTTTATATAACATTAATTAGCTTCGCGGAAAGTTTTTTCAGTATAGAATAGTTTCATTCTAGCAGTATTAGTAAATATTTACCACTTCTAAAAAAATATGCTTTTCAGTCGCTTGAAGATATTTTTTGTGCATAAATATACACTTTGCATACCTACTAGGTTATTAATTGAATAACGGGACTTAGTGCATAACGGAATTAAATAGCTTAAGACTTGTATTTGTCATACAATTAAATATATGACATGTTCTCGATTGTGTCATCTTAGCCTTGGACAGGGTTAATTTAGCGTTTTGCAAACAAAGCAATATGAGTCATTTTGTCTTATACCTAATTGGATTTTATGATGTACCATTGTTATTGGAAGCCCAGCGAGGTATATTAATTTATTTGTACATAAAATTGCATCGTAAATATTTATTGCATAGGTACTTATTATAAAAAAATATATAGTTGCCTAGAGCTATGATCGAACTCTGCTAGGGTAGAGGTTGCATACTTAATTATAATATGTCATTGCAAATGATCATTGAATGACATCATCATCATTGAAAATCCATAGTTTAAAAAAAGTACTGGTTTAAAAGACTAAAAGATCTAGAAATGTATGAATGTACTAGCGGCCGCCCGCGACTTCGTCTCCGTGTAAAGGTTTTTTGCTATCCCTCGGGAACAATACTTTTTTTCGGGATGAAAGGTACCCTATGTCCTCTACAGGGGAAAGAGTACACCCCTGACAACGTGTATGCAAAATTTCATGATGATCGGTTCAGTAGTTAAGACGTGAAGGCGTAACAAACAAACGGACTTTCGCATTTATAATATTAGTAAGGATAGTACTGTAACTAAAGGCATTAAGCAGGTGTTTAGGTTTTGATTTCGACCACAGAAAAAATAGTTCACACGCAACTGGTTACGTAGCACTGGTTTCGTAGGTGGCCGAAGGGGTATATAGTTGCTATGCTAATTTTGAATGAGTCTTATAGGCATTCATAAAACCGTTAAGTCCTATTTAGAGGCTTCAATAAACAACACCTGTTCACTTGCCTGTTTAACCCTTCGGTGTCACGCACAGAGATATGAATCAAACTACGTGCGACCTAAAAGTGTTATGATTTAGTTTAGTAGTTTTCGTGTTAACCAGTTAACTGGTTAACTTTTAATTAAGGCTAATTACACAGCTAATGTTGACTTTCATACAAAAGTTCTGTTACTTTGTGATGTTAGAAAGCCCTTTTTCCGAGTATCAAGCTCGTGATAAATGACTTTATTTGGAAATTGTGCGTAAGTAGATCGCTATGCATGTGAATATTTGTGTAATAATTTTTGTACACAGACTAATTTAGATTTAAGCGAGTAGGTATAGATTTTTTGATGACGTTTTTTTATATTTCAGCCTCATGAAATTCCCTTAATTAGTATTTAAATCTATAATTGTGATTTTTTTATAGTTCGTTTCCAACTTCTCAGGCAGGAATCAAACCCGCGTTTTTCGCAATCAGGGGGAACGCTCTGAGCATAATACATAATGTAATAATATTATGATCTTAATAATGTAGTAATAATATGATCTACATAATAATGTTATAATAGAGGCATTGTTAATATTTATGGCTACCTATTAGGACTAGATGTGCTATATGCAGTGCAGCAAGCCCCGCTTGCTGCTTATACTGAGTCCAGCACAGTTTTGACATCATACCATGTATTCTGTGATCATACGACGGTGCACAATGTAAAAAAAAGAAGATTTATTTATTTTCTATGTATACTTAAATGTAATACCTTGTGTACCGTTGGATGATGACAAAATAAATTAATTTCTTTCTTTCTTTCTTTCATAAGAAGTATGTGATCAGATTTTCACCTAGAAGGTACCAGGCTTGCATAAAAATCAAAGAGATTTCCAGCTCTCTAAAGTAATCAAGAATGTATGATGTCCATTGACACTTACCATTAATATATCACAATACCGACCCGCCTCTTCAACTATTAAGGTCCCCTATACACATTACAGTGCTAAAGAAAGTGAAAAGTAGCAAAAAGTAATCGAAACGAACTTTCCATTTCATCTTATTGTATTGTTAGGCCTGTCAGATCGAAAAAAATAAAATAACTACGCACAAATAATTACTGACAGAATCTATTGTTACGAGGCTGAAATTCGACGTTTTTTTTCTTGTTTAGTGACATCTTAAGTATCATTCGTACAGCTGTTTCAATGTCTTGGATTTCTTCTTAAAGCTTTACTATTTACTTACCTCTTAGAAACCCTGTATTAGATTTCCAGTTACTAGAGATTCTTCTAAGTCCACCTGTTATAAAAGCTAAAAACAAAAAGTTTGTCTGCGTTAGGCACTGTATCTAAATCGTTGTCAAACCAAGAATAATTTCGGTTAAAAGATAGCTCCTCACATTTCCACTTGGGATTAGGTACGAGTATTTTTGTATAGTTGGCTCTTTATTTTTATCTATAAGTTAATAATTTTGGTTGATAAAAGATCTTGGGTTAATGTAGCATCAAATCCAAAAGTTGCTAATTACGTGAATGACATGCAAGTGTCAATACCTTGTTAATATGTTAATGTCGCCTTGACCGACATGTCGGTAAAGACATCTGTAAACAAATGCTAGCGACAAAAACATCGTAAATCCACTATTGTTGTCCGTGGCGTGTAGTGAACGCTTGACCGGAGGCAAACAGCAGGGGCGGTCTTATAGCAAATTTTTCTTTACACAAGTGTACAGAGACTAAATTCTACTGACATATTTAATTTTCCTATCGTAAACGCAAATGCGTGGATTCATTCAAACTATTTGTTTTTCAGGAACTTCTGTTTTTCAATAGGTATGTTTTACACACCTATTGATTTTCTGAATGACTTAATAGATTATCATAAATCCCGTTTTAACTTCATTATCTAATAGTAAGTTATGTAAAACCCTTGGACTTGTGAGATTTTAACTGAAGGCGCTTGTATGACCGGAAGTGGCGCCCTCAGAGGTTTTTATTTAATAAGTTATTAATAGAAAACGATTTTAATAATGTTTTGCGTGGATTTTTTAGGTCTAGTATTTTTAGAATGTAACACTACATGCCCTCGTAGTCATTCGTAGAAGTATATACCAAATGTGTCAAAAACAGCCACTTTTAGCAGTTTTGCTATCTACTTCTAGCAGTGACTACGAGGGAATGTAACGATACCGTCTAAAGATACTAGACCGTGAGCCCTAAAAATTCCACGTAAAACACTATTAAAATTGTGTATTAGAATTATAATCCTTACTAATATTATAAATGCGAAAGTCCGTTTGTTTGTTGTTTGTAACGCCTTCACGTCCTAACTACTGAACCGACCATCATGAAATTTTGCATACACGTTGTCAGAGGTACAGAAAAGGACATAGGGTACCTTTCATCCCGAAAAAAAAAATAGTTCCCGAGGGATAGCAAAAAACCTTTCCACGCACACGAAGTCGCGAGCGGCCGCTAGTCCTTACTAATATTATTTATAATTTATAATTTTATACTTTTATAATTTTATAATTTTATAATTTATAATTTATAATCCTTACTAATATTATAAATGCGAAAGTCCGTTTGTTTGTTTGTTTGTTACGCCTTCACGTCTTAACTACTGAACCGATCATCATGAAATTTTGCATAGACATTGTCAGGGGTACAGAAAAGGACATAGGATAACTTTTATCCAGAAAAAACGTACAGTTCCCGAGGGATAGCAAAAAAAACTGTCCACGCAGACGAAGTCGCGGGCGGCCGCTAGTCCTTACTAATATTATAAATGCGAAAGTCCGTTTGTTTGTTTGTTTGTTACGCCTTCACGTCCTAACTACTGAACCGATCATCATGAAATTTTGCATACACGTTGTCAGGGGTACCGAGAAGGACATAGGGTACCTTTCATCCCGAAAAAAAGTACAGTTCCCAAGGGATTGCAAAAAAACCTTTCAACGCAGACGAAGTCGCGGGCGGAAGCTAGTATTTTATAAATGCGAAAGTCCGTTTGTTTGTTTGTTTATTTGTTTGTTACGCCTTCACGTCTTAACTACTGAACCGATCATCATGAAATTTTGCATACACGTTGTCAGGTGTATATAGAAGGACATAGAGTACCTTTCATCCCGAGAAAAGTATTGTTCCCGAGGGATAGCAAAAAACTTTCCACGCAGACGAAGTCGCGGGCGGCCGCTAGTATTAAATAAAATTCACTACGGTGCCACTTTCCAGGGTATTTTGTACATTTGCACACCTAAGTGTTATTACATACTTCTGCTTCCTACATTGAAAACCAAACAATTGCCTACTCTAACGGATAACAGAATCCTGTTACGTCAACAAATGGCGCGGAAGGCAGACAGGCTTCGGACATGCTTTGGACGTCAAAATGACATTACGTCAAAATGACATTATGCAACTTTAAGCGCTTGTCCTGACGGACCAACGGTATAATCGTATTAGCGTGAGAATGGACCACCGAGGGTTGAGAGACAGTGGGTACATACGTGCTCGCATGCTTCCTGTAGCCTGTTTCGCGTAAATACAACCTATATTCTTAATATCGTTGAAGTCAAGTTAACGTTCATTCAATCAACATCACATCACAAAATCAACTTGTTGGGAGGCACGTTCAGTTTTCAGGGGGGGCGCGAAGTATTAGATAATTTACGAAAATATAATATTAGGTACTAGTCTCATAAAATAGCGAACTAGAAAGCTAAATTGTCAAAATTTTATTAGGAGAGGCGTAAAGATTTTCGCAAGTCGTTAGGTAGGCGCGACTTTAAAAAAGGTTGAGTCGTTCTAATGAATGTTTATCAATCATCAATTTCGGAAATTTTTTTTTTTTACCCAGAGGGACACGCTATTACGTTACGGCTAACGGCTACTTATATAACAAACTACCTAAATAGGTTTGCTTTCAACAATGCTCCTAAAATAATAATCTAAAACCTGTGAAGATTTTGCCACTTATCCGTAAGTGCTTTTGAATAATTTTGTAGTTAATCGTTTTGGAATAATTTCGTAGTGAATCGTTCGCCCTTCATTGTACGCTGGTACGAGCGTTAGAATAGAAGCGAGCATTCCAATCGGTAGCCAATAAACAATGAAGGATCGCTCTGACTGTCCGTGGGAGCGACCTCGTGCTAGGGATGCGCTTGCACATGCACTATCAAGTGACGAGCTTTAAAATACTTACGGCAAAGATTTGCTTAGGGCTTATTCCACTGGTTCTGCTTAACTAGTTCCAGTTAACTTACTTTACAGATAGTTTTACTGCGATTTCCGGAACATGTGAAAAAGGCCTTTCGGCCGCGTCCAGGGGGCGCTTAATTAAAATAAATAGGTACTACCTAGGAAACTTAAAAATATAATAGGATTTTGCATTTGATTTGATTTTGGTTTTTCGTAAGTTATTGTATTGATTTTCTTTGCTCCGATTCTTGCGGGGACTGCATAATCTGTGTTTTTTCATATTTTGTAATGAGGTTTGTGCACAATGAAATAAATAAAAAAGTTCTGCAACCACTGATGATGATTTAAGTAAGACTAATGTTCGAGTAAACAATATATTAAATAACTATTTCACGAAGAACTAACTTTACTTTTGATTCTGCTATAAGAAAGTTTTCAAACCTTTCCTACATCCACACTTTTGTCTCCGTTACAAAGTACGAAGTCACTGCACTCCATTATCTATTCCTTTATTTCCCACAGGTTCGACTCTCACGCAACTCTAGGACGGTAGGCCGTATCTCCCAGCTCCCGAGCCCTTTGTTCCTGCTCCTTATCGATTTATGCGTCGGGATATCGATTGCGACTCGATTCCGAACTCGTATTCGATTACCGGTGGAAAATATGTCGATTGATCGGATCGGGTGGGAAGGCCTTTTTAGTGGCCGTTAATTTCGAATGATAGTAGGTAATGTTTATGGGATGTTTGTTTAGCAAAATGTTATCGAAAGCTAAGCAATATAGCTGTTTTAAGGATTACGGGCATTTACGTGTGATTTTTTGAGGAGCTCCGATGGCGCAGTGGATAAGCGCCTGGCTCAGCGATTGCGGAGGTTAAGCAACTTTCGCAAGGGTCGGTCATGGGATGGGTGACCAAAAACTTAAATATCTCGAGCTCCTCCGTGCTTCGGAAGGCACGTTAAGCGTTGGTCCCGGGTGCAGTTGCAGTCGTTAACACCCACCGCATTGGACCCGCGTGGTGGGTTATGACCCGTCCTCCTTATCGACTCATAAGGAAGGCCTGTGCCCCAACAGTGGGACCGCTAAAATGGTCAAACAGGTGAATTTGATACTGTTTAACCAATAATAACGGTTTCTCGAATTGTGTTTGGCTTGAAATCTTCTGACCCAAGTTTATTGAGCTGGTTAGGTATCAGCACCATTAGCGTTGTATGTGAAAACATTCGTTAAAGTAATTTTGAATGGGAAATTTGTACAGCGCCATCTACCGTCGAAAAGTGAAATGCAATTTTCCATAGATTTTTTTCTCGATAAATGTTCGTGATAAGGGGGCATTTATAAATTACGTCACACGAATTTCATGATTTTTGACCCAATCCCCCGTCCTTGTCAAAGCTGGTCATATTTATGAAATCCCTCCTCCCTAGTGTGACGTCACATTATTTACAATTTCACATCTAGAAATAAATTAATTGAAATTAAAACTGAATTAAAACAGCATTTCCGAAATGTAGGTATTTTATTTCAATTTTAATGATTTTGAAATGTGACGTCACGAAATTTAGGACCCTCCCACCCCCTTGTCACACAATGTCACACTTCGTCGACCCCTCCCTCCCCCTTAACATGTGAGGGTACAGAATCTGTAAGAAGAAACTATCGCTGGGCATCAGGATGGGCGACCGATTTTCAGGATTACTTTATCGACTTTTTTTAGAAATTTGCTTCGCCGCCAACAGGATTATGTTTATGACGTAGTTCCGTCGTCATGTGGTCGGCAGAACAGCACGTGAGTTCTGGTTTTGGCGTCGGTCGCACGCGGCTGCGCCCGTCTGATTAACGTTCAATTCACAGGGCACATGCTCACACCGACGCGTAACATTTTCGTTGCTGTAATGCAATTATAATAACAAAAAAACAGTCCAATATGTACCTAAGTAATATGTAGTTTTATGGATATTTTTGCGATTTTACTATGAACTAGCTTCTGCCAGCGACTTTGTCTGCGTGGACATTCGAAAATCCAGGTTAAAAACTATTGTGTTTGCTTTTCATCCAAATCCGTTCAGTTGTTTTGTGAGTAACTATAATGTACAAACGTCCAAACATACAAACTTTCACATTTATAATACTAGCGACTTCGTCTGCATGGATGGACATTCCAAAAATACACCTTTGTTTAACCAAGATAAAAGTAGGTATTCTCTGTAATCAGTTAATAATTTTTGAAGAATTACTTAATGTGTCGATTATGCGCCATAATGACTATCATTTCCTTGGCTTTGCATATCATGGCATAAACCGCCCACTGTCTATAAAACCAGTATTTAAAAACGTATCTATTAACAATAATCTTGTTTCATCGGACAAAAGATGATCACATTAAATTACCATAATATCTGTTGTTAGTAATATATTTTTGATGATGAGTAAGGTTACCAATATTAAATTAAAAATAAACAGTAGCACGTGACTCGCCATTGTAGGCACATTACGTGGTATCCCAGGATTTTAGCTTTAACACAATATATTTTAGCGTATCTCGACAACTAACGACTCGTTCACTATGAACTATATATATGTTATCAAAGCAAAATTATCTCATTAAAAGTAATATATTTGTAGTATTTGGCGAATACAATCTTTAGTATGTACAAATACACTTATTTGTAAATACACATGTAAATACTAGGCTAAAATCCTAGGAAAACACGTTATGTGCCTACAATAGCGAGTCCAGTATAACCTTAACGGGGCTAAGGTTAAACTTAATTCCAATCTTTATCTCCCACTATGTGCCGTAAATTCCCTATTCTAGATTTTTTCCGATTTTTTTAAATCTTTGATCATTTTTTCTGGTACTTTCCGTTCGAGTTCCCGGTTGGCACTCGGTGAAATAAAACTTCAGTATGTATACTTTAAAGTAAAAGAAAAACAATTTGCCCAAAGTTGCCCCAAGTTCGGATTGGTAGGGGTGTCTTTTGAAGGGTTTTTGGCTGTTTTCACGGTTTTTCTGAACTTTAGATGCTTATATCTCAGTGATTTATGCATCGATCGACTGGAAACTTGAACCAGATACTACTCTCATTAAAAGGAGTCGAATGCCGCAGTCTCAGTTTAAGCTGACCCTAGAGGTCACCTACTTAGGTCACCAGTGGGGTCACGGGGTCAAATCCCAAAAATCTACACTTTTGGGTCCTCTAGACACTGTCTGTGCCAATGGAAGAGAGAAAAAGTGAATAGGGAATAAAGTACCCGAATTTGGACTTACGGCACATAGTGTCTCAGAAAAAAAATAAGTTTCCGAGGTACGCTACGGTGTGACAGTCAACTTCACCACTAGTTCTTCAACTTTTACTTTATATCGCGTGAAAGTCGACGTGGGTGATAAATCTTCACACACCTGTCTCAATTCACACATACACCCATATAAATAAAGTCCACAATCGTAAAACTTTATTTTACGTTTCAAAATTATAGGTTTCATTTCATACACTGGTAAAAAACGCTTAAGTGCATCATTATCAGATTAAGTCTCAGTTATTATAATATCGATACACAATATTGCCTATAATGAAACGGTACCTACCGCAATACCTACTTCTTTTTTACTTATTATATCGGACACTATTATAATACATAGTTACAAAAATACGAATCAGAAAATAAGAAAATCGTTTACAAAATTTGTAGACAAACATACAAAATTGAATAAGTAAATAAAAGGTAAGCGACCTAATATCTAAAAAACGTGGATGTGACAAAAATCTTTTGGAATACCGCTAAAGTATTTTGCAAACAAAAAAAGAACTACTTAAGTACTTATCTTTCAATGTGCATATTTGAACATTAAAAAGCTTGAAATTGTTCTCAATAATTAATCACTTAAAATGGCAAAATATTGTGTAACTAGCGACCGCCCGCGACTTCGTCTACGTGGACAGTTATTTCCCTATCCCTCGGGAACTGTACATTTTTTCGGGATGAAAGGTACCCTATGTCCTTCTCTGTACCCCTGACAACGTGTATGTAAAATTTCATGACGATCGGTTCAGTATTTAAGACGTGAAGGCGTAACAAACAAACGGACTTTCGCATTTATAATATTATTAGTAAGGATTAGTAAGGATTTACGATGCATCTATAAAATCATAGAAGTTATTATGTGAGAGGTGGCAATATCATAGGAATATGACCTTATGATGTAATCGCTCTTATGAACAACCCTAGTTATAAGCAAATTTTGAGCTTGATTCATTTGGCCTATTTTCTAAAACCCCCATGTTCAGTAGATCTCAAACTGTGATCTGTGATAAATTCACAAGAAAAGCGCTTTCTCCTTGGAAACCGCAGATCACCCTGGGAACACTAAACAATACCCTTATTGTTAACACAAGATGCACCTTTCATGCACACGTAAACATTTAAATTGAACTCTAAATGTAGAGGCATAAGGATTAACAACGCCATCATTAAAATGGTGATGCAACTGTGTCTGTGTCGCATCTGATCATTTCCGTAACATACTTTCTTTTAAAATCTTCAGTGTAAGAAGTATGTGGAGCTAGAATCATTCTAGAATCTATAAGAATGATTCTAAATTAGACTAGAATCTAGACTAAAAATCATCTTAAACACCTAATGGGATTGCTCCAAAATAGATGGCTCTTTATCCAAAATATTCTATCGGTTATTGCGATCTAAATATATAAAAGAAGAAACTGATTGGTGACTGATATATCAACGCACAGCCCAAACCGCTGGGTCTAATTTGGCACATAGGTTCCTTATTAGGTCTAAAGGTACACTAAGAAAGGATTTTTCAAAACTCACCCCTCAAGGGGGTGAAACGGAGTCCAAAGTTTGTATGAAAGTCCCTCAGTGTCGAGCTAATATCCACGCGGACAAAGTCGCGGGCGGAAGCTAGTTCTGGTTGTGATTATTTTGTTTTCATTGTGTTTTCTTATTTTGCTATTTATCTAGAATTCTTATATTCACAGTGATATCCACCTTAGTAAAAATTACTAGCTTTATTTTATGGTGGTTGAGGAAATACTTTTTATAATCATCGTAATTAATTACAGTTAATTACTTCCAATAACATCAGCTCCATCTACCCTTTTAGGGTCAGTGTTTCCGTTTTCATTCAGGGTTCTATACAAGGCCCCTTCTCGAAGTCATGGCATAACTATTGATGTCCAAGAAGTGCATTGATGATGATGACTACTTAATGTGCATAATTTCCACATTTACGTGGTGGTCTGGTTCATCACATTCTAAATTTGAAATTAAGTGCGGAAATTAATTTCATAACAAACTTCCCGCACTAATGTGGGAAGTAGTATTCCATTCAAAACGGTAGAACACATCAGCTAGCATAATTTTTATAAAAGTAGGTACACGAATCAAACTAGTTTAATGCTCTAAGAATCAAACGAAAAAATCTTATATATGGGCGGTTCACTGATAGGCAAAGCGGTGTAGCTTCTTGGCAATACTTTATCATAAAATTTGACAAAATAAATAAATTAACATAGGTACTTTTAAAATAAATATTTAGAAACTTCAAAAGAGTCACATACAAATAAAAGACAGACAGACGGTCAACTATTCGGTTTGTAGGTTTTTACACGACTGCCCAAAGCAAAAAGAGTGTTATGTGTTCAGGGTTCATGTATGTTTGTGGGTATGTGAGTTTCTTTATTCCACCATAACTGCTAAATGCCTGAATTGATTTAGATAAATGGGGTATCGTTAGAATCCTTACAACATTCCGAGTGACACTGGCTATATTTTTTGTAGAAAAAATCAATATGGCGACTGTACGACGCCATTTTCAAATGTGAAAAAAAAATTTTTTTCTTCTATTATTACAATATGGGCATCAAATGAAAGGCCTTGATGAGCACATTCCAAAACTATATAATATGTCACTAAAATGTGTGAAATAAAAATAAATAAATTTTAAAAGCACGACTGCCCTGCCAAAATGAACTAAAAAGTTAAACAACAAGTGTCATTGCAGTCGGGGGACCTCTTTGATCAAAAATTGTTCCATGATAAGGTCCCCCGACTGCAATGACACTTGTTGTTTAACTCTTTAGTTCATTTTGGCAGGGCAGTCGTGTTTTTAATATTTTTTTAATTTATTTTTCCTTTTGAGACCCATGACATAATAATGTAAGATTTGGGAAATCTGTTTTCCGAAAAAGCATCCTCGTTATAGAAGTCGGAAACAATGTACCGATTTCATGATTGGTTTTTATTTATAAAATCGGAAGCTCAAACCAGATATCCTTAACTTTCTTGTGCGGCCTCGCGGAGGTTGAGGCTTCGCCCGTATACGGTTCAAAAGCAAGGCCGGCACTTGTGCCGCATTGAAGCTATTTTTAAGCCAGTTTATATCACAAACATATATGGAAAATATAGTGCGGCGCGTGTTGTTTCCTCTTTGCTCCAGTTTTGTGTTTTTCCACTATTAAGTATACAGGGTTATTTGTAAAACATCAACAACTTGGCAGGAATCGATGACTAATATTAAAAACAACAACATTTTGTTCAACGACTTATCCAAAACCAGACAAAAAAAATTACTTTCGATACAATTGTCCGAACAGCGATTGTTGGTGTTTTACAAATAACCTTGTATATCGCGTACAAAATGTTTTTGTTAGTTTATTTTATTATAGAAAAACATCTTAATATATAAAATCGTAAACTGAATGACTGACTGACTGACTGACTGACTGACTGATCTATCAACGCACAGCCCAAACCACTGGACATAGAGACTTGAAATTTTGCACACAGATACTTTATACAGTGTTGGCATCCACTAAGGAAGGATTTTTGAAAATTCCATCCCTAAGGGGATGAAATAAGGGATGAAAGTTTGTATGAAAGTCCCTCAGTTTTGAAGCTAGAATCTTCAAATTTTGTGTTTAGGCTGACAATTGAAAATTAATAAATACGGGTCTCAGCGTTTTTCAAAATTCTACCCCCGAAGGGGTCAAAAGGGGGATGAAGTTGTGTATTAAAGAAAATCCTTCATTTTCGAAGTAAAAATCGCTAAATTTATAATTTAGGCTTATGGATAGAAATCTAAAGCAACGAATATTGTTTTTGTTAGGATTTCAACTCCAAAGGGGATGAAATGGGGGTGAAAAGGGTTAAAAAAACCTAAAAATAGATATGGATGTCGTTATCGGGGTTTTGTGGCATGACGATTGCAAAAATAACATTTATTTTGAAGTCCAACCACGGTGGATATGATTTAACCCCTAAAGGGGTGAAAATGGGGTCCAAATTTTGTATGGAAAATAATATAAAATAGACATTACAACTTTAAACTTCGTAGGAGCACATCTAAAAATAAATAGGCAAATATATAATTTGTTATTTTGAAAATCAACCCCTTAAAAATAAAATAATATAAGGGGTAAATGGGGTGAGTAAACATAAAAATCGATATAGATGTCGTTATTGGGGTTTTCTGGGATGACGATTGCAAAAATGACATTTATTTTGAAGTCCAACACGGTGGACATGACACATATGGACCTGGACATGCACATCCAGGCAACGGGAACGGGCACGGGCACGGGCACGGGCACGGGCACGGGCACGGGCACGGGCACGGGCACGGGCACGGGCACGGGCACGGGAACGGGAACGGAACGGAACGGAATGGACCGGAACGGACCGGACCGGACCGGAGCGGAGCGGAGAAGAGCGGAGCGGAGCGGGACGGGACGGGACGGGACGGGACGGGACGGGACGGGACGGGACGGGACGGAACGGGACGGAACGGAACGGAACGGAACGGAACGGAACGGAACGGAACGGAACGGAACGGAACGGAACGGAACGGAACGGAACGGAACGGAACGGAACGGAACGGAACGGAACGGAACGGAACGGAACGGAACGGAACGGAACGGAACGGAACGGAACGGAACGGAACGGAACGGAACGGAACGGAACGGAACGGAACGGAACGGAACGGAACGGAACGGAACGGAACGGAACGGAACGGAACGGAACGGAACGGAACGCAACGCAACGCAACGCAACGCAACGCAACGCAACGCAACGCAACGCAACGGAACGGAACGGAACGGAACGGAAGGTAACGGAACGGAACGGAATGGAACGGGAATGGTAACGGGACGGGTACGGGAACGGGAACGGAAGGGGTACGGGACGAGTACGGGACGGGATCGGACGGGAACGGAACGAAACGGGAATGAAACAGGAACGAAACTGGAATGAAACGGGAACGGAACGGGAATAGAACAGGATGGGAACGGGAATGGGAACAAGAACCGGACGGGAACGGAACGGGAACAAGAATGGGAACGTAAGGCGTACGGGACGGTTAGGAGACGTTTACGGGACGGGAACGCAGCGGGAACGGAACGGGAATGGGAACGGGAACGAAGCGTGAACGGAACGGGAACGGAACGGGAACGGAACGGGAATATAACGGGACGGGAACGGGAACGAGAACAGGATGGGAACGGGACAGGAACGGTATGGGAACGGGAACGGAAATGGAAGGGGTACGGGACGGTTACGGGACGGGAACGCAAACGGGACGGGAACGGAACGGGAACGGGAGCAGGAGCGGGAACGGGAACTGGAAGCCTTGTGCGAGGCCCGCCACACGCGGCAAATGTCTTGCCTCGCGAGGCAACGCGCTTGGAGACTCGCCTAATTGCGTAAAAATGGCTGGCCGGATCCTGGTTGAAGGTTCTTTAAAAGGATTTCGTCTAATATCCACTCGGACGAAGTCGCGGGCAGAAGCTATATCTTCCATTTCTAAAGTATTAAGTCATTCAGCGTGATCAAAATCACTATCTAGGTTCTCTGACCGAAAGAAAGATCGAAATATAACTACTTATTTTATAAAAAAAAATACTCACTTTAGGTGTGTTTACCATATTCTGGGAAAACTATGTTAACATGAGAATTATTTATTTTTATTGTAAAAGACAATGATTATTATTTATTACTATAATATTGATAAACTCACATCAAATACCAATGTATCTCGTTTAGATTTTCAAAAGCGGCAAATTTAATTTATTTAAAAAAAGTAAAATGAATTTAAGCTTACATATACTTAATAAAAAAAAAGTAAAATACACATGAGGAGAGATTACTATTTTTCGAAATGAAATTATAATACTCATCCTACTAATATTATAAATGTGAAAGTTTGTGGGTTTGGATGTTTGTTCCTCAATCACGAAAAAACTACTGAACAGATTTGGTTGAAATTTGGCACACAGATAGTAGATAGCCTGGATTAAAACATAGAATACTTTTTATCCCGATATTCCCATGGGAACGGGAACCACGCGGGTGAAACCGCGGGCGGCCGCTAGTTGTATAATAATAGTACATTACTGACGCGGTCATTAATGACTGCATTGCTGGCAGCGCGATGATGATGGCCGATAGCGTAGCTTAGCGCAGGTCCAGGCCGTCACAGCGCGGTCAGCATTGCAGCCCTTGATGGCCAAGCTGGAATAAAGGCCGAGACCGGAGGTCGAGGCCTTTATAGCGCGGACAGCAAGGGCTGCAATGATGACCAAGCTTGAAGGCCGAGAGCGTAGTTAAGCTCAGCTTGAGGCCATCATAGCGTGGCCAGCAGTGCAGTCATTGTGGACCAAGTCTTGTATAGTGCTTTACTCAAAAATGTCAAAAATGTAAAAAAGAAACTCAAAAATATAAAAAAAATTACAAAAATGTCAAAAATGACAAAAATGACGAAAATGTCAAAAATTGACATTTTGGTCATTTTTGACATTTCTGACATTTTTGTAATATTTTGACATTTTTGTCATTTTTGTCATTTTCGACATTTTCGACATTTTCGACATTTTTGACATTTTTGAGTAAAGCACTATACAAGACTTGGTCCAAAATGACAAATATGTTAAAAATGATTAAAATAAAAAAAAAACTTTGAAAAAAAATTCGACAATAATGGATTTTCAAAGGAAATTGCTGGTGGCTAAAACTCGACAATAATGAAATCCCATACAACTTTGTTGCGTCACCATCGGAGGAGCGCGGCAACCTCGACTTTGTTCAAAGAAGGTTGCCAAAATAATGGCCATATTACAAGCATTTTTGAATAAATTTAATAAGTCATGACAACTTAGAAAAATTATTTATTTATGGGGAACAAATTTTATTAAATTATTTGAATCAATCGATTTTGATGCAGAAATGTTAATGTTATATCGCTGAAAAATTAATAAAATGCGAAAAGCGATAGTTGCAGGTAATATTTATATAGGTAGGTAATGGCAGGATAATTTTCCTGATTCACAAATCGTCCACCAGTCGGCGCACTACGACTAACTTGGCGCTAGTGTAGATGTAGACCTGTCATTTTGTTGTTTTCTATGTATTTGCTATCAACTTCTGGATGTTGGAAGCTATTTTTCGTAAATATCAACTTTTCTTCCAACACATTTTGGTTTTCTTCAATCTTTAATTCGTTTACTATCTGACTTCCATAATAATTATTTATTAGTATAATCCATTTTTAGATATAATTTAAATATTTATATTACCATTGAAAATGGTTATCAGATGCAAATCGCCTGAGACGTATTTTTTGCCATATCTTCGAGGATTTTGGGAGGATCGAAATGAAAATAGTACCAAAAGTTGAGGAGTTTATCGAGACACGTGTGAACGTTTGAATTTTGAAAATCTACTGGTAACTTTTTTGTAATTTTGCGAAATTCCGAAAATTCCGGGTTTTTTGAGGGATGTTTGTTTACTAAATTGTAAATATTTCGAAAAAAAAAACCGACTTAAGAAAAAATTGAAAAAAAAGGTCCTAGGGTATTAGTTCAGCTATCAAATGGCGAAATAATTTTGAAAATCGGTTTATAATTGTGAAATGTAGGTGGTCCCTTTAGATTTGGAATTGTAGAAAAACGGCTGTTTCCGTACATAAAAAGTGATGTAGCTTCTATGATTATTGACCGATCGTCATGGTAATAGTGTTAAAAGATGCAGAAGCAGACGAGAAGTGCATTCGTTAGAATTTTGAAAATTGGTTAATATTGTTTCGGCTGCGTCGAGGCAGTCAGCGGGCGCTTTTGTGACACGAGGCGGAGCCGAGTGTCACAACACAATGTAAACTACCTAGGTATCTTTAAAAATATAATAGGACTCTGCATTGGATTCGATTTTGGTTTTTCGTAAATTTTTGTGTTCATTTTCAATGCTCCGATTCTTGCGGGGACTGTAAAATCTGTGAATTTTTTTATAATGTGAAAATCGGGGTTTTAACCGTTTTAACCCCATGCAAAGGTATCCTGCACCAGTAACGCTACCAAGCGGGATATTTTACCATTGAAAACGGTTATCAGATGCAAATACCAAAAGTTGAGGAATTTATCGAGACACCTGTGAACGTTTGAATTTTGAAAATCTATTGCTAACTTTTTTTGGAATTTTGCAAAATTCCTAAAATTCCGGGTTTTTTGGTGGGTGTTTGTTTACTAAATTATAAGTATTTCGGAAATAAAACCGACTTATGAAAAAATGAAAAAAAGGGTCCTAGGGTATTAGTTTAGCTACCAAATGGCGAAATAATTTTGAAAATCGGTTAATAATTGTGACCTTGTAGGTGGTCCCTTTAGATTTGGAATTGTAGAAAAACGGATGTTTCCGCACATAAAAAGTGATGTAGCTTTTATGATTATTGACCGATCGTCATGGTAATAGTGTTAAAAAGTGCAGAAGCAGACGAGAAGTGCATTCGTTGGAATTTTGAAAATCGGTTAATAATATTTTGTCTGCGTCGAGGCAGTCAGCGGGCGCTTTTGTGACACGAGGCGGAGCCGAGTGTCACAATCGTAAAAATAAATAGGTACCTACTACCTAGGTAACTTTAAAAATATAATAGGACTTTGCATTTGATTTGATTTTGGTTTTTCGTAAATTTTGGTGTTCATTTTCAATGCTCCGATTCTTGCGGGGACTGTAAAATCTGTGAATTTTTTGTGACATCCCGCCATTGGGTTTAAATAATATTTAACTAGTTAAGTTAAATTTAATAAAACAACATGATTCCCTCATGCAGTCATGTCATTTATAGTCGCCAACATTTCAAGTGCATGCGAGAAAGCAACCTACCTACTACGTTATTAAATATTCCCCATTCTTTACTCTAAGTCACATAATTATGTGAAAAATCCATTGTCGCAGAGAAAACTAGGGACAGTGTGTGAGAACCAAGCAGATGTCAGTACTGATAATTTGTTCATCTTTCCGTGTGTACCTCTACTGCAGAGATTATTATTAATTTGCAATTTAGTAAAATACAGGCAGATGAAAATTTTATAAGATAAATATTTGAGCGTGATAATGTGGGACGGCACAATGTTATAATGTTAATGTTTTAATGTTATAACACAATCACTCACACACACACTTGAGTGAACATAAGCTGTGATTTTGTAATATTTT
This sequence comes from Agriphila tristella, assembly GCA_928269145.1. Taxonomy (NCBI): domain Eukaryota; kingdom Metazoa; phylum Arthropoda; class Insecta; order Lepidoptera; family Crambidae; genus Agriphila; species Agriphila tristella. Next base: position 13,812,875 of record OV743445.1, read on the forward strand.
TAATAAAGCTTTTCATATTATTAAGTAAAAATGTTAACATTGTAAAGCAAGTGTAAGTGATACATAGGTACTCAATTAATAAGATATGGAACAGTGGGGCTGCCTGCCACAGGCATCTCGAATGCTTATAACTGGGTTGGTCCCATTTGGATTTTTTTCATAAACAGTACTGTTTTTGAAAAAAAGTTTTTTTTGGAAATAATTTTTTTTTTCTAATTTTTATAACAGGTCCCAGGTTATGTACTGGACAGTGGGCACATACGGGGAAAGTCAAGATCTCTACCAAATTCTTGTGCAATGTGTCCGGAACAAATATGTGAGACAGGATTTTAAAAACCGGCCAAGTGCGAGTCGGACTCGCGCACGAAGGGTTCCGTACCAAAAAACGGGAAAAAACACGTTTGTTGTATGGGTGCCCCCCTTCAATAAATATTTTAAATTGTTTTTAGTATTTATTATTGTAGCGGCAACGAAATACATCATCTGTGAAAATCTCAGCTATCTATACCTGTTGTCGTTATTAATTACGAGCAAAAAATGGCAAAAAAATCACGTTTGTTGTATGGGAGCCCCCCTTAAATATTGTTGTTATAGCGGCAACAGAAATACATCATCTGTGAAAATTTCAACTGTCTAGCTATCACGGTTCGTGAGATACAGCCTGGTGACAGACAGACAGACAGACAGACGGTCAGTGGAGTCTTAGTAATAGGGTCCCGTTTTTACTCTTTGGGTACGGAACCCTAAAAAAGATTAAATATAAATCCTACGGAAGTTGACTGGTGTAATAGTAATAATTTAACGCTCTCCTCTTTTGGAAGAGGCTAGAATCACAAACATTTTACCCTCTTTTTTCGGAAGAGGTTAGAATCACAAATATTTTCTCCCTTCCTTTTTGGAAGAGGCTAGAATCACAAATATTTTACAATCTCTTTCTTCGGAAGAAACTAGAATCACAATCATTTTACCCTCTGTCCTTTCGGAAGAGGCTAGAATCACAAACATTTTACCACAGACATATATAAGTTTGTGATTTTACTGTCTCCCTTTTTGGAAGAGGCTGAACCACAAATATTTTACTCTCTCCCCTTTCGGTAGAGGCTAGAATCACAGTACATATATAAGTTTTTTCGAACAGTAGCTAACGTCACTTAGGCCCTTTTGTCATTGCACTCCGTCGGATCGCTAGGGTTGGCTTTTTCCGGCCGTCTCGTGGAATGCTACGCTGACCGAAGACCTGCGAACTTTGCTTAGAGCTCTTAGAGTGACGTCACCCGTCAAATTCGAACGTTTCCATGGAGCTCTCATACTGTTTGAAAAAATTCACAGATTTTACAGTCCCCGCAAGAATCGTAGCATTGAAAATGAACACCAAAATTTACGAAAAACCAAAATGAAATCAAATCCGAAGTCCTATTATATTTTTAAAGTTACTTATGTAGTACCTACCAATTTATTTTTACGATTGTGACACTCGGCCGAAATATTATTAACCAATTTTCAAAATTCCAACGAATGCACTTCTCGTCAGCTTCTGCATCTTTTAACACTATTACCATGACGATCGGTCAATAATTATAAAAGCTACATCACTTTTTAAGTACAGAAACACCCGTTTTTCTACAATTCCAAATCTAAAGGGGCCACCTACAGGTCACAATTATTAACTGATTTACAAAATTATTTCGCCATTAGGTAGTTAAACTAATACCCTAGGACCTTTTTTTTCATTTTTTCTTAAGTCGGTTTCATTTCCGAAATATTTACAATTTTGTAAACAAACACCCTACAAAAAACCCGGAATTTTTAGAATTTTGCAAAATTCCCAAAGTTACCAATAGATTTTCAAAATTTAAACGTTCACAGGTGTCTCGATAAATTCCTCAACTTTTAGTACTATTCCTATCTCGATCCTCTTAAAATCCTCGGAGATATGGTCAAAAATACGTCTCACTCAGGCGATTTGCATCTGATAACCATTTTCAATGGTAAAACTTATATATGTACGGTGCTCACACAGACTTTTTATTTTGCGCTAGAATACTAGCTCATGTTACTATTATATATTCTGTGCTCATGTGGCCTACATGTCAAAATTAGGTACTGTTTAATTCAGTGTTTTTTTATTTGATTCTTCTACTGGTGATATTATCCAGTGTTGACAAACCCCTTATAATTAAAGATAAAAAAAAAATGTAATTAATACATCCTGACAATAAATAATTGCAAGACTTGCAGAAACTCACGTTTACGATGTTTTTATTTTTCTCCAACAGACCCAGTATCATAACTTTATTTCTGATCCTATTTTGAATAGCTTTAAATAAATGTTTTCTTGGTACAAACATATATCTAGGTACAAACATATATCTAGGAATATTTTGTAGATTTAATGCCTATAATGTGTTTTAGAAAAATATATTGTCTTTCAATTTATAGCTCTATCTACATAGGACCTAAAAATTATTCACGTCTAATTTACCTGACCTATATTATTCCAAATAAAAGATACTTGCCTAATCACACAGACTCATCAAACAGGGATTACAAAACGGCTGTTTTTTCAGCTGTAAAAGACATAAGTTCCGTAACACAGATTATATTCGGCCGTTTCACACCTAATGTAATGCGGTCATTTTACCGTCGTTTGCGCACATGAAATAATATTTATATTCCTAAACACCTATGTTGTGCAACTGTATTAGATATTTGTGGAAAGTGTACCAATTATTGTCATTAATTTTGATTTGTTTTATTTCAAATTACAACAGTTATTTCTTGGATTTTCACGCTCATGGAAATCGAGCTTACACTCGTGTAAATGAGTACCTAAAGTAGAGTTTGCCCTATTTCGACAAATTCAACTTCGTGCTTTAGAGTCCTAATCTATCGGCTGATAGAAAATTGGTAGTTTGCGAGAGTGCTCTTACCCAAACTCGGGTTTGCCATTTTAAACCGTCAATCTCTAGTTTACCCCGTCCCGTATGGCGTTCAGGTAAACGATATGGTTATTTCATTTATTTTTTTTTGCTAGCAGGCTTAATGCTTCTTTCGAAATATTGAAATAAAATATCTTAATTGCAATAACGAAGTTTCATCAGAGAGTACTCCCAATTGTGCGCGGAAACGCACTGAATATTATGTAAAGCGGCTCTCATGTCTATTGTATAAGATGTGTAGACTCGGTGTGTGACACGAAAGGATAGCGATTGAAAGCGACATAAGATTCGATATTGTTGCAAAGGAATATATTAATTTATATGCCTAGTCCGATGCTCAGACGGATCAGTGAAAACAACGATAAAACAATATACAAAAGAAGCTGTATCTTTTGCAGCTTATTAATATGGCGTAAAATATTCATTTTCAAAGTATTGGCAACCATTGAATTAATGTCAAAAGTTTCTTATAAATTACATTTCCTTTTATAGGTATATTTTTAAACTTTTTAAGCAAAATGTTTGCATCGCTCTTTCGGCAACAACACAACTGACAGATCTTGTATCATAATTTTTTACCATTGAAAATGGTTATCAAATGCAAATCGCCTGAGACGTATTTTTGGTCATAGTTCCGAGGATTTTAAGAGGATCGAGATGGGAATAGTACCAAAAGTTGAGGAATTTATTGAGACATGTGTGAACGTTTGAATTTTGAAAATCGGCTGGTAACTTTTTTTGAAATTTCGAAAAATTCGGGTTTTTTGGGGGGTGTTTGTTTACTAAATTGTAAATATTTCGAGAAAAAAACCGACTTAAGAAAAAAATTAAAAAAAGGGGCCTAGGGTATTAGTTTAGCTACAAAATAGCGATTTTTTTTTTGAAAATAGGTTTATAATTGTGACCTGTAGGTGGTCCCTTTAGATTTGGAATTGTAGAAAAACGGGTATTTCGGTATATAAAAAGTGATGTAGTTTTTATGATTATTGACCGATCGTCATGGTAAAGGTATTGAAAGATGCGGAAGCAGACGAGAAGTGCATTAGTTGATTTTTGTGAATCGGTTAATAATATTTCAGCCGCGTCGAAGCAGTCAGGGGCACTTTTGTGACACGAGGCGCAGCCGAGTGTCACAATCGATCGTAAAAATAAAAAGGTACCTAGTATACTTTAGAAAAATTATAGGATTTTGCTTTTGATTTGATGTAGTTTTTCATAAATTTTTGTATTCATTTTCAATGCTCCGATTCTTGCGGGAACAGCCAAATCTGTGAATTTTTTAATGATCCCACTGCTGGAGCACAGGCCTTCTTTATGGGTGGATAAGGACGATGGGCCATAACCCACTACGCGGGCCCAATGCGGATTGGTGGGTGTTAACGACTGCAAACCAGCCGAGACCAACGGCTTAACGTGCCTTTCGAAGCACGGAGGAGCTCGAGCGAGATAATAAGTTTTTAGTCATCCTTCCCCTCGACCCTTGAGAAAGTTGCTTAACCTCCGCAATCTCTGGGCCAGGCGCTAAACCACTGCGCCACCAAGCTCTTGACAGATCACAATATATATCTCACTATACCTAGATATCCAAAAATCGCTGTCTCTTAACACCTGCACCTATTCCATTGTAATTGCTCATCTCTTCAAGGAAGCACTGAGTTCTTGCGCGAATGTCGCACGCTACAAAAGCTTATTGTTTTAATTGCGTTTTAGTATTACGCTAGGAGCTTTCTCTAGCATAATTGTGATGACACTTCTAGATTAGTCACTATTATTTTAAGCAGCCAGATTGGATCTGTGTTTTCTTATCAGAGTATCTGATGAATAAGTAGTGGTGTTTCTAAATTCTTTTGATTTCTCTAATGTCAAATAGAACGATATTTTACTAGACGCATATTCTTCAGTACTTTCTACCTTCTTCAGTAGGTATTGTTGTTAACTAATCGTCATTATCTTGTTTTGTTGAAATTATGTCTTAATGACTCAATCATTGAAGACAAATAACTTTTTCAGTTTAGACATTTTGATACTAATTTTTTTAATTTTACCCTTTTGAATTTTGATGATAAAAAGCTAAATAGCTTTTATGTTAATGAACTTTTTGGAAAAGGCAAAAGCTTCAAAAAAACATTACCTATCATCTTTTTATGGTAGTTTTTTTCAAACCTCACATACACAGCGCATCTAACTAGGTACCAAATACTAATTTACGAAATTTATGAGATGATAATTGATATCAGTGCACTCATAGTCATTTTTAATGACAATATTATGATCGATCCTTGCGAAAATCACAGGGAGAATACGCTTATTCACTGTGCTATACCTAGCCCATCTCTTTCAAATTTCGATTGTTCTTTGGCGAAAGTAATCACGTTTATTGGTAGAACGAACTGCTAGGTAGCCTAGGTAGGTACTCGATCAGAAGTATTTACAGTTATTTATTATTACAATAAATTAAGCAACAATATATCATCCGGTGTAGAGCTTCTAAAAAACTCTCAATGAAGAGCTCAAAAATTAATGCAAGAGAAAATCAAAATAATGTTCGGTAGCAACAAGTAGGTAGCAATTTATAGTTATATTAAATCGAATACTACATACGAGGGTGGTTTGATAAGTCCATGACTTTGAAAAGAAGAAATACTTCTTTTTCATAATTTATTTTTGTGTCTTAAAAATAAACTCCTTAAGGCATCTTTACACTACATTTTTTTCAAATTCCGCAAAAGATTATTACTTTTGGAAACAAAAAGCTCAAGCGAGTTCTAACTTTTCTTAATGACCCTGTCGACCCTCTCGGCGGCACTCATGACATCAAAACTCATCGAATGAAGATGCGAATCCTTCCTATTCTCTAGATTCAACCCCAGTGAGATATTTTCTCCTACCAAACATGAATAAATGTCTTGATAAATGTCTTGGCGGGCAAAGATTTTCATCAAGCCAAAAGGTGATGTCTGAAATGGGCCCTCATTTCAGTTACCAGTTTTCAGGCGATGAAATAAAAAAATAATGGGTTAAAGAGGTAGGAACTTCGTTGGACTGAATACGCAGAGCTACAATAAGATTATGTACAGAAATAAAACAAAATATTCCGAAAAAAAGTCTTTCTTCATTAAAAAGTCATGGACTTATCAATCCACCCTCGTATTGATAGGTAGGTTTTTCATTTTTCGTAAAAGATCATAATTCATTTTTTATTGGCCCGTGGTCACTTTTGTAAGTAGAGTCGATAAAAAAAGATAAACAATTTTCAATCATTTTTGTCTAAGCAATAGTACGCCCAATACCTAGTTCTTCTTTGAGTTCAATTCTTCTGTAACATGCCAAAACAATATTTTCAGGAATTTAGATTCGTAATTCGAGTACCATAAGATTTAAGTAACAAAAAGTTACAAATCTATTTGGGAGAATAGATTGTTATGGATCTCGATTGAATGCTGTTAAGTTTTATTGAAGTTGTGGTTCGATTGCAACTTAACAGTACTGACACATACAGTTAATGGATTTTAAGTACCTTTACGTTTATAACGGTAGGAAAAAGTTGTATGTATGTTATTTTATTGACTATTCGTTTAGTAGGTTTTGGTACTGTTTGTTTTTTTTTTCATTTTACCCACAACTTTAATCTTCCTATTCAAATCCGCAATAGGGAATATGCATAAGTCACCGATTTTGATGAATTTGAGCTTGATCGCTGCGGACACTTATAAAAACATGATGGAACAGGAAAAAAAATAAAAAAAATGTATTATTTTAGTTTTATCACACGATGAAATCAGGGGAAAATAACGATATTTTTTTTTCATTTTCGGATATAATGCACTTTACAGTCAGATAGAATATCGAATAAGAAACAATATTTTGTATGACACATATGTACTTAAACGCAAAATTTAGAGAGATAATTGAAGATTATTGGCTAACTCCATATTAAACGCGCCGAAACACACCTGAAACGTGATGTGTGACGTCACCGTTTTGTATGGAGCGTTTTCGGTGGGTGCTGCTGCGCGCTAACTTCAAGTAACTATATCACGAAAAAAAACGCAAGAGAAACGTTTTAATATTACAGTTAATTTTCTCACGCATTATACTTTTGATTAAGATTTAAAAAAAATTGATGCATATTCCCTATTGTAATAGATTATATTGCAAAACTGTACTGTAAAATGTTTTATTTTATTCATAAAATTCATTATAGAAGAATATGATGTCGACGATAAAACAAATATATATTAAATAAATAAATAATAAATATTTGACAACATCACATACATTGCTCCAATCCCAAAGTAAGTAGCTATAGCACTTGTGTTATGGAAATCAGAAACAACGGTGGCATGACACACCTGAGACAATATTGAAAAGTTCATTTTCTACATTGACCCAGCCGGGGATCGAACCCGGGACCTCAAGAGATGGTGACGCCTTGAAAACCGGCGTGCGAACCACTCGACCACGGAAGTCGTCAAAACTTAGTGGTCGTTTTATCACAAAGGATGCTTAGAAATATGTATTGTCTGTCTCTCTTCCTAGTGCGTAAGTAGCTAAAAGTAGCGCTAACCTTTATTTTCATTGTTGCAGGTTAAAAATGACTGTAAAAAAGGCCCGCAGTGGTGGCCTTGCCACCATTGTGGCCCGACAGAAGCTCCATAACAGCAACCAACAGCTGGACATCATGACCATCACCAAACCCCTCAGTACCAGCTACAACATCATCGTTGGCTTCAACGAGAAAGACCAGCTCCAACTCCTCACTAAAGAGGACAGCTCAGATGACGAAAAACAAAAACTCATCAAAGACTACACAGAAATCCAAACGAGCAAATGTGAAAATATCGCCATAGACGATATATCAAATTGCGTCAACATTGAACACTACCCCAATTGTGACAACACTCTAGTCTTCTACGTAACCAAAAACCTGAACAAAGAAGCGATAGCACTGAAGTTCGAAAACGAGCAGGATTTCAAAAGAATATACTTCACCTATAAATATTTCAAAATGCGGAATCGTCTCACTAAAAACACTAATAATTACGCAAGCAGTGAAAGCCTATTCCCCAAAAAGAAAAATTACGAGTTATTTAATAAAAATAGAAAGAACAGTGTCGACGATTACAGTCTATACGACAAAGGGCGTGAATACGACCTGATGCAGACGATAGACAATGATGGAATCACGCATATATCTGTTCAGCAAAAAGTTTTGGGATCTCGATTCGATCAACCGATGAGTTTGATCGGTATCAGGACTGACGGGGTTGATAATGGGGAAATAGATAGCATAATTTATACCGACATAGATGTTCCAGCGAAGCCGGAGAGGAAAAGACTGTTCAATAAAAAAACTAAAGCGCCTCCACCACCTGTGACAAAAGACAATCAATCCAAAGTTTTGAAAGGGGAATTCGTCCGAGTCAACGTAGATAGAGCCCCAGATGTAGTACCGAGGGATAGCAAGCACAATAGGGTTCCAGACATTCTAATGTTCCGAGAGAATAAGTCGAAAAGGAATAGTCCGACGAGTAATCTCTGGTCGGTGAGCAATAAAGGTTGGTGTGTTTTGATATTTTATTTGATTATGCAATGAGTACGTAACGCGGAAACGTGGTTGGTTGAAATATGAGTAGGTGCGTATTACGTGGTGCCACGATCGAGATGGGTAATTTAGTGCGACGATCATCTCGTTTACTTAATTAAGAATATGTGAGGCGTGAGCGTTTAGCTAGCGTTATATAAACAGGCGAGTAAATCTAGTTGATATAAGTTTTTATATTATAACCGCAAATGTTTTGATGATAAGAAAATGTTTAGAGTCAATCACCAATAAATTATAGTTTCAATTCCAATCAATCACAATGAATTTATTCAGAGTAACTTTAAGTTTTCGTATTGCACACAAGCAACTTATATTTATGGTGCATCCTTACGATGCCTTACATGTGAGTCTAAATGCATTTTCCAGTAATTTGCACGTCGATCGATACTCGAACACAAAACGGATTGGCATACCGAGTTCTGCCTCACGTCTGTTATAGGCAATTGTTGTGGCAAACAATATCTATAAATAAAATAGCAACACATTACTCAAACGAGCCATTGTGCCTCCGTGAGCTTCTGCAATAGACTCTGTAAGCTATTGGCTGTCTGTCACTTTATGACAATTGTATGTGATCTCGTTTTATTTTGCTTGAGGTTTTTGCCAGCTATAGGTACAAATCAAGTAGGTAACGCTTTGTTTTTATAATAATTAGATTTTCCCTTTTTTCATTCCGATCAACTGAACCGCTCAACGGGAAACTGAACAACCAACCTATTTTACTTCTCAACAGCTCAACTATTTGGTTGATTCGGTTGGGAAGTAAACAAATCAACTATTTTACTTCTCAATGTTTCAAATTCTGCTTGAAAAGCCCAAAAATAAGTAAAATGTAATTTTGGCAGTTAAACAAAGTAATTATTACGTCGAGCTATCATTTTTCTCGATGCAGCAACAACGTAGACGAAATCTTATTGCTCTCGAGCTCGTCATGCATGCTTCATGGGCTGTTAATGCCTGTCCATTCTATATTCTGTAATAGGTGCATTTACCCTACATAAAAGATACTTCAAATATTGAAACAGCTTAAGCCGCCATTTATAAAAAATTACGGGTCATATAATGAATTGAGCCCTCCAAAGGAACCTCCTTAAGAAATAAAGTAAAAGATTATCTTTTACTATAAAAGCCATAAGTAGTACCTAAATGCCTTTATTTTATTCTTGTTTATGAGGATTGTTAAGTGTATTATTATTCCTAAGTATTTATTGGAGAATACTGAGAATAGTTAACGTAAGCTTACAATTAATAATTTTCTGGAATTTAAATAGTTTTCTGTAATAAATGGAGTATAAGAAAGTCCTCTTCCTGTGACTGAAAATTATCCCAAAAAGGAAAAAATTAGTAAAGGTTTAGTCAAAGATTTCTTTAATAGATTAGAATTATATGGCAGCAAATTGCTATGTATTTTTTTTCACACGACACCCACTATTGGTGATAGGCCTCCCTGGTTCTATGCTAACTTTATTTTTTCTACACTAATAATTAAGGCGTACAATAAATTTAGTACCAATTTAAACACCCACTAGTGTATCAAATTCTAATAATTTCATTCGCTTTCGTCAAGTCGTAAAATTAATTATGTATGGTAATTAGGGTTGTCAAGCATATTTAATAACATTATGTATTTTTATATGAAAAACAATGTTTTTTTCTGATATGCTCATGAACAAAACATTGTAATAAAATTGTGAAACTGATGTGTATTTTATCTATGGAGAGTCTAGAATTCGTTATTTGAAAAAATATGTGTAACCTCTAAACAATAGAATATTATTATTGTTTCGATTATTTACTAACTAAGGCTGCCCGCGTTTTCCTCCGAGCGGACTCTGGAACTTTTGACAAGGATAAAAAGGATCCTATGTTTAATTTAGGTTAAACTTGGGGTAAGTATGCGTAAAAAGCATTCTCCCTACACAAAAAAAGGCTATACGCTCCGGGTGACCATCTAAATCCGTCCAGCCCCCCTACTCAATAGCCAACTTTCTATTCGTTTGAACGCTACGCTTACTTTTAAAGCTTAAATATGAGCAATAGATGATTGAATCACATGTTGCAAACTTATGTAAATCACAGACTTCGATGTATTGTATGGAATTGTCAAGCTTACGGCACGAAATTTTATAGTTTACTGCTTATTTTAAAGTTTTAATAGTAAGAGTAGCGTTCAAACGAACACACACACTCACACACACACTAATTTTCTTTTAAATAATAGTAACCTTTTAGATTCAGTAAATTTATTTTGTGTTTAACTGTTAGAATTCTTTAAGTTCGAGGCGGGCGCTAATAGCTGCGACACAGTCTATGACTAATGTGGTTATTAACGTTAATCTGATTTTGTTAAAATTTTTAGACACAAATAAATAATTTTGATTTTTTTTTGAAAACTATCGCATTTAGCACAATATTTTTTTCCGATCTAATGATAAAATATACCTCTTATTAAAAAAGACTTAAAGTTGGCACTCCTAATCCTAAGTACCTATCTAATTATAGTCATTTAGCTACTCGAAATCTGTGACACTATTTCACTGTAAAAGATTTTGTAACAAACGTTAAGTCACTTTCTGCAATACCTACATAATTACTTAAACAAAGCATTCCCAGTTAGGCAAATCGATCTCGTTTTTGCTTGCACTTGACGGTTGCATAAATAGTCGCATTAGGTATACTGATGTTTCTGATTATGCAGAACTAAACTAAGCGATTCAATATTAAGCTAGGGTTAAGAAAGCGGTGCCGTCACATGCGACGAAAAAAATACTATTTGACTTTACAGTGTCCAGCACCCAAGAATCTTATAATCATAAGATTCTTGCCAGCACCGCTCTCTAGGAAACCGCGCCGTATTGTTTACATTAGACAACGTTCTACGCCGCTAAATTACGGCCGTAATATGACGGCACCGTCATCCTAGGAAACCCTAGCTTTAGAGTTAAGAAAATAAAATGTACCTACGTAAAACATTTAGCAAAAGACGTCCCATCTCGCCTATGTCATTTGCCCCACCATTCTCAAAAAATGAAAGTCTATCGCGTCTTAATCAAAGTAGTATGTCAGAGTAGGTATTTTACTCTAGAATCAGATTGATAATTATTATCTGCATTAAAAAGTAGGATTTTTAAGTTAAAACGCTTTTAAATCACAATTTTTTATCATTAGAGTAAGTACTATTTACTTACATTTTTTTCACAAAATACTTCAGAAAACAACTTAATGTTTTTGTAATTGTTTTTCTCAATATAAAACAATTCTTGACTGATACTATACCTAAATATAATATAATTAGCATTTTTTAATTATGAAAGTAATTAAATTAAATGAAACTGGGGCAACGCTGGGACATCTCCTTTACATTTAGTTGCAAAAATATTCTTAAAAAAAATTGTTACTTAATTATTGGCCCACCCACGTTTTGATGGCCAAAAGACTAGGTATATTTCTACAATACTTTTGGACTTCCAAAGGTCGCGGGTTCGATTCCCATCCGAGAATATGATCTGGTGCGAGTCGTTTTTTTTCTAGTTAATATATTATTTAACAAGTACTGTATAAAAATAGCAATCTGATTGCTAAAATCTCAAAAAACTATATTTTATTCATTTCTAAAATATTTATTTTTGTATCAACTTTCACACCTACCATTGAAATAAAAAACTTTATATTTTGACTCAGTACGTACCTACTTCCAACAAACACAATAACGTAAGATTAATAAAAATGCATTTAAACGGCACTGTAATAAACTGCAAAAAAGCCACTAAGGTTAAATCGAATCGAACGTAAATTCGAAGAAAGATAGTTTGCAGACGAATTCTAGAAATACGATAAATGCATTTATGCATCAACAGTTGATTTTTAGGGTTCCGTACCCAAAGGGTAAAAACGGGACCCTATTACTAAGACTCCGCTGTCCGTCTGTCTGTCTGTCTGTCACCAGGCTGTATCTCATGAACCGTGATAGCTAGACAGTTGAAATTTTCACAGGTGATGTATTTCTGTACTGTAACAAATACTAAAAACAGAATAAAATAAATATTTAAGGGGGGCTCCCATACAACAAACGTGTTTTTTTGCCGTTTTTTAATCAACTGTTATCCCGATACATATTGTATTTGTATAACTTCTTACTGGATTCTCTAATTTGATTTTTTGTTTAATGAAATTTAAAATTATGTTTTATTATTTAAAAAAAGACATCATATTTTTTTTCATGCTAGGAGCATATAGCTAGAGAGTGAATTTTTAAAATTACAACGTGTTCCAAAAATCTAAAGCCGAATATGGTAGATAGAGACTATTAGAGACCATCAAAGTCAACAACTTTTATCAAAATCGCGGAAGAAATCAGCAATTTTATTTCGCGATTTCAGAGTTGGTCACCTAGTAAAAGTTGTTCATTTTCGGCTTCATGGGGTTTTTTGTAACACGTTGTGGAGTTTGAAATCGAATTGTTGGCTTTGGTTATCGAAACACAACTTATACAAACGAGGTAAACTTTAAGTAATGTGCAACTAATCCTAGTATGTTCTTCACATCACGTTCGCCCTAGAAAGTCTCTGCAAAATTAAGCAATTGTGTACTTAAGCTACTCAGCAAGTGAGGTCAGTGTTCAAACCAATTAGGTTGTTTGTCTTCGTTGTCTAAATAAAACTTTACGAGAACACTTGTGTGGTGCAATTTATTCATTATGTGCGTAGGTACAACTTGATGGAATTGCATTTGAGACTAATACATAGATAGATAGTCTGTAACACTTGACCGACTGTCGCCATTACACTTGCTTTTAATTTACACTTGCAATACCAAGACAAGTCGAAACTTCTTGCAGTAATTTGCAACGCAGATTTGGTTTGCTACTTAAGTTTGCTACTATTTTTTTTTCTAAAATCATACCCTTCATACCCCCGTAAACTAATGCCCTTTCTGTGCGTATCCTCTCCGAATTTGTAAACAACTTAGTTATAAAACAAGTTACATTTTTTCAACATCAACAACTCGTACACACTTACCTCGTGCAGTTGTTATTATTCTAAGCTTACCTATTTTGTGTGCAATCAATATCTCTTACAAAAGACCTATTGACACATTTGACAGTCCGCAACAAGTGGGCAGCAGTATTACGGAAGCGTCTCGGAGTAAGCCGATCTGCGCGGGAGCATGCAACCTGCCCTTCATGGATGACTAAAGCCATAGTACACCACTGAGACCGAAACATTATATGCAAAATATGTAGATCGACGGAGCTATGCTATGCGATATAACGATTGACTATACAAGTGTAACAGAATTTCTAGCTACACCAGCCACCCTACACAAATGGCCAATTTGAATTTTCTATTCGTTCGCTAACTTAAATATTAAAAATAAGCAATAAACAAGAAAATTACGGGTCGTAGGCTTGTCAATTCCATACAAAACAACAATGTCTGTTTTACATAAACTTGCAACATGTGACTTGATCATCTAATTGCTTATTTTTAATTAAGCTTTAAGTTAGCGAACGAATAGAAAAAAATTGGCCATTTGAGTTGGGGGGCAGACTATGGTAGATAGGCACCATAAAACAGAACAACTTTTACAACGGAACCAACTCTGAAATCGCGAAAAAATCGGCTGTTTCATACAAAAATTAATAACGAAAATATAAAAAAATATGAAACAGCTGATTATTTTAGCGATTTTAGAGTTTTTCCCATAGAAAACATTGTTTGATGGTCCCTCTCTATCTACCATTTTTTGGTTTAGTTATTCATTTCTGTTACACGTTGCAAAATTACATAGTATTTTGTTGGGAAGACAATTTCTTTGAGATCGAATCTACCTTATTCGGAGGCCTGTTATGTGTAAGTTTTCACATGTTTAAGTTAAAAGTTAAGTACTTGATATAATAAAAAATACTTATATTTTTAAGGAATGCCAATAAATTCATTCTGCTGTATCAATTCAAAATCTTTGCTTTTGTCACATTTAAAAACTCACACTAAGTTTTCTGTAACTAATTAATAATTCATTTTTTTGCAAAATATGGTATACATACATATTGTATTAGGTAATATGAATGCTAAGGCAAAATCATTAACAGTGAGCACTTCAAGTCAATTTGTAATTAATGTCAATTAATCATGGAAATCTTAACTCTTTGTCAATATCTTTAATTACATTAAAGTACTTTAACCAGCACAATATTATGATGCGTCGATATAATTATTATTTAAACTATAAAGAAGTAATTAAAAAATCGCTTCAGGGCACGTTTATTTTTTCATGGAACAATGCAGATTATTATACCTACCATCGTTTTTAACTGATGTTATCAAGGCTATCTTTTGATAGAAGTTCAAAGGTGATTATTATGAAAGATAGTCGGAGGATAGTGTAGGTAACTACTTCATCATCATCATCATCATATCAGCCACACGACACCCACTGCTGGGTATAGGCCTCCCCTAAGGATCTCCACGACGATCGGTCCTGCGCTGCCTGCATCCACTGGCTTTCCGCGACCTTCACCAGATCGTCGGTCCACCTTGTCGGGGGCCTACCCACGGAGCGTCGTCCGGTGCGCGGTCGCCATTCCAGAACCTTTCTGCCCCAACGGCCATCGGTTCTTCTCGCTATGTGTCCCGCCCATTGCCACTTCAGCTGAGCAATCCTTCGAGCGATGTCGGTTACTTTAGTTCTCCTGCGGATCTCCTCGTTTCTGATTTGATCACGTAGGGAAACGCCGAGCATGGCTCTCTCCATTGCACGCTGAGCGACCTTGAGCCTCCTTATGAGACCCATAGTTAGCGGCCACGTTTCACTGCCGTAAGTCATCACTGGCAACACACACTGTTCATAGACTTTCGTCTTGAGACACTGAGGTAAGTCGGACGCGAAGATTTTTCGAAGCTTCCCGAATGCTGCCCACCCGAGTTGGATTCGGCGAGAGATCTCTTTCTCGAAGTTGGACCTACCTAACTGGACTGCCTGTCCTAGGTATACGTAATGGTCAACAACTTCAAGTGTAGTGTTCCCAACATGAACTGGAGAGGGTACAACATGGGCATTTGACATAATTTTCGTCTTTTCCATGTTCATCCTAAGACCCACTCTTTGGGAAGCACTACGGAGATCTTCGAGCATTGTGTTCAGGTCTTCCATGGTCTCAGCCATAAGGACTATATCATCGGCAAAACGAAGGTGTGTTAGGTACTCGCCATTAATGTTGATGCCGAGTCCTTTCCAGTCCAAGAGCTTAAAGATGTCCTCCAACGCAGCTGTGAACAGTTTCGGAGAAATAACGTCTCCCTGTCTCACACCACGCTGCAGTTGGATAGGATTTGTGTTCTGGTTCTGTACTCGGATCGTCATGGTGGCATTTTGGTATAAGTACCTCAACACCTCGATATACCTATAGTCCACTTGGCACCTTTGGAGAGACTGCAGCACCGCCCAGGTTTCAATCGAATCAAAGGCTTTCTCATAGTCCACGAACGCCAAGCAAAGTGGCTCATTATACTCCTCGGTCTTCTGTATAACCTGCCGCAGCGTATGGATGTGGTCTATGGTGCTAAAGCCTTTTCGGAACCCGGCTTGTTCGGGAGGTTGGAAGTCGTCGAACTTGCGAGCGAGACGATTCGTAAGGACTCTCGAAAACAACTTATAGACATGACTCAGAAGCGAGATGGGTCTATAGTTCTTTAAGAGGGACTTGTCACCCTTTTTAAAGAACAAGATCACCTCACTTATGTTCCATGTCTTTGGCGTTCTGCCCTGGACGATGACGGAATTAAAGAGCTTCTGGAGGACTTTGAGTATCGGCTTACCGCCCGCTCTCAGAAGTTCTGTAGTGATTCCATCGTCACCCGCCGCCTTGTTGTTTTTCAGCTGTTTGAGAGCCATACTAATCTCGTACAGGCTGACGTCCGGGATATCTTGAGTATAGTGTCGGGTAAGCTTGGCTCTGGGGTCTTTAGCCTTGCTTTCAACAGGTGTCTGCGTGGAATATAACTGCCCATAGAAGCTCTCGATCTCCCTCAGGATTTCAGGCTTTGATGAAATGATGCGTCCGTCGTCAGTTTTCAGCTTCGTCATCTGGCTTTGCCCAATAGACAGATCTCTCGCGAACACTTTGGAGCCTTTATTCCGCTCGATAGCCTCTTTAATACGATTCGTATTAAATTGGCGAAGGTCGCTCGTCAAAGACTTAGATATCTGTCTATTAAGCTGCCGATAACGATTAGCATCTACTGAACTCTGGAGCCTCATTTCACGTCTCTGATCCATGAGTAGGAGTGTGTGGTCGGAGAGTTTCTTTATCTTGGGACGGCGGGTCTTAAAGAGCTTGGACCCTACCGTACGGACAGTATCCACCACCATGTTGTTTAGATCGTCCACATCTATGCTGTTCTCAAGGGCTTCGAAGCGGTTTTGGAGTTCGAGTTGAAAGCTCTCGGGGTTTTGAATATGGGCCGGCAATGGTCGAATTGTTGATTTTATCAGTCGAGATCTTTCCAGCTTTGGGTTGATATTCAATGTGCCACGTACCAATCGGTGATCGCTCCCCGTCTTAACAGCGTTGATCACAGTGACATCATTGAATATTTGCTTTTTCGTCGACATGATAAAATCTATCTCATTTCTGACTTTACCGTCCGGACTGACCCAGGTCCACTTCCGGCATTCCGGCTTTCTGAAGAAGGAGTTCATCATAAAGAGGTTCTCCTTCTCCATAAAGTCAGCCAGCATCTGGCCTCTGTCATTCCGTTGCCCAACTCCAAATTGCCCCACTCTCAGCTCATCACCGCATCGTTTCCCCAACTTTGCATTGAAGTCCCCCATCACAACAGTGTAGTGGGTTTTGTAGCTATGCATGGCTTTAGAGATCTCCTCATACATAGCCTCCACTTCGTCATCTTGGTGTGTCGAGGTCGGTGCGTAAACCTGTATAACATTCAGCGAACACCGTTTGGATATTCTGAGTATAAGGTACGCCACCCTGGTCGACACACTTCCGATGGTAATCACGTTGTTGACAAGGGACTTGTGGACGATGAACCCGACACCACCTTGGGACTGTTGGTCGCCCTCCCGGTAGTAAAGCAAGTTACCGGAGTTGAGGATTATCGAGTCCTCTCCCGCTCTTCGGACTTCAGATAACCCGATAATATCCCAGTGTACCTTGCTGATAACTTCTTCCAACTCGGTTAACTTCGCGTCTTCCCTTAGTGTGCGCGTGTTATAGGTTGCCAGGTGCAGTTGTCGTCGTTTTTGGTAGCCGAGCCGCACCCGGGGATTCTTAGCACCCCCTGCCCCGCCGTTACCGTAGCCGCTACCGTAGCTAGGAATAGCGGGGCTGCCGGGGACTGGGGGCCAATTTTTTGATCCATTATGCATGAGGGGGGGGTTTGCCATAATCGCCACGCTTGGCAGGCGGGTTGGCGATCGCAGTAGGCCAAGGTTTTTTTGGAGACGCTGCTGCCCGTCTCTTGAAGGCTATGCTCCCTTAGTCGCCTTTTACGACACCCACGGGATGATAGGGGGTAGTGCTATTCTAGGCCGGCACATACGCGGCAAATACTTAAGTATATGATAATAATTCTCAAATATAAATCGACAAAATAACAAAAGTTTATGTGCGATAGCTATAACAAAGCAAAATCAACCAGAAAATTAGTAAACTCCAAAGTATTTTTACGTATCCTGTCAGGAACCTCAGAACTCAAATAATATTCATTTAATCTAAAAAAAAAACGTGTGAACTTAAAATATCTACCTAATTTATTTGCGTCCCTCGGATATTACATCACTAAGTATTATTAACTTAGTAGAATAACTAATAAATAACAACTTTTGACAAAAAATTATTTTATTCGTCAACATAGTTTCCGTCAGTACAGAAGATCCACTCCGCAAAGTCATTTAAATAAATAACGACTCTATTCCATACCCAATATAGTGCAATTCGCTCTCTTGCCTACAGTTATATTCACCTAGAAGTTGCCTCTCTTTCTATCGCGTAGCTCTTATCTCTTCTAACGACTTCAGGGTTTCTTCTTTTAAATAATAATTAAATAACTGGTAGTTAAATTTTTACAAGTTATGTGGTTGTGAAATAATGTGTAGTTAAATACGTTTAAAAAAAACATAGGCTAGGTACAGTCCACGCCACATCAGACTATACATGCTGGCTTTAAGGCAATTGGCTTTATTACGAAATGAAATCGTAATTATAATTAATTTTATTTCGAAAGTAGGTAGGTAAGTAAGTACCTACCTAATCTATAAACTAGTGGCTCCGTGAGCTGTAGACCTCGCGTTAAAAAGTAGCTCAAATTGTATGTTGTTTAAAAAATTATCTAAAAGATGTCGCCACCCCTTTTTCCCACACTGTTCAACGTGCTGTTTGGTATTATTTGGTAGGTATGTTTGCAGCTAGATGGCGCTTCTAATTGTAAACATTTTTCGAAATGGTGATTTTAGGTAAATTTAGAAAAACTGGCTAAATTAAAAAAAATCTGTATAATTATCGAACCTGCTCACAAAATTTCACGAGAATCTGTTGAGAAATGCGACCTGTAGAGGAAAATGGACAGCTGGAAAGACGGACTGAAATATGTTTTTTTTACATTTCTCCGTCATTATAAAAAAAATCAAAAAAACTGGCGTGACAAAAAATTCTATGTAACTTTCGAACCTGCTCACAAAATTTGACGAGAATCGGTTGAGAAATGCGACCTGTAGAGGAGAACATCCAGCGCCAAAAAGCCGGACTGAAATACATTTTTCTTACATATCTGCGCCATTACGAAAAATTTGGAAAAACTGTCTCAACTTAAAAAAATCTATATGATTTTCGAACCTGCTCACAAAATTTCACGAAATTCGGTTGAGAAATGCGACCTGTAGAGGAGAAAAGACAGAGCCGGGAAGCTGGACTGCAATATGTTTATAGCCTGGTCAAGGGTGATACAAGCATTCCAATGCTTTTCCAACATCTCTAAGGCTTTCTTAACGACGAAACCTTTCAAAATACGCTTCAGTTTCAGCGACGGCCTTCTTGTCGGAGCCAAATATCTTCTCGGCGAGCTGTTTTTAACCGACTTCAAAAAAAGGAGGAGGTTATCAAGTCGACGCGACGGTTTTTAACATTGAAAATGTTTTTTCGATCGCTCCGGTAGGGCCCCGTTTTCGCTGAAAGTGTGTTTGCCCCGTGGTATATAGTGGTTTAGGGCCATGAAGACGTATGAGGGCTCAAAAGACGCAAAATTTAAATGGCTTTTAGACGGTAACATTTTTTTTTTAAAAAGTCTAAAACATTTTTGAAAATTTAAAAAAATACAAAAAAAACCTTGATTTTTTAACACCTTCCCTCGGAATATCTTCGATATCTCGCGAACGAGGTCGGAAATTGAAAAACTGAGGGACACGCCTAGAGATATTGAGATGGGAAACATTTTATGTTTTATCCTTTTTTGTGGGAGTGATAGGGGGGGCGGTATG
The DNA here is from genome assembly GCA_928269145.1 of Agriphila tristella. Classification (NCBI taxonomy): domain Eukaryota; kingdom Metazoa; phylum Arthropoda; class Insecta; order Lepidoptera; family Crambidae; genus Agriphila; species Agriphila tristella. Next base: position 13,832,912 of record OV743445.1, read on the forward strand.
CTCCCCCTTAGCGGCGCGACGGTATTGGACTTTGAACTTCGAAGATATAGAAGGGAACTCCTCAAAGTCAAATAGAATATGTAAAGTGATTTAGATTTTGGTAGGTTTATGACAATCCAAAATAAACCAAACTATGGTCTGCGATGCAACGTTCTGGACTAGACTTGGACTCCAAAGACACAACAGAACTCATCAAAAACAAACAGCGTAAAATTGGAAATTGAGTTGTGGGCATTTTACCATTTAAAATTTTATAATATAAAGTTAAACAATATTTACACGCTTACGTAACTACCACTAAAAAGTAGAAGATAAAAAAGCTTTTAAAAAAAGGGGAAAACCGCCTTCAAAAAACCTGAAAACAAAAACAGCTTCAAAATTAAATACCTCTAAAAAGCAAGAAATAATATTCAAATCATTAGTTACACATATCAATATTAACAAAAAACTACTAATGAAGTTGGGTGGGGCTTTTAGAAAAAAAAAATTAAGTTGTCCTCTAGCACCCTCTAGTCCTGTTTTTTGGGGTTTGTGAACATGAGATGGTCGCTGGAGGCTTTATTTGGAGAGTAGAGAGGATGTGGAAGTTTAAAAGTACATTTCTTCTAATTTTGGCATTGTAGCTAGAGTCTGGTCAACGAAAGATGAACCGGAAATGGAGGTGCCACTTTTAAATAAAGGTTTAGAGGTTAAGTTATTTGAAACTGAACCTTAAAATAAGGTGAAAAATTAGTTCCATTTCCAACCGAGACTCATCTTTCGTTGACCAAACTCTATCGATAAACACTTGATTAACACGCAAAATTCAGATTCTTCCATTGTTTCAAAGGTAACAAAAGTATTTTTTTTAAATAAGCCGTAATTTAAAAATTGTTAGCGGGCAATTAATGAAATTTTGAGAGATAGCGTTGTAAGGTTAGTACAATTAATATAAAAAAAAGTTTTTGTATGTTCAGCACGCGATTTGTTATAATACGGACTTATTGAGTGATGTGTTATGTTAATATAACGTTAACGATATATTTTTTCCATTTAATGCTATCAAGAACTAAAATAGGTCTATATATATATATATATAGTCAGGTGGGGTAAGTGAAACATACTTTATTTTATTTTTATTTAACAAGGTGTAGTAAAGCTATATAACTCGCAATTAAAGTAGCTGTATAGGCAATGGACTCCTAATTAAATCAGCCTTTAACGGTATGAATATAAATATCTAAAGACTTGCATTAAGCAACAAAATCACGAAACGAATATAAAAGCTAAGAAGTGTTTCACTTACCCCTGACAAGGGGGAAGTGAAACAGTGGCCAAAATAGCTTTAAATATTGTGTCCATTTAATTAAAAACAGGACAAAAGGATCATGTTTAACCGTTAATATCCTAAATGTATCAAATTCTCATAAAATAGGGTCCAGTTTTAAAGATTTATCAAAAAAACATCGTGTTTTGCGTTTTGACATCTAATGAATTTCTTTTTGGTTAACTAGCTAGTTTAATGATCGCAGCGATATCTGTGTTGTATTAAGGGAAGTAATTCGTCATTCCTGCTTTATCGACACATCGCTATGAGAATAAACTACGATAGTTTCTTAGATATGGTTGGGTGTTTCACTTACCCCGGTGTTTCACTTACCCCACCTGACTATATATATATATAGAATTTATAAATGTTTAAATTTTATCAAAACATTTACAAATTCTTATCTTAGCATTGCAAAAAACAAAAAAGCTAATGTTTACGTATTTAAAACGTCTTATTATTATTAGTATTAGAGGTTTCTGTTCATCTTTTATTTGTTGTATAGCAAAGCAACACTTTAAACTTGCAATTTTTTTTAGGCCATTGACCATACCTACACATTAAAATAGCGTGAATTTTATTGCTACGTAAGTGTATAAATAAACAAAATGTTAATCTACTTAAACAACCACCCGAGATGATTATAAAATCTCTTTAGATATTATTTTTAAGGTCATAAAGATGCGGCTTGCGGCCAACTCAACGACCGCTTGACTTCAGCAAAGATGTCAGCATCTGCAAAGTTGCATAAATAATTGTTGCGGCACATCTAGTGGGTCATCTGCATCATTCGGCCTGTAAAACAACCGATTTGTATGCGCACAAGCGCGGAAGCTAAGCGCGACCAGAATATTACATTTTTTTTTTAAGTAATTCCTGACGTAACGCTTATAAATTATGTCAGTGCAATTTTGTTTTGTATGCGAAAACAAAAGAAGATCAAGTGCAATCACTGACGTCTTTGTAAGTACAAACAACAGAACATCGAAAAAACAAAATGTTTGTTTTTCGACCGATCGGGAGGTCGATATTAAATTATCGATCTATGGAAAATAATGTCGTAAAGTGGTCGTAAAATTAATAAAAATAAGTACCTAACCCATTATATTATAGGATCCGGGTCGTTGAGGTAGTACGATAATAATTATTATGCTAATATACGTTTACTTAAAGAATCAAAATACTTAGCCATAGCCAGGGTTTTTTTTATCTGTGAGTTGTAATCTTTTATTGATTAAATCAAAAACTACCTACCTGTTACAGTAGGAATTCTATGAAAAAGAGTATCAGGCCCTTTTGGCATACCTACCTGTCCGCCATTTTGAACGAAAATAGCTTATTGAACTTTTCCTCGACTTAAGAGGGTGTACAAAGTTAGAAGAAATTTTCATAGTAAAAATTATTGAAATTATTGACAACATTATATTTTTTAATTAAAAACAATTTCTTATTTTGGAAAACTGGCAAACACAAAACTAAAGACCTAGCTAAGTTTTTTCATTATAGTTTCAAGATTATATTATATCAATTGAAAGATTAGATTTATTAAAAGATTATATCAATTGGTTTAATATTAGTTGGCACAGTATCAGGCACGTATCCAAGGGGGGGGGGATAGTTGGGATTTATCCCCCCCCCCCGAAATCCAGAACACACAGTACAGGACTAAATTCAAATTTAGCGGGCGAGGCACTCTCCGGTTTGCGGGATGCAGTTGTCCCCCCCCGAATTAAAAGTCAGGATACGTGCCTGCACAGTATTGAATAACTACAGTCACTTTACAATTTGCTTCTATCAAGATAAAAATTTGCTATCATTTTTCTGTCTATCACATAGCTGAGTACTATTATCTACTTTCTATATTATTTTAGGGACCGTTGAATCAAATATAGGCCGTTGGAAATAGACAAATGTGTATTTGACGTTGTACGGGGGGCATTGCGTATCTACTGCATTTGACATAATTTGAAGAAGGTTAAATTAATAATTATTGTAATAGTACCTAAGTTATTTAAGTTTATTAAAAGCACCATTATTTCCAATACCCATGGTTTTGCAAGTTGTGAGTAATGAATGTTTTCACTCGCGATTTTTATTTCATTTCCCTTGAGAATTTCAAGAATCATAGTACACTGAGAAAAAAATATTGCTATTGCAACAAAAAAACTTTGATGCTAGGGAGCCGTCAAAGGTAAATAGTTACAAGAGCAACGTCTTTATTGTCATTTTTTAAATTGCCAATGGAACTAAGTTGCCAATATTGATATTATAGCAATTAAAAATTGTCATACTATCTAAGTGAAATTGATGCAGTCACAATGCTAAAATTGATCCTATCGCAATACTTGCTTTTGCCTTTGTTCTGATGACAAAGGATTTTGCTAAAATGACAAAAGCAAATTGTCCCTAGATCTACTTTTCTTTAGTTGTACTAGCAATCTTCCTTTGTTACTTTATCAACATCACTGTTGCTGCTCCAACAAAGTCACTTTTGTCGAATATATTTTGCTACCCCAGCAAAGTAACATTGCCGGTCTCGATCCCTGCACTTGTTAGTGGTACACCATGGAAAAACTGATACTCCCCGAAGCTTTTGCATATTATTCCAGGGGTATGCGTACCCTGAACGGAGTTCATTGTACATCACATATGTGCATTGCAGCATTTGCACTTACATGGTGCCAGAGAACTCCGGTCAAGATACGCAATATGCATACTCTGTAATAATAAAGGCAGAAGATACGAGGAGTATCAGTTTTTCCATGGTGTACCACTAACAAAGTATAGTGCAGGGATAAAGACAGGCAATGTTACTTTACTGTGATTGCAAAAGGCATAATGACAAAGAAAAATGATTATGAGAAGGTAAAAATGAAAATATATGAATATTCCAATCATAAAACTATTTATTTATGTTTCCACTACAATTATTAAATAAACGAAAAACTAATATTGTGGCCTAAAAGGTATAAATCGCAACAATAGAATTAGGTGGTAAAATTTTCAAAGTCCTCCATAGCTAGGCAACTTTTAATGCACTATCCAGGTTCTCCGTGGCTAAGCAACTTGTAATGCACTGTTCCAGCCTCCATAGTTGGGCAACTTGTAACGCACTGTTCCAGCCTCCATAGTGGGGCAACTCATAACGCACTGTTCCAGCCTCGATAGTTAAGCAACATGTAACGCACTGTTCCAGCCTCCATAGTTGGGCAATTTGTAACGCACTGTTCCAGGTCCTGCATAACCAGGCAATTTGTTGTCCTCCATAAGAAGTAGCGAGCGCGGGCCACTCCCTCAGCTTGTGGCTCGAAGGCGGCCACTCGGACGCTCGGTTTGCGCCGAAAATACTCGTCCGCAGCTTGTGGTCTCTTAGTGGCCACGACTAGTGGCTCAATGTGCGGCAGCTCATAGTTTTTTTGATTATAAAGCACGACCGCAAAACACGCGTCTTACTTTGACCAACAACAAGAACAAACTAACTCGATTAATAAATAAATTGCCAGGTAGACAAAACAGGTTGCGATTGCAACAATGTCATTATTGTAATCTTATATAGGCTATTTTGTGCAGATGACTAATTTGTATTTTGTTAGTTAAAAAGGTTGCTTTACTGACAACACTACCTAAACATAGTAACAACTGTTATTTTGATAGATTATACTTTGCTATAGCATCACATTACAACGTTGATAAATTAACAACGTTCCGTTGCTACCCCGTTTAAGTACACATACTTAGTCATAGGATCAATGTTTCTTTTGCTGAAATGACAAAAATTTGTTCAACAATAAAAAAGTTGTAATTGCCACAATGGCCACATAGCTGCAGCAACAATTCACTTACGTGGGGTGACAATAAAATTCTAACAAAGCGTTTATTGTCGCTTTGTTAGACGTTTTTTTTCTGAGTGTAGTATCAATCACATATAACATGTCTTTCTATATTTATCTAATTCTATACCTACATATTTTCATTTGAAATGAGTCTTTCTATATTTATCTAATTCTATACCTACATATTTTCATTTGAAATGAACAAAATAGTTATTTGACATTTCTACACGCAAAACGAAAATTTCTTCTTTTGGTTCCCGAAGTGGGGTGGTTCCACTCATGATTACAAGCAACTTTTACTATGGGGCCAACTCTGATATCGTGAAAAAAAAAACAGCTTTTCCATACAATAAGGTTGATTAGGAATTGCGCTTTTGTATAGAGAGGCAGATTTTTTTTCGCGATATCAGATTTGGCCCCATAATCAAAGTTGCTTGTAAACATGAGTGGCACCACCCCACTGCGGGAACCAAATGAATTAAATTTTAGCGTGTATGTATGGATTTGTTTTTTGTTTTTAATACACCGACTACGCGATCCACGACACATTTATTTATTTTTTAATTTCGAAAGCAGTAATGTACTCTATGCAATATTCAGACATTAACATTTACTTTCTGGTTCCAGTAACCACCGGCTACGAGTCCGACCGCGAGGAGTGGAAGACCAGCCGCTCGCAGTTCTCCACGACAGCCTTCGACAGCCTGGCGCGCCCCACCAAGATAGCCATGGCTCTAACCCTCAAGAAACCCCAGAGAATCGACCCAATGCCCCAGTACTACCGTCTCCCAAACGAACCTAATTCAAAACTAAACCCCATCTCTTTCAGACCTAACAACTTCCTCCAAAGACCACCACGGCTCCCTCGCCCCAACCCAGAAATAAAGAGGAATTTCCTTAACACAGACCATAGGAAATATACTTCGCTCCAGAGCTTAGAAATTCCGAAAAAGCTGAGCGAGCCTAAGAGACCGATCGACGTCAAGAAGACGAATTATTCGAACATATCCAATAGGATAACGGGATTGACGAATAAGCTCAGGGATCTAGGGAATCCTAGCAACACGATAGGGAGGTTTAAGGCGCAATCACACGGTGATGTTGCTAATTTGAAACCTGTCTTGAAGACGAACGCGCAGGACGGAACGAAACGCTCGGTCGTGAGGACTTGCAGTGTCGAACCACCAAAGAAAGTAACCTTTAGCGCATTCGCCACTGTACAAGTTGTGTAATATTTTGTATGCAGTCAGGCCATTTTTTTAATTTAACTAGCTTAGGATTTGAAACTAGATTAGCACAATTCTTCGAAATAATACTGTGTGTAATTCATAACCCAAGTGTAATTGATAGATTGCATCCCGTAAAAAATGAGTTCTCGAGAATGAAATTTATTATCAAGATCAGATATTGGTTTCTACTTTATTTTTGTATGAAACGAAGACAATCAGGCAAATATGTAATTGATTGCTTCTTCATAAAAAGGCATAATCGAATACTTAACTACAAAAGGACATTTCGTAAATAAAGAGGTGTTCCAATCAAAGAAATTAAAAATTGAGCTACCTCTTGACTTTTACCCTCTGTGTTATTTTCATCAGCAACAATTTGGTAATCATAACTTAAAAATGTCTACAAAAAAATATTAGTTGCTGCTTTATGCCGGCGTCGTGGCGCACGCAGTGCAATCGCATGTTTTTTGATCCTCACAAATCTTATCAAACACAAAACATCAAGTAAAAATAATTATGATAGTGTTGACTGATCGTTTATAGATTCTATTAACTGATGATGTTACTGGTGTAAGTCAATATTTTGAATTATTACGATAATAGGAATTATAAATACCTTTAGATGTGAGTAATTTTAATTGGCGATGACTGAATGAATATTGTTTTAAGTAATTTAGATTATTAAGAATTGAAAGGACAGGCCGGGATTTTTGTGTAAATAATTGATTAGTATGCTATAGACAGACAGTGCTATAAATTAGCAAAACACGTTAAATTGTCTTTATTTTATTAAACTTTTTCACTTTGTAATAAAATAATTGCACATACTTCACGTATGCACACGCATTTTAAAGAATCAAAGCTTTTTACTCCTTTTTCTATCATTGATTATTAATCGTTATACGTTTTTATCATCTTCAGACATTATTTTGCTCGGATTTTTTTTATTTACTGAAACATTTATTTAAATAATTTACTAATTTCTGTTATTTTTGATTCTGATCTGACAGTCGTAACTGACTCTCCTGCGAGTATTCCCTGTACCAGTATTGGTAAAAATGCTTTAAACATGTAATCATTCTATTTGTATTTTAAAATTTTATTCGAAGCATTTCACCTCGATTTTGTATCTATTTTGACATATGATTTATGATGTATTTTCAAAGAATAAAATTAAATTTCACCGATCGCTTTGATCTATCTACTAATTTATTTTCAATATTTATTCCGTTTGCATATCTATCTATTCCGGGAATATTTCAGCTAAACATTGAAACAAAAAAAATATAATTTTATTCGTTTATGCACCATTGACTGTGAAAACAAACAAAACCCCAAGTATTACCCATTTCTATTATGTAATAATTTGAACCTAAACTGTAAATGAGTTATAAACGTTAGCGAAAAAATATGTTTTTTTTACTAATTTGTAACAAACTGGTACAGGAATGAAGCTTTTACTAACAATCTGAGTTAACTTGAAATGCCACCAATCTTTGCGAGAGATTGCTGTCGGACAGTTTCAGATGAAAGAAATTAAAAATATACACAGATGTATTATGAACATATTTATTTATAAGATAAATAAACATAATAGAATGTTTCCTAAATAGTAGATTTTATTTAGTTACGGTAACGTCGAATAATGAATACGTATAAGTCTTCTAGTCGACAAGATAATATAATTGTGTAATATAATTTTGACTGCTTTTTAGAATAATTAATATATATAACAAAAATAATTTTATTATATCCTTAAAATGCTGAATTATTTTTAATGAAAATGTTTATTAAACTTATAATTTGTATAGAATATCATTTAGTCGGTCTATTGTAAACTTCATTTTTTAACACATTTTTTTGCACATTTTAATGCGTTACTTTATTAAGTAAGTATGTGAACTATTATTAATTTATGCTTTCAATTAAGTAAATATCAAAAGAAGTCATTATAAGTAGTTAAACTCTAAAGAAAATAAGTGCTTTTCCATTGTATTTAAGTAATGAAATGTATTTGCGACGTTAATCGATTAAAAAATATTGTATTTTTAATTTCATTGATTAGGTGTTAATAAATTGTAAATTAATGTATTATAACTAGACGTATAAATTGTTTTATCATGTAGTTACTTATTTCATTGTTCTTGTTTGCTCTTAGTTGTTTGAAAAATAATAAATCATTTTGTTAGTCAAAATATTGTTTATCATTTCCTTTGAATTTCCCTTTTATTCTTAAGGACTAAGGATTATATTCAATAGCGAGAACATATCTAATATCTAAGCTGTATTTAGTCCTCGCGTACTATTATGTATTCTGTAACCTCGCTATAGAATCCAACCTGTAACATCAGTCCAGACCCTCGATCTACTTATACAAATGACCAATTTTCTAACCGTGTTGGTGCACGCTTAAAATAGGTACCTATACATCATTAATTTTTCAGTATATCTAAAAATTTAATGGGGATATCAGACCACGTTTCTGAATATGAACGTGCAGTTGAAAGTTAAAAATTAATAGTTTGAAATTATCGGAAAAAAATCTTGATCAATCTCACAAAAGTAGCAAGACGCGGGCGTAGATTCATTCTTTTCATTATTTACGTGTAGTCTCTTTTGATTACGCGCGTGTTGAATTCTATGAATGAACTCGAAATCTAGAAATCATTAAAATTTTGGGACATAAATAAACCTCAATATATTGAACAATTATTAAATATTGAAACTGTACCATACCACAGAATAAGTAATAGTACCATACGAATAAATAAAACGACTCTACCTACATACAAAGAGAATGTTAAAAAACTAGCGTTTTACCTACATACTCCATTAGAATAGGGGAGAGATACTCTCATTTCATCTTAAAAATTAACCGTGTATAAATCACAAACATTGTTGTATTGTATGGAATTGATAAAGATAAAGTTAGATCATTATTTGCTTGAAATGCGGTAAAAATAGTGCGGTGTTAAAATTAACTGTGAACTTCTAATACAAACGTACCTAATAGGTACCAAAAGAACATCACATGTAGAGTTAATTATGCTCTAATTTTGGTATTACGTTTGTCTATATAGAAAGTTAAAATTAATGAAATAGGTGCATAAAATTAACTGTCACTTCAAATCAATTTCAGTCATCAAGTTATACAGGGTGAAATTTTAATCATTTGGTTCCCGCCGTGGGGTGGTTCCACTCATGATTACAAGCAACTTTTACTATGGGGCCAACTCTCCTACTCGTAAAAAAAAATCAGCTGTTCCATACAAAAGTGCAGTACCTACTCGACCTTAATGTATGGAACAGCTGTTTTTTTTTTGCGAGTATGAGAGTTGGCCCCATAGTAAAAGTTGCTTGTTATCATGAGTGGAACCACCCCACGGCGGGAACCAAATGATTAAAATTTCAGCGTGTATACCTACATTACCTACTCATTCTTACGTACTTATTTGGTATTTAAATAAATTTAAATAACAAATAGGTACTTATATCAATAAAGCTGATCAATCAATCAGTCGATTTGATAAAGAAATTCTAATTTTTAAATATTTTGAAACACATGCCGTGATAAAATGATAAAAGATTGGAAATTGAAACTGAAAATACTGAACTTTTTCAGCATTATGCACTAGGGGCGGGCAGGGTATGAAAAACATAATGAACCAGCAATAAACCAAATACTTACTTAAGGCCCCTATCTATATAACTCAGAGTGGCGCCCTCATCATGATTAAATTAACTGCTCATCATAAATAAATAGAACTGTGCATGTGAATTTTGAGTACATACATTATGTACTTTGCGAGCAATTAATTTAATTATGATGAGGGTGAGGGCGCCACTTGAGAGTGATAATCGCCTTAAAAGCCTTTTTACATATTTTTTTTGCTTTTTGCATAAAATTATTTTACAAGTCGTAGCTCCATTTTCCAGAAAAAAAAGGAACCAATAGTCGTTATGTGACAAAAGACGATTTACTGCAAAATTATGTGCTAAATCAAAGTAATCAATGTCAAGTTTACTATCGCCAGACGTTGTATCAATCGTGGATTCGTGGTTGTGTTGTGGTTATCGCTCGTATCGCGAATTTAAGAGTTATTGCGTTTTGTTCAGTGTTGTTCGAGTCACTACATCGACAGTACGTAAGGTAGGCTTTTTAATAAAATTTTCATTAAATAACGCCATGGTTACTGAAATTTAGCAGGGCGTCACTTGTACTGCTTGTACCTAATAGAATATTGTAATATTTATAACTTGTAATTTGCAATACTTAAACTTTGAAATTGTGAAAATGCTGAAGCGATTTCGTAAGTTCAAGTTTGGAGCAAAACGCCGTTCGCTAAGAAAATGATGTGGAAAATAATTGCAATAAAAACATCGAAATATTATTACTAGCGAATAAATATTCATTTGCTAAAAGAAAATACTATCTAAAAAATTCAATCTTGTTAGGAAGCTATTCTAGATTTCTAGATGTTTTTAAAAATAAAGTAATGTAGCTAAAAGATGAATGTTTTTGGAATACCTTTAAAAGTTCTGCACTAGTTGATGCCAAGAAATGGAAATGAGTTACCTATGTTGTAGGTAGTTCCTTTATCAGCTTTCAAGTGCAACTGTAGAAGGCAAAACGACGAAAAATACGGCTATCGCTGAACCAAAGATTTCCTTCGGTAGGATTAATCCTTGTGTTCCTAAGATGGGTTTACGAAGTGGAGCCACCTATTATTTTTCACCCTACAGACGCCATTACAATTAGTTAAACTGATCTTCCCTCAACAGCCATCATGTCTTTAGTAGCGCAGGCGTTTGAAGCCAGCAAGATCGTTCCCGACGTCATTGCTGCGGCACCCAAAGCTACCATCAACGTAAGTTTATTTTTTTCATTTAATTTGGAGATATCAATAAAATCTGAATTAATAAAAAAGTTCAAGGTGAGTGTGCAAAAATGTTACGTTGCATTAGGAGATAGGATAGATTGATTATTTAATTTAGATTGTCAAAATTAGCTTTACTGAAATATTAAAAGTTGTGCGTTTAAAAATCGTCAAAGAGATAAATATTGTTTAACTAGCAGCCGCCGAAGACGAAGTCGCGGGCGAAAAAAAACTTTCTAAAGTTTTTGCTATTCCTCGGGAACTATACCTACTTTATTTCGTTGAGATGAAAGGTATCCTATGTCCTTTTCTGTATCCCTGACAACGTGTATGCAAAATTTCATGATGATCGGTTCAGTAGTTAAGACGTGAAGGCATAACAAACAAACAAACAAACGGACTTTCGCATTTATAATATTATAATAAGGATTATTTTTACTCTGATCTTATCTAAGAAAATAGGTATAGGTACGGATCTGCGAATTTTGCAAAAAAAACTGATTAGTTTGATTAATCAGTTATGTAATTCAATAATTTGGCCTGCTGTCGCTGATAACAACTTAAGTAATATGTATTTTGAGATAACATTATTATAAACAAAAATACTAAAGTTATATAATGAAATGACGACCTATGTCGTCTGTAGTTAGACTGTGGTAGGATTGAGGACATCAAGGTGTTGAGGGGCTAAGAGTTAATTTAATTAAGGTCTTAATACAACCATTAAGTATACTAAAATTAACGTTATTAGAATTAATACAAAGGCCATTTGAATAGGCCCCTGGTTTGGTTTTCAGAGTAGCTAATGATCATGGTCGATTTTAAATCTTGAATCGTAAACTATCATAAAAGCAACACTGAAAATCAAGGTTTCGTACGTAATTCGTACGAGATATCCTTGGATCCCATCTCTAGATCCCTCTCTCTCTCTCTCTTATCATTAAGTCATTCAAAACTCAACTTTGCTAATGACTTGTTAACCGGTTTCAGCTGAAATATCCCAGCGGCGTGGTGGCTTCCCAGGGCAACGAGCTGACCCCCACACAGGTGAAGGACCAGCCCACAGTCTCCTACGAAGCAGACCCTAACGCGTACTACACACTCGTTTTCACAGGTATATATATGTGTTATTATAATCAACATTTCAGCCGTATACTGCTGGGTATAGGCCTCCCCCAAGGATCTCCACGACGATCGGACCTGCGCTGCCCGCATCCAGCGGTTTCCCGCGACCTTCAACGGAACGTCGTCGGTGCACCTTGTCAGGGGCCTACCCACGGAGCGTCGTCCGATGCGCGGTCGCCATTCCAGGACCTTTCCGCCCCAACGGCTATCGGTTCTTCTCGCATTGAACACTCATTGAACAAAATAAATTTGCTTATCCTGTTTTGTTATAAGTACCTACCTAGTACTTAACTACTGAAGAATCAACTAAGACGACGCATCTGCGAGGACATGCTTTGCCTAGTAGAATACCTAGGCGTAGATATGCCAGTGGCGATCGTCGTTTTCTCCTGGCATTCAAAACAAAATAAATGTCTTATTCAACTTCGCATTTATATCAAAGCTCATTTTTAGCTGGACCGACGTCACAATAACATAAAATGCTAAAATTCCAGACCCTGACAATTACGACGGTCCGGAGCTAGTCTACCGCGAGTGGCACCACTGGCTGGTGGGCAACATCCCCGGGGACAATGTGTCCGAGGGCGAGGTCCTCTCCGGATACATCGGCTCCGGTCCTCCAGAGGGCACGGGCATACACAGATACGTCTACATCCTCTTCAAGCAGCCCGGAAAACTGGAGTTCGATGAGACAAGACTGACGAACAAGTAAGTATCTCAGAAACTATGAACTTCCGCGGGGGGAGAGTTGAACAGGATCCTCCCTGTTCAACTCTCTCCCCGCGGAAGTCCTTACCCTCTCTCTTTCCCTCCCTAATTCTCAAACAAGCCGAGTCAATAAGCTCAGGGGGCTAAGTGTCTAATTTCAAAATCTACCGCAATCGCTTTCAGGATATTTTACATTGATGTTTCTTTTTGGAAAAAATAAAAACTTACCAAAGAAATGCAGCAATGTGTCACATTCACATCCATCTGTCAAATGAAAGCGATTGCGATAGACAATGAGTAGGCTGATCCTACGCTGACGCTTTTAATAATTTCTTTATCTCAAATAATAACCATGAGAATGATTCAAATAAAAGTCAAAGACCAAATTATAATCTTTTAAATTCAGTAAATGATACATTATTTCTTGCACCGACATCTGAAGACGAGGTCGTAAAAACGATTAAATCTCTAAATAACACTCATGCTGTTGGTTATGATGGTGCATCAACGTATATAATTAAACAATCAGCTTCTGAGCTTGCAGATGTACTATGCCACATTATAAACATGTCGTTAAGCGAGGGTGTATTTCCTGACCAACTGAAACACTCCATTCTCAAACCGCTTTTTAAAAAAGGAGATAAAAAAGAACTCGGCAATTATAGACCCATAGCATTAATATCAATTTTTTCCAAAATCCTCGAAAAGTTAATGTATGCACGACTTATTGCTTTTCTACTGAAACACAACGTAATAAGAAATGAACAAAATGGTTTTCAGCAAAACAAGTCGACTACACTTGCTGCATTCAAGCTGGTCCAGAACATTGTGGAAAATATTGACAAAAAAAACCGAGTATCCGCCATTTTTTTCGATATGAGTAAGGCATTTGATTATGTTGACCATAATGTTTTATTAAATAAATGTGAACGTTACGGAATTAGAGGGAAATCATGGGAATGGATCAATAGTTACTTAAAAAATCGATCGCAACGCGTAGCAATATCAAAAACTGACGAAAATAATTTACTTACCTTATACAACTCTAAATATCAATTAAATAACCGTGGTGTTCCGCAAGGTAGCGTATTGGGACCACTTTTATTTTTAATATACATAAATGACATTCCCAATATAACCAACTATCAGTGCGTGCTATTTGCAGATGACATATCCGTTGTTATACCTGACGATAATAAATCTATTGACCATGACAATACATTAGGATTAACAATTGACTTATTTAAAGAATGGATGACTAAAAACTACTTGACATTAAATATATCGAAAACGAAGATAGTACAATTCAATAATTATAAAAACACAAGACATAAAATTAATATTAAAACAGACAATGACGTAGTTGAAGACATAAATGAAATTAATTTCTTAGGCATTACATTGGATAGTAATTGTAACTGGAAGGGACATATAAGTAAGTTGTGCAAAAAGTTGAATAGATTCGTTTATGCACTTAAAATGATACGCAAAACTTCAGGTGAAAAAACAGCTCTAATAGCTTATCATGGTTACGTAGTTTCAGTACTACGTTACGGAGTCATTTTATGGGGTAGCTCACCAATATTCAATAAGGCTTTTATAACACAAAAAAAATGTGTACGAGCTATTTGCAAAGCTCACCCAATGGACTCATGCAGACCTCTATTCAAAAAGTTAAAGTTGCTAACGTTACCTTCCTTGTTCATCCTAGAGTCTGGGCTATTTGTAAGAAAGCATCCAGAGATATTTAAAAAGGCAAAGGAATACAAAAAGCATGTGTCCAGAGATCCTACAAAATTATTAGTGCCTGCTTCAAACTCGAAACTTTATCATAAAAATTGTTACTTTATGACTATTAAACTATACAATAAGATCCCAAAATCCATTCGTGAACAAAACTTTAACCTGTTTAGAATTAATCTGACGAAATGGCTAGTGGATAAATGTTTTTATACTATTAATGAATTTTTAAATGATAAAACTTGACAATATTAAATACCTAAATTCAATTTATTTATTTAACCATTTTGACATTATATAGATTAAATATATTTTACCGTCTTTGCAATGGAGCTTGAATAAAATATTTTTTGTAAGAAATAATATAATTAACATACATTTGCACGCCATTAGATTTGGCAAAATATGTGGAACTATATTTAGAATGTTAAGATCTCAATGTACCATATTTTATGCAAATAAATTATCTTTATCTTTATCTTTATCTTTATCTTTATCCATTGCCTTAAGAGACGTGCCGCGTTGTGATGAGAAAAAATAAAATCTGGAGGCGCAAAGTCATTCTTAGCATCTCATCTTCACTTCAGATTGTTTATCCTCTTATACAGGACTAAAGATAGTCCTGTATCCCACTAATCTTAATAAATACCATATTTGTTCCAGATCTGTCGACGGCCGTGCTGCCTTCTCAACTAAGAAGTTTGCAGAGAAATACAACCTGGGGGTGCCAGTTGCAGGCAACTTCTACCGTGCGCAGTTCGACGACTACGTCCCACAGCTCTACAAGAGCTTGGGAGTCTAACACCGACCATCTTAATTTAATTAAAAATTATTAGTACCTACCTATACTATTATTGCTCTTTTATTTCCGTAAATTGTAGCATCAGCAAAGCTGATCAGATTACATTGGTTTTCGTAGTTTAAATACATAGCTTAAAAACGTCGTGCTAACACGTAGACAGATGTGCCCACACCTTTATTGATGAAATTTTTTTATATGGAAACACTACGGGAACAACGAACGAACGAGACAACGAAAAACGTTTCACATTAAATACTAGTATTTAAAGCCTCGATTACATACGCCACTTTAGCTTCCTAGCTAGGAACCAATTTCGGGCTGCCACCCGTATAAATAAGTTCAATTTTAACAGTAAATTTGCACAAATAACGGAAAAGTCAACATTTTTTATGATTTTTTATTTTCTATTCTCATCTACAATCTTTAACATAGTTAACTTTTCCGTTAAAGTGTTAATTCAATTTTAAAATCGATGTTATTGTACAATATTTTATTATATAATACGGGTGGCAACCCGAAATGGGGAATGTCCGGAAAAAATCATATTGGCTGAATATTTTTCTATAGGTAGGAATAAGGTCCCTTAGTAATAGAAAAAAGTTTCAGAATTTTCGGTTGGGTAAAATAGTTTTAAAAAATCAAAGTCTCTTCGACTTCACAAATGTATGAAAGTAACAGCAGAATAGAGATTATACCTTTGCCGCTAACTGCCACAAACACAACCTAAGACTCGTATTACAGAATCAAACTCAAACTCAAATCTCTGCTTGAGTACAGTTAGATAGGGATATCGCTATATGCGATGAATAGCACCATCCCTTTCTAACTGTACTCAAGCAGCAAGCAGTGCTTGAGTCTCATCCTATAATACGGACCTTAGAGTCCCTCCTCTAAAGCCTCGATTACATACGCCGATTTAGCGTCCTTACTGGGGACCCAATTTCAGATTGGAAACAAAGCCCCGAATTGGATCCTAGTTGGGGAATTTAAGGGTTGCCTCCCTAGCCAAGGCTATATAGGTAAAGGCAAATGAAGCTTTGGTCATGCAGCCAAGTCTTCAGTCATAGTTTTTCTTGAGTTTGCATTTATGCGGGTGTATTACTACCGGCACGTAATTTGGCAAGACAAAGATGAGACAAAAGATGCGCAGCAGCTACAAACATTAAACTCGGTGCATCTTTTGTGTCATCTTTGTTTTGCCAAGATATGCCGGCACCTATTTCACATTATAAGTAGCCCCTAGATGATCAAGAATGGCTTGTCAATCATTTACATTGCATTACCACCACCACTACCATTTGAGTGCGTACTAAAAATCCAAGATGGGGGCCAACTTTTTTGTTTGTGGGCCGATTTCAATAAAAACTCGGTTTTTGATACTATTTTGACAAGAAAACAGCAACGCTATGTTAAAAATATAAAAAAAACGAGATGGCGGCCAACTTTTTTGTTTGAGGGCTAATTTTGATGAAACTCGGTTTTTGGTACTATTTTGACAAAAAAACAGCCATGCAATGTAAAAAATTACAAAAATCCAAAATGGCTTCAATCTTCTTTATGTTTTTTTTATCAAACCAAGTTATATCGATATATACCCAAGAACAATGTTGGCCACATTTTTGACTTTTTGTTATTTTTAACATTGCATTGCCGCTTTCTTTTAAATATAGTACTCGAAACGAAACCGAGTTTCATTTAAATTGGCCTACAAACAACAAAGTTGGCCGCCATCTTGGATTTTTTGTATTTTCAAAATTGCGTTGTTATTTTCTTGTCAAAATAGTACCAAAACCAAGTTTAATCGAAATCGGCCGAAAAACAAAAACTTGGCCGCCATCTTGGATTTTTTAATATTTTCAACATTGCGTTGATATTTTCTTGTCAAAATAGTACCAAAAACCGAGTTTAATCGAAATCGGCCTACAAACAAAAAAGTTGGCC
Organism: Agriphila tristella; assembly: GCA_928269145.1. Classification (NCBI taxonomy): domain Eukaryota; kingdom Metazoa; phylum Arthropoda; class Insecta; order Lepidoptera; family Crambidae; genus Agriphila; species Agriphila tristella. The sequence continues at coordinate 13,850,473 of OV743445.1, forward strand.
GCTATCTTGGATTTTTATATTTTTAACATTGCGTTGCTGTTTTCTTGTCAAAATAGTACCAAAAACCGAGTTTCATCGAAATCGGCCCACAAACAAAAAAGTTTGCCGCCATCTTGGATTTTTTTAATTTTTAATATTTCAATGCTGTTTTCTTGTCAAAATAGTACCAAAAACCGAGTTTAATCGAAATCGGCCTAAAAACAAAAAAGTTGGCCGCCATCTTGGATTTTTTATATTTTTAACATTGCGTTGCTGTTTTCTTGTCAAAATAGTACCAAAAACCGAGTTTCATCGAAATCGGCCCACAAACAAAAAAGTTTGCCGCCATCTTGGTTTTTTTTATATTTTTAATATTTCAATGCTGTTTTCTTGTCAAAATAGTACCAAAAACCGAGTTTAATCGAAATCGGTCTACAAACAAAAAAGTTGGCCGCCATCTTGGATTTTTTATATTTTTAACATTGCGTTGCTGTTTTCTTGTCAAAATAGTACTAAAAACCAAGTTTCATCGAAATCGGCTGACAAACAAAAGAGTTGGCCGCTATCTTAGATTTTTTATATTTTTTACATTGCGTTGCTGATTTCTTGTCAAAATAGTACCAAAAACCGACTTTCATCGAAATCGGCCGACAAACAAAAGAGTTGGCCGCTATCTTAGATTTTTTATATGTTTATCATTGCGTTGCTGATTTTCTGTCAAAATATTACCAAAAACCGAGTTTCATCGAAATCGGCCCACAGACAAAAAAGTTGGCCGCCATCTTGGATTTTTTTATATTTTCAACATTGATTTGTATTTTCGTACCAAAATAGTACTAAAAACCGAGTTTCATCGAAATCGGCCCACAACACTGATGTATGGAAGTGAATCTTGGGTATGGCAGAAGAAGAATGAAAGCAGAATAAATGCGGTAGAGATGCGATCGTTGAGGAAAATATGCGGAGTAAAACTGAGTGATAGAGTGAGCAATGAGGTGATTCGCAAAAGGTGTGGTCTGAAAGATGATATAGTGACAAGAATTGAGAAAGGAATGCTCCAGTGGTTTGGTCACTTAGAGAGGATGAATGAAAGGCGAATCACGAAAGAGATATACTGTGCGAATGTGGAAGGAACGATTGCACGAGGGCGTCCCAGAAAAACCTACGCGGACCAAATAGAGGTTATTATAAAAAAGGCTGGTGTACGCAGTGACAAAAACCGCAGGGCATGTATGAAAAGATTGATGGATATGAATGAAGCGAAAGAAGTGTGCAAGGATCGTAGCAGGTGGCGATCCATAGTCTCTGCCTACCCCCATGGGAAACAGGCGTGAGTGTATGTATGTATGTATGTATGTAACAAAAAAGTTGGCCGCCATTTTGAATTTTATATACTTTAAAAATTACTTTGTTATTTTCTTGTCAAAATAGTACCAAAAACCGAGTTTCATCAAAATCGGCCTACAAACTTTAAAGTTGGCCGCCATCTTGGATTTTTAATATTTTCAACACTGCGTTATTATTTTCTTTTCGAAATAGTACCATAAACCGAGTTTCATCGAAATCGGCGCATAAACATGAATTTGATTATTAATTATTAACTTTACCCCTTGCCTGCGACTTCCAGTTATTTCAATTGATAGAACAATTTCGTTTTTGGGAAATCTGAAATGGTGTAGAATTTATGGTCACCCTTGTTTTGTAAAGGAATATTTCCTGAATATTGAAATTCTAAAATTGAAATTCGGCGCCAAAGTCAAAATCGGTTCGGAGTTGCCAGGATTGACACTTGAATTTATACAACTACAATAATGCTGATTAACATTATTGTAGAAATCTAATTAAATCAAAAGAGTAAGTTCTGTTTTATGTTACAATTACGATGTGTTATTGTAAATTAATTTTTTTTTTCCTTTATTTACCATTTAAAAATACAAGATAATAACAACGTTCATAATCACAATTTTAAACCACTAAGGTTTGTTTGATGCGATTACATTCACTAATAAAACTTAAACAAAATAAAAACTAGGAGTTGGGTGGGTATACTCGTAAGTGTAATAATGACAGTCACTACATAATATTTTTCAAATTACTTAAAAAATAGATCTTGAGTTTGTTTTTTATATTAGTGTGTGTTAAAGTACCCGATAATTCAGGCGGTAGATTATTTATTAGTCGGGGGACGAGGTAGTTGGCAGTTCTTTTGCCGTACACATTGCTCGCACGACACGTTTGGAGCCGGTTTCTTGCTACCGCGCGCGTATACACCGGGTGATTTATTTCTTTTTTAAAAATGTCGTTAAAGAAATGAGTTTTTAAAAACATATATTTGAACTGGGTTTGAACCGGCAATATTTTACAATGCCTAAAAAGACCACTATCGTCCCCATGAAATTTATATCGGATGTTATTTGATACAATGTGTTTTAAAATTTGTACCTGCAGGTTATATATTTTATTTAGGTATGTGTTATAGCTACGGCCGTAACTACATAAACCATACTGAACATACGATTCAGCAAGCGAGTTATACAACATTAATTTTACTTTATATGGGATTCTTCTTTTTAATATGGTTATGTAGGCTAAGAATTGTCTGAGCTTGTCGCAGACATATTCAATGTGGTTGCGCCAATTGAAGTTATTATCTATTTGTAGTCCCAAGTATGTATGGGTGTTGACAATGTCTATACCGGGACAATCACAAATGTCATTTTTTTGAGAGTGAAGACAACTGTGATCGTGAGCCACGACGCTACTTAAGCTAGTGGACTTTATATAAGGAGATTTAATTACGAGCAGTTTGGTCTTAGATGTGTTCAAAACCAAACCAGCATCATGGCACCATTTTACGACCGCATTGAAATCTAACTGAAGCTGATCGCGTGCAGCATGAGGGTCTTTGTCTGCAACAACTAAACATGTGTCATCTGCAAATTGGTAACAAGAACTATGGTTAATACAATGACTCATTTCATTCACGTAAGATAGGAAGTGTAGGGGCCCAAGCACCGATCCTTGAGCCGTGCCTTCGGTTACTATTTTGGGATTACTATACGTATCACTAACTTTCACAATGAACTTCCTATTTTGAAGATAGTTTTTACACCATTCAAGCAATGGTCCCCTTACACCACAGTTGTCAAGTTTTTCAACTAGCCGACGGTGATCTAAGGTATCAAATGCTCGCGAGAAATCAATGAATAAGACTAGTACGTGTTTCTTATCATTCAAATATTCATTGACTTCATCTGTGAACTTAAGTAATAGATCATTAGTGCCTTTTCCAGTTTGGAAACCGAATTGGTTTTCGTATATGACTTCGTGTTTTTTGTAAAACTCTTGTATCTGTTGACAGATATACTTTTCGACAATTTTATCGATTGAAGATAATAATGTTATTGGTCGGTAATTTTGATAGTCGTCCCGTTTACCTTTTTTGTGCAAGGGCTTCACACATCCCATCTTTAGCTCATCTGGATAGATACCAGTTTTAACACTTAGATTGATAAGATTGGCAACAGCCGCAGACACACCAGCGTCTACACTTCGGATCTCAGAAACTTTAATATTATCTGGGCCTGGTGCCTTTTTAACGTTAAGTTTTTTTATTATTTTACAAATATCATCACTAGAAGCATTTCGAAAATATATGCTAGAGTCAACCGGTTCAGCTTTCACATTAGGTTTAAGAAGCTTCACCTTGCAATTTGGGATAATGTCTTTTACAGCCTTATCAAACCCTGATGCGAAGTCTTCGACGATGTCTTGGATAGTACGGCCTTGATCTCCAAAAGCTTTTAAAATTGCCGAATCGATTGATAATGTCACTCTGCCCAGCATTTTATTGATGATCTGATAGATTTTTTTTGTATTTCCAAAATTTTCTTTTATATGATTCAGATAATATTTATTGCGATTAATTTCTAAAATTTTATGCACTTTATTTCGTATTTTATTATATTGTAATTTTAATTTTGAGTCATGTGGGTTTCGTATCCAGTCACTGAAAAGTTTATCACGTTTGCGACATAATTGAGTGACATTGTCATCGATCCACGATACACTAAAACTAGGCGTGTTGTTATGTTTACTTAATTTACATTTCCTTAAACTAGTCGCCGTATCTTTCGCATTTTGAAAGGATTGTTTTAAAAAGTTGTAAATATCATTAAGGGAATTCATGGTGTTCGTCTGCATCCAATCAGTATTTTTAAGTGTATTATGTGAAGTATCATAATCAATAACTGGTTTATCTAAAACACCCCGTGTGTACCCGCGCGGTGCAGCGTCGTTTATGCAAGCGATAATAATGGCCCGGTGATCGGCCAGTGCAATATCCAGAGCTGCCGTGTACGGATGTAATGTGGGGAGTCGCGCAAATATATGATCAATGCAGGATTTTGTGATAATTCCTAACTTTTTTTTAATCCTAGTGTACTCGGATATTCCACACATTAATCCGTTCGCGCGCAGTGTTTCTAAGTACTTATCCGTGTGTGATGATATGCTTTTCAGGTCAATGTTCATATCACCAATTAGAATCAAGTTTTGTTTTGTGTCAAACATAGAAATGTGTTTACCCAACTCCTTAACAAAAATGTGTTTGTTAGTTTTAGGCGGCTTATAGACTGCACACACGACTACGTCCTGGTTACGATTTAATTTTAAAGTACCCGTTAGATTTTCAAATGTTTTGGTTGGATGTATAATTAAAGTAGTATATTTTCAATATTCCACTCCGAATCCTTAACTTTGATACACTACGTGATTGGTAACGTTCATTTTTTTTCCCTACCATCGTGGTATTATTGTTTAGTAATGGCAATTGTGCGAACGAGACATCCTCATCTACTTGGTGATGTCTCATTCACACAGTAGAGTCTTCAGTCAATGTCGTCGATAGAATTTCAACTCTATGACAAAGAGAATAAAGTTGAATTTCTTTTAAACGCATAGTGAAAATTTTTGTGGAGTACTCACTCCTTATATGAACCTCCTTGGTTGTGGCAGGTGTTGGCAAAGGTACAATCTCCATTCTGCTGTTACTTTCATACATTTGTGAAGTCGAAGAGACTTTGATTTTTTGAAATTTTTTCACGAAACCGAAAATTATGAAAATTTATTCTATTACTAAGGGACCTTATTCCTACCTATAGAAAAATATTCAGCCAATTTGATTTTCTTCGGACATTCCCCATTGGTTCCGAGCTAGGAAGCTAAATTGGCGTATGTAATCGAGGCTTAAGCCTCGATTACATACGCCGATTTAAGGAACCAATTTAGAGTTGCCACTCGTATAAATAAGTTAAATTTTAACAGTGAATTTGCACAAATGACGGAAAGGTCAATTTTTTTTATGGTTTTTTATTTTCAATTCTCATCTCCAATCTTAAACAATGTTTACTTTTCCGTTATAGTGTAGATTCGATTTTAAAATCGAACTTATTCTACAATATTTTATTGTCAAGTACGGGTGGCAGGCAACCCGAAATTGGTTCCTAGCTAGGAAGCTAAATTGGCGTATGTAATCGAGGCATTATTAAAATCACATTAATGCCTCGATTACATACGCCAATTTAGCTTCCTAGCTAGAAACCAATTTCGGGTTGCCACCCGTACTTGACAATAAAATATTGTAGAATAAGTTCGATTTTAAAATCGAATCTACACTATAACGGAAAAGTAAACATTGTTTAAGATTGGAGATGAGAATTGAAAATAAAAAACCATAAAAAAAATTGACCTTTCCGTCATTTGTGCAAATGAGGATCCGTAACGATTTTAGTTGAGGATGCAGATTTATAGAACTAAGAATGGGGAATGTCCGAAAAAAAACAAATTGGCTGAATATTTTTCTATAGGTAGGAATAAGGTCCCTTAGTAATAGAAAAAAGTTTCAGAATTTTCGGTTGGGTAAAAAAGTTTTTAAAAATCAAAGTCTCTTCGACTTCACAAATGTATGAAAGTAACAGCAGAATGGAGATTGTACCTTTGCCAACACATGCCACAACCACAACATGGTATTAAAAAAAAGTTTCAAGACAAAATGTCAAAACTTTTTTTTTTTTAAATACATGTTGTGTTTGTGGCAGTTAGCGGCAAAGGTATAATCTCCATTCTGCTGTTACTTTCATACATTTGTGAAGTCAAAGAGACTTTGATTTTTAAAAACTTTTTTACCCAACCGAAAATTCTGAAACTTTATTCTATTACTAAGGGACCTTATTCCTACCTATAGAAAAATATTCAGCCAATTTGATTTTTTTCGGACATTCCCTATTCTATAACATGCAGTGCAAAAATTTTTGTTCTACAACAAAAATTGACGAAGATATGATCATATTACTAGCGCAGTTCGCTGATCGGGAGGCGCGGTCTGGCCCGACGGCTGTGACGTCACACGGTTCGAGTCGCTCTAAGTTTATATGGCCTCCGCATTTATTATACGCATTATGGGGGCTAACATCCTTAATTATTAAGATAGGGAAATGAAAATAGCATCAAAAGATTTGTTACTAAAAGGCCTATAATACTGTAAAAAAATGTTGTTAAATGTTTATATACAGGGTGGTACTCCGAACTGCATTTATAGATTTTGGAAAATGCTAAAATACCAAAAAAATAACAACGCAATGTTTAAAATATTGAAAAATCCAAGATGGCGGCCAACTCATTTGTTTGTGGGCCGATTTCGATAAAACTCGGTTTTTGGTACTATTTTGACGAGAAAATAATAACACAATGTTGAAAATATTTAAAAATCCAAGATGGCAGCCAACTTTTTTGTTTGTGGGCTGATTTTGATGAAACTCGGTTTTTGGAACTATTTTGACAAGAAATAAATAACGCAATGTTGAAAATATTTGAAAATCAAAGATGGCGGCCAACTTTTTTGTTTTTGGTCCGATTTCGATGAAACTCGATTTTTAGTACTATTTTGATGAGAAAATAACATTTCACATAACATTAACATTTCGGGCCGATTTCGATGACAAACAAAAAAATTGGCCGCCATCTTGGATTTTTTAATATTTCCAACATTGCGTTATTATTTTCTTGTCAAAATAGTTACAAAAACAGAGTTTCATCAAAATCAGCCCACAAACAAAAAAGTTGACCGCCATCTTGGATTGTTAGTATTTTAAAAATTGCATTGTTATTTTCTCGTCAAAATAGTACTAAAAATAGTTTAATGTTGGCTGGATAAAATGTGTTATAAAATCGCAACGGATGGACCGATTTCGACGATTTAAAGACTATATTGATGAAAAAGCTTAGTGGAACACTTTTATGTTATGCAGGACACACACCATCCAATCGATCGTCCAATCGGCATGAAACTACCGATTGGATCCAATCTGCAGCTCGTCCATACACACCACACACGATCAATTCTAACTGTCCGATCGGCAGTGGCGATCGATCGTATGATTTTCTTAACCGACTTCAAAAAAAGAAGGAGGTTCTTATAATTCGATTGTATTTATTTGTTTTAGCATTGTTTGCGCGTATCTTCGATATTTATAGACTGATTTTGATGATTATTTTTTCTTTTTTCTTATAACTAATTGGATGGTGTGTGGCCTGCATTATGCAGGCCACACACCATCCAATCGATCGTCCAATCGGCATGAACTACCGATTGGATCCAACCAAACTGACCGTGTGTGGCCGTGGATCGGTTGGACGATCGAACTGACGGAAAAATCAAAATGGCTGGATCATGCCGTCATGCCGATTGGACGGTGTGTGGCAGTGGGCAATCGATCGTATGATTTTCTTAACCGACTTCAAAAAAGGAGGTTCTTTATTCGATTGTATTTATTTGTTCGCGCGTATCTTCGATATTTATAGACTGATTTTGATGATTATTTTTTTTGCTTTTCTTTCTTTTTTCTTTTAACCGATTTCAAAAAAAGGTAGGTTCTCTGTTTGACCTGTATCTCACGTTTGGCTGAACCGAATTTAATGCGGTTTTCAGAAAAGTATTTGTTGAATTTAGGAGAAGTTTTTAGTATTTTAACCGACTTCAAAAAAAGGAAGTTCTCAGTTTGACCTGTATATGTATGTTTGTCCGCGATTATCTCAAGTTTAGCTGAACCGATTTTGATGCGCTTACCAGAAAAGCATTTGTTACATTTAGAAGAAGGTTTTGGTATTTTAACCGACTTCAAAAAAGAAGGAGGTTCTCTTTTGGATTGTAAATATATATATTTTATCATTGTTCGCGCGCATCTTCGATATGTATGGACCGATTTTGATAATTATTTTTTTTATTTCAAAGAATTTTGTTGCGACATTTTTTCTTTTTAAAATCGGTTCAGCAGTTCTCAATTCAAGTAATCCTGAAAATACTATGATTAACTACCTTGATGACTTTATTTATGAACCGAATTATATGATTTTTTGTTGGAAAATGGATAGACAGCGTGAATATGGAAATTGAGTTGAGTAATGACAGTAGCATTTTGAAAATATATAGAGTTAAAAAATATTAAACGCATAGCTACCACCAAAAAGCTGAAAATAAATAAGCATTAAAAAAATAAAAATCTCTTTCAAAAACCTAAAATTAAAAACAAAAACAACTTTCAAATTAAAATAACAATGATGAAACATTTATTATATACAATCGAATTATAAGAACCTCCTTCTTTTTTTGAAGTCGGTTAAGAAAATCATACGATCGATCGCCACTGCCGATTGGACAGTTAGAATTCGATTGGATGGTGTGTGGCCTGCATTAGTTTTGAGTTGATTTGTCGATCTAGTACTGATCCTCATTCACTGTTAAAATTTAACTTATTTATACGAGTGGCAACTCTAAATTGGTTCCTTAAATCAGCGACATCGGCGTATGTAATCGAGGCTCTCTTATTCAAAGGGAAGAAAAGTCACTGTGAAATGTAAAAACGTGGCTGTATAAACCATAACTTCTTTTCTTTTTTCGAAATTAAAAAAGTGAAATGTCGACTTGACTTCAATTTGGCATTGACATGACAGCCACACACAACCACAGATCAATGTCATTGTGATGTGAGGTTACTATACTGAGCTAATTTTTAGGTTATAAAACTTTGAGTACTTTGACCCAGAAACGATTTATAAAAATCGTTAAGCTTTCAACTTATAAAACAACAATAAATTCATCTAACTGAAAGTAACATAATGGCCACGTTATCAAGATTTCATAAAATTGCAATTATTAGCTTAGGAGCTGTTGGTGGTGGTCTAGCATACTATAAGATAAACAGTAACAAGAACGACAAAAAATTTGGCGTGCATAACTCGTGGACAACAAATTACACTCCTACTGTTAAATGGGACAGCAATTGGGACCAGTGAGTATTACAATAATGCAAAAAATCCATTTAAAAATCTATGCAACCACTGACCCCTTGCAATGATGGATTTCTGCTTAGTTCTCAAAGTCTTTGGTATATTGTGTCATTACAATCAATAATTTGATTCTAGCCGTGAACCAGAAAGTATAGTGAAGCCGTTGCGCTCAGCTAGTCCTGAAGAAGAGAACAAATACAATGAGAAGCTGGAAAAGAGCAAGTCTAAAGCTGTCAGACATCTGTTCCTCATCAGGCATGGACAGTACAATGTAGACGGAGCCACAGATAGAGAAAGAACTTTGACAGAGCTTGGTAAGAAATCTTTGTAAGCATACCCTATAGATTTTACTTTATACTATTAGCTTTAACTGCATCACATAATGAAAACTATGAAAAACTATTCTTTGTCTTAAAAACCCAGTCAAACACCTTTCTAATCCCCAACGCAAAAGGAGAGATGTTATAAGTTTGATGTGAGTGTGTATTTGTACATCTGTCTGAGACAACATAGCTCCCAAACAAATAGATGGATTGCAGTTTTTTTATTTGAAAATTACACTTTTGTACTTTACTAGAAAAATTTGACTCATCACCAGAATTGTCTCAGGCGGGTACAGAATGTTCAACCTTTAGAAGTCTGGTCTAGCTTAAATAGCATTGGGTATGCTCAAATCTCAAATTTTAAAATTACACTATTGACGGAAAATGGTTTAATTTAAGGTGGTTGTATGACCGAAAGTAGTGCCCTCAGAGGTTTTTATTTAATAAGTTATTAATAGAAAAGTTTTTAATAATGTTTTACGTGGAGTTTTAGGGCCCAAGGTCTAGTATCTCATGGACTAGTATCCCTCGTAGTCATTCGTAGAAGTAGATAGCAATTATGTCAAAAACGGCCACTTTTAGCAGTTTTGCTATCTACTACTAACAGTGACTACAAGGGAATGTAACAATACCGTCTAAAAATACGTGACTGTGGGCCCTTAAAATTCCACATAAAACATTTTTAAAATTGTGTATTAGAATTATAATATTAAATAAAATTCACCACGGCGCCACTTTTGCTCAGGGTGCCACCTTAATAACTTTGTGTTACTGGAGGAAAATTAAACCTTAGGGATTATTGATAAAACTTAAGAGTCAACATAAGCTTAAAATTTTCAGGTCGACAGCAAGCAGATTTGACAGGCCAACGTCTATCGTTACTTGATATCAAGTGGGACCTGCTTGTAAGGTCTACTATGACTCGGGCTCAAGAGACTGCCAAAATAATTGGTAAACATTTAGACAAAGATGTGGAAGTAAAAGACTGTCAATTGATTGAAGAAGGTGCACCGATACCTCCAGAACCACCAGTTGGAAGTTGGAGACCAGAGCCAAGAGTAAGTTGAGTTTTATTGTGTTTTATTTGCATGCACAGTCAAGTTTGTTAGATAAATTTAATATATTCTCATGTAACGACTTAAATCAGGGGTGTCAAAGATACGGCCCGCAAGCCCTCTCAATACGGCCCGCGACCAGAATCTAACCAGTGTGTATTTTAGACAGCATTTGATGCCACTACCTATTGTAAGATAATAATATAAGAGACCTCATAGCTTGACCCTCAAGCTCAAGATAACTCCTTTTTATTACCTTTGTATGAAAATTTACTTAAACGAAATAAATAAAGTTTTTAATTTTGAGTCTGGCCCGCTAACATACCCTAAATCTATAAATGGCCCTTTAGAAAAATGAGTTTGACACCCCTGACTTAAATCATACTTTTTACATTGAAATATTATTTAAATGTACAAGAATAAATAACAATATTTCTAAGGATGAAATAAATTGTAAAAAACTAGTAAGTATTATTTTTAAGTTTGTCAAAATATCATCAAGGCATTTGCTTAAAAGGTGAGAAATGTGTACAATATTATCAATATACAGTATTATCAATAATATATTCAATATATCTAACAAGTTCATAAATACGATACATAAGAACTTTGACAGGTGCTGACTTTTATTATAAAGGCATAAGGTTGGTGAACAGTCAAATGTGTGTACATTATTGTTATTGAATTTGACTGTACACCATGTGATTAAATTAAGTAGGTACTTATCAAATTTCATCCAAATCCATTCAGCCATTTTCGCATGATTGAGTAACATCCAAACTCACAAACTTTTAGGGCGTCCGCTGCGTTAAGCAGGGATCCCGGTGCGGGGCGACTCTAGAGCTTACTCATACAAGCACGGCAAGCATCTGTCCATCAGAAAACCAGCACTCTACTATATTCCCGCGCCGTGCAACCGCGACCGTTTCCACTTAACGCAGCGTCCGCTGCGTTAAGTGGAAACGGTCGCGGTTATAATAAAACTATAATAATATTAGTAAGATGTTGGGGCTACATTAAAGCGCCCTACTACCCACTACGCGCCGCCGCCAATATATTTATTTTTATTAGTCGTAAACCAAGTCAAAAGGAGATTGTTCTAAATCGCCCCAAAACCAACAAGCATTTGAAATGTACCTAAATTTTTATTATATTTTAATATATGATTTGAAAATTATAATTATAAGCGGACACTGCGAAACATTTAATACATTTTTAAAAGTATTAATTATTAATACCATGAAATCCGCCATCTTTAAAGACAATTATTGTCATTTGCATTGATTGATTGTCATTGGATACATTCCAGCAGGCTAATCGCTGAATCATCGATCGCTATAGAGTACATTTTAACCACGGAAAGTAAATTATTTAACATTATAAAAGCGTAAAAATCCCTGAAGCGACTTCAATACTTCTTACCTTTTAAAACGAAAATTATGTTAGCGCAATCACTTCTACTTCCCCTTCTCGACTACGCCGATGTTTGTTATCTAGATGTCACCGAGGAACAGCTGAACAAGTTGGAACGCTTACAAAATCGGGCCATTCGATTTATTTTCGGTCTGCGCAAGTACGATCATGTGTCAATCTTTCGCCAACAACTAAAATGGCTTCCCATTCGCTTTCGCCGTGATATGCACATCCTTTCCACCTTATTCAAAATTCTCAAAAACCCTAACTCACCCAAGTACCTTTCTTCCCGCTTCCAATTGCTTCCTCCTCCCTCTCGCTCCAGGCGGCCTTGCATCACTACAATGCTTGAGCTCCCTTGGAGCAACACCAAATTTTTTCATAATTCCTTCTCTGCCAAAGCAGTACGGCTCTGGAATAAACTCCCGAGTAATATTCAGGACTCCCCAAGCATCCACTCATTTAAATCCAAAGTTAAGTCGCACTTTTTATCACAGTTATCCCAATCAGAATCATGAGATACTTAGTTAACACTATCTCTTATTTATTTGTTTATATGTATGTATATTTATAATATAGGTTCAATATGTATGTATGTTTATGTATGTATAGATAAAGTAGGTATATTTATTTATTTATATATTATTACTATTTTTTAGACTTTAAATTGTTAGTTTTCTTATTTAATTTTTGCACTTTATGTCACCCGCTTAATATTGAAATCTCGAACACGTTCTCAGGTTGGCTGGAAGAGATCTCTTTTAGAGATAAGTCCTCCTTTGTGTACATATCTCAATTTATTTTTGTGTAACTGATTTTGTTAGTGCAATAAAGAGTATAATAATAATAAATAAAAAATACTTTCCATGGTTAAAATAGGTGCATTCTAGCGCAGGCTAATCGCTGAGTTATCAATCACCACAGTTTACATTTTAACCATTGAAAGTAATTTGTTTAAAATTGGTGTCAGTATATCTGAATAAGTATATCAAGTTTTTCAGTTTAAATCCGATCTTAAACGACATTTTTTGGTATGTAGTCTTAAGAAAGATATTGTTTTCAAATAAATTATATATTTTTCAAAGGGCTTTTTATAGATGGCGTGTATAAAAAATAACCTCAAAATCTGTTAATTTTCTTTAAATAAAAATGTTCACAAAAGTGTCCATGGGAAAACATTGTTCTTATGGGCTTATACGAGTCATTTACGATTAGAAAATATTTTTATCACTGCTGTTGGCTCTGGGGCGAACCATAAAGTTAATATTACCTTGTATGGGCGTAGAACAATCTCCTTTAAAAAAAGCTAAGATCACTCGTAAACTAAGTCAAAATTAAAAAAAAGCTAAGATCATGCCCTCCTAAATTGTCTCTAATATTTTTCAAATAACTCTTCAACAGTTTAAATACTTTCTGTAAGTTTTAAAATCTGTTTTAGCTCAAAGTGGCCACTTTTGGCTAGTATTTACAGAAAGAATGAAAACTGTTGAAGGTTATTCAAAAAATATTAAGACCAATTAGGAGGGCATGATCTTATCTTTTTTATTTAAATATTTACCTGTAGTAGCGCTAGTAGTAGGTAGGTAGGTACTACGGCGCCTTAACGCCAGCAATTCGATTCTATAATCACTTGTTTATAATAGCAGTGGGCTAAGGGAATGGTCATTTAAGATGTATGTATGTTGGCCACTGTGTTGGTTGACCACTGCTTTGAATTAAATAATGTTTGGATTTTATTTCCTTGTGTGTGTGTGTGTGTATTACTGACCAGATTGCCATTTTACCATCCTGTGTTCCTGTCTGCATGTTATGTTCATTCCATTAATGGTATTATCACCACCATATTAGCTTTCATTAACTCAGTACCTATCTATTAAGTAGATTTGTAATTATTTTCTGAAAATAAGTTGACTTAAAACTTCTTCCTCACCCATCCATCCATCCATTACTTTCTTAAATAACTTAATAGTATGATTTTATATACTTTTCTCTTACACATTGTATTTGGCATTTTTTAGTCACTTATGTCTTTCTATTGAATATTTTAATGGATCTTTTGGGACACATTTTTTTTTATTTACCCAAACACCAAAAGAATCTCGAAAAAGAGAAAGAAATAACTCTATAGTAAGTCCCTTCAAATCAATAAATACAATCACGAACCACCCTTGGTAACCTGTCCCTAGTGATGCATTTGTACCTTTATATCTACGTTACTAGCTAGCGATTATGATAGTGTTTTAGGACTGGCGCATATTGTAAGAAATTTCTGTCAGAAAAATTCTCGGTCGGCACTTGGTGCATACATTTTGTATTAGATCCCGCACACTGTTAGCATTAGAATTTTCCTTAACATAAACTACAAATAGTCCATATAACTATTTATAGAAAGAGATATTTACCAAGTATAGAAAGAGACCGAAATATGCCCTCTCACCGACCCCTATATCCCTTAACTGGTCAGTATAGTAATGCGGCCTGGTCTGGTACGTTTAGCAGTTCTTCCAGGACGGCGCGCGGATAGAGGCGGCCTTCCGCCGCTACTTCCACAGGGCGCCGCCCGAGCAGACCAAGGATAGCTACACGCTGCTCGTCTGCCATGCTAACGTCATACGATTCTTCGTTTGCAAGTGAGTATAGCACAGTATTCATGGATTCTGTATTTCCATGTCACCAAGGGCTTTCTTTTATAATGGATAAAGAGGAAATAATGGTATTTTTATATTAAGATGATTAATACCCGATTGAAAAAATATTAGAAAAAATCGACTCACCCGTAGCAATCCCGTCTGAGTTGCTACGGGTGAGTCGATTTTTTCTAATATTTTTTCAATTATTAATCATCTTAATATAAAAATAGCATTGTGAATGCATAAAAAATAAAAAAAAGGTAAAATTATATGGCTATTTCACCTTAATCGATTGTCTGGCATCTGTAAAGAGGTTGCTTTCGAATGTCGAAGTTCTCTTCACATTGGTGAGATGGCGCTGGCCTAACAGCGGAAACGTAAAAAACTATTAGAAAATTTCGCCAATCCCATTGGCGGCTCAGTAGCATAATTGGTAGTGCATTGGGCCGGAATCCTAAGGGTGCGGGTTCGAATCCCATCTAGAGTTGCTACGGGTGAGTCGATTATTTTTATAATATTTTTTCAATTATTAATCATCTTAGGCAATAATGGATAAAGAGGAATGGGCCATAACTCATTACTGATGAGTTATCTCATCAGTCATCACGCACGCACAATGCGGTTGGCGACTTAAATTTGTACTGACAACTGTCAATGTAGCTGGGACCAACGGCTTAAAGTTACCCTTCCGAAGCATGATGAAAGTCGAAACAAACCGTCGCAATCAACAAAACCAAAAAATTGTTTCTATCTTTGCTGATCATTTATGTGAAGCATTTATTTGTATTTACTGTATCTAAACACGCTTAAAGCCTGATTCACACGTATCAGGTGAAATGACATCACAGTTCCATCACATTTCTGGCACAGTTACGCTACCCTGATAATCTTTCTTTTTTTCATTCCATAAAATTATCACGGTGGCGGTATTGTAAGCGTTTTTTAACATACCGATCCCTCCAAAAACTGGCTTCGATCCCCCCTGAAAAACTGGCCTGGCTACGCCTATGGAACTGTGACTTCACTGATATGTGTGTATCAGGCTTAACCGATATCATCATCAACTTATAATTTTTCCCCCCAGAGCTCTCCAGTTCCCCCCCGAAGGCTGGCTCCGGATATCCCTGAACCACGGCTCCATCACATGGATCTCCATCCTGCCCAACGGCAACGTGGTGCTGCGCGGGCTGGGCGAGACCGGCCACATGCAGCCCAAATACATCAGCAGCCGGTAAACAGGTGCTATTGTATTAACGCAAGTAGACTAGTGCGGAAGGCCCATTATCGCTAGAACGTCCATTTGGCGAACGTCTTAATGGAAGTACTTCCAGATTTAAGCTATGGGGCATCGTTGAATATACTTTTTTATGCACATCGGTACATCAAATAGTGTTTGGCCTTCACCTCACCTAATGTTAAGTGACGATAAGGCCGAAGGTGGAAGCGCACTACATCCACTGAGCAACTGCCTATCTTACCTCTAACTGCCGGAACACAAATTTCAAATTGTTGTTATGGCGTCAGACTTAGGTAAGATGGTGGTAGTTAGCCAGGCGGACTTGAAATAAGCCCTTCCAGTTCCACCAACCAAAATAATATGTACTTCTATTTGGACGCTACAACGCTGTCTGTCGCTTCCATAGCCTAAGTCTTAGTCTTAAATACTTCCATTGGGACATCCACTGAATGGACGTATGTCTGTGGTTGTAGCTAGCTAAAATTTTTTTCAAATTCACTAACATTTGAGCCAAAAACAAAAGAAAGAAAATCAATTTTTGTTTATCTGGTCTGGCCACATGCAGCCCAAGTGTATCGGCAGTTAGTAAATAGGTGCTATTGTAATTATTTACCCAAGTAGACCATTCGGCGGTAGTCCATTTGGCGGACGTCCAAATGGAAGTACGTCCAGCCTATCACACCCTGACAGCGATTACGGTAGATTTTAAATTAGACAAGCTATTGGACATCGGTGACTATACTTCCATTTGGACGCTACAAGCCGTCACTTTCATAGCCTAAATCTTGACGTACATCCATTTGGACGTCCTTTCAGTGGCTGTAGCTAGCGTTTTTTTTCAATTTCACTAAAGAAAATCAGTTGTTTGTTTATCTGGTCTGGCCACATGCAGTCCAAATGTATCAGCAGCCGGTAAACAGGTGCTATTGTATGAACCCAAGTAGACTAGTGCTGATGCTGAAGGCCCATTATCCTTAAGCTAGTACTGACGTGACGTCCATTTGGCGAATGTACAGAGGGAAGTACGCCCAGATTTAAGCTATGGAGGTGATGACGTTATAGTGTCCAAATAGAAGTATGGTCAACGATGCCCATCAAATCTGGACGTACTTCCATTGGAAGTATTTCGATAGGACGTCTTGTCAGCTTTCAAATCCACTGCCATTTGAGCCAAAAACACATTAATATAATATGCGCAAAATAACTTGGCGGCTCGGAAGTTAGCCGCAAGTGACATTTCGCGCAGGGTCCATAGTTCCGAGTGCTTCCGCCCGCGCCCCGTACCCGCGCACGCCTGTATTCGTCTACTGCGCAGCGTTCCGCGCGAAGTTCAGAACCGCCAAGTTATTTTGCGCATACTATAACTATTATTTGTTTATTATTGTTTGTAGTGCGTAGTCGCCGTGTGTAGCCCGAATATATCAGGAGCCTGTAAACATGTGTTATTATAATAAAACCCTTATAGACTAGTACGGAAGGTGCTTTACGTCAATGTTGAAAATTCACTGTCATTTGAACCAAAAAAAACAGAACTTTTTTGTCTTTAAAATCAAATTGTTTTTAAGAATACAAATTGGGTAACTAGTTATTCAGAATGGGCGACCAAATTACTATTTGGGCGACAACCTTAGGGCACAGAAAACATAAAAAAATTGGCATATATTTTATTTAAAAAAGATGACTATTATGTATGATGATGAGTAATCGAGATGACAAAAAACAAACAAACGAGAAAGCAGCCTAATAAAAACGAATTAAAAATACAATGTTGGGCAGCTTAAATCAGCTATATAGTTTACCTATTTGGTATAATAGTTGCCCACTCAGTATTTTTGTCAACCAATTAAAGTTTTCACTGCTAACTATAGATGTGAAGGCAGTTGTTATCTTAGTCAGCCAGCCGGTTACCAGCCGCTTTTTTCGCTGACTACGGTGATCACCCATAAACAGCGGCTGACTACAGTTGAAACATGTCATTTTGTTTTATTGAATCCGTTTTATATCCTAAGTGATTATTTTTGTTTATCTACATACTACCGACTTATTTTATAGGTTACTTCAGATTTAATAATTCAGATAAGCGCTCTTTCCTATTTATTAGTTGCGTCGATGTTATTTTGAAATACTTAACTTTTGAATTTAATGTTTCATCTTACTCGGGCTGATCACATAATACTAAAAACACGAAACACAAAACGGACGTCGTAGGTACACATGTGAAACTTTGCGAAACGTTAAGCTTTGCAAGCCTTGCATTAACTTACTTATGATGATTCTACAATAATAATAATAATAAAAGTGGCGAAGCGGAGTTTCATACCTACCTACAGATTAAATACCTACTAATTATGTACCGTATAAATAAGTAGGTAGGTACATTAATTTATTATCTGCCCTGTTGAGGGACATTGCAAAATATCTAATTCATAATATACATTTTATGTTTTAAATCATGACAGAGTTCTTAATTAATTTAGTAAAAATATGTATTAGTATATAACGGTTCGTATATTATAAAAATTTCGTCTCAGGAACTGTAAAAATTGTAAGACCTTTTGGTATTGAGTCGGATAAGCAGCCGGTTGTCAGCCGCTGTCTAATACGTTATTATCGGCTGCTTTGGATAACTACCCGATAACAACCGCTATTTTACAACTATACTGCTAACTTCAATTATTTATCACCCATATGTAGTCGCCCGTTTCGAGTATTTTTGTAATCCACTGTTAGTCGTCCGTTTAGTTATTTTGTCGCCCAAAAAATAAACTGCTGCCCAGTTTAGCATTTAAGTATCCCATTAACAGTCGCCTTTAATTATTTCCAGTCACCTAATTAATTAATTCCCATTGTATAATACACCGCAATTTTACCCCATTTGAATGTTCTTGAAAATCAAATAAAGCGGGTCCTTCCATACAATCTATTCCATGCCAAAGTCACATGTCTGAATTTGAAAAAGTTAATGAATACTTATTTTTATATTTTTTGCATAATAAAAAAATAGTTAAATAACTAAACACTATTTTATCTCTCATTCTATTTAACAGTATTAAGAGAAAAAATCGGGGAATATATAAATGCACTTTAAAAATAATGTCACACGCTTTAAAATGTTTAGCTTAAAAATTTATTGAATGAACTATAAAAATAATGGTTTCCACTATAAATATGCTAAGCTTTAAAATTAATACTTTGCACTATACAATTTAATTGATTAGCTTTAAAATTAATACTTTGCACCATACAAATTAATTTTATAACTTTAGTACTGGTAAACAGACGACTAGGTGGTGGAGGAGAAGGTTATGTTCCATTGCGACCAACAACGCCAGAACCGACCTGATGGCGTGTATTCATTTTGCCACAAGTTGTTATCATCTTGCCATCTCATTTTAACAGTGGTCAGTCTGACATGGTTTGACAGAAATTAAATGGTTTCGGAGTTGGGACACAGTCATAGTGCAAACCATTATTTTTGTAGTGATAATATTAATTATAGATCTATTATTATTTTAAAGTGCTGACAAAATTGTTATAGTGCAAACCATTATTTTTGTAGTGATAATATTAAATTATAGGTCTATCATTATTTTAAAGTGCTGATATACAATTTTATAGCTGTTTTCATCAAATTTAAAGTGCTATTAAATACATCCCGAAAAAATCTTGTTATTTCCTGTGATTGTTCAATTTTGTTGTTGCATTGTATTTTTGTTGTATAACAAACACTTTACTATAATAATAAAAGACATGTCAGTTTGCTTTGATGTTGTTGGTAGATATAAGATATTGAGGTTATCGCAATGATTAAATATCGGCGCTTATTTGATGATTTTTATCAGGTAGTAAGTACTGAATAAATATTTATTTATTTCCATAATAACACTATTCTTAGGACTTATTAAAAAAACGGCAAAAAAATCACGTTTGTTGTATGGGAGCCCCACTTACATGGTATTTATTTTATTCTGTTTTAAGTATTTGTTGTTATAGCGGCAACAGAAATACATCATCTGTGAAAATTTCAACTGTCTAGCTATCACGGTTCATGAGATACAGCCTGGTGACACACAGACAGACGGACAGTGGAGTCTTAGTAGTAGGGTCCCGCTTTTACCCTTTGGGTACGGAACCCTGATAAAAAGGGATGTAAGGCAATATACGGAAAAAAATTATATTCAGTAGCAGTTTATACAAAATGTCAAAAATCTGCAATTCATTTTAAACCTTAATAACCTTGTATTCAAGTAAAATTGATTGGATTTGATTAACCTGTCATGCCCAGCGTGCCGTTGACTGTACATCAATGAACTCATTTACCAGTCAAACAGAAAAATAGATTTAGTCATTGCGATAGATACCTCTTATGAAAATTAATAAACTGCATGTTTGTATTGCTAAACATTATCTATATTATGCAGGAACAATCCAACCTAACCATGAGGTGCTGATCAGCGGAAGATAGCTTGCATGGTGTTGCCATTATGCTAATTAATATGCAACATGTAACAGAATTAATGGCTAAACCTAAATATGGTAGATAGGGACCATCAAACTGAAAAACTTTTACTACGGGACCAACTATGAAAACGCTAAAAAAATCAGCTGTTTTACATTTTCATATTTTCGTTATTAATTTTTGTATGAAACAGCAGATTTTTTTCTCTCGCGATTTCAGAGTTGGTCCTATAGTAAAAGTTGTTCGGTTTGATGGTCCCTATTTACCATATTCTGGTTTAGCCATTAATTCTGTTACACGTTTGTATGCGCACTAACAAAAGCCACCATTATCTTAACCCTCCGAAGAGTTTAGTGTAGAGAAGTATTTTATGAACAGTAATAATATCAAAGTATTTTTAATTATTAGTTGTTTCAAAGATTTAAAGTATAGTAAATGGAAATGGATTTTTTTTGCTAACTTTACAAAATTAGGGAGGGTTTCTATCATACTACAGTTTGTTTGTACGAGACTCAGACCAAATAAAAAAAGTAAGACGGAGTCTTCCGAACGAAGCGGTGAGGCCAGTAAAACTACGCCATGGCTGTGTTCATACACAGTTCACGCACACACGTGTAGCGAAACTACGCCGTGGCTTTCCACATAAAACCCTGCCGCCCGGCCCCCGCCCGCCCCCTTGTACGCACACATGTACCATCAAAAACCGGCCTCACTTCATTGTTCGCAACGCTCCATCTTTCTTTTTTATTTGATCTAAGGTACGAGAGTAGGGCGATTGAAATCTATTGTAATGACGCTCTTAAGTTTTTACCGTTAGGGTGCATTTCCTTATGCAATAATGCGATAATGTTGATGAGACGATTAGTTTGTTTAAGTATTAAAATAAATATTTGACTGTTAACAAGTTGTTGTGATCAAATTACAATTTATGAGTCAATTTATGAAATAGTTACCTAAGTGTATTAAGTATTCTAATGAAAAGCTTTCAAGGAAACGTCTGTAATTTATATCTCTTTCTTTTTCGTAACAGTTGAGTACACTGCCATTATAACAATTGAAGGGTACACAAAACCTTAATATACACGGGTACACAAAAAGAAGAAGCTCATCGATGATTAGCGAAAGGATATCATCCATCACGTTTCATACATTTTTGGACAAAAGTGCTTTATTCTAAAAGATTTTGTCCATCTAAGCATTTTTTATTATGGCACCGAAGCTGTAGCACCGCTTCACATTTGTGTCAAAATGTATGAAAAAACTGACTTTTTGAACTTATTTAAAATCTAGTATAGCGGTGCTACAGCTTCGGTCGGTGCCATAATAAGAAATGCTTAGGTGGACAAAATCTCTCAGAATAAAGCACTTTTGCTTTTTGGCCGGCACTTTCACATTTGGACCAAAATGGATGATGTCCTTTGAGAAAATGCTAATTAAAGTTTTATGGTTTACTAGCGGCCGCCCGCGGTTTCACCCGCATGGTTCCCGTTCCCATGGAAATATCGAGATAAAAAGTATTCTGTTTTAATCTAGGCTATCTACTATATGTGTGCCAAATTTCAACCAAATCCGTTGAGTAGTTTTTGCGTGAGGAACAAACATCCAAACCCACAAACTTTAGCATTTATAATATTAGCAGGATTTTTACTAAGACGATTAAACGAGAAATTGGCCTTTTTTTAATTTTGAATATGTCATGGACCCTCGTTTGTTTTGAGTATGACAATGCCTTTGAATGAAATTGTTAGTTTGAATTTAATAATTAGCAAAATATAAGGAAATAGCTAATTAAAGATTTTATTACTTACGAGAAATGCCTTATTTTTTATTAATTTTGAATATGTCACTTGAATGACCTGGTAAAATACTATCGAATGCAATGGGGATGCAATCTGAGGACCTAATGGCACCACAAGCGTTTGTACTAAAATCGCTTGATTCGTGGTTTCAAATATCAAATGTCATTTCTGACATATTTTAACCAATCAAAGTATTGATAGCGGTTAGATCGCCGCTGGCGCCATCTGCGATTAACTTTGCCATCCCCTTCAAATGGGGATGGCAACGCAAAGCTAAATTGTAGATGTCGCTGCGTACGCTTGATCTTAAGGCAGTACTTTTGATTGGTTAAAATATGTCAGAAATAACATTTGACATTTGAAACAACAAATCAAACGATTTTGGTACAAACGCTTGTGGCGCCATTAGTTCTTCAGTTTGCATCCCCTTAAAAATGATGAGCCCGTTCTTCCCGTGTGCCCTTCAATTTGATATAAACTATTGTTTATTTATGTAAAAATGTATTATAATTATCGACATGTTAATGAGAAACTACTATTCGTTATGTACCAAAATACCTCCATATTGTGAGCATTGTATCAATCTATAAAAATGTAAGTATGAATATTACAAGTAATTTAGATGTAAATATTTTGTTATGTGAATACAATTGTATTATAGCAAGTATTATTTTATTTTCTAAACCTTGTACAACATCGTAAAAGACGTAGAAGAATGAGGGATCGTCGTAATAGAATGCGACTACGTCAATTCTAATGTTAACGTCGAAATCGTGGTTCAATGGTGTTTGAATGGTAATGCTTTCTGACACAGTTCTTGTTTCTTAAACCCAAAACCGAAACACATTGTATTTCTTAAACTCAAAACGGAAACATATTGTGTCTCGATTTTGGGTTTAAGAAACAAGAACTGTGTCAAAAAGCATTGCCATTCAAACACCATTGAACCACGATTTCGACGTTAACATTAGCAGACTTGACAAGAAATGACTCGCGCTCCCTGTTCGCGCGATGACAAGAAATGTGTGTCCGAAATTCCTAATACAACGCGAACGATCATCGAGTGAATTAACGACGCGACCATAGCATACTGATGACACGACGCGATTATCGCACAATTCGTAGGAGCCTAAGCTTTTTGAAATCTATTCGCGATTACTAATACGCGCGAATAGATTTCAAACGCGAAAGCCAATTAGGACACCTATTCGACTAAAATTCGCGCAAACTTGCGATGATCGCGTCGCGTAGACGCATTCTATTAGGACAATCCCTGAGGATGAGGCATAATACCCACCACGCGGGACCAATGTGGATTGGTGGATAATAGATAACTTAGCTACAAAATAGAAAATATTTTCTGACTTAGCTTAGCTGCTAGTAGTTATTACTAACTAGCGGCCGCCCGCGGCTTCGTCTGCGTGGAAAGGTTTTTTACTATCCCTCGGGAACTATACTTTTTTCGGGATGAAAGGTACCCTATGTCCTTTTCTGTACCCCTGGCAACGTGTATGCAAAATTTCATGATGATCGGTTCAGTAGTTAAGACGTGAAGGCGTAACAAACAAACAAACAAATAAACAAACAAACGGACTTTCGCATTTATAATATTAGTAAGGATATTGTTTGTTAAAGAGTTTTTTTTTCAAATAATACTGCTTTTTAGTTATTATCAATAATTTAATTGTATATTGGTCTGATTTACAACATCGAGAATAAGGATAAAATTATTTCTAGTCATGCAGTTTCGGGATTATTAATAATGGAAGTTATTTAATAGTACAAAAAATAATTGGTAGATAATAATATAAATTCTTTTAGTAGATATGTGTAGTTCTGGTACTGAGTATTTAGTTACTTGAAATGAGGAATAAACACCCGTCAATTCATACTATAAAAATAAATTCTATTGATATTGATAAAATGCTTAATTTTTTTCAATTTAGGAGACGTATGGCAATTGTCAAAAGCTGTTTACAATAGGACAAGTAAGGTTAAACCGACTGTAGGTGCCTAAATTAATAAGAATCGAATTTATTTACAATATTATTTTAGGTAAATCACAAGCGATTTAATACGTTGCACTATCTCACTCTTATTGAAAAGCAGACAATTTTTTAGTAAGTAAATAATTCGTTTTGCATCCTACATACATATGATTAAGCTAGAGGCAAAAGTGGCGTCATTTATCGTAAATTTGTTTGATATCTTCATAAATTTAATTAAGAGATAAAAATGTATTTTTTATCCTATGTTATACAAAACAAATTGAGATGTATCTGATATGAACTTTATTGATTAATATATTAATGACTCGGTTTAATTTAAACGCTTGATAGTATCTTTCAAGTTTATCCTTTTACAAGCTTATCGTATCTTAAAAAGTAAGTAAAGCAGGCAGATCAAACTTTTCAGCCTACTTAGTAGTGCTAGTAGGCCCTACTAGCACAGAATAGATAATAGTACTAGCGTACAGAATTTGCATTCCGCAGAATCGTTTAAATAAATAGCGACTCTAGCCCCGATACAATAAAGTGCAATTCAGGACACACAGCGCTCCCTTCGCTTTAAAACATTCACTTAGTAGTTGCCTCTCTTTCTATCGCGTAGGTCTTATCCTTTCTAACGTATGAAATTTGTCCTCAGAGGACTGCTACTAGCATGACTGCAATGAATACAAATACTGGACCCGATTCTTGTAAAGTTACCTCGGAACGTTGTGTCATGTCACTGATTAGTAATAAGCCAGCAGGGGGCACTGGGTCATCTTTCAGAAAAAATCTCAGTCCAAACAAGTAGTCCAATCAATGAGGATATTTGTTGTATGGTGACTTCCGAATAATTCTCCCGTCTATGAAATTTGGCATGTGATGAAGTTAGGTAATACAGATTATAGATGAACAATAAGCCAATAAATTTTGTTACGAGAAGTTAGGTATTTTTACCTAAACATGAAAATCACTTATATCTCTCTGTGAATATTTCCTCGGGCTAAAATACTTTCTGTATACGTACTTATGTACTAGTTAGAATAAGTATGTAAAGGAATCCATTCTTTGATCCATTTTTCGATTTTAGTGATACCCCAAATTTAACTTTTAACATTTTTCAATATATCTTCTATTGAAAAAAATATCTGCTGATCATTATTTTTAATATGTTTTTATATCCTTAAATATTTAGCTTTGTTCAGTAAGCAAATAAATTTTCTTCTTTAATAATGTTTTTTTTATTTTTTGGTCTTAAGAGGTAATGTGAAAAAACAGTCAGTCCATTTTTACAAATATGATTAAACAAGAAAATGTATTGGCTTACTGAACAAAGCTATATATTAAAGGTATAAAAATATATTAAAAAATAATAATAAGCAAATTAATTCTTCAACAGAAGATATATTGAAAAATATTAAAATTTAAATTTGGAGTATTTCTGAAATCGAAAAAATATTGGATTTCTTTACATACTTATTCTTACTAATACATAAGTACGTATACAGAAAGTATTTTAGCCCGAGGAAATATTCACAGAGAGATATAAGCGATTTTCATGTTTAGGTAAAAATGCCTAACTTCTCGTAACAAAATATATTGGATTATTGTTCATCTGTAATCTGTATTACCTAACTTCATCACATGCCAAATTTCATAGACGGAAGAATTATTCGGGTTGCATAAGCCCCGTTGATTGGACTAAAGAGCAACTCGAGATACTCCCACCGAGTCCCACCAGGGTGTCGATTCTTCTAATGTTAACGTCGAAATCGTGGTTCAATGGTGTTTGAATGGTAATGCTTTTGACACAGTTCTTGTTTATTAAACCTAAACATAAACATTGTATTTCTTAAACCCAAAACGGAAACACATTGTGTCTCGATTTTGGGTTTAAGAAACAAGAACTGTGTCAAAAAGCATTACCATTCAAACACCATTGAACCACGATTTCGAAGTTAATATCAGTATTCTTTGCTGCTGTATGTTAAATCATTTGCAAATAATAACAACCAGAATTGGGGACATTTCAGACGAAATTATTAAAAAAACGTAATTTAGAATCGAGTCCAGTTACCTACAGGTCTCGGCACGGATCGTGAGCGGTGACAGATACGCAGAAATAAGTATTTTTTAGGTCTTATTGGCGGGGGACGTGGTAGTAATTTTGCTTATTCACAAATCCACCAGTCGGCGCACTACCACGTGTAGACCTGTCATTTTGTTGTTTGCTATGTGTTTGCTACCAATTTTTGGATGTCGGAAACGAATTTTCGTAAATATCCACTTTTATGTTTTATTTTTTTCAAATCAATCTTTAATTAATTAACTGTCCAGCATCTATAGTAATTTATTATTACTATCAACCATTTTTAGATACCTATAATTTAAAATTAACGAGAAAATTAGGGGTAAATGCCCGTACAAAGGTCTCCACTAGCAGTACCGCCACCAAGCGGGATACATTTTGTTACATCCCGCCAGTTCTGTCACCGCTCATGATTCATGCCGTCAATAAGTGCCGAGACAGAAATGCTGAACCAGGCGCTTTTAGTTAGCAGCTACCGCTCTAGGGAGATGTATCTCAGTGCCTTCGGTCGCGTCCTCCTCTTCATCCTCGTCACAAGCGTCTTCAGGCTCTCCCAGCGCTCTCACGAACTCTGCAAAAAATATGTAGCTATTAGGTCTCTGCTCACTTCACCGTACCATACCATGACCGTGCTAGGAACGTGTCAGGCAAAAAAACATTGTATTGAAAAGTAGGTATGAACTATTCCCACTAAACCGTTCCGTCACAGGCCATACACTAGTTTTTGCTGACACGTTCCTAGCAACGCCATGGTATGGTAACTGATAACACAATTTATAGGTACATTGTTTTACTAATTTATAAGAGACTAGGTTCAGCGGTTTGGGCTGTGCGTTGATATCTCAGTCAGTCAGGACTTTGAATTTGATATACATATAATATAACGCCCGCAGATAAAGAAAAAGTACCAGGATTACATAAATCTAGGGAAGGTTAACTTTTATAGAATTTGAAGGGAACATCTGGGACATTTTCGTCTCAGTCGTCAGCCCCGTGACGATGAATCTGGGAAATTTTCGTTCCGAAATGAAAAGATCCCAGTTGTCACCCCGGGTGATAGTGTTAGAGGGGGCTCCTGGGAATAAAGGCGGTGTACCTAGTAGGCAGAGACCTTTATTGACCGAGCGAGCGCGAGGCGTCTCCGTTTCAGCTTGGGCAAAAATGCTTTCGTATGTCCGGACGGACTGCCCGTTTGTTCTCTACAGGTCGCATTTCCCAACCGATTCTCGTGAAATTTTGTGAGCATCAGGTTCTAAAAATTTTAAAGAATTTGACTGTCGATTCAGTTTTTCTAAATTTTTGAAAATAGCGGAGATAGATAGATAGAGAGATATGTGTAATTCTGCCATTCCTAAAAATGTTCAAAAATGGCACATATGCGAGGTTAACAGCTCTACAGGTATTTTTACCACTCACCCAAGAAATCAATTCTTCCGTCGCCATCCGAGTCCACTTCTTTAATCATGTCTTCAACTAACGAAAAGAAGTAAGTATATTAACAAAACAATTAAGTAAAAAAAACCTGCCTCTAAAAAGCAAGAAATAATATTCAAATCATTAAGGCCAAGCCACACAGCGGGCGTGGCGTGACGGGACGGGACGGCGACGCGACGCTGAGAAGTTGTAATGTACTAGATACTATGGACGACGTCACACGGGCTGGCGTGGCGCGACGTGTCGCGTTCCGTCGCGCCACGCGCCGCCGTCGCGCCGAGCGTGAATACAGATTGGAAGCGCGGCGGGGCGAAACGTAGGCGTGATCACGCCCGCAGTGTGAACTCCCGTCGCGCCGCGACCCGTCACGCCGCGCCCCGTCACGCCCGCTGTGTGGCTCGACCTTTAGATATATTATTATAATATTATTTATTATAATAACATTGTTATAATAATTATCATTGTTATAATAACAACACGTCTATTGAAGTCGGGTGGGGCTGGAGTACAACTTCCTTTTTTTATTCTAAAAGCCCTAGGTACCTAGGCCCTAGGTTAAGTTAAGACGCAGGTTTTGTAGAAAATACAGTAATATTTATGAAAGATTATAAATTCCATATGACTTTTAGCAATGTAGGTAGTTCTTTATTGAATTAGGGTGAGAGCCATAGCCTAAATTGACTATTTCAGCAGGTAGGCAAGGAAAGTATTCTCATTGGTTACTTCAATGAGATAGACTAAGCATATTACCCACTATCTTCATCCGAGAAGTCTTCTCCCGGACACTGCAAGACAGCTCTCAGATCCAACGCGCAGATATGACTACGGTTGTGTTCATCGAACACCCTTAAGGCGTTCCTCAACTCCCGCTCCTCTGGTTAAGCCGAGCTGGTGCCGCCCGCTTCAGACATCGACTTGGAGAAGTCTAAAGAGGAAGTTAGATAAACTATGCATGTTACCCACATTGTTCTTCCGAGAGGTCTTCTCCCAGACACTGCAGTACAGCTCTCAGGTCCGACGCGCAGATATAGCCGCGGTTGTGTTTATCGAACACCCTGAAGGCGTCCCTCAACTCTCGCTCCTCTTGTTCCGCGGAGCTGGTGCCTCCGCCCGCACCAGAAATCGACTTGGAGAGGTCTAAGGTGATAGGTAGATGAAATACGCATGTTACTCACTTTCTTCTTCCGAGAGGTCTTCTCCCAGACATTGCAGCACAGCTCGCAGGTCCGACGCGCAGATATAGCCGCGGTTGTGTTTGTCGAACACCCTGAAGGCGTCCCTCAACTCCCGCTCCTCTTGTTCCGCCGAGCTGGTGCCACCGCCCGCGCCAGACATCGACTTGGAGAGGATGCTCACGAACTCTTCGAAGCTCACGTTGCCGTCCCCTTTAAAAGAAGAGGATAGCGAAAAATTGTAAGTAACCAATAACAGCACATTTTTTTCATACAAAGTAAAAGACTACCCAGGTAGATACTCTGATCCGGTGTAAAAATATAAATAACTTTTGCTCCTGTAGTTAACCGTCGTATTCGCTTAGTATTTGATGGGTATAAAAGTAATGCAATGAAAGACCGCAATTTTTTTTCTTACATTGTTTGTTCGCACCTAAGTACCGTAATTTACGGGTAGCCAGTAACAATGCTGACAATTGCCAAATAGGCGGAAACTTTCGCGGGAAATAGGACATTGAAGAGTTCCCGTATTGGACTCACCGTCGCTGTAGACTTCCTGCAGCTCCTCGACCCTGGCGAACTGCCCCAGGCTGTGCATCGCTCGGTGATCTCCTTAGTGATGGTGCTGCCGCCATCCTTGTCGAATAGGCGGAAGGCTTCGCCGAACTCTGGTAAAACAGGTCATTGAGGAGTTCCCGTATTGGACTTACCGTCGGTGTCGACTTCCTGCAGCATATCCTGCAGCTCCTCGATCGTGGTGAACTGTCCCAGGCTGCGCATCCTCGGCCCAGCTCTTCCTAGGTGATGGTGCCGCCGCCATCTTGTCGAATAAGCGGCAGGCTTCGCGGAACTCTGGGGAAACAGGTTGTTGAGGAGTTCCCGTATTGGACTCACCGTCGCTGTCGACTTCCTGCAGCATGTCCTGCAGCTCCTCGACCCTGGCGAACTGTCCCAGGCTGCGCATCCTCGGCCCAGCTCTTCCTAGGTGATGGTACCGCCGCCATCTTGTCGAATAAGCGGCAGGCTTCGCGGAACTCTGGGGAAACAGGTTGTTAAGGAGTTCCCGTATTGGACTCACCGTCGCTGTCGACTTCCTGCAGCATATCCTGCAGCTCCTCGACCCTGGCGAACTGCCCCAGGCTGCGCATCACTCGGCCCAGCTCCTCCTTAGTGATGGTGCCGTCGCCATCCTTGTCGAATAGGCGGAAGGCTTCGCGGAACTCTAGGGAAACGTTAGATTAGTTCAAAACGATATCAATCCAAGGATCTATCCTTGGATTGAAATCGTCTTCCTGATCTGACTTCTGATTGATTAAGTACATTTAGAAGTTAATGTATCGAAGAAGTAAAGATACTACTAAAACAATCTTCAGCTAAAAATTCACTTGTTATATGACACGTGAACGTGACCTTAGTTAGACCTATGTATCCATATAGATTTTATTTTCACAAAGACTCCAAAACTGTTATTTAGTTATCTGAATAATACATTGTCTTAATGAAGTAGGTATTACGTCAGGACCATAGATGTCAGGACGCATAACCCAAATGACGATATTACCACCGCAAACAAGGATTAGATTAAACATGCTTTGAGATGAGAACACTCGATCTTTGTTTGCAACTATTTGAGGCGAGACCGAATTATATTATGGCATAATCTAATTTTAGAGGTATTATAGCGCTCAATCATATTTCATCCAAATCTGTTTAAGCATTTTTGCGTGATTATGAAACAAACATCCAACCAAACCCACAAACTTTTACATTTATAATATTAACACTGCCATGGAAAAGACGTGCAGCATTTTTCGATGAAAATGGCCAACTGTGCAATCACTTTCCACTGCGAACCATTATTGGTTCGCAGTGGAAAGGGATTGCATTAGGCGCGACGTTATTCTAAGCACCCAAGGTTATCTGAGTCCTAGTGAATTGGTGATGCCGGTGGTCTCATCAACGATGGATGCTTTCCTATCGAGTGTGGTGTCGGCGGCCGGCTTTAGGAAGGCCACCTGCCGCGGGCAACAGTTTTCAAGAAGACTGATAAAAGACGACCTCATCCTTAGCACCCAAGGTTACCTTTCATCCGAGTTCTGGTGATGCCGGTGGTCTCATCAACGATGGACGCCTTCCTCTCGAGTGTGGTGTCGGCGGCCGGCTTCAGGAAGGCCACCACCGCTGGCAACAGTTTTCAAGAAGACTGATAAAAGACGACCTAATCCTAAGCACCTATGGTTACCTTTCATCTGAGTCCTGGTGATGCGGGTGGTCTCATCAACGAGGGACGCCTTCCTGTCAAGTGTGGCGTCGGCGGCTGGCTTCAGGAAGGCCACCTGCTTCTAGCAACAGTTTTCAAGAAGACTGATAAAAGGCTACCTCATCCTCAGCACCCAAGGATACCTTTCATCTGAGTCCTGGTGATGCCGGTGGTCTCATCAACGATGGACGCCTTCCTGTCGAGTGTGGTGTCGGCGGCCGGCTTCAGGAAGGCCACCTGCTGCTGATTGCAGACCCTGGAGTTTCGAGCCGACCGATCCGACATTATGCTGGAAAACAGTTTTAACACATTGGGTGTTACTTATACGAAGAGAGTTCAGCCTCTGACTCACTTAATCACTTCTCTATAATAAGTAAAAACCTGAATAAATAATGAAAAATATTAAAAAAAATCGGCTCACCCGTAGCAACTTAGACGGGATTCGAACCCGCACCCTTAGGATTCCGGCCCAATGCACTGGGCCGGAATCCTAAGGGTGCGGGTTCGAATCCCGTCTAAGTTGCTACGGGTGAGCCGATTTTTTCTAATATTTTTCATTATTTATTCATCTTAATATAAAAATAGCATTGTGAATGCAAAAATCTAAAAGTTTAAAGTAAAAACCTTGGACGAAATTCGTCCAAGGTAAAAACCTATACAGATAATTTTGAATAGGGGAAATGATAGTGATATTACTAAACGATTTTGCTCTGTTTTTAAGTTAGCCGTGTCTTCATTTCGCTTGTTAGGTATTACAAAAAAAGTGATTTGCGAAATTTTTATTGATACGTTTGTTATCAACAATATTGTCGAAAGCCTGTAACTCAAATATGTTAGCATACTACTAAACCTACTCTCACTAACTCTAGTTAGAGCCAAATAGTGAGGAATTTATCCTCAAAAAATATGTTGAGCTCTGTTACGGTTTTTTTTCTTACCCACAATCGCCATTATTATTACCGTTCTTAAAAAAAACGTAAATATAAATAGGTAAATTAATATCAAACATTACTAGTAAAATTAACGCATAAAGTATTTGTGTTGACACAATATTTTTTTCTCTATCTCTACTACTAAGTAATTATGTACAGTACATATTTGATAATATCAATAATTTACATCTAGAAATAATTTTTTTTTTTTGCTGGACTAAATTAGTTAACGCCAACATTGTCGTTTAATAAAAAATTCACTCGGACCTTTTTTTAAAAGAACATAAATTATGTGCTTAAATTATGGAAAAGCCTCCTGGATTATCAAACAGAAAAGGGCATTCTTTATAAACCCTTGTTTTACGTAGCAAGGTACCTTACGTAAGTACTTAGGTTCTAGATTTGATTTAATGTTGATATAGAAAATTCCAGAACGATTTATTTTACAAAACATTTACCTAATAACATATTCATTTGGGGAAAAAAATCTTGATTCAAACAAAACGTGTATTCGTTAGTTTTTTTTTTTCTCCTGATTGATCCCACAATGATGTTTCACGTGTGATAGGTACTTCCATGTATACCAGTGATGCATCTGTCTATTTTTAACTAATTATATACCGGGTGTCCCAAAACTTTGCCACACGGAGGGAAAGTACTTTAAATATTGAAGATAGGAAATTTTACTGAAAGAAGACTTCATTTTGATTTTTAAAATAATTGGAACTGTATTCAAAGATTTTCGAAAAATCGCATGCCCTAATCAGGAATCGAACCTACCAAATTAGAAAAAAAAACTATCTTTTATTTTTACGATACCGATCGAAAGGGTTACTCGTTAGGATTATTTTGTGTAAGTAACACAGCATCCTAAACAAAAGGATTACCATGAAATTTTACATTTAAATTTTAATTGTTACGTATTGTATCAATTTGTATAGGAAATAATGCGATATTAAAAAAAATCTTTGAATGCAGTTCGCATTAATTTTTAAAATAAAATGAAGTCTTCTTTCAGTAAAATTTGCTATCTTCAATATTTAAGGTACTTTCCCTCCATGTGGCAAAGTTTTGGGACACCCGGTATATCAATCAACTTGTACTAACTCACAAAACTTGCACAAAACACATAAGCTGACTTTATATACCTACCTCTACTATCACTTGCTCGATTCTATAGATGTTTGCTCCCTTCAATTTCTACGATAACTGAGAAATCACGATATTGTTTTCTTAAATATAATGATAAAAATTACCTTCCTACTTAAATTGAGAGAGAACAGAAATTGCTATCTAAGAATAGGGTTCAGTATACGCTGATCTAGATAATATTTTAAAAGACTTTCTTGGTTTTTTCATTAAGCTACATGTATTCAGCTCTGATAATAATTGTATTAAAATTTAGTAACGTACTCTCTATATACCTATGCTATATACACTTATCAATATTTTTTCAAACAAAACAAATAAACGTAAGCATTCAGAAAAATTACAAAGAGAACCCTAATACTGTTTTTATTCTGAAAAAATAACATGGTAAATAAGATAAAATTATCTATCTTGATAAAATTTACAAAGAAACATAATCGCGATGCGATCTACCTATCTATAGGTTACTTAGTCTTTATTAGAATAAAGATTTTTCTAATACGGAAATACATACCTATGTTATGAGAAAACTATGTACTTACTTATTCTTAGTAGTATTCTTACTACTTACAATAAGTAGTTTATGTTCACTGGAATGAAGATTAGAAAATAAGTAAGTAACTAACCTACCATAATGTATCCAATATTTATCAATATCCAGAGACCTTTGCCGGGGAAATGTTCCATAGAGATTTCCTTCCTTTTCCTTCCTTCCCGAAAATTGGTTGCGTGACGTTTCATGGATCAAACAAACAAAAAGGCAAATTTCGTGCTACGTTATCGATTGCACTTTTGAAACTGACATAGATTTTTTTTAAACATTTTCTTGTTTGTAGGTTTCTTTTAATACAAAAGCTTCTTTGAGCTTTAGCTGTAGACTTTTTTAAGGAGGTACTGAAGGAAAATACGATAAAATTTTCAATGGTTTTATTGCCGTCACATTGAATGGGCGAAAAGGTTTCCGATTTTATGAAGAACTGACTGCATGAAAGTAAAAAAAAAGGTTTAAATCATTTTTCTTTTTTAACAATATCGATCAGCTCCCACTATAAAAAATTCACAGATTTTACAGTCCCCGCAAGAATCAGAGCATTGAAAATGAACACAAAAATTAACCAAAAACCAAAATTAAATCAAATGCAAAGTCCTATTATATTTTTAAAGTTACCGAGGTAGGTACCTAGTACCTATTTCTCTTTACGATTGTGACAAAAGCGCCCGCTGACTGCCTCGACGCAGCCGAAATATTATTAACCGATTTTCAAAATTCCAACGAATGCACTTCTCGTCTGCTTCTGGGTAGTTCTCCGAGGTCCTTTTTTTGGCGGTCACACGCTTGTTATTCCTAACCTATTGTAAATATAGCTTTAAGAAAAAAACTAAATGATCCTTCATTTACAGTTCTATTCAATTTTAATAAAAATGCGTGGTATTTATTAAAATAAAATTTAAAATAATTTTCCAAGATCGAAATCGGGAGTAAAAACGCTGTTCTTCGGGTGTCACACTCTATTCGCACTTAGGACGACCTTTAATAACTTCTTTGTCTTTTAAGTAATATGTATGTATTATACATCAAAATATTTGTATTTAACTCATGTTTAATAGTGCCAAAAATTATTTTTTTATCGTGAATAAAAAAAAAGTTGCAGGGCATTTTCTCTCTGTCACACGATTTGGCAATTTTTCGAGCGCGCAGCAAAAAAAATCATAAATTTAAAGCTTATCGCCTTATTACTAGTTTTAATAGCCGCGCTGCTGCTCTGTTGATCAAACTAGCACTTGATGATACACATATTGTTCATTGCTATGCTGAAAAACAAATATCGGTCCGTAACTCTCCAATAAATGTTTGATGCCCTTAGTCAAACAACTTTCATGGACAGATTATAATAGATGTATGCATACGGTATCGATTTTTGCTATATATTTTAGAATAGGATAGGTCCTCGAGATTATATACAAGTATTTACTTTCATAATTTGTCCATAACATAACTTTGAAATTTAAAAAAAGTAAATTATCGTAATTTGCGTGGCATAATTTTCGTGGCAATTTGTTCACGAAAATTACAGATCATGCTATGAAATTTAAGTTTCTTCTCAAATTGATAAGAATCCTGTTTGTTAGTTTGAATATACTTGTTTTATATACATATACTAACCTATTCTCACACAGAGAAGGAGAGAAGGTGGTGATATTTACTTAGTCACGACATTGCACTAAAACATCGTTTTTTTTTACTTATACACCAAATAAAGGTACGAAGCTTTCAACATTAGATTTTCAGTGCCCTCACTGATTGTATCAGCATAAGCAGTACTTTGTAGTAAATCGTTTTGTAATGTTTGTGAAGTGCATCGTAACTTTCGTGGCTTTCAAATTTTCAAAATTTAATATCTCAGTGATTTATGTACCGATTAGCATGTTTCGAGTATACTATTTATTTATTTCTTGGATTCTTTAATATACTAATTATATTTATT
Source organism: Agriphila tristella (assembly GCA_928269145.1). Classification (NCBI taxonomy): domain Eukaryota; kingdom Metazoa; phylum Arthropoda; class Insecta; order Lepidoptera; family Crambidae; genus Agriphila; species Agriphila tristella. Next base: position 13,886,223 of record OV743445.1, read on the forward strand.
CGAATAACTCGAAGTGAAATTTCGCCACGAAAATTGCGCGGAGAACGCTTTTCAAATAATGACCCTTCTGCGTCTTTTAACACTATTACCATGACGATCGGTCAATAATCATAGAAGCTACATCACTTTTTATGTACGGAAACAGCCGTTTTTCTACAATTTCAAATCTAAAGGGACCACCTACAGGTCACAATTATTAATCTATTTTTAAAATTATTTCTCCATTTGGTAGCTTAACTAATACCCTAGGACCCCTTTTTTCATTTTTTCTTAAGTCGGTTTTTTTCCGAAATATTTACAATTTAGTAAACAAACACTCCCCAAAAAACCCGGAATTTTCGGAATTTTACAAAATTCCAAAAAAAGTTACCAGTAGATTTTCTAAATTCAAACGTTCACATATGTCTTGATAAATTCCTCAACTTTTGGTACTATTTTCATCTCGATCCTCCCAAAATCCTCGGAGATATTGTCAAAAATACGTCTCAGGCGATTTGCATCTGATAACCATTTTCAATGGTAAAAAACTGTATAAATGTATCCTTTTCCATTTTACGCGCGAAAAACTCCAATCACCCACTATCGCGAATCGACGCGCTCTCAAAGGACGGAAAACAAACTTCAAAGCCCGCATGTGGAATTAACAAATAGCTTTGTTCGTACATGGTGCCTACTCTGGGAAAGAGATTCTTAAATGCGTGTTTCTATGCTGTCGAATTATACCTAAGTACTTACAGGGTTACAAAGTAAGTAAGTATTTGTTTTTTTATCTCTGAAGAATAACATTATTAAAAAGTTTAACGTTAACTTAAAATTACATAGGAAGGATACCAGATGAATCCTCTTTTCACCAATCTTTCTTTCTTTTTTGCGGTTTCGTGCCGTTCCACATTCAACCACGACGGAATCCCGATTCGGAATTCCGAACGGAGTATTGATAAATGTATGAAAATTCCGCACGGAAAAATCACGCATATGTGTGGTAGGTCCATAGATTTGTATGGATTAGCTGCGTTCGGAATCACGAATGTACGGTCTTGTGTGGCCACACAGTGACAGATGCTGAAATAATCCCGTTAAATTGAAAACTTCCTGCCTTTTTGGAGAAACAAGATACGTAGATACGTGAACATTTTTTTTTGTTATCTGCAGGTTGCTCTCAAGCCGAGTTTTAAACATTTACGAAAATTGTGTAATTTTCTCCCTCAGCCTTTTCTTCCGTATTGCGGCAAATTTTTCCCTCGTTTCCGCGGAACAGGCTTTCCTTTAAGTTCCTTATTAAAGGCGAGTTGGCTGTTTAATTAATCAACCGCACCTGGTGTGTACCCGGGAAAGTGTTAATATTGAAGTTTCAACCGCCAGACAGCTAACAATATTTGATCAATAACCTCGACTAATGCTTTTGCGGCACTAAGTAGATACCAATTTAGTTTTAGATTATAATGTTATACCGACAAACTGTTATGCAGTTTGGCGAAAGATAAGTTTGTAATTTTTTTGTATCTTTTTCAGTGATACAAAAATAAATAAATAAGTAGGATATTTTTCGTTTTCTCTACACTAATTTGTTACTCGGACCCCCCTAGCCAAAGTAACATTTTGCAAATTTTCGCTATCGCTTCGCTTCGAAACATGTATGGGTTTGTGGTTTTAATTTTCGATTGTTAACGAAACCTTATGTCAATCCCATACATGTTTCGAAAGCGAAGCGATAACGAAGATTTGCCAATGTTACTTTGGTTAGGCCCTCAGTTATTTATATTATTTGATTTATTACGATTTCCTGAAATTTCGGGGCCACAAAACTCCGATTCACTAATCTGAAGAGCGGTCATGGTGGATCTTTATTTATTGCACATAGGGCGTAGTGCTTTTCCTTCACCTCACGTGAGGTTAAGTGACGATAGGCAGAAAGCGGAAGCGTACTACACCCGGAACCCTCATAATTGAGGAACTGGCGTGGCTATCTTACCTCTAACGACCGAAACACAACCATTTTTAAATTGTTGTTATAACGTCAGACTTAGGTAAGATGGTGATAGCTAGCCAGGCGGACTTGAAATAATCTCTACCACCAACCAAACCGAGTTCAAATTGTATTACCCCTCTGGGTATCGAACCCGGGACCCCCTGCGTCTTACACGGGTCGGCGAACCACTAGAATACAGAGCCGGTTAAATCACTCTCTATCGCTAATTTAATAGTTCAGTAAAATTACGGGAGCTAGTATGACGAAATGGAAATAATTTGCAAAAGCGGTCTTTCTTCTTTTAATCGTTATATTAAATGTCTAGCTGTTATTTTGTAAATGAATCCAACAATTTTTCACTATTTTTTTTTCTTTATTACCCAAAATATTAATTTATTTAGTTGCTTTGGCAAAATTGCTAATTACATACTTCCTTTTTACTTTTTGCTTGATTTGGAACTTTAATTTGATTGTGAATGTAAATCCAACAAAAAAACGTAACAACTACGCTGTAATTTTTGTATTCGTAAATTTAGTTGGATTCGTAGATATTAGTGTATTCGTGTATTAGTGTATTCGTAGAAATCAAAGTCCGATATGCAAAATTACAGTTTATTAGCAATTAATGTCGCACTGTGCTGTACTTACCTGTCGGAGGGGCTGATGGCCAAGAAGGGCGGTTCTCTGCTGCCGGGCCGCGAGGAGTCGTCGGGTGGACCCGGCTCCCCCCCGCTACTGCTCGTTTGTCGGGTCTGCATAGCAACGTGATATCCATCAGCCATTTTAATTGTCCCTACTGCTGGGGCACAGGCCCTCCTTATGGGTGGATAAGGAGGATGGGCCAGAACCCACCATGCGGGCCCAATGCGGATTGGCGGAGGTTAACTGCAAATGCAGCCAGGACTAAAGCTAGAGTTTCCTAGGATGACGATGCCGTCATATTACGGCCGTAATAAAGCGGCGTTGAATGTTGTCTATGTAAACAAATGACGACACCATAATTTTAGAAACCGCGCCGTATTGTTTACATAGACAACGGTCTACGTCGCGACACGACGGCCGTAATATGACGGCACCGTCATCCTAGGAAACCCTAGCTTAACGGCTTCCGTGCCGTTCCGAAGCACGGAGGAGCACGAGATAGTAAATTTTTTTGGTCACCCATCCCATGACCGACCCTTGCGTAAGTTGCTTAACCTCCGCAATCGGCGGACCAGGCGCTAAGCCACTGTGCCATCAAGCTCCTCAAGGTGATATGAAATACAAAAAGAAACTTATACCTACGTTCCTCTTAAAATTATAATACTTACCAGTAGTTAATGGTAGACATAGCAGGAGGAGGAGCGGAATAAGGATGCAATAGCAATGCCATACGAGTTATTACAGAAGTCGATTTTTTATATTTAGCTTTGTTATTAGTATTACGTCTAGTTTTATTTTTATAGGTTGTTGAATGATGTCCACTGGTGTAAATAATGTCGGTCTGCCTGCTCTCAGTAGTTGCATATTTGAAAAATTATGTAGATGCATATTATTGTTTAGAATAAAACGAAAAGAAAAGAACTGTGTAGTTGATCCTGTTTGTGTGGAAATAATAGTGTAGTGTGAACCAATCCGCATTGGGTCCGCGTGGTGGGTTTATGGTCCTTCCTTCTTGTCTACCCATAAGGCCTGAGCCTCTGCAGTGGGGACATTAAAAAATGCCTGATGCTCAATAGTGTAGTAAGTGGAAAACCTCTATTGTGAAACCACGAGGATGGAAAAGAGTTTTTGCTAAACCTAAACGCTGGATGCGGCCAGGCAAGGAGCGATCGTCGCTAAACGCTAGATGCGGGCAGCGCAGAACCTATCGTCGTGGAGATCCTTGGGAGTCATATTATTACCCCGCAGTGGGTGTGGTGATGATGATGATGAAACGAAGTACCTACTCACCATGATGCCTTTGAGCTGATTCACCAGCGGCGAATCAGCAAAAAAGTTGTTCACCGCGGTGAATATGTTGGCGCGCTTACTCGTCTCGCCGGCGCAGGCGCTGTCACGCCCGCACAGCGCAGCTAAAACAAACATTTCCAATTACAATCCAGGTATTTAAACTAGTGGCTCAGTGAGCTATAGACCTCGCGTTCGTGCGTAAAAAAGCAGCTCAAATTGTATGTTCATTAATAATTTAATCAAATTGACGTCGCTACGAGGTTTTTTCAAAACCACGGCACAGAATACATAACGGCAATGGATACTTTGGAGGCAGAAAAGAGGGGAAGGGGAGGGGAACGGTTGGCATCCGGCATTTTTGGATTCAGCGGGGTCGAATTAATAAAGAAAAGATCGATTTTAAAAACCGGCCAAGTGCGAGTCGGACTCGCGCACGAAGGGTTCCGTACCAAAAAACAGCAAAAAAATCACGTTTATTGTATGGGACCCCCCCTTAAATATTTGTTTTATTCTGTTTTTAGCATATGTTATTATAGCAGCAATAGAAATACACGATCTGTGAAAATTTCAACTGTCTACCTGTAGTCGTTATCAATATGAAGCAAAAAACGGCGAAAAAAATCACGTTTGTTGTATGGGAGCCCCCCTTAAATATTTATTTTATTCTGTTTTTAGTATTTGTTGTTATATCGCCAACAGAAATACATCATCTGTGAAAATTTTAACTGTCTAGCTATCACGGTTCATGAGATACAGCCTGGTGACAGACAGACAGACCGACAGACGGACAGCGGAGGCTTAGTAATAGGGTCCCGTTTTTACCCTTTGGGTACGGAACCCTAAAAAGTAATACGATTTTCTTCTAGAACCTAGCTTTTTCAAATTCTGATCTAGTCTATAACAAAAAGTCTGGAACGGGTGATAGGAAAATATAGACGATTCAAAAGCGCTAATTTTAAAGTTTTCTTTTAATAATGATATTATGACTTTGACTTGACCACGAAATCTCGATTCGATTTCATGTCTCTACCCCCCAGACAAAGTACCTAATATGATGAAAGGTTTGACATTATAGTCTACAAAGTAAGCGAAAACTTTTGCGAAATTCTTTATCGCCTTAAAGAATGTATCGATCAACACCCTGAGGCATCTGAGGCCTATGCGGTAACAGTATGTATTATATTTGTGTTCCAAAACACTTTGATAAGATTATTGTAAGAAATATTTAGCCGTAATACACTGTAGCATAAAAGATTTGTAAATTCTCAAAAAATATTGCGGTTTGCAAAAAAATAGTTTTCTGTAAAGAGAAATCATAAAACTGATATTATACTTACAAAAAAAGTTCTTCATAGCGTCTCAATCTCAACGTCTCAAGCATGCATTAGTTGTTAATTATAAAAACTTCTAAAAAAAAACCACACACGTCTAGCACTTAGCCTAAAATCACAGAAACTGGCAAAAACGAAGGCGTTTTCCTAAAACAACATGCGAATGTTAGACTAAAAATAGCCTTCAATAAACTGAAAGAAACAGATCCCGATACAATATCAACAGTCGTGAGTCGATTAAGGCAAAGTACTACTAAGAAATTCTAACGCAAAAATTGGCTAAATACAACAAAGATTTTTGGTTGATATTTATCATTAAAGTGACTTCTTAGTTTGTTAGCAAAAATTACCACTTTATACTTTGTAATGTAACTTAATTTAAACTTATTTTTTTTTCGCTCAAGTTATGTTGCCTAAGTTAGCTTAATGTTCAAACATTTGTATATTTTTTTTTTTATATGTATATTAAATTTATTTATTCAACCAAAAAAAAAATACAGCAATATTAAAAATATTACTAGGTCTATTCTTAGTCTAATAGACCGCCCCGAGTAGTCCCCGGTGCAAATGTGCCCATAACGCTGGCCGCGTTGCCGCGTTGGATGGCAATGGACAACCTTTGCACCAGAAACGACCCAGAGCGGGGGTCACAGGTTTTTTGTCTGAGCCGACGCCCCAAGTCTTTGACAAATTGTATTGCCTCTGCCCCCCAGCAACCCAGCTACCTGATATCATCATGGAGACCACGATCATCGTGGAGATCCTTAGGGGAGGCCTATGCCCAGCAGTGGGTGTCGTGTGGCTGATGTGATGATGATGATGTGATAGGTAATAGGGCTTTTTTAACAACGTTTCAAGTAGTACTACGTCTTAAATACTGTTGTATTCACTGATTGATCACTAAATGTACAATGTTTTGGCAAAAGGTGTTGAAAGGAATAGATTATTTACTCCTCTAGTTCGCTTTGAAAGCTGTAAGTAAACATTTCAGAATGTGAATATTCTTTTTTAGATTTACGAGTTTGTGTTTTTTAATATTGTAACTAATTGGTTTAGTAGTCAATTAAAATAAAAGTAAAAATAAAAGTAGGTACTTTAGCGATAAGATTTTTATTTAGCAAAATAATTTTTTCTAAAAACAGAATCAATTCTTTCTGTAAAAAAAGTCCATAAAAAAATCCTATGTCCCGCTGAAAGTTTTCCATTTTCGAGTGTTTGAAAACATTTATTATCCCTACAGAAACTTTGAAAAATATTTCGCATTTGGATTTTAAGAAATCTATCAGAAAATTACGAAATTAGAAAATAATGAGAGGCGATATAATTTTCACCATGTGAGAAAATTTAGGTCAGTAGGGTTAGAATTGAAATCTGATTTAGTGGTGGGGAATAAAAATGTACCCAAAAAGGGGTTTTTTTGCGAGATCGAGAATCTCGATTGTGTAAGAAATTTTAAAGTTGAGTAAATTAAAAAAAAATGATGGTAGAACGGTTTTGATATGAACGATAGTTTCGGAGACAAAAAATACCTACCATATTTAATACCACTATCATTTTTCGTTTGCAAAATAACTTTGTTTTTCATAGAATACCTGTTAATAGCTAAGTAGATTTAAGAATTTGTTTCCATACAATGTATAACTGCTGTTGGTATTCCGAACATCCTTACTAATATTATAAATGCGAAAGTCAGTTTGTTTGTTTGTTTGTTACGCCTTCACGTCTTAACTACCTACTGAACCGATCATCATGAAAATTTGAATACACGTTGTCAGAGAAGGACATAGGGTACCTTTCATCCCGAAAAAAAGTATTGTTCCCGAGGGATAGCAAACAAAACTGTCCAAGCAGACGAAGTCGCGGGCGGCCGCTAGTAATAAAATAAAATAAGATAAAAAATAGTTTTTCCATAAATAACAAAGATATATTTGCGGTTTCGGAAAATGTGCTATATCTCTTTAAACTGCTAACTATATCTCGTTCAAACTAATTTTCGTTGAAAACGTTTATTAAGATTTACAGCATATACATTTTTCATCTGCTGTGAATCATAATTTTTAAATAAGAGATTTTTCACTCTCTTATTTCAAAAGTTAGATGTGGGGGGACACACAGGGGAAATTTTGGTAAAAATCGTGTAACTTATAAAAATGGCCTAATTTCGAAAAGCTGTGTCTCTAAAAGTATCGCTCGTATCAAAACGGTTTTTTTTTGTTTATTCTACTGAACTAATTTGGTTAAAAAATAATCCAATAGATGTCCCCACGAGGTTTTCAAAGCCCACAGTACGTGCTGTTTGGTATACCTATTGTTTGGTGCAGGTAGCACTTCTAATTTGAACATTTGAAATGTTCGAAATATTTTTTTTTACAAAAAGAAATATTTTTTTGAAAAATTTCGAAAAAAGGGTCGCTCGGTAAAAAATGAACTCATAAGCTCATCTACAATATCGCTCAAAATCTTTGCCCCATTGGACCAATTCTGGCGCTTTCAATGAAGTATTTATACATTACAAGAAGGCAAAGTAATTACCGTGGCAAAGCCTAAAATACCCCGATTTAACCCCATAAGTGTTCAACAAAAAACCAACATTGCTTTAACATTTCTTGGCGGTAACAAAAGGCCCTCGGATTATTATTCATTCCATGAAAAATATAAAAACCTAACGTAAGGGTGTGGTAGGTCTTACGACCTTGACCCTTTTTTGTAAACTAAGCTATCCTTTATTCGTATCCTCTACCGAGACATGTTTGTGAAAATGTTTTCTGCGATATTCCTTGCTGAAAGGATGACTCTGCAGTTTCGTTTTGCATGAATTTACCTGAAGTAAATTACTGAAAGGAGCTCATTTTCTCGTAAGAAATGAGTTAATGATCCAACTGAACAGGGTAGAAAGTAAAAGGTAATCAAATTGGTACAAACAGGCATCCTACTAACCCTACTAACATTGAATAATCGCGAAGTAACATCAATTTGACTCAAAAAAGTCTTTATATTTTTTAATGTGGTTTTTTCTGGAAAAACTAAAATTCCAAGATAGGTACTCGTTTTTTATTTTATCTTCTATCTTTGCCACAAACATCATAGGATAAATTATATTTTCTTCAAAATATCTAGAATGGATTAGAATGAGGAATTTAAAAATGATTTCCCCTTTCTAATCCATTCGTTCCAACGAATAAAAAAAAATATCTGTTTTGTGATTTTAACTGCCACTCAAATGAAAAAATCGTTTTCCCTTATATTGGTTCCGAAAACTTACTTTACAGCCTACAGCTGATAAAATTTTAGATTGAGAATTATTAATGACTTGAAACCTCTGTAACAATCCCTACTTTTTCATAAAAGAGATGTGTCGGTTAATTTAGCGAAAGACAGGTTTTTTTACCGAGAAAACTTTTGAGCAGCAATCCAATACTTGATCGTGGAAACTGGAGAGTATCTATATAGTCCAGCGAAGATAAGGTTTATTATTTACTAGCTTCCGGCGACTTCGTCCGCCTGGAATTCCACTTCCTGAGATAATTTCGTACTAAAATGTGAAACTTTGTATGTTTGGATTTCGTGCACAGGTATACCTGTGTATACCAGTATTAAAACAAATAATACTTTTAATACTAGTCAAAGAGGGGGGGAGTTAAAATGGGGGTTTTTGGAATCTCCACGCAGACGTAGTTGCGGGAAAGATTAACTCGTAGCGTAAATATTCGTGTTTATTGAATAATTTATTTAAATGAATATTATAGGTACCTTGTACCTCCTTAGAGGAAAGAAGGATAAAAAATTAGAGTTACACAGTACGAGGCGTACTTATATCTAAAAAAATGATTACGTAGTGGGGATAAGTTCGCGCATGTGCTCTTGTGAGCGACCAATAGCGCGCGCCCCTCTCCCGCCGCCCGCGCCCCTCACCGCTACGCATGCCCAAAATACGTGTTCCGCGCAATCCCCACCCGATTTCAAGATATTTGCCTCGTACTAAGCTCGTACTGTATAACGTACTCTATACTAGTTTCTCGGTTTACAACAATAATTTTTAACAAAGTAGGTACTCGTATTAGCTGCAGAAATATTAACTTGTAGCGTAAATATTTTAGTTTTTAGTGAAAGAAATACTTACAGAATACTAAAAACAATGGTAGAGAAAAGAAGGGTACTTATATATTTTGTACTTATATATACCTATACAAAACACTGTTTATTTTTAAAGTATATCTAAAAATGAAAAGGGGTGTTCAGAGCACGTTAATAAACAACTTTTACTGTGGGGCCAACCACGAAATCGCGAAAAAAAAACAGCTGTTCCATTCCATACATCAGTCGAGTCGATTTTGTACTTTTGGAACTTGGAACAGCTGATTTTTTTTCGCTACGAACGACACACGAGTACTAATAAAAATAAATAAAAGAGGTAGGTACCGATACAGCTAACAGCTATGCTTTCAAACATCGCTACTACACACGAATACTGATAAAAAAAAATAAAAGGTAGGTAGCTGTATCGGAAATAAGAAAATTGGTAGTCTTTTTCATTGTTGATACAAAGTTCCGAGGTTATGCTCTTATACTACGGCCTGTACCTTGATTACGTAAAGCTGTTGCTAACAATTCTCGATTGAAATCGATTGAAAGCGCAGTTGTATTGCTGCTTTAGTTAAGATAGTTGTCACATTGGTTCTAACTAAAGCAGCAATGTAACTACGATATCTGTCAGAGTTGATTGCAACAAAATTACAAAATCACCCCCCAGACTATCGCGCTGCCGCGAAGCTTTTGTTGTCGTGTTGTACTATTAGAAACTTTAAGTCAAAGGATTGAAGTTTATTTTCATGAAAGCCCTTTAATTCATTTCCTATAAGTGAAACTAAACTAAGAGCATAGGTACTTGAATGTCGTAGCGTAAATATTAAAAAGCCAATGTTTACGTTACGAGCTATCGCTACGAGGCTTTCGCAACAGTACCCGTACCACGAAAATCTATCGAGAAAAAAACCCGCGTAAAATTAATAAATAGAGTGATTCTCTATGGGAAATTTCTATTCGTTTTTCGGCGGTAGATGGCGCTGTTCAAATTTCCCATTAAAAATTACTCTGTCGAATTTTTTAACGTGTTTTTTTTTCTCGGTTGGTTTTCGTGCTACGGGTAGGTACTGCTTGCGAAAGCCTCGTAGCAATGACTCGTAGCGTAAATATTTTACCTAATATTTACGCTACGACATTCGAGTACACTTTAAAAAATAAAAGAGCAATTGGAATTAAGGAAATCGGTAGATAAGGGTTCCGTCCACTTCCGAGGTTACACACAAAGCTTCTGGATTCGGTTTTCAGCTGTGACTAAACACTGTATCAAATATTTGTCATTACTAAATGTTAGTCCCACACAATGTTTTTATATTTTTTTGGTTATGTCGTCATTTTCGCAAATAGTCATCGCGAAAAATTTGGTCACTTTCTCAGAATGTAATTTTTGCAACTGGTCACTTTCGCAAAACGTCACTTTCGCAGAATGTCATTCACATTTTTTTTCTTTTTTTTTCTCAATATTGTGAGTTTGAAAAAATATTGTGAATGACATTCTGCGAAAGTGACCTTTTGCGAAAGTGACCAGTTGCGAAAATAACATTCTGCGAATGTGACCAAATTTTTTGCGATGACCATTTGCGAAAATTACCATCTAAGTCAAAACCTATTTAAATTACTTAAATAATAAAGACGGTTAACCCACAGCTTATCTATCTACTAAGTGCTGTTTTAAATTCATGACAGAAATACTTAATCCACTACAATTTGTAATGCAAATACCTACTCGAGCCTTAAATCGTTCACTCATTCAAACATAACCAAACCAGTGCAATTTTCAAAGAAATAAAAAACCTAATGAAGATCTCCACCAAAAAGCTTTATTAAATAACTACATAGTAATTAAAAAAGTATTACCTGATATAAAAACAAGTGTCACGGTGTTTAGTTTGCACTAGGGCGATTTGGCGCGAAATGCGACCGAAAGGAGCTTGGATGCGGACTGAACTGAACTAGGAAAAGATGCTGAACTGGATTCGTATCAAAATGTTCGCGCATGCTTACTGTCATCGGCAATTTAAGGGGCAGTTCTAGTGACGCGACGCGACAAAAAAATCTTGTTTGATCGAATATTGACGGCCGAATACTTATTCAAAGCCTTAAGGAGACCTTAAATTCAAATTAGAGCTAACTAAAATTTGAAGTTAAGGTCTCCTTAACTTAAAGGAAGCTGTCAGTTTCATAGAGTTTCTGTCAAATCTGTCGTTTTTTAGATTTATGGGTGGCCCTAACTTTAAGATTCGTTTGAGTATTTGCATGGCCGTCAATGTGGAAATAAAGAAAATTCGTGAATTTCAGTTTTCAATTACTAAATCAAAGTTTTTTTAGTTTATTGGTAAATTTTCGATAGCACGAGCTACTGTAAAAATAAATTACCTACTAATTGCCTATATTTTGTTTTCGGAGTACTATCATCATCATCATCATCATATCAGCCGCACGACACCCACTGCTAGGTATAGGCCTCCCCTAAGGATCTCCACGACGATCGGTCCCGCGCTGCCTGCATCCACTGGCTTCCCGCGAACTTCACCAGATCGTCGGTCCACCTTGTCGGGGGCATACCCACGGATCGTCGTCCGGTGCGCGGTCGCCATTCCAGAACCTTTCCGCCCCAACGGCCATCGGTTCTTCTCGCTATGTATCCCGCCCATTGCCACTTCAGCTGAGCAATCCTTCGAGCGATGTCGGTTACTTTAGTTCTCCTGCGGATGTCCTCGTTTCTGATTCGATCACGTAGGGAAACGCCGAGCATGGCTCTCTCCATTGCACGCTGGGTGACCTTGAGCCTCCTTACCCATAGTTAGCGACCACGTTTTACTGCCGTAAGTCATCACTGGCAACACACACTGTTCATAGACTTTCGTCTTGAGACACTGAGGTAAGTCGGACGCGAAGATTTTTCGAAGCTTCACGAATGCTGCCCACCCTAGTTGGATTCGACGAGAGATCTCTTTCTCGAAGTTGGACCTACCTAACTGGACTGCTTGTCCTAGGTATACGTAATGGTCAACAACTTCAAGTGTAGTGTTCCAAACATCAACTGGAGAGGGTACAACCCTCAAACGCCCATATTGTACCCTCTCCAGTTCGGAGTACTATATACGACAAAAAATAACTTTTTTAAATGCTTTACTTTAAGAGATCTTCAGATGTTAAAATCCATTGACGCGTCTCAGGTTTAAATGCTGACGACAGTAAACAAAGAAAAAAACGCGCGTAATTAAAAGTACTTGATAGAGTATTTCTCTATGGGAAATCTCATTTTGCTTTTCCGTGGTAGATGGCGCTGTACAAATTTCCCATTATTTTTAAATTACTCTTTCGAATGATTTACGCGCGTAATTTTTTTCGCTAACTGTCCGTGCTAAGGCACATTAGTTATTCTGTGGCTAAGGGTATACATAAGTTCAGAGATCGATTTATTTTCCGAATCACAGATTGGTCGTCGCAGTGAAATTCACCATTAAGCCGAGTTTAAATATATTGTGCAAATATACACAGTTTGTGCTCGTAGCTACCTCGTGCATCCATAGTAGGGATTTATTGGATTCGGTTAACGCAGCCATTATGTTCCAGTGCTTTAAGTTTATGTAATGTTCCTGATTGTTGCATAACGTACTCTTTAGGTATTTTTTTGTTCCTTATAAACGAATGCAACCTCTTTCTTGATTGTTTTTATTTTTTTATATTAATAAAAAAAATATTTTGTGTGCAGCTATTATCAAATGTTAAATTAAGTATGGCGCGGTCTTACTATCTTATCTCAGGATATTTTCGAAAACTGTTTTTGTTTTTTTTTTTAATAAATTTTCGTTTTTGCGCTTAATTAATGATCATGCTCTTTGCTTGTATATACAGGGTGTCCCAAAACTTTGCCACACGGAGGGAAAGTACCTTAAATATTAAAGATGGGAAATTTTACTGAAAGAAGACTTCATTTTGTTTTTAAAAATAATTGGAACTGCATTCAAAGATTTTTGAAAAATCGCCTGCCTTAACCAGGAATCGAACCTACCAAAAACGAAAACATTTTTTTTATTAATTTTTTGAAAAAATTGAAACTGAATTCAAAGATTTTTTGAAAAATCGCTTACGGTTCGATGCAAATTAATAAAATTTGTAATAATTAAAATTTGAATGTTTAATTTCATGGTCTTCCTTTTGTTTAAGATGCTGTGTCATTTAAGAAAAAATAATCCTTATGAGTAACCCTTTCGATTGTTATCCTAAAAATATATTTTTTTCGTTTTTAATGGGTTCGATTCCTGGTTAAGGCAGGCGATTTTTCAAAAATCTTTGAATGCAGTTCCAATTATAAAAAAAAAATTAGTCTTCTTTCACTAAAATTTCCTATCTTCAATATTTAAGGTACTTTCCCTGCGTGTGGCAAAGTTTTGGTACACCCTGTATAGTTTGCACAATTTTTCATTTATAAAATTGATGTAAGTATTAATTCATAAAACTTACCTTTACTTCAGTTTGCTTCCTACCCCTTATACTTACCTAAAAAACATCAATTTATGATACCGATGTTTTTGAAGTACCTAATTAAGAAAGCAAAAAAGGCAAACTTCTAACAAAATCAGTGCAACTGCCAATGTTGTAGACATAGACTGTTATTTCAATTTCAGTACAACTTTAGTTAACTTAGCACATTTTGAGAGAACCTACACCTACCCATGATAAATTAAATTGCTCGGTTGTAAACGGAAGGAGTCGAGGCTGTAAAAGAGACCATAAAATAAATCCATTTATCAGATATTGTCTCCTTGTTTATTACAAAATCAATAAATTAACAATGGCCACGTCGCGAATTTTGTTTTGTGTTCTTTCTGTGATTACCACAACTCGTCATGATGAGCGTTTTTATAAGAGCCATTACACAATTTTCGCGTTGTGGAGTTTTGGCAGTGACCATAACGCGTTGTGAGCGATTTTTTCGGTCAATGAGCGATTTCGAACTTTGAGCTTAACAAACATCTTCTTCTTATATAAAAGTGAAGGGGTGACTGACATATCAACGCACAGCCCAAACCGCTGGGTCTAGAGACTTGAAATTTTGTACAAAGATACTTTATACAGTATAGGCATCCATTAAGAAAGGATTTTTGGAAATTCCACCCCTAAAGGTGTGAAATGGGGGTTCAAAGTTTGTATGGAAAAAAAATATTAAATAGACATTTCGACTTGAAACTTCGTAGGAGTACTTACACAAATAAGTAAACACGTGTTTCGTGGTTTTTCGAAAATCAACCCTTTAGGTAGTAAATGGGACAAAAAAAGCCCAAAATGATTGACAAATCAACGCACAGCCCAAACCACTGGACCTAGAGACTTGAAATTTTGCACACAGATATTTATACAGTGTAGGTATCCACTAATTAAGGATTTTTCAAAATTCCATCCCTAGGGGATGAAAAAAGGGATGAAAGTCCCTCCGTTTTGAAGCTAGGATCTCAAAATTTTGTATTTAGGCTGACGATTGAAAATTAATAAACACGTGTCTCAGCGTTTTTCAAAATTCTACCCCCGAAGGGATGAAAAGGAGGATGAAGTTGTGTGTGTATAGAAGAAAATTCTTTATTTTCGAAGTAAAAATCGCTAAATTTATAATTTAGGATTATGGATGGAAATCTAACGCAACGTATATTGTTTTTGTTAGTATTTTCACCCCTATGGAGATGAAATGGGGGTAAAAAACCTAAAAATGGATATGGATGTCGTTATCGAGGTTTTGTGGGATGACGATTGCAAAAATGACCTTTATTTTGAAGTCCAACACGGTGGACATGATTTAACCTCTAAAGGGGTGAAAATGGGGTTCAAATTTTGTATGGAAAAATAATATAAAATAGACTTTAAACTTCGTAGGAGCACGTCAAAAATAAATAGGCAAACATATATTTTGTGATTTTGAAAATCAACCCCTTAGGGGGTAAATGGGGTAAGTAAACATAAAAATCGATATGGATGTCGTTCTTGAGGTTTTATGGGATGGTGATTGCGAAAATGAGATTTATTCTGAAGTCCAACGCGGTGGACATGAAACATCATGAACCTGGACCTGGACATGCACATCCAGGGGACGGGAACGGGAACAAGGACGGGAACGGGAACGGGAACGGGAACGGGAACGGGAACGGGAACGGGAACGGGAACGGGAACGGGAACGGGAACGGGAACGGGAACGGGAACCTGGTTGGCTCAGGTTCCCTGAGGATTTTCTCTAATATCCACGCGGACGAAGTCGCGGGCAGAAGCTAGTAATTTTATAAATTCTTAGTCTAATTCACAACAAGCTCACATAATTGAAAAACCATTATTTTTGTAACCCGTGCGCCTTAAGTTTCCCTACCGCTAACGTATATGGATTATGAACGCGCAATGCGCATACTACAGACCGCTAAACTTGCACGGGTGGATGGTACCTACTCAAGACTATTTCCATTGTGTATGAAAGAGCATTGTCCATTGACAATTACCCATTAAATTAAGAAATAAATTTCTTCTACAAAGCACGTCCGAAACTTCCGTACATTTGATTACATAATAATGTGTGGTAAGTACTACAATGTCCCCTAATTTTTAAACCCTCGCCTCGCAGCCTATTTCACGTGTTCATCAGTCGCACAATACTCGCTCGCACAACTCGCATACTGTTGAAAAGTAACAGAACTGACAGAGAAAGCAATACCAGAATTCGCAATGAGAAAAGAGGATAAATAAATCAATAGGTATGAGGATGTGAAGGATTCTGTATCGATGTGATTTTTTTATCACAGATAATTTGCAGCCCATCTGTAATATATTTCTTTGTAAAGATTTTAAAACTTGTGACGGCCAAATAGGCAAACGAATTTTAAAGTTAAGGCCACCTTAAATTCAAAGAAGTTGTCAGATTTGAGAAAAACTCTATGAAACTGACAGCTTCCTTAAAGTTAAGGAGACGTCCTAATCTTAAGATTTTAGCAAATTAGCCTTTGAGTATTCGGCCATTTGACTGTCTAGCTAGTAGATAAGTACCTCTATCTTTTCATAAATTCTAATAATAAGATAGTTTTTTTTTCAATTACAGATTATTAGGTACCTATATTTATTTAAGTTTACCACTCTTTTTTAGCTTCTCGAAGAAAGAAGAAGAAAAGAGTAAGAAATAAATAAAATAAAATAAAAATATCGGTCTTTCGAAGTTTTACCGCACAGACGACCACAGTACAAAGCGGTTGAAACGTAAAAAAATTTGGAATTTTAAACTTAACAGTTACTGTCAAACCTGTACCAAACTTCATTGGAAAGGGATATCCGGATCGAAATACTTATCACAGTAATAACAGCATGATACATCGCAGAGATACGCACAGATCGCATCACTATCAAGGCCGCGCAGCAACAGCTTCATTCATTTAATCCCTCCCATTCGTTCACACATGCGCGGTCGTTCTTCGCCGGCCGGCCGGCATTTCTCGTTCCACATTCTAGTTATAGCCGGTGCGGTGATCACACAGCTAATTAATTTTTAAAAAGGTAGCCCAACACATTTTCAAAAATGGAATTCATCGGCAAGAAGTACAAAATGGTCTCCTCCGAAAACTTCGACGAGTTCATGAAGACTTTGGGTGAGTAAATATTACCTTTTTATATTAAAACTTGTATTCTGAGAATGTGAACCATTTCTAGTAACGGCACCACCGCGCAGCGGCGCAGCATCGCGCTCCGGGTTACTTGACCAATTAATGTTTTTTTTATCGTCTCTGTTGAATACGAAATGAACAGTTTAGAAGAATATTAATTATTGATTGATGTGGGTCGATCGTTTTATGATTTAGTGAAAAGCGTTTACATTTACGATGTGTTTAATGGTTGCAGCCAACTCCCGATATTTTTTATGACGCCATTTTACATAAAATAATTTGAGGGTACTTTTAATCAAGCAGGAAACATTATTATGGATTTCTGCGTAATGAAAACTACTTTCATGCATTTTCAAAGTTTTTTCAATCAGGTTTAAAGCAGAACTACATAATAATTAATAGTACTAGCTGAACTTTATTTTAATTTTTTTTTGCTTTTTCGGGTTTAGAAAATAATCCTTTATTTTAAGGAGGCCATAGCGTGCTACATGCGTGTTCAGTTTCTGATATAATCAATGCTAAGCAGGCTTTGTAAAGGCTAATCATCAGGTGGGTGACCAACTCGTCAACGTCCGGAAAACGAGACACAATAGATTTTCTATTGTTGTCCGGTCGCCGGAGACCGCTCGGGCGTTGATGAATTTCTGTTGTCGGTAATCATTTCTGTACCTCATCAATTTTACTGCCTATTGCGCCATTTTCTATATCGAAAAGTATTTATTATGATGAAAAAACTATTTTTTTCTCTCCAAAAGAATTTGAACCCGCAACAAGTAGGGTCACTAAACGCTAGACAAGCCCGGTCGTCAACAATATCAGTGAATATTATTCAATCAAACTGGTTGAATACCCGCATATCAATCACGACAGATTGTTTCAATCAAAATCATCTTAATTCTATTGGAACTGGTTTGGGGTGGTGCTAGCTTAAATTTCAATGGTGTCATCGAGTGGTTCCGAATTAGTTGTTTCTACGTACCATTCTAAGAAAGACCTCAAAGTCACGTACCCCTCATTGCAGGCATGATAAATAAAAAAACCTATAAGTACCTAACACGAACAGAGCCATCGATTTTTTTTCGATATCTATGCGTGTTTTTCTTATAACGCGCTTAGAAACATTCAATTGGGTAATTTTGTATGCGAAATCATTCGTCCATGGCGAAATGTGTACAACGCCATCTAACACCGAAAAGAAAAATTATTTTTTCAATTATATTTTACTCGATCGAGTACTTTTACGCGCGTTTTTTTTTCTTGATAAATGTTAGTGTTAAGGGTACAGATTTCTGCGCGTACCCCTTGATGCAACCTCGTGTGCCCCTGGGGGTACGCGTACTTGAAATACTGGAGTAATCGATAAATTTATAAATGTTGGCATTTAACTCATAGGTACACTATTCCTACCTACTTAAAATGATAATGCATTCATCTAACGGTAAGTTATCTCAGCAAATATCTAATTCTTAATAAAAGAAAATATTACAAGTCGATTGAGATCAAAAGAAAAGCATAGAATTATGCTTCATAAAATCGTGACTAAAACAATATGTCAATATGTAACAAAATGTCGTACTCATACCGTACGTGACAGTTTTTTTTTGTGGTTTTAACACATAATTACACACGTAACACGTCTCCATAAGTCCAAAGGTAATTTTCGTTTTTTGAACCTTAACAAATTGCTTGTCTTTTTTCATAGCTTATGTTATTTTTTTGCTTAAAACAGAATTGTTTTTATTCATGTGGTTTTATCTGTGTAAAAAGTAACTTCTAGACACACGCCGTTTATTATCAGTTTTTTTATTTGTGGTAATCAGTTAGTATTTAAGTATGACCTATAACAGGATATAGTACATAAACTTTATCATTTCTTGCAAACCACACTTCGTAATCTTTATTTAATAAACCTTTCCTATCTTTGCGAGCACTTACCTTGTGCTTGAATCATCACCACGCCCCAAAATTATGACATCAATAATGGTCTGTGTTTGATGATAAAGTGATTCTTTACTGATGATGAAAAATAATTACCTACTTTACAGTAAATGACATCATTCATAGAATTATCTTGAATCAATGACGGTTAGTTTCTTCAAAGATGAATGGTGTCTTGTGTTGTTGAAATTATCAATAAACCATTGACTTTTTAATAACTTTTAATGAAGACAAGTATGCGCTTAATAGCACAGAATAAATAAAAGTTAATAGTTTTGTTTACTTACGAATTGAGGGCGCCTAAACAAGTATCTAACACATGGTTGGTTTTTCACAGAATAAAATTGAAATTAAGTGTATGAAAACATTTCAAAACGCAGTGATTTCCAAACACAATTTTCAAAACGCAAACGTTAGCGACATCTTACGTCAATTACTTACAATTTCTATTCAAGTTGTAGAAAGCCAACAACGTGTAGTTGATAATAGTTTTCTTGTTTTTAATTTTTAACAATTCGACTTACTCAGTTTTATTAATAACTACTTATTTATTTATTTAACATTGCATAATTTATTATTGTAGAGAAAGTAGACATGATAATGTCCAAAGCAATACCTTACTCATACAACTATAAGTAAGTAAGTACACTTATTAAACAGCCAGGGTTACCTTTACGTAAGCACAGAATATTATATAAATTGATCGAAACTAACGTACGATATACCTACATGTATAATTACTATTATTTTAGCCTACCTCAAAAGTAGTTTGCGACGTAACTAAGGGAAAAATAGCACTCACGTGTTGTTTCTTAATTTACTCGACCTCATTTCCCGCCCTCAAAGCTCGCACTCGCACCCTTCTTGAAAGGAAGTGTCATTTTGCCAGGCTTCTGAAGGTGCCCTTAAAATTTGCCCCGTCAGCATTGCTGATCGCATAGGGTGCTAGCACATTTGTCTGACTAACGTGTACACACGTCGTATTTTTTATGGACGTTTAAAGTATGCTTTTAGGTCATACGTCATTTACTATGAAAACCGACGTCAATTGACATGACGGGTGTGTTAACACGTAACGTCACAATATGTGCCAGCACCTTAATTCACATATTAAATGGTGAAACTCTTACCTAGGTTCAGGTTATAAGGACCCAATTCAATAAAAAAATTTGCAATTATCGGATTTCGTTCAATTTGCTTAATTATTTTGAAAACGTTAAATTCCTAAAACGTCTAATTTCCGAAATGTCCAATCTGAGAAAGCTGAAAATAATCGACTGAAAGAACTAAACCGGTTATTATAGCTTCCTTAATGAAACTTGTCGTGGGCTCATTACCCTCAATGACATACCTAAGGCACCGTCACTGACTCCAAAGACAATTTGTTACCTACAAAGTGACCTTGTAAATTATAACGTTGAAAAATGCTCGAAAGTTCGAATTGCGGTAGCAGAAAATAACTAAACGCAGTCGATTGCAGTCGATCTCAATGTGACTGGACTTAGCCCCCAAAACTCCAGTGCCAACTCTTGTTAACGTCATAATTATACTAAATTGCTTCTGCTCAATAAATTTTGTTGATTTTCTTTAATAGTCAAAGACAATTTTTTCATATTTAAGTTTTTTTTTGGTATTATATTAGCGGATTAGCTACAACAAGTTGTACGATACGAGAAGAGTTTTTAACAAACTTATAAAAGTTCACATGATTGAAGCCACGAAACTATTGTAGAAAAACCATGTGAATAAAATCGTATACCAATGGCATAGTAGAAACAAATACCTACTATGGCCATTATTTAAGTCAATTGGGTTGGTAAACTTTTTCGAAGAGAATTGTTTTATATTTTTTTTGATAGCACAAGTTTGAAGAATAAAGAAAATAATATTATGTTTTTTTTATTGCACCTTGTTAATCAAATATATTTTTTTATATTATTATCGCGATAAAATATCAAACGTACGGCTGAACACGAAGTTCCCTTGCATTTACTGATAAAAAACTAATTGACAGGACAGATTTGACAGAAAGTGACAAAGAGTAATCCAATTATTTTACTCTTTGGTAATCCTTAATCACGACGTAATGTTGTTATTTGTTTTTCAGCTTATTTATTGTGATTTTCTAGTGTTTTTCTTGTTCAGTTATGGGAAATGGATCAGCTTGAAGAAATCCATTATCCAGCTTATTACGCCGATGAAGTACCTACACTGCTTTGTTCCGTTTTGTTTGAAATATAGATGTGACCATCCGCAGAACAAATTTTGTACAATTCCCATACCTTTGAAAGAGACGTGGGGTGCAGAGGATTAAACAGGAATTGCCTTCAAAGAGCTTTATACGTTTGTGATGATCACGTAAATATATGTATATCTACAAACTTACAAAAGAGTTATTTTATTTATTTTAGCTGACTGTGACTAACTAACATGACAACATTGACATTGCCAATGCCAAACTGTAAATTTTTTTTTCATTTGAGCAAAAGCATTACGCATACAGCCGTAATAGTGATTTATTGTACTATGTTGTAAATTTTAATTTTAAATTATTATTTAAATTAAAATGACGTATTATAAAAATTCCGCAATTGGTTATTCCTGATTCCAAAGTCAAAAGCTACTAGAAAATATATAATTCACAACAGTTTTGAAAAAGTTTACCAACCCAATTAAATCCTAAAACGGCGCCTTTGGACATATGCACTTGGGAATTTGACTCAAGGATGCATCTGAAGATTAAAATTTTTGTTGCAAACGGATAAATTTTAATGCACATCAAATGATAAAATAATGACGCATTATTATGTTATATGATATAGGTAAGATGGTAAAGATTAAAATACTAGATAAGTATAGAGTATTTTCAGGTTAAATGAATTTATTACTATTATCTTTAAGCCATATAATTTTATTGAGTAAGTATAATAAATATTCAATTATCTATGTTCGATATGTCTCATATATTTACAAAGGTTTTCCATTAATTTGGTAAACTTCAGCTTTAATAACTAATACCCTTTGTAGCTGTAAACATAATCTTATTATAGTTGCTAAAAGTTTTTTTTTTCATATAAGTTCTGCTATTCTTTAAATATTTTATTTCACAGCATTTAAAATAAGGATTTTCTTTATTATTTAGTTGGATGTAAGCTTTATTACCACTCACAATAAGTATAACTTTATGACTTGTAATCATACTTCAACTATCTTTTTCATAGAAAATTGAAAGATCATAGCAAAGAGTTTGCATTCACGAGAAAATGTATGGACTATGGCCTTCTGAGAACAATGAGTCGTTCAAGCATTCAGGTATCGATACTGAATGAACCTCAAAGGAGTATCGAGATCCTTTCAATTAATTACAAAGATCCCATGTGAATATCCCGGCATAGTGACCGATTAGTCCGCCCGCTGGACGGCGGCAATTGAAGTAAAATGGCCAACAATCAGCTTCAATTGGCGTCAATAAGACGTCGCTCTTTCTATTATATCGCAGACAGGGGTTCCGGTGGGCTTAGGAAGGGCATTCGAATTCTGAAATGAATTAAATATTTCGCCTCTTTGCGATGACAACTTGGCATTTCCAAAAACGCAACTTTCCAGGAGGCTACTTTAAAATAATAAAGAAGTGAGACGTCTCGTCGAAAACGCTTTTTTCATTATTTGGAAGTAGCCTCCTGAGGGCTTAGTGCAAGTTGATGTTGTCACTTTTTGCTATCGAAAACTATCGTTTTGTCTCTTTCACTCGTATTGACTATGAGCAGCATATCCGATAGTTTTCGATAGTGAAAAGTGAAAATATCAACTCGCACTAGGCCCTCTGGAAGGTTGCGGTTTTGGAATGTCATGTCGTCATCGCAAGAGGTGATTAACTCATTGTAATTTGTATTTTTTGCGTTTTCTTGTTTGTCTGCTTATTTTTACAAAGAGTTAGAAAAGTAGAAAAGCACATAAGTACAACAATAAATTAAATGTCGTTGGTAGCTCAGAACGCCAGACTATATAAAAAAAACAATAAAAATTTCCAATAGTTTATAGTCACAAGGATATATTTTTAGTTCTGTTTTCAGTACAATTAATTTTCGCACTATTTAGTTTGTATTTTTTTTTATATTTTGTTCCTAGGAATTATAGTTTCAAAATACTCTTTTGAACTAGTGTCACCAATGTTTTTATTTATTGTCGCATTGTCGTCTCCACCCCGTATAAATAGCTTCGAAAAATATATGAGAATGTAAAGCAGATTTTTATTTATCTCAGAAACACCGAGATTCATATATTTTATGAAACTATGGTCTTTGACCTTTGTAAATAAGATTTCCTATAAACTTGCTTTTTATTGTGCTAATATAGAAGATACCTATAAAGCAAACAATGTGTTTATTATAATATTTGTACTGTCGGATGAACGCATCCTTTCCGATATACATACAATGGAATGAACATTACGCCCACGCATTTCATGTGCAATTTGCTCCAATAACGATGAAATGAACTTGACTTTGCCTTGCGTGTGGGCATTTAATTATTTCTTCTATCTACGTAAGTTATGTTTCTACTATGGTTATGTGGACTGTCTGAATGGTACGTGATTCCTTCGCTGATTCATTTTTTAAATATTTAAAATTTTGATTTTTTGATTTATGATATTTATTGTCTTTAGATGTTTACGAACTTTTTTGTTTTTCTCTGTTATCTTTTTTACTGTGTTTTCATTTTTTTATATTGTTAGATATAATCCCCGCAAACTGCTAATGCGTCCAGCCGCCAATATTTTCACATTTTTAGTGATTATTTTTTGGTTATTTAATGGACGTGGATGTTAATTCACAAGATTCCGGTGCATTTTTTGGCAGTTATATGTCATTTTTATTTGCGTATGACATCAACGTGAATATTAATTTGACAAGGTTCCGGAGCATCGCATTATAACAACTTGCAAGGATTATTCATTTAAAAGCAGCCCTCGGGTTTTATTTAATAAATTATTTTTTCAATGAGGCAAACTAAAATAAAAATACAACAGTTTATTCCATTCAGTAGTGCAAGTTGGCACATCTGCGCGAGATAAAATGACACATGGGTTGGACATTGAACCTCTATATTTAACTTGTGACATGCTCGTATCGTCAAACAATATTATGAGAATGAGATTAGATAAGTGCATCTTTCGAAATGAGAAAAACTGTTTTGTTGAAAATTTAAAAAAAGGTACCTACGTCGAAAACAGTTTGCGAATCCATCAGTGGCGAGTTTGCAATAGAGAAAAATTATTAAAAGCAAATTTCTTTTTAAAATGCTACTCGTAGCGAGTTTACTCATATTTTTTGTCGTTTTTCTGATGACGAATCAAGTGTCGTGGCGAGTTTACAATAACCCAATACCTTGGCTAGCCTTTCTAAAAGGTCATCAGCCGCACGACACCCACTGCTGAGTATAGGCCTTCCCTAAGGATCACTACTGGCTTCCCGCGACCCCCCCCCCCCCCCTTCTAAAAGGTTAACCTTTCTAATTAAATAATTTTAGAAACTTAAAAAAAGGAAATACATAGGTACCTATGTGCAGAAGAATAAGAAACATACAGAAATTTGTTTCCCGGAAAAAATACTTGGCTTTTCGTACCTTTTTGTTCTGTGATGCAACAGTTATGGCAATGACCCTGACTGCGAATCCCAAGGTCATGAGTTCGACTCCTACTGATAAGGACGTACGAATACGTATGAAGAACAGGGTGATAAGTAGGTACCTAGGTAGGTACTCATGTCCCCACCGACCGAGTGCGCGCGTACCGAACGTCCTAATTTAGGTAATTTATTTACGGATAAATAAAACCGGTTACTTCAGCAATTTTTTTTATCCGTCCTGCATCTACTCAATCGACAATTATCTCGTCGACGATCGCTAAATGCATTAAGGGAATAAAGCTATAGGTATTCGATATGCGTTCGATTTTAGTTACAGATTTAAGATAAAAACAATTGAGTGCAATAAATCCTATTTAATTTTGTTAGTAAGAACAAATCGTCCAAAATGTTAGGTACCACCTTTGTTACCAGAGAATAACCTTATAGGTACCTAGTACATCACTAAAATTAATATTAATAATATACATAGTAGGTATTTGTCGCCAATGAAACTTTCCATCACCCACCGCTGCCGCCTCTATGAAGGTGCCTAATATAAATGTAATGGATGCTAAATTAAAAAATTGCGCCAATTCCAGAGGTCGTTGTCCTTGACGTCACGCCACAGGCTCGACCAATGGCGTCATGGCGCGCCTCCTCACCGACCAATCAGGACGCGGAAATCTGTGGTATTGATTCATCTCGTGATACCGTGAGCCATGTGAACATTGTGAACTGAAAATGTTTAGTTTAGTTTAGTCGTAAATCTTGATAACGTATATCTGTTGCTAACAATTCTCGTTTGAAATCGATTGAATCCGTTTGAAATCGTTTAAATCTTTCAAATTAATGAAAGTTGACAGAAATCTGTTATTGTTTATAAATGAAACTGTCAAAGTTCATTTTTCTAGAAGGGCATTTTGGGTAACCCGTGGCCTACGGTTATGGAAAGAGAACAAAATAAGGAACTTTTCCATGTAGGTAATAATATTTTTTTAAACCTGCAAACATTTGTTTTTGTTAATGGTTGGATACTATACTTAAAGTCTTATCAGCTGTAAGTAAAAACTTGTAACAAGCATTAGAATTTATTAATAGTTATACTCGGCAGAATAAAAACAGAAAAACCGGCCAAGTGCGAGTCGGACTCGCGCACGAAGGGTTCCGTACCAAAAAACGGCAAAAAACACGTTTGTTTTATGGGAGCCCCCCTTAAATATTTATTTTATTCTGTTTTTTGTATTTGTTGTTATAGCGGCAATAGAAATACATCATCTGTGAAAATTTCAACTGTCTAGCTATCACGGTTCATGAGATACAGCCTGGTGACAGACAGACAGACAGACGGACAGCGAAGTCTTAGTAATAGGGTCCCGTTTTCACCCTTTGGGTACGGAACCCTAAAAAAGAAAGAAAATACATTTATTCGGGAAATACAAAAACACCATCAAGTACTTATTCGAGTTTTCTTATTTTTGTAGATTTTTTTTAAACCTTGTCTCAGGAGAAAAATCTACCAGAATAAAATTACATGATAATGTAGGCGTAAGTAAGAAAATTTTAAAAAGTGAACCCAGAAACGAACCACTCCTTTCATTAATAACAAATGATTTAAATCGATTTCAAACGAGAATTGTTAACAAGGTTACGTAATCAGGGGACAGTAGTATTTTATTTACTTAGGTACTTTTAAATTCCGATTGTGATGCCTTTATCACATATCTATCTATCACTAATGACACAGCCGTGACACACTCTGTACATGAGAGTTCGAGCGCCAGCGACCTTGAGCCAGAGCGTGGAAGCGCTAGGGTTGATACCGAATTTAGACTTGTAACAAAGGAGATAACATAGTATGTTAGGTAATACAAACTTGTGCAAGGAAAGGACATGTTAATGAAAGATAGGTTTGATTTATAATAACTTTTAGTAATCTTTAAATTATATTAGGTAGGGTAGATACATCATAAATTGCAACTCTTATACTATATTTTCTGTTATTTATAATAAATTTATTAATCTTTATCATGTTAATGAAAGATTTGATTTGTATTTTTTTTTATTTATTGTCAATTTTAGCTACTTGCGAGTTTACGAGTTTAATCGTCTGAAATCCTTGTTTTCAGATCTTTTTTATAATTTAAGTAAGGTAAAAGGAAGGGTAAGGGCATGACTAATATTTTTTAATTATTATATAATAATTATAATAAATTTTTTTAACTTTTAAAATACGAAGATACTTTTATCAGGATTTTGTTTTTGGTTGTTGCCACAACAACAAATACAACAATAATGCCTGCCGCCGGGCATGATTATCTAACAATTAAATAATGTTGCGTCGCGTCGCGTAGTCAGTCCGTGAGAAATGCGGTACATACAATGCGGATTGCGATGGGCCAAGTGAGCGGTGAGCGACAGTAGAACCCTTGGCCGGGTAAGTCGGCGACTAGCGGCTGCACTCCCCGCGCGCCGCGCGCTGCCCCCGCACGCCTCCAGACACGCACACATAGCCGCGAGCGATTTTACGAGCATACATGCGCAAGTGTCGTTTCTTTTCGCGTTAGAGTATATATTCTGTGCTAATGACGAGTTCACACCTCCCTGGCTGGGTAGCCAGCTGATGACCTTAGGTCAAACGTATCTGCATATTGTTGATTGTTCGTCGTCGACTTTAAAATGTATGCATTGCATTAGCCAACTATTTATACTTCTTGAGTACAGTGCCTCAGTTTTTGCTTCATGTCATGGCTCAACGTTTACATTTTTAAAACATTAGACGTTGTATTATCGTAATTAGGATTTTTTTTTCTAATTATTACGAAACATGTTAAATACCTACCTACTTACTTACATTTACGTCGAAATCACAATACGTATTTAGGTACCCTCATTACCCTCAGATGAAAAATCTTGCTACTAAATGTATGTACCTACCTCTACCCACTGTTTCTTTCAGGAGCATTCTTAGTGCCCCCCCAGAGAAAAATGAGTTGTGTGTAGGTAGATGGGCAAACTAGTGTAGTGATCGACGGACAAACTCCCCCGAACCTCTTGATTGCCCCCCCGGAGAACTTTGTCTGAAAGAAACACTGCCTCTACCCTTTAGGCTTTACCCCACTATTAAACCCTTTATTATTTGAAAATTTTCAATTTTTTTTTTAAGGAACGTTTACTTTGAATGAGGAAATTGGTATTAGCAGATGTCAAAGACTTAATTTTGTAGTTAAGTACCTAAGTTTTTCAATTACTATTAGGGGTTTAAGTATAAAATAGCCGTTTTGTATGGAGAATTTTAAAGAATTTGCATTTTCCATATTAATATTTTCTTAATTTATTTAACAACCACGAGCGCTAATGTTTTAAAACATTTATGCACAAATGTTTGAGCACTCGACTAACTGCTACATGTATTAAGTGAAAAAAATAGTATCGGCTAAGTTACAACGAATGAAGTGGACATTTCTGTTAACGAACAAAACAGTAATTTTAACGTTCACAAAAAAAAATTGCCGGTAGTGGGCCGTTATGATCTTAATTCAAAATAATAACAAATAACCGAAATATCTTTAACATCATAGAAGATATTTATGAGACCCTCTGTGTATGAGAAAAAAATCGGCGATATCATACTTTTACCACAGAATATGTACGTAATAGAAATAATAGTGGTTACCACTATTATTTCAAATTGGTAAATATACCTAATTAATTTTCCAAGCCGGAAAACTTTTTTGCCACAAACTTTTTTGTTAAAGGATCAAGTTTGTGTAGAGAAGTACCTACTGCACTTCACAATATAAATCGTGACAATTTGACATTTATGCAATTAGCTGCCTTTGATTCTATACCCCTCTGTCTTGAGGCAATGACATAATATTAGGTGTCAGAAAGCACCGCTACTCCACACATCGAATGCATCTTAAACATGGCAGTTGCTCTAGGGTTGACTGATCCATACATTATTCGAGGTGATAGTAGATTCATCGTTATCATTATTATCAGCACGACACTGACTGCTGATAATATAGCACGTCTAAAGTGCTATGCATACCTAACCTAACTAGTTCTACTACGGATTTTGGTAAAAGCTTTGCTACGAGCTTTTATCAAGCACTTGTGACTTCCCTTTTTATCCCATAATGGAGATATATATCTCGTAATTCAGTCGTGAATAATTAATAAGTTCTAATGAGGCTATTTACGACTAGGATTCTTTAAACTTTGAAAAAATAAAATGAAGAAAATTTATTTTAATTTTGACACACGCGTTATTAACTCTCATAACAGATTCAAAAACAAAGGCTAAAGAATGTTTCATACGATTTAATAATTTATTAAGGTCTTCTTCAACCCTATTTTATTCCCTGTGTAGTACAAAATCCCCTATGGCTTGATTTCACTCGCGGAATGCGGGTCCTGCCCTTTTTTGCTGTCCCTCCTTATTAGTCTAGCTAGGTTCTTAAATGGATATATGATCCAATATCACGTTGGAAGATTTGATTTCAAAAATTATCAAGGAAAAATATCAAATTCTGATTTTATTATCGTTTTTAGGGTTCCGTAGCCTAATGGCGAAAAACAGAACCCTTATAGATTTTTACATACATCAACTTTCCTGTCACTTATTTCTGTGTAGGTAACTGCACCAAAAGTCTTGCATTCAGAACCTTGCCAGTTCAGTCACTAAAAGATTATTAGGTGGCGCATTTTGTAACAAATAAAATTATTTGAAATATTTAAATACAAAGTGGTGTCTGTACTACAATAAAATATTATTGACAGGTTATCCAGTGCAACGGCCATTTTTCAACGAACCGATTTGTATAATTTTATTACTGAACATTGAAGAGAAGTCTAGTTTTTGTCTTTTACGAGCTAAAAATACAATATTCTTGCACGAACTTATTCAAGCAGAAGGTAATAATTAATGAACTTATTATTAAAATTGCAAAGGATTTTCGACGTTACTTTTGGGAACTTTAAAGATGAATAAATGATTGAAGTTTTGCAAAATTTTTCTGTAAGTAAATACTTACTCAAAAAGTACAAACAAACACGCAAACTCTTTGCAGTGCTTGAACCATTATCAGTTGTACTTTTAAATTTTGTTCACATCATGCAACTAATGTAAACCAACTAAACTATGCATAAGCAAAGAATTAACACTTGTATTCTTAACCTAAAATTTACCTAATCAATAATATTAAGAACTAGCGGTCGCCCGCGACGAACAAATAAACAAACAAACGGACTTTCGCATTTATAATATTAGTAAGGAAGTAAGGATTCTCCATAAAATTATCATAACTTTATCATTAGTCACAATTCACGCAGAAAAACTAAATTTAACGCAGTCAGTGAAAGGAAATTAACAAAAATCAATAATATAATATACTAGCTTCCGCCCGCGACTTCGTCTGCGTGGACAATTTTTTTGCTATCCCTCGGGAACTGTACGTTTTTTCTGGATGAAAGGTACCCTATGTCCTTTTCTGCACCCCTGACAACGTGTATGCAAAATTTCATGATAATCGGTTCAGTAGTTACGACGTGAAGGCGTAACAAACAAACAAACAAACGGACTTTCGCATTTATAATATTAGTAAGGATTATACTTATATTATTACTTATATTATAAGTACTTTATATAAAGAATTCTCCATAAAATTATGATTAACTTTGATTAGTCACATTTCCCGCAGAAAATAGTAGATTGTTATACAAGACGCTAAAATTACCCATTGCATACGAGGTAGTTTTATTCCCGAGCTTTAGCGAGGGAATAAATAGAAACCGAGTTACAATGGGTTTTAGCGTCGTGTGTTACACTCTACTTTTCACTACGATTGCGAAAAAATAAAATCCAATATTAAATACCTATAGTTTATACTTCCGTAAACGAATCCACTCGTTTTTCTATCACTTCATAAACTTTTCATACTGTATTTAAATAAATGATTTGTGCTTGACGGCAAAAGATTAAAATTATTTCTATCCCATTACTTACTTGCAGTCACACAATTCAATCAGTTTGCAATTAGAGAAAACGTCTAAAGATTTCGCGCCAGTGCCTTTTTTAATTTCTACTGTAGCAGCTAAGAAACACAATGCACGCAATTTAAACTAAAAGTCACAGAGTATAAATAAGTCTATGATTTCACCGAAGAGATCGCTGCTTTTAGTTCCATTTTCAAAAATCGAGCGAGTTTTTATTCGTAATTATGAATAAAGACTTTTTCGTTTTAGTAGGTTCATTGGTAATAGACAAACATTAAAAAAGAAAAAACTTTATCCCCTAGAGGTATTTATGCTATTTTATCCTGACTCTTGTACCTTACAATGACGAACTTTTTGAGCAAGAGGAGTGAAATAGTAGATTGTTATACAAGACGCTAAAATGACCCATTCCATACGAGGTAGTTTTATTCCCGAGCTTCAGCGAGGGAATAAATAGAAACCGAGTTACATTGGGTTTTAGCGTCGTGTGTTACACTCTACTTTTCACTACGATTGCGAGAAAATAAAATACAATATTGAATACCTAGTTTATACTTCCGTAAACGAATCCACTCGTTTTTCTATCCTCCACTTCAAAAAATTTTCATACAGTATTTAAATAAATGATTTGTGCTTGACGGCAAAAGATTAAAATTATTTCTTTCCTATTACTTACAGTCACACAATTCAATCAGTTTGGTATTAGAGAAAAATTCTAAAGATTTCGCGCCTTCTTTAATTTCTACTGTAGCAGCTAAGAAACACAATGCACGCATTCTACGATCAAACTTAAAGTCACAGAGTATAAATAAGTCTATGATTTCACCGAAGAGATCGCTGCTTTTAGTTCCATTTTCAAAAATAAAAATTAGAAACAGTATTAAGTCGAGCTAGTCTTTATTCGTGATTATGAATAAAGACTTTTTCGTTTTAGTAGGCACATTGGTAATAGACAAACATTAAAAAAGAAAAAACTTTATCCCCTAGGGGTAATTTTGCTATTTTATCCTGGCTCTTGTACCTTACAATGACGTACTTTTAGAGCAAGAGGAGTGAAAAATAAATTGAATGCAGTCACTGGCTTTTCTTTCACAATATCCACAAAAAAATAAAATGACTGCTTCAAAAAGGTCTGTGAAAAAAATTGGAAAAAGTAGGATTCCTGTAAGTATTATGGAAATGAAAAGGCAGTTTTTTTATTGAATAACAGATTATTATTTTCAGTCGAAAAATTTAATCTATTTTTTGCCCTATTCATACGAGGGTGGTTTGATAAGTCCATGACTTTGAAACGAAGTAATACTTTTTTTCATAATTTATTTTTGTGTCTTAAAAAGAAACTCCTTAAGGCATCTTTACACTATTTTTTTTAAATTCGGCAAAAAATTATTACTTTTGAAAACAAAAAGCTCAAGAAAGCGAGTTCTAACTTTTCTTAATGACCCTGTCGACCCTCTCGGCGGCGCTCATGACATCAAAACTCATCGAATGAAGATGCGAATCCTTCCTATTCTCTAGATTCAACCCCAGTGAGATATTTTCTCCTACCAAACATGAATAAATGTCTTGATAAATGTCTTGGCGGGCAAAGATTTTCATCAAGCCGAAAGGTGATGTCTGAAATGGGCCCTCATTTCAGTTACCAGTTTTCAGGCGATGAAAGAAAAAAATAATGGGTTAAAGAGGTAGGAACTTCGTTGGTCTGAATACCCAGTACCCAGTACAGAGCTACAATAAGATTATGTACAGAAATAAAACAAAATATTCCGAAAAAAAGTTTTTCTTCATTAAAAAGTCATGGAATTATCAATCCACCCTCGTATTGTAACTAAAATTATGAAAATGTGCATGCGAGTGAATTAGTCAAATTTAAAAAAGTGTTCGTCACTTTTATGACTGATCGATCGTATAGTAAACTCATAAACTTGTGTCAATTTTAGATATACAAGATTACCGATGGTTGTGTAAATAACGATACCGAATATTATCTATGCAATAAAATTTTATCGCACCAAACAACGAGATTATTTCTGCGGCTTTTTTAGTGAGCAAGTAGGTACACCTACTTTTATGGTGTGCTTATCCATATTTTAGTCACGAGTACAATAATATTCCCTTGATCGTGTTTTCACTAAAATTCCTTATGATTGCGACATATTAATAAAATTAAATAAAATATTTCTTTTCTTTTTTATCATCTACTGGGCTTTTGTCTCGATTTCACTTTTTTCTCAAGAAAAATCTTTCGGCTCTGTTAACATTTCCTAAGAGTTGTAGTAACCACGGATACCCCTTACCCCTTTCTATGGTAGTTCCGGTCATTGTTTCAGTAGGAAGTTCATTCACACAGAAATCAGAATGTTACAATACAATGTGGTCAACAATATAATTATAAAAGGAGTTATTTTATACAAGGTTATGTAAAAAACAACAATTCACCGGAGTAGATTACAACATCCACTACGCCTTTTCCGAAAACAGGCAAAAAAGCGACTTTCTATACAATATGTGTTCAAGTAGTTTAGGTTTGAAAAGTCGATTTATTATTTGTCTAATTTCGGTAAAGTTGTATAACAAATGTTTTTTTCATGATGTTAGTACAACTCCTATGCGGTTATTTGTATTTTACAAATAATCTATCTATCATTTTTACCTTTTTTACTAAAAATTTCCGCACAAAATCTTTTTGCTCAAAAAAACAACTTCATGACAGTAAGTTAAAAATGACGACTAACGTTTTACTCTATGACTAACGTCTTTGGACTGAGTTGAGTGAAATACATTAGTTCTAAGCAGAGTTTTGTAAAATATTAGTATAAATGTGATACAGTAGTTAATTCTTTTGTGTTTAGGCAATTATCACCACACCTGTTTCTATTTTTTCACGCTTCACATCCTGTCTAATTTTTACTGAAAATTGAATAACGGCTACGTATAAAAAACAAGTGTCGAAATGAACGTATGGGAAGGAAAGAAGTACAAATTATTTTCTACTGAAAATTTCAATGAATTCATGAAAGCTTTAGGTAAGAATTTATCTAAGTACTAAACAGTTTTTTAAAGTTACTGATACGCAAATGGATTATCTAGGTACCAACTATTATAATTTTAAAACGCGAGATTACTGTTTAACTTGTTTATTCAGTGGTAAATCCATATTTATGTATAAAGATATATAAAAGTCAGACATTACCATACGAAAGCTAACTGACACTGACAAGTCCTTTTCTTCTTTTTTCCTTTACCCGTGTTTTATAATAATCTCTTTGCTAACCTCTACACCAACGTCCCAAGTTGTGTCATTATAGTCAACATCTCATCCATCACCATCATTTCATCAGTTTCGTTTTTGTGGCTTCTACGGAAGTGCCGTCTCCTAAAACATAGTGATCACAGCACAGACTTTTTGTTATAACGACGTTAGATATCCACATTTAAGTGTATACGTTTAGTGTTTAAATTCAAATAAATACAATAATATACTCTCTATTTCTCACACTTCTCCTGTTTATCAAACCTAGAATCCCGCCTTAGTTTCTTTACAACAACAATCACTGGCTTTTCAGAGAAATCTCTCACATCAACTTATTCGTTATCCTTAACAAGCGTCATACCTATTTTATTTTATTCCCATCTAACAAGCATCATACAGTCTTGCAAAAAAGGATAGAAAATAATAGGGCAGACACTTTCTTCGTCGTTAGCATTATCTACTTTTGTATGCAAAAACTACGACCGTGTTGCCAGTAAAAATAATTTGATTTCCGTTTCTAGACTTTTTTGTGAAGCTGTACTTACATTTTCTTTTTATACAAATCTTAAGTTATTCTGAACGGAAAAAAACAATACCTATTTAAACTTCCAATGGTAAAATATTTAAAAAGTCTATACAAAGCCTACCCGCCCACAAATAATTGCACATGCAAATACCTGCAGACACACTGACAGTAGCAACTAATATACTTACTAGAAAAAATTCGACTAGCACCAGATCACATTATTCTCAGGCGGGAATCGAACCCGGGACCTTTGGAAGTCCGGTCCAATGCTCTTCCAACCGAGCTACCGAGTCACTAGTGGCATTGTGAATGCTAAAATCTCATAAGCATCATCAGGAACTGTAGTCTGTTCAAAGCCAAGCACCATGCTTGTCCACTTGTAATGGATTTCCGTCATTCATCATCATCATATCAGCCGCACGACACCCACTGCAGGGTAGGCCTCCCCAAGGATCTCCACGATGGTCGGCCCTGCGCTGCCCGCACGGATGCTTCCCGCAACCTTCACCAGATCGTCGGTCCACCTTGTCGGGGGCCTACCCACGGAACGTCGTCCGGTGCGCGGTCGCCATTCCAGAACCTTTCCGCCCCAACGGCCATCGATTCTTCTCGCTATGTTCTCGTATTAAATTAACGCAATTCACTGTTCCCTTCCAGGCGTGGGGCTGATCACCCGCAAGGCAGCCAACGCAGTCACCCCCACGGTGGAGCTGCGGCAGGATGGGGACACGTACGTGCTGGTCACGTCCTCCACCTTCAAGACCACCGAGATGAAGTTCAAGCCTGGTGAAGAGTTCGACGAGGAGCGTGCTGACGGTGCTAAGGTAACCTTTTTTTTTATTAGAAATCAATAGAACATAATAAGCCGTCTCAGGAAGAACATCGGAAGCGCAAAAATTTGCAAAAATGAGTTTTTAAAGTAATCGCCTTATACACTGATTTAATTTTTGTATGAAACAGCTGATTTTTCTTTCGCGATTTCAGAGTTGATCCCATAGTAAAAGTTGTTCAGTTTGATGGCCCCATCTACCATATTCGGCCTTATAAGGCTTTTACCAAACACCTTGTATAATTCAATTTTATTAAATTTTGAAGTTTTTATCGTAAGTTACAATACAACCCATTTGTCGTAACTTCCATCGACTCATATATCGTAAGTATAGGCAGTACAGTACCTGTCGCATACGACAAAAGACAAGGTCGCTTACGATAAAATACTAGGTTTTGCAGAAATGGTAGATGGGGACCATCAAACTAAATAACTTTTACTATGGCCACATCGAAATCACGGGAAAAAGTCTGCTGTTTCATACAAAAATTAATAATGAAAATAACAAAATGTATAAAACAGCTGATATTTCTTTTCGCGCTTTCAGAGTTGATCCCATAGTAAAAGTTGTTCAGTTTGATGGCCCCATCTACCATATTCGGCCTTATAAGGCTTTTACCAAACACCTTGTATAATTCAATTTTATTAAATTTTGAAGTTTTTATCGTAAGTTACAATACAACCCATTCAGTTT
This sequence comes from Agriphila tristella, assembly GCA_928269145.1. Lineage (NCBI taxonomy): Eukaryota > Metazoa > Arthropoda > Insecta > Lepidoptera > Crambidae > Agriphila > Agriphila tristella. Next base: position 13,922,033 of record OV743445.1, read on the forward strand.
TTTGTCGTAACTTCCATCGACTCATATATCGTAAGTATAGGCAGTACAGTACCTGTCGCATACGACAAAAGACAAGGTCGCTTACGATAAAATACTAGGTTTTGCCGAAACGGTAGATGGGGACCATCAAACTAAATAACTTTTACTATGGCCACATCGAAATCACGGAAAAAAGTCTGCTGTTTCATACAAAAATTAATAATGAAAATAACAAAATGTATAAAACAGCTGATATTTCTTTTCGCGCTTTCAGATTTGGTCCCATAATAAAAAGTTGTTCAGTTTGATGGTCCCTATTTACATATTCGGCATTAGGAGTTTTTTTCTAACACGTTGTATAGCAAGCTACTTGGCGCTTACGATAATAAATTGTGCAATGCAAGTTAAATACTTCTCGCTTGCAATAAAAATAATAAAGAAAACTCCAGAGGGCCTAGCCAAAGTAACATTCGCAAATCTTCGTTATCGCTTCGCTATCGAAACATGTATGGGATTGACATAAGGTTTCGTTAACAATCGAATTTTAAAACTTCAAATCCATACATGTTTCGAAACGAAGCGATAACGATGATTCGCAAATGTTACTTTGGCTAGGGGGTCTGTATTTGCAAAATGGTGGTTACGATGTTCTTCCTGAAAAGGCTCGATAAGTATTTCTTTTGTTGGTATTTTTGTAGAAGTTTTTCAGATGGAAACGCAATTTAACCGCCTGGCCTCGTGAAGCGGCGAATTCCCAATACATGGCGTGTGATGCTCCGATTGTGAATTAACAACTGTCCGGTGAGCGAGTCGCGCGCGCGTGCAATGATGAGGGAATTTGCTCGTCGTCCGTTCGTTCGCTGCATCGCTTGGCCAGGCGGTTAGACAGGACTCAGGATATAAAGTTTCTATGTATTGTCTGTGCTAGACGTACTATTTATTTATTATGTGCTGTGGCTAGACTCCAAAATCGAGAGCCTAAGGCCCTGGCTACACGGGCGGTTCACTCGCCGCGGGAAATCGTTAGAGAAAGCTACCGCAAACCATCAAACTAGACGGAATGCGGTTTATCGCAGTCTTTTATTCATACTCAACATGGATCCGCCCATGATCACTGCTCTTGTAGCACATATTAATAAAATTATTCAAAAATAAAGTGCAATGTTTGGGTCGAGCCAGTGTTAAGTTTTATTTTTTTATTTCGCGCATTTAATTCTCGATTGGCGATAGTCCTTCGATTACACATCATTTAAAACAGGTCGATCTTGTATTTCTACAATAAAACGCTCCGTATCAAACATAATATTTTATTCGAAACTAGCCACGCGACCACGTCGAACGCCCTCGCACAAGCCCCCCATGCCCCCCTTCAGAATGATGCAGTAGCGGGAAACCGCCATCGTGTAGTTTGGAGGAGCGGTTTAACGGTAGTAGCCACTAAGGGTGGGTTTTTTGGTGGGTTGGTTACCTACCCACTTAGGTTCGCGAACCTCTCGTGCTCCGCAAACCTATGTCTTGCGCCCTTTCTGTTCGTTCGCAACTGATCGCAAAATTAGGAACGCACACCGATGTTCGCACACGTGTACGCTATAGCGCACTGTTGCAGTTTCGCAAACCTAAGTGGATACCCACCCTAAGGAATCTTTCAGTTTTTGTTACACGCCGCATTATAATGTTTTTGATAAATGTGTTTATTTCATGGCAGGTGAAGTCAGTATGCCAGTTCGAGGGCAACACACTGAAGCAGGTGCAGAAGGCCTCCGACGGCTTTGAGGTCACCTACATCAGAGAATTCGGACCTGAGGAGCTCAAAGCTGTAAGTACCTATTACTTCCATAAGTTGTAAACTAACAGAAATCTCAGCCGCAACTAGGGTTGCCAGGCGTCCGGATAAAGCCGGACAAAGGTAGGCTTTTTGATTCAGTGTCCGACCAAATTAAACGGTGTCCGGCCTGTCCGGCTTTTGTTAGGCTTTTTACATTTACCACTCACTCACACACGTGTTCGTTGAAGTGAACGGCGCAAGGCGAGGCAGTTAGGCGCAAGGGGCACAACGGCGCGTCGTCGTTCAAAAACACAGAACAAGAAAGTGACAAAAAAGTATATTTTTACGTAAAAAAAAATTACGTATATTAAGAATAAGAATAAGAATAAGAATAAGAATATTTTATTTTGCAAGCATTCACAGTACAAAAAGTTGTAAAAATAAAATAGCTTAGGCTCATGTGATGCACCAGATACTGGCATGCAAACAGTACAGATAGAATGACGCTAATTTTATAATATCAGAAATGGTTAGTTTGTTAGTAGAAAACAATTATTGATCAAAAAATGTCAAATCAGTAAGCAAAATATGCAAAGTCAATGAAATGGAAGCGAAGCAATATCCAAAAAATAAAAACAATGTCATGGTAAATAATAAGAGAATGTCAAAGCGAAATGTCAAGTTAGCATGTTAGTAATACAATTAAAGTCATAAAAAATTTAATTAAATTATATAAAAAAAATTGAATTCTAAACAATTTACAATAGGTAATCAAAATTTCATATTCAAGAATTCATTAATGGTATATATACATTGGTCACACAACAAATTAAACAATTTAATTTTAAATTTATTTAATGGTAAATCTGTGATAGCCGCAGGCAAAGCATTATATAGTTTTATGGCCATATTATAGCAATTTTTGGCAAAGCAGGTAGTTATATGTGAAGGCGTAACTAGACGATTAGGATATCTTGTTCTAAAATTGCATACTTCATGATTCTTCTTAAATAAGTTCGAATTTTTTTTTACATACATGCACATTTCGAATACGTACATAGCTGGAAGCGTTAGCAATCTCAGTTGTTTAAAAAGCGGTCTACATGATTCAAAGGGGCCAACTCTACAAATAGCTCTAATACATTTCTTTTGTATCAAAAATGCACGATTTAGATCTACACAGTTCCCCCAAATTACAAGACCATACCGTAAGATCGAGCATACATATGCATGATAGGCCATCAGGGCAGTCCTTTGATCACTTAAGTGCGTGAGTCGATGTAGAGCAAATACAAATCTATTAACCTTTGCACATACCGATTGAACATGTTCTTTCCACGACAACTTAGAGTCCACAACTATGCCAAGAAAGTTGCTTGATGAGCATTCAACAATTTGACTACCCTGATAGCCTACCGATAGTTTCTGGGGCTTGCCATTGTGACAATAAAATTGTATTATTTTAGTTTTTGTTACATTGACATTTAGATTATTACGTTTAAGCCAGTCAATAATATTACGTACAGTGTCATTTATTTCTTTTTCATAGTTAACGTCAGGTGTTTTGTGTACTATTATGGAAATATCGTCTGCGAAAAGAGTACATGGATATTTTGTTACTTCAGGAAGATCGTTCACATAAAGTAGAAACAGAAGCGGCCCTAAAATGCTGCCTTGGGGAACTCCATAGTGAGTGAAACTAAAGTCAGATCTATAGGTCTCTATTTCCATATTTTTATTTAATGTTTCTAATTCTACACACTGGGTTCTATTACTTAGATAACTCTTTATCCAGCTTAGGGCTTGCCCACGTATACCATATCTCTCTAGTTTAGATAGTAGAGTCTGGTGACAGACATAATCGAAAGCTCTACTCATATCGAATAAGATAGAGCAAACAGGCTTTTTTTTATCAACGAAAGTTGCGATCTCCTTTACAACCCTGAAACACGCTTGGGTAGTAGACTTTCCCTTCTGAAAACCATATTGCTCTAACCTAATAATATTATATTTCGTTAAAAAGGATGATTACTAAGACAAAATCCTTAATAATTTAGGGTGTCCGGCTTTTTTAACCAAATGTCCGGCCAAACTGGCTGGTCCGTCCGGCTATTAGGTTAGACGACCTGGCAACCCTAGCCGCAACAATATGCAATATACAAAAAAATATTACAATTATTAACTTTTTAGAGTTTTAACCGCGACTTGCCGTATGGACTTTGTTCATCTCATTCTTTTTAACACGTTTTTTTCTAGGTACTACTTAAATATAACCAAATGATGTTTATATTGATGTTATATACTTAAACAACTTTGTCCAAGGAACGTAGATCAAAATCGTTTCCCAGCAATAATTTTAAACAGAAATGGTCCTGATGATGGGGAGAATACGTAGACCTCGGCTTCGTTGAAAGTCTTGTTACACCCGGTTAAAGTAGCTAGCTTTGAGTTTTAAAGCCATTGCAAAGAAGTTTAACTGTAAAACCATTTTAACACATTTTTTCATCACAACTTTACACGATAAGGACAACATTTTTTACGACTGTTGTGGAAATGTATAAACACAAAATGTTAATAACAAATGTCGCTCTTATAATAACTTTGTTTGCAGTACCTAATTATATTTTTTCAGTGACATTTAACCGACCTTTGCTCATTAGCAACTCAATAAAAAATCGAACTAATCATTTCCTTCAACAACAGATTTTTACTCACGTACACTAGGTAGTTGCTAGGTAATTTATTTTTACGAAGATAATTATAATACCTTTTTGGATTGAATTAAATACCTAAGTCACTAAGAATTTTTGCCGGTATTATAAAAACCAAGAATCTTATATAAGATTCTTGATAAAAACTATAGCTATGTCTGAAAAGGCAAGGTCGCCTTGCAAAAAGTTTGATAAAAAAACAATAGCAATCTAATACTTACGAGATTTCTTTACCGTATACGAGTCGCTTTGTCTTAGAACAGTGTTTTTCAACCTTTTTGAATACGCAACCCCTTTTATTTTAATAAAAAAAAGGTTACCCCTTTTCATTTGAAAAGTAGCGAGCCCCTTGGGCCCTAAAAATACAAACAAATATTTTTGTAATATTTTTAAGTAAATAAACAAACAAAATGTTAGTGATTGAAAGACAATGTAATGTAATCCAATCCGTGACGTGATACGTTTGTAAATTGTTAAAACAAACAGTAGGCCAGCTTTCTCACTAAATTACACTGCTATAGAACATTAGCACAACATTGCCTAAAAAACTCGCTTGGATAAAATATCACATTTCGGAAATTATTACAAAATATTTTGTAACTCTCTGAAAATAAACAGTGTGATTTATTGTTAAACTAGCGACCGCCCGCCACTTCATCTGCGTGGAAAGTTTTTTGCTATCCCTCGGAGACAATACTTTTTTCGGGATGAAAGGTACCCTTTGTCCTTCTCTGTACCCCTGGCAACGTATATGTAAAATTTCATGATGATCGGTTTAGTAGTTAAGACGTGAAGGCGTAACAAACAAACGGACTTTCGCATTTATAATATTAGTAAGGATTGTTTTGTAGGTAATTTAAGGTAATAGACAGTAATCATTTATTGTAAGTAGGTACTTTAATAGGTAATATGACTCATCTTTTTAATTTTTTGATTATCTTTTATCTCAATAGAATCCTTATTTCATTACGACTTAAGTACTTTATGTTACGAAGAAGTTGAGTCGTTTGTTTCAACAAGGGCTCCCTAACTTATTTGGGACTTGGGACGCGCCCCGTTTCTACAACAAAAAAGCCTAGGTATTATATTTTTTCATCTACTCTACGCAGTAAAGTATGTAGGCAGGCTTGTCATAATCATCGGAGTGAATATCAAAGATCATATTCCAAGGTTGAGGTCTCTGCCCCGTCTTCTGTATCGTCTGTCTGAGATGCTATTATCGTTTGTTGTTATCGTTTACATGTATTTAGTAATAATTAGGTGCAATTATTATGGGGAATGATGCTTTAGTAATTTTTTTGGCGGTGGATAAATAAACATTTGAATTATCATCTCTGTCTGAGTTATCATTTTACTGTCATTGTTGACAAGTTATTAAGCAATAATTCAAGGGGGGGGGAAAGATACTGTACTATTATTTTAACCAATAGGTATAATTATTAGTTAAATAAAAATAAATAATAAATAGAATGTGTTTTAACAAATTCGTTGACATTCAACGCGACAAAGACAAAATGACGAACTCGGCGTTTTTACTGCCTATATATCTGATTCTGAGGGCCTAGTGCGGGTTGATGTTTTCACTTTTCGCTATCGAAAACTATAGTTTTGTCTCTTTCACTCGCATTGACTATGAGCAGCATATCCGATAGTTTTCGATAGTGAAAAGTGAAATCATGAACTCGCACTAGGCCCTCTGGTATTTCGAATTGGTGGCATTGCTGGAAATATACTCATCAACTTTGTCTAGGGATACAGGTGTTATTTTCATACAAACGATGTAACTTTGAAGCCTTGGTTTTCTGGACATCCCTGGCAGGAAACCAAGGCTTCAAAGTTACCTCGTTTGTATCAAAATAACACCTGTATCCCTAGACAAAGTTGATGTGTGTATTTTATTATGCAGTATTCCAAATTACCCTCCTTTCCTCTAAGTAAATCAAACGCGATTAGAATTAGACCCGCGAGCACAGAGTTGCGACTGCATACTTAGGAAGGTCCCTACAACCCGGTCGAGTTAACTCGGGACCTGAAGCGCGATTGACCCCTCTCGTTTTCTCCTTTCCTCACGCCACCGTCGTCACTTTTTTGAAAAAAAAAGATAGATTATCGATAAATTATCGCTAACGAATGTACTTACGCTATTGGCATAACGACAGTGGCGTGAGGCGAGGAGAAAACGTGAGGGGTCTATCGCGCTTCAGGTCCCGAGTTAACTCGACCGGGTTATACTTATTCTTGCGATAAGAATCGCGAGTGCGAATGCGACTGCATATTCTTATCGGTTATTTAATGTTATCAACTGTTACCAAGCATTCAGTAATTTTAGATTAAACCTCTGGATTATCCAGTCATCAATCAGATTATAGTCCGACTGCAATTTGTTTTATTTTAATACGATAATCGTAGTCCTGATGTTTAATATTATTTAGGTAGGTACACTTAGGAAGGCCCAAAAAGGATGTGTTCAGGGTTCATGTATGTTTGTGGGTATGTAAGTTTCTGCATTCCATGGTGGATGATGGAATTTCGACCATAACTTCTAAATGGCTCAACGGATTTGGATTTATGGGGTATCGTTAGAATTCTTACATCATTCCGAGTGACACTGGCTATATTGTTTTTGAAGAAAGTCAATATGGCGACTGTACGACGCCATTTTCAAATGCGAAAAAAAAAATCATTTTTTCATTAATTATTGCAGTATGAGCATCAAATGAAAGGCCTTAATGAGCACATTTTAAAACTATATAATTTGTCACTAAAATGTGTGAAATAAAAATAAATAAAATTAAAAAATATTAAAAACACGACTGCCCTGCCAAAAACGAACTAAAAAGTTAAAAAACAAGTGTCATTGTAGTCGGGGGACCGTTTTTTGAAACAATTTTTAATCAAAGAGGTCCCCCAACTGCAATGACACTTGTACCTATTTAACTTTTCAGTTCGTTTTTAGGTGGGCAGTTGTGTTTTTAATATATTTTTTTCTTAAATAATTATTAGCACCTACCTATTTGTTTATCTCACACACCATAAGATACCCTATTATTACTTTTCCCCCAACAACTAGGTATGTATGTACTTTTTCTAGTTAGGTAGGTACCTTTACATCACCAAACTGTCTTCGTGTGACACCACAAAATATCCCTTCTTAGACATAATTAACCTGGGCTAATTCACCTAGGTGAATTTAGTAAGTACTTATACTAATCAGTACACTTAATTCACCTAGGTGCATTACTATACTGAAAATATTTTCTTCCGTAAAGATTTATAGGTACCTAATTATAACCCTATTACAGAAGTTTTAAACCTAAAAATTTAAGATTTTGTAAGATTTATCATCAATTTGTTATATTTACGGAAGAAAAATTATTCTGTAACCTTAAGTACATTTTAGTTTGTTTTAAAAACGTGTTCTTTAAGATTTTTTATAAAACAATTATTTCTGCTTTTAGTATTATCTACTTATGTTGATTTTTTCCTGTGGTCGTTTCCGACTTCATCATAAGACCCTGGACTCCATCTCCCGTCAGAGTACCTTACCAACTAAAAAAATTTAAAATAAAATACTGAGAATTTCCTCCTTTTTTGAAGTCGGTTACAAAGCACGGCAGATTATGAATAACAGATTAAAAAATTAAAAAACTAAACTATACAACTTTAAATGTCGGGTGACACGCTTGTGTATGCCCATTGTTTAATTTAAACATCCTTGTTTTGGTTCACAAATTATTCCAATGGTTTTAGACCGAACGACGGAATTTACAAATAAAAAGACGCCTAAGGTCAAAGAGACTATTATTGGATTGGAACTTATCATTGGAGGTGACAAATTGTTTTTGGCATTACACAAATGATTTTTGACATTTTATTGGACACGATTCTGGTTCCTACGAACTTTCAAAACAATTCATCCGTACGTATCATTACTACTATCACAGAATTTATAACATGTTACAAAATTACCCATGATTCCGAATAAGGTACCTAACCTAGATAGGGGACCATCAAACTGAACAAATTTTTCTACGGGACCAACTCTGAAATCGCGAAAAAAATCAGCTGTTTCATACATTTTGATATTTTCGTTATTAATTTTTGTATGGAACAGCTGATTTTTGACCATATTCTGCATTAGGGGTTATTTTGTAATACGTTGTACAATTAGTACTACTAGGTATATAGGTAGTCTATTCTAAATACTTATTATAAATGCGAAAGTAAGTTTGTTCGTTTGTTACGCCTTTACGTCCTAACTACTCAACAGATCATCATGAAATTTACAATACACATTATCAGGCAATGATGATATATCTTTTTTGTCAGGTGTGCCTTTGATCCAGAAAAAATGTAGTGTCCTGAAGGATACAAAAATTACTTTAAGGCGATTTTCCACCATGACGACGCGGCCTACTGACATGAATAATAAATAAGAATAACACATAAATAATAAACTGGCCACCTTATTGTAAGTCGCGGGCAAAAGCTAAACTGCCATAATAGTAGATTGTATTACAAGGGAGCAAAATTATATTTTTACGGCGAGGGCGCTTTTTTGAATCCAGAGCGAAGTGAGGGATTCTAGAGTAGAATCCCGAGCATAGCGAGGGATTCTTCAGTAGAATCCTGAACGTAGCGAGGGATTCAAAGTATGTCGCCCTCGCCAAAAATATTTTGCGCCCGAGTCATATACTCTACTTTTCATCCCCTTTCTATGAGAAAATAAATAGGAGACTGTGTTTATGTAATTAATGAAAATGTTCTTTATTTAAAAAAGACACGTGAAAAGTAAAAATAATTACAAATTTATAGTTACCTTTGATACACTAGTGCGATTTTCAAAGATTATTTTTTAAGTACGTAAGTATGTACTAATTACAAGAACACAGACTTAATTCGCGCGCTTATGTTTTTTTTTCAGTTCGCCGCGCCGTCTATACAGCCAGTCAATACATACCAGCCGGCGGCGGGGCGCGGCGTTCGAATTCTTTGAGAGATACATGTTCTAAATTCAAATCTCTTTTCCTCCCACTAAAAAGTTCTTACCAGAAAAGAGCTATTTTGGTCCCACTTATATAGGAACAAAGCATCATTTTTCGAATAGAAGGGATGAAAAAACTATTTCCACGCGAACAAAGTCGCGGGCCATGCATATTTGTCGGTGCCATCCATGATTATTTTGTGTAATTGTTAAGGCGGTTGTATGACCGAAAGTGGCGCCCTTTAAGGTTTTTATTTAAAAAGTTATAAATAGAAAAAGATTTTAATAATGTTTTACGAGGAGTTTTTAGGGCTCATGGTCTAGTATTTTTAGAATCACTACACGCCCTCGTAGTCATTCGTAGAAGTAGATAGCAAATGTGTTAAAAACGGCCTATTTTAGCAGTTTTGCTATCTACTTATAGCAGTGATCAGATATCTACTATATTTCTATTTGAACATACATTTTGAAAACACAATATAGGTAATACATTCTAGTTCGTTTACAGTTTACAGCATAGGTAGTAAATAGTGTATGTATTTAGGTATTTTTATGCAAAACAGACCACGCAGATTCTAACCTTGGCATCGCTTGTCCTCTTATCACATTGTAGGTAGGTATATACCGATTATATCTGTATGCAACATTTGCATTTATAAATAAAACTAAAACAAACTTAATATATTTGAAAAACATAGTAGAAAAAATTTACTCGCCGTTAACACCTCGGACGGGACTCGAACCCGCACCCTTGGGATTCCGGTCAAATGCACTGACCAGTTTGCTACCGAGTTGATTTTTTCTAATAAAATTCCGCTATATTAAAAATAGCATTGTGAATGCCTAAAATCAAAAAATTTAATAATTAAAATAAATTCTTATTACCATATTCATTTTTTCGCAAGTTCTAAACCAAAAGACTTTAACGCGTAATATCTGTACAGAGCGCCCCTAGCGGTTACTAACAGGAACTAAAAATATTCTTAACGATCCGTACAGAAATATGCGCCGCGCGCGGTCACTGAGAGAATTCAATTTTTCAGTTTAGTTTGGAAAATAATGTATCAAAATTCTATCTATTATATTTTATCACGATAGCACAGAATACATAATAGTACAAGTGCGACCCAGTCGGCACGTGGTAGCCCTTTTTTTCTTTTTTTTTTTTTTCCCGGGGAAAATGCCTTCGCATACCACCCCCGCACGGGGAACACGGGGGCGGTTATGTGGTGCATCCACTAAAAACCCCGGGGTGTTCCTTCCGCGCATTGGACGAGGACAGTCGGGATCGGTGTGGCAGTCACCGCGTCCCCGCCCTGCGCTGGTCCCTTCGGACTCCTTCTAATTGAGGACGCCAAACGTCTCCTACGGTGTGGCACTCCGGAACACACGAGCGCTCTTCCACCTCCAGGCCCTTAGTGGACGACAGAATTGGCACGTGGTAGCCCTCTGAAATTAGTCCGTCCGGACGGACCCGCTAGCTACTTGTAGCTTCGTATCTAAAGCGCGGAGTGCGCCTAGCCTGACGATAGTAACGGTTACTTGTAATGGGTGTAAGTACTCTTATAGTAGAACGCTACCATAGTAGAATCAACGCTACTATGTGAATCTTACGGTTTTTGAAAAAAAAACGCTTAGCAGTTAGGTAAGCACTCATTAGCATTAGAGACAGCATTAAAGATTAAAAATAAATTGCCAATTTTGCTATTACTCGGGATAATGTAAGGATTCTAACGATACCCCCCATACATCCAAATTCGTTAAGGCATTTAGCAGCTTTGGTGGAATAAAGAAACCCATATAGGTACCCACAAACATACAGGAACCCCTGAACACATTACACTCTGTTTTTGGGCAGACGTGTAAAAACTCGCAGAGCAACTGGCAACCTCAGAGTAATGTCACAGAATAAATGAACTATATTCCACCGGCAAAAAGGGTGCAATATTTTCATTAAATAAATAAGACTGTTGGTTCATTAAGGCGGTTGTATGACCAAAAGTGGCGCGCGCAGAGATTATTATTTTAATAAGTTAAAAGTTTTACGTGGAGATTTTAGGGCCCATGGTCTAGTATTTTTAGAAGGTATCACTACATGCCCTCTTAATCATTCGTAGAAGTAGACAGCTAATGTGTCAAAAACGGACACTTTTAGCAGTTTTGCTATCTACTTATAGCAGTGACTACGAGGGAATGTAACGACACCGCCTAAAAATACTAGACTGTGGGCCCTAAAAACTCCACGTAAAACATTATTAAAATTGTCTATTAGAATTATAATATTAAATAAAATTCACCGCGGCGCCACCTTCGCTCAGGGTGCCACCTCAAAACCTTTTTCTTATTTTATTTTCCATTGTTACAGGTGATGACAGCGAAGGATGTGACCTGCACCCGAGTCTACAAGGCCCAGTAAAACCACTCCTAAAGACTGTAGGACTGAGTCCTATGTATTTATCCTATACTATTAGCACAACTACTTTAAATTATCTTTATTTAGGTGTATCCTATGGGTAAGCATGCTCGAAACAACTTTGGTTAACTATTCCGACAGCAAAAGATTTATTTTTGTAAATCCATTGTATCTGCCAAAGTTGAACGGAAACTATGATCGTACAAGTGTTGTATAAGTTTTCAATGCATATTATTAAATCGTTTTTGCATAGCTTGTTGTTTTATTTTGTAGTTCGACTTACCAGCATCCAGCAACAAATCTGACGCATTAGAAACGCTGTCATATTCTTAAACCTTTACCGCATGGATATTTTAAACGTTTGAAAAAATATTTGACATAATATGGAATAAATATGATCATGAAAAATATTTTAAAAAATAATTATGCATATTGTTATATGTAATTTCGATAAAACCAAATGTTCCTTATATGGAACAGCATGTACTCTAATTCTAAATTATGCTGTTCCATATTTGGCACATTATGCAGGTAAACATAACCCATGTTTATGTATGCACTAGCTTCTGCTAGCGGCTCTGCCTGCATAGACTCCGATTACAGTAATACCCCTGCAAGAAAAAAATGCAAAATTCGTTCAAAACCATTAAGTAGTTTTTTAATTAGGCAATCATACAATTATTTTTATTTACCTAACAAAACATACCAACTTTCCCGCTTACACACTAATAAGATTTAGTTAAATAGGAAAATTTTATTATAATAGAGAATTAAGACAAAGTAAAAAAAGGTATTTCGTTGTGTAAAATTCCTTAAAACAATTCCAATTCTTGGTAAACATTATAAAATAATATACTTCAGTGCATGATGTTCTTTTGGATCACGTAAGTTATAGTACCTAACGTACTGCATATTGTTCCATATTTGACTAAACTGAAATTTCATCTGTATGTTGTTCCAAATTTGGCACAAGTTTAAAATAACAATAATTACAGTTTATTATAGTTTTTAACCGACTTCACAAAAAGGAGGAGGTTCTCAATTCGATTGTATGTTTTTTTTTTTTTTTATCGTTGTTCGCGCATATCTTCGTCATTTATGAACCGATTTTGATGATTCTTCTTTTGTTCGATTGAGTTTTCTTGCGAGATGGTCCCATTTAATTTTTTTTCATATCGGTTCAGTAGTTTTTGAGAAATCCTGAAAATACTATGATTTTGCATCAACTAACATGACGACTTTGTTATTTATGAACCGAATTATATGTTTCTTTTTGTTGGGAAAGGGGTACTTTAAATGTAGTCTTTTTAACCGACTTCAAAAAAAAGGTTCTCTCTCAGTTTGACCTGTATGAATGTATGTTTCTCCGCGAATACCTCACGTTTGGCTGAGCCGATTTTTCTACCCAATAATATACCTAATATAGAAGGTACTTACACAAAAAATAAAAAAATAAAAAATTGTTTTAAAAAACAAAAAAACCGACTTCAAAAACCTGCCTCTAAAAAGCAAGAAATAATATTCAAATCATTAGATACGCATTATCTATATATATAAAATTCAAAGTCCTGACTGAGTGAGATATCAACGCACAGCCCAAACTACTGAACCTAGAGACTTGAAATTTTACACACAGGTACCTTATACAGTGTAGGCATCCACTAAGGAAGGATTTTTGAAAATTCCATCCCTAAGGGGATGAAATAAGGGATGAGAGTTTGTATGGAAGTCCCTCAGTTTTGATGCTAGGATCTTCAAATTTTGTATTCAGGCTGATGATTGAAAATTAATAAATACGTGTATCATCGTTTTTCAAAATTCTACCCCCGATGGGGTGAAAAGGGGGATGAAGTTGAGTATAGAAGAAAATCCTTAATTTTCAAAGTAAAAATCGTTAAATTTATATTTTAGGCTAATGGATGGAAATATAACGCAACGTATATGGTTATTGGTAGTATTTTAAACCCTATGGGGATGAAATGGGGTAAATAAACCTAAAATAGATATGGATGTCGTTATTGGGGTTTTCTGGGATGACGATTGCGAAAATGACATTCATTTTGAAGTCCAACACGATCGACATGATTTAACCACTAAAGGGGTGAAAATTGGGTTCAAATTTGGTATGGAAAACAATATAAAATATACTTTACAACTTAAAACTTCGTACGAGCATGTCTAAAAATAAATAGACAAACATATATATTGTGGTTTTTAAAATCAACCCCTTAGGGTGTAAATGGGGTAAGTAAACATAAAAATCGATATGGATGTCGTTCTTGAGGTTTTATGGGATGGTGATTGCGAAAATGACATTTATTTTGAAGTACAACACTGTGGACATGATTTAACCGCTAAAGGGGTGAAAATGGGGTGCAAATTATGTATGGAAAAATAATATAAAATAGACATTACAACTTTAAAATTCTTAGAAGCATGTCTAAAAATAAATAGGCAAACATATAATTTGTTGTTTTGAAAATCATCCCTTAGGGGGTAAATGGGGTATGTAAACATGAAAATCGATGTGGATGTTGTTCTTGAGGTTTTATGGGATGAGGAATGCGAAAATGACATTTATTTTGAAGTCCAACACGGTGGACATGATTCAGCCCCAGGGAACGGGAACGGGAACGGGAACGGGAACGGGAACGGGAACGGGAACGGGAACGGGAACGGGAACGGGAACGGGAACGGGAACGGGAACGGGAACGGGAACGGGAACGGGAACGGGAACGGGAACGGGAACGGGAACGGGAACGGGAACGGGAACGGGAACGGGAACGGGAACGGGAACGGGAACGGGAACGGGAACGGGAACGGGAACGGGAACGGGAACGGGAACGGGAACGGGAACGGGAACGGGAACGGGAGCGGGAGCGGGAACGGGAACAGGAACGGGAATGCAAACGCGATCGCTCGAAAGCGAACGGGAACGGAAACCGGGGACAGGAAAGGGACCAAACGGGAACGGAAAAGAGTAAAGAAACGGGAACAGGATACTACTAATATCTCTGGACCCACTTCTGATTGTTGTAATAAACTAGCTTCCGCCCGCGACTTCGTCCGCGTGGATATTAGAGAAAATCCTTAGGGAACCTTCAACCAGAATCCGACCAGCCGATTTTATGCGATTAGGCCGGTCCCCACCAAGCGCGCAGCCTCGTGCGAGGCCTGCCACATGCGGAAAACGTTTTGCCTCGCGAGGCAGCGCGCTTGGTGGGGACCGGCCTAATCGCATAAAATCGGCTGGTCGGATTCTGGTTGAAGGTTCCCTAAGGATTTTCTCTAATATCCACGCGGACGAAGTCGCGGGCGGAAGCTAGTCATTGTTATAATAACAACCTGCTATTGAAGTCGGGTGGGGCTTTTAGAATAAAAAAAGGAAGTTGTACTGCAGCCCCACCCGACTTCAATAGACGTGTTGTTATTATAACAATGATAATGCGTATCTAATGATTTGAATATTATTTCTTGCTTTTTAGAGGCAGGTTTTTGAAGTCGGTTTTTTTGTTTTTTAAAACAATTTTTGACTTACTTGTTCGGCGTAAAAACGTTATGGAACCATCATTCTTCATAGTAAATCACTATTGTTCCAAAGAAACGGAAGAACGATGAAAAAAAGATACTTTGGAACACTGCTAATTTACAATTTTTCAAATGGTCAACAGCTGAATAGACAGTCGTTTTTTGTTCTTAAGCGTCGTCGTAGCAAAGTCACTTGCATGTTTTTGGGTGGGCTACACTCTTAAGAGACAAATAAAATTCGAAAATATATGAGAGATGATGTAAGTTGTGATTAGGTGATATAGAACACAAAAATGGGCACAGTGTGCGGTAAAGGGTTAAGGGACCCCAGACCACAGTATTGTCCCACTGGCCTGACCGACAACAAATTCGACGGATTGGAAATGCCGTCATATTCTTAAGGGATCCCAGATCATAGTATTATCCCATTGGTCTGACCAGCAACAAATCTGACGCATTGGAAACGCCGGTCCCCTCCCTGGACTTCCACGACTGAGTTAATCACATTCAATGAATTTTATGCTTAGGTTCAAATAAATAGGGGCCGTTCAAATATTACGTAAGCAGATTTATTACAATTATTTACCCCCCCATCCCCCTTGTCAGCAAAAGTAAGCAAAGCTTTTACCCCCTCCCCCCATGCTTACGTAAACATTTTTGAATTATAAATGTATTTTAACATTGAAAATGTTTTTTCGATCGCTTCAGTAAGGTACCCAATTTCAGCCAAAGTGAGACATTGCCCTGGTCCCGTGAGTTTTGGGTCTACGTGTATGTACTAAATGTCAAAAGATGCGTCTCAGCAAGGGCTACAATATACCTAGTGAAAAAGAAATTGAAAAAGTAAAAACTTTTTTCGAAAATCGCATAAATGTAGAAAAATGACACACTTTTTCGGGGTCTTTTCTCACTAAATCGACAATTTCTCAAAAACGAAAAGCGATATCGAAAAAATTAAAAAAAACCCCTAGATATATTGAGTTAGGCTACCTACTGAAATTAGTATATGTCCCTGACTCTTATGGTCTGGGCTGTAGCTTATCCTTTATGAAGCGAAATGTTGGGATACCGCGGGCGACGTGCGCGGCGCGGGATAATGGTAATACGTAGTACGTACGATTGAAGTTTTTAAATAATTGTATATTTCAAAGCTTGTAATAGTGTTTTATATTTGTATTTTTTATAAATAATAAAGTATTTAGATATATATTAAAACCATAATATTGATATTGATTAGCTCTAGCAGGTCAACGATTTTTTGTCAGTTTCATCCACTACTCTTGTAGTAAGAGTAAGTCGTTTTACATAGCCACACCAATGAATTTGAAATAGAACATTTTTTATTTAATTTCTTACAGAAAAAAATATTTTCGGTATTTTTTCGGTCCCGATTATGGTGCCCCCAGACGTGATGCCCTAAGCAATTGCTTAATTTGTTTATGAGATTAGCCCATGCACTGGGTCCTCTCACAGCAAAATTTTTATATTTGCTGCATGCAGCTTACGTGGTTTTAAATAGTTTTAAATTTTAATTAATGTGGTTTAAATTAATTGCCAAAGATTTTTCAGCAGCAAATTTAGATGTATTAATTACTGTATCTCTATGTATGTTCTCTATTGAAAGAACAATATTATTTTATTGATTAAACTATGCTAACAGTTTTTTTGTATGTTCGTCACTACTCCAGTACCTTGATTACGTAAAGCTGTTGCTAACAATTCTCGATTGAAATCGATTGAAAGCGCAGTTGTATTGCTGCTTTAGTAAAGATAGTTGTCAGATTGGTTCTAACTAAAGCAGCAATGTAACTGCGATATCTGTCAGAGTTGATTGCAACAAAATTACAAAATCACCCTCCAGGCCACGACATTAATTATCTCCTCTTTATCCAAGTCAGTCTTTTGGGGGCCCCTAGAGCCGGGGGCCCTCGGCGATCGCCGACTAGCCAGGTTGGCCAGACCGGACCTGCCCCCGAACCCGATACGTAAGTCCGTTGCTAACAATCAGGGCTGGGGCTGGCTTGAGGCCCCGAGCTCCCCCTCCATCCCCCTCCCAAATCCTGGTTCCGTCAGAAAGTCTTCTTGGCTAAAATCGTCCAAAAATTTATTTTATGAAGTTGGCACTGTTACTGTTACGCTACTCGCCACTAGATGTCGTTAAGGGTGCAGCGCTGCCACAACGAATGGGGAGGCGAAGGCAAAGTGAATTACAGATGGCGCTTCAGTCTTTGGACGCATTGTCAGTTTGAGCTTATATTGTCTTGACTGTATATACGTGATTTTACTTTCTTAGATTACATTTTTTTTGGTTTTGCGGACAAACAATGTATTCTATGCTAACTTTAGCTCAGACAAAAGAAGAATTACGGAAAAGAAAAGCCAAAACAACAGACAAGAAAGTTTATAGCAACTTACAAAAAATTGCTAACAAGCATTACATTTCTTTAAATTTCGTGTAAGATTTACAAGTAATCTTTTCATTTCAGATTAGAAGCATATGATTTAAATTTTAACAAAGCAACTGAGTGTGAATTTCCGTGTTTATAGTTGCCTCATGATGCCTTCTGTGCATAGTAATTTCAGGTTTCTGTACTGGAATTTCTGTACCGTCCAAAATTACACGAACCGTTTTATCATATTTATTTTATTATTCTAAGTTTCTTGAATGACTCTGGCATATAAAATTCTATTAATTCTCTGTTTGGCTCCAATATTGGGCTTATTCCATATTTGATATACCTATCAAATTCATCCAAGCTATAAATATGTTAGAAACTGCTGAGGTTGAAATATTAAAGAACAAAGCTGTTATAATTCAAATGTTGTTTTATTTTGGCGAAGCTTCATGAAATTCATGAAACATTCCTTTTGATTTATAATGTTTCTCAGGCTCAGCAAAGGAGAAAATCGAGGGAAAAGCATCTTTTTTTTGCCCAATATTTTTATTGTTACTGGGAAATCGATGAACTCCAATATTTTACAAGTTACATGCATAACAATGCGGCATTTTCTCAGTATAAAATTAAAAAGTGCAACACTCCAAGAGATTCCCATATGTTTTGACACTTTCTTTGAGGCGGCCGGGTACCAAAGACCAGACGCCACCTATCGGGATAAAATTGCGCTTTTCCTCCCCAAAATTCTGAAACATTTCAAATTATTGTATGCGTTTAATGTAAAAATCTGGATCAACGCTCAAAGTGACCACTTTAGATAGACGTTAATCCAGATTGTAACTACAAAAAAAAACACATACAAAAATAGTTTATGACTAATAAATTATTACTCATAAACTATTTTTGTATAATAAATCAATATTTTTCAGTTTTATTAAACATAAATAGGTAGTTTTTTTTGTAGGTAATGATTTTTTCTGAGTTGCAGCGCTAGTGGAGAGTGGAGGGAGACTCGGTGTTTCATGAATGAAAAACATACAACGACATCTATTTTATGTGTACGGAACTTCTAATAAGCAGCATATTCCTATTACTTTTAATAAAACTACTCGACACTAGATGTCGCTAACTAATAATTATGAGATTATTTATACGTATAGAAGTATTTATACTTTTATTAGTGAAAACTTTTTAAGTTCTATACTACTTAAATAGAAAGAATATTGAAGTAAATTCATGAATGCAATATTTTGTTTAACTTTTTTAACATTATTGAACCTTGTTTGGTTTTTTATTTCATTCTCGATTTCGAGTTGAATGAAATGATTATCGCAGTGTTGCAAACATTGAAACGAACCATTACCGAGATAGAGATAATGTACAAATCATTGATCTGAAAAAAAATTTTTGGTTGAAATTAAATATAATGAAAATAAATTCAGTCAGTGATTGCCAAATTATTCGCGATTTTGACGTGTTTACATACAAAGTGGCGCCCTTAATTTTTGTCAACTCTTTATGGTCAAGCTGTACTACACGCGTGGTAAATACCGTGATGCATCGCCATAGAGTAAATTTTAATCATGGAAAGCAATTTTTACGGAATGTTCAATATTTTACTTTCCATGGTTAAAATGTACATTTTGGCGATGGATCACGAATTCACGATATTTACCACGCGTGTAGCCGTCGCCTAGATTGGCCTAGATTTATATGAATTTGCTGCGTTCAGATTCGGAATCATCCTAATGTAAAGATTGTAGAGTTGTTTGATACGTTCTTGGCTTGATGTCAAGCCAAGCATCGTTTCTAGCTAGACGATCGACTGACAGACAAGCTTGCAATAGCAAGTTGCTAGTCTCTTCGTTCGTAAAGGTGTGGGCACATTTGTCTGACGCCAGTGTTAACACGCCATCGCCATCAGAAGACATCGGCTTTGGCTTTCGTAGTCGTCTATATAAATACGGCGTATTAACACGTGGCGTCAGACAAATGTGCACGCATTTTATTTGACATCCGTACGTAGTGTAGTAGTAGTACTACTACTACGGACCACAAAACGTATAATAATGTACTCTATTCACAAAACAAAGAGAGGTAGAGTGTGTCTAAAAAGTCAGTTTACATGAGAAATTATTAAATTATTTATAAAACCTTATACTGGTAATCCTGTTGGTGCTGTCAGAAAGTTTTTATAAATAACTAGCGGCCGCCCGCGGTTTCACCCGCGTGGTTCCCGTTCCTGTGAGAATATCGGGATAAAAAAGTATCCTATGTTTTAATCTAGGCTATTTACTATCTGTGTCACAGAATACATACTAGTACAAGTACAGAAGATCCACTCCGTAAAGTCATTTATTTAAATAGTGACTCTATTCCATAAACCATAAAGTGCAATTCAGGTTGCACGCCGCTCCCTTGGCTACAGTTATATTCACCTAGAAGTTGCCTCTCTTTCTATCGCGTAGCTCTTTTCTCCTCTAACGACTTCAGGGTTTCTTATTTTATATAATAATTAAATAACAGGTAGTTAATTTATTACAAGTTATGAGTTTATGAAATAATGTGTACTTAAATATGTTTCAAAATAACCTAGGATAGGTACAGTCAACGCCACATCAGACCATACATGCTGACTTTGAGGCAATTTGCTTTCATACGAAATGAAATTGTATTCATAATTAACTTTATTTCAAAAGTAGTTAATTATGTATAGTACTTACCTAATCTATAATATTATTTCAATAAATAGTTGGGTGAATATTGTTTAGCAAATAAGACAAGTAAGTACCTACCTAAGAATAAATGTATACTAAATACCTTCGAGCAACAAAAGGCTTCGTTTGTCACGAAGGGAGAAGCCTTAGCGATATTACTCTATTCAAATTATTCTGGCATTTTTTGCGGGGGGGGAAAATGCACACAAGTGCAGTTCTGCATACCCACATACAAAAACTACACTGTAATGACGACACTCACACATAAAAAATAAAACAAAACAGCAAAAATTTGTGTACGGATGAGTCACACATCAAAATATGACACGTTTTTGACATAAAGGGCTGGGCTCAACTGTCGATGCAGCAATATCGATACGGAAAAAGGAATAAAGGTTACAAACTCAATCATTTTACGATGGGGTGAATAACAACAAAGAGGTCATTTTTATACGCTTGAGCTTTATACAAAAAGCTCGAGAGTGTAGGTGATTGGGTTGGGACTAATGTGTACCCAGGGAAGTTGGGCTCAGGCTGCTGACACTGAACATCGCTCCATGACAGTACTGCCATCAAGGGCGTATCCAGCTTTGGCACCAGGAGGGGGTCACATAGTCGTGGTCAAGTCAAGAACTTATAATTTAATTTTGATAATAATAGAAGTAAAAAGTACGTATTTTATTAATGTACGTAAGTAACGAAATAAGTGTCGAAAAGATATGAATAATCACGAAAGAGATATACTGTGCGAATGTGGAAGGAACGATTGCACGAGGGCGTCCCAGAAAAACCTACGCGGACCAAATAGAGGTTATTATAAAAAAGGCTGGTGTACGCAGTGACAAAAACCGCAGGGCATGTATGAAAAGATTGATGGATATGAATGAAGCGAAAGAAGTGTGCAAGGATCGTAGCAGGTGGCGATCCATAGTCTCTGCCTACCCCCATGGGAAACAGGCGTGAGTGTATGTATGTATGTATGTATGTATGTACGTAAGTAAAAAAACTGGTAAACTGGGCATTTAGGGCATTGGCAACTTGCGTGGTGAGTAACAACAGCTACATTTTCGATAGAAAAATAAAAAAAAATTAAAATGAACTTATTGGGCCTGTTCTTAGAACACTTTTCTATAAAACTAATAAGGTCATTTTGATTTTAGTTACCAATTTTTTCTATCAAAAATGTCGCCGTTGTTATTCACCACTCATGTTGCTATTGCCAGATCGAAAGTCCAAAATATCTGGAGAAAATTTGAACATGTTTGATCCATCAAGCAATAGTTATTTTACTTCTTCATTACATGTATTTAATTAAGTTTGTAAATAAAATATCTACGTAACGGTGGAGGTGGTTAATATAGCATCTGTTTACAGTTTCTTCGCAGCACGTTAGGTACCTACGAGTATAATATCGCGCGCGACCTTATATTGTGTTAGTTCGATGAGGACTTTTATGACACAACTAAGTCAATCAAGCTATTTAGCTAAGCAAAGTTAGTGAACGAGAAATATGGCGAAAACATGGCGACAAATAACTAGAACTAACAGATTTTGGAATTATCTCGACGATGTCACTTTTTCGGGTTCCAAAATCCACTGTGCGTTAGTCCCTCGAACTATATTCCCTTTTTATTCACTTGTTGTATAATCTACTATTTCGACATTTATTTCGCGATATCTGTCGAGCTCACATCAGTGCAGAGCAAATCATGCAAAAATCTCGCAAATGAATTTGGCGCAGAATCAGGGCCAGATTGACCAACACTTTATCGACAAACATTATTTAACGGTAACATCACTAAGTTGCCCATCGGCGAGAACTCGGATTTATCTAGCGACAGATCTGAAATTTGTACGGACGAGCCATGGACTAGCAGACCCGATGTCACTGAACAAATTTGACAACTAATCAAGAATAAAATATACGAATTTAATGTTTAAATGTAAACAAATAGCAATAATACGATAAAAAATTACTTTTATGTGAAATGTAAAACCGTCTTTTTGTATACTTGATGTTCAAGATCTCTTTTAACAGCAAAAAACTCATCAATTCGACATTTTAAACAGAGCAGCGTTCACATGCGCGACTGGACTCGGTCTAGAAAGAAATCCGGGCGCAACTGGTTTTACTAACGCGTATGCCCATTTGGGCTTGTACTTCGGCAGAGGGGAAACGCTTCGTATGGCTTCTCTTTCTGTAGAAGCCCGTCTTACTCTAAGCTAAATACTAAGTACCTACCTAGTAGACAAGCAATTCTTACGTTTCGATGTCGTTTGGAACTTTTGGAAGTGTGAAAAACACGTGAGGTTCGGATCCTTTTTATTAGTATTAAGGCAGCCCATTGCGATGTAATATGCCTTCATTTTGGTTATAATAATAT
The DNA here is from genome assembly GCA_928269145.1 of Agriphila tristella. Taxonomy (NCBI): domain Eukaryota; kingdom Metazoa; phylum Arthropoda; class Insecta; order Lepidoptera; family Crambidae; genus Agriphila; species Agriphila tristella. The sequence continues at coordinate 13,944,910 of OV743445.1, forward strand.
ATCACAAACGTGCGAACGAACGACGCGGCAATACGTGAACGCGGTTCGAGTGAGTGACTATCGAAATCGAACTGCTAACGTGCGACCCAGCCGGCACGCGATAGCCCTCTGAAATTAGTCCGTCCGGACGGACCCGCTAGCTACTTGTAGCTTCGTACCTAAAGCGCGGAGTGCGCCTAGCCTGTCTGTGTGCCAAATTTCAACTAAATCCGTTCAGTCGTTTTTGCGCGATTGAGGAACAAACATCCAAACATCTAAACATCCAAACATCCAAACCCATAAACTTTCACATTAATAATATTAGTAGGATTTAATAATTTCTCATGTAAACTGACTTTTTAGACAGACTATACGACGTTATCTCCATAATTACGGTAAATGCACCGTATTTTGCACAAATCTACCACATACCGTTGAAGCATGACTAAGTGACAACATTGACAACGGAGACAATGGTGTCGATGCGGTTAGCACGACTTAACTAAATTGACAGGACTAAACTTAAAAACAAACCTATGTTTTTTTTGTGGATAAAGAATTTAATTTCATTTCATTTAGCATTCTGTTCTTGTCTTTTCGATACAGAAAGAAAAGGATAGAAAACTCAATTTAGTTTAGTCCTGTCAATTATTTAGTACAAGCCAACCGAAGCGACACCAATATCTACCGTAATCTGTAGGGATTTTAATTTTCTTACTAAAAATAATTAAGAAGGTAATACGAGATCGAATTATATGTGATTTTTATACGACATAAGGACAATAAAGACCTAGATCTCGTTTTTGTAATAAAAATCAATTTTTTCACTATTATTGTTGTTAATTTTTATTAATAGTGCACCGCTTTTTACACGGTTTTTTTCAACGTATTTTTTTGAATCGCTCGATTGGCGTCGAGCGCTCTTTTCTACCGATATTCGTTCGACATTTGACTCAATCTCATACATTTGGGTTGATTTGTCGAACGAAAATCAGTAGAAAAGAGCGCTCGATGCCAGCCGAGCGATTCAAAAATAGGGCCCCTGATTTTGGACATGGCAACACTGCTCGTCTCTATCTCTTGTTTGTATTCGAATCGTTACTAGCGAAGCGAATACGCGTATGCATCGCTCCATAGCCTTCTATATCTTCCAAGCCCTGAAGTTGAGCAGAACGGCAACATCGCATATGGTCAAGCACATAGTATAAAATTATTTCAAAAAATATTTATTATATGTTTTTCCTATATTATCTATGTTTAAACTAGTTGTAAATTGTGATGTAAGATTATTTCCATAAAGTTTTATATTTATTATTATTATTTATTTATTAGAACATAAGGTTTGAGTCAAATTATTTGAACTTTTCGGGGGTCCTTTAGTACGATGAGCATTTTGATCTAAGCCTCCTCTAGCAATAAATCTTACATCATTGGAAAGGTATTTAAATTTGAAACACTTTATTGTATTACTATAATCGTGAACTATTAGAACTTTGAGAGTTATAACGCTCTAAACTTGACCAATTTATTTAACATTAATGACCTAAAACTCCGAAATTACTAACATTTAATAGAAAGTATGTTTGCAGTAAATATTTGTCATATAAAAACCTTTCTTATGATATATCATTCATTTCTATAGGTGTGGTAGATCAACTCCCATAGACAATAAACCACTTTTATACTTTAATAACCTTTAACTCTAAAAGTATTAACAATTGATATAAAGTATATTTACAGCAAATATTTGTCTTTAAAAGACCTTTCTAATGATATATCATTTATTGCTAGAGGGCGTGTTTATCACATCCCTGCTGAAGAAAATCAACAAAAAAGATGACATCTTTGACAGCCATTTTTTCCTGGTTAACATTGATATTTTTCTTATTGTTTAATATACAAAGCATTTCAATAAAAGAACTAAATTGTTTTCATATTTTAAACCTCACACGATTACTATGAAAAAAAATATCGACCTCTTAAAATTGAAATATTCCCATACATTTAGTATGGAGACTGGCCGACGACATGACCACGAACTGACAGTAACAGACGTTGCCAAACTTATGTTCACGGCTTGCAATTAAAGAAGGCTATGATCGCTCGGAACGCGTTTTACAACTTTTATCGACATCTGTCAAACAAATCGAATTGGTTCGGTTCTCTCGGTGTTCTCTCGTTTTATTTACGCGAAAAAAATTAATTCATTGTGATTTTGTGTGTTAAATATTGTTAGAATGTTTCCGTGACGGTGTTTATTGGATCCGCCTTTAAAATTATGTGGATATAATGCCCGGAATCAGTGTTTGTTGTGTTTAGTGAGTGACTGGCCTCTGCGCCGTTTGTGGAGGATTACACAGTTGTGTTTGATCAAAAATACGCTAAGTAAGTAAATATTTACTCTAAGCAAATAGATTTTACTGTAAAGTTAAAAAGATTTAAAATGCAGAGTGAATACCTTCTGGGTGTTAACATACTGACTTACCTCCCTACCTGTAGTTTTAAATTAGTAAGTAGTTTATAAATTTTATCAATCCTATTAATCTATGAAGTCTTTATCAATCGTAAATGAACCACTCTTCATTCAGGGAGTAGTGCTATTAGCTGTAGGTACAGTATATAGGTAGGTACCTATGTTAAAAGTAAGCTATGGCCAGCACTTCTTAGGATTCTTCTTGTAAGTACCTCCCAAGATTAAAACATTAAATTATTTCTGCTTTCCAACTAACTGAAACCAGTAAAACTCTACCAAGGTCCAAGTCCAAAACTAAAATAGGTCTTATAAACTTTATTCTTACTTTCTAGTAAGTCAGCAATTTTAGTTTGCTGACAAGTAAGAATAAACAGACTTACAAGTTAATTTGTTACATTTCTATAATTTTCACTTACAAATAGAAAGTCAAATGGATACATAAAATACCTACATTGTCAAATTCATAGTGTAGTTAAAAACAGCTAACATATTATAATATTTTATTTAACAGCTGACTTGAACAACAAGGTACCTACCTATCAGTGGCGAAGAGTTCATACATGCTGATTCCCAGGGTTGGCATGATTTGTTTTAAAACATGTGTTTAAAACAATTTGAAATAAAACTATGTTTTTTATTAAGTGATTAAAAACACAGTTTAAAACAAATTTTAAACAATGTTAAAAACATTAAGAAAAAAAACAGGGTCTAAAACTACTATTAATTGAGAATAAATGGTGATTTTCGTAAATTAGTGCGCTTTTTTCCCAAAAATATGTTTAAAAACTTTAGATTTCACTAAAAAAAAAATAGAATGACAGTAAAAAGTGTAATGTTATCGGATATCTTTTGCCAAGATGACATCTTAACTAAGTAGGTAGTATTAGCCATTTTATCATCGATTAAAAAAAAATCGGAGACTGGTCCTTGTCGAAAACTGGTCCCTCCATCCTATATATTGGGGTTTTAATGAACATCAGAGAACATAGGTAGTACCTATTTACAAGGTGTATGTAAGTAAAGCGTTCAGTTCAGTATTGATATGAGATATAAAATAAAATATGTTTGTTAACTAATCGATTTTTGTAAATATTTACTTAGGATTCTAAGGCGAATTTGAAAATAATCTAGAAATTTAATATTGTAGGTCTAATTGATTTGAAAGTGATGGTTTAAAGTAATAAGTAAAAAAAACATAAAAAACAAAAAAAAAAACACTTGTTTCAAACATTTTGAACTGTTTGTTTTATAAAATAAAAAATAAAAAACTGTTTTTTTCCAACCCTACTGATTCCCATCAGCTTCCCTTTAAGAAGTCTCGAGCCACCGACCCACTATGCACATTTTAGCATTTTTGTAGGCTTACCTTTGTCATAATTTCACGCTCACTCACCACTGCTACCTATCATAAGTTAGGAATGTATTCAATATAATTTTAAATCATTAATAGAAAACCTTCAGGGTCTCAATCAGTGGTTTCTAATTTTATGAACACTCAGCAGTAGCAAAGATTTTCAAATACTCAAGTTGATCAGGATTGCTGTACTAATTCCAACTTGAGTTAAACTTGTGAAGTTCCTCTGAACACTAGGCTCCCATGGGATCCACATATATTTTTTTCTCTCTTGAAATTTATGTGACCCTGGTACTTAACATTTCAGGATATTAAAAATATATTAAAGTTACCGTTCTCCAGATTTTGGTAGTATATGCTGTTTTATAAAAAGGCCCTTAAGTAGTAGTTTCAAAAATGTATGTTTAATGGGTATGGCCTAGAGAAGTCCCACATACTTTTTTGATGCATAAACACATTCCCCTACTATTAAAAAAAGTAAAAATAAAATAGTTTCAAAATTAGAATAGGAATACTATGTAACTCACAGTGAATTGTAAATTAAATACACTGCGTGTGTGATTTATAATTAGAAAAATGTACAATTATAAACAGATTATCCTGTCATTATTTAGGTACTAATGTAACACTATTATTCTATAACTATCTGCATTCTTGACTAATTAATATACTTATTTGTTTAAGTTACATTAATGTTCTAGTCTTGATGATCGAAACATGGAATATTTTATAGATAAATGAGGGAATCTTTGACGACCTCCGTGGTCGAGTGGTTCGCACGCCAGTTTTCAAGGCGTTACCATCTCTTGAGGTCCCGGGTTCGATCCCCGGCTGGGTCAATGTAGAAAATGAACTTTTCAATATTGTCTCAGGTCTGGGTGTGTGTCATACCACCGTTGTTTCTGATTTCCATAACACAAGTGCAATAGCTACTTACTTTGGGATTGGAGCAATGTATGTGATGTTGTCAAATATTTATTATATTATTTATTTATTTATTATAATCTTTAAATTTCTTCTTATTATGATAGGTTGAGTTATTAAAATTAATCATAGGGATTGTATAATGCTTATCACAACTATAAATTCGAAGTCTGGATTTACTAAACTGTTCTTGAGGTTAACTGGACTAACGCCCGATTGCACTAAACTTAAGGATCGCCTAAGTCTTTTCCTAACTACAACACGACCAAATTAAAACGGTGTCATAAACTTAGCCGTTATGTAGCTGTCATTCGCCTAGTTATCTTGGTCAAGTTGTAGATAAGAAAAGACTTAGGCGATTCTTAAGTTTAGTGCTTTTGCACCTAAGGGATTTACTTAGCTAAGCAGTCTGTGGTAGGTATGTATTCTAGCATAGTACAATATTAACTTTATTCATTAAGTGGCTAATGCCACGGAAAATATATTCTAATAGTATATGATAAATTAATTACTTTCATAAATAACACTCAAAAGAAAGGATAGGTACAGTTAAAAATGGTTATCACCCTTCTAATATTATAAAAAAGTAAGTTTGTTTGTTTGTAACTACTCAACCGCTTATCATGAAATTTTGCATACACATTGTCAGGGGTACAGAGAAGGACATAGGGTACCTGTAATCCAGAAAAATATACTGTTCCCGAGGGATACAAAAATTACTATTAAGACAATTTCCACCATAAAAATGCAGCCTACTGACATACATGAATAATTAATTAATTAATATCTTTAATTTAATATTATAATATAAAGAAGTTTGTTTGTTTGTTATGCTTTCACATACTAACTAATCATCATGAAATTGAATGATTAATAATAATAAATAATTATTACATCCTTACTAATATTATAAATGCAAAAGTCCGTTTGTTTGTTTGTTACGCCTTCACGTCTTAACTACTGAACCGATCATCATGAAATTTTGCATACACGTTGTCAGGGGTACAGAAAAGGACATTTACCTTTCATCCAGAAAAAAATACATAATATAGTTCCCAAGGGATGGCAAACCTTTAGGCGCGATTGGTCCAATTCGCGATTGGTCCAATTCACATTATTCGCGGTTGGTCCAATTCGCAGTTGGTCCAATTCGCAGTTGGTCCAAATCGCAGTTGGTCCAATTCGCAGTTGGTCCAATTCGCGATTGGTCCAAATAAAGTGTATTTCCAAAATTAAACAAAATAACACATTTAATAGTAATCGTGACTAATAGGTATCGCAACCGATTAATGCACTCATAAGTTGCAAAAATATATGAATATTTAAGTTAGTAAATATGTATTTAAACATAAGTATACAAAAACGTAATATACTATAATTGGAACAACTGCGAATTGGATCAACTGCGAATTGGACCAATTGCGAATTGGACCAACTGCAAATTGGACATTTTTTTTAACATTGGACCAATCGCGAATTGGACCAATCGCGCCTAAAGGATGGCAAAAAAACTGTCCACGCAGACAAGTCGCAGGCGGCCGCTAGTAGCTAATAAACTGGTCACCTCATTATAAGTCACGGGAAAAAGATTAAATGCCATAATGCCATAAAAACTATTTCCATGCGAACGAAGTCGCGGGTAGAGTCCACTGTAGGAAAAGAAAGACCTATCTCTCTCGTGGGAAGATGGTAAAAAATATTAATTTTCTGTTGAAAATTATCTAGAATTAATCAACTTATAACATTTCAGTGCTATAAAAATCTGGGACCTTTGGAATCAGTCCATTGTTTAATTACGACCTTTTTGAGTGTTCCTACTACTCTTACTAACGCCTACCAGGAACATTAAAAAAATAGTTTTCTGGCTAAGCTTGTAACTTAGAAAACTTTTTTTTTAAATTGCTTTAGACAGAAAGTAAGTTTAAAGGGGTTACCAAAACATATGTCGATTTTAAAAATGTTAAGCTATACGAAAGTAAGAGTTGCAATATCCTTTACAAAGTGTTAAATATTAAAACCCCCAAAATACCCTCGTTCGAGCCTTGCGACCCGGCGGCGCGGGGTCGACAATCGATACCCAGCCAGGACCGGTAGACCTACTAAAGCTACACCCAGTAGCGTTATTTCTTCCAAGACTCCCTGGGCTGCCCTCCAAACCAAAGCCACATTTCCAAAAGCGATGAGGAGTGAGATGAGGACCTTGTCTATCGAAAGATGTATGAGATTGACATTTAAGTGTTCACTCACCATCGATTTTAAATGTAATACCATATTAATACATCGAACGCAAAGTTCTTTATCGTTTTCACTTATATGTGACTTTGGCTAGGGAGACTTACATTGTAGCAGAAGAAATGACAAAAATTACCCACACCTAAATATAGAGAAACCTTTTTTTGGCTTTAAACTAGAGACCCGCCCTCGTTTCGCTTCGGTGTATGTGGAGTTTGACACCATGTATTAAACATTAAACCTTCCTCTTGAATCACTCTATCTATAAAAAAAACCGCATCAAAATCCGTTGCGTAGTTTTAAAGATCTAAGCATACATAGGGATAGACAGCGGGAAGCGACTTATTTCATTATATTATGCAGTGAAGATGAGATTTCCCGATAAAACTTTTCTGTGGCTCGTCATCAGCTGGTCTTACTTCTGATCATCACACTAGAATCTAGAATCCTACACACTTGACAGTATTCAATACTTGACCACTCATCTGATTGTAAGCCATATTTGACTGAGGCAAGTTTTGCACGCAAGTTTCTATCCGCAGTTACCGTAAACTTTTCAAGGTCCCCGAAAGTCGTACGTATCCATTCGACCGTATAAGGACATTCCTTTTTCTTCCCGAAACAAGAGAACTAAACTAATCTTTTGGTATAGTTTCATGACATGTTGGTACCTATGTGCCTGTGGTTTATGAGATGAGTATCAAAGTCAAAGTCAAAGTCAAATAAGCTTTATTCAAATAAACTTAATTATTAAGTACTTTTGAATCGTCTATATTTTCCTACCACCCGTTCCAGACTTTTTTAGCTGACAAGAAGAACGGGCGCAAGAAACTTATCAGCTGTAACAGCCATAAGTAACGATATTTACAAACTTGAATATATTGTTACCAGAAAATTACAACAGCAACAACATAGACTTATTATATTACTTCAACAAAGTACTTATTAGCAAGTTATGTGTTACATCATTTCCACGCATTTAGATCTTTAAGATAATCATCTACTTTATAATAACCTTTACCCATGAGCGTTTTTTTAACATGGTTTTTAAATTCATGCAAAGGAAGATCAATCACTTGTTGTGGAACTTTATTAATAAAGGCTATGCCTTTCCCCATAAATGAACCTCTAGTTTTTGCAAGCCTAAATCTTGGAACGGCAAGTTTATCTTTATTTCTTGTATTGAACTGGTGAATATTGCTGTTCTTAGCAAATGAATCATAGTGTTTCCTTACATAAACTAAATTATCATAAATATATTGGCCTGCCAAAGTTAAAATATTTATTTCTTTGAACATTTCTCTCAAGGTATCTCTCCGCCGTAGATTGTATATGGCGCGAACAGCTCTTTTTTGGAGTACAAAAATATTTTCAATACTGGCAGCTGAGCCCCACAATAGCAGTCCATACGACATTACGCTATGAAAATAACTAAAGTATACTAACCTTGCCGTTTCAATATCAGTTAAAAGCCTTATTTTCTTAACAGCGAATGCCGCTGAACTAAGTCTACTTGACAAGGCTTCAATATGTGGATCCCATTGCAGTCGAGAATCTAGTGTGATACCTAGAAATTTTGTGCTCTCGATAAACTCGACTTCATCGTCATTCAAATTAATATTTAATTTTGTCTGCTCAACATTAGGTAATGAGAATTTAACACATTTAGTTTTTTTGGGGTTAAGTGCTAAATTATTACTATTAAACCAGTATGAAACTTTAGAGAGGGCACTATTTACTTCGTCCGAACAGTTATTACTTCTGTTTACTTTAAAAACTAAAGAAGTATCATCCGCAAATAGTACTGTTTCACATAAATTATTCGCGTAGTTGGGAAGGTCATTTATATAAATTAGAAACAGCAATGGGCCCAATATTGATCCCTGTGGCACACCCATATTGATGGGGGCTCCAGTAGATTCAGTTCTATTAATCACTACTTTCTGAGTTCTATTGTACAAATACGATTTCATAAGACTAACTGATTTATCAGAGACACCATAATGTTCTAGCTTTTTTAATAGTGTTTGATGATCAACGCAATCGAATGCCTTAGAAAGGTCACAGAAAATGCCAATTACATCTTGCTTTTCTTCCCAAGCATCAAGAATATGTTTGAGAAGTGCAATTCCAGCATCAGTAGTACTTTTACCCTTGGAAAAACCAAACTGATTTTTATGAAGTATATTATTGTATGTGAAGTAATCTAATAATTGGGAATATATAATTTTTTCAAATATTTTACTAAGTGCTGGTAGTATAGATATTGGCCTAAAGTTAGCTGGGTCACTTTTATCCCCAGATTTAAAAAGAGGAATCAATTTACTATTTTTCATTAGATCAGGAAAGACCCCTTCGTCAATACATTTGTTAAAAATAAAAGCCAAGTAAGGGGCTAGTATATCAATTATTGATTTAATTATGCTTGTTGACATGCCCCAAAGATCTTCTGTTTTTTTAACATTAATTGTTTTAAAAGCTTTAATGATATCTGCACTATTTATATATTTAAAGGAAAAACTTTCATTGCACTTATCAACACTTGACTCCAGAAGGGAGACAGCGATGTTGGGACAAGCACTAAGAGTACTGGTAGTTTCTACAGGTATTCTAGCAAAGAAATCTTCAAAAACTTTAGCGACCTCATTGTCAGATTCAAAAGTTTGATCACCAGTTTTTAAACAGAAGGAATTTATATTGGATTTTGATTTGCCCGTTTCTTTGTTAATAATATTCCAAGTAGCCTTAATTTTATTGTCTGCTAATTTAATTTTATTTGCAAAGTACTTGGACTTTGCTAAGATACAGACTTCTCTGATGTGACTTCTATGGTATGACACACCAAAATTGCTAGTGGCTTTAATCTCAAAAGAGTTGATGAAGTAAAAATAGTCTTCTTTCGGGCCTAATGCTACCTATTTGTCACGTCAAACTTGTCGAAGGACATCATGCTGGCTGGCAACCTCTTTTTTGGCTAACTTGTGCTTAACCGGTACTTTGACAAGCTTGTTATCGTTAAAGTTAGGTGGTGCAACTGAGCCTAAGTGTTACTTTGAGCCAACATGCGCCTTTTTTCTTTTGAATAACAAACCCTAAGAATAACGATCGATCAAGCAATCACTGATAAGTATTACTCAAAAGAGAAAAATACGATTTCGGCAGTGCCTATATTCAGTGAATCTAAACTTATCCTACTGCCATCGGCCAAGTGGCTACTATGCAGTCGAGAGAACACGAGTGCAGTGCAGTCGAGGCTTGCCAAAACTTTACTTGTTGAATAATGGATTTTAACGTGCAAGTTACTGCGTATAGAGGGCACTCCTTCCTTATTCAGTTAGGCGCAAATAATAAATTTCTCATGCAATTTATGACGTCTGAATTGCGTGATACTGAAACATTATGCACACGCAATGTATCCCTGAGCTGTCGAGGCTTTTTAGAAAAGCTCAAAATATTTCGGTCTTGTGAAATTGCATTTATATGAGAAAATTTTTTGTTATATATCACAAAAAATATGTAGCAAGAAGCTACAGTCTCGTTTCAATAATTTAAAAGAGGATAAGAATAAGTCAAAGTCATCTGCGCTGCGACTAGGTAGTGTTTCTGACTGACGGCGCTGCACAAGACAAAAATCTTTTTTGTCTTGTGCAGCGCCGACGCAGTATACACTAGTCGTGCGTAGAAATGACACGAATTCTTGCATAGACCCGGCGATTTTTCTTACCGTGAACACGTGGCCTAACGTGCCAGACGAAATTCAATGAATTATTAAGTTTACAGAAGTTAATTGGTAGAGAATCGTCGACGCTCTATTTTGTAGAACCCGAGAAAGGTCTTCGAACCCAATTTTGTGTAATTTGACCGTATAAATTATGAGAAATGGAAGTATAAGCTAAAAAACCATGGTGCATCAGACCATGTCTGGTATTGAAAACTGAATTTTTATAACAACATGATCACTTTTATAAATAACTAAATTTCTAATACATAATCCTCCTACATCTCATAATTTACCACTAACTGCTAATACAGTCATAGTAAAAAATGCATTAAACCAAAAAACAAATTATGAGTTGCTTTAAAACTGCGTCATATAAAATACGATACGATGGATCGATAGAAGTGTGACTGCATCGGCTCAATTATCTAAATAACATTTCCAATGCCGTCCAGTCATTGAAACATGTGCCCTGCATATTGCAGACCGGCTTCTGACGTCATTGCGCTGGAGGCTTCAACTATAAGACTTTTTGTTAAAACTGATACGCAAAAGCAGCTCTCCTACATTTTTAACTCATGCTTACTTAAATGAGATAGGTGCACTATAATATTTCTTTACTTAATTCAACAGAATCGAATTTTACTTTTTATCTTTCGATACTAGCAGTACCTATAGATTTTATTCATTATCATAACAATATCATTACTACTGTTAGGCGGAAACATAAACATGCATAGAACATTTGTTTGGCGTCACCCGCAGGATGTGCGCATCATCCATATAACAATCGTGTTGCAATTGCATCGTCTGACTTACATTAGTGCAATGCAGAAACCATTGCCCTAGTTAGTTGGGTGCAGTTTGTATGCCGTTCGTCACTTCATAATCATAAAGTAGTTTGCATACTGTTATTACGTTCAAATAAGTCTGACGTGCTGTGGTATTCATTGGTTCATTTGCATATCTTCCAACGTCAATGAGGTCAATCCAACTATTTCTATTAAAAGAAACATAAGGGATGTGTTTATTTTATAGTTTGAGCTTTAAACACCCCTCATTTTATAACTAATCCTCTAATCTCAATCGTATTAAAATACAACTGAAACGTTGGTCGGTAAGGTACATAACTACCTAATTGATTCATTTGCATTCAATGAGGTCAATCCTATTTCGTATAAAAAAATTATAAGGGGTGTTTTTAGTTTGCGCTTTAAACACCCCTTATTCTATACCTACTAATCTCATATCTCAATCGTATTAAAATACAACTAAACCGTAGGTCGGTAAAGCGTTAAAAACCCTTTAGGCGCATAATATCAGAAACAGCCGATAATAGCCGATTCGCATAATATGACATTCTTATAATAACAGATTCTCAAAATAGCCAAAATTGTACATATACGGGCAAAAATGTCAGGAAATCAAAAACGCAAAATTAACTAAAAAAATTTTTAGTTCCATAGAAATTTGCGATACCATATGGATCGCCTCGTGTTCTAACGAAGCTAAAACAAAGATCATATTTTTAATTGTAGAAAGATCACAACTGAATGTCGCCATCGTGTAGTTGCGTTTCAACCATCGCATGGCCATCTCGCTGGGCCATCGCTGGCCCATCGTTTAGAGGCAGCATAATAGGTGACTATATTATCTGATGTCGAAATATATTGAAAATAATAAAATAAAGTCTAACTAGAAGTACCAGGACTACATAGTTACAAAGGACTTGATATCTTCTTTTTAATTCAGGTACATAAGTATGTAGAAAATATTTTATTTTATTTAATTTTTTAATTGGATATTTAATTTAATAGAAAAAAAATTACAAGAAAAAATCGATTCACCCGTAGCAGCTCAGACGGGATTGCTGCTACGGGTGAGTGGATTTTTTCTAGTATTTTTTCTATTAAATTAATTAACCTAATATAATACAATACTAATAGCCTTATAAAGCCGAATATAGTAGATAGGGACCATCAAACTGAACAACTTTTACTATGGGACCAACTCAGAAATCGCGAAAAAAAAATCTGCTGTTTCATAAAAATTAATAACGAAAATATCAAAATATTTTCAACGTACTTATGTACCTGATTTTAAATAAAAGAAGATATCAAGTACCTCCTTTGTAACTATGTAGTCCTGGTATTTCTAGTTAGACTTACTTATAACCAAACACCCACATATGACAAAATAAAAAACTTATTAATAACCTATTAGTTTCTTTGTCATCGACTGTACTTTGGCTATTTTGAGAATCTTTTATTATAAGAATCTCATATTTTGCGAATCGGCTATTTTGCGTTTCTGATATTATGCTGTACTATTATGTATTCTGTGATTATGCGCCTAAAGGGCTTGTTATATAGAAATAATATTTTATGCTATTGCCGGATTCTAATTTTTTTTCTATCTGTAACTTTGTCGGTTTATTATTATATCATCGTACCAAATTGTAACCTAGAAGTTACCCATTTAGAACTGCAAATAAATGTCCGTAATGTCAGCTAGAGCTAATAACTAACTGTTAATCTATCTCTATAAATTGACGGTTTTACTTCTTTAATGATAACAACGTAGCTGTATGTAACTGTAAGCTTTTCGTGTTATAAGGAAACTACAGTTTATAGGTATTTTATAAATAAACCCAACCCGCATTTTGTAGTCCATTATGACAGGAATCCTACTATATGCAGGAAAACTTAAATACCTACAACAATTAAACGCAAGGCGGATGTAATTTATAAAATGGACTGTGACATATTAAGCGTTTAATAGCTAACTGTAATCAGGGGGTCAAGTCTGCTAATGTTTTCGTCAAAATCGTAGTTCAACGGTGTTCTCATGGTAATGCTTTTTGACACAGTTCTTTTTCTTAAACACAAAATCAAGACACAATATTTTTCCGTCTTGGGTTTAAGAAACACAATGTTTTTCAGTTTTGGGTTCAAGAAACAAGAAATGTGTCACAGAATATATACTCTAACGCGAATGTGTCAAAACTCAAAAAGCATTACCATTCAAACACTATTGAACTACTATTTTGACGAAAACATTAGCAGACTTGACCCCGTCTGTAGCCTCACTTTGGGTAAAAATAGCCCAATTGGCAGGAAGGTAAAAGGGATCTGGAATCAATTCCCAATAATGAAAAATTGGGATACTGTTTGAGGATGGTGTGGGGTGTGGAATCGAGTATCGCTTTTATCTTCTAACTAAACCATGCGTTTTTCGGGAAAAGCGTTGACGACAAAATTGTAGAGCATTAAATTTCCTTTAATTTTCATTGGTAAAAATCTCTTTTTACCCAGTACTTACCGCTATACAGAAGTCCAAAATATATGGAACAAGGAGATCATTTCTTTGATCATTTTTCGGAAAGTGTCTACCAAGAAAAAAAAGTATTACAAGAACTAGCCATTTGGAGCAATAGCTGATATGGCACAAAAGTTGTAGCATTTATCTGTGCCAAGTTATCCAGGTTCGAAGATTCAGAATTTCCATACTATTGCCAGATACTTATTGTTACTTTTGAGGTTTTTTTTTCTCAGCACTTTCAGAATTCAATAAAATTATTAATGTTTGAAAATTACGAATCTTGAATAACTTGGCTCAGAGCAATCCTGCAACTTTTATGAAATATGTTCAATAACAAAATTGAAGGAAATTTAATGCTCTACAACTTTATCATCAACACTTTTTTCAAGATAAGCAAAAACTCGAAAAAACTCCGATGTTTTCCCTCCCCCACCTCCTCAAGTTTTCACAGGCTCCTTGAGGTCAAATTCCACAACCCACACCATATTCCAAAATTTCATTAAATTGTAAATTGATTCCAGGTAAAAATACCTGCCGACTTGAGCTAATAATTTGCGTAGCACATTACGTTTATTGAAAAAGAAAGCAGGGCGTTACTGATTTAAAATAAGAAATAAAATTGTGCGTGTTTAAAGTGAATTTCAGCATTTGTGGTAACGGTAACAATTATACAGTCCTCGTGTGAGGAATTTTTTTGAGTCTGATTATTATATAACAAGGAAGTTTAAGAAACTAAACTGTTACCGTGTTTAAAGAAAAATGCATTTAGTTGGATTGTTTGGTTGACAAAAAATGTTTTGATGTTATCTTTCGTCTTCTACTTCAAGAAGGTAATAATTCTGTCTTTAATTTAGTCAGACCCCTAAAAAGCTTTTCTATAAAATGGATGATGAATCATTTTGAAGTTCATATTAAAAAAAAAACCGCTACTTTTTGGGAAAACAATAGGTGTTCCGGTTCCGGGCACCATAATAGATAGCTAAATCCAAATAAGATTAACGTTGGCTATCCTTAATCCGGTGTTGAGTCTGTTTCTGAATATTTTAAACAATTTCACGATTAACACCGTTATTATAACCCACATGTGAATCATGCGCAGCAATTTGTGAGCGTCACAGATGCTTTGAAACCAGTAGATGGTGTAGGTTTTGTATCGCCCATTGTGAGGTATTTTTTAATTTTCAATGTTATTTTAATTATAATTCATGTTGAAAATTGTGTGTAGGTACAGCACAGAGCACCTACCAGTATTATAAATTTGCCAGAATGTTCCCTTTAATTTACAAGCAAATTTAAACGTACCAGGCACGATAGATATTAAACTTTTGAAATGTTGTGCTACCGTAGAATGCTACGTATTAGCTGGACACAAAAGGTCTCAAATTAGAAAGTTCTACAACGCGTCAGGAAGACCCGGGAACTGTTGCGAACCATCAAACGCAGAATGGTTGGGTATCTCGGACACGTGTTAAGACATGAGGGATACCAGTTACTCCACCTCATAATGATGGGGAAAGTATTGGGAAAACGACGCGTTGGCAAAAGAAAAAAGTCTTGATTTCGGAACATCCGAGAGTGGACGAAGATTGCCAGCGTTGAACAACATTTCCACTTGGCGCAAGATGGCTAAATTCGCTGAGCTGACGGTGAACCTCCAGTAGTGGAGAGCCACAACAAGAAGAAGAATAGATATGTGATGTACTGGGGGGGATTACAACCTCTTAAAACTTGCCAGGTTTATAGATTGCTATAGTTGCATCTCTTTCTCGATGTATAGCAAATAAAAGAGACGCATTGATATCCATTCAGAAAACTGGCAGGTTTTAAGAGGTTGTAATATGGGGGCTGACCTTACATTACATTGCTTCAATGCGGCTGTCTTTACCGCGCTATTTGCACGGTATTTGTTTACAACCACAAGCTACTCGACATTCATTTGCGTACTGTGGCCACGGTTTTTACGATCGCAGGCAATCTTGCGCACGTGTGTGCGTGGCCAGCCCAGCCGCAGACATTGACCTTCTAGGCTCGAAATAACATTCACTCATGTCGCCTATTGTGCAATCAAGTTGACCGCCATATAGCTACATACATGCCTTTTCCGTGCACGGGTTTAGATCCCTGATTTCCTGTTGTATTTAAGGAAATGTTTAGTATGTACTATTTCTGGTATATATTATGGATATTGTGCATTGTATCATTTTCATTGGTAGTATTGGCAAATGCCACGTTATCATAGGTTTTGTATATTTTCACGATTTTCGGAAGATTTCTGACAATACTTAGATTTGTGTCTGTAAGTTTCTTTTTGATTGTTGCAAAATGAGGCTATTATTATAAAGAAACTACTTAATTCATACATCTCAATGTTTAGGAAAACAAAGTTAGGCAGGTCATTGGTTTTTAGGTTTGCACCTGATACCAACCCATGGTAGGATTTACTATTGACTATATTTTATTAAACTTTATATTGATTTGCTTTAAACTCGTTTCCACTTATTAATGCTGCCATTAGTTTACCGACAATGATGGGTGTGGTATCAAGTTTTATATTTATTTATATTAAATATCGCAGTAATATCTAGAATTGGGGTACTCTTTTTTATTTTAAAATTGAAATTTACATGCCTTTAGCTAATCTCATTCTCATAATCCCAAATCTTTTATGTACCACTACTTACTATAGAAATTTAATCTATAACTTAAGATACGAAATGAAGGCATAGTAGAATTGGCACCAATTAAATTAAGTTCCCGTTTCCTGACGTCGGTCGTACAATACAACGATCAAATAATATGTCAAGAGAAAAGGCTCCAATATCCAACGCTGTTCAAGTTCAAATCTTTGTGCATATTGCATGAATAAAAGCGTCAACTTCCTGCCATATGCCTTACTTCCTTTCTTCCGCCAGAAGTAGTGCGATGACCCTACACTGTCCGGCTGCACGACGGATGTTCGGAGATAAATATCGGGAATGCCGTATCTGTGTTTTGGCTCTAGTTGGGACATCGTCCTTTTTGTCCTTATGATGAAAGTTATGGTTGGTATGGGCAAGTTATAAGAAGGGATGAAAAGCATGTAACTAGAAGAGTAATGGATATGGCTGGAAAGTAAGAGGAAGACCGCAGAAAAGATGGATGAATTTTGTTCGAAATGATATGAATGTGATGGGAGTGGATGAGGAGATGAGATGACGAATGACAGGAGGGAATAGAATAGAAGGACGCACTGCACCGAAATAAATTGGGATAAGGGTAGGGGGATGATGATGAAAGTTATGGTTTAGTTAAATCAGTTAAAGGAGATATACCTTTGGGTCTAGCACATACCTTTGGGTCTACCGCACAAGTGTCGTCGGCATCGCTATCAACTTACACTACTACACTCCTTTTTGGGCAGTCGTGTAAAAAGAAGTAGCAACGTGTCATCCATCTGTCAAATGAAGCCGATAGCAATGCCGACGACACTTGCACGGTAGGTAGGGCCCCTTAAAATAGCACTAATTGCTATTTGGACGCTACGGTAGTTTGAAAAACACACCTTTGCTGCCTTTAATGCACGCTTTAGTTGGGGAACTAATAATATTTAATTGTGGTTTATTTCCTTCTAATATCCTTGTAGAAGACCGTATTTGTAATTGTTATTTAATAGTCGTTGTTTGATAACTACGACTCATGAAATTAAGATTGTACAAGTCATTATGATAGTTTCGCTTTGTCGAAACCAGAAACGGTAACTACAAATCTACTTTAAGTTTTTTCTCAGGCTATTAACAGTTATAAAGGGTCCATTGCTGACCGCCCGCCCTTGTGCACATCAATTAACTCGCTTCGTACTCGATCGGAATTGCCATCACTACAAATTAAATTGGATTACGTTTCAGCCCCTTTAGTCCAGCTGTCGGCTATATTGACGACGATAATATTAGTTTAGTTAGACATAACATCGATTGAATTATACACGCTGTTATTTAAACTTTCCTATACTATATAAACTCAAGAATTCCGAGAATATAATAAATCATGCCTATCGTTATTTTTAATACAACTATGAGTATTCATTAATGATTACTTTTTTTGACACAAGCGCAAGCATTCATCTACATAATGTTTCATGTTCGGCAGTGATTTTCGCATCTGTTCAGAATAGCTGTGTATATAGAAAACCCAGCGACCACTGTATTGGGTTGACTTCTCAATGTCTCCGATTCCTATATCCTTACAAGTCTGAGCAGAATTCTGTTTTCCCTGAATAGTCAGGAGGCACGCGGAAGCGGCGTCAGGGAAGCACTACCCCGTATATAGTTGCAGAATGCTTCCTACTCGCGTTTCATGCCTGTGATCTGTCCGTCACACGTTTGGACATGGAATAGGTCTGCTCGCTTCTGTGGGAATTCGATGATGAAAAATTGGTTGGGATACTTTAAATGCTGTTAAAATGCCCCTGTCTAATTCATTTGGGCATTGCTCAAAGCAAATACCTACCTAGTATGGATTGGAAAAAATTTTGTTGCTTTCGGAATCTAAAAGGGATGTTGTTGTTGCTCTGACTAGAATTATCTTACAGTAAGTATTAGCTTAAATGACGTGTGACTTTAATTAGTTTAAATGACGTGGTAGGGCTAGCTAGTGGTACGCGAAAGCTGTAGTAAAATTAGTCAAATTTGGATTATTAGCCGCATAAACAACATTTTTGCAGCGCTAATCTAACGATAAGACCTTGACTCATTGCAAGGTTCACTTTAATTAGTTCTAGGGGTAGCGAATGCCCGCGACTTCGTCTGCGTGGACAGTTAGTTTTGTATCCCTCGGGAATCCTACTTACTTTTTTTCTGGATAAATGGTACCTATGTCCTTTTCTGTATCCCTGTGTTCGACAATGTGTATGCAAAATTGATCGGTTGAGTGGTTAAGACGTGAAGGCGTAACAAACAAACTTACTTTCGCATTTATACTTACTTACGTAAGTATAAATGTTCGCTGGCTCAGCGACCCGAAGTAGATCTTGGCCTCCGACATCAGAGTACGCCATTTCGCCCGGTCTTGTACCGGACCATACGGGTACATTTAGCTTTTTTAGATCCTTGGCGACTTCAATTCTCCAGCGATATCTCGGTCGGACGCCTCACCGGACGGCGTCCATCGGTTGGGGTTGCCCCAGCCTGATACGCTTTTTTGGCTGCTCGATCCTCTCCCATTATCTCTACATGTCCTAGGCAAGGCAGCGAAGTCGGGCGGCTTTTATCCCCTCAATTATGATTGGTTCGGGCACTGGACTTCTATCTCGCGGTTGAACTTCGGCCCCAGTTTCCATCTTCTCCTTTAGTCGGTCCTAAACTGTTTATAATATTAGTAAAGATTTTATTACTTGGTAGACAAATTAGACAGACACTCTGTTGAACTATTTCCTGATTGCAATTTGACTGAACCGAATTTTATAAAGAGTGGTCGTCTGGTGAAAAATTATGCATAAATAATGGACTCATGAAGCTGGCCATATCATTTAAAACAGCCTCCAACCAACTTCAAAATATGAAACGTGGTCTAGATCTGTCATTGACAGGCTTTGAATTGTCACCAAGATTTAATTATGAAATTGAAGATATTTCACATTCATTCTTAGTTAACGTTTTTGGCTTTATTGATTAAAATATGTTCTCCTAAGGTTTTGCTATTACCAACGTTATCAGATCAGAGTAGGTAGGTTTGTTTCTTTTTTTTGTAGAATTTTTCAATTTACCAAATTATTTGAATCGGATTGTTTATCTGCTTTTAAACGATTCTTTGGTGTTTCAAATAAGCAAATGTTTGCTTTATTACTAGACTGATATTTTTAAATTGCAAATTAGGTACGCCGAAAATGAAAAAAAAAAACAGTTACTTATCTAATGCCTTTTGCTTCTCTAGGAAGTTTTAAATATACCCCATTCTCTATTTTTGATCCCCAAGGAGTATTCGTTCGTATATTCTGCTTCTGTTGTGAAAGATTCATACCCATCCCCTCCCATTGATATCATGCTTCAATTTATTTTATTCTCTCGTTGTTCGTACCTGCTTCTAAGAGTTGTAAAAAATGTAAAGCACTTGGGTGTTCGATGTTGGTTGCGTAATCAGGTGACTGAACTCGGTTGCGTTGCGTACCTACCTACCGCGCCGCGTGCGTGCGAATCGAATTGTTTACTACAGACGTTTACTACTATGGGTTCGTATTTGATGAGATCTGCATGTGTGAAAAGAAAGAACATTCGTTTTGGTGTGACTGTATGGTATATCAAAAATGTAATTTCGATTATAATTTTCCTTAACATATTATGGAGGAGACACTGTTTCTCTGACTTCAGACTTGGGATAGGCCTCGATGATTAAATATATCGTGAACGTAAAACAATTAACTTTATATTGCCTAGACGTAATAGTTGGCAATTAAAATTTACGCATGCAAGCAATGAATTTTTTTCATATCCGCTGTGATATCTGATCAAAGTATCCGCCTTTTTGGATTTTGGTAGTTGTTGATTGTTTCCGGGATTTTATATTGTCGAATGTGATCCTGTTCTACTACTAATAGGTAGAGATGGATAGTCAATGAATATTTTGTGAGTCTATGCGTTTTCTCGGCTTTTATTATTTTAGCTAGGTATTACGCTACACTACTTTTCATCGTGTGATTATCGCAAAAAAATTGCCGGAACTCATGGTATGGGCATGGTATTGTTGTAAATGAGTATGATTAGATCGTTCACTCTTTGTATTAGTGATGTAGGTACACCTTTTTGGGGCACGTTTGTTTCAATAATCACACGGCATCGCTTAGTCATATCATATAGTAGAATGATTAAACAGAATACATGATCTGGTAAAGACGCCAGGGATAAAGGTCCCTCACTAAAATACCTACCTAGTTAATTCCCTAGCTCATTAATGGCTATCTTTAATGTTACCAATGAATACGTGACATAAGATTCCCTCCGTATATTCCGGTCTGTAATCTGTACATCAGTCTGTAGTAAGCGTAGATTCATCTACCTATTCTGTGAAAAAATCTTTAGCTTGTACCTACATACCGAGGCTGCCATGAATCAATTCACAATTTTTGTACATGCAACATAAAATTGTACCGTTTTGAATTCCACCACATTGCAATTTGTAAACTATTCCCGATATTCAATGAACCATCCGTAATGTTTTGTTTAATAATGATCGCTAAGTGATTCAGCGGAGCCGGTTGCACTAACTTTTTAGGCAGTATGCCGGCTTGTCTAATTGCTGTTTAAGTATACTTTCCAAGTACAAATCAATGAACTGTAAAACATTCGCTACACCCAGTAGCTAAGCTAAGTACTGTTACGTAAACTTTGACAATGCTGTCATCTTCTGCGTGGCGAACAGCCCTGCAATTATGAACAATCTGAAGTTGTAAGGCAACATTCCTTGCTATTGTTTGAGAACAGAGAGATGACGAAGATGTTTGGTTTCTCAGCTGTGGATGCTATTGTCAGACGTCTCTTTATGAATTTGTTTAGGTTTATCTTCAAATACATTTATTTACCCACATCGGTGATTGTCTGTCTGTTCAATTTCAACTGTGAGTCTTAATATCGCCTAGAATAAATATCGGTTTAAGTATTCAAGAATTTATGAATATTCGTAAATTATTATGTTATTATTTGTGGTTTATGATATGAATGATACCGTTGCGAACCGCGTTTGCAGAATATAAATGCCTAGTCTAGCTACCAACATTATTCAATAGATATTTCGTTCGACTTCTTTCGATCAAAGTACTTAACGGAGTATTTAATTTGGTTAAAGAGTTAAGTGTGAGCAACGGCTCGCGTTAACTGTGGTTGACTATTAAGTTTACTTTCAAAAATTCGTTCGTTGAATCATGATTATTCTCATTTTCTCACATTTCGTATACCGTTATTGGCATAAATGCTGTGCGGACAAATGATTTTAAAGTAGCTGATGTAAAAGACATTAGTAATTCTGATCACGTTGGATTAACGGCTTGGGTCTTTAGTTTCATATATAAACTAGACACGTGCGAATGACCCACCAAGAACAATGAAAATGTATGTCATTTTACAATGGAACTGACAGAACCTAAACTCTTCCACAAAAATATAAATTCCAGAACTTGGAACTTATAAAAGGGAACCATTTTAAAGTAAAAGTGAAGTGGTCTGACCAGATGCACAGAAAAGATTTACAAAAACTAGTGAATGAAATAAATCTAGAATCTAAGTTAGAGGTGCAAGCAGCGATGTTCAGAAAATATGTTTTTATAGCCAGCATCACTTTTGTTCACAATGCAGTCTCATTATCACACGATAAAAAGATTAATTCAAGCCGGCGAAGCGAGTGAATGAGTCAAGAAGCGGGTCTATTTATAGGATACGAAACAAGCAGATATTCACTTGATGCATGATACGTATAACGTACCGTTGAAATAGATCTTGCTCTAACTTTGTCTTTGTTTATTTATGTTAGGGATGTAAACAAAAGTAATGTAACTTTTGGATGTAACTTTATTTAGGCTAACATCTAAATAATGAACGTATAGAGGTAGATATCAAAGTAAAAAAATGAGTACAACAATATTAATATAATTCAGAGAATAGGAGTATTGTGAATAGATAATACTGAAATCAGTAAAAGAGAAACAAACACCACTTAATAAAGAAGAAATAAAAATAAACTAAATATTCTAAAAAGCAATATTCAAACCGGTCTGACAATAGGCAGTTCTTTTACTCGAATGATGTTAACCTGCATCACAGAATACATGATAGTACAAGTCCTACAATAGGATAGCGGTGAAAAAAATTTATACGTTCTTCGAAGTAAAAAAGTTTAAAGGGGTTTATCTACTACATCTTTATTACGTGAGTGAATATCACCAGGGAATAAGTGTTTCGTTTACCAATTGAAAGTATTTTGAAACATACAGTACATTATTGATTTAGTTTAATTACAAACTTGCATATTGTCAAGTCCCAAATATTCACATACTCAACATTTTTGTGAAAATGTACGTAACTAAAAGAAAATCCATAATTAATGAGCTATTTTAAAATAAACAGACTGCTATTATGGAAGGTTCCTTTTTTCTTGCTCCTTGTTAAGTGACAATTCTTTCAATAGAACAAGACACGTAACACGTAACCTGTATTGCTGTTCGTGTGTGTGTAAGAATGTGCAGTGTACCAGCCTATTATGGGAAGTCTAACGTTAGGGTTTTTTAATAGCGAATTCTCGCTTTTTATCCCACCAGCCAGTGACATCAAAATTTTTCAATAGTTGTAATTGTAATTCCTTAATGGTCGAAAATAAATTGATCTCGGACAGTAGTTTCTTCCTTGTTTTTCGTTAATAATTTTTTTATCGTCAGTAACTTAAAATGTTTAATTTTTGGTCACGCAACTAGCATATTATGAGGAAGGCAATGACTCTGCGCTTGCGTTTATTAGGAGGATGGACAATACATTAAAAAGGAATGTGGGGCATTTTAATTGTTTTAACAGCTTCAGTGAGTGTCCCAATATCTATTTAAATTCTCAATTTAAAATTTATTTTAGTGGTGATGCCATTTGATTAGAAATAAGTACTATACTCATAAGTAAATCTTTAAAATAAAACTTATCAAAATACATATCGTTTGCCTAGGACTTGGAGAGACTTAAACCTTGATCTAAAACAGTTGTCACAACACAACTCTCTAGATATTTTCCATTCTCGAACGAGATGATTCAAGTTAGGTAAGTGAAAACGATATCGATGTAGGTAGCAAGGAGTCGTGTTGATTTGTATGTAGATGAGAATTGGACCCCTATATTCCCGAGTGCACGTGGCGTCCCCGAGTCTGGAACTCGAATCGGGCCAATGCCCACTGACCGTAATGTATTCCTTAGTCCCCGATTGTGAAGCAGAGCACGTTATTCGGACGGGACGTTTCTCTGCATTGTTTAGAGATGACGTTAGCGTTAGCGTCTTATGAAGTCTCAGTGCATCGGTCGTTAGTTTTGATGATTTACATACATACCTCCAAGAAGAGTTTGGAATATAAAAAAATACTATAAAAGATGAAAGAATGAAAAATAGGTAAATAAATAGCCAGTGATACAGAATGTAGTATGTGAACTAACTTTTGTTGTTACAATGGAACTTACTGATTGGCCAAAATTATCGTTTCAAGACTTTAAAAAGAGAGAATCTTAGATAGACCAAGCTCTTTTGTTTCATGAAATATTTATTTCAATATAATGTAAAAACAAACATGGCAATGCTATCAATTTGTCTATTGTTTTTCAATAATGCTAAACAATAAGTTTTTCAAGTGTCTTAATTAAAAACATCTAGGTAGGTATTAGGGCATGCAAACCGGTTAACCGAATAACCGAAAAAACCGGTTAACCGTCAGAGTTTGGAACCCGGTTTTTTCTAGTAAAAAAACCGGGTTTTTCGGTTTTTTCGGCTATTTCACTTCAGACACAATTTACATTAATTCGTTCTTTTTTACTCAAATATGCAACAAAATACCTACATTTCAGTCAAGTAAATGTTTTTAGCCTATGGTATTTAAGGAAAGCGTAAAGCGTGTAATAATATAGTGGCGACATTTATGCAACACTAGCACCACTCCTGCAAACAATTAATTAGGTGCCGTGTAAATACACAATTTATAAAAAATCCAAGTTGATCTGAAAAATCCAAGTAGATAGGAAGGAACCATCAAACTGAACAATATTTACTAAAAGCCCAGCTCTGAAATCGCGTAAGGAATTCAGCTGTTTCATACGTTTTGATATTTTTGTTATTAATTTTTGTATGAAACAGCCGATTTTTTGGCGATTTCAGAGTTAGTCCCATAGTAAAAGTTATTCAGTTTGGTGGTCCCTATTTACCATATTTGGCATTAGGGGAATTTTGTAACACGTTGTGTATAGCAGTGGCGAGGGGTGAAATTATGGCGAAGGTAAGCCGTTCTACAAATATGTTATGATCTGCATAGTGAATACCACCGATCCACTATGCAGGCTTTCTAAAAGGTAAGCCGATGGGAATCGGCTTGTATGGACCCTTCGCCACTGGTGTATAGTCATGCTAAATTATTTGTCTCAGTTTGACTCCACCGTGGCACCTACGTGGTACCACCCAAATAATATGTTGATACTCTTGACATTAATATGATGACCTTTATTACTAGGACATAAGGTTGTTGAATTATCAAATAGAGATACATATTTAGTCATCTCGCCTGTAACTACCTAATTTTTAAAGTTTATTTTGACGACTGCACTGCATATTGTGGACTATTCTTTTTGAGTGTATTTTAGTTTGTAGGTAGGAATAATTCTTTTGCACTTCGCGCCGAAGGGCTATCAGACTAATCAGACCTCCCAAACATTAGAAATTCTATTATTTTAGGGACCCTTGACACCTTAATTATCGCCTTAAACAAATTGGTTGATTATAAAATTAATAACTTACAGACAGTCCCTTTATTCATGAGTCTTAATTTGTAATTAAATTCGAATAATTTATACCTACCTACGAAAGAAACCAAAAAATGGTAAAAATAACAGATTTTTACCATTTTTTTATTGATTTTTATTAAAAATAACCGAAAAACCCGAAAAAACCGGTTTACCCGGTTTTTGTTTTACGAAACCCGAAAAATTCGGTTTTCCAAAACAACCCGGTTTTTGCATGCCCTAGACTAGGTATTGTGTAAATGTTGCTTTAAACTTTTTTTAGAAATCAGATTATTTGTGTATGTGATGTGAGCAATAACAATTTTCATTTCATTAATAATAGCCATCAAAAGTTTTTAAAAACTTATTAATCATCAACATGATGCCAGGCCAGACTATGTCTCATTTGTTTTAATAGCTAGAATCACAGAACTCTGATAATTTGTATATTCTTAATGTCTATTTCTCAGTTTGATAACTGGATTATACATTTTGTCAGTAAAGCCGATTCACGGGTATTAATAACATTAACTGAGTACAAATGACAGATGTCACGATTCTCGATTTGTAAGCGGCTTGGTCGTAGAAAATTCAGAGCACAATAACATATACGGTTGACAGTTACTTTAGATGGCTTTGCATTGATTCCTGCTAGTAACGGTATGCCATTGTGATGGCACGCGGCTAATGAAACCTTAGAAAAGAACCCTGTGATACTCTTTGGGTTTTGCTCAAAGGATTGTCTGACAGACAACACTCTAATTTTGGGCCTTACATTTATTGAAGGAATGAGGGAAAGAACGGATCTCCAGTGAGTTAGTAGCTAGAACACCACAGATAAAACATTATACACCATTTAGAAGAAAATATGGGAGGGGGCCTAGAGGATATATAAAGTACCTACAGAAGATTAGATCAAATAATATTTGTGTTGAGCTTCAGTGCGTAATTCGCTTGAAGCATAACAAACGCCTTTAAATTAAAAATATAAATTACTAGAAGTAACTTCAAATGAATGTAAATATTAGAACATTCTTGAAACTCTACACTAATGTACGTTTAAGAAGTATTTGGGTCAACAAGTCATGCAGACTATCGTTTTCCATTAACTGTTGTAGGTGAAGTGAAAAAAGAATGGCATGGCGGAAAATGTTTTGGTGCCTTGTCTATGCCTTTAGTTTAAAAAAACATGTTTTCTTTGATTTAAAATAAAAGTATTAAATGCTTGCAATGAAAGATATTGTTGTAGGTACCTTTGCCCAAATAGCACTTTTTAGTGGCACTTAGAAAGTAAATAACGTGAATGGAATGTGTGTAAAATTGTAAACTGCTTTAATGGCGTACTTTGATTGAATAGAGTACTAAGCCCAAATATTAATTCACAATGAAGGCGTGGTTAGCATAGCAGTAATAACTTTTTATGTTTATTGACTGTACGCTTTTGTGGCCTACTGTAAGGTCAAATGCTGAATGCAGACAGTTTGGTCTTCGAATATCATCAAAAGTTATTAATCCTGTTGTGCAATGCAGTTGGTCAAAAGGGACGACAAGTTCTTTTTCTTTTTTAAAATTCTGCATTAGGTGTTGTACTATATTTCCTAATAAATTGATATGTATACTACATAATCTATGATTCTCAATTTTGAATATTTTTTCTTAACCTATCTTACGCAATCATCCAGCAGTATCATCGTTGACTTGGCTTTAGTAATTCTTCTTAAAAACGCGTGCCTTATTATTAATTTAATGGGTAATATCGTTTTTACTTCCATAGCTGCTTACCACTTATCCTACTCCATTTGTTACAGGTAAACCGTCATGTTCAACTTTATAAAGAAGTCGACCGTCTTGACGGGTGGTGATGGCGGCGCCTGTGAAGAGCGAGACGGCGAGAAAGAGAGACGGAAACGGGAGAAGAAAGAGAGAAAAGAACGGGAAAAGCGGGAGAGAATAGCTGCTGGACTTGAAGAGCCATTGCGACTTGAAGAGGTAAAATAGTAATTTCTTGGGATCCTAATAATTGTATAACTACTTAATGCTTCAAATGAAAAGGTTCTGACAATTTACCGTCTTAATGCTCAATCACATTATGAATTTAACAATAACTATTGGTAACACCAAGTAGCATAATTATCACAAATTACAAAATAATAGATCTAGAATGCATGCAAATGCAACCCAAAGTAAGCCATCAAACAAATGAAAATGAATATAGTGACGTAATCGATACGTGAAGTCATCATTGCCAAAGAATCTCATAAAACACTATCACTTGTTAAGTCTGGTTATGGATTGTGTCTAAAAACTGGATAGTCTGCTTATTTTTTATCTGGTCTTGTTTCATGTGAGGCCAATATTGCATCTCAAGGTTAATGGTATTAGAAATTAATATTGGCGTTGTCGGATACAATCTCTTGATTTGCATTCACCTGACTATGATAAATCTTTCGTTAAGTTATAAATCAACGTCTACTCACTTTAGAACGTCTTTGTATCTGATGCTGTGTAATTTGGTGCAATATATTACAATATTTCATTAAAAAAATTAATTTAATCTATACTTTGTTGTCGTTCTGTTGATTGTGCTATTGCTTGGATTATTATATCTTTTTGTTCTCTCTTTTGAGTTCGAGAGATTTCATGAAAACTAGATTTTGCGAATGTCATGTTCACGACTCACTTATTAAACCACGATGTGAGTTTCTAAATTAAAGGCTATGCCGAAAGTAATAATCAGTGTCTTTATTTTTATATCAAGCTTGCTATCTTGTCTTCACTATTTTCCAGATTATAACACTTATTTCTCCTAAAATGTTGTACTATGATAAGTTTACACAAATTGTTTGGAAACCTCCAAAATTAAAAGACATATTTACTTCAACTTCTAGCTTTTTTATCTGTCCTAAACGGCCAACACATTAGCAGCAGGCCATACAAATAGTTACAGTTACATTCACAATTTTTAAAGCCGAGTATTATTTCCTTTTTTAACACAGTATTTGTTTAACGTAATGATGATCAAAATAAAAATAATCTAGGGATTTGAGAGTTTAATAAATAATAAAGCAATGAAAGTTGTCATCACTATTTAGACGACGCGATGTTTCATTAGATAAGTAATATAGGTACTTAAATCAATATCAATATCATTAGCAAATTATATCTTTCAAAGTTTTGATTTAGGCAATATAAAGAAGCTGATTAACCATGAAACAAGCGATTCAATAGTTGCCGCAATAGGTCACAAGTAGCGTTGCATTGCACCATCAGGTTGGCATTCAGAGTTCGCATATCTCTAAATATCGTGCTCTTGAGGAACAGTGGTCTTTGTAAATATTAGATATCATATTTTGTTGCTTTAAACGCAAACGATTAATGCACCTATTTAATTTTCACCCGGTATGCGGTTAGGTATTTATTTCATAGTGCTTCATTCATTTTTATAGTTTCTCTTAGTTCAAATCAAATCAAGATTATTCTTTCCTAAAAGTTTCACATTTCCAAAGCCCATAATGTTTGTTCCTATCAAATTATCAAGTAATAAATCTATCGGGGATATAATAATCTATCAAGTGGATAATGTCCTACGGCGATAATTTGTTATAGGTGGTCTGAGATTGAAGTTCCCGATAAGCTTAGATAATCGCTTTTAGACTTCGAATGCTCTCTAAATCTTTATCGTATTGTAGTAAATACCTATATTTCTTGAATAAATACTTTATCTTATCAAACATTGTTTACTAGTTGTAAATATACTTCAATTCGTCTCGTAACGGATCTCGTATGTAAAGATTCAGATATCCTTAAGTTAAAGTAAAGTGAGATTTTCTCATTTACTTACAACTATGACAATGTAAGGTTAGGGTTCAGCGTCGGCAGTACCAACCTGAACTTCGATCTTTAGGAGAATCCTTGGGTTACCTACTGTAAATATCTTCCAACACTTATCTTTGACAACAAATATTGAAAATGGATTTTTTTAAATCTGTTTTACGTAAAATACAAATCAAGTCACTTTCTCGTTAATTTCCTTCTAAATGCTCAAACTGGGGGCTAATTGTCTAATTTAAAAATCTATCGCAAACGCTTTCATTTGACAGATGGATGTGAGACATTGCTGCATTTCTTTAGTAACTTTTTATTTGTGCCAAAGAGAAGCATCAATGTGTTACATCCTGAAAGCCATTGCGATAGATTTTGAAATCAGACAATAGAAAAGCAGATCCTAAAAACTAGTCGCTAGGATGAATGTTGTACCTAAATGAAAAGCTCTATTGTAGCAGTAAGGTTGTTTGTTAGGAAATCAAAGGTACCTAGGTATTCTGAGAGTATTCTAAAATTGTCCGACTGTTTAGTTTAACAATGGCACTTGTTCACCATAGGTTAACGGTCGACGAGTTCGGGAGAGCTGATGTTTTCTCGTTTAATGGAGACGTCACGGCCCTTGGGCATGGATCCGGTGTTCGGTTTCGGTTGTCAGTGGTATGGAGAGCTGGGAAAGCACACGTCTATTTGATAATTAGATACAGGTCAACCACACTCACACTATAATATAGTGAGTGTTAATATATAGTGTGTGTGAATAATCTACATACATGCACTTGGATTGGACCTTATGATTAAAAGGTTCGTGAGTTTCCTAACTGACTTTTTCAACTGGATGTTAAACCCATTGCTGTATGGAATTAGATAACATTGATAAAAGGCATGCACGAATCTATTATTTTTGAAATGTGTGGCATATTTACTGCAACAATCCAGCTCCAACCATTGTGTAAAAACTAATTTAATTAAACTTATTCAAGCTCGGGGTAACATGCATGGTTATTGGTTGTTTTATTACCGAAACAATGCAACAGATCCAACAAACTTTTGCTTCTTTCGCAATTGAGTCGACGTAGGTACCTAGACCTACCTAGTATTACTTATATCAAACATTTTTATTGTTAACAAAACAGTATTCTACATTATTTGCTACCCAGTCGTCTTTGAGATAATAGCAATAAGTACCCACCCACCTACCTGCTCGTACATAATGTTTCTAAAAACTGAGAAATTGTTTATTTATGCGCTTCTTTGTTTCCATAATCTATTTACAAAACAAACCACATTTCAATTATCATTGTTTGAACAGTTCAATTAGTACAGTGTTGTTGTTGGTGGCTAGAAAATAGGTCTCTACTAATCTAGTTCTCAATGTAGACGACTTATTGTGCACTAGATAGATAATACAAAGGGTGCAATTGTGAGGAATCACCATGATTGGATGGGTTACGAGTGCTCTGGTAATGTGTTATGCTAATATTGCAATACTTTCTACTGCCTTATTATGGAAAACTTAAAAAACTCCGCTGTTTGAATCAGCGTGGAAAGTAAATACTCCACTTCTTCAGCTATAGCACGCTTCTTCATATTCTTGATTGTGAATTTTACATCCTTTGTTGTATGAAGAAAGGATCTTGAATCGCCCGTCTTTTGTTTATTGTGAACAACATACCTAGTTAAATCTGTTAGAATTGTAATTAAGTAAGTATAGTGTTCCCCTTTCTCTGTTAAATTTTTAAATAGCCACTTTGTTCAAAATTATTAGACCGAAAATACTCTCTAATTGGTAACTGTCAATCATTGTTGCAACTGGCAACTATATTATTTATCCTAATTAAGGCGATATAATTGAGTTAGGGAATGTCCGCGATACGGCTTTTGATGTTTACTTTATCCAATTGTAAATTGTAATGCGATGTGAAACATACTATCGAAGGTCGTATTGAAAATACATATGTATAGCTCTTTCTTTTAACCCGTTTTGTGGATAATTAACTTATCAGATAGTTGCGAGTTAATGTTGCTAGTCTATGAGCTTTCACGAATCTCAAATAGGTATTTTTTTCTTAGAGTAAGACGGGCTTCTACAGAAAGAGAAGCCATACGAAGCGTTTCCCCTCTGCCGAAGTACAAGCCCAAATGGGCATACGCGTTAGTAAAACCAGTTGCGCCCGGATTTCTTTCTAGACCGAGTCCAGTCGCGCATGTGAACGCTGCTCTGTTTAAAATGTCGAATTGATGAGTTTTTTGCTGTTAAAAGAGATCTTGAGCATCAAGTATACAAAAAGACGGTTTTACATTTCACATAAAAGTAATTTTTTATCGTATTATTGCTATTTGTTTACATTTAAACATTAAATTCGTATATTTTATTCTTGATTAGTTGTCAAATTTGTTCAGTGACATCGGGTCTGCTAGTCCATGGCTCGTCCGTACAAATAACAGATCTGTCGCTAGATAAATCCGAGTTCTCGCCGATGGGCAACTTAGTGATGTTACCGTTAAATAATGTTTGTCGATAAAGTGTTGGTCAATCTGGCCCTGATTCTGCGCCAAATTCATTTGCGAGATTTTTGCATAATTTGCTCTGCACTGATGTGATCGCGACAGATATCGCGAAATAAATGTCGAAATAGTAGATTATACAACAAGTGAATAAAAAGAGAATTTAGTTCGAGGCACTAACGGCCGTCTCTCGAGCAAGATAATTAGGCGCATGATAGCTGCATGACAGCTAAGTTCATGACACCGTTTTTTTATTCCGAACCTAACCCCAAAACCTAACCCCCATGGGGGTTAGGTTAGGAAAGCAAAAATATTATTCCCAACCTAACCCTCGTAGTCCCATCGTCTCACCCTTGACATGAAAAATTACAAAGCAAATTATAACTTTTTAAAATCTTATAATTCTTTCTTTCTTATCGAATAATATCTTATAATTTTAAAAACAATACGTCATCAAAGTACCAGGGTCACATAAATATGGAAAAGGTTTAACTTCTATATTTTTAAGAGAAATTTATTTTCTAATATTTCGCTATTGCACTCGCACATACCGAGGTCATAGAATCTGGTAAATGCGAATATTAGCGTGAGAGCTACTTTCCTCGTTTATTTATTATTAGATACACACAAAATTGGGGGTCCCTTATATTGCATAATATTATTAATCCTATTTTGAAAATCCATAACAGACTTGCCATAAACTTAATTCGCATAACAATAAGAATATATAATTTCAAAATTGACGATTTAAAAATGCTTATCAGGTGACTTAATTATTATTTTTTTGTGATTTTTTTCTGACATGTAAAAGAAAGGAGGTCTATATCCAAGTAGTTTGATAACATGGAACAGAGTCAAGGGTGAGACGGTGTGACTACGAGGGTTAGGTAAGGAATAATATTTTTGCTTTCCTAACCTAACCCCCATGGGGGTTAGGTTCTGGGGTTAGGTTCGGAATAAACGGTTTTAATTTGGTCGAGTTGTAGTTAGGAAAGACTTATGCGATTCTTATCCAAGCTGAATACTGACCGTAAGTAGTACTGTTAAATAAACTATATTCAAATTAAAGCAAATAACACTGCTAAGAGCTGAATAGTAGCCGAAGATTCAGCATCGCTCTGTATAACTTAAAATCGCTTATTATTCACTCTTATGGTTGAATTAAACGCACTTTTTAGAGTGGCGATGGTAAAAAAGCAATTATTCAATGATGTAACTGTGATCAACGTTAAGACGGGGAGCGATCACCGATTGTTGTAAATTCAAATTGTTGGGTGTGCAGATGGCAGTACTGTCATGGAGCGGTGTTCAGTGTCAGCAGCCTGAGCCCAACTTCCCTGGGTACACATTAGTCCCAACCCAATCACCTACACTCTCGAGCTTTTTGTATAAAGCTCGAGCGTATAAAAATGACCTCTTTGTTGTTATTCACCCCATCGTAAAATGATTGAGTTTGTAATCTTTATTCCTTTTTCCGTATCGATATTGCTGCATCGACAGTTGAGCCCAGCCCTTTATGTCAAAAACCTGTCATATTTTGATGTGTGACTCATCCGTACACAAATTTTTGCTGTTTTGTTTTATTTTTTATGTGTGAGTGTCGTCATTACAGTGTAGTTTTTGTATGTGGGTATGCGGAACTGCACTTGTGTGCATTTTCCCCCCCCGCAAAAAATGCCAGAATAATTTGAATAGAGTAATATCGCTAAGGCGTCTCCCTTCGTGACAAACGAAGCCTTTTGTTGCTCGAAGATTTTTTTCTACGATGAAGTGCTTTAATAGAAAAAGGTTTTATACTTAAATGCAAATATACCTACTTATATATATAGAAAGGAAAGAATTATAGTGGTACCGCATCAACTTTTATTTAAACGTGCAAGAAAATATTGTAGATTTTTTGATAAAATTAAAAATATTATGAGTAAAGTATAAAAAATCCTTCACTATGTGTGTGTATAATCTTAATAGCTACAATTCTGTAATAACTTTCAACTCACGTGCCAAAATCATTATAATAGCAATTCTCATGCTTTTTTGCGACAATCCGAACTTGTCAGGTTTCATCGTGGTCGGTTGTTTTTTATCACGTGCCACGAATTCACGTTTAATAAAGCAAGACGTCTGATCTGGGTTTTCAATTACTCAGCAGTAAAACGGGACAGCAAAATATATCTGTCCGTGAGCATACTATAGGTAGGGTATACATTTTCTTCAAAGTTAACAAATGACCAAATAAAGTATGGTATTATACATGATTTGTGTTATGCTCTTACGTTTGTGTTACAAATCTATTTTCTAGCTGACATTAACCTTGACGCTTAGTGAAGCGTGCTCGCCATACAGGTGTCTATTGTATTTGCGCTATAAATTCTAAACAGTGACATTGTCCACAGGTTCGACGGTCACTCAAATTGCGAGGCAGGCGCAAAGAAAAGGAGAAACTGCCCTCCGGCATTACAGCAGATTACACAGCTTCCTTGTTCGCTCACCTAGAACAAGACTCCAACTATTCCAATTACCCGCTCATAACTACCTCAGGGTCTAACTCCAACCTCAGTGATGAAAACAATCATTTGTCACCCGGATATCCCACGACACACACATGGAATAAGAAAGATAGTGTTTTGCAATCAGACAGTTCAGAAACATCACTAAATTCTTTGAACAACCCAATTAACGCCAATAATAGCCCACGACAACCGCCAAATCTACCTCCCATACCACCCCGACCGCCGAAACGAGGTATCCTTAAAGGACCTCGATTAAGCAATACTAGTTCTAATTCTCAAGAAAGTAACGTCCAAAGTAGTGATACTGTTGACTTCATAAATGGACAAGACCAAAATGTATTGGCAAGAAATACTCAGCAGAATGAACTCATATCTTTTGGTGGTATACCACCATCGAAAAGCACGTCTTCCAGTGATGAAATGCAGCAGTTACAGAACTTCACTAAGAAAGTAATTCACAGTCCTGTTGAAACTCAATATAAGAATAATTACAAAAACAATGCTAGCAATCCTTCAATAGTAACTCAAGATGTAGATGAAATACCAAAGACCAATGGAAACAGCTACATTGGAGTGACATCTACCTCTCCTAGTGCAGATTCTTTAACTGATACTACTACAAATTCTTCGTTTGCTACACCTCCGTTTTCTACCTCGCCTGTTGGTGAATCTCAGGGCTTCCATAGGTGGTCAAGGACTAGTAACTTCGACGATGTATATTTGCCTTTACCTTCATTAACTCCTTTGCAACTGTCCAAACCTCGAGTGCTAACTATACAACGGCAGAAGTCTCCTAGAAATGATTTTGGATTTAGTTTACGTCGAGCTGTTATTCAAGAGAGAGTCTTCATTGGAGATATCAAAGAACACAACGGCCATGAAGAGAACTTAAGCCTTTCAAATGGTGATAGCAAATGTAATGGCAACGTTACCAATCTTTTGATAAGTAAATTAACCCATAAACCCGTGATACTGGCTGAACCGGGAACTTATCCAGGTGCCAGTGAAACGGGACTTCTTCCTGGCGATAGATTGTTGGAAGTTAATGGTGTCAACGTCGAAGGCAAAGGCAGAGAAGAAGTCATTGATTTGATTAAAGGAAGCCAGGATTCTGTCACTGTAAAGGTTGGTATCGATTTCTTTAATATTTTTATTTTATTTTATTGAATAGTGAACTAAAACAGATTATAAACATAATATTCTTGTAATTATTTGATACGTAAACAGAGCAGACTTCAAATCTCTGTTCGTTCATAATATTTCGAACAAACTGTTTTGATGTGCATTTTGCAGCCAAAACATTTTAAATGGCTTTTCTTTATTGCATTCTGCGTTAAAAATAACTTTTAAAACCAGTATTTTAACGCATTGCTGTGTATGCATGCATGTGCATTGATGAAGGAAAGAAAGTCTCTTGAATTTTAAGGCGAAAATTAATAACCTAACCTTTTTATTCTAATTATTGGCTCTTTTATCTATTGTGTATTGTGTCTTCGGGTAGTTACTTCTCAAGTACACGTGTGTGTAAGTAAGGACTTTCAAAATATATAAATCATAATAATAACACAATCACAAACCAAAATGGTAATAAAAGATCAATGCCCTTATTAACAAACGTTCGAAACTTTCAGTATCCGATGCTATGCTTTATAATTTATTTTCACTGTATGTATGGTTTCCGTAACTTTTGATAGTTCGTTTCGAAATAAGACTATAATTTGCGGATTCATTTCCAACAGCTATTGGTGTCAGAAGAGTCAGTATCCGTCGGGAAGAAAATTGACATTTCAAATACGGAAACCATAGAGTAAATATATGGAAAGCATAGCATCGGATACGGAAAGTTTCGGACGTTTGTGAACCAGTGGGCCTACCGCCCAAGTAGCGTCGACTTCGCCGTCGGCTTCATTTGACAGATGGTTGTAATACATTGCTTCGTTTCTTTGGTAAGTCTTTATTTGTACCAAAAAAAAGTAGCAATGTATCACATCCATCTGTCAAATGAAGCCGACGGCGAAGTCGACGACACTTGGGCGGTAGGGCCCCAGGCCCCAAGAATGCTTTAGAGGTATTTTTCTGAACTAAATATGCGCTGTAATTTTGCCCTCTTTTATGCACCTCTTAGTCACGTTAGTCACGCTTGATAAAATCCATTAAATCCATAAAATCTTGATACCATAAGTGTCATATTTTATGATCCAGTCCATAGGTTTCCATAGAAAAGAGGCTGGTGATTAAAACAAAATGTGTACTACACCAGGTGCAGCCAATAGCAGAGCTGAGCGAGCTGTCGCGCAGGCGCGCTGCAGACGGCGGAGGTGACGTGGACCTGTCTGACAGCAACGTCAGAGGAGGCACCCTCAGCCGGTCGGGCAGCCGGCGATTTACGAGCAGTCAGGTCAGTTACTGTCTTACATCATCTCAACTGTGACGAATTGATCATAAAATTGTCTGTGTGGTCTTTGCCTACGCGTTTAGTTGTGTGACTCATTCGGAGAACAAGACAAGACCTACTTAAAAAAATCACACTGCTGAGGCTTCATTCACGTTTTACTGCTGTCTGAATTCAGTAAGAATCATGAATTAGGATGTGATTTATACGTCTCCTACAAAATTAATTAAGTGCTTTGGCCAATTACCTAGATGACTGAATGGGAGAATAAGACCTACTTAAAAAAGTCCTACTGCTGAGGATTCTTTCATGTTTTACTGCTGACTGAATTCAGTAAGAATCATGAATTAGGATGTGATTTATACGTCTCCTACAAATTAATTAAGTGCTTTGGCCAATTACCTAGATGACTCAATGGGAGAATAAGACCTACTTAAAAAAGTCCCACTGCTGAGGTTTCCTTCATGTTTTACTGCTGACTGAATTCAGTAAGAATCATGAATTAGGATGTGATTTATACGTCTCCTACAAATTAATTAAGTGCTTTGGCCAATTACCTAGATGACTCAATGGGAGAATAAGACCTACTTAAAAAAGTCCCACTGCTGAGGTTTCCTTCATGTTTTACTGCTGACTGAATTCAATAAGAATCATGAATTAGGATGTGATTTATACGTCTCCTACAAATTAATTAAGTGCTTTGGCCAATTACCTAGATGACTCAATGGGAGAATAAGACCTACTTAAAAAAGTCCCACTGCTGAGGTTTCATTTTTGTTTTACGGCTGACTGAATTCAGTAAAAATCATGAACTAGGATATGATTTGTACGTCTCCTACAAATTAATTTAGTGCTTGGGTGGAAATTCCATCTTTAACATCACACTATAAAAACTTGTCACATTATTCAAATCTTTCACCATCTTTTGATAAGATTATGAAAAGATATAGATTAAAGCTGCATTTCTAGCACAGTTACAACACAGAACTGCAGTCTACACTGCATGCAACACAAAAAGTGATTGTTTACCTATAGAAAATGAGAACGATTTCGATCAGTATCATGCAATATCCGCTCATGCGATTACAGCTATCGTAGTAATATGCTATCCAGTTACAAGTGGTTTTACTTCAAAACTGATCGCTTCGTGCGTCAATTTGGCGCCTCGGAAACCGCAACGTTACTGTCTAAGAAGAAGTGGGGAAAGCAAAGTCGCAGCTGTGTTCCTAAACTCTAGTATCAATAAGCCTTCGATAATGCTACAAAAGTAGCAAACAGATACGCGCCTGATGACTTGAAACCGTAGCCTATCGTTAATCGTTACAGACGTTTGTGAATGGCGACAACGTTAGTAATATCATTGAAACCTTGAAACTAGCTCAGATCTTGAATGCCTAGAAGGGTAAACTCTCATAAAGTTAGAAACCGGATCCAGTTTGGTTAAAACTTTGGCGATCCAATATGTTCCAGCAATTCCAGCATATTGGATATTGGGGCATTTTTGGCAATTATAACAACGTAACAATGCATCATTATTAAAATTTAATGAATGAGTTACGATATGCTAAAGCAAGACTAAACAAACGTGCTAAGCATTGTAACTTTTACGACTTGCTACTGTGAGCAAGTGACCCTGTTTATACGCCAATACGCCAATAGTCAAAATAATTGGGTAGGTACACGAAAATTAATCGTGTTAATGTGTAGCAACGGAAGTTTAGGTTTGTTTGTAGCCCCACTATCTAAGTTTGTAGGTAGCCTCGATATTTGACGAGAAGAAAGATGGAGCAACAGATTAAGCAGATCTACGTTTTCTTTCATTGTTAATTTTAAGTCTTACAGAATATACAGAATTTTTAATTCCTGCATATCTCTATCATTTTGGTAGATTATTAGACCAATGTTCGTTCGGTTTTCTATGTAAGTTATAATTATAATGCCACAAGCACAACACACAATATGACCATTCCATGATGTTGGGATGACAAGCTAATCTTCCCAAATGATAGCTAAACATTATGGACACTCGAACATCTTGTACCGCTTGTACTATTTTCGTCCATATAACGTATGGCGTTTTAACAACAGGAAACGACCAAATTGTTTCGGTCAATTGAAGTGAGGCTGGCATAATGATTTAATTCGACTTGAATCCGTCCGCGGAGTATCTCAGTCATAAACTAAATAACTTCAAGCGTTTGATGTTGAGCAGTGTCAATGGCAAATGCACCTAATGGCATAATATAGGGAAATATAGGCCCTACACCATAAGAATAAATAATCTGTTATGCCTACACTACACTACTTATCTACCTACTCATTAAGAGCCTACACCAGCGGTTCCCGAATTCTTTTGGCTACGGAACCCTTTTTGGTTCACAGTTTTTGGGCGAAACCCTTGCTCAAGTAAAAAGTAAACTAACATTGATTTTTTATGTAAAATCACACAATACTTCAGGCTTTTTGGCTTGGTGTTCGCATCTTGTAAGTATAGTTTAATTGACTTTAAAAGAAGGACTTCAATAAGATAAAAATATTTATTTAGTTAGAACAAAAGATTTTTACTTAACTACTCTTGAATTTCCACGGAATACCATTCGGGAACAGCTGACCTACAAGCACCATCAATGGCATACGTTTCGTTTTACTGGGATATTGTGATCTCGGAAAGACAGTTAGTAGTAGGTAAGGTAGTTTTATTTTTATTGTCCTATTAAGAGATAATCTATCACAAAACACTTACCTCATTGTAGGAAATAAAATTTCCTGATATTTTTCCTGATTTACTATAAGTCTTATTGAACACGTACGAATTTCCAATACAATAGACAGTTTCATTAATTTCCTTTCAAATATAATGGGGTGGTGTGTCCTAATGGAGATGTATAGATCCATAAAGGAACTGACCCCAGTAATACGGTAATGGCACCGCAATGACTCCTGCATTGAGGGTGGCTGATTGAATACCGTCCGTCGGTCTTCCGTGGACGTTGGTATTGGTAATGTCTAACAAATTATTGAATGTTGGTAGTATTTGTACTATTATGCATTCTGTGGTATCTGGGTCTGGCTGTTAATTAGTAATTTCAACAAAAGGGTCGAACAAAGGTTTGTCCCGCTTTTCTTCCTAAGGGAAATGTGTTTTAAATTTTAATCAACTTGGTTGGCTTACGGCCAAATACTAAAATGATTCTTAAAGTTTAGACCAAAGAGAATGTAAAAAAACTAGCGTGTTTAGACCACCTTAGATTTAAAAAAAGTTGTCAGATTTGGCAGTAACTATGAAACTGACAGCTTCCTTAAAGTTAATGAGTCCTTAACAAAAGATTTTAGCTAAGAAGCCTTAGATAGAGTTTTCGGGCGTTAAATGCTAGTTCTAAATTATCAGGTGGTAATTTTGGTTTGCTTGATTTGGAAGGAAAGCAAAATGGATAATAGTAAAGTACTGGTGAATGCTTGAAGTTGAACAATGATACTTGTTTAAAACTTTTGATTTATTTAGGTTTCTATGTAGAGTTGACCCCTAAAATGTTTTGTGTTGAGGTCGGAAACGCGTGCCAAAACTTTATCGTACCCATACAATACAGCACAGTTTAGATATAAGCACAATGAAGCACCTGCTTCGTTTGAAAGATGTTTTATTGCACGTTTCAAGGTCGTGGAAGGCAGGTGTTGATTTGCACATTGTCGTTCAGGACTTGAGACAGCTGTCAAATAGGTCTCAAAAACTTTTGCCCATTCATATTTCTTCTCAATGTTACCAATATACAAACAGCTAATATAATCTATGGCAATTGTTACTCATATGGCCAAACTTCCTTCAGTCAAGAAAAGTAAGAATCTGGGATTTTATTATACGTTTAATTGAAAAAAAAATACATACGTCAGGTATAGATAAAAAATCCAGCCCTTGCAGCATGTCGAGCTGGAGTTTGGGCATGGGTTTTGTCTACCTATACCTACGTCTAAATGACACACCGACGACACGGCGACATAAACAAACCAAGAACTTTAAAATCTGAGATAAACCTGCGGGTCTATCAGCTAAAACAATTTAGTTAATATAAGCTTGATCCGTCCGGGAATCGAACTCGCGATCTTCGGAAGTCCGGTCCTTTGGAAGATTTTTGTTGGGTTCATCATCATGCAGTCATGCTCCGTACTTCTACTGGATACTTATCTGTATCGACTCTACACAAACTTTTTTACTTAGGTACATGCACCTCTACCTAGATCTAGTCTAAAGTAGCCTGTCATATTAGTTCTTTCTTACATCATTAGTCACCCCAAGACTCCAACCCTAGTCTAGTCTGCCACTCATTAAGTCTTCACAGGGGTAGGGCCACAGAATAGATAAGTACTACGTGTAGGGCCTCGTATTCAAAGGGACAAGAGGTGTAAGCCCACTCAGTGTTGTTCAATCTCTATGCTATGCTCTCATTTGATGCGGCTGTCTGTACTCTGTATTGAATGCGTGAATTTGTTTGGGTTGAATTTATCATAATGGCCTTTTTTTGTGTAAAATGATTCCCTTTTCCAATCTTAATTTTATTAGAGAGAATCAAGAACTAGTTATTGCGAAAACGGAATGAAAGTAAAATAGATTCTTGAATTGTTGAATTTATCAATTTTTACGCAATAAAATAAATTGAATTGTAACAAAAGTTATTGCTAGTTTAAGCACTTACTTACCAATACTTTTTACAATATTTTTAACTTCTTTCCTGCCTCTTCATTTTCACCTACCAATACCTAGAAGATATCACTCAATAAGTTTAAAATTTAAATTGAATTATAACAGAAGTTACCGTGAATACTAGTTTAAAAGTACTACCTATTTTTTTTATAATATTTTTTACTTATTTTCTGCCTTCATTTTCAATTACCAATACCTAGATGATATCAGCACTCAATAAGTTTAAAATTTGGTTAGGAAACGCTCGGAAAAAGCCCATTTTGATTTGGATGTAATCAGCGAATCGTGGGGCAGCGAACCGAGGCAGGTCGTCTAGACACCCCGCCCAGTAAATAAGCCGCAATATTTAGTACTTATAGCTAGGTATCGGTTTAACCCTTTACCGCGGGCGATCACACTGGCAAAGGTGCTTAGACTAGGGTTAAAAATTTAAGTTAGGCGTAAGCTAAGTAAAAAAATAGATTCCTAGTTTATGTTACGTGCCGGACTACAGCTGGGCCACAAAAAAAAAGTTGGAAATCTGACTTTTTGACTATGCCATGATGAAGTCGATAATTTGTCGGAATTTGTCGCCAAAAACCAGAATTTGTCGGTCTTGCGTTTAGGAGATACGTGTGGCTCAGCTGTAGAGACGTCTCTACAGCTGGGCCACACAGATCTCGAAAACGGAAGGTCGTAGCGAAAATCTGATTACTTTTATGTGTAGCCGGTAGTTTGTCGGATTTTGTCACCAAGA
Organism: Agriphila tristella; assembly: GCA_928269145.1. NCBI lineage: Eukaryota > Metazoa > Arthropoda > Insecta > Lepidoptera > Crambidae > Agriphila > Agriphila tristella. The sequence goes on from OV743445.1 coordinate 13,987,052, forward strand.
ACCAGATTTTGTCGATCTTGCGTTTAGGAGATATGTGAGGATACGCTGTGGAGACTTTTGTACCTGGATCTTGAGAAAGGAAGGTCATAGCGAAAATCTGATAAATCGAGTGTGTAGCCGTTAGTTTGTCGGAATTTGTCACCAAGAATCAGATTTTTTCGATCTTGCGTTTAGGAGATATGTGAGGATGCGCTGTGGAGACTTTTTACCTGGATCTCGAGAACGAAAGGTCGTAAGCGTATCCTCACATATCTCCTAAACGCAAGATCGAAAAAATCAGATTCTTGGTGACAAATTCTGACAAACTAACGGCTACACACTCGATTTATCAGATTTTCGCTATGACCTTCCTTTCTCAAGATCCAGGTAGAAAAATCTCCACAGCGTATCCTCACATATCTCCTAAACGCAAGATCGACAAAATCTGGTTCTTGGTGACAAAATCCGACAAACTACCGGCTACACATACGAGTAATCAGATTTTCGCTACGACCTTCCGTTTTCGAGATCTGTGTGGCCCAGCTGTAGAGACGTCTCTACAGCTGAGCCACACGTATCTCCTAAACGCAAGACCGACAAACTCTGGTTTTTGGCGACAAAATCCGACAAATTAGCGGCTACACATACGAGTTATCAGATTTTCGCTAAGACCTTCCGTTTTCGAGATCTGTGTGGCCCAGCTGTAGAGACGTCTCTACAGCTGAGCCACACGTATCTCCTAAACGCAAGACCGACAAATTCTGGTTTTTGGCGACAAATTATCGACTTCATCATGGCATAGTCAAAAAGTCAGATTTCCAACTTTTTTTTTTGTGGCCCAGCTGTAGTCCGGCACGTGTTTATGTTTACAACCTACTCTTACTTACGAGTACATAAGAATATCTCCGATAACAGTAGCGCGCCATTATAAAATAATGTTGATCTGAATCCAATATCTTACTGCAATAAATTAACAGAAATCACTTCGATGGCTTTGCTTCGATGATTTGAAACATTATCCTATCCTACTAAAATAAATGTGAAAGTTTGTGGGTTTGGATGTTTGTTCCTCAATCACGCAAAAACTACTGAACGGATTTGCTTGAAATTTGGCACACAGATAGTAGATAGCCTAGATTAAAACATAGGATACTTTTTATCCCGATATTCCCACGGGAACGGGAACCACGCGGGTGAAACCGCGGGCGGCCGCTAGTAATTTATAATAACCAATAGTGTCAAATTGTCCCACTAGAGTAGAGGCGCCACTGGGCTTAGGGGTTAATGACTTTGTGCTGAAAAATAATACTTAAGTTGTTTTTCGATCTAAGCAAAATTTCCAGATGTGATCCACAAAAAAACATATTTTACACACACATTTTTGCTATTATTTATTATTAGAAGTCATTACTACAGTAATTATCAATGGTAAAATAAGTAAAAATGCCAAATAAATTGTTATTTACATATTTAATTAAATTGTAAATTAAATAGTGTAATATTTATAACAATACTAATAATAAGTAATATTTAGTTAGATAATAATTTCTGAGACATTTTTGCAACTAAAGTGTTCGTTTCACTAGCACTGGATAGTTGTCTCTTATTTACTGAACGTTAGCACATTTAGCTGTAAAATTATTGAACTATTTTACTCTTCAGCAACCAGACGTCTTTTAGTAAAGATTTTGTAATTTGCAACTGTATCGACCGATGGCTTATAATGCATTTTTCTTCCGTCATATTATTTTAATGACGATGATGACAAAGTATTGAATAAAAGATGGTAGCTGAAGAGAGTAGCATAAATTAAAAAAAATGGCTAATTTTTACACGACTGCCCAAAAGAGTGTATTTTTATCCATGACATGATAGTAACATAGTAAGTGTTATTGCTTGTTCAATAATTTTACAGCTAAAACAGTGTAACTGTATAGTATGGAGCTAGTCAAATTGACAACTATTATAATAGCAGAGAAATACTCTACACAAAAAAAGTGTTTATCAATTGGCAGTCACAAAAAAAACTAATGTATATTTTAGACCCACTATATCAAACTTATCATATAAATAGTGTTGTGTTCATGTCAATCAATCTCAATTTTGAAAAATAAAACAAATGATTGTTTAAAAAAAACCGGCCAAGTGCGAGTCGGACTCGAGCACGAAGGGTTCCGTACCAAAAAACGGCAAAAAAACACGTTTGTTGTATGGGAGCCCCCCTTAAATATTGCTTTTAGTATTTTTTATTATAGCAGCAACAGAAATACATCATCTGTGAAAATTTCAACTGTCTACCTGTAGTCGTTATTAATATCGAGCAAAAAACGGCAAAAAAATCACGTTTGTTGTATGGGAGCCCCCCTTAAATATTTATTTTATTTTAGTTTTAGTATTTGTTGTTATAGCGGCAACAGAAATACATCATCTGTGAAAATTTCAACTGTCTAGCTATCACGGTTCATGAGATACAGCCTGGTGACAGACAGACGGACAGCGGAGTCTTAGTAATAGGGTCCCGTTTTTACCCCTTGGGTACGGAACCCTAAAAATTATGTTGCTTTGCTTACACAAACTTTTTTAAATCTATTTAGAACTCTGCAAACATTTTAATTTTAAATTGTCTTACTAGATGCAGGATGCCTACATTTTTGTAATCAATCAATACTTGCTAACAATCACTAGAATCTCCTATCATTATCATAAAGCAACATTATTAACTACAAGGTTTTATTTACATACTTCATTCATTGTGGCAGTACTTATTTTATTTTGAAGTTATTTACAAATAATGAAGAAGTTACAATATAGTTAACTGTGAAACCTTTGACCGACATATTCAGTTGCAACAGAATTCAAAAGTTCTGCAGATTCTTATCAAAACTCTGCATTTCATACTTAGCAATAACGTTGCACACTTCCATTTTCACTTTCGGTATCAAGTTCGGCTGCAATTTTTTGACACTCGCAGCCATGCTCCTGAAGAATACATCCACTTCATTTGTGTTTTCTTTCAATACTTTCTCAATGAGTGTGTCTATGGTCTGTGTCCTCTGTTCTGATGATTTTGGGTCTTCTACATATCTGACTAGTTTTGGATTATTCAATATTATTGGTTTGGGAAGAATTTTGACCGGTGGAATGTTTCTAGGCACAGGGACCGCTTTTTTTCTGCCAGCCCTTCTGATTTTTTTAGGCGGTTCTTCTGGGCCATCCTCCATCTTTGGTAGAATCTTTATAAATGGATTGGTATGCGTATTTGTTTCCTGTGGACCATCCACAACTGTGATCTGAAAAGTAGGACATTTTGGTGTTAGAAAATTAGTGTCATTCAACCTCAATTATTACTTACTTATTATTGGTTTTTTTAAATATACATTGTCTTTATAATGATTGGTTGCTGTATCCGGGTAATCGGAGCTAACTTATTTAGATACAGGCTTCGCCACAGATCTTGAGTGGTGAAATTTAATGCGCAGAAGCATAGCTGTTGTGATTAAATTTAAGCCCCCGCAGACTACAGACCAAACTGTTGGCCGATAGTTGGAATCAGTATGAAGAAGTATGCAAGTGCGCACACTACAACGATTTGGTATCGGATGATTCTTCATACTAATCCAACTATCGGCCGACAGAAAGTCTGCGGGCATACTAACCACTCAAGATCTATGCCGAGGGCTGTACAATAACATAAAATTATCAAATAATTCAGCAGTTACTTTCTTAGACCAAATTGAACCAAAATATGCTTAATTTTGGTCCTAAGATTGCCTATTGATTTCACATTTTGTTGTGCTAATGAATATTTGTTAGCATTAATGAATTTAAATTAAAAAATAAGTTTACCTCATAGTACTCTTGATTATCTGTGATTACTTGCTGCTCTGCTTCAACGAGCCCGTCATCCTGTATTGTATCTTCTTCAATGACCTCAATGGTGTCGAGTGTGTCGACTGGTCCATCAAATATCATCCCGTCAAGGAACTGAAGCTTTTCAAACACCCCAACTTTGGTTTTATGTAAAGCACCTAATCGTTTGCTTCTCATAAAACCATCACGTAGACCTCGCCAGCGTTTCTTACACTCTTCAACTGAAAATTACAAAAAAATACATTTATAAGTGCATGGGAAATACAATAAGTAGGTCGAAGAGTCAGGATAAGTAGGTATTGTTAACAGTTTCCATTTAGAATTAAGAGTTATTCTCATACCTTTGTGTAATGCTATTTCTACGGAATAGATTCTTTTTTAAAGTAGGTATTCTGTCTCCTGTTTGCAAAAATTCTATCATAAACTTACTGACTGTCAATAAACTTATATGGAAGTTGGATGTGATGTGCTGGATGTGGCTGATGTGATGTACTTATTGTGCAGCAATCAAAGATTTAAATCGTGCAGCAGAGGTCGGAGTCAGGTTCGGAGCGGCACCAAAACAAATAACGTTCTACGTGAATCTATCTTACCTGGCTTCGATATTTGCTCTGCAATTTTTTTCCATGTGTTCTCCCTAGCTATGATATTCTTTCTTGAGGGATCTAACACACTGTACAAAATTGGATGTGGTTTCACTAATTCTGCGAGTTTTTCGTCTTCTTCTGTTGACCAACCAATTGCGTTCAAAGGCATTTCCAATACCGTTTTCGCTTGCGTTGCAGCGGGCGGTCAAACAAAATGTCGGTCGATTGCCCTATCACGAGTGAAAATAGACGCGCTGCGCAGCACGACGTCACACAAAAAGAATTTATCGGCCTCGCTCGCAAATGTACAAAACACTGCTGTCAAGTGTTCGGGCGCTGTGATTGGCTGATCTATCATAGCCTTCTCTTTGGCCACTAGCGCTCTCTGTTGAGCGGTAGGTGAACTTTGAACGGCTGCTGCCACCTAGCGGAGAGTAGCATTGTGTATCAAAATTAAAAAGCATGCTATACATGCAATAATATTCGTTTTCAGAATCGAACAGAGATGTCGCTTTTAAAACCGACAAGCTATTGAAATAGTATTTGAAAATTTAAAATTGGTTAAACTTTAATTTATTTGTGTTGAGTATGAAAAAAAAAACTATTTATTTAAATAAAAAATTGGAAAACAAAATTGATTAGGTAGATGTGCCTATTTGTATTGATTAAGGCGCTTATAGCGGTCCACTAGTGCCGCCAATACATTTATTTTTATTACACATAAACCAAGACAATATTGTATTAAAAAAAGGAAACGACCATGCCCTCATCGATATGCATGCCTTCTTAAAATTGTCTTTAATATTTTTTGAATAAATTTTAAAATGTTTCATTCGTTGTTACTTGTTTTAAAACGCAATCGAAATGTCAGTTTAAATGGATTTTAAAACTTACAGAAAGAATAAAAACTGTTGAAGAGTTTTTCAAAAAAATATTAGAGACAATTTAAGAGGGCATGGTTGTTTGTTTCCTTTTTTAAAATATTGACCTACCCCCCAGCATGACCACCAATAGCGATTTATCACGTTTCTCTGTCAAAAGACAATGTATTTTGACAGTTGGGTGTCGATAAAACGCTATATATCGTGTTTCGCTTGTGGATACCTATAGATAGGCACAGTGGCGGATTTACAGTCTTGGCCGCCCTAGGCCGAATAGTACCAGCCGCCCCTTTCTCAGCTCCCATCATGAGGGGGGGGGGGAGCTCGGAGCTTCTATATATGGGAGGATGCTTGTATAGGATGCACAAAACTACAGTAAAAGGAAAACGAACGCGCGGCGCGATTTTTAGTCAGTTTCATCCATTTATATCTTGAAATCTTGCCAGTCTAGCTATAGTTAAAAATCAGCCGCGCGGTGAGATTTTTTGTCAGTTTCAACTACTTATCTTGTAATCTTGCCTGTCTTTTATAAAAAAAATACCGTTCCGCGCGATTTTTAGTCTGTTTCATCCTCTAATGTTGTAATCAGTGGTTTCATCCGCGAAATTTAAAAATTCCTGATTATGCTTTAGTGCCCGCCGCACACCTGTAAAATGCCTGTCAAATGCGGCAAAAGCCTTTCATCAGTCCTATCATCAGTCTATTTTTCGCCTCGCTTGGCCGCCCCTAATATCTGGCCGCTCTAGGCCCGGGCCTACTTGGCCTTAGGGTAAATCCGCCACTGGATACGCATTTAAGGAAGTGCTGAGATGAGAGTACGTAGTAGATCTGTACAATCAACGGCATATCAAGTAGAATCCTTATCCTTACTAATTCTTACTAATATTATAAATGCGAACGTCCGTTTGTTTTTTACGCTTTCACGTCTTAACTACTGAATCGATCATCATGAAAGCATGCACGTTGTCAGGGGTACAGAGAAGGACATCATAGGGTACTTTCCATCCCGAATAAAGTACTGTTCCCGAGGGATATCAAAACACTTTTAATGCAGACGAAGTCGCGGGCGGCCGCTAGTATAATCTTTACTAATATTATAAATGCGAAAGTCCGTTTGTTTGTTTGTTTGTTACGCCTTCACATCCTAACTACTGAACCGATCATCATGAAATTTTGCATACACGTTGTCAGGGGTACAGAAAAGGACATAAGATACTACCTTTCATCCCGAAAAAAGGAACTGTTCCCGAGGGATAGTCAAAATTCTATCCACGCAGACGAAGTCGCGGGCGGCCGCTAGTATAATCTATAATAAATCAACATCGAAAGCGCGGTTGTATGGCTGAAAGTGGCGCCCTCAGAGGTTTTTATTTAATAAGTTGTTATTAGAAAAAGATTTTAATATTTTTTACGTGGCGTTTTTAGGGCAGGTCTAGTATTTTTTTTAGAAAGTATCGCTACATGCCCTTGTAGTCATTCGTAGAAGTAGATAAATAATGTGTCAAAAACGGCCACTTTTAGCAGTTTTTACCCGACTACGGCGAAGCCAAAACGGAGGGTATATGATTTTGACCTGTATGTATGTATGTTTGTAAATTCATCTGTTCCCTCATAACTTCTAAACTACTTGTTATAATTTGACAAATGAGGTATCGTTAGAAACGTCTTAATCGTCCAATGAACATAGGCTATATGACGTTACATTAAATTGAATGTGGCGCCCTCTAGAAAGGAGTTAAAGACTTGAACTAAAAAAAAATATTTTTTAGAAATGCCGTGTTGGGTACCAAATGAAAGGGCTTAATGAGCACTTTTCAAAAATATATAAATTGTTAGCTTTTGCCCATGGCTTTGCTTGCTTTCACCCTATTGACAACTCCAAAATATTTAAAATAAAAAAGAAGTTTAAAAACTAAAACCCGACTACGGAAAAATCGTGCTCTAAAAAGTAAGAAACAAGAAAATATTCATAAAAAGGATAACCGTAGTCGCATGCCACCTCCAGCCCGTGCCGTGCGTGTCTAGGACAAAGTGGCATGCGACTACGGTTATCCTTTTTATGAATATTTTCTTGTTTCTTACTTTTTAGAGCACGATTTTTCCGTAGTCGGGTTTTAGTTTTTTGCTATCTACTTCTAGCAGTGACTACGAGGGAATGTAACAATACCATCTAAAAATACTAGACTGTAGGCCCTAAAAATTCCATGTAAAACATTATTAAAATGGTGTATTGGAATACTTTCGCTCAGCGGGCTGATTATCTAATTAGAAACCGCCTAGCGACCGGTCGCAGTTCACAGATGAACGTAATACATTGCTACTTTTCTTTGGGGTAAACAAAAACATACCAAAGAAAAGTAGCAATGGATGTCAAATGCAACCGGTCGCTAAAAAGTTTCTTTTTAGATAATCAGGGTGCGGGTTGTGTTCGTGTTGCGTTGTACGGTGGTAGGTAACGTAATGTTTAACGTTGGTTGTTTGCTGGCTCCACGAAGATACACTTCGATAAGATATGGGAAGCACACCCACTTCCTTAGTCAGGCTTTAAATATTATCTAGGAGATTAAAAGAGGTTTGCTCTTGCTTTTTTCGCCGCTACAGTTCACGATATAATGCAGTCACTCTCTACTCTCGTAGAAAAACACGAACAAGAAAAAATTTTTTTTATGCATGCCTGAGAAAGATCTGTACAGTCATCGTCAAATTTATATGAGCGTCTGGAGTCAAAATGATCTGAAAAACAAAAATACGAGTTTAACTTACCAAATCACCTTTGTATCAATAGTATAAATAAAATAAGTAATTTTATTTTTTGTTAGTGTATTTTGTATGAAATAATACATTATTGATTAAGATGAATAAATAATGAAAAATATTAGAAAAAAATCGGCTCACCCGTAGCAACTTAGACGGGACAACTGCTACGGGTGAGCCGATTTTTTCTAATATTTTTTCTAATATTTTTCATTATTTATTTATCTTAATATAAAAATAGCATTGTCAATGCAAAAATCTAAAAGTTAACATTATTGATTATTAAACACCGGATTAACTTTAACGAACATTGCGCTTTATTAGCGACGTATTAGTTAAACTTGTGCTCAATTTCAATTCTCATTTGGACATCTATTTACGTCGAAACAGAGTTCGTATCAAATAAGTATAATTATTAAACTTGTGCTATAATGTATTCGGTGGCATTAATTAATCGGCAAACAGCATTATCTTGACAACTTATTTCAATTACGTTATGTGTAAATTCATAGAGATTTAGTGAAGGAGCTTTCATTTAAAAATATATTTAAAAAATCTGTAATGTGACGAAAGTAATTGGAACTTGTTCGGAACCCTAAAAACACGCTTTATGAATGTAAATACTATGATTACTTTGAAGTTTTACGCACTTATTTTTATATTCAGCTAATTTTAACTTAAAAAAAATTCTTTTATTTAAGGCGCTTTCCTGCCCGAAAGTGGCGCCGCGGTGAATTTTATTTGATACTAGCTGATGCCCGCGACTTCGTACGCGTGGACTTTATGACTTCAGCGTATGCATATAAATGAACTAATGTAGTTCCATAAGAAAATACTTGTAGCAGTGTTATGACTCTGCATCAGGTGTTCCAGATCTTCGATTTTTATACCTCAACAAAAAATGCTCATCAGGCTGAACAACTTTTCCAAAGATGTCATTTTTATATTTTGTCTAGTTTAGCTGGATCATTATGGTTCTGCATCGGGTGTTCCAGATCTTCGATTTGTATACCTCAACAAAAAATGCTCATCAGGCTGAACAACTTTTGCAAAAATGACATTTTTATATTTTGTATAGTTTAGCTGGACCATTATGGTTCTGCATCGGGTGTTCCAGATCTTGAATTTTCATACCTCAAAAAAAAAAGGCTCATCAAGCTTAACAACTTTTGCAAAGATGTCATTTTTATATTTTATATAGTTTAGCTGGACCATTATGGTTCTGCATCAGGTGTTCTAGATCTTCGATTATTGTACCTCAACAAAAAATGCTCATCAGGCTGAACAACTTTTGCTTGGGTGTCATTTTTTTATTTTGTATATTTTATCTGGACCATAATGGTACTGCATCAGGTGTTCCATTTTCCAAAATCAATAATACCCTAAGTTATGCCCAGGCTTAACAGCTATATAACAAAAAAAGTTTCATTCGAATCCGTTCAGTATTTCCGGAGATTAGCGTGTTCAAACAGACAAACAAACAGACAAACAGACACATTTTTTTTTCAAATTCTTACTCTATTACTATGTCTCCATCGCCCCAGATATATATTTTTTTTAAATATATGTAATGTACAGACACACTTTTTCTACTGTTTTATTATATGTAAGGATTGTACTTCTAATACACAACACAATTATTTTAATTATTTTAACTAGTATAAATAAAATAAGTATGTAGCGGCATCTATCGTACCGCCGCACATACCTACACATGGTTGCAACGAGACTCATCACCATGTGACTAGATGGCGCTAGTGTCGTATAAACACAAAGATTAGTAAGGAATACAACGTAGTATGGAGAACATAAGGAGTAACCTACATCTCGCTGACGAAGTTTTCTCAGCGAAGCAGCATATATACAACTGCCAACCATCATCGGTTGGACCGCGGTCCCGGGGCAAATACCACCCAGCCCGGAGGAAGATCTTCCGCTTTGGCCTTCCTACTAGTGGCTACCTCTCTCCATACCATACTACCATACTTCATCCCTACAAGTATTTTTATTTTTGATCAGTGTATTTTGTATCAAATAATACATTATTGATTACGAGTATTTAACACCGGATTAACTTTAACTAACATTGCGCTTTAATATAAGCGTATTAGTTAAACTTGTGCTCAATTTCAATTCTCATTTGGACGACTATTTACGTCGGAACAGAGTTCGTATCAAATAAGTATATTATTAAACTTGTGTTATAATGTATTCGGTGGCATTAATTAACCGGCAAACAGCATTATCTTGACAACCTATTTCAATTACGTTATGTGTAAATTCATAGAGATTTAGTGAAGTAGCACAGTTTTGCACCTGATGTTTCATCTTCTGGTTTCATTTAAAAATATATTTAAAAAAATCTGTGATATGAAGAAAGTAATTGGAACTTATACGGAACCCCAAAATCACGCTTTATGAATGTAAATTATGATGATATGATGTAACGTACTTTTAAGTTTTATAACACATTTGCTATTTACTTCTACGAATGACTGAGCGAATATAGTGATACCTTCTAAAAATACTAGACTATGAGCCCTAAAAATTCCATGAGAAGATTTATTAAAATCCTTTTCTATTAAAAAAATATTAAATAAAAACCTCTGAGGGCGCCACTTTCGGTCAGGAAAAAAATCCGAACTGCCTTCTTCTTTTCTTCATTTTCTTCTCAATTTAAAGACATTCTGAGTTGATATGGAAAAATATGATGATTAAAATTTATCACTTAAGTTTATAATTTTTTATTTTTTACCTCATGGCAAAGACATAATATTTTGTTTCATAAATCTAGAATGCTAATAACTCTTAGTTTATTATTATAATTAACAACAATTAATAATAATTATAATTATAATTCACATAGACATACGTCAGGTATCAAGATCAATTTATCAAAAGAAAATTTTCATTTAGGATAAAGCAGATTTTTTGACATTACAATTTACAACGAAAGCTGACGAAATTTTCTATGGACACTTGATCACAACCCAAGCGATAATCCCAGTAGTTTATCTAGGGCACGTTACTGAATCCAATGAATTTCACGAAAATAACTCAAATAGCTGAGAAGCGTGAAATTGTCAAGTACAAAGAGCCGATCTAAATGTGGGACATTCTGGTGAGCCTGAAGTTGCTAGTACTTATATACCTATGGTCTGACTTTATAGCATGGACGATTTACAGGCTAGGCACTGCACTTGTTGACGTATATAATTCCTTGTCTGTCTGTTGCCGTCCGTGATGTGTTATAGGAATAGCGTAAATAATTTCACAGGAATCAAACAACTTTTTCAACTCCATCGCACAGCGGCAGCAGGGTATTGAAATGGGGGTGACCGATGAAGTGTGCATCCGTTGGTCACATGCAACATTTGTCTGTATGTCGATTTATGGTCATGGGAACAATGGTCAAAATATTGTGTCCTCTATTTTCTAATTATCTATTTCAGTCACGTGTAAAATAGAAAGCTCTTTGTCCCAAAAAAGTTCATTAAACTTTGTTTATTATTAACACTGTAAAAAAACGCCGAAATTGTGTTTATTTTTTTTATCAGCATTAACGTAAGATACGGATCATAGACGGATTACCATAAAATGCTGACTGCGACGACGCGGTGCGCTGCGCGGTAAACAAACAGTTAAAATCCGAACCGCGAGATTTGCGCACGCGCCGACGACCGCACGTTCACATCACGCTCCGGAGATCGCGACATTATTAATCACTACAACATAATTCCTTTTTTCTGGAATTATTATTTTATAATTCGAAAAAAGAAAAAGGCCTTTTTTTTTAATTTTTGACCTTTCAGCCAGTGTCTTATAAAAAGTGTCAGTGATTGTGTGTGGTAAATGAGATTTTCGAGTTACAGTGCGGATCATCGCCTAATCAGGTTTAGTTTATAAAACGCTGTCAACGTTTAAGAAATTAGTTGACATAGTGTTGTGCTTGACAAGTACGTTTGTCACGTTGACAGTTCGCTCTCGATTCTTGATTGTTATGTCAAAGCGTATGCCTACTCGGCTGTTACACAAATGCGGTTGGACGTTGTAATTAAACATATTCATGCTTGGCTAATTGATTGAGTAATGGACGAGTTTTGTTTTTATCTAATGAGATTTGGAACTTGATGATCTGGTTGGTTATTGCGGCTGATTTGCGGTTACATTTTGGCATTGGTTGTTAATGAACAGAACAGACATACCTACTACACAAACTTTACTTTCTGTTACGAAACCATCAAAAAAATTGGATTGAATTTTACTCGAAATATCTTTTCCTGAAAGATGATGGTGTTGAAACTTGAATTTGAAAAATTTGAGAAAATGTTTTGCTTTTTATGAGATTTAGCGACTATTTCGTAGTAATAAAAGCTTAAGTCCCAACACTTAATATTATTTTAAGTACAATATTATACGTATGACTGCTAAATGTCACGGTCATATTTATGCAAATATGTATTTTTATTACATGCTTAAGATTCAAACGGTTCTTACTGAAGATCGAAGATTTTGATTATTATTTTCGGATAAATCTAATTATCATAATAATTTGGTAAATGAAAAACACACTTGAATGGAAATCAAGCTTTTAAGGGTATATGTAAAAAAAATACACTTTTTGATGTAATGCCATAGGTCGCTGAAAGATCTGAAATTAAAATATTCTACTATTTCTTTATATCTTTCTCCAGACACGTATTGAACCAGAAACACGATTCAGTGATTGTGGCTCGATACATTTTTATTTAGAAAATACGTCTCAAAAATGCTTAAGTTTCAAATTACTTAGAAACAAAACAACGTTAGGTATTCAAGTCGAAATTGCTTTAAATATTGTGTATCATCAATATTCACAATCGTAGAATAATTTCTCTTTAATCGCTATCGTTATTTACTTTGAATTGATCGTGATTTTTTCGCCTAATCAGTCTCGCTCTGAAGCGCGACTTTTTCTCATTGCTATCTCGCTTAACACTTTATGTTTTACATAGCCCCTTAACCCTTTTTAATAAAGATATTTTATATACGAACTAGGAGAAATGGAAAAGAAAGATAAAGATTTTTTTTTGAAGATTATTTATTAAATATTAATTTCTGAACGTCTTTAAAAATTCATCGCTTGAGGGTAGGCTCATGAGTAGCTTCAGTCCCCGTGACCACGGCAGCTGCAAAGAGTGCCGAAACGTCGGGAAAAATAAAAAATCAAACCAAATACCAACTAATTACCAAAGTACGTTCTTGCAATAAAACCGCGCTAGTGTCCGTTAAAAAGATGTTTTATTTCACGACTCTTGCCAACCCTCTGAAGAACTCTCACGTCGGAAACCTTCTCTGTCCAACTGATTTGCAGCATTCTTCGGTACGGTAGCACCACATTTCGAAGGATCAAGGAACTTCTGTGTGTCAGCTTTTAGACTCCAAGCTTCGCTACCATCCTCACTAACTTAACTTTAACTAACTAACTTTCATCCCGAAAAAAAGCACTGCTTCCCAAGGGTTAGCAAAAAAAAATTCCACGCAGACGAAGTCGCGGGCGGCCGCTAGTATTATATAACACTATACAACAGGCCAGACGTAACAATGGAGCAATCTAATGATAGTTTGCGACTGCATTAAACTTTTTCATTCTTTTGAGGGTTGCTCGGGAAATTTCAAACCGGATTCGAATTTCCTGTTCGCTATCCCATTCTTAACTAATTTATAGTTTTTCGATAGCAAATATTTTTGGGTATTGTCTGTGAAAGCTAGTTTTATATTTATGATGCCTGAAAAAAACAGTCTAATGATATTATTATGACATTAGATCGATTTTTTCCGAAGTAATAAGTACAAAAACAATTATGGTAAGTATACACGCTTAAGTATCATTTAGAAATTTTTAATTTTTAAATAGTTAAATAAGTATCCGGTTTTATAAAAGAGTTTGAAAGCTAGAAAATTTCGATTATTTGGAATTATAAACATAACGACCTCAAAATTCTTATTTTAGGAAGTAATTAAGGATGTAAGTACTTCAGTAATAGTAATTAATTACTTTCTAAAAGCACACATAATTAATTTAATAACAGTTCGTAACTTAGCTTGCAACTTTGCTAGTCTATGTAATTTTATTTTATTGCTTTTACTTTTGCGTAACAAAGTGTTTGCAGAAAAAGGTTTATAGTATTTATCCAAATACTTAGTCCTTTATTTCGAGCTTAAAAAAGTCTTTCGCGTGTTGTAGCTTGTAGGTTACTAACGAATTCTATGAGAGGGATAACACAATAATTCAGATTAAAATCAGACTGATACATTTGTAAGGTTTAATTTTAGAATTTCTTAGAACAAATAATACAAAATGGCAGCATTGGCAGCCAGGAAATCCCGGAATCAGTCTCATGTCAACCTGAATAATCGTGAAATTCGCACTATTCTTACCTGATACAGACTGTTTAAATTAAAATGCATCATACTTAATCATTTCCAAATTTGACATAAAGCTTTGCATTGCTTAGAAGCTTCATTTTAATGGAAGGTTTGTAGGCATTTTTGTTAGTTTTAGAAAAATGTATTCCCAACATAATAATCCATAACAGAGTAATACTAATACGTTTGAAATATTATTAACCAGTGCAGTGGTACTCAATCTAAATGCATCTCTAGACATGCTTTAATGGAATCGATGCACGTTATCTGAAGTTAGCAGGCATTCCGTCTGCATTATTGTTAACTCTATAAATACATCACTGTGAATGCTTAAGCATTTGGAGCGAAATCTGATGGAACGCATGCTGTGTTCGAATGACCAAAGACGAAAGTATATTCCTTTTTGTTCGTTTTCACGTCGCCTACGTCTGAAAGGATTTCAGAGGGGCATTCCATAATGTCTAAATCGGTACTAACTCAAACGATTCTTTTATTTTTATTTCTCTGATTGAATTTCTCGTATTTTTAGCTAAATGATTCTACGCTTTAGCTTCATTAAGTTGAAATTCTTTGATCTTTCTTTACTGTGAACTGTGATATTAGTTATGTTCCTTGATACTAGTTGTTACAATTACATAATTTAGGTTTTTAGATATTTGTCGCTTTTCTAGAGGGTCGGTATAGTTAGTTAAGTTCATTGTATTAAAAATACCCTAGACATCACTGGAATTTAGAACACAATATCTATTCGAATGGAACCTGCATTATACAAGCAGATTGTAATCAAAATAGCCATCGTTTAGTTTTGATCCGATCAAGCTAACCTAATCTTTGTCTATATGTAGTTCTATCATATATTTTTTTGCAGATAAAATGTTATAGCAATATTTATAAGCTATAGACACATTCATCATTGTCTCTCTCTCTACCAATAACGTCTTTATCTTCGTTATACCTCAATCACTTTAAAATAGCCTCAACGACATGATTCACTATCGATTTTGATCGCCCTACTTACTGCACAGTTCAATAAGTCTTGGTCCGTGGGTGTCACTGTATGCCACTGCAGTGTGTTTGTCCAAAAATTTCACTGTACTCGAAGTCTACCCACACAAAATAACTGGTTCATGTCAATCGGACCTACCGAGTGATGTACTGATCGAACTGACGTCATTTAAGTAGCATTAGGAAATAAATAAAGTGCATTTCATGCATATATATGTAAGTCTCGCTTGTATTAAATTCTCATATTTTATCTTTGCTGGTTTGGAAAAAATCGTTGCATTGTTAGTAGACCTGTGACTTCTTCTATCGCCTATGCTATTTCTTTTCCATTTATGACGGGTATTCCTAATTGAAACTTTTTACATAAATTCCTAAGAATATCAAAGTATTTTTTGCTAATGCTCAAGAAAGAAACAAGAAAATTTCTTTAAAACTGGATAATAAGTAAATAGTTATAAAATGATTGAATGACTCGACTCGCGATTAATATTACAGAATTTTTCAGCGTTTTTCCTATAAAAACAGACATTGTACTTGTAGATGAGGAAAACAGAATTTTTTAAACAGTAATATCACGATCGACGATAATGCTAGTTATTATGAAGCCAATAAAACACAGAAGTCATGTTAGTAATAAGTCATAAAATCGCTTAAAGCGATCACGGCAAAATTGAAATGTCATACAAGATTTATTCAAATGGCTTCATTAATGGTGTTTCCCTGATTATCTTTCTGTATTATGGTTTTTTTTATCATTCAGACAGATTCATTGCTTTTTTTTATAAGGACATAAAATACAAAAATATTTGAGATATGTTTTTTTACTACCTACTGAGTATTTTTTCCACTGGAAACACAAGGCAATAATGCTTTCTGAGCTATATGTATATCTTTTGACGTCTGAATAATATCCAAAAACCGGCCAAGTGCGAGTCGGACTCGCGCACGAAAGGTTCCGTACCAAAAAACTGCAACAAAACACGTTTGTTGTATGGGTGCCCACCTTAAATATTTATTTTATTCTGTTTTTAGTATTTGTTGTTATAGCGGCAACAGAAATACATCATCTGTGAAAATTTCAACTTTCTAGCTATCACGGTTCATGAGATACAGCCTGGTGACAGACAGACAGACAGACGGACAGCGAAGCCATAGTAATAGGGTCCCGTTTTTACCCTTTGGGTACGGAACCTTAAAAATTGGAAAATAAAAGCTTAGAACAAGCTTTGTAAACGGAAAAGTAATCCATTGAAAAACATGTGGCTACACCGTTTAAAAAACCGTATACTTACGACGGAAATGCGTGATTCTAATCGTTTTTCTGCAAAGTGTCACCCATAATAGTCGACTTAGCATTATAATCTGAACTCGTTTGTATGTCACCATGTTAATTATTACATCGTTTATTTTGAAATTGACGGGGCGGAGAAACACTGCTATTACATAGGTACCTATGCAGATAAACTACCTAGTCTAGTTAATTCTAATATTTCTGATTCACAACCAGACGAAAACTGGTGTCCGGAGATAAACCAAAGCTGGTCGTTTCCTAACATTTTGATAACGTTTGCATGTTCATAAAATCTGCTGTTTGAATTGTTTTCTAAGATTACGTCGCGGTCTGGGCGAAAGTGCGGAGGCGGCATTGTTTTCACTAAGTCTATTCAAAACAGACAACTTGATACTTCGACATCCATAAAATATAGCTATGAATTTCGCCTATGACATTCTAGTGCTTAGCCACATAATACCTAATAGTGAACTTTCGGTATGCATCCGGTTTGAAAATTTCGATTTCCCAGTCTTGGCTCTTGGCGTCTCGGGTATTTATAAAGCTTGTATTAATAGGATGCTCCTAAAGATTGCATTATAAAAAGTTTTGGGGTATCTTATTACTTAACCCTTTTAAGGTATACTTTTTTAAGTTACTATTATAAACTTAATTATTAAGTAAGTACTTTTGAATCGTCTATATTTTCCTACCACCCGTTCCAGACTTTTTTAGCTGACAAGAAGAACGGGCGCAAGAAACTT
This sequence comes from Agriphila tristella, assembly GCA_928269145.1. NCBI lineage: Eukaryota > Metazoa > Arthropoda > Insecta > Lepidoptera > Crambidae > Agriphila > Agriphila tristella. The sequence continues at coordinate 14,004,570 of OV743445.1, forward strand.
ATCAGCTGTAACAGCCATAAGTAACTCGTATGTACATGTACTCGTAAACAAGAAAATGTTATTATAATTTTTAGCCTATTAGTTAGGTACTCAAGACTAATTATATTTATGTCTGCCTTCATTTGAATATTGCGATACGGACACGTTCTTCGACTATAACTGTTTCATTGTAATATTCTAGTCTAGAAGATTTGATTTGGTTTTATTGTAGTAAAAATGGGCTGCTTTAATTATTTTCTAGATCAGGCACTATTATTCAATCACTTAACTAATTTGTATCTGCCACCCTCCATTCTTCAAAAAATCTTTACAAGATTCAAACTCTTGATTGCATAAGAGGTTTACTATTTGTATTGGTTTTATTATCTTCACCTTATTTATAATTTTTACTGTTATTGGTATGTTTTTGAAATTCTGCGACTCTGCGTACCTAAACTTAGTAGAGACTAAAGACTAGCGATTTTGCAATTACGCAGTTAAAATACGACCTAAAGATTATGCATGTTGCGTTCGTCTTTTTGTACAATTGCGGAATACGCAAAAAAAAAGGTCTTGCCGATTGGACACACACAACACGCTGTTTCTTTCATATTGTTTAATGTTTATGGTGATTTAGTCTCTGTAGCAGACATGAGTTGTGTTCCTTTGAATTCCGGATATTAAAACAGAAAACGGAATTGTAGTTGTTTTTGTTTGTTTTTTGGTTGAGAATCTTATAACTAAGATTGTTATGCCACTTGAGCCAAGGTGCAGACCACGTCCGGACCGGAGTCCTGGATTCGACCTCAGGAAAGGCGATCTGTTTGTGTGAAGTGCATAAGCAATTTTATTTATTTCTTAGTAATGGATTGTAATGAAGAATTTTCCAAGTGTCATTTAAAAACAAAAAATAGTAACTATTTGCCTCACTAGAATGCGTTGATGGACAAGTGAACTGTCAAAATTGATTTTGAAAAATTATTTTTCCTACGTTTTCTAAAGTTGACAGTTGCCTATTTAATATTTATCAACGCCATCTATCGAGCCTACAGTTTTTTGTCATTTTGAAAATCCATCTTTCCCAAAAACAAAAATAGTAACTATTTTCCTCATTTGATTGCGTTGCTGGACAAGTGAACTGTCAAAATTGGCTTTGAAAAAAATATTTTTCCTACGTTTTCTACAGTTGACAGTTTCCTGTTTATCAACACCATCTATAGAGCCTAAATTTTGAAAGTCATTTTGAAAATCCCTCATTCGTGGTCTATATAAATATGTAAAATACTGTAATTTTTGTCATAGACTTTCTCAAAAACAACTCAGACATTGAACATTTTCATTGTTTTACTTTTCCAAGATATATAACAATGCTGACTTTTGCTACGCCCGTGTCTTTATGTGTTTCATGAAGGACGTCATTATGCAAAGTCTTCGCAGAATGAATATTATTATTGTCCATTGGATCTCTTTGCATCTTCCTTATGTCGTTGTGGTAAGTCTCATATTGTTGGTTCATCATAGGTTTTTAATGTCTCAACTCAACTGAATCTCGTATTAAATGCTTCTCGAACATTTAGTATGCAGGTGTTGTGATTGATTTGCATAAAAACATGTATTTTGTAATGTTCACACTAAATGTCAAATGAAAATTATTCTTACGCTAAGATAAATATTTTTGCTTTAGTTCTTCCGATTGCTATATAAAAACTAGCCTTAGGTTGATTAATTGATGACATCATAATTCATATCCTTTGAATGTCGAATTTTTTGCTGGCTGTTCCTTAGGTAATCTGTGTTGCTCCCAAATCTTCTTTTAATGACAATTTATGCTTTATACACAAAAACACCGTCTTCAACTTAAAACTAATTTCGTAGCAACATTTAGGAAATCAAAGATCATTTTTGCATTAATCGATCTTTAGCTTGATTATTCAAAACTACAAAAATATTTATATTTGTATTCTAAATTAATATATAATTTGTTGCTTGGGCATTGGGTGGGCATAACCCAATACCAAAAAAAATTTGATGAACCGAGTTTAGAAACTCTTTCAACAATAAAAAGCTATACCTTCTCTGTTGATAACATTAAGCTTTAACATCATATTGACAAAGGTATTTTTTTAGTAATGGCATCTATATTATTTTCAGTGTAAGTATGGGGTTTTTTCCCTCTTTATTTCATTTTGTTAAGAGATCTAAACCCATGATTTCGTGCCTTCCAAGTGACATAATAAATAAATAAAGTGCTACCTCATTTACGAAAGGCAGTCAATAAAAAGGTTTCCCAAACCCATAAAAGTCTTAATTATGCCATTAGGTAGTATGTAAATTGAGTTCGGTTTTTTATTATTATTAGTTCGTCGTTGATCTTATGTCTTATGATTCAAAATGGACTGCACGTGAGTAACTTTATCCAGAAATTACTGAAATCGGGCTTGCAAAATAGTTCTGTTCTGGGTTAACTTCGTTAATAAAGAAACTTCTATAGTTAATTAGAATTGGCACATTTGGACTATGATCCAAATCTAAATAAAGTGATTTATATTATGTTGAAAATTACAAATGGATATTCTTAAGTCTTGATCTAAAGTGGGCGGGTGAATGTCAGACAATACCTCAAGGCTATATTATATGTAATTATTATTTAACGTCTATCTATATTTTGTCAAAAGTTGATAGCTTGTGATTGTTCTTCTTTCACGTCATCAAAAGTGATGTTCTTTCTTCGATTTTATTGAGTTTGTTTTACCAGTTTGCACATTTCTGTTCTGGTGGTGGTGAATCAAAATCTACTTTATCATCATTTGGACACATTCCGCGTATAATATACACCTGATCATGCACACATTATCTATCATGCACATCTATTTCAAATAAGCAAAAACATTCATTATGCAAATTCAAAGTAGTTTCTATTACGATCATTAAATTCTTTGTATTCACTTTCTTCTGAATCGTATTACGTACGATCTTCGATTGTAATTATTTTCATTCCATGTCCGCTCACATCTCGCCTCTCAGTTTACGTCTTAGATTTTTAAATGCTACTGTAATTTAGTTTATTACAATTCAATAATAATAACATAACTTTGGTGACAATAGTTTAAGTTCTATAAAGTGTAGGTACCTAAATGGAAATGAAAGTTTTCTTTGACATCATACCGAAATAAATGCGTTAGTTAGCCGTAGAGATGTGTAGGCAGCACATATCCAGCTACTACATAGCTACATACCTCTACCTACTAACGATACTTAATATATCGTCTTAATTATCTCCTATGTAAGTTCTTGTTTATTTATGATGATCGTACCCACCCAATACTAAGAAGCTGTATAAACCTACAAGCGTGATGTGATGACTGTTCGAGTCGTGTTGCTTCGAAATTTATTGTTCTTCCATCTGTTTGTGTGTTATATTGATTGCGCCTTAAGTGGCGTTTTTGTTTTACAGGATTTTCTTTAAAAGAAACGAATCCATCTACGAGATATTTGGTAATGCCAATAATAAGTCTCTCCCAAACTTTTTGATGAATATACATAAGTATCTAATAATATCCGCTTTAGGACTTAAGCCAAAGCAATTTTTTCTTGAATGAATTTTATATAGACGAAACCACAAAGCGTTACAAAAAAATTCAATCAAACGCACGTTTGTGTTCTCAGAAGACTAGCATTAATATTATATCAAATGGGTTTCATAGGCTAATGCCGGCCTAATGGCTACGGGATAAGGTTGAGAATGTCATAGTTGGCGCATTTTATATATTTGTAAAGACCAAAAAGCCGTTGAATACATTAGCACCCTGTTCTGTACTCTCAAGGATCTTTGCAGAAATTTTAACGAGGTCTGTTGTCCCTTATTTATGTGTCAGATGGATTTAGGATTGTATTCGAATGTTTTGTCAGTGATTATCGTTGCAAACGGTGTTATTACTTTTGTACTTAGCTTGTTTAACGGTTATTATTATTATCGCTATTATGCTAAGCAGCTTGAACCTAATTTAGATGTGCTAGTTATATTGTGTTTCAAGGATTTGATTCATACTTATAATGATATTGCTCATTCATAGTGCATATTATGTTGATGTAGACAATCTCCCTAAATCGCTCTATCAATAAAAATGTTGCCCTAAAGATGTCTAAGAGTTTCAAAAGTTATTTTCCTGTTTCGTGACTCGTGTAGATAATACCAACTCGCTTTGAAAATATGTCTTGTCCGTAGAAATAATGTATTAAGTACCTACATACTAACACCTATAAAAAATACCCAGAGAAGCTGTTAGAAAAGACTACAAGTAGCGATATGTAAGGATTTTTCTAACGTTAAGTTCTAAGTTGAAGGTCTGTTCTGTCTATAAACAAGCAGTAACATATTACCTATCTGTAGTCTTGCAAATGCTACTTATTACCAAAGGTCAAATATTGAGAAACCAATACGTAAAAAACTATTTTCTTTCGCAAAGTAGGCAAAAGCGTTTTACGACAGTGTGTGGTCATTGTCACATCATCACATTCAAACATCAATAAGCGTCAGAGTGTCATAGGTTCTGTTAACTCAATAGGAAGAATCTACTAGCTCAAATCGATGGGATCACGGGCTCTAAATTACTGAATGAAATTCAAAGTATTATAAGTCTTTAGTATTAAACTGTGGATGTGGTGAGCCAAGCCAACCAAATACCATAACCAATGTTTTTCTATGTTCATCTTTCAGTGTCCTCTGTTTAAGCGTGATAATAGTAATAATAAACCAAAATCATATATTTGGGACTCGAGATTGTCTTAATTTTAACTTAAAACTCGATTTTGATCATAGATTTGGATATTCAATTCAAATAGTATAGTCCCGTACCTATATTCCGAAATTCTAAGGCGGAAGAATGCTGAATATGAATCGATTAGTAACGGTATTTATTCAGTTAATTAAAAGTATCTACCACAATCGCCTCCATCTTCTTCTCTAATTGTGAAATTTGTACAATTTCAATCAATTGGTAAAACACCAGACGGTTGGAGGGATTGCGATTATTCAATCAATCGTTTACTCTAATCGAATGTTGAATACTGTCACTATTGCAAAATTTATGTTCGAACCTCATTTTGATAATCTATACAAACTGTTTTGATGCTGACTTTCAGTATGGTTTCAACTATAATAATGATAGTAGATCGACTTTTGTCTCGTACATCGTACGTAATAAGGCAACCAGATATCTTCACATCAAATAAGTCTTCGATCACGAGTCACGAACAATTATTTAGTCTATACTTGTGTATGGACATTCACAGTATCCATTATAATACGTTGTAAGTTTTTGTACAAATTAGCTTTTTTTAGTTTTTCAGTCTCTGTGTTGTAAATGTCGATTACTGCAGTGAAATCGTTACCGATTAACTTACCCTTTTAAATCTTAAAATTGACATCTGTTTCACTGACATTAATAGCTCGACTACCTTTTTATAGGTTTCTTGTTCCTTGCCTGTACACTCGTTGGAGATTAGAGAATGTTGTATGAAAGTCGATTTTCATATTACCTATATGTTCTAGGTGACTGAAACATCTTCTCTAACTTGCGTTACATCTATATCCAATTTTCAACTTTCAATTACACGCTTGACGTGCCGTTTGGGAATGAAAACACGTGTATTATGCAACTAGTTTCGATATTATCGACTGGGTGGATCTGTGCCGACGATTTGCATCGCGTTGACCAACTGTGGTCTGTGTATTTAGGCTATGTTTGCTCACGTTACCTCTAAGTGAGTTTGGTTGTATGTAAGCTTAGTGAACTAATTGTTGAATGTCTCATGAAATTGCAGATTATATGTCCGATATGTCCCTTATTTGGGTGAGCTAGTTCTAGTTATACGTATTTTTCTCTGGGTTTTTATTGTTTATTTTAACATTTCCCTTTCCCTACCGTCACAGCTCAATCAGATCAGACTAGTTACTTCTAAATTTTTAGATTGTCCAGGGGTCGAAACTGGTCAGTAAAGTCAGTTTTTTTGGCTTCGGTCAGTAAAAGTCAGTTTTTTCAAAAAATAGTCGGTAAAGTCAGTTTTTTAGCTACCTACGTTCATTTTTATACACTTTTTTATTATTACCGTTTGTTTTTACTGTAAACAGGCAAGAGTACAAGATTAGTGGATGAAACACAAAAACATCGCGCTGCGCGACCGATTGTTTTTACTATAGACAGGCAAAAGTACAAGATTAGTGGATGAAACTGACTAAAAGTCGCGCTGCGCATCCGTTTGTTTCAACTGTAGACAGGCAAGAATTCAAGATTACTTGAAGTAACTGACTAAAAATCGCGCTGCGCGGCTGTTTTTTACTATAGACAGGCAAAAAGTACAAGATTAGTGGATGGAATTGAATAAAAATCGCGCTGCGCGGCCGTTTTTTTACAAAAGGCAAGCAACATTAATGGATAAAACTGACTAAAAATGTTGGTCTCGGGTTGCCACTATTTAGTGTATAAAAATAAAATTGTGAATGCTAAAAATCTCAATAAAAAAATGTCAACTCTGTCAAATTCCCTCTTTTTATACTCACTAACACATTTAAACATAGAAATTAAGTCAGTAATAGGTCAGTATATTTGAGTCTTACAGTCAGTAAAATCAGTATTTTTGATACTGCAAACAGTTTCGAACCCTGATTGTCTTATATTTTGATGAACGAGAGATAAGTTATGTGTGTGTAAGGTTTTCTTAGGTTTTCTTGAATGAATCGGAGTCTGACACTTAAGTATACTTACATGACATCAATTCATCATTAATACGCTATGATGTTATCGCTTTACGCTATCGAAAAAAACCAAAACCGAAAATAGACAAAAACAAAACACCATTCTCACGATGAGAAACTTGATGAGATAACTTGTTCAAATATTAGCACGGAGATAACAGAAATGGTGCTCGGAGATGCGTAGGATGGGTTCTCTGATAAACGAAAGAGCAGACGAGTTGCAAAACCTTAAGTGACCTTACATTGTTGAAAAATGTCTGCTACCTGCAGACCGCATGGTAAAAATATACCTACGTGTCTTAATTTCGACACTTTGACCGACAACAAGTTTTCGTGGTGGAATGCCAATGATTTTGCTTCTCTATTACCAAAAAACAAATACATATTTTAGATTTTTCGGTTTCACAGAAATCCATCATCATGGATAAATTGATCCGTAGAAGTAAGGAATGAATTTCTTCTTTGATTGAATAGTTCATTCATTAGCCATTTGTAGAACATGGGCGTGTGATAAATTTGGAAAACAATTCCTCGCGTGATAGTATAAATCCAGATTAAAGTTCACGAAATAATCTAAAATAATAAAAAAATCACAAAATTGCTTTTCAAAGTATAGAAGTAATAATACAAAACGTGTAAATAAATTGTTTTATTCATTTCTAGGCAAGTAAAGTCAGTTAAATATTGACAACTAGTAAGTTGACTAGCTGTAGTGTTGACACCCATCGCTCATGAATATTTATCGCCCATTATGGCCAAATACGAACTCAGCCAGTAGTATTACACTAGCGTTTGACTTTTACTTTCAAAGGGTATGCTAATATGATTATTAGTCGAATGATTGATAACTTAAAATGACCTTCCAAATGACAGCTAACATTATTTTAGGGTTTTATATCCGTTCATACAAAATCTTGTTTTGGGAAACTTTGGAGCTTTGTTAATGTTTTTGTGATTGTTTTGATTGAATTTAAGAAATAATATGGGATAAATAACCGGAGCTAAATAAGCAAACAAGCTGAATTCCTGACAAGCTGGATAAAGGTGCCTTGGCAATTCAGCCACCTACCTCCTAAGTCACTTATGACGAGGTTTATCAAACATACTACTTTTATTGTACTTCATCATAAGCAACAAATTCTTTTTCTGAAACCAGGGGGCCTACAACGAGCTCTTATAGCAATGTCTTTTAGGTCTTACATTGACTTTTCGTACCACGACGTCCTATAAAGAAGGTTGTTTCTACCTCAAATTTCTTAGCAATTTTGTTGCGATCATCTTTAACTTGTTCACTCTTTGTCAAAAAATATCTAAGGTTGCCAACTTAGCGCAAGTTTAAGTAAGTTACTACTTATTTTTTACAAGTTCTATGACATTTTTTTCTGGAAGAAACTAAATAATTACTCACAAATCATATCTTCTTTGTTCTGCATACAGGTAGTAATTACTCAAGTAAATAATAACATGAACTTTTAGAGTTAATGGTGTAGACAACGAGTGCCCAGAATTTGAATAGTTTACACAACCGGCCTTTCTATTGTCTAATTTCAAAATCTATCGCAATCGCTTTCAGGACGTAATACATTGATGCTTCTTTTTGGCACAAATAAAAACTTACCAAAGAAATGCAGCAATGTGTCACATCCATCTGTCAAATGAAAGCGATTGCGATAGATTTTTGAAATTAGACAATTAGCCCCCGGATTTGACCGGCTATGCTGATACATAAGAATAAGTTTTATTTATTCTTATGCATGATATCCGAATGGCTGGTCATTTTGAAGTCCCTTTATTTTGTTTCAAAGTTTAGCAATTATTTGTCTGTAGGTAAATCGTAAATGGTAGCAAATAGGGAGCAACTTTTGGTCTCCAGCCTGACGTGAATCGATACAGACAACCAGCCATTCTAACGCTTACAGAAATCCGTCCCATTCTTATACCTAACATTAACATTCTTCCCATAATCGTAAGCGTTAATACGTCTAAGTAAGTCTATCTAAGTATAAAGTGTTTTCGATACTTATTTTGTAACTACCCATGAAAAAGAAAAATAACATAGTAGATTATTGTTAGCAACCCTAAGCATACATTTTAATACGTCAAATCTAGCGATCCTTTGGCGATCATAAAAGTGACAGGCAGGATGGAATCAAAATTATTAAGGCGTGTAGACACGAACGAACAAGAGCATGATGAACACGAACATTTACGAATATTTATTTGGTTCGCACAGTCACCATCAGAACTTGTAAAAGTAACTTGTAGTGCATGGAACTTATTGACATTTTAAACTGATCAGAAGTATTTGGTCACCTTGTCTGCTATGATATACTGATGGCAACTGTCCGTGTAAACATAAATCTCAGACTCCCAAGTCCTTTAGAGATAGAGTTAGGAGGCATTTCCTTTCCTCTTCTTCTGATTGACCATTTATTTATTTTCTCCTTTATTTTAATTGTATTTATCTTTAGGTATAACTATTGTTTGTATTCATACAACACACTTGTTCTTCCTTTTTTATCATTGCACCCACTCCCCTATATTTCATTTTTTCTATTTATTTTACACCCAATGGTTGCCTGGAAGAGATTGCTGATTGGCAATAAGACCGCCTCTTCTATACTTTCTTCTTTGTATTTTTGTCCCCTTTTCTGAAATATTTCTACTTGTGTGCAATAAAGCGTAATTTATTATTATTTTTAAATAAATTATCAGAGTGAACACGAACACTATAAATACAACACTTTCACACTGAACAACAAAATATTTTAGAAGATTTTTGACGCACACTGTGGAGGCCGTTCGTTTGTATAACAAAGACTTACCTGTGCTCGTGATGAGGAAGTCTTGATGATGAAAATTATTAATGCAAAATGTAATGTGTTATAATGACAAAGCAATAACAGCTTGTTTAAACCAGCCTTTTTCAAAACGATCTTTTTTCCAGCGATGTTGATATGAGCTCTACATAGATTCGTACCATGACATTTCTGTCAAACAAACTATGATAATATAACAACCTTATATTATTCCCGCAAAGTACTGGGAAAGAACGAATAATTTTACTAATAATTTGTCTATACCTTGCTTAGATATAGGAAAAAATACGCTATGTTGTGATTATTTATTCTGTGGTTTCAACAATAGCCATGAACAAAGAGGTACCTACCTACTTATGTCATGCGTAGCGTAAATATGTCACTCGTCTCGTGATCAAAAAAATATTTACTTAAACACTAAACAGCTATAATTCTTTCTATTGATATAATTTATAACCACGTATTAATAATTTATTGATTAATCAACCACACACATGATATCTTAAAAGTGGACAATTTAATACTTTTGCAGTAAACAGGATAGGATTCTACTCCAAAGAGCTGAATATCGTCACAACGTCTTTTAAGTTCATGTAAGTAAATTGGAGTATTATATTTATTGTTTTATGGTCTTAAAAGCAAGTACCTAGTGTAAATAAGTCGTTTTATACTGAAGTGCTCGTAACCGCTTGATTGAATTATGTTAGAGTATCTAACTACCTACTTACATTATTTTTGGTTATTTGCAGGTTTGCCAGGGAATCATACGGTGATAAATCCATAAACGCCATAAGCTTCCGACTTAAAAAGGATAATTTTGTACAACAATACTGTGACAATTTTATTAGATACTTATAGAAAAGATGTTTCATTTTGAAAAGTGAATATCATAAATAAATACCCATATCAAGTAATAAAGTAATCATTTTCTTTGCTCTTATTTATTTTGTACCATTGCGTTAGCTATTGCTAGGCTTAGCAAAAGGGCCGTGACTTTATTTCTATAAATTGGTTTTGTAAAATTTGTAGTTAGGTTTTGTGCATGTTCTACGATAAGTAATATGTTCCCATTAGAAGATGATTAATAAAAAGGCAATAATACAATACATGTACTGTTTTATTTTAAAAGGAAGTTGTGTAGATTTATAAGAGCACAAGCTCACTCACAGAAAGAAAACTCACGAACAAAATACCAGTAGAATTTGAGATTTTTCATCACAAGCCTCCAATTGTCGCACAGGTTATGAACAAGCTGGTTCTGCTACAAATGAAATCACCCGATGAACAAATAATCATCAAGTTAAAAAATTTCACATTCTGGGCGTAGTTAAATACGACGCCTTTTCTTCACAGTAAATCTTCGTGATTTCGTACCATTCTTTTGTCATCTAAAAATAATTGTAAAAGATAACTTATTTATAAGTCATATTTTAAAGAAAGTTCACTCAATATGCCTAGAAATATGCATAATGTGCATATTGTGCACTATGAACAATCTACTTTTGGAACATTTTACTTTAAATCATGTTGATTGTGTCGCACAAAAACACCCTTTTTATGATCGCTGAAAGATCGCTAGATTTGACATAATTGACGTAAAACAAGATCGCTAGTTGTCAAAAAGGCAGCTCATGGTACGGATTTATGGTACGGATTGAGTGAACGAGTTATGAATGATGACATGAAAAAGGGAATTAATTAAATGGGTAACTGGAAATAATTAAAGGCGACTGTAAATGGGATACTTAAATACTAAACTGGACAGCAGTTTATTTTTTGGGCGACAAAATAACTAAACGGGCGACTAACTTACAAAAATACTCAAAATCAGCGACTACATATGGGTGATAAATAATTTAAGTTAGCAGAGAAAACTCTAAATGGGTGACAAAAATACTGAGTGGGCAACTATTATACCAAGTAGGTAACTATTATAACTGATTTAAGCTGCCCAACATGGTATTTTTAACACGTTTTTATTAGGCTGCTTTCTCGTTTGTTTGTTTTTTGTCATATCGGTTAGGATAGTAGTCATCTTTTTTAAATAAAATAAATGCCAAAGGATTATGCCGATTTTTCTATACAAGCTAGGCCATGATGCGCTTTGATGAAATTACCAATATACTATAGTAATTTTATACTGATTGTGTGGGAAGAATGTCATTAAAATATAATGCGGGAGAAAAGAGAAATCTCAATCTCAAGGAGCTGTTTACAGTTATAATTGTTTGACATTTTCCTATTATATGACATTTCAAAGTCAAAGTCAATGAGATATGTATGGTTAATGCGCATCATGGCCCAGAATCCGGCATGATCCTTTTTTATATTTTGTGTGCCCTAAGGTTGTCGTCCAAATAGTAATTTGGTCGCCCGTTACCCAATTTGTATTTTAAAGTCACCCATTTTCAATATCTGTAGTCGCCCTCGGTCCTTCACCCACTTAGTATTTCAGTACGCTATGTTCAGTATTTTTGATACCCAAAATGGGAATTTATTGTCACCCAAATAGACGGGAAGGGGGATGGGAGAGGGAGATTGAGAGTGAGAGGGAGAGGAGACATAAATGTGGATTCAATTCTGAACAGGATTGGGGACGGGAACGAGCACAAAGGGGAACTGCACTGCACCTAACGGGGACGGGTCCAAACGGGAACGGGAAAGGGTAAAGAAACGGGAACGGGATATTTATATCTCTCGACCCATTTCTGTTTATTGTAATAAACTAGCTTCCACCCGCGACTTCGTCCGCGTAGATATTAGAGAAAATCATTTGGGACCCTTCAACCAGGACCCGACCAGCCATTTTAACGTGGTTAGGCACCCCACCAAGCCACAGAATAACTAATACCAAGCGAGTAGCTTCGTGCGAGGTCTGCCAAACGCGGCTAACGTCTTGCCTCATGAGGCAGTGCGCTTGGTGTGGACCCGCCTAATCGCGTAAAAACGGCTGGTCTGATCCTGGTTGAAGGTTCCCAAATGTTTTTGTCTAATATCCACGCGGACGAAGTCGCGGGCGGAAACTAGTTATACATAAAGTTTTATTCTAGGTACATATATTTCTTATAAAATGGTATACTATTTACAAAGCGTCATTTCTTTGCTTTTTCCAAGCAATATATGTGTAATCATTCGTTCATTCCCAGCACAAAACAAGATTGTTATTTGATGTCGTGGTACGAATTTGAGTGATATCATTTAGAGCTTGTAACAAGCTTGCTGGATATAAGCTTACTTATAAAAAAGGTGGGAGTAGGCCCCCAGTTCTGAAAATCGAAATTCTTTTTCGTCGTAAATTCCTGTGCTATTATTTAACATATTCTTGAAATCATATTATCGATTATTCGTATATATTTATCTTATCTAAATCTTATGTAGTATTAGACAATTTTTTACTAAGTGTTGTTATGATAATGACTTTATCTACTGTTTTTACATCTACGCGTATTACAACAGGGGCGTAACATTCAAGTACGTTACGTGTAATGTAAACACTTTCATTTGTCCGATCAAGATGGATGCCGTTTCCATTTCTTAGATATTTACATGTCTAATGGTTTGTCGTTCTTGCTATTAACGCATCATTATTGCGGTGACTTGCGTCAATTTGCTGAAACACGATTCTGCAGTGAGTGCGTGCAGAAATGCCACGCGTGTCTAGGTTCTAGCTATTCATGATTGCTATCTTGAACTTTATTTACTGGCGATAAAAATAGTTAAACTTAAGTGCTTAGGTGAACCTAATCGCTGTTAAACAGAGGTCACGCATCAGCCCTATAGACGATGAAAGACTAGATTATACAATTATTTTGCCATTAGGCAGACACTTACCTTCTTAATCGGCCCATAATCGGCCTATTTCCGTTGTCCCCCACTTTTGTCCCTCGCTGATAAATATCAGTGGTGAACAAGCCCTCTTATTCGCTTCCAAATAGGTATCGATTAATTTGATTGATCTCTTAAATATGAAGATGTAACAATTACGACTTGTCATTTCCAACCAGCTTTAAGCGAATGTATTTAAACGATGCAAAAAATCAAGTTGATCCGCACTGTGAACGTAAATCAAATTAATAGCCTTATATGCAGTGATATTCGTCATGATCTGACCTATGGGCTCTGAACTCTGACCCTCAATAATGCCAATCGTGGCACCCGGTGAGAGTGTTATTGAATAAATGAAGAATGTTCCACGTACAAGGCTCGTTTGAGCAGTCGCTGCGGTGCGGCGACGAAATATCGCCCAATGGCAACAAGACGCTGGCCGCATTGGCCAAGATACACAAACATTGCACAGGCAAAGCCCATGCCCACGGCTGCATCGATCACAGACTTAATCCTCTCGCCAAATCCGATTCCAACACTAGCCTGCAATCACGTAAATCATTTCGCAACGAATGTATAATTGAAATAAAAGAAGCGGATAAGCAACAAAATTTTACTAAAAACAACGAATTGCTTACAAAAAGTTTTAGCAATAGCACCAGCTCCTATGAAGGACATAGTGACACGGATTCTGAAAACACTTCCAAAATACGAATGGAAAATAACAAAATAATTGATCCCTGTGAACGTTTATTCACTCAGAACACGAGAGCTTCTTTGATGAAAACGGCTCGTATGAGATACGCTGATGACAGTGTTATGTCATTGCTATACGACGAAGTAGACGGTGAAAAGTGCAAGTCACAGTTCAGTAGAACTCCTTTGAGAGGCAGTTATAGAGAAAGGAAATCTGCCGTCGTTACTATAGAGGAAGTAAAGTCAGATGGATCTTTTCACGAGGAAGATTTGGCGAACGCCGTGTTATTTGACGAGAAGAAGAAAACACTGACTCAAAATAAAGTAGTACTGCAACGAAGAGGTTCGGGGAATTCTCTAATTAACGGGAAGACCGCAAACGGAACTAAACCGCCATGGAGAGGCGCGAGTAAAAAAGGAATTCCAGCTGAACCGTTCGTTCGGAGCCCGTCCTTACGCGGGAGTATTAGGAAGAAGTCGACAAAAAATGATGGTGTCCCATGGCGACGGCTCTACGAACTTTCGTTGTGGCGAAAGTGTGGGGTGAGCTTCGCAGCGGTGGGCGCGGACAAGGAGCGCGCTCTGCTTCGTCCATGGACCGAGTTGTCTTCCCATCAGCACCCGCCATCATTCTCGGTAAGTCAAACTTTAAACCGGCGCGCGCCGCAGGCACCTCCTGCACTTTGATATCTCACTCGGCTTATTTGGCGTTTGATTATTCCGCCGTCTGCTTATCGACGGGCATCTCACGAACTCGATGCCATTATGTTGGCGGAGGCGGTCACGCTGTAACGTTTTTCAATAATAGCGCTGCTTGTATCTAAATTAATATGTTAGTGTTACGTAGCTACTGATGTATACGTCCATTATTGCCTTATGCGAATATACTGCGAGATTAGATTGTGATCCGTTTTTAAAGTTTTAAAAATATATAATTTCCTACAAACCCTGATATTAAGCGTCTTATGTCTATAGCAATTTAGACCACTTTCGCTTTCGTTGGGTCACGATATCGCACTGGGGTCGTATCGGGGTAATTCAGGGTCCATATGTAGTAACACTAACGACGAAGCCAGCCGCAGGCGCAGCGGTGGGCGGTTGGGCCATAATCGCAGGAGCGGTAACATTTCCACCGTGGGACCGTTTTATAACTTATTACTTGATTTATGGAAAGCTTAGTGTGTACTGAGATCTATTAATGTAAGCAGCTTATAATGAATCTAGAGTGTAGTGAGACGGCTTGAGAAATTGAGCTCGTAAATTACATCCAATGTTAAGTTTGTAATTTAAATTGGTACCGCTTAGTGGGTATACAGTAATTTTCATAGTTATTAGAGTGATTCGATTCATCATCCTAATTTACACTTAGGTAAAGTCAGTTAGTTGTTGAATCGAAAAAGTTCAGTTAAAACTAACTATCTCAACAAAATGAGTGTTTTATACAAAATGATTGATTGTAATTTGTATCAAATAAGTAAAATTGAACTTAATTTAGCCCAAGTTGATAGCTACCTACATACAAATATATATCTTATTACCTAACCATAATAATGTATACTTACAGCAAAAAAATAAACTCCTCAAATAACTTGAATAAAACATTGTGTGAGTTTTCAAAGATTTCCACTTTAAAGGAGTAATGGCCGAATACTCAAACGCTAATTAACTTTGAGGGGCTCTCAAACATCGTCCTGTCGCATTAAATGTCAAAGATATGACAAAGACAGCATGCTGTTTGAGAGCCGCTCAAAGTTAAGTAGCGTTTGAGTATTCGGCCATTAGTATAGTATTAACATCAGTTGATGTGTCTGAACAATCCCAAGGCACGACGTTTACATAACCACCTCTGGGGAGCGACGCGAATATAAATGAGATGCCGATCGAACATACTAATGTCAGTGTTAAGAAAACAAAGCGTGGGCTCCGTGATAAGTTGAGGCCGAGAGACAACAGACAATGTGCCTTGACGCGTACTCGAAACGGCAACTCTGAGATAAGCATAAAAAGTAGTAGAATCTAAATGCTCCATAGATCTGTCTTATTCAATAAGTAACGATACATCTGCAGTCATTTGTCATTATTCAAGTATTTTGTCGGCCTTATCTGGAACAAAAGGTTAACCTTTTAATTGAATAACATTAATCACATCGACGGTTTGATCATTGCAAAATTTCGTATCACCAAAACTAGTATTCTTTTGATGATTAATATCAACCATGAAGATATCTTGGTCGTCAAATATGCGAAAGTGGTTCGGCAAATGAATGTCTTGGTATTCGTAATGGCAAACAATGGTCGTGTGTCGTAACTTCTTTAAATTCATTGCTAATCTCCCGTATAATTTGTCTCCTACACTCTTTAATGGTATTGTGAAATTTATTTGACTGAAATTTTTGTCACATTCGTTTTTTCATTGACAACCATAGTTTAGAAGAATCATTAGTGAGATATTACGGATCTGAAGTTAGTAAAAAAAATATCTGGACGAAGCGGAATGCATGGGAAAAAGAAATTAAAGTTCGAGTTACTTTCATGTGCCTGTTTTCCAAGCTAAAAAACATTCATAAATAAAGCATAGCCTCACCTCATCATAAGATGAATGATATTGAAGATGATTCTCATCAGCAATTTGCTTGACCAATTATATTGTGCATAAATTGTAAAACTCTTCCAAACTCAGAAAGTTTGTTACGATAGCCCTTATTTTTAAATCAATATCGGTAACAATTTACCGTGGCCAATAAGGTCTGAAGAATGCAGAAGATGCTCCGAGCAATTAGAAGGGAGCCAATATTGAATTCGACAAGGACACAATTAATGTCAAGCATAATTTGTCTCCTACACAACAAAACGCCTATTGTGCAACAAACATCGAGATATGTAATTACTATGCATGCTAAAAATTAGATGCTTGGAGCTGTGAACTCAATCGTTGACCTTCCTTCGATCGAGAGGTTTATAGCTTTTCTGAATTCTGATTGCTATTTAATGTTTGCGCTATAGTACTTATTAATATTGATAAATCAATAGTGACATATTATTTAATCGATTCATTCATAATGTGTATTTTGAATTGATGACAATAAAATGAAGAGTCGTCTACAGTCAAATAAATATACCTGTGAGTCAATAAGCGTTTCATTTCAAAGTGGTCGACATTATTGTAATCAGCGTAAATTCTTAAAACCAACACTTTTGGTTTTGCTATAGGTTGTTCTATTGTTCATGTCATTAATACATCGCTTCTTTAAATATCTAGAAACTTAAAATACCTACATTTTCTTACTTTCAATAAAGCTTAATAATGGTTAAAAACGGCCTATGTGTCTTCTCTGATTACATCTGTGTATTCTTTTATGACTGTTGCTTAATGTGTGCCTGATATGAATCTAAGTTAGTAAGCAGGCAATCTTGCTTAATTTTGTCTTTGAATAGTATCCAGTGACATTAATTGTAATTAAAAACGAAAACAATTTATAAACACAGTGACCGGATCTACAGGTTGGTTTGTAGGGACATTTAGAGTGCCAAAACTTGTTTTAGTGTATGTGCCTCTGTCGTCAATTATCACAGATTCAACATTAATGCAAATTTAATTTAGTGTGGTGTTATTAACGCGCAATGTGATTTCTTATTACCTCCATTCCATGGTCGAGTAGCATAGCATGGTTTAGTATAGACTCTAGATATTATTGCTATGCGCCGTTTTAGCCTGATAAACAATTTACATAATAATCGTGCACGACAAATAGAAGAGTTCTAATAATATGTTTTATTTGTTACAGGTAAGCTTGCCTCAGTGGTAGATTGGTAATATAACATAACTTTCATCTAACATAAAATTCCAAAAACATATTGTTATAATGTTATATTACCCCGTTTGGAGCATAATAATATTCATAAATCTTAACAAGGTGATAATGAGTATTATTATCAACCATGATATTGATACCTTCTCTCCTAAAATTATTATGTAAAATCTTGATGAGATTTCCCGGTCCATTCATCGCCACTGATCCCTATCATTACATCCATTTACAACGCGATTCGAACGGGACTACCCTTAGATGGGCAGACGCCTGTTATAATTGCGTGACAGGAGTGCTACTCGCTACTTACCTTCTTATTAGACATTGATCCGAGATGAAAAAGTTGTGCCACCTCACGGTAAAGCCTGCCAGCAGCAGCATCTGAATGGGTGTCAATTTGTTTGAAGAGTGGTGTAGTAGCGTTGTCAATATTTAAAATGGTTATTGGGTCGGCCGGCCGGCATAGGGTGTAAATGTAGGATGTTCTTTCAATTATTTTTATTGTTAAACTTTATATAATGTTTGAATGTATTTGTTAGCCTCGCGTCTGTATTACTTTTTGTAGATACGAGTACATAAGATTATTAATTTATTGAATAAATAGCGACTTACTAACAGTTTATTCAAGCTATTGATGGAACTTTATATCTCATTAAATTCAGATTTTAGTCTCATAACATACCATTTTAAAGCGGTTAGTTCTACTTAAGTCATATTAAAATAAAAACCATTTATTTATGTTTAAGATGCCCTTAATCGTTAGTTTAAAATTTCATGATGTTGTGGTTTAATGACCGTTTTGAATATGTATTCATTCATCAATCAATCTTTATGTTGCACTATTTTTACGATTAATCGTTATCGTATCGTAATGGTTGTAATGTTTCATAATTAACGATATCAGATTACAACGTTTCTGCAAGTACAAATCAATGAATCTGTAAAATATAAACACAATGTTGTTTTAGAATAGTCCTATGTGTAAAGTACTGTTTATGGGTCATGGCATGGCATGGGAATGTTATTGCCTGAATGTCTTGCCTTCCATGGCATATTATTTGATTGAAATTAAAACCCTTCGTCATAAACAAAATTCATATTAATTATTTTGATTAACTTACAGAATGTCAGAGATATGTTATTTTCTAATAATGTCTCGCGACATGTTTTGTTTATGAAGTTATCTATAAAATCTTGCATCAACACACTTGTGCAGCGTTTGTAACAGTTATCTAACAATAAAATGTGTGAACCGTTCGACTAGGTCAGCAAATGATAATGTGGCAGGGCAGAAGGTCTTAAGAAAGTCATCATCTGCCGCTAATTGTCAATCTTGTTGAAGAGTTCTATTTAATATACTTTTTCTCAAAGACGTTGAAATATCATTTCTTCTGTTCTTCTGTTCTAAAGGGCTAAA
The DNA here is from genome assembly GCA_928269145.1 of Agriphila tristella. NCBI lineage: Eukaryota > Metazoa > Arthropoda > Insecta > Lepidoptera > Crambidae > Agriphila > Agriphila tristella. The sequence continues at coordinate 14,023,869 of OV743445.1, forward strand.
CTAAATTAACGATAATGGTGTTTTGCGAACCCAAATTTTTAGAACTAAAAAATTGTTTGAATAAGCAATGAGCTTTGGTTTATTATTTAAAAGGAGTCAAATTTATTATCCCACTTTTACTTTCACTAATAAAGAAATCTAGATCCAGATCTCTTCCACTTTGTTCCATTAGTTGCATCGTATTGTAAATCATATCAAGCATTCAACATCTTTCTTATGCTTGAATGAACCTTCTGTTTCTTTTTTTATGATTTCTTACAAGAAGCCGTCGAATTACTGGCGCTGGCCTGCAGCGGAAACGTAAAAAGTATTAGAAAATTTCGCCAATCCCATTGGCGGCTCAGTAGCATAATTGGTAGTGCATTGGGCCGGAATCCTAAGGGTGCGGGTGCGAATCCCGTCTGAGTTGCTACGGGTGAGTCGATTTTTTTCTAATATTTTTGGTTTTTATTTTAGTTTCGGACCATAAGCCTTAATAATAAATTTTGTGGATTTTTATTTTGAAAATATGAATCTTCTTCCTCATTTTCACCCCTTTGGGGGTGGAATTATCAAAAACGCTGAGACACATAAATATTGTTTTTTAATCGTCAGCCTAAACACAATTTTGAAGATCTTAACTACGAAACTTTATTTATAAACTGATGGACTTTCTTCCGTATTTTACCCACCATGTAAAATGTGGTGGAATTTCCCAAAATCCATCCTCAATGAATACACTGTATAAGGTCAAGTCTCCAGGTTCAGCGATTTAGGCTGTGCGTTGATATATCAGTCAGTCAGTCAGGATTTTAAATTTTATGTTTTTTATTTTTATTTTATTTTATTTGAAAACCAACAGCGTTACAATTTATTTATACTACTAATTCTAACCATTAGCAAGGCCAATTATAGGTTTTCCATAAAATTACCTTACTTAGTAAATTCCAAACAACAAATTTTTAGAACTAAAAAATTGTTTGAATAAGCAATGAGCTTTGGTTTATTATTTAAAAGGAGTCAAATTTATTATCCCACTTTTACTTTCACTAATAAAGAAATCTAGATCCAGATCTCTTCCACTTTGTTCCATTAGTTGCATCGTATTGTAAATCATATCAAGCATTCAACATCTTTCTTATGCTTGAATGAACCTTCTGTTTCTTTTTTTATGATTTCTTACAAGAAGCCGTCGAATTACTGGCCAGCGCCTACGCACCTTTCGAAATATTATTCACATGCGTCTGATTCTCTCGACCGATCGATTCAATCGACTGCCGTTTTGACACTCATTCAAAACAAAGCAGTTTTTTTCTTTATTTGAGAGTTATTGGAAATTTCGGTTGACTGACATACTTACTGTTAAAAAGGACTACAATAGTTTATGATACGATGATAAGAATGATATATTAGGCACTCGCATCGTAGCTAAGAATAAAAATATTGGGTAAGCATACCACCTCTTGCAAGAGTAGTACCAACACTACCCAATAGCATTAGCTAACCATCGTTCGTAGCATTATTTGGATTTTAATGATAAACTTTGAAAGCTTTGCTCATCGCTCTATAAACATAGAGTGAATAAGTATTTTTATGAAGTTATCTTATTATTTAAACTGTCCGTCCATTATTTGAGCTTATCTAATTTGATTTGTTCCCTAAGAAACTATTAAATTCGCGTCGTTTATACACTTAATAATTTTAGTTTTGACCGAAATTTTAACCGCGTGATATTAATTAATAGCGTAATGAAGACCATTGACCATAGCTAGCCTAATCACTATAGCAATCGTGCATAACATAACGCATGTACCACGGGGCATATTTATGTGTAAACGATGCCAATCTTTAGCGGAAGATTCTGCTTGACTTTCAGATTTAATTTAAGCTCATAAAACAACGTGTTAGTGAGAAATATTAGAATGCTTGTTTCTGTATGCCACATAAAACACAATTTTAGCATTCCACTAGCACAACACAAGGTTCAGATTCTTAAATTGCACTTTTTTGTTTTAAACTAATAAGTTTTGAGAATCGTCATTACCACTCAATTTTCTTAGATATTCGAAAGGACAAAAATATTTCTTGTGTTTAAAAAAACACAAACCAATACTATTTATCCTTGTTGATCCCCTAAGGATTTTCTCGAATATCGACGCGGAGGAATTCGCGAACGGAAGCTACAGGGGTTGAATCATGTCCATGTCATGTCATGCTATTTTTGCAATCAACACCCCATAAAATCTCAAAAACTACATCCATATCACTTTTTAGGTTACTTTATTTACATCTCAGAGGTTGATTTTGGGAAAGTTACGAAATATGTATTTGCTCTTTGGTTTTTAGATTTTTTATGCATTCACAATGCTATTTTTATATTAAGATGATTAATAATTTAAAAAATATTAGAAAAAATCGACTCACCCGTAGCAACTCAGACGGGATTCGAACCCGCACATTCACATTGGTGAGATGGCGCTGGCCTGCAGCGGAAACGTAAAAAGTATTAGAAAATTTCGCCAATCCCATTGGCGGCTCAGTAGCATAATTGGTAGTGCATTGGGCCGGAATCCTAAGGGTGCGGGTGCGAATCCCGTCTGAGTTGCTACGGGTGAGTCGATTTTTTTCTAATATTTTTGGTTTTTATTTTAGTTTCGGACCATAAGCCTTAATAATAAATTTTGTGGATTTTTATTTTGAAAATATGAATCTTCTTCCTCATTTTCACCCCTTTGGGGGTGGAATTATCAAAAACGCTGAGACACATAAATATTGTTTTTTAATCGTCAGCCTAAACACAATTTTGAAGATCTTAACTACGAAACTTTATTTATAAACTGATGGACTTTCTTCCGTATTTTACCCACCATGTAAAATGTGGTGGAATTTCCCAAAATCCATCCTCAATGAATACACTGTATAAGGTCAAGTCTCCAGGTTCAGCGATTTAGGCTGTGCGTTGATATATCAGTCAGTCAGTCAGGATTTTAAATTTTATGTTTTTTATTTTTATTTTATTTTATTTGAAAACCAACAGCGTTACAATTTATTTATACTACTAATTCTAACCATTAGCAAGGCCAATTATAGGTTTTCCATAAAATTACCTTACTTAGTAAATTCCAAACAAGAAATTAATACAATAATGCAATGATAAGACAACAGTCGCAAAGTTATTAGTCAACACTCTATACTTAATTAACTTAAAAAAGAAAATCACTTGTTATACTTATACTAGGTATATCATTCACTTCATTTCCAATTCAGATTCATCTAAAATAAACACATTTTTATTTATTATTTTAAGTATTTATTAAAATGCCATGCCAAAGACTTACACATCATTATAAATATTTTATTTTGTTCGTAAAATATTGCAATTCCGTAAACAAAGCCTCCTGAAGATGGGCGAGTGACAGTGAAAACAAACGCAATCTTAACAACTTGAGTGTGTTGAACCTAGAGGGCAGGGTTGTAACTTGGAGGAATACGAGTGTTGGTGAGACAACCAAAATATTTCAGGTTGCTTGCAGCTAATCCCAAGTCGTGCAGTACAGAGCATAATCTACTAAGTTTTAAAACCTCTTTGTACCATACTGTCTCTGTATAGTTGTACTTTACTTCATTACGATGACGTGTATAAATACTTACTGACTTGACAACTTTATAGTAAGATTTATAAATTTCCTTAATGTAAATTTTAATAACATCAATATTGCAATATATTTCGACTGACAACCATGTACAATGCGCACGCTTGTGCACTATTAATTAGATTACTGCGTTTATAAATAAATCGTAATCATGGACTCTGAACAGTGCTGTATCATTATTAAACTGTTTATTAATAGGCACTCATTACTCAAACGCTGTAACTACTATTAGTAGCTTATGAGCGTTGCGTAAGTCCACGATTCGCTCCTTAAATGTGATTTTTAGATGTTGATAAGAAAAGACAAATGGGGCTATTATTTCAGATTGAGGCTTTAGTGGGTCAACATTTTATAGGAGACTAGCTTCCGCCCGCGACTTCGTCTGCGTGGAAAGTTTTTTTGCTATCCCTCGGGAACTATACTTTTTTTCGGGATGAAAGGTACCTATGTCCTTCTCTTTACCCCTGACAACGTGTATCCAAAATTTCATGTTGATCGGTTCAGTAGTTAGGACGTGAAGGCGTAACAAACAAACAAACAGACTTTCGCATTTATAATATTAGTAAGGATTATGCTCTTACCCTCTTTCTGTTGTCGTAATAGGATAGGACGGCAGGGCAGCAATATATTTTTTTAGATTATAAATAACTCCTCCGATAATTTCACGGCATTTGAAATATTACTTTTAAAAATAAACATAGGCGATCGGTCTCGCTTGAAACTTTGACTTACGGAGGTTACCTTATAGCTGACTATTCTTGAGAAATCACATTACACTGACTCTTGACCTGATGATGGAATCAGAAATGAGGAGATCCGTAGAACTAAAGTAACCGACATCGCTCGAAGGATTGCTCAGCTGAAGTGGCAGTGGGCGGGACACTTAGCGAGAAGAACCGATACTTTTCCCGGTGCAGTAAAACTTTTCAATGAAGTTCTTATCATTATGGCATCAAAAACAGGCTAGTTGACTCAAATATATTAGACAAAATCATGTCATATTAGTTCTTATTGTACTGAAACCAAAAGTTGAATGCAAGGCAATGCACCTTTTTCTAAATAGAAACCATGTTGGCAGCGACTTATAGTATCTTAACTTAATGGTTTTATGGTTTCACCATATTTTAAGGCTTTCTTAGGCTTTGCTTAAAGCGCAAAAGACAAAAAGAACTAAGTACCTATAACTTTTAAATTTACTCCATCCGGTACTTAACATTCTTAGAGCTTATATAGTTTTTGACCCTGCGGCACCCCTCGAGACCAAACATTGTATGGGTATTATGCATCGTTGGTATTATGCATGGAGATGAAAGACAGATATCATGACGTCTCATTTATATTCCGTTTGTGTTTGCTCCGTGTTTACAAATAATCCCATGTATGGTGAATGTGGACACTATCTCATGGACAATTACTTAGGTTTTAGATGTATTCAACTTTCACAAGGATTGTATGTCTTATCTTGAATAGTGTAATAAAAAGATATAGTTTTGTTTACATAAAGTATTACCTTACGTAAATGGTGTAAGTAATTGAAAACTTTATAGACCACTTTTAGGCGTCACACCACGCTATTTCTTTTAACAAACACGTACAGTACAGTAAGGTCTTTCAATGGCAGGGTGACAGAAAATGTATCTCGCTAGGTGGCGCTGTTGTATGTAGATGGAGCCTGTTGTATATGTGCATATGTATGGGTTAATAAATGGTTGATAATAATAATTATTTTTATACAAGTTGGAAAGCAAACGAATTAAAGATTGAATTGAAAAAAGAAAACCAAAATGTGTTGGAAGAAAAATTTATATTTACTAAAATTCACTTCTAACATCCAAAAATTGAAAGCAAACGCATTGTAAACAACAAACTGATAGGAGCTGATAGGTCTACATCTACACTAGCGCCAAGTTGGCGCTAGTGCGCCGACTGCTAGACGATTGGTGAATCAGCCAAATTATCCTGCCATTGAGGATTCTGTAGTGAACAAACATACCATGCTGGGTTTCTTCCTGTCTGTCCAGTCGATGTAACCTGATGGCGTATCTTTTGAACATTCATATGAATTTGTGTCTCGTTTCATTCCATTCGATTTACTTTCTTGAAAATGTTATCTTTGTGAAACAAAGGTTTATTTTAATAGAACTCTTAAACTGATCGTAGACTAAAGACTGCAAGCTAACATACGAATCTGTATAAGTATAATGAATTCAGTCAACAAAGATCAGAAGGGATGGACTATTGTCCATTATGCTGTATTGTATAAATAAAGTAAATTACATTTACTTTGTTAAAAACTGGGAATCTAATCTATCTAATCATCATACGCGATCTAGTTCTTCCGATATTACTTTTATGCCCAAATTAGCATACGCATTCGATAAACAAACACGGCCTAAAGAGACAGTAATGAAAACACAATAATATTGGATTCAACTTTTGGTAGGCGGACAAAAACGACCCAAAATGACGATACCTACAACGGTATTAAGTTGTTTAGCATGAATTAATATCATATAATGTCTGTTCGTTTATTGAGGCCTTTACTACCATACTTTATCAGCTATATCATTCTGTTATTCGAAGATTTAAAGATACAAATGCAGTGTATGAGACAGAATTTCTATGAAGCGAAATATAATCAATTTGCTGAAGTATTCCCCACAATTCCGGTTTGTTTCAAGTCCTTGTCTCCTTTTTATGAAATATTTCCAATTTTATTTATTATGATAAATTCTAGATAAAATCATTTTCCTAATTATCTACATCACATATTTTTTTAATATTACGTTCTTTAACCTCGTTTTACTGAATATCATTATGTATTCCAATTGCATCTAGAATATCCGGGGACTTGTCAAATGCATCAAATGTATTTCCGATGCATTTTTCAAATGCTCAACCGTGACCTGATCCTTATTTATTTCTTTCTAAAGTTCATATTAGTTTGTAGTCTTAGTTAGTTGAGACTAGGACTATAGTGTGCCGACCTATTTCAAAATACCTCATACATTAACTATTTCTATTTGTGTAGTATATTCTAAAAATGGCGGTTCTTTTGGAATGCTCGCACGTACTCGCTTCTTCCGCTCGTCTGATCTGTATTCTGCCCATGAAGTGTTTGCTGAGGATTATACAGATAAAGACAGAGTATTGTTTTTATTGATTCCTCGTAGTTCTTGGTGTGAACAATGGCGTTTTCAAGTTCAACTGCTTAGTGAAAATGAACAACGCTTATGTTGTTTTAGCACAATTTTGGTTTTACAAAAAACTCTCGAGTTTGGCCATGATTCTTAGTAAAGAATCTGTTTATTTTTGAACTTTATAAACAAAACGAAGTTATTTCCCAATTGAAAAATTCTAAGTTCTTCAGAAAACAAAGTTATACATAACAATGTTTTGTTCGAACATCTAACAGTTATCAGCTTCCTTATCAGAACATCTAACTGTTATCAGCTGAAAGAAAACGAAGCGCCATGTTATAAACGATCGCTCATTATAATTCAGTACAGCAGCATGAATAAACCAGGGAGTTTGTCGTAATGAATGAATCAGTGGACATTTTAGGTCCGACAACGGCGAGATTCCATTGGTACGTCGCGCGCTCAGTTTCTAAATGTGGTCGCTGCTTAACGACCTTGTAAGCCGGAGAAATTCCGTAATTATACTTTTACGGTTGTGGATTTACATGGACATGTATAAAAGCTAATGTCTTGTTTTCTATGCTTTTTTATAAGTCTATACGTTCTCTCGTATTAGAAGTTATTTTATTATAAAAATACAAACCTACTCTGAGTAAATTCTGGACGATTAACCAACATTCTTAGTTGCAAAGAGTGCGTTTGATTTTCCATCCTCGTGGTAGATAGAATCAATAGAACTCCCTGTCAGGATTTTCCATTTTTTTCTTGAATATAAATCTTGCTTGCTTGCTTTGTATGTGCTTGGTGCACTGTTTTACTCTAATCTAACTTTCAATTTTCATTTTGGACTTGGTTGAGCGTTAAACGTGAGCTATTCTGTTTGACATTGGGATTCAAATAGCTAATTACTGTATAATTATGTTTAAAATGACTTTGTTAATGGTGTAGGCCATTCGACCATGTCAATAAAAGTGTTGTTATTAGGCATTCGTCACAGTGTAAAGAATGATAGTCTAATTGTACATCATTATTCCGCGAGCTGTTAATTATTTGCCATTACATTTGCTTAGTTGCTTCATTAACTTTAATTCTTACCTTAGATTTGTTATGACTTCAAATTAAGTTATTTACATTGCTATTTGGTACTTTAATACCTTTTATACGTTTTGATAATATAGTCTGTAGAAAAAACTTGTACTGGCCATGTGATATCTATTTCCTTTAATGTGTGTTAACGATTTCTTTGTTCGATTAAGCTGTTTTGTCTGTTTGATTTGTGTGTGTATTTGCTTTTGTTGTACCTTCAGCAACTGGCTCGTTAATAGCACCATTATTCAACTTTTCAACACCATGTCAACTCAACACCTTAATTTCATAAATCTCAGGTTTTACTGCGCAAAATATCGACATTTTGGCGTATTCACTTAATAACGTTTCACAAACTTTAGAATAGAATAGGCATTTGCAATGATGCAACTAAACTGGAAAATAAAGTTTTGGATGTAACTTATCTTATCACCTATTTACTGATTTTAATAGCAAGTAATGTCACACATTTTTCTCTATTGTGTAATATTCTATAAGCCACAAAATTTCATTGTTCGAACATGACATCATATTAGATAATGCATTTGGATTATTATTTATTGAAGGTTTGAATTTCACACGATAGTGTTAATAAATGAATTTCGTAAACCTAATAACACCAATAGTCTAACTAAGCTATTGATGAATTTAGAAATACTTTTAAGACTGTATTGTAAGAAAGGTGTGATCTCGGAGACTCATAATATGAATCGTACTTTGAAAGGAAGCTCCTTAAGAAATCAGGTTGATAACTAAGGCTGCGTTCAGACGATTACGCACAACCCGACCTCAACCCGAACTCAACTCAAACTCAACTCGAGCTCAACTCAAACAAAGCCCACTCCTTGAAATACAGCGCTTACAATTTTGAGTTTATGACACATTATAATAAGCTCCGTTATATTTTGTTTGTCTATGCAATTGCACACGCCCCGCGCTCAACCCGAACTCAACTCAAACTCAACCCGAACACAACCCAAACTCAACCCGAATTCAACTAAAACTCACCTCAAACTCATCTGAACATTACACAGGTGCTTATTAATGTGTCATACATAAGATTCAAAGTAAACGATGTATTTCAAGGTGTGCTGCGGTTGAGGTGAGCTTGAGTTGAGTTCGGGTCGTGTGTTATCGTTTGCACGCAGCCTTATAAAAGAGCCAAAGCTCTTGAATAATTCTTATTGAAATTCAATTCAAGCATTATCCCTCTTCCCCAGATTTAAAACAAAACTTTTATTTGCTGAAAGGAAAACACAGACAGCACTCGTCTCTTACACGTTTTAGAATAAGGGGTATTAATTTGTGTGTTTTATATCAATTACTACCAACTACCGGATTCAATGTTTCTTGTAATGCTATTAAGCAAACACGAGATAGACAAGACAAAGAGCATAGAATTCGAATTAACCGGTGCGACTTACAAAATTGGTATGACAAGAATTCACCAGTAAGTACGACAACAAAACGCGGGGAACGTTTGTCACGTACAATTTACGATGGCAGTGCAATAATTATCGAACTGGATATCGGCGCCTGTGAAATGTGTTTTGACTGAGAGAATTTAATTATCTGTTTAGTTAGATATTCTGAGATTCTGTAAGACTTTTCTGACGTAGTATAAAAATATAAAATCTTTTCGAGACTTAAAACCCGTACCTAACATAATTAAATTGAGTCACTTGAATAACTTGTTGAATCAAATGGTATTCGCTCGATGGTCGAAATACGACCAAAATCTTTATTGATGAGATGAGGAAAACATACGAATTTGCTGGTTTTCCGGTTTATTGATAATATATTGGCAAACAGAAGAGAAAAAGCACTGACTTCTTATACTAGGTATTTCAAACAATACCTAATAAAGTTTTCACAGTTTAATTGGCAGTTATTAACTTAGAGCTATCGCTTTAAGTCTCTTATCGAAGATATACAAATCAAATAAAGATTTAATAAAATTACTTAAGTCAATCGCTTATTTAGGTGTGGTTTTATCTTTTATTCCAAAGTTTACCTGTATCTTGCACTTGATTCCTTACCTGCGTCTCTAAATGTTAAGAGCTATCAGATCCACACATACTGATAAAAATAAGTTGACCCGGTTTCATATGTTTGTTTAGTTTTGTAAGGTTTTTGGATTTGGAGACCGTTAAAGGACACTTATAAAAACATTTTTTCTGTGGATTTGTCATAGATTGAGTAATGAAAAAAAATTATCCTAGCCACATACAGACGAAATTCGGAATTCTGAAACGGGATATCGATAACGTATGAAAATTCCGAACGGAAAAAGCAGTATGTGTGTCGCAGGTCCATCCATAGATTTGTATAGTCATAGTCATAGTCATAATTGTTTATTGCAACATGTTGGTTACAGAGATCTTAAAAGGAAAATGGTACCATGAACATGACCCTGTAAGGGTATTGCAACTTAAAATAAGATTAAAATAAAAATATTAAAATTACTTAACATAGGTAACATAAATGTTTCTTTTAAATAACAAAACGAAAAATCTGGAATAGGTAAACAACATTAGAGATGAGAACAAGGAGGCCTAATTATTAGACTAATTAAAAAAATCTGTTAATGTATAAAAACATTGTTCTATTAAAAAAACTTTTAGTTTACTGTAAAAGTGAATTTCTTTTTGTATGTCTTGTATTTCTTTTGGTATTCTATTATATATTTTTATTGACATATGGTAAGTTCCTGAACTCACTAAATGTAACTTAGTGAAAGGTGCTGCAAGTCTGTTTTGATGCCTTAAATTACGTGATTGTTGATAAAAATCTTTTGATTGTGGATACATTTGTTTGTTTTTCTGACTATTTTACATATTTCAAATATATATAGGGACGTAAGTGTGAGTATCTTTAGTTTTACAAAGTGAGGTCGACAACTTTCCATATCATCTATATTTACAAGTATTCTGATACACCTTTTTTGCATCACAAACAATTGGTTTACATGAGTGCTACTACCCCAAAGGATAATTCCGTAGGTCAACCATGCATTAGCGTAAGCATAATAGGCACACATTGCAGTTTTTAAGTCGGTACATTTTTTTAGTTCATATAAGGCGTAAGTAAATTTAGAAAGTTTAGTAGCAATTTTTTCAATATGAGATTTCCAATTGACATTTGTATCTATTTCTATGCCTAACAGGGTGCAAGAGGTTTCAAATTCTATTTTATTATTATTAAATGAGATTGTTGTTTCTATTGATTGCTTTTGTATGGGTTTAAATTGCATCAATTTCGTTTTAGATATATTAATTTCTAAATTGTGGTCTTGTAACCATTTTATTACCTGGTGTAGTGTGTTATGAAACTCTTGTTGAAGATCTTGACTGCGTACGCATGGGAAAACAATGGAGATATCATCTGCATATATTATACATTTTTTATTTATACAGTCTACCACATTATTTATATAAATGAAGAAAAGTACACATCCTAATATACTCCCTTGAGGAATAGAACGTTCAATATCAAGTTTATTTGATCTAACATAATTTAAAATATTGTTTTTGGCATCATAATGTTCTATCTGCACGAATTGTTGGCGATTATTTAAATATGATTCAAACCATATGTGAGCTCGTCCTCGTATACCTATTTCATATAATTTTTGGAGTAAAATTTTATGAGAAACTCGATCATATGCCTTACTCATATCTAACATTATTCCTATTGCATATTGATTTGTATTTATAATATTTAATATTTCGTTCATAAAGTTATATACTGCTGTGATTGTAGATTTTTGTTTCCTGAAACCATGCTGACTCTCGTTAAAAATATTGAATTTTTCACAAAAGGAGTTAATGCGGGTTGCCATTGCTGTTTCAAATATTTTCGAAAAGGTTGATAAAAGGGCTATTGGGCGCAAATCTTCGGGTTTGTTGGCATTTCTCATTTTAGGTATTGGTTTTACAATTGTTATTTTAAGTAAATCGGGAAAGACTGCCTCATCAAAAGATTGGTTAATTAAATAAGTTATAGGTTCTACCAGCTCCTCCCTACAATGCTTAATTAATGAAGGAGGAAATTCATCAGCACCATAACTTGATTTATTTTTTAATGATTTTATAATTTTATCGACTTCGTCAGTGCTGACTGGACGGAGGTAAATAGAGTTTTCAATAGGTGATTGAGTGGGTCGACCTTTGGGATCAATATGATTTTTCTTATCAGATCCTACCGACACAAAATATTTATTTAAGATATTAGATATTGAATGGGGATCTTTTATGGTTTCATCGTTAAGTTTTAAACTTATATTTTTTAATGTATTTTTGTTTATTTTATTAGTGCGTTCTTTAATGATTTGCCACATTGTTTTAGTAACGTTTTTGGATTTTTTCGTTTTATTTATATACTGATTTTAACTGTAATTTTTAATAATTTGACATATTTTTTGTAATAATTATTTAATACTTCACTATTTGTTTGCAATTTTAGTATTTTAATTAGGCGTTTATTTTTACACGATTTTTTGATCCCCTTTGTTAACCAGGATTTTAATTTATTTTTAATCAATATATTTATTTTTGGTATACAGAGATCAAGTAATGTAGTTAATTTTTCATGAAATACTTTATAATTTTCATTAACACTTTTACCAGGTTTAATAATATTTCCCCAGTTTATAGATTGTAATTTCTTCTTAAATAATGTCATGTTGTTATTGTAAAACTTCCTCTTTCTAACGATATGTCCCTGCCTAGTGTTAAAATTTAAACCAGATTTATATAATGAAACAAATATGCCTTTATGATCTGATAGCCCTTGTTCCTTAACCTTAAAGCTTAAACAGGTTGTATCAAAGTTCGTGAAAATTATATCTAAGCAAGTGGCACTCGTGGCCGTAACTCTGGTAGGTTCATTAATATTTTGATGAAAATTAAAACTTTTAAATAACTTGACCATACCTTTTGATTGTGTGTTGTTAACAAGAAAGTCTACATTTAGATCCCCTCCTATTATTATATTTTTCTTTGCATACTTAGTAGTTAATAATTTTAACAATTTTTCTAATTGTGTTTTAACTAAACTTTCTTCTCTTTTTTTATCTGGCCAATATAACACTATCAATATAACACTTAAACTAGGTAGTTCTATACCACACAATTCTATAATATACTCCACTGATAATTTTTATTATGGATAATTATGGATTAGCTGCGTTTGGAATGATTCCGTTTCGGTATTCCGAATCAAAATTTCGGTCCGTATGTGTCTGCAAAATGTTGAGACACTTGTTAACAGTCAACAATTTGCGCGGGCTTGTATTTACGTAATGTAGGTACTGCTATCTAAAGATTAGGTATTCAAATGCGATCTACATCATCTTCATCTCTGCGTCCCAGAAGCAACTTTGAATACCTAAACAAAATCAAGTAATCGAACCGATCTTCTTCGTTATCAAAAACGAAATAGTTCCCATATAGATTTCTTAAAGGTTGATTCAGCAAGCAATTACGAACCTACAGGCCCGAATTGACATAATTAGAAATAAATACACCAAGGATACTCAACACCAGCCAATATTAACAGTATCTGATCTGTCGGCATCGGTACTTGGCACTAACAACGTAACAATGCCGTGAACATTTTGAAGTGATTTTGCGCCTGAATTTGAACAAGAAGGGCAAATGCTTGCCTAAATAGGTATAGCTTGTTTAGATCCAGTTACTAATAATGATACAGTTCCATATTATGTTTAAAATCTTATGGCCCTTTTCAATCACACAATTCTATTTTTTAAGGTATTAGTATATTTGCATCTTCGTGACGGATCTGAGAGTCAATTACATGTAAATTGATTACTGATTCTAACTTTTTCTGTCACACTACACACGGCGAAATATGTAATAATCAAACCCATTTGCCATCTGTTTCATACTTTTTGCAGTAATTTCTTAACATGATCATTACCTATAATTATCATGGTTGTTGGCTTTAAATGGTAGTGTCATATGCGGGCCTTAACCTAGAATAAGAAGGGTCAGGGCTTGTCAACAATAGGTGTTAATATCGACTGCTAATGATGGGTCTCTTGGGTCACATTTATGGACTGACTACAAATGCCATGGAATATCAAACAATGAAGTGAAAATAAGTTTCCGTACATTTGTATTGCTGTTCTGTAGTGTCTATTTATTGTATTTTGTATGATCGGATATTATTCAAATTACTTTGGTTCTGTATTTATTTACTGTAATGGGATTGTTTATTTTTTAAATATCTACTTTGATTATGTTATTCGTTACAGGCACAGAATACATAATGTTACAGGTTCATGTATATAACGGGTGTTTTTTTTAGAGGTATAGAACTTTAAGTTGGCATTACTTTTCAAGATGGCGACCGATTTGACAGCTGTCAAGTTTGGTTTGGCAATTCATCATGAATAGACTCACGCCTGAACAATATGTCACACAGCTCGTGCCACAATCGATTTATTGAAAGACACGTTTGGTGACTGCCTAATTTCACGTTTTGGACCTGTGAATTGGCCTCCAAGATCTTGTGATTTGACACCGCTAGAATATTTTCTGTGCGGCTATGTAAAGTCATTGGTCTATGCGGATAAGCATAATAATTTTTTTTTTGGTCTGGCAACCCTGACCGATACACTTGTCAAATAAACCAGCTGATATTTTAATTAAATTAAATTGTTTAAACTTAGCAATTTCTTTAATAAGTAGTGCTTAAATTGTTCTTTACTGTATAAATAGTCGTGAAAAGTGTTATAAGTACAATCGGTGTGGTATAAATTGAAAAACAAGTGATCTCAAATTCGTAACGGCGGGGCGGCATCCAAATGTCACTGGAGAAGATATAAAAAGCGAATAAACTTCGTAGAAGAAACGACAATTTGTGATCTGCTGCATATTAAACCGGGGGAGTACTTTTATTCCTTAATTTTAGTTATTAATAGGTACCCATAGGTATAGGTTATATGGGAAAATATCAAGTCAAAACTTTGTGACTGAATTGAATTTGCTTATACCTACCTAAAACCACAGTGGCGGATTGTTTCCCAATTTAAACTAATACATTGACCATTCCACTTGTACAAAACTCACTAATAGTGAGTAACGTCACAACTCAATACAATCTGGCACAGTTATAACCTCTCTTTACTTGACAATTCGTGGAAGTAATGTAGACGGTGGCTACTATTGTCACAGACATTCGATATACTGTTACACTTCACAAGCATTATATTTGTACATAAACACGTCAGATCTACTTCACTTTTAAACAATAATTTTGGGCAACCATTCTGCTCCTTTTTTTACAATATAACTTAGTTATATAGGTATAATATTGTTCAGGTATTAATTAATTTTTATTCTAGACTATCAGTCACTCAGTTTTAACTTCATTTAAGAATAGTTTAAGTATAGATAGGTACCTACATTTGTTTACTAAATTCATAGGAACTGACTGACTTATACATTAAAAAGAAAGGTTTGACCTTGCTTTTATAGTCAAAGTTGATACCTAGTAATCGATAAACCTTTGCTACAATTGCACATCAAATCTATTATAAATAATAAACATATGTTATAATTTACTGACCTCACTTGCTTAACTTAGTTTTATTTTATTTTATTTTTGTATTTCTTTTTTTGTAACATAGGAATCACACTGACAACTTGTAATAAAATTTGATTATTGATCACTTATTGTATACTTGCAGTGATTGCGGATTGCAAGTTCCATCTAGCTCAATAACAACATGATGACCCGTAAGGCAACTGCAAAGGATGTGGAGATCAAACTCAAAATGGCACTGGAGGATTTGAAGGCAGCCGAAGAGTTAAATGACACCTTATTGCTGGAACGTGAAGACAGTGAACGCGAGATTCTTAAGACCATATCCCGGAACACTGACCTCAAGAATGAGCTTGCTGAAGTTCATACAAAGTATTCTGAGATTGTAGATAAATACAACCAGATGCAATAGGGAATATGCATAAGTCACCGATTTTGATGAATTTGAGCTTGATCGCTGCGGACACTTATAAAAACATGATGGAACAGGAAAAAAATTAAAAAAAAATGTATTGTTTTAGTTTTATCACACGATGAAATCAGGGGAAAATAACGATATTTTTTTTTCATTTTCGGATATAATGAATTTTACAGTCAGATAGAATATCGAATAAGAAACTATATTTTGTATGACACATATGTACTTAAACGCAAAATTTAGGGAGATAATTGAAGATTATTGGCTAACTCCATATTAAACGCGCCGAAACACACCTGAAACGTGATGTGTGACGTCACCGTTTTGTATGGAGCGTTTTCGGCGGGTGCTGCTGCGCGCTAACTTCAAGTAACTATATCACGAGAAAAAAACGCAAGAGAAAAGTTTTAATATTACAGTTAATTTTCTCACGCATTATTCTTTTGATTAAGATTAAAAAAAAAATTGATGCATATTCCCTATTGTATATAGAAAAATTTAGAGAATGTCACTACACTCATGAACAGGCATTGAGTCGCATTACCGACCTTGAAATTAGTTTGTCTCTTGCTCAAAAGACCATTTTAGAGTTAGAAAAAGAAAATAAAACTTTTGTAGAAGAGAAGCATTCTCAAAGCCTGTTTAGCGAGTTACATCAATGTGATTCTGCAATATATTATGACAATTCAACCTTGGTATGTAATAACTATAATGACAAATCTGTTGTCATTAGAAATAATTGTCAACTTAATAGTGGAAAGAAAATCAAAAAATATATCCGCTTAAATAGATATATTAAGAAAACTCAAAGGTTGATAAAAAGACAAAATTATTATAGCCAATTTTCAAAGCTGAGGAAAGAGCGTAAGCAATTATTAGGGCAATTAGATGTAATTAATAGGGCATCATGTAATAACAGTAAAGAATGTGAAAAGGTAAATAATCAATGGGGAGGCGAAGGCAAAGTGAATTACAGATGGCGCTCAGTCATTGGAACAATTGTCAGTTTGAGCTTATATTGTCTTGACTGTGTATTACGTGATTTTACTTTCTTATATTGTATTTTTTTCGGTTTTGCGGACAAACAATGTATTCTATGCTAACTTTAGCTCAGATAAAAGAAGAAGTACGGAAAAGAAAAGCCAAAACAACAGGCAAGAAAGTTTATAGCAACTTACAAAAAATTGCTAACAAGCATTACATTTCTTTAAATTTCGTGTAAGATTTACAAGTAATCTTTTTATTTCAGATTAGAAGCATATGATTTAAATTTTAACAAAGCAACTGAGTGTGAATTTCCGTGTTTATAGTTGCCTGATGATGCCTTCTGTGCAATAGTAATTTCAGGTTTCTGTACTGGAATTTCTGTACCATCCAAAATTACACGAACCGTTTTATCATATTTATTTTATTATTCTAAGTTTCTTGAATGACTCTGGCATATAAAATTCTATTAATTCTCTGTTTGGCCCCAATATTGGGCTTATTCCATATTTGATATACCTATCAAATTCATCCAAGTTATAAATATGTTAGAAACTGCTGAGGTTGAAATATTAAAGAACAAAGCTGTTATAATTCAAATGTTGTTTTATTTTGGCGAAGCTTCATCAAATTCATGAAACATTCCTTTTGATTTATAATGTTTCTCAGGCTCAGCAAAGGAGAAAATCGAGGGAAAAGCATCTTTTTTTTGATATTTTTTTGCCCAATATTTTTTTTGTTACTGGGAAATCGATGAACTCCAATATTTTACAAGTTACATGCATAACAATGCGGAATTTTCTCAGTATAAAATTAAAAAGTGCAATACTCCAAGAGATTCCCATATGTTTTGACACTTTCTTTGAGGCGGCCCGGTACCAAAGACCAGTCGCCACCTATCGGGATAAAATTGCGCTTTTCCTCCCCATTAAGTGAAAAAATTGATAATTTGGAACTTCACTCAGGGAAATGTACAATAATTTAAGTGATTTTTCTCGCAAACAGCTAAATTACCAAAAGCTAGCTGCAAATGACATGATTGACATGTGTAACTATAATACAGACCGGTTCGAATCCCTTGGCAAAAAACAGAATTGTAGCTGTTTTAACCAAAATACTGTTGCTGTAAGACAGCAGTGTGATGCAGTTGTCCAGGATGCCCCAGAGCACTTACCTACCCACTCAGTGTGTGAGCTTAAAGTTTCTGATAATAACCCAACTAACTTAACTACCCACTCAGTATGTGAACCAGAACCAGAGGTCTCATACACTTGTAACGATTTGAAAAACTCAACAAAAAATAATCCATCTTCTGATAAAAACTGTTGTGCAACAATTATGTTCTGCGATGAGATGGGTAAGAATTTAGGCCAATTAATTCAAAAACACACCAAGGAAAACATAATTAATTATTGTATGCCTGGGTCAACTTTGGATGACTTGATGAGAATTATTGTTAAAAAAACATTTAATAAAAACACTAATTTGATAATTTTGATAGGAAATAGGGGTAATGTGAACAAACACCAACTGATAGCTTATTGTAATTCCTTATTGTCTTTAAAAGTAAAAAAAGTGATTTTGTTCACATTCCCTTATTGCAAAAGTGTGTCACAAATGGAAAATAACTTTAGGTATCAGTTGAACGTAACATTGAATACGGTAGCATTTCATAATAGTGAACAGCTACACATAATTGACATCAATAAATTATTTAATAGTTTTTACTTGACAAAAGATAAGTTCTATCTGCCTAGTTCTTTTAGGAGACAAATAGCATTATCGCTATCTTTTTATTTTAATAATTTAGCCAATAATCTGGCTAGTAAAACAACTGCTTTTATTGAGCAGTCAACTATTGACATTAGTCATTCAACTTTGGAATCTGTTCCAAATAAAAATAATTATAACATTTTACTTAGTTCAAGTAATAATAATTTTTCACATTTAAATTACCATCTAGGACAATAGAGGCGTCCTCTAGCCCTGACTTAACAATAGAAAAGCCAAAGTGTTTAAGAATTGTACACCAAAATATGCAAGGCTTTTCTGGCAAAGATTTAGAAATAAGCTTATTCTTAAACTCTGAAGATATTGATGTGTTATGTGTTACTGAGCATTGGTTGAAAAAGCACGAATTACTTTTAAGTTTAGATAATTATAAAGTTGTTAGCTCGCTTAGTAGGAAATCTACTATAAGAGGGGGTTCACTTATTATTCTACACAATAGTTTTCAATGTAAAGAGCGTAGAGATGTAGTATCCCTCTCAATTGAACGAACCGTTGAGTTATCGTGCGTGGAACTTGATCAAATAATTATAGTATGCGTATATAGACCCCCCAAAGCGAATTACTCTGAGTTTGAGTCCACTATGGAGGAGGTTTTAAAAATAACTTGTAGGAAGAATAAAAAAGTCGCAATTTGCGGAGATTTTAATGTCGACATCTTAGACCCTAAAATAGCCAAACTGTCGAGTAGGTTCATAAACCTATTTAAATCATTTAATTTGCTACATATTTTTAATGAACCAACGCGTATCACACCCACATCGGCAACCTGCTTAGATAATATTTTCTGTAACTGTAATGTCATTGAAAAATCAATTTTAAATTGTATTAAATCCGACCATAGTGGACAATTAGCCTCCATTGAGCACCATCATGTTCCGCCTAAACGGGAAATAATGTGTAGGCCAGTAAAAAAACACTGTATTGAAAATTTCAGAATCAATGTCACAAGTAAAATTGAAACATTACCAGAACCAAATTTTGAAGCCAATAACCTATATAATCATTTATTTAGCATAGTTCAAACTGAATTTAGTAAAACTTTTAAACAAAAAGTCATCAAATGTAATGATAGTACGAAATTTAGTGACTGGGCCACACCCGGCATATATAAGAGCAGAAGGAAATTATACGAACTTTATGCAGAGAAAGCTACTTCTAGTGATCCTAACTTCATTGAATTTGTCAAGAAGTATTCACAAACATTCAGAGAAGTCTGTATCTTAGCAAAGTCCAAGTACTTTGCAAATAAAATAAAATTAGCTGACAATAAAATTAAGGCTACTTGGAATATTATTAACAAAGAAACGGGCAAATCAAAATCCAATATAAATTCCTTCTGTTTAAAAACTGGTGATCAAACTTTTGAATCTGACAATGAGGTCGCTAAAGTTTTTGAAGATTTCTTTGCTAGAATACCTGTAGAAACTACCAGTACCCTTCTTGCTTGTCCCAACATCGCTGTCTCCCTTCTGGAGTCTAGTGTTGATAAGTGCAATGAAAGTTTTTCCTTTAACACGTTGAACGCCGTGGAATATTTTAACTATTTCCATTTAGGCCATGGGGGACAAGGTTTGGGCCACACATGTATGTTCCGTTCAGGCCACGGGGGACAACATGTGACCGCGCGATAGAGGTGATTTCAAACGTCTGTGTTGAGCTGGTGGATACGTTTAACTAACAAATCTGTATTGAACGGGTCCCCCACGGCCCCGTAAAGTAGTCAAGTCTAGTTGGTTTTTGAAAATATGTTATACTTAGAAAAAAATTACATGTTTCTTGTCTATACTTAATACTAGCTGACCCGACAGAAGTTGTCCTGTCTTAGTTATGAATATTGAATTCGAATTGGTGTTATTAATGAAAAGTTGGGGTTGGGTTCAGAGCTGATATTAGTAGGCCGTTCCCGTTAATGTTTGCTTTCTCGTTTTTATTAGGTTGCTTTCTCGTTTGTGTGTTTGTTTGTGTGTTCGTTTGTTTCTCCATAAAGTTTGTGAACGATTTTATACTAGCTTCTCAATGAGCTAGAGATTTGAAACTTTAAGCATAGGTCAGAACTGGAAGGCAATGCAATATTATGGTGTCATTGAGCTGATCTGATGATGACGCCGGAAGAAGGCCACAGGAAATCTATGATGAAACCATACAACCCCATCGTGTTTGGGTTTGTTAGAATCGACTTGACGAGTACTCTAATGGGAGACGAGGTCCAGGGTCTGATGATGAAGCTGGAAGGCCATGACATAGGAACTCAATATTGAAACCATGCAACCCCATCGAGTTTGGGCTCGTTTGCATTTGTCTTGATTAGTACTTTATCAAAAGTCCTTACGAATCGTCTCCTGAACACAATGCTCGAAGATCTCCGTAGTGCTTCCCAAAGAGTGGGTTTCAGGATGAACATGGATAAGACGAAAATCATGTCGTATGCCCATGTTGTGCCCGCTCCAGTTCATGTTGGGAACACTACACTTGAAGTTGTTGACCATTATGTAACCTAGGACAGGCAGTCCAGTAAGGTAAGTCCAACTTCGAGACAGAGATCTCTCGTCGAATCCAAATCGGATGGACAGCATTCCGGAAGCTTCGGAAAATCTTCTTGTCCGATTTACCTCAGTGTCTCGAGACGAAAGTTGTGACCACTCTGTGTTGTCAGTGATGACTTACGGCAGTGAAACGTGGTCGCTAACTATTGGTCTCATAAGGAGGCTCAAGGTCACCCAGCATGCAATGGAGAGATCCATGCTCGGCGTTTCCCTGCGTGATCGAATCAGAAACGAGGAGATCCACAGGCGAACGAAAGTAACCGACATCGCTCGAAGGATTGCTCAGCTGAAGTGGCAGTGGGCTGGACCATAGCCTTCTATAATTGCAAGCCGTGAACATAAGTTTGGCAACGTCTGTTACTGTCAGTTCGTGGTCATGTCGTCGGCCAGTCTCCATACTAAATGTATGGGAATATTTCAATTTTAAGAGGTCGATTTTTTTTTTCCTAGTAATCGTGTGAGGTTTAAAATATGAAAATAATTTAGTTCCTTTATTGAAATGCTTTGTATATTAAACAATAAGAAAAATATCAATGTTAACCAGAAAAAAAGGCTGTCAAAGATGTCATCTTTTTTGTTGATTTTCTTCAGCAGGGAGTTGATTAACACGCCCTCTAGCAATAAATTATATATCATTAGAAAGGTCTTTTGAAGACAAATATTTGCTGTTAATATACTTTATATCAATTGTTTATACTTTTGGAGTTAAAGGTTATTAAAGTATAAGGCTCGTATTACAGAATCAAACTCAAACTCAAATCTCTGCTTGAGTACAGTTAGATAGGGATGGCGCTATATGCGATGAATAGCACCATCCCTTTCTAACTGTACTCAAGCAGCAAGCAGTGCTTGAGTCTCGTCCTATAATACGGACCTAAAAGTGGTTTATTGTCTATGGGAGTTGATTTACCCCACCTCTAGCAATAAATGAAATATCATTAGAAAGGTTTTCATATGATAAATATTTGCTGCAAACATACTTTCTATTAATTGTTAGTATTTTCGGAGTTTTAGGTCATAAATGATAAAAAAATTGGTCAAGTTCAGAGCGTTATAACTCTCAAAGTACTAAAAGTTGACGTTTATTGTGATACAATAAAGTGTTTCAAATTTAAATACCTTTCCAATGATGTAAGATTTATTGCTAGGAGAGGCTTAGATCAAAATGCTCATCGTACTAAAGGACCCCCGAAAAGTTCAAATAATTTGACTCAAACCTTATGTTCTAATAAATAAATAATAATAATAAATATAAAACTTTATTGAAATAACCTTACATCACAATTTACAACTAGTTTAAACATAGATAATATAGGAAAAACAAATAATAAATAATTATTAAAATAATATAATAATATGTGCTTGACCACATGCGATGTTGCCGTTCTCCTCAACTTCAGGGCTTGGAAGATATAGAAGGCTATGGCTGGACACATAGCGAGAAGAACCGATGGCCGTTGGGGCGAAAATGATCTTGAATGGCGACCGCGCACCGCACGACGCTCCATGGGTAGGCAAGGTGGACCGACGATCTGGTGAAGGTCGCGGGAAGCCGCTGGATGCAGGCAGCGCAGGAACGATCGTTGTGGAGATCCTTGAGGGAGGCCTATACCCAGTAGTGGGTCTCGTGATATGATGATGATGATGAGTACTTTGTTGGGAAATAGTTTCCAGGGTCTGAGGATGGAGCCGGAAGAATGACACAGGAACTCAACAGGACTAACGAACGAACAGAAAACTGCGCGGGCGTTGCGGGAACAGTGCGGTGGTCGGGGGTGGCCGACACCGCGACCCGCGCGGCCCCCTGTAACGGAAAACCGAATTGCTATCCTGGGAGGCCACGGGGGACAGCTATTGAGTGACAGTTATATTTACGTTGAAAAAAGTAAATAAATTGATTATTTTAAATTGCGTTATAGATTTTAATGTATTTCCTGTCGAATAGAACAAAAAAAAAGGAAATGAAATTTTTGACATTTCAATAATTTTTGATTGGCCCCGTGTACTAAAGTAGTGGGGGTCACATGGTATCCCCCATGGCGTTCAACGTGTTAAATATATAAATAGTGCAGATATCATTAAAGCTTTTAAAACAATTAATGTTAAAAAAACAGAAGATCTTTGGGGCATGTCAACAAGCATAATTAAATCAATAATTGATATACTAGCCCCTTACTTGGCTTTTATTTTTAACAAATGTATTGACGAAGGGGTCTTTCCTGATCTAATGAAAAATAGTAAATTGATTCCTCTTTTTAAATCTGGGGATAAAAGTGACCCAGCTAACTTTAGGCCAATATCTATACTACCAGCACTTAGTAAAATATTTGAAAAAATTATATATTCCCAATTATTAGATTACTTCACATACAATAATATACTTCATAAAAATCAGTTTGGTTTTTCCAAGGGTAAAAGTACTACTGATGCTGGAATTGCACTTCTCAAACATATTCTTGATGCTTGGGAAGAAAAGCAAGATGTAATTGGCATTTTCTGTGACCTTTCTAAGGCATTCGATTGCGTTGATCATCAAACACTATTAAAGAAGCTAGAACATTATGGTGTCTCTGATAAATCAGTTAGTCTTATGAAATCGTATTTGTACAATAGAACTCAGAAAGTAGTGATTAATAGAACTGAATCTACTGGAGCCCGCATCAATATGGGTGTGCCACAGGGATCAATATTGGGCCCATTGCTGTTTCTAATTTATATAAATGACCTTCCAAACTACGCGAATAATTTATGTGAAACAGTACTATTTGCGGATGATACTTCTTTAGTTTTTAAAGTAAACAGAGGTAATAACTGTTCGGACGAAGTAAATAGTGCCCTCTCTAAAGTTTCATACTGGTTTAATAGTAATAATTTAGCACTTAACCCCAAAAAAACTAAATGTGTTAAATTCTCATTACCTAATGTTGAGCAGACAAAATTAAATATTAATTTGAATGACGATGAAGTCGAGTTTATCGAGAGCACAAAATTTCTAGGTATCACACTAGATTCTCGACTGCAATGGGATCCACATATTGAAGCCTTGTCAAGTAGACTTAGTTCAGCGGCATTCGCTGTTAAGAAAATAAGGCTTTTAACTGATATTGAAACGGCAAGGTTAGTATACTTTAGTTATTTTCATAGCGTAATGTCGTATGGACTGCTATTGTGGGGCTCAGCTGCCAGTATTGAAAATATTTTTGTACTCCAAAAAAGAGCTGTTCGCGCCATATACAATCTACGGCGGAGAGATACCTTGAGAGAAATGTTCAAAGAAATAAATATTTTAACTTTGGCAGGCCAATATATTTATGATAATTTAGTTTATGTAAGGAAACACTATGATTCATTTGCTAAGAATAGCAATATTCACCAGTTCAATACAAGAAATAAAGATAAACTTGCCGTTCCAAGATTTAGGCTTGCAAAAACTAGAGGTTCATTTATGGGGAAAGGCATAGCCTTTATTAATAAAGTTCCACAACAAGTGATTGATCTTCCTTTGCATGAATTTAAAAACCATGTTAAAAAAACGCTCATGGGTAAAGGTTATTATAAAGTAGATGATTATCTTAAAGATCTAAATGCGTGGAAATGATGTAACACATAACTTGCTAATAAGTACTTTGTTGAAGTTATATAATAAGTCTATGTTGTTGCCAATAATCCTGTCACCCTGTTGTATTGTAATTATCTGGTAACGATATATTCAAGTTTGTAAATATCGTTACTTATGGCTGTTACAGCTGATAAGTTTCTTGCGCCCGTTCTTCTTGTCAGCTAAAAAAGTCTGGAACGGGTGGTAGGAAAATATAGACGATTCAAAAGTACTTAATAATTAAGTTTATTTGAATAAAGCTTATTTGACTTTGACTTTAAGCCACAAACGCTTGACCATTTGGAAGACAACATTCGCCGTGTTATTGCCGATATACGGCCACAAATGTTGGGAAAAGTCATCGAAAATTGGACGTCCAGATTGAACTACATCCGAGCCAGCCGTGGCAGTTATATGCCAGAAATCATATTTAAAAAGTAATGCCACAAGATTATCTTTTGAATGAAAAAAAATCATGCCAATCGAATAATCCATCGTTGTTTTATTGCAATTTAAAGTTCTATACCTCTAAAAAAAAACACCCTTTATAATCGTTTATGTGTCTAGCAATGGCGAGGGGTGAAATTATAGCAAAGGTAAACCGATGGGAATCTGCTTTTATGGACGCTTCGCCACTGGTGTCTAGTTAGTAACGCCTAACTGCTATATCAGGGAAATATTACGAAATATCTCGGTAATTACAACTTTATTGCCCTTCTGTTTCCACTATGTACCAGTCCATCCGATCGGAGCGTTTACTAGGTCACATTAACGTCGTTACAAGACACCTGCCAAGCAGTAAACTCATAAAAGCCATGTTCGCTTTCGTGGGCGGCCGCAAACGCATCGTGGCGTAACTGGACTGCGTTTAGTTTCCGGAGGTTAAATATAACTGGATTCGTTGTACGGGGGCGTGGGCTCGGTTCGGTGCAAAAATTTCCGGTCTTGTAGTGCGTTATGTCCGTTAAAAAGCCAGAGTATGATTAATTAGCCCACAGAGCTTTTTTCAAGTAAGGTCATGAGCGCTTGATAACAAACTTATTTGATCTTTTATGATGTCATGGTATCAGGCATCGCTTAAATTCAGTACAAAACACTGTATTGTCAAAAGTTTGATCTATGCATGGCATTAACTACATCAGACACTTATTTTATTATTTATTTATCCGTAACTAGTTACAATTATTTCAATAAAAGTAATAATAGCGTTTTTGGAATGACCAAAGGAGAAAAGTAGCACATTATTTAAACAAACGTAGAAGTTACTTCAAAACTGTTAACCGCCATAAAATATTCCTATTAATTAACTTATCAGCACCCTCTAACAAGATCGCTGGATCGCTGCTGTTAACGATTCAAACCACCCACTGAGCAAAAATCGTATCGAAATTAGTCCTGACAAAGTGTTTCCATTAGAATTTATCAGTGCTACCAATACGGCGCCGCTATCGCACGACTATAGCAGTTTATAACGTCGTATAAGGCTTTTAATGTCGCAGTAACAGTGTCGTTGGCTGGCTGGTTTATGACTGTCATATGCGATACTTTTGCTGGTGAACGTGGACTTGTCGCTTTAACAATCCAAATGCAAGTAATGATGTGACGTGAATTTGTCGCAATTAATTTTGATGAGCATCCATCTCTTTAATGAATGGTCCACGGGCGTAGCCAGAATTCTGTATCGGGGGGGATTTTAAGAAAATAAAACTACAACAATGTAAATGAAATGACATTTATATTATTATTGAATGAACCCATGGGCATTAGAGGACCGCTCGGAGAAATAAATATTTAAAATTAAAAATGTAACTTAAATGCTTGTATATAGTAAAAAAACGGCCGGGCAGTGCGATTTTTAGTCAGTTTCATCCACTAATCTTGTAAGTTATGATCTTGCCTGTCTATTGAAAAAAAACGGCCGCGCAGCGCGATTTTTATTCAGTTTCATCCACTAATCTTGTAAGTTGTGATCTTGCCTGTCTGTAAAAAAAACGGCCGCGCAGCGCGATTTTTAGTTAGTTTCATCCACTAATCTTGTAAGTTGTGATCTTGCCTGTCTATTGAAAAAAAAACGACCATGAAGCGCGATTTTTAGTTAGTTTCACCCGTTTCATCCATTAATCTTGTACTTTTGCCTGTATATAGTAGAATAAAACGGTCGCGATTTTTAGTTAAATTCATCCGCTAATCTTGTGATCTGTAGTTTCTTACGCGAAAATTAATGTTTTCTAGAGAACTTTCGGAACAGCAGTTCTTCCGGGAGATTTTTAGATTTTTCGGGAGTCGGGAGACCACTTGGAATTCCGGGAGAATCCAGGCAAATCCCGACCATCTAGCAACCGTAGGTAGCAGTGGAAACGGGTATGATCGCCAAAATTTGGAGCGATGTATAAATATTTGGATATACTTAAGTAAAATGACAGGAATAAAACGCATGCAAACTACGATAGGTATTTTCACATCTACCTTTTTTTCCGACTTTATTTTTATTTTAATGTTATAGATCAATAAATAGATGATGCCTATTGTATATTTCGGGGGGGGGTTTGAACCCCCAAAACCCCCCCCCTGGCTACGCCCGTGGAATGGTCGTATTTTAAGCAGCATTGGCAGTGGATTTATTAACGATTTCCGATTGTTTATTTATTGGTGATTGTCACTATTAGTTAGTCTGTGACCTTGTTCTATAAACACTTTACGTCTTTTGGCCTGATCTGGTCTCTTACATTAAACTTCTTCACTAACAAGGTGTGAGTAACCCTAAACTAAACAGACACCATATTTGCTACCTGCTGATCATTATTTTTGATTGATAAATGTAAAAACATCCTTTGGATTCCTTGTTTGGCCAAGCAACATGCTTGCAGTGAAAGAATTTAGAAAGCTTCCAGTAATGAAGACTTGTTTCTTTGCTATTTTCTCAATACAAAATAAGCTTGCTTTTCACAAAATTATTATTATTTTTTGTTCGTTAGAAGGACTCAGACATTCAAAGCAAAAGCTCTTGCGAAAGTGCCTTAGGGCTTGGCTATATGGGCGGTTTTCCCGCCGCGGGAAATCTCTCAAGAAAGCTACCTCAAACCATCAAACTACACGGAATGAGGTTTATCGCAGTCTTTTCTTCATAGTCAACATGGATCCGCCCATGATCACTGCTCTTGAAGCTCTTTTAATAATCGAATTATGTATCTAAAAAAATTAAAAAAACCCGTCTGCATAAAAAGACAAGTCCACTGAAAAGATGGAAACAAGATTAAATATTAAAGGCAACATAATAACATGCATATACCTTTTTGAAATCCTTACAATAAGCCCTTTAATTTGACACCCATATTGCAGTATTCTAAAAAAAAAAAATTTTTCCCACTACGTATATTAGTACCGTACAGCCGCCATGTTGTTTTTTTTATAACGCCACCTTCTTAAGAACACTTGGGCTGATGAGACAAATCTAACGATATCTTAATTACAGAAATCCATTCAGCCGTTTGAAAGATATGAGGTAATAAAGAATATTACATACAAACACACATACAAACATACTTACATAGTTACATACAAGATACGCGCGAAAAACATAACCCTTTCTTTGCAGTCGGGTAATAAAGTAAAGCGCAATGTTTGGGTCGAACCAGAGTGTTAAAATCGTTTAACTTCGGGTATATTTTATTTAATGTTCAGTGAACATGAGATCACTCACAATCACAAGTTATTCACTTACTACTGAATGTCTGTGAACTCATTTGATGAACTTCTATCAATTATTAGCCCTATCAAACATAACATATGCCACGCCACCACGGGCCAAGGGCGCTCGTCCCCACGCCCGACTAGCGCCCTTGCACAAGCTCCCGCTCAATGGTGCAGCAGCGGGAAACCGCCATCGCCATCGTGTAGTTTGAAGGCACGGTTACCGGCGGCGCACACACGGCAAAATGGCTTGTTTACGACGACAAAAATATGAATTTCAAATTAAACCACACAAAGTAAATATTTATATTACCTTTAATTATTAAGAGTGTTAAGAGTAAGTTTTTATCAAAATAAAACACAAAAAGTAAAATAAAAATTTAAATGGAAAAAAAAATAAAAAGTAAATCAAATTATCTTAAAATTGATAAAAACTTCTTGGTTGTATGACTTTATTTATTTGACAACATTTTGGCGCTTTGAGGTAATTACTGGGTCAGGTTTATGAACACATAATAATAAATACATAAATATGGAAACAATCATCACACACACACACACACACACACACTCACACACTCTCTCACACACACATACATACAAACACATCCACACACATTCAGAAACATCACTACCTATTTATTTAAACATGCTATGCTTGGTCAAAAACCCGCATAGTTATGTATTTACCTCAGTAATGAGTGAAAAAATAAAAGAATATATATAATAATAATAATAATAAATAATAAATAAATATTTGACAACATCACATACATTGCTCCAATTCCAAAGTAAGTAGCTATAGCACTTGTGTTATGGAAATCAGAAACAACGGTGGTATGACAAACACCCATACATACGCATATAGTGCAAAATATCCGTATTTGTATTCAATTTTGAAGTTTTTCTCGTATGGAAGGGGGGGAGAAGGGGTTGATAGTTTTATTACAACAATAAAGTTAACACTTGTAGCTTAAGTAAAAAAATATATTTGAAGTGGAACTCGGTGGAACTTTTTTTAAAAACCTACTCAAACATAAGCAAACAGCAAAAAATCTTAAATTTCTTATCACCCTTATTCATTGATATTTTTAAATTAAATGGCTTTATGTAACAAGGTAATTATTTATTAATTATAAATTACTAACCACTAGGTAAAACAGCCATGGTTAAAACAAATTATATGATTTACAAAACAAGTCTATATCTCACCTGATAAATAGGGTAATTAAAACAATATTGAATAGAAAAAGTGGAAATGACAAGCGAGTGCTGACTTCCCGATCGTGTTAAACCGGTTTGGGTCATCCTGCATGAAATATTTCTTTTGTTCTTAATGCACTGGTTGGTTACTTAGGCACGTTTTGAGTTATTTTGACCACTTTGCATTTTTTACTTTTCTCGTCGTAAATGACCCATTTTGCCGTGTGTGCGGCGGTTTAACGCCACATGCGGCAGTAGATTTTCTCCCGCCCGTGTATGCAGCATACAACTTCCATATTAAAATGTGTCTAGTGCGGTTTTGGAGCGGATTTCCGCGGTGGGAGAACCGCCCGTGTAGCATGGGCCTTAGAAATTGTCAAATACTGCTCTAAATATATCATATCGTATTCATTCACGAAAAAACTATTATACTCGTATATACACTAGAAATTAGACTCTCTAATGCATCTGTGCTATTACTAAATTGTTCATTACGAATTCCGAAATTGAATATACATAATTCAAATCAGGCGTTTCTCGACGGAAGTTCATTACAATGTGAAAAGCAACAAGCATTCTGGTTACCTTTTTTATTTCTTTATAAATCAATATTGTCTGAAAGAAATAGCTACATTTTTATAGTTTTTGCTTCCACAAATTCCTATTTAACACCTCATAGCACTTTCTACCACAGTCCAGTCGGCTATAACGATTAGCTGTTTAATGGTTCTTAACGTTTTAAGTACTTCCTCTATGGCACTCCAGCTATAACAAAATACTCCTTAGCGCCAGGAAGGTACTTAGCTGCTGAAATTAATAGGTAGCTAAAGTTTAAACGACCGTAAGCTATTTCACGCTTAGCTTGGGCATTTAAAATAACTTGTGCAAAACAGTAATGGTCTTCGAAGGTGTAAAATGTATTTATGTATTGGTCGGTGTTACTTAACGCTCGTACATAAACTGCACGTAGGGTTGCCAGGCGTCTGGCTAAAGCCAGACATATGTAGGCTTTTTGATTCAGTGTCCGGCCAAATTAAACAGTGTCCGGCCTGTCCGGCTTTTGTTAGGCTTTTTACACTCACTTACGCACATGGTCGTGCGAGCGAGCGGCGGCGCGTCGATCGTTGTTTCTGCCCCACACCACAGAATAACTAATAGTACAAGTCCCACACCGCACCACAGTAGACCGCACTTCATGCGTGAGAGCGAGACAGCGAGCACCGAGCATAAAAAAGTCTAGTTTTTTTTCAAAGAAATTGTCGTATTATTACTAAGACACAAAATCCTTAATAATTTAGTTAAGGTATCCAGCTTTTTTACCTAAATGTCCGGCCAAACTGGCTGGCCTGTCCGGCTATTAGGTTAGACGACCTGGCAACCCTAACTGTACGGCTTTCGGTTGGTTGTTAAATATTTACCTTTTAATTACACTATTGTTATGTTCCTTGTAAAAGCAGCATACACATAACACCGATAACACGATTAGATGCTAAAACACGGTAATATCGTGGCTAAAGCATAGGGTTATACTTAAATCAAAATGGAGTCATGAAATCGTAGTCCGAGCCACGCAATTTTGGGGACGTTGAATCTATTTCCTCTATTAAACAGAGAAACCTTTAATGGGAGTAACACTCATTTTGTGAACTGCTGTTGAAATAAAGACAGTTATAAAGAAAAATAGAATTCAATCTTTTTTTTCTTCGACAGAAACGACACAAGGACAACCGATTAATTTCAAGATGGAAAAAAAATAGTTATTTCTTATTAAATAAGTACCTACTTTAATAAAACTGAATTGATTGACTGAGAATAAACTCAAAGGTTCTATGAAGATAGAACCTTTGAGTTTATTCTATGATAAGGTCCTTGTTATAAAGAACACTGGACTTTCACATCACTAACGCATTAGAATTAGATTTATGTATTACACAATTCTAGTTTAC
This sequence comes from Agriphila tristella, assembly GCA_928269145.1. Lineage (NCBI taxonomy): Eukaryota > Metazoa > Arthropoda > Insecta > Lepidoptera > Crambidae > Agriphila > Agriphila tristella. Next base: position 14,055,469 of record OV743445.1, read on the forward strand.
CGTTTTGTCAATTGAAATTATCTGCATATGTATCTGCCCCCTTATTCAAATGGCTATTCTACAAAAAATAACGCTAGGTAGAATAGAATCACAATGTATAGGAATGACATAAGCTAACGCTTAGCTCCTGTCAATCATCATACATTGTCATTCTATTCTACTAGCGTTATTTTTTGTAGAATGGCCATTTGAATAGGCCCTCAGAACCCAATATTTTTATGGCTACTTGTCACCTAAGATTAAGGTAGTGTAGACTTTGTAAACCATTTAAAGTATTTAATAGCAATAATGTAAGGCGTAGGAAGACCAATAGACTTCCTGGTGGATGCGTGTGCGCAATGCGCAATGTGGGCTCGGCATGCGGTAGGTGTGCGACTGATAATGATTTGCTATAAAGTTAATGCCAATTAATTAAATTACTCTATTAATCGAATACGCACTTATGTACATTTACATTTTTAAGTGAGGTTTTGTATAAAAATATCTTGTCACGATGAACAAGATAACTTATTCCATGGTAATACTCTTCATCGTGAGTTTCAGTCGATTCCGACTTCCGTTCTGGAGACCGTTTATCATCCTTACTATCCTTACTAATATTATAAATGCGAAAGTCCGTTCCATTTAGAGTAACTACTAAATTGATCATCTTGAGATTTTGCATACACGTTCTCAAGGGTATAGAGAAGGATATAGGGAACCTACCTTTCATCCAGAAAAAAATACGATTTCCGAGGGATAGCATAAAAAAACTTTCTACGCAGATGTAGCGGGTGGTCGCTAGTTAGCTATAATCATTAGATTTCCACTATACATGTACTAAGTAATGCACTGATTTCACGATTCATATGAAACCTTTTTTCATACCTCTTATCGTTTTCTTGAGGCGGAGACTGGCATCTTGCGCCGTCAACCATGCGATACTGCCTCCTAATGCAACCAAATTACAAGGCTCGCAACCAACACTCAATTCCGTAGACTGTAAACAACCACGTTCTACTTCCTAGGTATCTTCATCGTTTCTGGGAATTTATAAAGGGGAAGTCATTGGCCATGTATTGTCTGTTTTTTTTAAATTTGCATGATATGATTAGGTTTGATCCAAACATCACAATCATCTCATTCTCTTTATTTACGAGTCTATGCTTAGTTGTTTGCTTCTAGTTTTAGATTTTTGGGCGAAATAGAACCCTCTTTCAAATTATCTCATTCTCTTTCTTTACGAGTCTGCTTAGTTATTCTGAGTTTTAGAATTTCAATTAAAGATAACCCTCGTTCAAATCTTCTAATTTTCTTTCTTTACGAGTCTGCTTAGTTAAGTTTTAGATTTTGGTCCAAATAGAACCCTCTTTCAAATCATCTCATTCTTATTTTTTACGTGTCAGTTTAGTTATTCTAAGTTTTAGATATATTTTTTGCCTTTTCTTTTTCTTGATTTGTAATAATTTCGTGTCAGCCCAATACACCAATAAAGTTCTCTACAATTTGTTGCTCTTTTATTATTGTGATAATGTTGAGAATAGATCTTTCTCTTAACATGGACACTCTGGTGGTTAAGTGAATATTAAAATGAGCCTTTGTCCTATTACAACTTCAAAACGGTTGTTACCTATGCCATAATTGATTCCGCATGACTTGTATAAGACACACTTGACACGATCTACACTTTCCTGATTTTGACCCTTATTACTATGACTTTTAAAACGAAAATTCATTGCAATTATGTTCTTGTGCATGATACCTCTGCAGTTAACGTTTGCATGTGAATATGTTTCCTAATACGTCTTATAGTTGTTATATTAAACGGTTTTGCAATTCTAAGTTTTGCATAAGTGTGACTTATTATTAAAAGATACTGTTGCCAATTGTTACTTAGTATCGTGATAAAGCTCTTTTAAATCTTTGTTGTTATTTACAACTCATTTTACATTATAAGTACCAAAAAATTTAATAGGAGTGGTATAATTTTCTCTAATAACAACATTTTCAAGATATGAAAGACGTTCAGCCAGATCCGTACGCTGCGTGTCCTTAGATACTTCTAGGGTTTCAGCAGCGACTAAAATTCATTATTTATAATCTGCTGTGTCCTTTTTTTGTCAGTAGATAAGATAAACCTGTTTCAACTTTGACTTATTTTAATTTCTTCAACAGGCCAAATCCGAGGAGCAGTTAGCATGCGAGAAGGAATGGCTGCAAACAGGTCATATGTGGCTGGCTCACCGCAGCGGGTTTACAGCGGTGGTCAGAGAGGGCGACGCCGATGCCGGCAGGGCGATGGTGCGAGTCCTGCAGACGGGAGAGGTGCTCACCGTTGATGAAGATGACTTGGAAAAGGTATCTATGTTTCTATCATGTGAGGGTTTCGCGCCGATGATATGATAAAGATCATCTATGTAGATTTTTGGTCAAGGTATAGATAATTCGGACAATTCACAAAATACCCCATGCGTATATTACTTTTGTTTGACCATGATGGTAGACAGAATTATGTCAAGAGAAATCACCATTTCCTCGTAATGAAAAAACTCATGGATCGGATGTAACATAAACAAATATCTCACACTGAATGCTGTTAATCTTGATACTCCTATCCCCTAGGCCAACCCTCCTCGTATGGAGCGCTGTGAAGACATAGCCTCCCTCCGCTGCCTAAACGAATGCGGAGCCCTACACGTACTCCGCTCCCGCTACGCCGCCGGTTTGCCGCACGCCCGCGCCGGCCACGCGCTGCTCGTGCTAGGACCTCCAAGACGCACTGCACCTATTTACACAGACAAGGTATACCGCCTCGTCGATATTAACGGTAGAATTTTTCTTTTGAAAGGAATACTGTTAAAAATACATAGCCTCCCCCGCTGTCTGAAAGAATGCAGCGCGCTGCACGTGCTCCGATCGCTCCCGCTACGCCTGCCGGATTGCCGCATTCCGCGCCTTTGATATGAAGTAGAAATTAGAAATGTTTCTTCTCTTTTGAAAGGAGCACCTACTATAAAAAGTCATTACCTCCCTTCGCTGCCTGAAGGAGTGCGGCGCGCTGTCACATGCTCTGCTCTCGCTACGCAGGCCGCGCATCTTTCTGCCGGCAAACGCCGCTATGTCATAGCACACTAGTATATTCTTTTAACTGGTTTTTCAATGCGGTGGATATATACAGTGGCGGTCACATAATTAAAGACACCAGTCGATTTTCATACAAACGAGGTAACTTTGAAGCCTTGGTTCTCCGCCAAGGATTGACCTAGCCGTGATCTGATGATGGCCATCCAGGAACTGAATTTCGGAGGAGCTTCAAATCGCTATATACACCCAACTGATCTGATCAGCGTTCTAAGAGGTATAAGGATAGGTATGTTAAAAAAAACAGCGAAATTAGCATGAAAAGGTGTGGAAATCCTAAAATTGAAAACTCTGATCCTTATATCTTTTAGAATGCTAATCAGATCAGTTGAGTTTTATAGCGATCTGAACCTCCTCCATTCACTCCCTGGATAGTCATCATCAGATCACAGCGACGTCGATCCTTGACGGAGAACCAAGTCATCAAAGTTACCTCGTTTGTATGAAAATCTACTGATGTCTTTAATTATCTGGCCACCACTGTATAAACATGGCTACATAAATGTAGGTACAACTCTAAACTTATAACCAAGTTTCTTGAATATGTGCATAAAGTTATGCCTTGATTTTGGCTTTTAAATTGGCAGTATCTCACCACACACATAAATTTTGATTTTCACTTTAGAGCTTTGACTTTATATTTTCCAGGTGGCAGCCATGTTCCGCGGCTGCCGTGCTGACGACATGCCCCCGCATGTGTTTGCGGCCGCCCAGTCCGCGCACCGCTGTATGCTCGCCGCTAGAAGAGATCGAGCTTTAGTCTTCCTTGGGAGGTAACTAACATAGCATATGACTTTTTAATGTCACAACTGTTGAGGCACAGAGCTTCCTTGTGGATGGATAAAGAATGTGGGCCTTAACTCACCGCGCAGCCAAATGCGGATTGGTGGGCCTTAACTACTGCAAATTCAGGCGGGAACAGCGGCTTAGCCTTCCGAAGAACAGAGGAGCTCGAGATAGTATAAACTTTTTGTCACCCATATCCGATGACCTTAGCAATAGTGGATTAACCGCCAAGATCGCAGGCCGAATACGCTAAACCAGCGCCTAGATATTGTTAAGGAACGCTAAAGTTTTTGATAATATAACTTACATAGAACTGGATAATAGAACCAGCGAACTAAAATCTATGGAATAAGCATTCTGCTCAAAAAATGACACCACACGAAAAGTACAACTAAGTGGATAGAGCTAAAAATACGGGCATTTAGTTATGCAGCACAAAGCGTCTGAAAACACTGGTTGCTTATAAGCGACTATAATTTGTATACTCATAGATATTTTCTATACTTAAACGAAGAAATACGATACGTTTTTTCTGCAACTTATTACTGCCTTCTTTGCATCTTTTACACCATTTGACTATAAAGGACGTAATTTCTAATAAACTCTCTCTTTCTATCTTTTCTCTACAATACAAACTGCATTTTATTGAAAAGAACATCAACGTCAGTCACCGGGTGCGTGGCTGGCCCGACTAAAGCTGAGCGGGTTGTACTTTTTCGGCCCCGTGGTGCCATTTTTTCAGCAATATTTGTTTGCTATTACACTTCCATAGATTTTACTTCGTTGCATAGAACTGATAACAAGTGGCCAAATCGCCAAGTTACGAGGCAAATAGATCGTTTTACATTGTGCCATCTAACGACCTGCGTTAGGCCCGTATTTGTAATCGCTCTCGACGTTAAGAACTATCTTGAAATCATACTTGAGATGCTTTTCTTATAGGAAAAGCATCTCAGGTGTGATCTCAAGATAGCTCTTAACATTGAGAGAGGTTTCTAAATACGGGCTTTATTCACGGTAAAGTCATATCCGGAGTATTAACGAACGATAAAAAAGTCGTATTGACGTGTATCCAAAATAATCAACTGAATCATCAGTCAGTTACTCAGAAAATTAGCTAAAAAATTCATAAATTCTTTCAATATAATTCCTAGGAAATTAACCTAAGGTAGGCTTAACAAAATTAAGAAAGACTGTTATTAAGTTTAGTAATATCGCCTTTCACGAGACAAGGAAATTTCTATTACACGGTACATTTCTGTTATCAGCTCATTACAATCTATCTCCATTTATTAAAACCTGTAAAATTGGTCCGGCTAATTATTAATACTTGGTAAATGTCTCGCTTTATGTTTGCGGCTACTTTGAAAACGATCGTGGTAATAGCTGGCAAGTTAAAATGCAGCTTGGGTTACTAGAATTAAGGTGTAGAATAAAATTCAATAACGTTTTCTCTTAATGATAGAAATATTCAAATGTGTGAAAAGGGTTTGTATGTTTCATGTTCCATATATTAGAGTAATGTAGTGATAGAATTGGTCACAATTAGGTACTTTCAATACATTAATTGAATTTATTAACTTTCTGCGTCCCAATTTCTACATTTTAATCTGAATAAAATTACTTAGTAATTTGTTATTCCATTAGTCGAAAAATGTGGATAGTTAATGTTCTACTTGTTAAATAGACCGATTTGCGATTTTTTTTGCTAAATTGAAGCAACCTGTGATGGGAATGTCTTAAAAAATCTAATTGGCTTAAAAGCTTCTAAGCTTCCTTAGTAATAGAAAAAAGTTTCAGAATTTTTGTTTGCGTGAAAAAAATTTAAAAAATTCAACACAAATAGTCCGTGAGCCCGCGACAGTATTGCCTACGTCATATGACATCACGATGAAATGCATGGCACACGGTCGGAAAAATTGTACTGAGCGAGGATCAGAGGATTATCGCAAATAAAATTGGCCGGAAGCTTGAGAAAATCTTCCACTTCCGGTAAAAAATTTAAGTTTATATTTACGTCATGTGACATGACTAAAAAACAAAAATTTTAAGTTTAAGGTATTCGGGCCATTTCAGAACTGACAGACTTATGTTTACTCTCTCTACGATTGAAAACTAAATGATGACACGGGTCTCCTACTGATGTCACATGACGTAAATATAATCTTAAAATTTTGACCGGAAGTAAAAGATTTTCTTAAGCTTCCGGCCAATTTTATTTGCGATAATCTTCTGATCCTCGCTCAGCACAACTTTACCGACCGTGTGCCATGCATTTCATCGTGATGTCATATGACGTAGGCAATACTGTCGAGGGCTCACGGACTAAAAATGTCATAACTTTTATTTTTAATTCGTGTTGTGGTTGTTGCAGGTGGTGGCAAAGGTATAATCTCCATTCCGCTGTTACTTTTTCATTTGTGAAGTCGAAGTGACTTTTATTTTTTTATTTTTCACGCAACCGAAAATTCTTAACCTTTTTTCTATTACTTAGGGAGCTTATTCCTACCCTACCTATAATAAAATATTCAGCCAATTTGATTTTTTCAGACATTCCCCATTATTTTGGGGGTTTGATGATGTTGTCTAATTATTTTAAATTATAAAAAAAAATATTTGGGATATTTTGTATAACGTCATCAAGTAAAATTATAATTTATATATGTTTTACAGCATCTCATTCAGCATATAAAATTTAGATAGTTAATATAACTTAAAGTAAGCCTAGTTTGTTTCTATTTCCTAATTGTCAACGCTTGATTATAAGTAATTTATGCGCGCACAGCGGCATTCTAACGATTCACAGTATCTGTGTTATGTTCATAAATAATTATTTCGCCTTGTATGGGACGACTGTCTCTTATTCTGGTACATTATGTTAATTCAGAGCCTTAATGCTATTCAAATTAGTAAGAGAATTTTAATTTGGTTTATTTAAATGTTTAACTCTCCTGCAGTGTTTCGAATATATTTATTTTAGAAAAAGTCCTGCTAACTGATTAAAACATACATTTAAACATGCATGAATGATTTTAAAACAAGCTATCTTGAAATGTCCAATATTTTTACCTAGGTACCTACCAACTAAACTATTTAGGACGTATTTTTAGCAATCGGAAAAGCAGAAAGCCCTTTTTAATAACGTGACAATTATTGTCATGACAATTTGGTTTACATTGCGGTGTTTCTATGATTATTAAGAAGATAATATAACTAAAACATTGTAAGTAAATGTTTTGTTGTTTAAAATATTTCATTTTGTTTTATATATTTTAAATTTATGTGCATTTTATTCCGCCCCTACAGATCTGGCTCGGGCAAAACGTCAGCGATGCGCCACTGCGTGTGGTACCTCGCTAGCGCGTACCCCGCGCAAGGCTCTAAGCTCACTCCGGAGAAATTTGACGCCGCTTTCGATGTGCTTCATACATTTGGGTCTTGTCGGTGAGTTAAGCACTTATTATTAAGTTATATTAGATCTAGATTACAAAACGTCAGCGATGCGTCACTGCGTGTGGTACCTCGCTAGCGCGTACCCCGCGCAAGGCTCTAAGCTCACTCCGGAGAAATTTGACGCTGCTTTCGATGTGCTTCATACATTTGGGTCTTGTCGGTGAGTTAAGCACTTATTATTAAGTTATATTAGATCTAGATTACAACACGTCAGCGATGTGTTACTGCGTGTGGTACCTCGCTAGCGCGTACCCCGCGCAAGACTCGAATCTCACGCCGGAGAAATTTGACGCCGCTTTCGATGTGCTTCATACATTTGAGTCTTGTCGGTGAGTTACGCACTTATTATTAAGTTAGATTAGATCTAGATAACAAAACCTCAATTGAGGTACCTCGGCTCGCCGGGCAGCGTCCAAGGAAGCGATCACGAATGTGAAAGCCCTTGGAGCGTTCCTGGCTGGCTGGAGTGATCCGGCCGCACGTTCTCCGACGCAAAATAGGCGCAATAGACGTCGAGTTGCGGAAACCGCCTGCATCGACAAAACAAGAAGTACCTCAATTGACTATTTGTTTTCAGTCTTAGAAAAGTTGTTTGATAAACTTTGATACTAGTACACAAAGTGTTGGATATCGAATCAATTCAATATGTACATGATTGATATCACCAAGATATTGGACAAAATTTTCAGCAAAAACAAAGTTAAGTGATTGGAAACTGAACCTTAAAATAAGGCGCAAAATTAGTTCCATTTCCAACCGAGTCTCATCTTTCGTTGGCCAAACTCTATTCATAATGTTTTTAAAATTGCAGGACGAGTTCTAATACGCACGCGTCCCGCTTCGTGTCCCTAACGTCGCTGGACTTCGACGGAGGCGGCGCACTGGTGTCGGCGTCGGTACAGACGCTGCTGCCAGACCTGCGGCCGGGACAGACACCGCTCAAGGCCATACACAAGTAAGTTCTATTAATTTATTGTTGGATAAGTGCTAACTCAGCATCGTCTGTATGTGGCCGCTGAACTGAGAATGTTAGGAACACGAAAAGAGGATATGCGCCTCTTGATCGGACAGTGAGTGTTACTCGCATATTGTAGACGCTGTGGCCAGACCTGCGACCGATACTGACACCCTAAGGCCAATAAGCATAATAGAGCCATCATTTTCCGGATGGTATCTCTACCTTCTGGAAAAATGAGTGGGTTAAAATATCCACTTAATTAAGTCCTCTTCACCCTGTTGTATTCGTCCTTGCATTTACATAACGTGTTGATGAATGAACCCAAAATGGGAAAGCGTTTCTTCGGACCATCAAACTGACAATTTTTACAATGGGACCAACTGAAATCGCGAAAAAATCTGTAGGTACCTTTCATCCCGAAAAAAGGAACTGTTCCTAAAGGATAGAGAAATAACTGTCCATGCAGTCAAAGTCGCGGCCCGCCGCTAGTTTATAATATTAATAAAAATAATACCAGTTACAACTTAAATTTAACCCAAAAAATGATAAATTAATTGTGCCTTTATACCCACAGCTTATTCCACGGCTGCGACGGCCGGCTCCGCCGCGAACTGCTCCTGGACCAGGCTCCAGTGAACGCGCCCAACCCGTTCATCAGCTGCAGCGAGAAAGCCGACGCGCCTACTGAGTTCTCAGCGCTGAAGGAAGCGCTTAAAGCGCTCGCGGTCACGGAGCAAGAGCAACTGGCTGTGTGGAAGATACTCGCTGCTGTATGCCATCTGGGGTGGGCTGGCGCTGTCAAAGGTAAATACAAATACAAAACTTTTATTGCGAACTAAGTGTAAACAAGTATTATACATAGAAAGAACTTAAATACCTAGTCGCCCTTTTCGGACACAGCATTTTAAAGGGAGCTTCATAATTAAAAAATAATAAGTTTAAAAAAAGAAGAGGAAAAAGCATTTGATAAATAATGGAAATCAGAAGTTTTCTTGTTCGGTGACGTTATTAACGTAATATCCGGCTCGTAGGACCATATATTCTTCTCTCGAAGCTCCTTAAGGAAATAGTTATCTTTTGTTAAAAGTTTTATTTTAGCATTTAAGTGCGGAACACACCGAATGCGTATGCGTAAGCGTGCACGTAGACGTACCATGACGTTGTAATGTCTGAAACTTTATGGCACACCGCTTGCGTAACGCGTAGACTGATGCGTAACTCTACGCAATGCAGCTCGTGACGTTGTACTCAATCGTCACTACGCGCGTGTCTACGCAGCCGGTGTGCCCAGGCCTTTATTATATAAAAATAAGGTGTGGCCACATTTGTCTGACGCCACGTGCTAACACGCCACATCCATATGGACGTGTAAAGATAAGTGTGCTTCTAGTGCATACATTTACTATGAAAACCGATGTCATCTGACGGTGTGTTAACACGTAGGCCCGTCATATCGAAAATTAAAATCGCAAACTAGCGGCTAGTTCTGGTTTTTTAATATGTTGTTAGGACCACTACCAGTAGCGTAAATCCAAGTTTGCAGCTTCGAAAGACCTGTGCTAACTTTGCAGCACTCGGAAAACTGCGAAATTATCGCACTTTTTTTGGTTTATCAATATTGTAAGCCCTTAACTATGCGCTGAAAAAAAATATTTACACGTTTATAAAAATTGCTACAATTTGACATTAGATTTAGCTCTGTAGGTTAAGTACTTACCGAGATACAGATCTCCAAAGATTTACAAGTTTTTCAAAAAAAGTGTCATTTTAAGATTAGGTCAATTTTCGACCCCGATATCGGGGAAAATACTCATTTTACGTGTAGCATTATAGGAACATATGTTGTAAAAAAAGTAATAGCTTTAAATAAAATAAAAAACGACGTCGGTAGGCCATATAGTTCACTCACAAATCTTAAAAATACAATAAATGGGAAAATTCATTTTTCGCTAATTTGTTCTGTTTAGTTCTCACAATGGTTTAAGGTAATTTGAAAGAAATATACATTTAAAAGCTATTAATTTCATTTTAAACGCTTCGTGAATGGTTCATAAATATTTTCTGTTTCAGCCTGACAAATAGGCACGTAGAAATCGACGTCGTCGTCTTCTCTTTCTTCGGCAATTTCGAGCTCGGTGACGTTATGGCTAGAGACACCAGAACAAAATTTGCAAAGTGCCGAGCATTTGAGGCCTGCTTTTACGCAGGTACAGCCGCCTCCTTTACAGCCTTTCTTTCTTGGCATGATAAAAATTTCAGAAGAGAGGTGGTGTCACTTCTCTCATCATCGTAGTTGGAATGAGCCCCTGTTCGGTATTTTTCTATCCCCATTGAGTGGCATCTTTTTCCATCCCCAACCATTTCTGAACTTGGTGATAAGTTCGGTAAGCTGCAATGTTGCACCATCTTCTGTTGGAGGCCTCTCTCTTTCAGATGGTAGCTTCGATACCACCTTCAAATACATCAGCAGAGAGTGTTTTTCTCTCTGTGGAAATGTATGGACAGACAGCAGAAATAAACTGTCTGTCGACCACGTCAAGGCTGAACTATAAATTAAAATTAATTTGGCCAATAATGCAGCGAATTTTATAACTACGTAGGTAGGTATTGAATTCAATTTCATTTTGCATAATAAACTATTTTCCGCTGATTGATGTCTTTTTTATTGGTTAAAAGAGTCGTACAATTCGTCAGGGTTAATTTTTTGAAAAATCTGATTTCTTAATATTTCTTTTACCTGATAACAAGAGAACTATAAATTGGTCCAAAGGCGTTTTTTTAAATCTTAAATTAAAGCTAAATAACTGCTCTTCAACTTTATTTCCTAAGACTTGCCTCGTAGAATGAGTATTTTAGACGGTATTTTTAACCGACTTCATCAAAAGGAGGAGGTTCTCAATTCGATTGTATGTTTTTTTTTATCGTTGTACGCGCGTATCTTCGACATTTATGGACTAATTTTGATGATTCTTTTTTTGTTCGATTGAGTTTGCTTGCGAGATGGTCCCATTGATTTTTTTTCAAATCGGTCATGTAGTTTTCAAGTAATCCTGAAAATACTATCATTTTGCATCAACTACCTTGACGACTTTCTTATTTATGAACCGAATTAGATGATATTTTTTTGTTAGAAAAGGGATACCTTAGTGTAGTCTTTTTTAACCGACTTCAAAAAAAGGAGGTTCTCAGTTTGATCCGTATGTATGTATGTTTCTCCGCGATTATCTCACGTTTGGCTGAGTTGATTTTTTTACCTAAATAATATACCTAATGCAGAAGGTACTTACACTAAAAATAAAAAAATAAAAAATTGTTTAAAAAACAAAAAAACCGACATCAAAAAACCTGCCTATAAAAAGCAAGAAATAATATTCAAATCATTAGATATCTATTGAAGTCGGGTGGGGCTTTAAGAATAAAAAGAAAAAGTTGTACTCCAGCGCCACCCGACTTTAATAGATATCTAATGATTTGAATATTATTTCTTGCTTTTTATAGGCAGGTTTTTTGAAGTCAGTTTTTTTGCTTTTTAAAAAATTTTTTTGTTCGAAAGACTTGCTTACTACAAATTTTTTACTTTTTGGAAAAAGTGGCCCATTTTGGAAGTGTTGTACCTCAAGATATATATGACATACAGATCTAGGGTTACGTTCAAATTGTATGTAATTTTATCTTCTTTAAAAGTGTCATGAATGAGTTTGCCGTAAAATGCATTTTTTAGAAGTTGTAAGCCAAAAATTGAAAAAAGTGCGAAAATTTTGTGGTTTTTCGAGTGCTGCAAAGTTAGCACAGGTCTTTCAAAGCTGCAAACTTGGATTTACGCTACTGGTAGTGGTCCTAACAACATATCAAAAAACCAGAACTAGCCGTTAGTTTGCGATTTTAGCGATTTCTAGTGTTAGATATGACCGGCGTAACGTGGCGTCAGGCTATGACAAATTGAAAGAAATTTGAACAAAATAAAAATCATTTTTCTCAGCGACGACAGCATCAGGGCTAAAGTACCAATTCGCGAGCACTGGGTGCGGGCAGCGCGCGGCGCGCATGCTCGGCGTGGGCGCTGAGGAGTTGGCGCGAGCTATCTTCGCTGGAGCAACGCCCAGTTCGCCGCAGTCGGCTAACAACTTGAGGTAAGTTGGTTAAGAGCGTTGATTCGTCACGGTATTTCATACAAACTTTCCAAGTCCTTAATATCGAAATTAATGAACCGATTTTTTACTGTTTTTGAATTTCTTTTTTAATTAAAAAGAATAAAAAGTATTTTTCATAATAGAAGTTAACCTTCTCCAAATTTATGTGATCCTGGTACTTTAAAATGTATTCAATCAGTTATTCCTATCTGTTCTAAGAGTGTACATTATGGGAAGTATGTATTTTGAACCTAAAGAGTAGGAAAGGGGGAGGGCCGGGTGAACCGGCACCCTGATTATCTAAAAAGAAACTATTTAGCGACCGGTTGCATTTGACATCCATTGCTACTTTTCTTAGGTATGTTTTTTTTTACCACAAAGAAAAGTAGCAATGTATTACGTTCATCTGTGAACTGCGACCGGTCGCTAGGTGGTTTCTAATTAGATAATCAGCCCGCCGGTCCACCCCAGAACAGTCGTGTGCCAACCTCAGAAAAAACCTGATACATTTTTCTATTACCCCTTAAAACTTCAACGCGGAATATCTCTAGATACGTTCATGAGGTTTAACATTAATAAATATTAATCAAATGCTATAAACTTTTGACACTTGTTAATTTTTATCAAGCCACGCTAGGAAAATTATCTTTTATTCTCTGTCTCATCATAATTCCCTCTACAGGACACCTTCACCGTCAAATGAGCGAGAGATATCTGGAGTGGAAGCTCTCGATGCTTTTGTCATCGGATTGTACAACGAAACATTCAACATCGTCGCTGCGTTAGTAAACAGGTGCGATCCATATTGTTTTGCCAAAAACAAACAAAAACATTAAAACTTGAATCGTTTTAATGATCTCATGTCGCGTACACTACTGGTTTCTATGTATTTCTATGAAATACCTTCCGTAGCCAGCGACACGAAGCCGCGACGTTCGCTTGACCGCATATTTTGGAGCCACAACACGTTGAATTTGCTCCAAAAATGACTCGTTCGAAATCATAACTGCAGTGTACGCACGCGACATGAAGCCGCAACGTATCGCACGTTGCGGCTTCATGTCGCGTGCGGTTGCTAACTCCCACTTTTACTGTTTTCAGCACTATATATACAGGGTGGATTTTTGAGACGGGACATTAAGGGCAGGTACCTTAACCGTTATAGTTTAGGAAAACGTTCCTGGGAGACCATCCATAACTTTTTAAGATATTCTGAATGGCATTCACTGATTTTAGAAAAAAATTACCGTTAGCAAAAAAATGCTAAAATACCAAAAAAAATTTTTTTATGCCAATCGATCCTATTTCATGTGGGGATGTGGGGGTTGGATATTTTATAACAATTATATCATATGTTGACAACTTTCTTCTATCTTCAACCGTTTCTGAGATAAATAGAAAAAACTAAAATCAGGTAGACGTTTGAGGGGGGGAGGGGGGAGCGTACATGGTATTCACGGGGAACTTTCCAGATAGATTCAGAGAGACCCAAGGAACACTTTAAAAACAAAAACCTTCCGCCGGAATTAGTCCTAGGTTTTTTGCTAAAAGTCCTGGGCTATAAATAAATAGGATATAAATTAACGAATAAAATAAAAACACAACGTAATGTAATCAAAACGACGGGAATCTACTTTACTGATATTACTCTATGAATGATTTTTTTCGAACTTTTTTTGTGATAAATTACAAAAACGAATGCGTCCAACGATAAAGATAGTCGTGTGGTTAAATTTCAAAAGCCGTTAAGTCCACTCTAAGTGAAAAGTGGCAAATGAAGGAAATGTGTTTTACGCAGAACATTAATAGATATTGAGTTTTTTTTAATATACGGCTGCTCGTCTAGGGGTTTCTTTACATTAGAATAGAAATAAAAAAAAACCCGCCTGCATAAAAAGACAAGTCAACTGAAAAGATGGAAACAAGATTAAATATTAAAGGCAACATAATAACATGCAGTCGGAGGCATGCATAAAGTGAGGTTATGAATGATTTTAAGTTTTAATTATATGCCTCCGACTGCATGTTATTATGTTGCCTTTAATATTTAATCTTGTTTCCATCTTTTCAGTTGACTTGTCTTTTTATGCAGGCGGGTTTTTATTTTTTTTTATTTATATCTTTTTACTTATTATACAACCTGTTACAAAAGTACCCCTAATCCTTGAAATGCCAATGAGTATTAATGAAACAGAAATGATGGGCGCTGTTCTTTATTTTTTTGCTATAATATTTACGGAGAAAACGATGTCGAAGTTTTGCAAAAAATATCGACAAGCATTTGAAAGATTCCCAATCAGCTGTTCCGGTCAGTTCCGGCCATTGGCTTCTAAATCAAAGACTATTCGTTTTTCAGACTGGTCACATCTGTAGATATTTGTACCTACGTTTACATTACAGTGATTAAGTAAGCTAATTATGACATAAGCGTATTTAAAATAACATAAATACCTGAGACATAACAGTGACGTAATTTCTAAATTACATAGTTACTGAATCAATATTTATTTCAAAAATGTAAAATTAATCTCTGCACATCATTTCGAAAAGACACGTAAGCGTCATCATCTGTATTTAAATACCATGGATAAGTTAAGTAAATTACAAATTTTACCTAAAGAGTTCTTGCTTTGATAGATAATTTCAAGCAGGTTCCAGAAGTCCTATCTGTTGTTGTTTAATCTTTGAAATCGTGTTTGACCGCGGTCGTGACAGCGGACACGTCCGCGGTCATGACCGCGGACAAATATCGGCATCACACAAAGCATCAAACGAAGCCGCCGCGACGCGCGCTAATGTACAGTAAAAAAATGTCAGTAGTCTTAGTTGTTCCGTTTAGTGTAAAATTCGTTAATAGTTTTTATGGTATTAAAATATCTGTAGGTGCAATGCGATTAATTTAGCTTTGTACAACAGAAGTGAACACCTTCAGAGCGCTTGCGGTACATAAGGATGTATTTTAATTTGTTGAAATCTGTGCGCACCGCACCATAGCACGGAATAAATAATAGTACAAGGTACAGAAGCAGCATTCGGCAAAGTCATTTAAATAAAACAAACAAACAAACAAACGCGAAAGCAACCTAATAAAAACGTGTTAATAAATAGCGACCTTTGCTCCGACACAATAAAGTGCAATTCAGGTCGCGCAATGGCCTGCAGTACAGTTAATATTCACCTAGTGGTTGCCTCTCTTTCTATCGCGTGCTCTTACCTTTTCTGACGACGCAACGTTAGGGTTGTCTTCTTTTAAATGAACTACGTAGCATACATCATAATGTGAAAAACGACAATTGTTTATTGGTTTTTTGATATTGACACCGTATACGGCACAGTAATGTCGATTCGACATTGTTACTATTATAAAGAGGCAATATTTACGCAGGCAGTAAGATGCCGCGCGACTACACAGGCGGGCGTGTGACGGCCCTCTGCTCACTTGTCCCGCCGGCGGAACGGCTAGCGGTAGGTGCTTATCGCGCGACCTTGAGCGAGTGAAGGAGGCCTGACCATAGCTACACTCTCGAGTGAAGTTGCCGCGGATCACAGTCTATTGTCAATTTAATCGCATGTTTAGTATTGATAGATTCAATTTTTTTATTTAAATGATGTAATGATAGGATAAAAAGATAATCGGACGTTGTGAAAAGAAATGTATGAAATCTCTACTGTTGTTATTAACGAAAAGACTAGCTGAACAGTGTTGGAGAAAAATATGATTTTCAAAAAAGGTCATGAAAAATTACTCTTTGGAATATTTTAAAAACATGTAAGTATAGGTAAGGTCAATGCGGGTAAGTGTGTCATACTTTTTTCCAAATTTACTTTGAACTTAAAAATCAAGTAGTTTAAGGTATAATTTCTCATTCTCTGTGAAAACAAAATATAATAAGGTTCATAATTGGCTGGTAACAAAGTGCTTTACACAATATTGTCCATTAATCATTTGTTTTTAAGGTATATTATAAAACGCTATGGTAGACACACTTACCCAAGGAACTGAGGCAAGTGTGACTATATCGATAGTGTACAATAGGCAGTTATTTTAAATTTAAAAATGCTAAGTATATACTACCTGATCATGAAAACCAATCATTTGAAGACTATATTACATAATATAGTTTGTGAGAATATTTTAAGGGAGCAAAAGTCATGAGGCAAATGTGTCATACTATGTTGGGCAGGGGTAAAAAACATGTTTAAGTAAAAACAAATTATAAATCTTAAATGGCATATTTTTATATCCACCAAGTTGTTCTTACAGTGTAGGTACTGTTTTTACAAATCAACATATTATAAATCTTAAATAGCACATTTTTCAAAATCTGTTGATTTTTTTCTCTTTTCCGCGCACTTATAAAGAGGATTAAAAACTCATTACTGCCCGCTAAACACTAAGATGTTCCGAATTCAATAAGTACGCGTAAAAGATCTTTTAAACGCACTTATAAAGAGGATTAAAAACTTATTACTACCCGCTAAAAGTTTCTTATTGAAAACACCACCTTTGGGTGCACTTAAAGGCGAACCAAGTCGTCCTTTTCGAATAGATGGGATGAAAAAGTACTTTTTTACACCCTTTATTAGTGTTCTATTTTCTCTTTGGGGTACAGAAAAGCCTAAAAAGTGAAGTTGCTAAGTATTATATCTAATTACTAAACAATACAAAAAATGTTTGTAAACCCTGAATTGGGGCAAGTGTGACATATAAACTAGTGATGCAGCGAACCTCAATAATACCGGACCGCCGGGTCGCGAACCGTTCGGTTTCAAAATACCGAACCGTTCGCGACCCGGCCGAACCGACTCCGTATTCATTTAGGCCGTTAGGCGCGCTTGTCCGTATATTCGAAACGTCTGTTTTCAGAGGCTCGGCTCATCTGCTTGATCCCAATCGCGCAGAATGTTTTTAGTCCGATTTTTATACTTTTTAGTCGGTTTTAAACACATGTTTTTTTATAGAAAAAGATTTTTTCAATCTGTTACATCCTCTCTGGTTGACTGGGAGAGAAGCCTTTTTAGCATTAAGTCCGCTATTTGCTGTATTTTTATATAGGTATAAGCAATAAAGATTAAATAATTAAATTATTTTCTGCTTTTTAGTCAACGAGCTAAAATTTAAATAAAAATACACCATCGATCCCAAACTCGATGGGATTGCATGGTTTTATTACAGAGTTCCTGTGGCCCTCTTCCGGCTCCATCATCAGACTCTGAACACTATTTCCCAGCAGAGTACCCGTCAAGACGATTCAAACGAGCCCAAACTCGATGGGGCGGCATGGTTTTTATTACAGCCTGTAGCATTCTTCCAGCTCCATCATCAGACTCTTGGACACTATTTGCCAACAGAGTACTCATCAAGATAATTCAAACGAGCCCAAACTGGATGGGGTTGCATAGTTTTTATTACAGCCTGTGGCCTTCTTCCGGCTCCATCATCAGACCCTTTGACACTATTTCCCAACAGAGTACTCATCAAGATAATTCAAACGAGCCCAAACTCGATGGGATTGCATGGTTTCTGTAGCATTCTCCCGGCTTCATCATCAGACCCTGGACCTCATCTTCCGTCAAATTACTCGTCAAGACGATTCTAACGAGCCCTATCTCGCTCGATTGGGTTGTATGGTTTTATCACAGAGTTCCTGCTGTGGCCTTCTTCCGGCTCCATCATCAGATCAGCTCAATGGCGCCATAATATTGTACCTATGTTCAAAGTTTTAAGTCTTTATCACATCAAGAAGCTACATAAAATCGTTTGCAAACTTTTCGGACACACAAATAAACAAGACCTCATGCAAAGTAGGCACACTTCCCCAGCCATAAAATTTTGAGGTTCGATTTTTCTTACGGACGTATCAATCAATCAATCAATACATTTATTTGCAAAAAAAATATTTGTAATGTATTTGTGTTTATTTGTAAAACTCTTATTTTCATCAATTCAAACAAAATTTTAAGAGAAATATTAAGTTTGGTTAGTATAGAAGCAGCTTACCAGTACAAAATTATCAGAATCGTTGAAATCACCAAGATATTTATAGATTGAAATAACACTCGTGAACTAGTGCTCGCCTTAAAAAACGTGACAGATTTTAAAATGGCGACAGCTTCAAAAGTGCTTGACAATGCCATCTAGATTGAGATTATGTAAAATGTAATTAGTTTTACTTACAACAACAGATGTCGCTGCCAACTAAATCTCAAATAGTTTTCCTAATATACAGAGCAGACACACTTGCCCCCCAGCTACACTTACCGTACTGACCTTAAATAGATTTACAACAACTTTAATCAAATCGTTACAGCTCGCGCGGAGAGTTAAGAGCGCTCGGCAAATGTAGAGGGGGTATGCGCAGTAGTAATTTGTTATTAAAAATAATACTGCGCATACCCCCTCCACACTGCCCAGTGGCTTAACTCGTCGCGCGAGGTATACCTACCTACTAAATGAATGAAGCGCGCGTACTTTTATACTTTTACTATGATGCTGGTCGGCTTGTCCTTTGTGCGTCGTCGGGGGTCTGGGACTTTTATCGTCGAAAGTTGTTTCGTCGATATCGATGGGCTATTTTGCCGGTGGGTCGTTTCGCCGAGGGGCCCTTTGGCGGTGGACTTATATCACTAATAACTAGTGTGTTTCTTTGAGCACCGTGTTGTCGAAGAGCAAATAAAATAGTCTCGATTAAAAACTTTTATTTAATAATACAAAAAATTTAATAGTTACGCTTAATTACTTTTCAAAAAAATAAACCACTACTCGCATCATTAAAAAAATGTATTCAGTAGTCAACATTGATTTTTTAGATTTTATTTCTCTTTCGATGGAGTGGCGTTCGAGGAAGTGTGTTGTCGGTGATTTAGGCTTTCCGTCCGGTGGTTTTTCGGTGGGGTGACCCGTCGGTGGTGGTCCGCGGTCACAGTTCGAACGAGGTTAATGTCTTGAAATAGTGATGTGGTAAATCATTGTCGATATTTTTATTAACGATTAAAATTTGTAAATTTAGACGAAATTAAAACTTAATATTAGGAATTTAAGAACTTTACAGAGGACTCTTTACATGATGTACTTCAACCACCTTTCGGGATTAGGGGTATTTTTGTAACACCTTGTATATTACGGTCATGATATACCTTTTTGAAATCCTTATAATAAGCCCTTTAATTTGACACCCATATTGCAGTATTCAAAAAAATAATTTTTTTTTCCACTACGTATAAGTAATAGCACCGTGCAGCCGCCATGTTGGTTTTTTTATAACGCCACCTTCTTAAGAACACTTGGGCTGACGAGACAAATCTAACGATATCTTAATTACAGTAATCCATTTAGCCGTTTGAAAGATATGAGGTAATAAAGAATATTACATACAAACACACATACAAACAAATTAATGCCTCCGACTGAATGTTATAATGTTTCCTTTAATATTTAATCTTGTTTCCATCTTTTCAGTTGACTTGTCTTTTTATGCAGGCGGGTTTTTATTTTTTTAAATTATTTTTTTATTTATTTCTTTTTAGTTATTATATAATTTACGGTCATGATATACCTTTTTGAAATCCTTATAATAAGCCCTTTAATTTGACAACCATATCGCAGTATTAAAAAAATTTTTTTTTCCACTACGTATAATAGCACCGTACAGCCGCCATGTTGGTTTTTGTATAACGCCACCTTCTTAAGAACACTTGGGCTGACGAGACAAATCTAACGATATGTAAATCATGGAAATCCGTTCAGCCGTTTGAAAGATATGGGGTAATAAAGAATATTACATACAAACAAGATACGCGCGGACATACGCTCAGGGCTGCTACTTAATATTTTTTGTGAAACCAGAAAGAAATAAGTACCAATAATGAATATTCATTGTGATTTATTATAAAAAAATTTGACGAAATCTAAAACTTCTTCCATGGCATAATCTTCCGACTTATAAATGGCGTCCTCTTCTGTTTCTTCAATTGTTCTGTAAAATACTATTATAATATTGCAGTTGAGGAATGTAATGCCACTTTTGACAAGGGATCCAAACATTACCCTGTATAAATAGCAGACCACATACTCAAAAGCCCACCACAATAACACTAGTTTAATATTTATCGTCCATTCCATAACCCAATAAAATAAAAATATAGGAAAGCTTCATGGGAAAATGTGAACTGAGGGCCTAGTACGAGTTGGTTTTTTGCTCTCACTTCACTTTGCGAATAGTTAACTATCGTTTTCTCTCATTCACTCACTCGCATGATTTCCTCTCTTTCACTCGATACTATATTCGCAAAGTGAGGTGAGAAACACAACTCGTACTAGGCCCTCAGGGAAACGAAAAAGACCACTGCCATACTAGAGAAATTTCAAACAAAAAAGGGTTCACAAAGCAAGTGCATAATTATTTAGCAATATTACATAATTTTTAAAATAACTTTTTTACCGTTTAAATCGATGATAGAATTCTAGTAAGGACCCTAAAATATTAATCGTCATTAGTCTAAAATTAAATGGTTTACTAAAATCCAAGTAGGCACAAGTCTGTAGGTACTTTATGGACTATGGTCAAGGTTATAATACAGCTACTGTGCTGGTGTTTCACTTACCTTTTAGCTTTCTCCATTACTAGTTTATTATTAGCTTTTGTTGCAGTTTTTCCGTGCCTTGTCTGCATCCACTGGACATAAATTTCAATTATTTTCGTCCATTTTTGACAATAATATTCAATAAAAACTTCGACGTCAATGTGCTTCACTCCCGATAACTCACGGAAATGGCATCCATCTTGGGCGTCATACTCTACCCTGATTGGTCGTCGCGGAAATGCTTGAGTTTAATAAAGACTAGTCAATTCAATAGACATACCGGAATTTGAAAAAAATCAACTTTTACGGTTATTTTAGTAGTGTTTTTAATGACTTATCTTGATTTGAATAAAAGGAACTTATAGATATTAAAATTTCGAATCTGGTGGCATTCACAGTTTGATTTCGAGTAGGGGTTTGACTTGCCGGGGTTTGATATTTAACAACACAGTTGTCTTACTCCAAAAGAGTTAAGTGAACAAGTTTCTAATGCTGAATTAAGCTTTTTACCAGGATAGTTACGTGATAATTTTCTCGCTGGTAGAGGTGAAAAGTTGTGTGTTTTACACGAGACCAAACTTTTGCCCAGCCTGCCTGCTCAGTAGTCTATATTAGAATCACTCGCTACGCTCGTGATTCAATTCTAGACTACTTCGCTGGTTCGTGATTAAAAGTCGGCACTCGCAGCACAAATTGATTTTGGTCACTTGTATAACAAATAACTATTTCTCAACCAGTCACAGTGTGACACGGTTTAATTGTCACTCGATTAGAATATAGGGTTACTAGATGAGAATAAAAATTCGCATCGAGTGACACTGTTACTCGTTGCGAATTTTTTTCTCAACCAGTCACAATGTGACTCGATGAGAATATAGGAAAACGTAAGGATTCTGGGTACGATCTAACTGTTGGAACACAACAATTAAAAAAATTGTTGTGTTCTAGCAATTAGAGGTAAGTAAGCCAATTCCTCAGTGATGAGGATTCCGGGTGTAGTGCTCTCCCATCTTCGGCCTTATCACAAAAAAATCTGAGTTGACTTGTAACTAATTGATTAAGTTTCTTCACCCAGGAGCCTCTCCAGCAACAGCCGTACAGCAGCTAGCGTGCTGCTGCTGGACGCGCCGGGCGCCGACAACCCCATGTGCGCGGGACAACAGAGCGGGGCGCCACTCTCTAAACTACTGTCCAACTACCTGCAGGTCAGTGGCCGACTACAGTACAGGAGCGTGGCAGCAACGTGGACGCGCCGGGGCCGACAACAGAGCGGGGCGCCGCTCTCTAAACTACTGTCCAACTACCTGCAGGTCAGTGGCCGGCTACAGTACAGGAGCGTGGCAGCAACGTGGACGCGCCGGGGCCGACAACAGAGCGGGGCGCCGCTCTCTAAACTACTGTCCAACTACCTGCAGGTCAGTGGCCGACTACAGTACAGGAGCGTGGCAGCAACGTGGACGCGCCGGGGCCGACAACAGAGCGGGGCGCCGCTCTCTAAACTACTGTCCAACTACCTGCAGGTCAGTGGCCGGCTACAGTACAGGAGCGTGGCAGCAACGTGGACGCGCCGGGGCCGACAACAGAGCGGGGCGCCGCTCTCTAAACTACTGTCCAACTACCTGCAGGTCAGTGGCCGACTACAGTACAGGAGCGTGGCAGCAACGTGGACGCGCCGGGGCCGACAACAGAGCGGGGCGCCGCTCTCTAAACTACTGTCCAACTACCTGCAGGTCAGTGGCCGGCTACAGTACAGGAGCGTGGCAGCAACGTGGACGCGCCGGGGCCGACAACAGAGCGGGGCGCCGCTCTCTAAACTACTGTCCAACTACCTGCAGGTCAGTGGCCGGCTACAGTACAGGAGCGTGGCAGCAACGTGGACGCGCCGGGGCCGACAACAGAGCGGGGCGCCGCTCTCTAAACTACTGTCCAACTACCTGCAGGTCAGTGGCCGGCTACAGTACAGGAGCGTGGCAGCAACGTGGACGCGCCGGGGCCGACAACAGAGCGGGGCGCCGCTCTCTAAACTACTGTCCAACTACCTGCAGGTCAGTGGCCGGCTACAGTACAGGAGCGTGGCAGCAACGTGGACGCGCCGCGGCCGACAACAGAGCGGGGCGCCGCTCTCTAAACTACTGTCCAACTACCTGCAGGTCAGTGGCCGACTACAGTACAGGAGCGTGGCAGCAACGTGGACGCGCCGGGGCCGACAACAGAGCGGGGCGCCGCTCTCTAAACTACTGTCCAACTACCTGCAGGTCAGTGGCCGACTACAGTACAGGAGCGTGGCAGCAACGTGGACGCGCCGGGGCCGACAACAGAGCGGGGCGCCGCTCTCTAAACTACTGTCCAACTACCTGCAGGTCAGTGGCCGACTACAGTACAGGAGCGTGGCAGCAACGTGGACGCGCCGGGGCCGACAACAGAGCGGGGCGCCGCTCTCTAAACTACTGTCCAACTACCTGCAGGTCAGTGGCCGGCTACAGTACAGGAGCGTGGCAGCAACGTGGACGCGCCGGGGCCGACAACAGAGCGGGGCGCCGCTCTCTAAACTACTGTCCAACTACCTGCAGGTCAGTGGCCGGCTACAGTACAGGAGCGTGGCAGCAACGTGGACGCGCCGGGGCCGACAACAGAGCGGGGCGCCGCTCTCTAAACTACTGTCCAACTACCTGCAGGTCAGTGGCCGGCTACAGTACAGGAGCGTGACAGCAACGTGGACGCGCCGCGGCCGACAACAGAGCGGGGCGCCGCTCTCTAAACTACTGTCCAACTACCTGCAGGTCAGTGGCCGACTACAGTACAGGAGCGTGGCAGCAACGTGGACGCGCCGGGGCCGACAACAGAGCGGGGCGCCGCTCTCTAAACTACTGTCCAACTACCTGCAGGTCAGTGGCCGACTACAGTACAGGAGCGTGGCAGCAACGTGGACGCGCCGGGGCCGACAACAGAGCGGGGCGCCGCTCTCTAAACTACTGTCCAACTACCTGCAGGTCAGTGGCCGGCTACAGTACAGGAGCGTGGCAGCAACGTGGACGCGCCGGGGCCGACAACAGAGCGGGGCGCCGCTCTCTAAACTACTGTCCAACTACCTGCAGGTCAGTGGCCGGCTACAGTACAGGAGCGTGGCAGCAACGTGGACGCGCCGGGGCCGACAACAGAGCGGGGCGCCGCTCTCTAAACTACTGTCCAACTACCTGCAGGTCAGTGGCCGGCTACAGTACAGGAGCGTGGCAGCAACGTGGACGCGCCGGGGCCGACAACAGAGCGGGGCGCCGCTCTCTAAACTACTGTCCAACTACCTGCAGGTCAGTGGCCGGCTACAGTACAGGAGCGTGGCAGCAACGTGGACGCGCCGCGGCCGACAACAGAGCGGGGCGCCGCTCTCTAAACTACTGTCCAACTACCTGCAGGTCAGTGGCCGGCTACAGTACAGGAGCGTGGCAGCAACGTGGACGCGCCGGGGCCGACAACAGAGCGGGGCGCCGCTCTCTAAACTACTGTCCAACTACCTGCAGGTCAGTGGCCGACTACAGTACAGGAGCGTGGCAGCAACGTGGACGCGCCGGGGCCGACAACAGAGCGGGGCGCCGCTCTCTAAACTACTGTCCAACTACCTGCAGGTCAGTGGCCGGCTACAGTACAGGAGCGTGGCAGCAACGTGGACGCGCCGGGGCCGACAACAGAGCGGGGCGCCGCTCTCTAAACTACTGTCCAACTACCTGCAGGTCAGTGGCCGGCTACAGTACAGGAGCGTGGCAGCAACGTGGACGCGCCGGGGCCGACAACAGAGCGGGGCGCCGCTCTCTAAACTACTGTCCAACTACCTGCAGGTCAGTGGCCGGCTACAGTACAGGAGCGTGGCAGCAACGTGGACGCGCCGGGGCCGACAACAGAGCGGGGCGCCGCTCTCTAAACTACTGTCCAACTACCTGCAGGTCAGTGGCCGGCTACAGTACAGGAGCGTGGCAGCAACGTGGACGCGCCGCGGCCGACAACAGAGCGGGGCGCCGCTCTCTAAACTACTGTCCAACTACCTGCAGGTCAGTGGCCGACTACAGTACAGGAGCGTGGCAGCAACGTGGACGCGCCGGGGCCGACAACAGAGCGGGGCGCCGCTCTCTAAACTACTGTCCAACTACCTGCAGGTCAGTGGCCGACTACAGTACAGGAGCGTGGCAGCAACGTGGACGCGCCGGGGCCGACAACAGAGCGGGGCGCCGCTCTCTAAACTACTGTCCAACTACCTGCAGGTCAGTGGCCGACTACAGTACAGGAGCGTGGCAGCAACGTGGACGCGCCGGGGCCGACAACAGAGCGGGGCGCCGCTCTCTAAACTACTGTCCAACTACCTGCAGGTCAGTGGCCGGCTACAGTACAGGAGCGTGGCAGCAACGTGGACGCGCCGGGGCCGACAACAGAGCGGGGCGCCGCTCTCTAAACTACTGTCCAACTACCTGCAGGTCAGTGGCCGGCTACAGTACAGGAGCGTGGCAGCAACGTGGACGCGCCGGGGCCGACAACAGAGCGGGGCGCCGCTCTCTAAACTACTGTCCAACTACCTGCAGGTCAGTGGCCGGCTACAGTACAGGAGCGTGGCAGCAACGTGGACGCGCCGCGGCCGACAACAGAGCGGGGCGCCGCTCTCTAAACTACTGTCCAACTACCTGCAGGTCAGTGGCCGACTACAGTACAGGAGCGTGGCAGCAACGTGGACGCGCCGGGGCCGACAACAGAGCGGGGCGCCGCTCTCTAAACTACTGTCCAACTACCTGCAGGTCAGTGGCCGACTACAGTACAGGAGCGTGGCAGCAACGTGGACGCGCCGGGGCCGACAACAGAGCGGGGCGCCGCTCTCTAAACTACTGTCCAACTACCTGCAGGTCAGTGGCCGACTACAGTACAGGAGCGTGGCAGCAACGTGGACGCGCCGGGGCCGACAACAGAGCGGGGCGCCGCTCTCTAAACTACTGTCCAACTACCTGCAGGTCAGTGGCCGGCTACAGTACAGGAGCGTGGCAGCAACGTGGACGCGCCGGGGCCGACAACAGAGCGGGGCGCCGCTCTCTAAACTACTGTCCAACTACCTGCAGGTCAGTGGCCGGCTACAGTACAGGAGCGTGGCAGCAACGTGGACGCGCCGGGGCCGACAACAGAGCGGGGCGCCGCTCTCTAAACTACTGTCCAACTACCTGCAGGTCAGTGGCCGGCTACAGTACAGGAGCGTGGCAGCAACGTGGACGCGCCGCGGCCGACAACAGAGCGGGGCGCCGCTCTCTAAACTACTGTCCAACTACCTGCAGGTCAGTGGCCGACTACAGTACAGGAGCGTGGCAGCAACGTGGACGCGCCGGGGCCGACAACAGAGCGGGGCGCCGCTCTCTAAACTACTGTCCAACTACCTGCAGGTCAGTGGCCGGCTACAGTACAGGAGCGTGGCAGCAACGTGGACGCGCCGGGGCCGACAACAGAGCGGGGCGCCGCTCTCTAAACTACTGTCCAACTACCTGCAGGTCAGTGGCCGACTACAGTACAGGAGCGTGGCAGCAACGTGGACGCGCCGGGGCCGACAACAGAGCGGGGCGCCGCTCTCTAAACTACTGTCCAACTACCTGCAGGTCAGTGGCCGGCTACAGTACAGGAGCGTGGCAGCAACGTGGACGCGCCGGGGCCGACAACAGAGCGGGGCGCCGCTCTCTAAACTACTGTCCAACTACCTGCAGGTCAGTGGCCGGCTACAGTACAGGAGCGTGGCAGCAACGTGGACGCGCCGGGGCCGACAACAGAGCGGGGCGCCGCTCTCTAAACTACTGTCCAACTACCTGCAGGTCAGTGGCCGGCTACAGTACAGGAGCGTGGCAGCAACAGCCGCACAGCGAGCGTGAGTGCGGATCGTTCAAATATACCTTTATAGTGCAGTGAAAGGCGTTTTGTTTGGTACATTTGAACTATTTGGAACTACCCGCATCCGCCTTTACTCTGATCGAGGACTAATGGAAATCGGGGACAACACACACTCAGCATGAGACTGTAGAAATGTTAATTCTCTAAATTGACACAGATGGGGATCGAAAATAAGTTATTAATGAAAACCATGTTTTGTCTCTAAGTTTTAATTTGTTGACGTCACCTTTAATATAAACATGATTTATCAATTCCAAACTCTTTACCGACAGCATTTGACGATCGACAACGCCCCTAACATTGACTCTTTACAGTATGTCAAGTCGATACTAAATAAGCAAACATTTTGTGAACAGGAGCGCTTACAAGCGGTATTCCATGACGCCATGCTGGTAGCCCCGAGGGAGCGATATGCGCAAGAGGGCATCGCACTGGATGACGGAGCCGAGGAAGGTTAGTATCGGAGCTATTTTAGGATCAGAGGGCTTACCATCAGCAAATAAGAAACCATTCAGTTCAAAAGCAGGCCTTGAACAGGACTGCTTAAGGCCTGCTTTCGAACTAACCTTTGAGGTCATAGTACAAAAAAGTAAGGCAGTTCAATATAAGTCCTGCTATAAGAGCTCATAGTAAGGCCCCAGTTCAGAATCAACATTTGACTACTAACTGGAAAACAGTATAGAAAAGAATGGGGGAGCTACTTTATTTAAAATTAGTATTTACTGTCTGGCAACACTCGACTACTTTTGTAAAGAAAAACCACGTGTTGCCAGTAAAAATAATTTGATACTATACTTTTTTCCAAGCTGTAGTAATTTACAAATCTACCGAAGTAGGTCTGTTTTTTCCACACGAATGTCTTAAAAAAGTTAAGGATGTGTTCGGTCCATGATACTGAACAACATTAAGAAACAGAACCAAATATGAAAAAATACTATCCATACAAATCAAAGAGAAATCACGTGATTAGTTTAGTAAGGAATTATCAAAAATTTTAGGCGTATTTCGAAACATGTTTCTAGAGAAAGGGCATGTCCTGATTTGGGCCACGTCTATGTACACCACCCTCAAAGATGGAGAAAAATATACTGATTCTGAGAAAAATACAAATAATTTGATAGAATGCATGGTTAAATGGTTATTAATAAAAACAGATCAATATATTTTACTTGAAATAAAGCGTAATATGGCAACTCTCCGTTAAAAAAGCCGTCAGTGGGCGCATTCTGCCAGACAAATCTTTGAGTCATCGATTGCCATTATTAACCATGGAAAGTATAGCGGTAGGTGCTTAGGGTGTTTCTACACGGTGCAAGAAGCCCGCGCAAGTTGAGCACTTGCGCAGGTTACATGCTCCGTGGAAACACGTAAAGCGGGTCCAGCTCCATAGCATTGTACACCCACGCAAGTAACCCGTGCCTCAACGTGCGCAAGATACATGCACCGTGTAGCACTCTTATCGTGCGACTGACGAGCGAGTGAAGGTGGCCTGCGGCTTGATTGCTTTGTCTATTTTTTGGTTTATGACGTCAGTGCACTGTTCATCCTTGTCATCGTGTTAGGATATAACAAAGACGGATAGAGCATTGCTATCGCTTTGAGATAGGCGGTCTAGCTGCCGGTATTGTTCAATATTTTACTTTCCATGGTTAAAATGTACTCTCTATGGCGATCGATGACTCAAAGATTTGTCTGGCAGAATGCGCCCATTGTCACTGTCATTGAGTTCTACCTACTCTGTGCTGTGGGTTGTTGTTAACACAGACGTATAAGAAGTTGTTAACATCTTCCGCCATGATGCTTTTTTGTGCGATTTTGCATTTTGTTTAATGTTCCTTCCAGAAAACAAAGCGATTTTAAAGAAATTGAATAATTAGAAACTGTTTATCGTGTATTTATCTATTTTTTGGTATACTGTACAAAGACGTGGCCCAGACCTCATACATTTTTGGACATCACCTTTGAACAGTTTCAAGGACTGAACACATTCTTCAAAGTTTTGGTTAAAAATACAGCGTGTATATCGTGTTTCAGTGGTCACTGGTCATAGGGATGCTGAAATAGCATAATATAATATTTATATACTGATATACAGGGTGTCCCAAAACTTTGCCACACGGAGGGAAAGTACCTTAAATATTTAAGATAGGAAATTTTACTGAAAGAAGAATTGATTTTGATTTTTAAAATAATTGGAACTGCATTCAAACATTTTCGAAAAATCACATGCATTAACCAGGAATCGAACCCACCAAATTAGACTAAATCTTTATTTTTATTTTTACGATACCGATCGAAAGGGTTTCTTATTAGGATTATTTTTTGTTAAGTAACACAGCATCTTAAACAAAAGGAAGACCACGAAATTTAACTTTAAAATTTTAATTATTACGTATTGTATCAAATTGTATAGGAATGAATGCGATTTAAAAAAAAACTTTGAATGCAGTTAGCACTTTAAACAAAACGAAGTCTTCTCTTGGTAAAATTTCCTACATTCAATATTTAAGGCACTTTCCCTCCATGTGGCAAAGTTTTGGGACACCCTGTATACTTAAGATTATAAATACAATGGAAAAATACTAGAAAAAATTGACTAACCCGTAGCAGGCTCAGACGGGATTCGAACCTGCACCCTTGAGATTCCGGCCCAATGCACTAACCAATTATGCTACCGAGTCACTAGTGGGAGCGGCGAAATTTTCTAGTACTTCTTACGTTTCCGCTGTAAGCCAGCGTTGTCTCATCAATGTGAAGAATTAACTTCGACATTCGAATGCAACACTTTTACAGATGCCGGAAAATCGATCAAGATAATAATATTTGAACTAGCTTTATAATTATTGAACTTTTTAGATTTTAGGCATTCACAATTGCATGTTGCACAATAGTGCATTGGGCCGGAATCCCAAGGGTGCGGGTTCGAATCCCGTCTGAGCCTGCTACGGGTGAGTCGACTTTTTCCAGTATTTTTCAATTATATTTATAATCTTAATATAAAAATATCATTGTGAATGCCTAAAATCTAAAAGGTTGAATTAATGATATATACTTTTTATTTTTCTTACAGATTGGATATCAGAGACAGTTAACCCCGGCCCCATGGTGGAGCTCCTAGACAAGGCACCTCAGAACACTATAGTGCGGAGCTCGCAAGCCGATCTGCGCGACTGCGACAGAAGGGGATTGTTATGGTAAGAGGAATAGCAATCATCTTTAACCGACTTAAAAATGGAGGAGGTTCTCTGTTCGTCTGTCCACTGATTATTCAAAGATTGCTGGACCAATTGAAATGATTCAAACGTTATAACATCAGGTTAACTCCCAAGTTGGTCCCATTTTTTTAATTCGGAAATCCGTTCAGTAGTTTTCAAGTATTTTTGGTTACTATTACATTGATGTTTTTATAGTTGCTCGGATATAACTTCTTTTTACTATTGTTTTGCTGAAATCGATACAGCGAATTAATAAAATAATACGGAATAAATATAATAAACTAAAATCCATAAATAATAGGTGTCTATCACAAAAAAATATGAGATCCAACCTGTACTTATAAGCATCCATTGTTTTACATTTGCACGCTTAACACATCCATAGCAAAACGGTCTTCGTGAGATAGAAGAACTATACCTATTATTTTTTCGTAATCGGCATCGTATGGAACGCAGAATCAGTGTTGTTTTAGAGTGGGTACCCACTTAGGTTCGCGAATGTTCGCGCTCCGCGAACTTGCACCAAAAAAATTGTTGCTTGTTTACTTGCTGCAACAGTGCGCCATAGCACAGAATACATAATAGTACAAGTACAGAAGATCCACTCCGCAAAGTCAATTATTTAAATAGCGACTCTATTCCATACACAATAAAGTGCAATTCAGGTTGCACGCCGCTCCCTTGGCTACAGTTATATTCACCTAGAAGTTGCCTCTCTTTCTATCGCGTAGCTCTTATCTCCTCTAACGAATTCAGGGTTTCACTTTCTTCTTTTATATAATAATTAAATAACAAGTAGTTAATTTATTACAAGTTATGAGGTTGTGAAATAATGTGTAGGTACTTAAATATGTTTCAAAATAACCTAGGATAGGTACAGTCAACGCCACATCAGACATGCTGACTTTGAGTCAATTTGCTTTCATAGGAAATGAAATTGTATTCATAATTAACTTTATTTCGAAAGTAGGTAAGTAAGTACCTACCTAATCTATAAATTAATATTTCAGTAAATAGTTGGGTAAATATTGTTTAACAAGAGTAAGTACCTACCTACCTAAGAATAAATGGATACTAAATACTAAGTACCTAGTAGACAAGCACTTCTTACGTTTCGATGTCGTTTTCGATGACTTTTGGAAGTGTGAAAAACACGTGAGGTTCGGATCCTTTTTATTAGTATTAAGGCAGCCCATTACGATGGCATATGCCTTCATTTTGGTTATAATAATATTATTATAGAGTGACTATCGAAATCGAACTGCTAACGTGCGACCCAGCCGGCACGCGCTAGCCCTCTGAAATTAGTCCGTCCGGACGGACCCGCTGGCTACTTGTAGCTTCGTACCTAAAGCGCGGAGTGGGCCTAGCCTGGCCATAGTGTGTAACGTGTACAAATACGTATGCGTACCTAGTTTGCACACGTACTATGGGCAACAGCGTTGCTTAACTAGTTAGCAACAAAATTCGTGTGCGCGCGTATCGCCTCTGCTCGAACTAAACGTATGTTGTGACGGCGCGGCGTGCAAACGATTTTAACCTTAGGAGTGGTAGCGACGCTGTTTCCCATGGTACACACTATAGCCAAAGTGAAAATAAAATGTTTGCTATGGCGCACTGTTCCAGGTTCGCGGAGCGCGGAGGTTCGCGAACCTAAGCCCCTCCGTACACGGTGTCGTAGCGTAAGCGTATCGTATGAGATTTTATAACATATTTGCTCGTAAAGGGTCTCTTATTACACCAATTTCAATATCGTATTGTATGTCATTACCGCACAGTTTATCAAGATGCTCCGTCTAACGAGCGAGCCGCCGCCGCTGCCGCCGCCTGCACCACTCTGCGGTCTCGTTTCTGCTACCTTCACTCAAGAGAGTGAGAGAGAGATAAATAATAATAACTTGACAACATTAAAAATGCCAACTGGCAACGTAACAATCAATTTTATAAATTGTTAAAATTTTTATAACTAGGTACTTTAACAATTGATTAAAAATTTATTCGTTTAAGAAAGCCCAGGTATTATATATTTCCTCGCAAATATGTTATAAAACGTCGTATGACATACGTGCGCCTTGATAATTACAGCCTCTGCTTTCTCGTAGCCCTCGCCTACGGCTCGGGCTAGCAATATCGCCTCGGCTGTAATTTTCAACCTGCTGCACTTATATCATAATGTTCTATTATTGTCAATACGATAGTCGCAGCGTACTGGCGTAAAACAGCAAGCATAGAAAATACTTTCTACATGTTTGGTGATAAATTTCAGTCAACGTGAAGCTGTTGTTTATATTCTGGAACAATATCCACGCCTACGCTACGATTCGTGTGTAGAACTCTGCTCGTATCGTACTCGTCGCATCTTTACAATACGCTTACGAGACGACTACGCTTACGAGCCATGTGCGGAGGGCCTAAGTAAGTCCACCCTTATACGATAGATCCGTCGCGTACGTACGTATCAGTGGACGCTTAGCTTCAAAACGGAATTGTTAAAGTTAGTTTAAATTATTAGTTACTTAGTAATTTAGTAATGTTGCAACTGCATAGTATTTACTGTATATTTTTAGTTAATTTTAGACACCAACCTTGTTAGTTACCTATTTGATAGGTAATTAAAGTAATTTAAGTTTATACCAGACTATATTTTCTATTGCATGCCGTGGCAGCCTTTAATTAAGGTGACACTATTCCTAGGTTAATTTGCAACTGTGTTTTAGATCATGTATTTAGTGTTTGCTTTGTTGGTTGTCCTTAAATAAATGAAAGAAAAATGTATTCTCAAATAGGTTACTAGACGAAGAATCAATGTACCCCGGTTCTTCAGACGACACGTTCCTGGAGCGAGTGCTGGCGCACTACGCGGCGCCGAGCCACACGCAGCACCTCATCAAGAAGGCGCCGCACGCCAGGCAGTTCGTGCTGCAGCACTTGCAGGTTGGTTACTAGACGAAGAATCGATGTACCCCGGTTCTTCAGACGACACGTTCCTGGAGCGAGTGATGGCGCACTACGCGGCGCCGAGCCACACGCAGCACCTCATCAAGAAGGCGCCGCACGCCAGGCAGTTCGTGCTGCAGCACTTGCAGGTTGGTTACTAGACGAAGAATCGATGTACCCCGGTTCTTCAGACGACACGTTCCTGGAGCGAGTGATGGCGCACTACGCGGCGCCGAGCCACACGCAGCACCTCATCAAGAAGGCGCCGCACGCCAGGCAGTTCGTGCTGCAGCACTTGCAGGTTGGTTACTAGACGAAGAATCGATGTACCCCGGTTCTTCAGACGACACGTTCCTGGAGCGAGTGATGGCGCACTACGCGGCGCCGAGCCACACGCAGCACCTCATCAAGAAGGCGCCGCACGCCAGGCAGTTCGTGCTGCAGCACTTGCAGGTTGGTTACTAGACGAAGAATCGATGTACCCCGGTTCTTCAGACGACACGTTCCTGGAGCGAGTGATGGCGCACTACGCGGCGCCGAGCCACACGCAGCACCTCATCAAGAAGGCGCCGCACGCCAGGCAGTTCGTGCTGCAGCACTTGCAGGTTGGTTACTAGACGAAGAATCGATGTACCCCGGTTCTTCAGACGACACGTTCCTGGAGCGAGTGATGGCGCACTACGCGGCGCCGAGCCACACGCAGCACCTCATCAAGAAGGCGCCGCACGCCAGGCAGTTTGTACTGCAGCACTTGCAGGTTGGTTAACCGGAAAAACCTCTTAAAACCCCACTCGACCAAGATAACTAGGCGAATGACAGCTACATAACAGCAAAGTTTATGACACCGTTTTAATTTGGTCGTGTTGTAGTTAGGAAAAGACTTAGGCGATCCTTAAGTTTAGTGCAATCGGGCGTTAGTATTTACAGAATGAAAATAAAAAAATATACGATAATAGATTATTTTTACTGTGTGAAATCGTTGTTCTAAAATGTGTATTTGACGTTGTACGGCCTCCTCTTTAATTAATATTTTCTGTTGCCTACAAAATACTGGTATTCAGAATTAATAGAATACCTAGCAGAAGTCACGTACAGGAATACCTGTGAAACTGACACTTGAAAGAGAGCTTTATGTATAGAGTGTGTGAGCCAGAAGTGAATATGTATGTACGATGCCATTTTTAATCCCGTTCTTTATCTGCGCGGGTTGTCAAACTCTTTCGTCAACGGCTACCACCGCAGTGGTCGCATGTATTTTACATAGATTATATATGAGAAATTTATAAAACAAAACACGCTTGAAAACGTTTCTTCGTATATATGAGAATATTTGAGTTGGCATTGGCAGCGCCTCTCGCAAAGCCCTGGGTAAATCCACGGGCGTTTTGAATACCGTCTTTCTCCTCGATATAAAGTTGTCATAATAGGTTGCAAAAATAATATAACTTATGCCTCTAAAGGTCAAACCGCACTACAGCGGAGCGGCGCGGCGCGGTGCGGACCGACGCGGCCAAGTATTATTTCTATTAGTAGCAACGATGCAAACCGCATTATACATATAGCGGCGCGGCGCGGCCCTGCTTTAATGCAGTTTGCATACAAAATATTTAGGCCGCGTCGGTCCGCGCCACGCCGCTCCGCTGAAGTGCGTTTTGACCTTAAACGCTACTCGTCTGGGACCTATTCTCGTCACTACACACGCGGAGAGATTTTTTTTACTCTAAAATTATGAAAATATATGTCGATGGGAATGACGGCGTTCAAAACGCCCGTGTATTGAACTTCCTAAGCGACTCCTTACAAATAGGATTACCGGTGAAATCGAAAGCATTAATCGGTCATTGGACATTTTGCTAATTTCTCTCTTTTTCAGGGCACAAATCCCGTTTTGTATGACGTCACGGGATGGATGAAGGCAAGTCGCGAGAGTCCAGTTACTAAGAAGGCCCTTACACTTCTACAAGAGAGTCAAAAGTGAGTAAGAGATTTAAGAAATGGTGAAATGAAAATTTCTGATTAAAGCTGTTCATAATCTGTGACATTTGCCATGCAATTTTGGGATTAATTTATGCCAGCTAAAAAGTTAAACGACACTTAGTTTTTCAGTGTGTGACAGTTAATAATTGTATTTTTTTTTGTCTAAATTGCAACACAAAAGAATATAAAGTAAATTTCTGTGGTCTAGCATGGCAACCCTACTCATAGTTAAGGCGGTCAAGTGACGTTAAAATATTCGGCCGTAAGCCCTCGTACGCACTGGCGCGGCGGTTGACTGTAATACGCGGCTGGCCGCTTTTTCCATTTTAATATGCAACCGCTGGTGATCGTACACACTTGCGGTTGAGTAAACGCCACCTATCGCCACATAATAATATCCGGGTCGCAGCCGGGCTGTGACTTGTCAGGGGCCCAAGTTATGTTGGGTATCTATGTTCTACATAAAGGACCAACGTATTTTGAACTTCGGCTCATGGACGATGCCGCCGATGATGGATCTCAATGTTAATTTGTTTCACAAACCGAATCTTAGCACGACCAACGTACTTGGGCCCCTGACACGTCCCGGCCCGGCTACGGCCCGGATATGTGGGGACAAACCTTAAAATGGAATCGTGCGGCCAGTCAACCGCCAGTGCGTACGAGAGCACTGGCGGAGAGAGAAGAATATCTAATGACTTCATCGGTTTGACCACAAACTTATCGTGTATAGTGAAGAGATCGGTCGGCTCTCGTCGTGGGCCCGCGGCGCGTGCGGCGTGGGCGCGTGGTCGGCGGCCGTCGGCGACGCCTCCACGCTGCGCCGCGCCTCCTCCATACGACGCACGCTCACCTCAGGTACTAGCTCCCGACCTTGTCGTGTATAGTGAGATCGGTCGGCTCTCGTCGTGGGCGCGTGGTCGGCGGCCGTCGGCGACGCCTCCACGCTGCGCCGCGCCTCCTCCATACGACGCACGCTCACCTCAGGTAACTAGCTCCATTCCATGCAGACAGTCAGTGAACTAAAATCTATGAAACAACATTCTCCTCAAAAAATTAGCACCACACGAAAATGACAACTAGAGTGCCAGCACATTTATATGCTGGCACTTACTTATGCAGCACAAGGCGACTGAACACTGATTGCATAATAGCGACCATAATTTGTATACTCATAGATGTTTATGTTGCGTTATCTCTGCATCTTTTTGCCTTTTTTGCGTCTTTTACACTATTTTACAACACAGGATGTCATTCCCAATAAACTCTCTTTTCTTTAAACTGTAATTATTGAAAAGAACGCTAACGTCTGTCACCGGGCGCGTGGCTGGCCCGACTAAATGCTGTGCGAGTTGTCAGTTTTTAACCCCGTGGTGCCATTTGTTAAATATTACACTTCCATCGATTTTAGACGAGTCGTTTTTAAAATATGTATATATTTTAAAATATGCAAATATCTAAAATAAAATAAAACTGTTTTTCAGTATAACGTTATTTTCGTCACTTTGGTTTTAACTTAAAACGTTGACCCATATTAAATGTGACGCTAATTTTCCATTTCCACGTTTCGTCGTTAACACAGTCGTAAAGTTTCAAGTGGCGCAATTATCTATGATAATTAGAATTATGTGTACTTACTAAAGTTTCTTATTATATAAACCGTGCGAAACATAAGCCATAAAGTTCAACGAAATGGAAAAAAACTAGATGTAAAAGTTTTTTTGGCCGATATGAAGAATTATAATTTATTTTGTTATTCAAATTTATACTTGAAGCTTAGACGTTTACGTTAGTTGTTTTATATTCTATGTTTTTTATTTCTACTTACATATGTTGCATTTTATCGTTACTAGGTTAGGGGGCGTCCATAAATTACGTGAGATGTTTAAGGGGGGGAGGGGGTCGAGTCAAATCTCATCAAATCTTACGTTGGAGAGAGGGGGGGGGTCTCGGCAAATATCACGCAATTTTTTTTCAGATTGAAACAAAAAAAATATACTATTTTGTTCCATTTAATACAGATTGTAGTTGCTTAAGTCGCGTTTTAAGACATGTTGGTTCCAATAGTCTTGAGACCGCGCATGATTCTCCATGGTTTTTTATCACAGTAGTCACGATTTAAGTACAGATATTTTTTTTATTTATTTATCAAACTAGTCACTATTGTTACATTTTACTACACTTATATCTCTCAGCAATATTGATTAGTCTTAACTAGTCGTAAATAAAAGAACGAAGCAATTTTTTTTTATTACAATAACATTCTAATGTGTTTACGTAAGAAACGCACATTTTGAAAAATCTCACGTGAGATTGGGGGATGGGGGAGGGGGTTGAATTAAATCTCACGACATCTCACAAGGGGGGGAGGGAGGGACAGAAAATTTAAAAAAACACCTCACGTAATTTATGGACGCCCCCTTACCTACTTAGAAATAAGTTAGTGAGCATTCAAACTTTTTTTTGTTTTATTTTGTTTTTATAACTCTTTCTTACTATCCCCGTCAATTGGTAATGCGCCAAACAATTGTAATTTTTTTATATACCTAGACCCTATCTTATTGAAAGTAATAATTCAATAATTAATATATTAGATTACCTATTAGAATTTTCTTGTTTCATGACATTTTTAGTTGCGGATTACGTCGATGTGGATGTTAATGTAACAAGGTTCCAGCGCATTACCAATTGACGGGGATTATACAACAACGGTTAGTTTAACTGTTGATTTTTGGTGCTTCGATAGTGCTTATTATGTATGTAAAAATCAATGAGCACCTTTAACATCTTATCTTGTCATCTTATCTTGAGATCGCTTCAAGCTACACCCAACACACCAGCCCATCTCAAATTCTTGTGCAAATTCGGCGCAAAATCTCTCTTTTATACTTAACGACTTATATTAATTAGATAAATATTTTAATTCCATTGCGCAATAGGTACAGCGGGCATGAAACGCCGCTCGACAGCGCTGCAGGCGAAGTTTGTGGCGGACGGCGTAGTGGACACACTGCGGCGGTGCGGCTCGGGAGGAGTCCAGTTCGTGTGCTGTATGCTGACCAACCAGCCTTCGGAGGCACTGGACGACGTCAATGTACCGCTGTTGAGGTCACAGGTATGTGTGTATGGCATATAGCTTTAATAGTTATTTATGCAACTGTACTATAATGAGGGGTATCAAAACACGAATGTGATAATAGTATCACATGAGTGTTTTAATACCTAATTATGTACAGTTGACTTTATTTACACCAATTTTTTTTGGGAAACTAACAATATTTATACATATAGATTAAAAACCCCATGATATGTATCATCTATGAAGGGTTTTGACTTTGACCTTGAAGTTGACCTTGACCTAGAAGTTAGCTTTACTTTGACTTTAACTTTCCTCCCCCTCGTCATTATATCATCCCAACGAGGGTTATGATGTTGTACAAAATTTTTATAATGTAACTCGTCGGGCGGGTATCGTGTTTACTATGACACTGGTAGTTATAATGTTGGCAGTAAGCTAACTTTTTCAGAACTCTTTACAGAGGATTTAAAGCATGGGTGTAGATAAAAGACGTAGTCGATCGGTCTTCGGCTTGTCGCCTCCTAAATTGACTCACAATGCTTCCTACCCTACGCACAGTGCTTAAGGGTGCACCGAGCGTCCACTAGCGCCGCCAATCAAGAAAAAATCATTACAACGAAATAACTGTGTTTAACAAAATTCTGAAACATATAAAAACTAGTATTAGTTATAAACTATTTTTGTATGCGTAAAATTCTAAGTTTAAATGCGTTCGTGTGGATAAAATCTGGATTAACGCCTAAAGTGGCCACTTTAGGCGTTAATCCAGGTTTTAACTACACAAACACATTTAAACCAGGAAAAAAACGCATACAAAAATAGTTTATAACTAATACTAGTTTTTATATGTTTCAGAATTTTGTTAAACATAGTTATTTCGTTGTAATGATTTTTTCTTGATTGGCGGCGCTAGTGGACGCTCGGTGCACCCTTAAAACCAGTAGCACACACAGACGGCGGCGGGTCGCCTGCGATAAAACGACGATGTGATCACCGATGATCTTTTGAGGCTAGTGATTTCAGTCGCCTGCGATCAAGGCGATTCGTTATTCAGTTGTACGATATTACATTACCTCTACAATCCTAGTGTAAGTCATCTATTAGGGATCCTTCTCTTTTTTATTTTTATTTTTTTATACCGAGAAAAATGTATTTACGCATCCCCCTGCAGGTAAGCAGGTGGTTCGTATGTGGGACTCACCAGGAACATTCACCGTTGCGGCTCCCTCCACGACCGCCTCCCGTGGTCCCACCCAGCCAGTGGCCCGATGGGACCCCGGGATGGGGGAATACTTGCCCTCATGTGCCGCCGATAGGGAATATGCATCAATTTTTTTTTTACCGAAATCAAAAGTATAATGCGCGAGAAAATCAACTGTAATATTAAAACTTTCTTCTCGCGTATTTTTCTCGTGATACTTGAAGTTAGCACGCAACAGCAACCGCCGAAAACGCTCTATACAAAACGGACATGATATATGACGTCATTTGTCAAGTTTCAGGCGCACGTTTACTATGGAGTTAGCCAAGAATTTTTAATAATTTTCAATTATCACCCTAAATTTTGCGTTTAAGTACATATGAGTCATACAAAAAAATATTTGCTATTCGATATTCTATCTGACTGTTAAGTGCATATCCGAAGTTGAAAAAAAAATCATTATTTTTCCCTGATTTCATCGTGTGATAAAACTAAAATAATACATTATTATTTTTTATTTTTCTGTTCCATCATGTTTTTATACGTGTCAAAAGCGATCAAGCTCAAATTTAAATCGGTGACTTATGCATATTTCCTATTGGCCCTGTGAGAGTCGCCTCATTAGACCCGGCGGCAGCTTGGTTTCCCAGGCCCCCTCGCGGTTGGGAGATGGCAGAGCAAGTTTAGCCATCTCTCCAGACAGTTGCGACCGTGCAAGGCAGGTGATAGGTCACCCCCCACCACCCCATTGGCCTCGTTCAGGGGTCAATGAGGTTCGCAGAGCGACGCCTCCTAAAGGTTAACGCACATTGTGTCGGGGCGCAGCGGGGCAGGTCGCAGTGCATTTTATTTTTATATGGAACTGCGGCCCGCTGCGACTCGGCATAGTGTGCGATAGTTCATATAAAATATATGCGAGCGATTTTTACGCTGCGGCCTCGACATAATTTGCGTTAACCTTTACCCCCATCCGTCTGCGGCGGATAAGAGCCCCTGAGCATCCTCTTCGCGTTGTCTCTCGCTATCTCCTTCTGGTGGACGACATCCTCACAGAAGGAGACTACCGCTTGCCATGATCTCTCACTGAATGGATTATGATGAGGATTATGTTGAGGAATTGCGTCGCCTTTACTTACAAGCTAAACTTAGTCACGTCTGGAATGCATTCAGTCTGTGAAATAGGCCAATTCCCGTTAGTCAGTTGACTTTTATTCATGATATCGACTTGTGAAATTGACCACTTTATTGTGTATTTCTTCTTTAAATGTAAACGATTGCCCTCAGTTTCGTGGATTCCAACTGCTGGATGCTGCGCGTTTGTACAAGCAAGGATTCCCAGAACACATGCCGCTATCCGAGTTCGCTAGAAGGTAAGTAACAAATAATGTACCTATAATGTCTCAACTAACTACATCTAGGCCGCTGCGCTAGATAGACAGCCCAGTTTAGGCTGTTAATTAATTGGCTGATTGAGCTAGTTTGCTGCGACATATACATATTATAATATTTCTAACATAATTTACGCATGTCTTATTGTTTATTTTTTATTACTGCGAATGATATTAAGTTGATTCAATTATACAAAGCAAAGAATAAATGATAAACTAGAAAAATATTATAAAAATCGACTCACCCGTAGCACCTCAGATGGGAATCGAATCCGCACCCTTGGGATTCCTGCCCAATGCACTGATCAATTATGCCATGGGTCTCAAAACTTTTTATCATAAGGGCCAGACTAACTCCTCCATGAAGTCCTAAGGGCCACGATCTAGCTAGCTCCGTACCAACATACTGTAAATTACAGTATTAGTGGTATGATCCGGCCTACTTTCGTGGACCGGATTGTTGGTGCTCGCGGGCCGAAGCTGGACCGCGGGCCGTAGTTTGGAGACCCCTGAATTATGCTACCGATGCGATGCTACCGTTCGGGCGACTACGATAATTGTGAATGTGCAATTGTAAAAAATCTAAAATTTTATTACCTATTAGGGATTGAAGAAAAGGTAAGTAGGCATATACTCACATTAAACGAAGCGTTTAATGTTATGTTAATTTTAATTTCTAAAGTAACCTTGTTTTCTACAAAAAGTGATTGAGTTTCTATGGATGTAATGATTAAACTTTGCATATATTCAAATTAGCACACTTTATTTAGTGTTTATAATTTTATAACATGTTTCAATCTTTAGCTAATGTTCTTTATGATGGCGTAGCTTCTATGACATTCACAAGTGCTTGTAACAGCCTAGACTGAATAAATTATTTTTGAATTTGAATTTTAGTCAATTTAATTAAATTTGTTTTAAGATGATCGTCATTTTAGAAGATTTAAGTAAAATTACCTGACCCCAAGACAAAGTAATATTTGGAATAGCAAAACAAACATCTCGAGGTGAGAAAGTAACAACTGTAATAAGTTTTCGCTAATCATAACGTAACGTTTGTAATTATGCAAAGTCCGTATTATTTTTATTTGAGGATGTCGTTATCGTATTTATAAAATTTACTTTGTCAAGCCAAGAGGGCTTATAACGATAGAATAGAAGTAAGTTTTCAAATGTTGTACACTGCAATAC
Organism: Agriphila tristella; assembly: GCA_928269145.1. Classification (NCBI taxonomy): domain Eukaryota; kingdom Metazoa; phylum Arthropoda; class Insecta; order Lepidoptera; family Crambidae; genus Agriphila; species Agriphila tristella. The sequence continues at coordinate 14,097,388 of OV743445.1, forward strand.
AACCTTTGGCCGCTTAGTTAGCGTGTAGGTATACCTTGCGCAGTGACTTGCGCCTAAACTAAAATTGTAATGTAACATTTTGAAAAACAACAACAACTTTAGTTTGTACAAATAAGTTAATAAGTACACACAAAAGTTATATTCGGCAAATACTACAAACATATTGCATTCAATGAGATAATTTTGCTATGATAACTTAGTTCATAGTGAACCAAGTTACATTTAATTGCTAATGTTTACCTTTAATGCTAACAATTCATCCAGGTACCGCCTCCTGGCAACTTCAGAGAACGAGGAGAGCGAAACCCCCCCGGGCTCCCTCTCCGACCGGCAGGTGGTGGACGACATGCTCCTGGCGCTAGACCTAGACGTCACCAGCTACCGACTCGGCCTCACACAGGTTAGTCGCTTGTTTACAAGTTTGCGAAAACATTGCCGCTATTTTGACGTCTTCATTGTTGGCTAATGAGCTGCAACGCCTGTAGCACACCTCCAGCATACCTCCGCCCGCGAAACGCCGCACCAGGCGTGGTCGGGGGGGGGGGGGGGGGGACATGACCCCACATTAAATTGATTCCAGAACATGATTGAGAGATTCTACTTATTTTAATACATAGTAATATTTTTTTTTTATATTTTTTTTGCAAACGTCTAGCTTTGAGACGCCGAGCTTTCAATCTCGCTGATTTAAGATTGGGTTCACGCAAACCAATAGTGGCTTTATTACCGCGACCTAGGATATCAGTCGATATCAAGGTAATTTTATTACCGTGTCAATCTGCAGGTATTAACCGTTTGCAACCACTCGTGAAATATTTTCTCCAAGGTTAGAGTAGCGATATTTTTACAGGTTGACTCTTGTTTTTATCGTTCACCTGTTATTCACTTTATTATTTTGTAATCAACTAAAATTGGTATCACACTTGCTAAAGATTATTACTTATACTTTTACATAAACACTGATGGTTTTGTGTAAACATTCCGTTCACTTTTATTACAACCATTAGATTAATATTCTCGGCGGCGCCTAAAAACTCGTTTCAAAATCAGTTTTTGCTGCGAGCGTGAGAAAAAGTGACTTTAATTACTGAGACTACGTTTTGAAATCATAAAGAAAAAAAGATATAGAGTGAAAAGGGTGAGTCTTGTAAAATTAATATGTGATAAAAGGAAAGATATTTTATAACACTTTAACAATTTTAAATGTTGTCGGACATGGATTAAAAGTAAAAAAATAGAATACACAGATATACTATCTGCGTCAGTTGGTAATGCGCCTGGCGGCCATGATTTTAACCTCAAAAACGAAAAACAATTGTAATTTTCTCATATACCTAGACCCTTTCTTATTGAAAATAAGAATTCAATAATTAATATATTATATTACCTATTAGAATTTTACTGTTTTTTTTTTTCATTTTTAGTAGCGGATGACGATGATGTGTATGTTAATTTGACAAGGTTCCAGCGCATTACGAATTGACGGGGATAGTACCAATAGACAAAATATTGTCTTAATACGAATAACATCACAAGAAGAGTTAATTATGCTCAAATTACAAATCATTTTAATATTACGTTTGTATAGGAAGTTCACTGCCGCCAGCCTCGCTCGTAACATACCTTCCAAAGCACTGAGGAGCCCAAGATAATTATTTTTTTATAACACCCATCCCATGGCCGACCCTAGAGAAAGTAGCTGGGATTAAATGCCGAATTATCTAAGATTCTAAGCCACTATACCAAGCTCCATATTGCTGGAACGTGAGGAAGTAATTAAAAAACTCAATAAAGGGTCATAAAAGATTAATTTAATTAATAGTAAAATGGGGATTCTAATATTTTACTCAGATAGTATGATTGGCAATTCTGATCTACCAATGCAAATAAATAATTGCCACAAATAACACTTCTTCAAATTAAATGTAGCGAAAATAACGATTAGTTGGATTGATACAAAATTACTTACAAATTGACTTAATATCGCTTACTACAGCGTTTGTTTTAGTTAGATCAATGGAAAACATTCACTTATAATAAATGAAATGTAATAAAATACTTACCTACTGAAAGAAAACATAAACTTATAGTTTAGTAAAATTACGGAAGCTAGTGTGACGAAATTGAAATAATTTGCAATAGCGGTCTTTCTTCTTTTGATCGTTAGATTAAATGGCTAGCTGTCATTTTGTAAATGAACCCATCTAATTTTCACAATTTTTTTTACTTTACTGACCAAAATATTAATTTATTTGGTTGCTTTAGCAAAATTGCTAATTACATACTTTCTTTACTTTTTGCTTGATATGTATCTATAATTTGATTGAATGTCCAACAAAAAAAGTAACAGTTACGCTGTATTTTTTGTATTCGTAAATATAATTGGATTTCAAAGTCAGATTTATGCCCAAATACAGCTTATTAGCATTTAATGTTTTGCGAATCCGTAATTTTACTGAACTATTATACCGTTTCAGTAACGATGAAAAAAATTATGGGTTAAAGAGGTAGGAACTTCGTTAGACTGAATTCGCAGAGCTACAATAAGATTACAGAAATAAAACAAAATATTCCGAAAAAAGTCTTTCTTCATTAAAAAGTCATGGACTTATCAATCCACCCTCGTATTATTTAGTAACCTTTGGCTTAGCTTTATATGGCCCACAAGGGGGTCAATAAGTCCCAGCAATTGGTAATTATTGAGGTCGATAATGATTAAAATGTTCTAGTCAATGTAACTGAAAATGCAACCGATTCACTTTGTGATTGACCCCTTTAGTGTTTCTATTCGGTGTAAACAAACAGCAAGCAGCGAGTTACAGTGGCGATGCAGTGAAAGTGCTTACGTAAGGCTTATCTCTGACGGTACTGCGATCAACCATTCTTGATACTTAGGAAATGACTCAGATTCGATTACCTGTCTCACGCTGTGGGCACACGCAATCGGGATTTATATGAATAACCTTGACTACGAATAAGTATTCGTACCTATTTAATTTCCATAGTCAACGAAGACAGAACGAAAAAAAAAGGGAATTTTAATTTAACACGTCTAATATTTTGGTTTTATGTAGAAAAGATAATCCTTGTTATTACAAAATATTTATTTTTAAACACCTGCTTAACTTAGACACTGTTTAAATGTGATGCTGTCTCTTTCAAAGAATATAGTCAAAAAAGTGACAGCATCACATTTAAACTGTGTCTATGTTAAACAAGTGTTTAAAAATCTTTTTTAATAATACCGAATATGCGTGGGTATCAACCCAAGTATACTAGCTTAGATAATTAAATAATATAATAATATCTGAAACTCAAGTAAAAACTAAGATGTATCTTTCAAGAAGTAACTTTTCAAAGACGCTCAAGTTAATTTTAAACAACGTCAACTTGACATTATACAACTTGTAACAGAATTAATGGTAGATAGGGATCATCAAACTAAACAACTTTTACTATGGGACCAACTCTGAAATCGCAAAAAAATCATCTGTTTCATACATTTTCATATTTTCGTTATTAATTTTTACAGCTGATTTTCTTTCGTGATTTCAAAGTTGGTCCCATAGTAAAAGTTGTTCAGTTTGATGGTCCCTGTCAACCCCATATTCTGGTTTAGCCATTAATTCTGTTACACGTTGTATATAGCATAGCATAAACAGAATACGTGGAAAAGTATCAACTTGCCTCAGGCGTTGTTCACACCAATAACCTTACAAAGAGGGACCTAAATGTATTACACAAGGCCCCATAACGTTATGTCATAAGTACTTCCGAACTTGCAGCGTGGCCCGCTTCGCCAGGAAGTGTTACGCGTGCTAGATTCCCAAAACTTGTATCGATATACTGCCAACGAATACACTCGATCACCCTTTCGATTCGACCTTGTTTGTTATTGTTCCTTCTGACGCAACCAGATTGTCATCGAGATATTAAGTTACTGTAATACTTGTTTGTATCAAGACTTATTGGTTATTTTGTCTCAATAGAATCATTGGGTGGCATGGCATTACAGTCCGATCGAGGTCTGTTGCATAAAAGTAATGCTATAGGTTTTTTACTCTGTACAACAGATGTCCATTCGAGAAAATGGGTTAAAAGTGAAAAACTTTATACTTTGGTTTAGTTAGACCCACTAAGGTCCATTCAAACAGAGTTTTTTGCGACTATATTATACTTTGTACGTGTAGATTTATTTCCCCGTAGCAATAAATGGCTTAGTAGCAAAAGGACTTCTTCGCAAAATGCTCTGCAGTCGCATATTGCCTTATTCGCGATATGACTCATTCTCAAAATGCCCTATTCGCGAAATGCCCTATTCTACTTTGGACTCATTCGCAGAAAGGTAGGCGATGCCTCGCTCTAAATTCTAATCTATATCTGTCCAATTTCATAAAAATTGGTTCTGCCTTGTAGCATATGACCACCGAAATCCTACTAATATTATAAATGTGAAAGTTTGTGGGTTTGGATGTTTGTTCCTCAATCACGCAAAAACTACTGAACGGATTTGGTTGAAATTTGGCACACAGGTAGATTAAAACATAGGATACTTTTTATTCCGATATTCCCACGGGAACGGGAACCACGCGGGTAAAACCGCGGGCGGCCGCTAGTACGATTATATGGCGTATTAAAGCGATTTATCGACACTCAACTGCCAAAATCCATTGTCTTTTGACAGTCAAAGCGATAAATCGCCATATCATATCGCGTTTCAGTGTGTTAGGAGGCTGAGGCTTAGGTGTGAAAATGTTAGTAACAGAGTTACCTTGTTTTGCATCCTTACTTCCTTACTATATCCTTACTAATATTATAAATGCGAAAGTCCGTTTGTTTGTTACGCCTTCACGTCGTAACTACTGAACCGATCATCATGATATACACGTTGTCAGGGGTGCAGAAAAGGACATAGGGTACCTTTCATCCAAAAAAAACGTTTAGTTCCCGAGGGATAACAAAAAAACTGTCCACGCAGACGAAGTCGTGGGCGGCCGCTAGTTTATAATATTAGTACGAGTACTTGCATTTATAATATTAGTACGAGTAAGTATATAATAGTTTAAGGCCCCACCGAGCCTCCACAAGCGCCGCCTATAAAGAAAAAATCATTACAACGAAATAACTATGTTTAATGAAATTCTGAAAAATATAAAAACTAGTATTAGTTATAAACTATTTTTGTATGCGTTTTTTTCCTGGTTTAAATGTGTTTGTGTAGTCAAAACCTGGATTAACGCCTAAAGTGGCCACTAAGAATTTTAGGCCTAAAAAACGTTGATTATAAGATTTATAAGCAACACCAATGTGTATACATAAAATATAAATACATTCCTTTGTAATCGATTCACACGTTGAGCTCTTTATTAAAACGAAGCATGGGAATACACAGTAAGCAGTTCATTAGAAAGTAAAATTAAAATAACTAAGTAGTTTTGTTGTTATTACCATTCATTGTATGTATGTAGGTACTATTATATGCATTGTAACAATTCTTCTATACGTTTTACTTGCGCAGGCGTCACAACTAGCAATGAATATTTAATAGTACATTTTCTTATGTAAGTGTAGTGGTTTCGTTTATATAATGACTATGACTGATGTTGGAAACCTTTTTGACCACATTCTTTAAAACCGCAGATTCTTTCAGTTTCTGTCGTTATGACGTTTCACTTTCATTGCCAACGAAAAAAGCATCTAATGAGATTTAAAGTTGCATGCGTACGCGGTCATTCCTTTTAGGATCTTAAAGGCATGGTATATATTTGACTTGTGCTACCTAGTCTTCGATCATCTATACCTGAGGATGTAGCACGTCATACAATAGCAAAGCTGAAAGGTGCACATGCCGTTTGACAAATCACGCGACACTAAATGTCAAGTTGTATGACAAGTCTTGGGGGACTTTCACAGTGGGCTGCGTTTTGGGGGAGTTAAGTGTCCCACAAATGCCATTGTCATGCAATATCCACAGGTATAGATGATCGAAATACCTAGTTTTTTAAAATTCTTACTTATCAAAATCCGAACTGTGAGTTTGTTAGTTTGTTTCGTTTTTTAAATACTCAAGCGATCATCAAAAAACTTTGCATATTATTGCGTTGTCGGGGTTACAGATAAGGAAATAGGGTAGGTAGGTACCTTCCTCCACGCACTCTTAGAAATTACCACCAAGCCAAAAATAAAGTACCAAAGACAAATTTCGCGTAATCGTCTCGTGAAAGTGGTTGCTATAAATACTCTGTGCTATTATTATACCAATTATAATTGTTTTTGAAAGTAAATACGACCGATGAATATTTAAACAATCACAAGTTATTATATCACGCAACATAAGTAACTATAATTTTAAGAAGACCAATTTCACTGTTGTTTTTTTTGCTGCTCAGTCTCGGTCGGTGCTAATGTTTTAAAAGCATCTTGTTAACACCACAATAATTATATGTTTTTTACTATTATTACTCACTTATAGCAACGGAAAACTGATTAATAGCAATCATAAATATCATAATGGGGGTATAGTTTTCGAGAAATGTTACGCCTGTTCATTTAAACACCTCGGCTTCTTAATAAAGCTTCAATTGAGGAACTAACAATGGAATTAGAAATATATATATTTGCTTTTTTACAAAATCGGACTCAAATTGCAATAAAAATACAAAATAGTTTTGATACTTATAACTATTTCTAAGGATTTTCTCGAATGTCCACGCAGACGAAGTCGCGGGTGGTAGCTAGTTAATATTCTGAATTGGAATTCAGAGATATTAGTATCCCGTCCCCTTTTAATTTTTTTCCCATACAACATTTTATCCCCTATTTCAACCCCTTAGGGGTTGAATCATGTCCGCCGTGTCCGACTTCAAAATAAATGCAATCCACAACATCCCATACTTATAACCTCAATTAATTTTAAGTTTATTTTCCCCATTTACCCACTAAGGGGTTGATTTTTAGAAAATAAAGAAGTATGTGTTTGTTCATTTGTTTTTAACTTCCATAAGTATATAAAAGTTAGTGGTTTTTACTTTAGAAATGTACTTTCTATTCACAACTTCTTCCCCCTTTTTACCCTTCTTTCTTCGGAGGTGGAAAAATCAAAAACACTGAGACACGTAAATATTTATTTTAAATCGTCAGCCTTAAAATTTAAAATCCTAACTTCGAAACTGAAGCACTTTCATACAAACGTTCATCCCCTTAGGAGTGGAATTTCCAAAAAAGTATTTCGTATTGGATGCCTACACTGTATAAGGTATCTATGTGCAAAATTTCAAGTCTCTAGGTTCAGTGGTTTGGGCTGTGCGTTGATATAATCAGTAAGTCAGGGTTTTGAATTTCATATTATTCAATAATAATATTTTTATTTTCGTGAAGTTAATTGTGATCTGATGTATACCTACGCAAATAAGCAATCATTGAAAGTTCAAAAATAGCCTAACAATTTATGATCATACAGAAATCTATTGAATGCAGGCCTAACATGACAGGTAATTAACGTCTAAACATGGCGTTTTCTCAAGTAAAAGCCGAGTTTTCATTTAGCAGTCCGTTATTAATACCTTTCTAAAGGTCGAGGCAGCGAACCTTCGTGAAAGCTGCAGCAGGATAACCGTTTACCCCTACTGACCCGAGTTTGTTGCCTAATCAGTAGTTCATCTTCAGTGAAAGGGCTTAGATATATGCTAAATTAAACCTTATTGTGTTAGTGTGTGCGTTATCTGGAATTTTATATTCCCTTCACATTTCAATGTGTGATACAATAAACATAATAAGACGAGCATTTGAATGTGCATGTAGTGCCGTTTCATGTCAAAAGTAACAAAACTCAAGGCTTCTGTTCTGATCTTCCTTGATAAATTGAAAGTTTTACTACGTGCAGGAATTTTGGAATTATCTTGACTTTCCATCTTATATGTTGTAGTCAAACGGTGTACGAAATATGACGAAATGCTATCTTTTAACTTCATCTTTATATAGTTATATGTACAACCAAGTCATTTCACTACTTTATGTTAGCGCTTCTTTTATTGATCAAATTTACAGATTATAGTTCTCTTTTAAACCACGTTATTTTTGGTGTATTTATTATTATAGTTATCAAAATTAGTTTCTTACTTTTTTTGTTTACGTATAATATAATGGTTCACTTACTAGGTACCTACTTAAGTACCTATTTACGCTACAAATATATTATTCTTACGCAACGCAACGCATTGTTGTTATTATAATAAGGGACTTTCACATTCGCATTACAACAAGAATATTTAGAGTAGGTGTAGGTACTCCATCAGATAAGTGCGTGCCTTTCTTCATTCCGATATTTTGACTCCGATATCGATATCGTACCAAGCGTTACGTACAGTCAGCGTCAAATTGATATGAGCCTCTAGAGTAGTCAAAATGATCTGAAAAACAAAAAATCAATTTGATCTACGAAGTTATAAACATATTGTTGTAAGCACACAAGGTGTTCAAAATATCTTGGCACTCATTGTTTCATATTTATATAAGCAGTCAGGCACGTATCCAGACTTTTAATTCGGGGGGGGACAACTGCATCCCGCAAACCGGAGAGTGCCTCGCCCGCTAAATTTGAATTTAGTCCTGTACTGTGTATTCTGGATTTCGGGGGGGGATAAATCCCAACTATCCCCCCCCTTGGATACGTGCCTGTAAGCAGTCAGTGTTCAAAATTATCTTAGGAAACTAAGCTTTAAAAGTTATCTATCAATAATGTAATAAATAATAATGCATTATGCACTATTTTAAGTTTCTGAACATGGATATATGATATAGATACTCGTAGATGATAATTGGAGCGACATGGTAACTAAAATGTTTATGTTCACTAAAATGTTCCTGTACAAGATAATATGTATGTTACTCTCTCTTGAACTGAAAGGAAAGGTCCGTTTTACGAGTGTGACACTCAAAATTCATCTTAATGTACCAACCACGAGATTTCCGTGGTTTGTTATGAAGATAACATAATATAAAATCTAAATTGTATGTGCGTTTGTACTGTCGTGCTGATAATTTCCCGTACTCGTCTAAATATATAGCATTTATCCGAAATTGAAATTGAAACTGACGTGTTCTTGAACAATCAGGAAAGTCTCATTTAGCTATAATAACATAATACGAAAAAAATACTTCATCCAATTTCTATTGTTTAGTTTTTTCCACTTTGTGACCCCCGTCGCGTCGGCCGTCTTGTAATCTAGTGATGTAGACTATTGTAGGTGGTACGTATTATTCCATCAATATTTTATTTATTTTATTGACCCAGCGAGCGCGAAGCGTCTCTCTTCAGCTTGGGCAGAAATGCTTTCGTATCTGTCCGTCTGTTCTCCTCTACAGGTCGCATTTCTCAACCGATTCTCGTGAAATTTCAATTTGTTAGCGGGTTCGAAAATTATATTTTTTGTCGATTCAGTTTTTCGTTAAAAAACATATTTCAGACATTTCGAATAATGTTCAAAACTGACACAAACGCGAGGTTTACAGCTGACAGAGCCACTAGTCATAGCTTTTTTTTATAAAACACACTATAATAAACTCATCCTCAAGTTGATGATTGACAGAAATGGCGCGTTGCTCTCTCATTCATTCTTTGCCTAGCTATAGTTTAGTATTTTGTTCAGGCCGATTGATTTTTCAATAGCTGTGTTCCTTTCTCTCGCGAAATTGAACGATTAGCTTTTTTCTTTAATAATATTCACTAAAAGTAATATCTTTTAAGTTTAAACTTTTTCTATCAGCAAAAAAAGGGCACTTAGCTTTTGATAGTTGACGAAAGTACCCTAATTTTGCTGATACAGTAATTGTTGGTAACTAATCAGGATAGGTGTCGGATGTCTGATTTTCAGGTATATCTAAAAGTTATATATACGAGGGTGGATCCAAAAATTCGTGGCCTAATGTAGAAATAGCTTTGACAGTTTTGTAAATCTACGCTCACTCTTTAGTATGGTTCTTCAAAAGTAAATGTGCGAAGTTTCGTTCCGATACTGCAAGCCATTTTTTTTTTGTGAACATTTGTTTGATGCTATCTGACATCTTTTTGAATAATGGAGAAAATTGAATACCGAGCAGTGATCAAGTACCTCAGTAAAAAAAGCCTATCACCAAAAGATATTCATCAAGATATGGTGAACACTTTGGTTGGGTCAGCTTCATCATATTCCAGTGTAAAAAAGTGGGTGGCTGAGTTTAAGCAGGGTCGGGAGAGTATTGAAGATGACCCTAGGAGCGGTAGGCCTTCAAAGTCTACCACGAAGGAAAACATTGAAAAAATATGTGATCTTATTCTGAGTGACCGAAGATTGACCATCAGTAAGATAGCTGAGATCACAGGCATTGGTTATGGTCGGGTACAAAATATTGTAACTCAAGAATTGGGGTTCCATAAGGTTTCTGCTCGTTGGGTTCCGATATTGCTTTCAGCTGAACAAAAACGAGTTCGTTTCGCAATTTCTCGTGACTGTTTGGAGCTTTTTGAGGTGAATCCAGAGATTTTTTATCCCGGTTTGTTACCATGGATGAAAGCTGGGTTCACCACCACACTCCTGAATCTAAGCAACAATCAAAGCAGTGGAAAATATCTGGCTCTCCTACTCCAAAGAAAGCTTAAGTCGTTTTGTCGACCAACAAAGTCATGGGTTCAGTTTTTTGGGATGCAAAGGGAATTATTTTCGTGGATTATTTACCAAAGGGCGAAACTATAAATTCAAGTTATTATTGTAACCTTTTACGACGACTAAGGGAAGAAATCAAAGAAAAAAGGCCGGGTATGTTACGGAAGAAAGTGTTGTTCCATCAAGACAACGCCCGGGTTCACACTTCAGCTGAAACAATGGCTGAAATCCATAATTGTGGTTATCATCCACCTTATTCGCCGGATTTAGCCCCCTCAGATTCCAAATTAAAAAAAAACACTTAGGTAGTTCGAAATTTTCGGACAGGAACGAGGTGATAGCCGCAGTAAATGATTATTTTGACAACCTTCAGGAATCATTTTTTTTCGAAGGTATAAACAAGTTGCAGGTCAGGTGGAAGAAATGCATTGACCTAAATGGAGACTATGTCGAAAAATAAAAATTAATTCAGACCCACTTTTCTTTCATTTTCATGGTCAGGCTTAGAACTTTTGGATCCACCCTCGTACATCATTAAAATATTGTGTAAATCACATTTTGATTCATACCTTAATGAAAATTGTGGGGTAGATACATCATAAAGATAAATCCGTCAATTATATAGTATTTACATGTTAAAAATCACCATAACAGATCAGCCGTCTTACAGTGACAGAAAATAATATTTTAAAGTCACATAGACCCATCGATCAAAAATACTCAGCTCTCAAAGCCACCGCTAAGGTCGCCAAAAATAGAATGGCTTAACCGCAATCATGGTTTGCTACCATTTCGAGAAGCGATCGCAAGTGTTATCAAGATCTTAGTTAAAAGCTTTCATTTGTGAGCTGTCCATTTTTAATCATGAATATCATTACCATTAGATTTTTTTTCGGCAATTGTCATTGTATTGATCTCTTGCCCTACTGTGTTGGGCGCTTCCTTATCATGTTATAAAGTACCTATAATACGCAGGTAATTTATATCATGTTATAAATTACCTGCGTATATTACAAAACAGTGTTTTGAAAACACATTGATTGACAAAAGTAAGTGATATTGTGATATGTAATCACTGTAACTAACCCAATAGTCAAAACTCAAATGAAGATCCCAATCTAAAAAGTAAACTCTAAAATTTTCCTTCTAATATAAGTAAAACTATAGAGTTATTTTTAGCAACAGCAAAACGAGAAAGTCTAAATTACCATTCATTATATCTCTATGACGAGAGGTTGTATCGCCGAAATTATGGCATGGTCTGTTACTATGCAGCAAAATTACTGTAGATGTGAATCATAGATAAAATCTAACATAAGCACTGCAAAAAATGGTTAAATTTTTTTCTGGATCGCGATAATGTAGTGGTTAATTAGAACCAGTTTTTTTATCGTGATTAATGATTTGGAGCAAGGATTGGTAACAATTCTTCAGAGTGTGTTGAATTAAGATGTTAAGTTTTTCTACTTTGACAATAAGGTAAAGATTTGGCACGAAATTAATAATAGGTGAAGTCAAACACTCTAATGTAAAAAAATGTGTAATGTGGGACCTAAAACAGACATCTATTTATCATTGGGTGGATCGCAACACTGCTGTCTGCTGCTGACACGTTAATAAAATGGAAATAAAGGCTTTATTTAGTTTTACTTTATGTATTTTTTTATTGCTAGCTGTCGGAGGTGAAACTGCAGTATCTAAAGCGAAAACTATAAACATGCTGATATTGATCAAATTAATTAGCTTTTGGATTTAATAAGTCCACTGAATGAATCGCTATTTCGAATAGTTTGTGTTAAATTGACTGGAAATCTACCTCTAGAACTCTAGAGGAATCGACTTTGTGTTTTTTATTTAATTCTGCAATATCCAATCAACTAAATTGTTTCAAAAGTAGATTCAGATGTTGATAACTGTTTGAGTAGATATCTAGGTAAATAGGTTTTTTTTAGGTTTCCGGTCAAATAATTTGGTGTTGCGGTATGCAAGGCTTAAATTTAGAGAAATATCATTTCAGGTCAATTGTGGTTTTGTCGTCGACTTTCAAAGCTGAATGTAATTAATGAGGATCAGTAACAGGTTTGAATCCTATAATTTTATTGACATAATATAAACACATATTGATAGCTATGAAACCTAGTGAAAGAATTTTTGAAATCCGTTTAGAAATGGTTAAGTTAAAAGGGTTTGAAGGAAATGCCAAGCTCAATCCAATACGTGCTTTATCACGTACGACATAAGGTTCGCGTACGCCGCGATGACTACATAAGGACCCCCAAAAAACCAGTGTTTTAGCTCTTATAACTTCTCAGGTTTAAGAGATATCGTAATTTTTTTTTTCACAGTTAATCATGTGGTGGCATAAGCTTTCTAATTAGCCACTAAACAAAAATCGTTACTGATCCTCATTATAACATTTTAAATAAGGTACTACCTATTTATTAGATCACTTTTCCTTTTTCATAATAATAAATAGTGAAATAAATATCACATTATTTCTTAATGATTGAGTAAAATACTCGTACCTCGTAAATTTTATTTCGAGTGCATCAAAAGTGAGGCTTTTCGTTTCAACGTCTACACATGACCACATGATATATTACACCGCAACCCCACAATCATTACCTTGATCATTCCCGTATTTAATGTTCATGCTTTTCTTTTTCTTTATATCGATGAATTAACAGAAAGCCTTTCTAGCTTTCGCTGCAATACCGTGGTTGGGGACGCGACGCCATAAGACGCCACATTCAAACTCCATCGAAAATGATGATCCATCAAAAGTGTTATATTCTCTTAGTATTGGCAAATATCAATAAAACAGGAAACAATATCGATTCCAACAGACTAGTCACTTCTCATCGTCCGCGCTTATTGATGGCAACTGTGATGCCAAAATTTTACAAGATCTTTCTAATTTACATACTCACTCCTGTAAATACCCATATCCTTATTACATCTATTTCCACCGGAACTTTACCTGAGTCCAGGTAAGACGCTAATGCTATCCTTCTTCCTAAAAAAACAACTCTGTTTTCTAATTTTCGTTCAATTTCAATCCTACCCTTCTTATCCAAAGTCCTTAAAAAATTGTTCGTCGTCAGCCCACTGACCAGTCTGGCTTTTGGAAAGGCCATAGCACATCTCCAGCACTTTTGAAGATTACTGATGACATACGCTTGGGGATGGAAAATCATCAGCCTACGGTAATTGCATTTCTAGATTTTAGTAATGCGTTCAACACCGTTGACTTTAACATCCTCCTTGGCGTTTTACGTTCACTAAACATATCTCAAGCTGTAATTATGATTAATTTCAAAGTTACCTGCTAGAGCGGCGGCAGCGCAACCGCGTTAGAGATTTCTTCTCCGGGTGGTGCGATATCAAGGCCAGAGTTCCTCAGGGCGGCGTCTTATCTCCTCTTCTATTTTCTATCTTCATAAATTCTATCACACTTTTCATTTCTAGTTCCTGTCACCTCTTCGCCGATTCAGGTACCGTTAGCAGAACTTTCACGAGCAATTGCTACCACTAACTTCGATTTTGCGCAAATCGAGTGCTGGAGTACATCCTTTGGTCTGGCCGTTAAACCGGCTAAACCCTACTGAGTTTAGCCGGTTTAACGGCCAGCGCACTACTGTGCGCTGTTATTGGTAGCCGCCATTTCATTTCGTCAATCGATTTTGTACAGCTTCCGGTTGTATCCTTCGGCGGCACAACTATCCCTTTTTCGAGCACTGCCAGGAACCTTGGCGTTATTTTTGACCAACATCTGTCGTGGAAACCACACGTAAAAGCAATGAGGAAAAAGGTGTTTGCTGCTTATAATTCACTCAACCGACTACGTAATTTTTTGCCGAGCTGTACTAAAATCACTCTGGCACAATATCTCTTACTTTCTATAAATTGACTACGCTTATGTCTGCTACACTGACCTGTCGGAGGAGCTACTTGGCAAATTAGAGCGTCTGCGGAATGTTTGTGTCCCATTGATTTATAATCTTCGTAAAGACCACGCGCACCATTTCCGTAACAACTGGCTCCATATTCGCCGGCGCAGGGACTTACATAATCTCAAGCTCCTTTACTCGATTCTTTGTTCTACCTACTACCCCGCCTTATCTTAAAACCTGTTTCTCCTTTCGTTCTTCGTCTTCACTTCAAAATGTACTTTGCGTTCCTCCTCAAACCCCACACTAGAAATTCCTAAGCACTCTATTGACTTCCTTTCGTGCTCCTTCTCTGTCCATGCTGTCCGTTTATGGAACGCCCTTCCTGGAGGCATCAGAAAGGCTCAGACTCTGATGTCCTTTGGCGATCAAGTCAGAAGTCATTTCCTTTCTTCTGCTCATAATTATAAAATTTTATCTAATTCTTTTTTCTATATGTTACGGCTAATACCCGAAGTGCGGCTAAACCTAGTTTTAGCCGGCTAAAACTAGGTGTAGCCGCTAGCTGTTGGCTAAAACTAGGTGTAGCCGATTTGCCCGCGGCTAATACTAGGTGTAGCCGGCTAAAACTAGGTGCAGCATGGGATATAAAGAAAGTTTTTTCTGTTGTCTGTTAAAAAAAAATAACCTCGAAATTTAAGTCTCACGCTCCGCTGCGCTTCGCGCTCGCCTTAAATTTCTAACCTAACCCGGGACCTACAGGAGTAAAGCAGATCGGTTACACCTAGTTTTAGCCAACAGCTATCGGCTACACCTAGTTTTAGCCGGCTAGAACTAGGTTTAGCCGCACTTCGGGTATTAGCCGTAACATATACATTTATCCTCTAACATATTCATTATCTATATCTATCCTCTACCGTGCACCCATACCCCTTTCTCCTATTTTTTTTCCTTTCACCCAAGGTTGCCTGGAAGAGATTGCTATGTAGCAATAAGACCGCCTATTGTATGTTTTCTTTTTGTCTTTTATTTGTGTTTGTATCATGTGTTTGGTGTGTGCAATAAAGTCTTTTTTTATTATTTTTACTAGTATAAAATATCTCGCTATCATAAATCTCTTCTGTACTATTATACATTCTGTGGTTCCGGACTAAACACAAGTATTGCGTGATCTATCTATTTTTTGCATGCTGCGCTACTTAACTGCCTATTCTATTCAAGCGGTCTTTCAACAGTTTTTGTCTAATACAAAAGCGTGTTGGGCATCTGGTTTCTGTAACAAATTTTATCTAATAACACTAGAATTGCTAGAATTGTATGCTCTAGTCTAGAGACCATTCATACTTGATAGAGCGCGTCGAAACGATCTTTCCTTTTTTTACTATTTCACTCAGCGCAGAGCCTATTTTCAGCTTTTAAATTATCATATTTTTTGTTCATATTTTTTACTTGCTATGTAGTAAAAAGGTATTCAGAAGTGTATTGTGCGTCAAGTACTTAAAACTAATCCTGCACGTGTTTTATTTTGTCCTCAGATCTTAATCAGCTGTGGCCTGTGCTCATTTACTTTCGGAAACAATAGCTAAATCTAAATATATAAAAGGTTTAAAGACTGATAGATCTATAAATGCACAGCTCAATCTACTTGACGGATCGAACTGAAATTTAGCCCATTTAGTCATCAGGACGTAGACACCGCTAAGAAATAATTTTAAAAAAATTCAACCCCATAAGGGGGTGAAACAGGGCATGAAAAATGAAAATCCGTCAGTTTCGAAGTCAGGATCTTCAAATTTCATGATCAAGCTGATCGAAAATTAGTTTTAACTGCCTTAGCGTTTTTGATAATTCTATCCCCGAACGAGTCAAAAGGGGATGAAGTTGTAAATGGAAATTTCATTTTCAAAATAAAACTCACAAAATTTTAATTAGCCTTATGATTGGAAACTAAAAACAAATAAGCGAACACATATTTCATAATTTTCTGAAAATTAACCTCATAAGGGATTATCGGATTTTGATGAAATTGAAACATACGATACTTTTTATCCTGGTTAAAGGATTCCTAAGGATTTTCTTGAAAGTCAGGCGGACGAAGTCGCGGGCGGGAGCTAGTAAATTATATGCTTTTCGCTTCACTTACAACTTCTTCTTAAGTTGTTCACTCTTGACGCTGTCATGTCATCGTGCTGTCTTCCCCGGAAATGGACGCGCGCCGCTTGTGCTATCCTCCGCCACCTATCTCTGATGAGTTTCGCGATCTTGGCACATTTTGTGGTAGCTAGCCATGTTTTTGAAGATCGTCCACGTCGGTCGCCCCTTTGCAATTACAACTTTTAAGCGTTAATTTATCAAAAAGAAAAGTTATTAGTAAATAAAATGTAAATAAATACAAGAAAACTTTTTTTGAGGCGATAGTTTTCGACCAGCAGTCGGTCGGTACTTTCATTCTCTTGACGCAGTCGCTCATATACTGTGCATTTTCGTTTACATTCGCTTAGACCTCCACGAGCTAACTCTGGTCTGTATTTTGTCTATTTTTGGTACTGACCCGCTAGCTTACATTTGCCAAAGTTAATTTGGCGAGAAAGTGCAGATGCCTATTCCGTGCAACGCTTGAGTGCCTGGGTTTTGTTATATTTCATGTTGTTATGTCGTTATAAATAAATAAGTTATTATAGTCTAATAGAAAACAGCAGATTTTCCTGTTACGGGCCTCACGAGAGAATTTACTTTTTACTTTTCCTCCAGTTAACTATTACTTGCTACGTAATTTGACTAGAATTTTCAGTTTTTATAGATCTTGCTATTTTTTTTTCAGAATATGACATATAGTGGTGGCCAGGTTTTCATAAAAACGAGGTAACTTTGAAGCCTTTTGGTTCTCCGCCAGGGATTGACCGAGCTGTGTCATGTGAATGCTGATCATACCAGTTGTGTGTGTATAGCGATCTGGATCTCCTCCATTCACTCCCTGAATAGCCATAATCAGATCACAGCTCGATCAACCATTGGTGGAGAAACAAGGCTTCAAAGTTACCTCTTTTGTATGAAAATCTACTGGCGTCCTTAATTATGTGGCCATCACTATATACTTTTTAAAATGACTACTGTAATTTGTTTATTATGCATAATGTAGGTACTTACTTAAATTGAAATCTACTAACTTTAGTTAAAGGTTAGTACCTACACGCTTTTCAATTAGACTGTAAGGTTTCAGTGTCTCTCAAAAATCTCTACACTATTATCTGACCAACTTGAGAAATTCTCATACAAATTGAAAAATAATCCGCAGTGTGTAATTCAATAAAGTGTTGGCAATTGAAAGATGGCTATTAACCTTTCATTAAGACAACCGGTCGTATCGTAAATACACTCTCTCGCTATTTTTTCGACCGTACAACCCTGTCTTGAACGAAGATTCATTGTGGCACATTTTCATGGTCGCAAATCGATTTACCGAGAAACTTTTTTCGACATGTCGATAATCGATATTTATTTCTGTAAATTAAATTATTACCAGGACGGAAGTTAATCCCTATTGTGTTGCTTTTTTATAATATTTTATGTAGGATGAATACGACTTGATAATGTTTTTGACGTGTTTAAACATTATTTAACATCTCTGTTTGGAAAACCACTTATATTATAGGTTTTTAATTAAAAACGCTCATTATGATAACTTTTATAATACTTACAAAATTAAAAATCATTCAGTGAAATTTAGTTACTTGCGGAATTGTGGTTCGTTTTTTTCATCAGATTGTTAAATCACCAGTTATTTTAAAATAAATAAAAAATACTAGAAAACTGTTTAATATTCAATTAACTATCTCCCAGGCCAGCCTCAAGCGATTGCATGACTGCTATTTTGGTCTAACTAAACACTTAAGGGGCATACAACGCTGAAAGGTTTATTATTGGTTGAAATTGGAGGTCACTTTAAAATTTGTTCAATTAGCCCAGTAAATGAAAAGGTGTAGAGGGAAATGATTAGAACACAATTTTTGACTTCGTAACTTTGTTTGGACCAGTTAGGAGAAGAACATATCAAAAGTCCCCACCCGTAGCCCCTATGCCGGGGGGGAGGGGAGGGTTTGAAGGTCCCATTTTTCGGTTTTTTAGATATATATCGAAAACTATGCATTCCAGCGACATGAGTTCTTTTACAAAATAAAAGTTGATTAAATTTGAAACAAGATTTATAATGGAAAACTTTTCGATATCTTGTATAGTTTTTGAGATATCCGCTCCTGAATATTTGTAATTTAGGAAAAATAATATTTTTTGATTGATAATGATTCGCCCCCCTTTCATCCCCATAATGGCTGAAATACTAACAATAACGATATACGTCGAGTTAGATTTGCATCCATATGCCAAAATTATAAATTTAGCTATTTTTACTTCAAAAATTAAGGATTTTCTATACACAACTTCATCCCCCTTTTCACCCCTTCGGGAGTAAAATTTTCAAAAACGATGAGACACGTATATATATATTTTTTATCGTCAGACTAAACACAAAATTTGAAGATCCTAGCTTCGAAACTGACGGACTTTCATACAAACTTTGGACCCCCGTTTCACCCTTTAGGGAAGTGAGTTTTGAAAAATCCTTTCTTAGTGCATTCCTAGACCTCATTAGGAACCTATGTGCCAAATTTGGAGTCTCTAGACCCAGTGGCTTAGGCTGTTTGCGTTGATATGTCAGTCACCAATCAGTTTCTTCTTTTAAATATTAAAAAGGATAAAATTACAGACTTTTAATAGTGAATATCTCGAAAACTATACAAGATATCAAAAAAAAATACTGAATTAAACATGTAGCAAATTTAACCAGCTTTCATTTTGTGAAAGAACTCATGTCACTGGAATGTATAGTTTTCGATATATATGTGAAAAACCGAAAAATGGGACCTTCAAAACTCCCCCTCCCCGCCGGCATAGGGGCTGCGGGCGGGGACTTTTGATATGTTCACCTGTTAACAGGTCCAAACAAAGTTACGAAGTCAAAAATTGTGTTCCACGCCTTTCCCTCTATACCCTTTTTTGAGCGTTCATTTCCTGAACTAAATGACGAATAACAGCGATTTTTGTTTAGTGACTTATCTAATATCTTATAGGACCACATGCACAACTGTGAAGAAATTTTCGCGATATCTCTTAAAACAGAAAAGTTATATGTGTTGTAGATGACGTCATTGGTCATACAGGTGAACCTTACGTCTTGCGTAATAAAGCACATATTTAAGTGCGCTTGGCATTTCCTTCAAACCCTTATAACTTCGAAACCACTCGCTTGATTTAATTGAAACTAAAACATGTGTATTGCTATATATTTAGCTACATGGTCATAAAGTTTCAAGTGATTTAACAGACCCAGTGACATTCTCCATTGACAAGTTTTAGCTGTCATGTTTCTGTCAATCACATAACAGAGTTTCTACGTTATTTTTTGAGACCGATAAATGAAGTAATACTGTCTGAAATCGTTGTTCAAAAATGTGTATTTGACGTTGTACTGCCCCTTAAACTACACTCGTCTAAAAATAGATTTAACGGAATATGAAAGGAGGCACGATCACGCTACATTCACCGGTCTAACTAGAAAATTGGCTAGATTCTCGAATGTATAGGTGAATATAGTTGGCCTTAGTGCTGAAATACACGCACAGGGTGCAGCACTCATGTTCACGACCGACCGCTTCGAGCTGCGGCTGCATAGCGAAGTAGGATTTTTAACCAACTTCAAAAAAAAGAGGAAGTTCTCAATTCGATTGTATTTTTTATCGTTGTTAGCGCATATCTTCGACATTTATGGACCGATTTTGATGATTATTTTTTGATTGATTGAGTTTTCTTGCGAAATGGTCCCATTTATTTATTCAAATCGGTTCAGTAGTTTTCAAATAATCCCGAAAATACTATGATATAATATAAAAAGTGTTAAAAAAACCATGTTGGGCAGCTTAAATCGGTTATAGTTACCTACTTGGTATAATAGTTGCCCACTCAGTATTTTTGTTACCCATTTAGAGTTTTCACTGCTAACTTAAATTATTTATCACTCACATGTATTCGCCTGTTTAAAGTATTTTCGTAATCCACTGTTAGTCGCCTGTTTATTTATTTTGTCGCCCAAAAAATAAACTGCTGCCTGGTTTAGTATTTAAGTATCCCATTAACAGTCTCGCCTTTAATTATTTGCAGTCACCCAAATAATTAATTCCCTTTTTTAATTAGTATGTACTTAAATACTATAATGTAAGCTAATACTGAGGCTTCGTACCGCTAAACAAGTTAAGTTACCCACTTGACTTGACTGCCAGTCATGTCGCATTAAAAGGGATTTTATGTACCTACTCTTAACATAAAGTGCACAGGCAAATCTATCCATTACAAGCACATAACTCAAGGACTGGTTTCGAGAAATTCTGTGCCATTACAGTTTTTTAAAGGCTTCTTTAAATTTTATGGTGTAGTAAATCTATTCAATAATCAGTTTAGTGCATCAGTGACAGCCTGATAAATATCTGAATTCCTTATATCGAATATCCTCGAGTCAACTTTCCCAAGATGACAGTAAAGTTAATTTTGTGTAAATTTAACATTTGTGCTCGATACGTATTTGATTGCCATTCGATCGCTATTCGTGCTACGGTTACTGATGGGATCTGAAGTAGATATGTATCACTTATTAAATATAATAAAAAAAAAACGATTTTTTTTTTCCACGAAGCGTCGCCGTTACAGCTTGGGCAAAAATGCTTTCGTATGTCTGTCCGGCTGTTCTCCTCTACAGGTCTCATTTCTCAACCGATTCTCGTGAAATTTTGTTAGCAGGTCCTATAATTATACACGCTGAAATTTTAATCATTTATTACAAGCAACTTTTACGGTGGGGCCAACTCACCTCCTCGCAAAAAAAAAATCTGCTGTTCCATACATTAAGGTCGAGTAGGTACTGCACTTTTGTATGGAACAGCTGAAATTTTTTTTGCGAGGAGGAGTGTTGGCCCCATAGTAAAAGTTACTTGTAATCATGAGTGGAACCACCCCACGGCGGGAACCAAATGATTGAAATTTCGCGCTGTATAGGTTTTTTTGACGATTCAGTATGTCGAAATTTTTAAGAAAAAAAAACACTTAAGCCAATCAAAAAATGATCAAAAATGTCACAAACGCGAGGTCTATAGCTCACAAAGCCACTAGTTTGTTAATATTTTACCATTCAAAAGCATTCTGGTATAAATTCATCTTATTTCGCTTCCTGATCAAAAATTTGGTCGCTGATAGCTTTCTCTGCAAATAATTGATGATACGCCACAAGTTGTGTAATTATAACTTTAACACGTGCTCACTGTTTAATTAAATATGCGTTCGAAGAATCATTAATTCGTTTTTTGTAACTTCGTTGTATGCGTTTATAATGAGTGTACATTTATCAACGAATCATCATTTTGATTGGCCAGAAAGGTGATGATTCAAGATACCTACCTCTTCAATCGACCTCTTGAACTCAGATTGCGGGAAAAGTAACGTTTTGTAAGTTCGGATGAACTTTTTATAGCGATGTCAAATTGCGAATACGTCATTTAATCACTTTAAATAAATTATAATTATGGCAAATACGCTTACGATCATTTAATTTGTGAACAACTAAAAAGGTCGGCCATTTCCTTGTGGCCAAACTAAAATGCCAAACTAATTTGGCCACGAGGAATCTTAATTCCTTGTAGCCAAACCGTAGTAATAGTTTAATTTATCATCCGCCTGTATGGAGGAAAAACTCTGTAGACAATATACGTACCGAGTCTGGGCATATATTACTTAAAAGTACGTATACCTAAAAAATCCCTAACGCGTTGTTCGACAGATTCGCGTTACGGTTTATTAATAAAATATATAAAAGTTAACCTTCTTTAGATTTATGTGATCCTGGTACTTTTTGTTTATCTGCGGGGGTATCTCTTAGAAATTAGTTTACCCACCATACTATTATATAATTCTGTGTCCCTATTCAAAAAAAAAATATGTACAGTGTGTGTTATTTTTAAACTATGACTACAGTTTGGCTACAAGGAATTAAGTTTCCTCGTGGCCAAATTAGTTTGGCATTTTAGTTTGGCCATAAGGCTTCAATTAACTACCCCTGTGCAATTCGGGAACTTGGTTTTGGGACCGCCATTATTGTCGGATCTCTATTATAGCTATAAAAGTTACTATTAACCGAATGCCGGTATGGCCACAGACAGGGGTTATAACTTTCTTGTTGGATTATTTCTAATTCTAATAAGAATTTTGCTCAATTTCTATTATAATAATACTATTATTTATGTGTTCTTTTTATATCTTAAGGTTTTTTGCAGAATTAGTATTGAAACGCAAGTAAAACATAACATTTCCTATGGGGTTGTCTTAATGGTTACTTATTTATCTGATTTAAAGAAACAAAACAATAGTTCAATAGCGTATTTCGTTTTATTTACACCTTAATATATTTGTGATCACATACAATTCAAACACAACCATGTATCCATACATTTTTTGCATAAAACAAGCATTTATTATTGGCGCAAAAAAAGAACACCTTCATTTGTCATAAGAAGTGGCCAATCTATTTCATTGCTATTCATAATGATCCCTGGCACTAAGAACAAAGAGCCTTTGTTTACAGAAACTTGAGCTGTAACACCTGACCATAACAAAACTGGTACAACGGTACGCACGTTAGATCTTCAGTATGAGTTGAACGAAAAAGGTACTTAACGTTAGTAGAAAAAGTAGTAACTATAAAGAACGTTTATTGTTGACAGAAATATTCTTCTACTAAATTAAAAATACTCTCATTGACTTCGGAATGAAACAAGGAATGCATTTAACACAAAAAAACACTATGCTTCTAAGAACTATTTAAAAAAAAAAGCTCTTGAAAGAGTGCGTTTTTTGGGTACTTTAGACCCAAAAAGGCTACAATAGTATGGATAAGACTGGCTGGATATTAATTCCCACCCGGAAAAAAAGAAACGTTATAATTATAAGATTAGTGTTTGTTCTGTTTATTAACCGACTTTAAAGAAAAAAGAGATACTTGATACGTAAGGATCTTTTTTAACCGACTTCAAAAAAGGAGGAGGTTCTTAGTTCGGTTGCTATGTGTTTTTTTTCTACGTATGTACACCGATAACGCCGAGGTTCCTGAACCGATTTACGTGATTGTTTTTTTGTTCACCGGCGCTTGCACGTGAGTGACGCGGAATAGCTGCAAATAGTTTTTTCGGAATCTTTAATTATTTATTTACTTGAAATAACGCGATACAACTACAAGATTCATCACCGTGATACTAGATGGCGCTAGTATCGCAGAATCATGACAATTAGTATGGAATAGCACCTCGTAGTATGGAAATCCTACATCTCGCCAACGGAGTTCACTCAATACAACTTCCAACCATCATCGGTTGGACCGCGTCTCCGGGCTAATACCACCCAGCCCGGAGGAAGATCTTCCCTTTGGCCTTCCTATCAGTGGCTACCTACCATCTCTTACATACTACATTTCCTACAAAGTTAAAATACAGCAGATTACTGTGTGAGTATCACTTGAGTGTGGTATGGCTCAAAACAAGTGAAAGCACACAGAGGGACATTACAAGACTTGCAATAACTTGTTGAACGTTTATTGCAAATCTTGCAAAATCGCCTCTGACGTTCGTGCTTTTTCCCAGCAAGAAAATCATACTGCGCTGGAAAATGTGCCGTTATAGGCCGGTCCACCACACCGCGTGATTGAGGTGGTGTGTGTTTTAGAAGCAACTCCCGCACCAAATCTTTCCGGAAAGCTCGATGGGAAGTTTGATGACTTGCTTTATACAAAATGTAGGCATTAAGGGTGCTAGCATTAAGTAGCCGCTTAAAAAACTTCTTGTACCAGATTTTGGTCCTTTTCCGTTCTACTGGGTACATAGCAATCATTTGGTCCTTACGATCGACCCCACCCATGCAGACATTGTAGTCCGTTACGATGGAGGGCTTCAGTGTGTCACCACACCTCACGGTTGCTAGCCCATGGTATGTCGAGATTAGTGCCACGCGGTTCTTATCACGCCATACTACGAGATCTACATCCCCCGAGGTGCAGCCACACACTTGACCCACCATCATATTGGATTTTGAAAGGTTTGCCAGTTCCGTGGGGACAAACTGTCGATTTATTCGGAGCGTTCCTACGCAGTCAAACCCCCGAATCTTTAACTCACGTGCAAGCGCCGGTGAATTGTAAAAATTATCCATCCAGACAGTGTGCCCCTTATGTTCCAGACCTTTTAAGAGCCTCAGTACGAGGTCTGGCACAATCCCAGAAATTGGATCTTGTGGGTCGGCTGTGGTGTCATTATGCCCTGCGTGTACTTCGAAGCGCCACAAATATCCACTCTGTGATTCACAGACCTCGTATGTTTTGATTCCTACAGACGCTGCCTTATTATGGATGAACTGGTTTATGTCCAACCAGCCTTTCCACATCGTAAGGCTTTCGTCTAACGCAATATTTTGCGACAGATTGTACAGACTCGAAAACCGGTCGTTCAGGTGATCTAACAGGGGTTGCACCTTATATAACTTGGCCTGGGATCGAGTCAAAACCTCTTCGCAGTCTCTATTGTTGCGAAAATGGAGACATCTGCTCAACAGCACGAAGCGGTCAAACGGCATTATGGCAGAAAACCCAGGCGTAGAAAAAACATCCTGTGTTTTTTGCCAGTACTCCTCCATGCGTGTTTTCGTTACAATTCCAGTAGCCAGAATTATAGCGAAATACACGTACAGCTCATCAACATTGGTGTCTTGCCATTGGGTGATGCGGCTTTTGGGATGGATTTTACCGCCCAGTATCATCTCCGTCGCCAGCTGTTGAGCATATGTATTTGTTTCCACAACAATGTGATCCATAATTTTTCGATCCCATATTGCAGTGAAAGCTTCATATGGGCTCGCTAATGGAACTGTTGGCCCACAGTTAATCTGGGAGAATGGTTCCCTTCTCAACTCAGGTTCGATTTGAGAACGAGTGAACGCTCTCCATTCAAAATTAAATTTTGATGTTGGCTGCAGTTGATTGGCGGCTGGATCTTCGGGAGCAGCTATAGAGTCAGATGTGCGTGAGGGTGGGCGGCTGTCAGGTGTGTGAAACTGTGGTGGCCATTCCAAAGTTAAACTTGCATTAACTGATGGCACCTCGTCCTCTTCTATAAAAATCCTCTCAACTCTAGGCACAATTGCTGGTTCCGGCACAACCTCGTCTTCATCATCATCACTGGATTCTTCGCTGGCTGTATAAAAAATATTTTTATTAGATGGAGTGCTAAATAACACTTTTTTTTTATTAAAATTCTACTGACAAACTAAGAGCGCATACATTTTGTTGCACAACCATGTCAGCGTCACTGCCACTTTATACGATTAATACAGAAAATGATCTAGTTGCGTGACGCTAAGCTAATGAAGATTTAGGTTTTAGTATTTATTTAGTGCACTTACCACACTGAAGAGCGTGGATAATCTCATCGCTCCTAAGGGGTCGTTCTCTTGATACCGAGGATGATGAGGGTAAGTTTCTACAACAACAAAAAATCACAACCCAAATAAATTGAATAATTAATATGTTATTTATTGATGTACGCATACTCACAGGCTTCGTTTGGACTTCTTTGCGCTTGGCTCTTCAATCGGCTCAATTTCCACTATGTGCCTTTAAAAAAAGCTTTTACATATAATTCATAAACGTCGTGAAAATGTTGTTTCCCTTTTTTTATTTACAATTTACTCACCGGAGTCGCCTCATAGCCATGAGTGGTGTGGTTTGATGAGTGCTCGGAGTGGAATCTGGCGTAATGACGTCACGTGAAGTTGACGCTACGTGGATACTGCGTGGTGTCGACAGTCCACTTCCACCACATTCAACATTTCTGCAATAAAATGTATGTGAAATATGATTTATAATTATAAAAAAATGCAAAAAAGGGTGACAAAAAACATAATAATTACACAGCTGGCGACGGTGGGTGAGAACATATATCCAGCGACTCTACATCAACTGGAATTGGCTCGGGAGCCCCTGAAGCCAAAATGGTCTCAAGAGACGACCACATTTCTTCAGATCTAAAAACAAATAGTAGTAAATATTACTTGTATTATAAAAAATATCAATATAATCCACCAGTTTTTGTAACATTTACCCATCCGGCACACTGCTTTTAGCAGGCAATATGCGTCTCCGTTTCAAGTGGAGTGGCGTCTCGAGTGGTTGATTGCACTCTGGCAAATTTTCTATCATACCACAATATACACTGAAATGTTAATTTCCTAACGTTAGTGAGAAAACATTACAATATTTATATACAAATAATAAATGTTCATAATGTTAGTATTGAGAAGTTTTCATACGAGTCTGAAGCAGAAGGCCTGTTAGGGCGCCCACCACCACCACTAGCACCGAGTATGCGCACACCACGTCTTCTAGGTCCACGTCTTCTAGGTCCACGTGTACGTGGCCTGCGTTCAGTACCATGAGAAGTGACGGCATGCATGGAGATGCATGCAAGCGAGGAGTCGCTTGTCACCCTCCCACCTCTGCTCATTCTCCCACCTCTGTCAAGCCTTCCACCTCTGCCTGTCCTCCCAGCTCTTCTAAGCATTCTTTCACCGCTTATAATAATAAAAAACAAAAATTGAATAATATAAGAATGAAGTGTGTGATGAGATGATACATTTGGACCAGAATAATTATTACTAGATTTGACTAAAGATTAAAATATTGCTTTTTGTTAGGTGTAAAAGAAAAATGTCATCATCTCTCATCACCCTTAACAATCTTTTTGCTCCCCATTAATATCAATCAAGCTATTGAAGGTATAGATCCTGCTATGCTAAAAAAATTACATGCATACATGCACACACAAACGGTAAACTTTAACTTGTTCCGAGTCCGAGAGGCCGATTTTTTTTGTTAAATAATGAAATTTTAATTTTCATCGAAATACAAAAACAAAACACGTGGATAAATAAATAAAAAATAGCACACCGCAGGCACTTCGAAAATAAAAAAGTAAATGTGGGTTGCGAAGTCGTGTCCATACTATCCTATCGCCGCAAACATAACCGCCATCACATGTCAAACGCTGTCTGTGGTAATAGCCAGGACCCGGTATGAAGGTGTGTTACTATGAAAATGTTTGAATTTAAATGAAATTAAACTGCTTTTCTAACTTAAAAGCACGTCCAACTTAAATTTATTAATTGACTACCTCAAAATTCAATGGAATATAGCGGTTTATCATGTTTTATTTATTGAATTAGCCGAAAACAAAATCATGTTTCTTATTGGGTACAGTAGGGTCTTATCAAAAATATGTTTTTACTTAAAATGTAAACTACACAATTATTTTTTTTATTTAAAATGAAACATTACTTACCTGTTCATTTTATTCTCAATTCGTCGCACAATAATCAACAACACAACATATAACAAACTTTGCACGAGTTCTGCAAACTTTAAGTGACAGTTGAAGTATTTCACAGGCTAATACCTTCGTTCTTTAGTATTGAACCCGTTGAAGCCAATGAATCACTAGCTATCTCGTTTCTTCCCGAACATTTAACAATACGTTAAAAAAGGATAGAACGTCTATAGTGCTTGCATTTACAACAAAAGCGAGCGCCCTTATCTTGCCCGATTCCCGGTATAGGCCACAGATACGATTGTTTTACGTCATACCGGGATCCGGTGTGGCCACACTCAAGAGGTAACGCTTTGTCTGTGGTTATACCGGGAATCGGTTCCACTGATGCGCAAAATCAGCTAGAGATGGCTCCACAGTCGAAAGGTTATTAGTAATTTGCTTTAACCACATTGATGTTATAAGTAAGTACTAATTAAATGTAGGACACAATTTTATTTATATTTTGCAATAGGTACGAAAGCTTAAGCTGACTAAGGTATGATGTGAGCTTCTGAAAATAGCAAAGTGTGACTGAAGAGCCACACTTGCTTTCTCATAATGGATACTTGAGGCAGACACACTAAATACCCATCAGTGTACCCACAGCTTTAAGGCATTATTAGTATACTATAAACAGTCATATTCAACTTAAAATCAGTCACACCTTGTCTTATTGTCTTTCTAAATGTTTGACGAGAAAATTGGTTCGGCCTACGGCCAACACTTACATTGACAAAGATGAATCGCTGACAGTAATTATTTGTTATTAAACGCATGGAGCTCCCATAGTGTGGTAATCATACCTATATTGAAAACGTATCTGGTGTCGGAACGTGACTTAGCCGGTGTGTTTTAAAAATTACCACGATATGTTCGAATGGTTATTATAATTATTGTGAATGGGAAAATTTGGTTTTGAGGTACTGAATACAAAACATTACGCATCAATTTTCAAATTAAAATAAATTCTTTTGAAAATGCGGAAAAATTTTTTTAATGAAAGAAACAGCTGTAGCTTTATGTATAAAGAAATAAAATTACCTACTGTTATGAAATATTTAAAAGCTTTACAATTTACTCATAGAAAAAGTTCGGCAAGAAACTATCCAATTTATAGTTGATCACAGTTTATGACACAAAATTATTAGAAATATCGCGCTTCAAACTAGGAATTCATTAGAAGTAGGATTTTTCAATTGCTATCGGTAAGTATGATAACTTTTTTAGTGCAGTTATCAATTTATATAAAGCCTTAGGTGACCTGCTAGTCTAGTGTCGGTAGACAGTCATTATTCTTTCTATTGCCTAGATTCCACAGTGTTTAATTTTAGTCTAGCGCTTTCGATAAACCTGTCTATTCACCTGTCTGTCTGTTAATCTTTCTAACAGACATTGGCGATATTTTTATAGTTATCTGGTACCTACTATAATTTTTATAGACCTATAAAAGGCTTCTGACTAAGCTATAGTTTTTCCATATTAATGTCGTAAAGCTTTTTAATTGCATTCATAAGATTTAAAAATTTAATCCTCTAGTCACGTGGTAGAGAAACAGTTCTTTATTGTCCTATACAATAAAATTGTGTCGTGTGCGATAATTAATATTACTTAGGTAGTAGGTACAAGTCCAAACAATTAGACACAAAAACTTACTCTTTAAAATGCTTGTAGTCTTAATATATTAACGTCGTGAGTCGTTGTGATGGTGATTAATTAGTGTGTTCTTATGTGTTACAATAGAATATTAATAATTAATAATGAGCAGGCCCTATGACATCTAAAGAAAGGCGCGTGAATTTTATGTGAAATTGATAGATTGTTTTGATTATTAAAAAATAAATAAATTAAAAAAATATTAAAAAAAACACGACTGCCTGCCAAAAACGAACTAAAAAGTTAAACAACAAGTGTCATTGCAGTCGGGGGACATTAATAAGGAACAATTTTTGATCAAAGAGGTCCCCCGACTGCAATGACACTTGTTGTTTAACTTTTTAGTTCGTGTTTGGCAGGCAGTCGTGTTTTAAAAAAAAAAAAATTATTTTACACATTTTAGTAACATACTATATAGTTTTGGAATGTGTTCATCAAGGCCTTTCATTTGATGCCCATATTGTAATAATAGAAAAAAAATATTTTTCACATTTGAAAATAGCGTCGTACAGTCGCCATATTGATTTTTTTCTAAAAAAAATATAGCCAGTGTCACTCAGGATGCTGTAAGGATTCTAACGATATCCCATTTACTCAAATCAGTTCAGGCATTTAGAAGTTATGGTGGAATAAAGAAACTCACATAACCACAAACATACATGAAACCTGAACACATATACACTCTTTTTGCTTTGGGCAGTCGTGTAAAAAGACAAAGGACTATCTACAACCATATTTACGCCCGTTTCCCAGAGAGCCAGAGATTTTATCGCTTGATATTATTCCTAAAATTGTATCACTTTTTACACGACTGCCCAAAAAAGAAGAGTGTATGTGTTCAGGGTTCATGTTTCTTTGTTCCACCATAACGTCTAAATGTCTGAACAGATTTGGATGTGTGAGATATCGTTAGAATCCTTACGTAAACCCGAGTGACACTGGCTATAGATTTTTTGAAAAAATTCAAACAAACTGTTGGCTACATGACGCCATAAAAAAACTTCACTTATTACAATATGGATAACAAATAAAAGGCCTTGATGAGGACATTCCAAAACAATAAAATTAGTTAATAATAAAATGTATGAAAAATATACAGGGTGTCCCAAAACTTTGCCACACGGAGGGAAAGTACGTTAAATATTGAAGATAGGAAATTTTACTGAAAGAAGACTTCATTTTGATTTTTTAAATAATTGGAAATGCATTGAAAGATTTTCGAAAAATCGCATGCCTTAGCCAGGAATCGAACTCACCAAATTAGAAAAGAAAATAATCTTTTATTTTTACGATACCGATCGAAAGGGTTACTCATTAGGATTGCTTTTTGTAAAGTAACACAGCATCTTAAACAAATGGGAGACCATGAAATTTAACCTTTTATGTATTGTATCAATTTGTATACAAATTAATGCAATATTTTAATAAAAAAATCTGTGAATTTGCAGATTGTGCAGTGCTTTATTTTTTTAAATAAAACGATGTCTTCTTTCAGTAAAATTCCCTTTCTTCAATATTTAAGGTACTTTCCCTCCATGTCGCCAAGTTTTGGGACACCCTGTACACCGTCATTTTATAGTCGTTTTAATTAACTTAAGGGTGTGTTGTACCCATGAAACTAAACATTTTTGTCCAAGAAACATGGGTCAAAAAACGACAAAAAATTTTGGTCCTCCCATACTAACTAGACAGCTAAAACATTGTATTTGTATGGGAAAGTCAAAAATTTTTGTCGTTTTTCGACCCATGTTTCTTTGGCAAAAATGTTTATTTTCATTAGTAGAACACTCCCTTAAGCTAATTAAAACGACTACAAAATGACGGTGTATATAATTTTAAAAAAATATTCGCCGTTTATCGTGTTTTTAACATTTTCTAAAATTATTATTTTTGTCTTACGAGTGCTTTTATTATTTATAGGTTCCCTTTTCTAGTTCATCCCTATGGTGAATTTGCTTGCAGTGTGGGAAAAAGCTTGAACTTTCCTTTTTTGCCTTAATTACGCTTATGAAGTCTTAGGAAATTCAATATAACAAATGCCACAGTGCTATAAATACGGTACGTCTACGTGCTTCAATAGTAGTATAAATGTTCGGGGAAACGGCATAATTGCTACAAGTCGGTTTTATTGTTCGACAAAACTGCCGAATCGAATGCTGACCCGGCTAAATTTACACCGCGGTGGAATGGTACCGAATTTAAAGTACATAACATAGTAAGCGTTGTTAGGTCCATATAATATAAGCGATTTTCATGTTTAGGTAAAAATACCTAATTTCTCGTAACAAAATTTATTGGCTTATTGTTCATCTTTAATCTGTAAGTATTACCTAATTTCATCACATGCCAAATTTCATAGACGGGAGAATTATTCGGAAGTCTCCATACAACAAATATGCTCATTGATTGGACTACCAACAGCTTAACGTGCCTTCCGAAGCACGGAAGATGTCGATATAATAAAGTTTTAGTCACCCATCCCATAACCGACCCTTGCGAAAGTTGCTTAACCTCCGCAATCGCTGGGCCAGGTGCTAAACCACTGCGCCACCGAGCTCCTCATTATACTATTACCATAAAATTTGCTTCCATTCCATCCATTTCCTTTCCACCGCGGTGTAAATTGAGCCTTACAAGTAAATATACCGAAGTTGCTACAAGTTCTCAGGGTAATATCATAACAGACGGCGAGATCGTACCAAATCTTCATCTTAGTCTAGTCAAAAAAGAAATAAAAAACAAGACTCGCATGTTTTATTAAAAATAAAATGCACACATAATTTTTAAATTATTTAGCTCTACTACTTAAAAATGTAGATTTAAAAAACTCAGTGTTTTTTTTACAATCTAATTATGCCGATGATCGTACATTCACCCAACTTGCGTATATACGAGCATACATACTGTCCGACTTAATATATCTATACGGTTCTAGCTTTGGCTAAAAAAAGCATCTAAACTCAGTTTTTTTGCATGAGAAGTTGGGTGCCGGACAGTCGATGATAAAAGCCATTAGAAAGAATTAGTAGTACGAAGTTTTTTTCCATATCTACAGCTAGTAAAGTTTGCATAGTTTTTTTTTCTAAATATGTCATTTTGTTGAAAAGTGCATTATTTGCGTGTACGGTTTCTTGTCGAATCTGCCCCCTACAGTCCACTTAATAAATAAGTTGTAGAGTGCGTGAGCGGGGACCTCAGAAATTTCCCCTGGAACTTGTTCAGGGTGCTTAGAGAGTAAACATACTAAAAGTCCCCGCCTCTAGAAGGTGAGCCGGAGGGGGGAGGGGGGGTTAAAGGTCCCACTTTTGAGTTTTTCGCTAATATCTTTAAAACGGTGCGTCGTAGAGAAAAAATATTTCAACATAATGAAAGCTAATAAAATTTTCTACAACTTTTGTCCTTTACACTTTTTCAGATTCCTACCCATTTTCGAACTACACATTCTGGAAAAGTGAAATTTTCGTAAAAAACGACTTATCAAACACTAGCTGTTGCCTGCTACTTAAATCGTATTATTTCGGGATAAAAATAGTCAGTATGTTAATTCAGGTCCTAATGTATCTATATAACAAATTTCATACAAATCTGTTCAGCCATTGAGATGTCGAAACTTTTTTACATTTTATTTTTTTTATTTTGGATTCACCCGCTTGGTTTTCGTTCCTGTGGGAATATCGGGATAAAAAGTGTCTGTTTTTTTAATCTAGGCTATCTACTATCTGTGTGCCAAATTTCATCTAAATCCGTTTAGTAGTTTTTGCGTGATTGAGGTACGAACATCCAAATGGATGAAGTACTAAACATCCTACTAATATGATAAATGTGAAAGTTTGTAGGGTTTGGATGTTTAGATGTTTCGATGTTTGTTCCTCAATCACGCAAAAGCTACTGAACGGATTTGTATGAAATTTGGTACACAGATAGTAGATAGCCTAGATAAAACATAGAAAAAATTGAATCCCGATATTCCCATGGGAACGGGAACCACGCGGGTGAAACCAAAACAAAAAAAGAAAAAGTAAAAAAGTTTCGGCCACTCAATGGCTGAACAGATTTGTATGAAATTTGTTATATAGATACATTAGGACCTGAATTAACATACTGACTATTTTTATCCCGAAATAATACGATTTAAGTAGCAGGCAACAGCTAGTGTTTGATATGTAGATTTTTTCAAAAATTTCACTTTTCCATAATGTGTAGTTTGAAAATGGGTATGAATCTGAAAAAGTGGATAAAACAAAAGTTGTAGAAATTTTTATTAGCTTTCATTACGTAGAAAATATTTTTTCTCTACGACGCACCGTTTTAAAGATATTAGCGAAAAACTCAAAAGTGGGACGTTTAACCCCCCCTCCCCCCTCCCCCCTCCGGCTCACCTTCTAGAGGCGGGGACTTTTAGTATGTTTACTCTCTAAGCACCCTGAACAAATTCCTGGAGAAATTTCTTAGGTCCCTGCTCACGCACTCTACACCCCCTTTTTGATTATTCTTTGAGCGGACTACTAGCCAAAGTAACATTTTGCAAATTTTTGCTATCGCTTCGCTTCGAAATATGTATGGATTTGACGTTTTAAAATTCGATTGTTAACGAAACCTTATGTCAATCCCATACATGTTTCGAAAGCGAAGCGATAACAAAGATTTGCGAATGTACTTTGGCTAAGCCCTCTGAAGTTGGTTGGAAGATACTGAAGTTTAAATTTTTCAGAATAATTTTCATTCAAATCAAAAAGTTTGCACATCTTTTGCACTTAAGGGCGAACGCGGGACGAAGCCGTCGCTGCTCGAAGGCGATTCCAATCAAAGTTAAAATAATGTTTAATAAAATAAACTTAAAAATATGCACTTTTGAATCGTCTATATTTACCTTCCACCCGTTCCAGAAATTTTTAACTTAGAAGAGGCGGACACAAGAAACTTATTAGCTTCAGAAATAAGTAATGACATTACAAACTTAAATTATTATCGTTAACATTAGTAACTAATAACTGTTATGAATTACTGTAACCTGGTACTTAATAAATAATTTTAGTAAGTTTTTGTTTATTTTTTATGCCCGCCGGTACACGAATGTTTCGACTACCTACTCTCAAGCTATTTCTGTCCATTCAGTTATGTGTGTGTAGTCTAGAGTCTAGACGAATAACTGGTTGTACGTACCAGTGCATTATTATGCATTTGCATGGTTTTATTGTATCAGAAATAAATTAATTTGGACTCACATTTACTTTGCCAACCGTTGCCGCGTTGCATACTTTAGTAATAGTTGGCAAACATATATGTCTATATAGTTAACAATCTATTTGTTGGACTTCTAGATCCGGAGAAATTAATATTTTTGGCAGGGCCACCTAAAATAAAAAGTAAAAAATGCGGTTATTCCAAAAGGAGGGGATAGAATGGACCCCTACATTTGGGTGTTTTTTTTTCGATAAAATTTAGTATATTTCACGCCTTCAAATTATCGCTATAGACTAAGCTCCCATTGCATGAAACCTTACCTCACAAGGTGGAAGAGCAGAAATGTGTTGCAGTAATAGATATTACTTAGGAACACTGGATTTTAGTGGGTTGCCTTCGCATATCCTGGAAGAACATTTTTTTTTTTTCGTTTTCGTACCGCTATTTTGATCGAAAATTACATCATGAGGTGGAAGATCGAAATGTTTACCCATCGAAAGAGAAACATTTGGAGGTCAAAACCCGCATGGGTTGCCAGCCCCTACCCTGGCAGGTTTCAAGGTCAGCCAAGTTTTATGAGGCCCAAAAATGGGGTCACTTACCTCATCAGGTGGAAAGATAAAATTGATGCAGATCGATAGCCCTCGACGTGCCATTCATGAATATATAGGGTTGCCTGCCTTCAGCCTGGCAGTTTTTCTGGTCAGCCACCTCAAACAATCTATATCAATATCTTGGAAAAACGAAAAAGTCATGTAAAGATGCTATGATCAAGGGCAAACCCTGATATTAAATTAAAGTCTACGCACTGGCAGCCTTGCGCCTATTATGGAGTTGAAATAATAGGGTAAGTGCACCAGTTACGGACATTTTTCATTGGTATCTTCAAATATTGAAAAAAGTAATGTAGCTGTTTAACGTCATCAGGTGGCTCGATGAAACTGATGCAGATCGATAGCCGTAGACGTGCCGTTCATGAATGTATAGGGTTGCCTGCCTTTCGCTTGGCAGTTTTTCTGGTCAGCCACCTCCAACAATCTATATCAATATCTTGGAAAAACGAAAAATTCTTGTAAAGACGCTTTGATTCGGGGTATATTTAATACAAACCATGGTATTCAATTAAAATCTATGCACTGGTAGTCTTGCGCCTATTATTGTGTTGAAATAATAAGGTAAATGCACCAGTTATGATCATTTTTCATTGGTATCTTCAAAATATTGAAAAAAGTAATGTAGCTGTTTAACCTCATCAGGTGGCTCGAAGAAACTGATGCATATCGATAGCCCCAGACGTGCCATTCATTAATATATAGGGTTGCCTACCTTCAGCCTGGCAGTTTTTCTGGTCAGCCACCTCAAACAATCTATATCAATATCTTGGAAAAACGAATAATTCTTGTAAAGACGCTTTGATTCGGGGTATATTTAGTACAAACCGTGATATTCAATTAAAATCTACGCGCTGGTAGTATTGCGCCTATACGGTGTTGAAATAATAGAGTAAAGGGACCAGTAAGTGGTCATTGTTATCTTCAAATACGGAAAAATTTATCTGTTTTAGCGTTCTCATACCAGAGTGATAATCTTATACTAAGTATAACTTATTTTGATATTATAATTGTAAAAAATATACAGAGTGTAGTGCCGTGTGCGTGCGTGTGTGCAGAGGCGAATGGTGCCCGATATTATTCCGACAAGTTAACATCAAAAACAAATTTTCACACAGTTGTTTTTTATCATAAGAATTATCACAACCAATATCGGAATTATTTTCAATATTTTCATCCACATTAATAATATCGTTGACGTGTAAGGTAGGCTATGCTCCTCGATGGGGATATAATTTGGAACTCTTACTAATATTACAGGAGGGGGACATATTTGAGCTGAATCCTACTATCCTTACTAATATTACAGAATGCGAAAGTAAGTTTATCTGTTTATTTGTTACGCTTTCACGTCTTAACTAATCAACCAATCATCATGGCATGTCAGGGGTACAGAAAATGAAATAGAGTACCCATCGTTCAGGAAAAAATTCACAGATCTCATGCACCACATGACTTTCAAATGGCATTGGAAATGATCTTCAGCAATAAATAATAAAACGAACTTATAGGAAGGAATATTAATATTATAATATTTTTCAAAACTTGTTATAGTAAGTAATTGTTAAATGAAAATAAAGACGTTCCAATACTACTTCTATACTACCTACATGCTAACTAGGTACAGCTTTGTTGTATGAACATGCATATTTATTTTATTTTTCGAATTAGTAAATATTTACAAAACAACAGAATTACAAACAAAAATATACACAGGTTGGTCAAAAGTTCTGTTACTGAGTTTCTTTATCGATTACTGGCCATTAAAACAAATGAAAAGAGAAAATAAAAATGACATATTATTGACAGTTTCATAGGCTATAATTCCATACCACACGTATATCATATTTTGTTTATTTCACCATGGAATGGGGGTTGAAGGAGAATCGTGTCGCTGTAATTGCTCTGCACAAATGTGGGCAGCCACCGAATATGATTTTCAAGTTGCTACAAAAGTTGAAAATCAACAAGCAATTTATTTATCGCACTATCCATAGGTACAGTAATACCTTGACCGTCGATGACCGAAAAAGATCAGGAAGACCACGCACCGTTCGGACACCAGCTGTGATCAAGGCAGTGAAGGCGAGAATCACGAGAAATCCCGTCCGGAAGCAAAAGTTATTGGCAATACAGATGACTGTGAAGAGAAGTTCCCTTAAAAAAATTATCAATGATGACCTTGGGCTTCACGCTTACCGTAGACGAAAGGGCCATCTGCTAAACGCACGATTGAAGGCTATGAGGTTAGCACGAAGTCGCGCTCTACTAAAGCAGTACGCACAAAACGGCCATCGAAAAATCTTGTTTACTGATGAAAAAATCTTCACAGTCGAAGAAAATTTTAACCGTCAAAATGATAGAGTATACGCTAAGAATAGTAAAGAAGCCAGCATGATTGCTCCGAGGGTCCAACGAGGTCACCACCCCTCATCAGTGATGATTTGGCTGGGGGTGTCCTATTCAGGGCTAAGTAAGGTTCATTTCTGTGAAAAGGTGTGAAAACTGGCGCTAGAGTCTATCAAGATACCGTTCTGGAACCTGTTGTCAAACCCTTAAGCCACACTTTATTTCAAAACCAGCCATGGGTCTTCCAGCAGGACTCTGCCCCTGCGCACAAAGCAAAATCTACACAAGCATGGTTTCGGGCTAACAAAATTGATTTTATCGCGCAGGAAGAATGGCCATCCTCCAGCCCAGACTTAAATCCTCTGGATTATGCCATATGGCAACTTATTGAGGAGAAAGCATGTGCTAAGCCCCACATGAATCTCGACTCTCTTAAGCGCGCTATTCTCAAGGCAGTCGCAGAATTGGATATGGTGGTAGTTCGTGCTGCCATCGATGACTGGCCTCGTCGTCTAAAGGCGTGTATTCATGCCAGAGGCGGTCATTTCGAATAATTTTAATACATGATAATCTTAAATATTTGTGCTTTCATTTGGTATATAATTCATTGTAGCATTATTTGTAAATTTAGTATTATTCATGTTTTCCATAGTTACAGAACTTAGTAACCAACTAGGTACTTAATGAAATCCCAAACTATTTATCGACAAAATTCCTAATACGTAAATCCAGAAGCGCGCGCCGAGACGCTCAAACCTACAGTTTAAAGTCATCTTACTCCTAAAATAATAATATTTTTTTTTTAATTCGAAAAGCATCCGGAGATATAACCTACCTCCATAAGAAAATGTAGATTTAAACCTTCCCCTGGAACTACGACAAACATTTTAAAACCAAAATCGGCCACGCCAATCTTAAGTTTTCGCGAGACTAACGTACATTTTATATTTAAAGATAATCTGACCAGCAAACTTTTGTACGCAACTGTACTAACAAAAGATCCATATTATCCCGTTCATTTAAGATGGTTACGCTTATGTATAGCGCGGTCGCTTTTACGTGACCTCTACAATTTAGGCGGCTTATTAGAGAATTGTTGTCATATTCTTGTTTTTGTTAAAACTTTCATGATAGGCGTAATTGAAAGCTGAAATTAACAGGAAGGAATGTTAATGAATTACTTAAATTTGTTTAATGTATGCCATGTGTCTTAATGTTATGGGAACTGTGTATTCGATTGCTAAAGTACGACCAGTCTAAAATTTATCAAATTTGTTTATATCTTTATATCGTGTAAAGTTACAAAGCCTTAAATTCTTGACGTAATAAGTGTCTACCACGGCTATTTTTAACAGCTGTTTATTTGATTATAAGTGTAGTAGTTTACTTGCAAATTCGTTTTTTCTGTTTTTCGAAACCATTTAATTACGTTGGTTTGCGACAACCAAATCAAAAACTAACAATCAAACAAATTTAAACAAATTAAGGTCACTTTGTGGTATTTTTTTCAAACTTCTGCGTTGAACCGTTTTCGAGATCTGGGAAAACCCAAAACGTTACCCCAGCAAAAACTTAAATAACTCAAGAACCATAACACACACAATTTTTGCTATTTGCTAACATTTACTATGCAACAAAAGCTATCTATTCATGTATTTGGTTCCAGGCTGAGACAACTTTTTTTGCCAGGGTAATGTTTAAAACGTGACCCCAGCAAAATCTGTTTTTCTCATATATCTTAAAAATTACAACTCACACAAATTTTGCTATTAGTAACAAATTTCTCCTCATGACACACTAATTATCTAATAAGGTCTCATCTCTCTAAAGCTCAACTTTTTGCTGGGGTAACGCACACCTAAAACAGATACATTTTTCCGTATTGGAAGATAACAATGACCACTTACTAGTACCTTTACCCTATTATTTCAACACCGTATAGGCGCAAGACTACCAGTGCGTAGATTTTAATTGAATACCACGGTTTGTATCAAATATACCCCGAATCAAAGCGTCTCTACAAGAATTTTTCGTTTTTTTAAGATATTGATATAGATTGTTTGAGGTAGCTGACCAGAAAAACTGCCAAGCTGAAGGCAGGCAACCCTATATATTCATGAACGGCACGTCTGGAGCTATTGATCTGCATCAGTTTCATCGAGCCACTTGATGAGGTTAAACAACTACATTACTTTTTTCAATATTTTGAAGATACCAATGAAAAATGACCATAACCGGTGCATTTACCTTATTATTTCAACACTATAATAGGCGCAAGACTGCCAGAGCGTAGATTTTAATTGAATACCACGGTTTGTATAAAATTTACTCCGAATCAAAGCGTCTTTACAAGAATTTTTCGTTTTTCCGAGATATTGATATAGATTGTTTGAGGTGGCTGACCAGGAAAACTGCCAGGCTGAAGGCAGGCAACCCTATATATTCATGAACGGCACGACTAGGGCTATCGACCTGCATCAATTTTATATCTCCACCTGATGAGGTAAGTGACCCCATTTTTGGGCCTCATAAAACTTGGCTGACCTTGAAACCTGCCAGGGTAGGGGCTGGCAACCCATGCGGGTTTTGACCTCCGAATGTTTCTCTTTCGATGGGTAAACATTTCGATCTTCCACCTCATGATGTAATTTTCGGTCAAAATTGCGGTACGAAAACGAAAAAAAATATATGTTCTTCCAGGATATGCGATGGCAACCCACTAAAATCCAGTGTTCCTAAGTAATATCTATTACTGCAACACATTTCTGCTCTTCCACCTTGTGAGGTAAGGTTTCATGCAATGGGAGCTTAGTCTACTAGTAAAAGTCCAAATTGACATTGTATACCTAATACACCGAGTTAATAAAAAAATCTTTGAGAATTGACATTGTAAAATTTTTATGTTATCCTTTTTTATATAAAAACTAGCTGATGCCCGCGACTAGGGATGGGTCCAGTGAAAATTTCAATGAAATGAAAATTAAATTTATATGAAATTTATGAAATGGGTTGAAATATTTCAGTTTTGTGAGTGAAATTTATTTAGTACTAGAAATCCCTTATTTTCTGAATCATTTTACTATTTTAACGTATTAAATGAAATTTAAAGACTTCATTTAGATTTTACTGTAGAGAAAATTCATCAAACCATTCATCGAACAAAATCTTTAGATACTTTCACTTAGCAACTAAATCTTTAGATACTTTCACTTAGCTATTTAGTAATATCACAATAATTATGTTTTACACTTAGATATTTTGTAATGTCATGAGACTTATGTCACGAAAGAGATAAAAATACACTTTACTATTATTGTTTTGCGGTCGGGATACCTCAAAAGCACCCTTGTACATATGGCGGTACTTACTTTTCTTTATATTTTTCGATAAAATTTAGTATATTTCACGCCTTCAAATTATCGCTAGTAAAAGTCCAAATTGACATTGTATACCTAATACTCCGAGTTAATAAAAAAATCTTTGAGAATTGACATTGTAAAATTTTCATGTTATCCTTTTTTATATAAAAACTAGCTGATGCCCGCGACTAGGGATGGGTCCAGTGAAAATTTCAATGAAATGAAAATTAAATTTATATGAAATTTATGAAATGGGTTGAAATATTTCAGTTTTGAGTGAAATTTATTTAGTACTAGAAATCCCTTATTTTCTGAATCATTTTACTATTTTAACGTATTAAATGAAATTTAAAGACTTCATTTAGATTTTACTGTAGAGAAAATTCATCAAACCATTCATCGAACAAAATCTTTAGATACTTTCACTTAGCAACTAAATCTTTAGATACTTTCACTTAGCTATTTAGTAATATCACAATAATTATGTTTTACACTTAGATATTTTGTAATGTCATGAGACTTATGTCACGAAAGAGATAAAAATACACTTTACTATTATTGTTTTGCGGTCGGGATACCTCAAAAGCACCCTTGTACATATGGCGGTACTTACTTTTCTTTATATTTTTATTATAATTTTAAAGGTGATGGTCCGTAATTGTTCAAATTTGAGTCAAAGTACAGTTTTATTGTTGAACATAATAATGTTGATTGTTTATCTCTCGAACTTCACTGAATATTTTGTTATTAAAAGTTGTAAATTAGCCAAAGTTATTTGTAATTTAAGTCAAATTACTTGTTTATTGTTTTATTCTATAATTAAGTTGATTATTATTGACCTTAGGCCAGATGACATTTAAAAATAAATTTCACTCTAAACTGAAATATTTCAAACCAAAATGAAACTTATTCTAAATTTTTCACTGACTGAAATTTTTCGTGAAATTTACCCAGCCCTACCCGCGACTTCGTACGCGTGGACTTTATGACTTCGGCGTATGCATATAAATGAACTAATGTAGTTACATAAGAAAATACTTGTAGCAGTGTTATGGTTCTGCATCAGGTGTTCCAGATCTACGATTTTTTATACGTTAACAAAAAATGCTCATCAGGCTGAACAACTTTTGCTAGGGTGTAATTTTTATATTTTGTATAGTTTAGCTGGATCATTATGGTTCTGCATCGGGTGTTCAAGATCTTCGATTTTTATACCTCAACAAAAAATGCTCATCAGGCTGAACAACTTTTGCAAAGGTGTCATTTTTATATTCCTTATAGTTAAGTTGGACCATTATGGTTCTGCATCAGGTTTTCCATTTCCCAAAATCAATTATACCCTAAGTTATTTCCAGGTTTAACAGCTATATAACAAAAAAAGTTTCATTCGAATCCGTTCTGTATTTCCGGAGATTAGCGTGTTCAAACCAGACAAGCAAACAGACAAACAGACACACTTTTTTTTCAAATTCTTACTCTATTAGTATGTCTCCAGCGCCCCAGTTTTTTTTTTATATATGTAATGTACACACTTTTTTATTGTTTTATTATATGTAAGGATTACGGGAAAATATAGAACTTTGAATTAAGGTAATTGAAGGCCGGATCAAATGAAATAATCACAATGCTAAGTCACAATGATTCTCGAAATGTGAGAGTAAATAAGCGCCATTTCACAATGGGCCGGTTAATAAGTTGTTTTCATTCATTAGATCTACACTTTATTATTGCAGTGACGTAACATCACTATGTAGATAATAATCATAATAATTATAAAGATTTCGAGCCTATTGTATGTTTATTACGCCTTTGTTTAAATGAACAAGAAGTAACTGGATGTTTGGAGTGATTTATTTTAAACCTTTTCACGAAGTTATTAATTATGAAGTAATGGGAGCACAAATTGAATTTCCTTTTCCTTCATTATTTCATTTGGAAAATATTTGTGTACGAATGCCTAATTATGTGGTTGACACTGTCTTGCCTCTCTTCTGTATCATATTGAGCCTAATTACCAAAATAAAACTATGCGCTATACTTAATTATGTGGTTTTTAAGACTCTGTTATGCGAAATCATTGGTCTCTGTCTTTTTCTTTTCGTGTAAAGAGTATGGAAAATAACCTCACTTCTGCACTTTTTCGATGTTTTTCGTTGTTTTTTCATCATTATCTTTAGCACAAAGTTATTGGAGCAACTGCACAGTACGTTATAGTGTACTAGCTTCTGCCCGCGACTTCGTCCGCGTGGTTATTAGACGAAATCCTTTTAAGGAACCTTCAACCAGGATCCGGCCAGCCATTTTTACGCGATTAGGCGAGTCCCCATCAAGCGCGCTGCCTCGCGAGGCAAGACATTTGCCGCGTGTGGCGGGCCTCGCACAAGGCTTCCAGTTCCCGTTCCCGCTCCCGCTCCCGCTCCCGCTCCCGTTCCCGTTCCCCGTTCCCCGTTCCCATTCCGTTCCCGTCCCGTTTGCGTTCCCGTCCCGTAAACGTCCCGTAACCGTCCCGTACCCCTTCCGTTTCCGTTCCCGTCCCGTTATATTCCCGTTTCGTTCCCGTTCCGTTCACGTTTCGTTCCCGTTCCCATTCCCGTTCCGTTCCCGCTGCGTTCCCGTCCCGTAAACGTCCCCTAACCGTCCCGTACGCCTTACGTTCCCGTTCTTGTTCCCGTTCCGTTCCCGTCCGGTTCTTGTTCCCGTTCCCGTTCCCATCCTGTTCTATTCTCGTTCCGTTCCCGTTTCATTTCAGTTTCATTCCTGTTTCGTTCCCGTTCCGTTCCCGTTTCATTCCCGTTTCGTTCCGTTCCCGTTCCGTTCCCGTCCGATCCCGTCTCGTACTCGTCCCGTACCCCTTCCGTTCCCGTTCCCGTACCCGTCCCGTTCTAGTTCCCGTTACCGTCTCGTTCCCGTTCTCGTTCTCGTTCCGTTCCGTTCCGTTCCGTTCCGTTCCGTTCCGTTCCGTTCCGTTCAGTTCCGTTCCGTTCCGTTCCGTTCCCGTTCCCGTTCCCGTTCCCGTTCCCGTTCCCGTTCCCGTGCCCGTTCCGGTTCCCGTTCCCGTTCCCTGGATGTGCATGTCCAGGTCCAGGTCCATATGTGTCATGTCCACCGTGTTGTACTTCAAAATAAATGTCATTTTTGCAATCGTCATCCCAGAAAATCCCAATAACGACATCTATATCGATT
Organism: Agriphila tristella; assembly: GCA_928269145.1. NCBI lineage: Eukaryota > Metazoa > Arthropoda > Insecta > Lepidoptera > Crambidae > Agriphila > Agriphila tristella. The sequence goes on from OV743445.1 coordinate 14,141,759, forward strand.
TTTATGTTTACTCACCCATTTACCCCCTAAGGGGTTGATTTTCAAAATAACAAAATATATATTTGCCTATTTATTTTTAGATGTGCTCCTACGAAGTTTAAAGTTGTAATGTCTATTTTATATTATTTTTCCATACAAAATTTGGACCCCATTTTCACCCCTTTAGGGGTTAAATCATGACCACCGTGGTTGGACTTCAAAATAAATGTCATTTTTGCAATCGTCATCCCACAAAACCCCGATAACGACATCCATATCTATTTTTAGGTTTTTTTAACCCTTTTCACCCCCATTTCATCCCCTTTGGAGTTGAAATCCTAACAAAAACAATATACCTACGTTGCTTTAGATTTCTATCCATAAGCCTAAATTATAAATTTAGCGATTTTTACTTCGAAAATGAAGGATTTTCTTCAATACACAACTTCATCCCCCTTTTCACCCCTTCGGGGGTAGAATTTTGAAAAACGCTGAGACCCGTATTTACTAATTTTCAATCGTCAGCCTAAACACAAAATTTGAAGATTCTAGCTTCAAAACTGAGGGACTTTCATACAAACTTTCATCCCTTATTTCATCCCCTTAGGGATGGAATTTTCAAAAATCCTTCCTTAGTGGATGCCTACACTATATAAAGTATCTGTGTGCAAAATTTCAAGTCTCTAGGTCCAGCGGTTTGGGCTGTGCGTTGATAGATCAGTCAGTCAGTCAGTCAGTCAGTCAGTCAGTCATTCAGTTTACGATTTTATATATTAAGATTTTGATGTAGAATTCAATACGTTTCCGCTATTATTTACGCCGAAAATATGGCCCGCGACAAGCGCTTTTGATGATATTCTGTTTTTTTTACAATCATCTGTGAGGTTTATACGCAATTTAATACTTGTAGCTACAAGTATGTTTTTTTTTGTGGCTACAACTTTACGTTTTCTATTTAAAAATATAGCCCGCGCAAACCATGTTTTCCTATTATGGCCCCTTAAACGTTGCATCACTCATAGCTCTGTGTCTCAGTGAGATAAGTGCAGGTTTACAGATGTTTAATTGAGTTTTAACTGAGATGTCTGTTATGATTGATGATATAAAAATTAATTCGATATCAGCTAAAGTAAATAAGCAATTCATACTGGAAATCACTTCCTGTAACGATTTCCAATTTATAACTTATGCAAATTAAATTAAGAACTAAGTAAGTACTTTCCTTTTTCAAAGAAGTGGTTTATTTGTACTTTAATTTATTTGATGGCATAACTTCTAGTTGTAATTATTCCAAGGCATATTTTATTAAAACAATTAACATTTGGAAAATATCTATTGAAATATGCTGAGTTAGAGCAGACTACGGAACCCTATTGCCTGACATGAACTTGGCCGGTTTTTAGGGTTCCGTAGCCTAAATAGCAAAAAACGGAACCCTTGTAGATTCGTCATGTCTGTCTGTCCGTCCGTATGTCACAGCCACTTTATTCCGAAAGTATTAGGATTACACATTTGAAACTTGGTAGGAAGATGTATTCTGTAAACCACTTTACGATTTTTACACAAAAATAAAAGATTAAGGGGGGCTTCCCATACATGGAAATGAAAGTAAAAAAACATTTTTTCATCAAACCAATACGTGCGGGGTGGCTATAGATTTTTCTCAAAGTCAACAGTTTGAAAGATAAAATGTGTGTAATGTGGTAAAATGTGTGTGTCCCTCTAACTTTTAAAATAAGAGAGTGAAAAATCTAAAAAAATATATGCTTTAGGTCTTAATAAACCCTTTCAACGAAAATTGGTTTGAACGAGATATAGTAATCAGTTTTCGAGATATAGTACATTTTCCAAAACCGCAAATATAACTTTGTCATTCATACAAACACTTTGAAAAACTAAGTTATTTTTTCAGACGAAAAATGTTAGTGGTATTAAATTTGGTAAGGTATAAGGTAACTACGGAACCCTACTGCGCGTGGCCCGACATGCACTTGGCCGTTTTTTTTCTATTGCGTGTTTATCATGCGTATACATTGCGTAGACGTAAGAAAAATTTGCAATTCGAAAAAATCTTCATAGAGCTTAAGCTAGTAAACGTATGGTCATGATGTTTTAATTTACGTTGTAGTAAAAATATGTAAATTTAAGTTTTATGGCTTCATATATGTTTACATACAGATGATTGACATTAGTTTTTATTGCTATTCGTATAAAACATAGTTTTCCCTGACTCTGTGTCTCGAAACGGAGCGCCATTGGTGTTTGCAGATGGACCTTATTATCCAATTAATAATCCGTAACTGCTAAAAACTATATGGTTTTCAAATATCCGATATTGTCTTCTTAGTTTCTTTATTCTAATGAGCAATTAACACGGGTCGTTGCGGCTTGCTAGGCGACTTTAGTCGAATAGGGCTTTTTAGGGTTCGGTACCCAAAGGATACAAACGGGACCCTATTACTAATATTCCACTGTCCGTCTGTCTGTCTGTCACCAGGCTGTATCTCTATCTATAGATAGATGAAATTTTCACAGATGATGTATTTCTGTTGCCGCTATAACAACAAATACTAGAAACATAATAAAATAAATATTTAAGGCACCCATTACACCAAGGGTCTTCAACCCGCGGCCCGCGGTTGCGTCCTTGGCGGCCCGTCAATGTATTGACAAAATTAAATTCACATGTCTACAAATTATACCTTTACAGATTAAAACGATTTTTTTGTTGCGGCCCACCAAACTATTATCAGAGTATACTAGGCCCTTGACTTCAAAAAGGTTAAAGACCTTTGCATTACACGGTAGGTTTTGCTGTCAGTTTAACCACAGTCACGGGCTGTGACTGACGATTAACCTGCCGTGTAATGTAGTGACTGATGGTTGCATGATGTGATTTGTTCTTTCCATTAGTCAATCAGTCAAACGTAATTCATGACTGATAGAATTTGACTGACGCTTGCATGACCATGTAATGGCTGCCTAAGAGGGCTCCCATACACCAATGTTGTATAGATAATGGTACGGAACCATGCGTGCGCGATTCCGATTCGCACTTGGCCGGTTTTTTGTCGACAATCGCTTAACGCAAATAGGAACACAGGTACTTTCTCGATGGCCAGGTCGTAACGCAACATCAGAAATTTTGTTGAATGTATCTAGATTTATGATAATTACAATACTAAATAATATTATACCTACAAAAAAGTACGACTCCCACCAAATCAATTCTTGGACGGGAATCGAACCTGCGACCTTTGGATGTCTGGTCCAATGCTCTGACCGCTGAGCTACCGAGTCATCGTCGAATTTCTTCTAGTATACAGGGTGTCCCAAAACTTTGCCACACGGAGGGAAAGTACCTTAAATAATGAAGATAGAAAATTTTACTGAAAGAAAACTTATTTTTTTTTAAAAGAAATGAATCTGCATTTAAAGATTAAAAAAAAATTGCATACGATTCCATATGAAAAAAAATGCTAAATTAAAAGATCTTCCTTTTGTTTAAGATGCTGCGTCACTTAACAAAAAATTATAATTATGAGTAACGCTTTCGATTGGTATCATAAAAATTTATTTCACTAAAATTTCATACCCTTAATCTTTAAGGTATTTTCCCTCCGTGTGGCAAAGTTTACGGACATCCTGTATATATCCCACTCTTACTCTGCAAGCCAGCGTTATTTCACCCATTCAATTGAAATATCTTTCCAGATATTTTTGACAATTGGTTAAGATGAAATAGCTGGTTTAAATTTGAGATTTTTGCATAATGCTTATTGATTATTTTTATTATTATTATTATTTATTTTCCAACTACTTAACAACTATCATTACAAGCTCTTAACTTAATGCGATAGTGTAGACTTATTTACTTATTTTTAAAATTAACTATTATTATAACAAATAACGCCGGCTTTGTGAATGCTTACTTAATATTTTTAAAAGGATAATTATTTCATAGCATGAGACTTTTATTTAATATTAGATATTTCACAGTTCTAATAATAGAACCTAACGTGTTCTTATGCCGTGCTACGGTTGGCCTCAAAGTTAACAGTCGGTGAGAGGTTTTGTAGAAAGGCTATTAGGCTATCTAGACGCAGATCAGACGAACTCAATGCACTAGCTAACTGTATATGTAATTGAATTAATTATTTTGACTAAAGATCCAGTTAATTCCCTAACGAGTGAAAATTATATTATCTTAAACTGATGTTTTCCTAAATTGAAGATATGAGTTATGCCAAGATGTTTATGATGTGATACTCAACGATTAATTCTCATAATTATGTTATTATTAAGCCTATATTAATAGTCTTATATTAAGTCTCATATGTTTTTTAACATACTGAGAATTAAGGTCCGTTTAATTAAAAGAGGTCCGGTTAGTCTCAAAAACGGCACCACGAAATAAAGCCCCACTTTCAAACTGGGAGCTTATTTTGCACAAAGTTTTATCTTCTATGTTTCTAATTGAATTTGGAAAGAATAGTGATTCGTACTCGTTCGTTTCGTACCCAGATAAAAAATTTCATGTGGAGATTCTATATAAATCGCTTTTTGTTTTGTCATAATTATGGCACCGATGCCATAATTTCACCAGTTATGCGCAACCAAATTCTTAATCGAATTTAACACACTTTATATAGCCTCGATTGGATCAGTTATTAAATCTTAGATAATCGTCTCGTCTCGAAGTGAATGTGTCGTTTTGTTTTTTATTTTTTTACCCATATCATGGACGAATAATATATGCCCATATTGTAATAATTGAAGTTCTTTTTTACATTAAAAAATTTTGTCTAGAACCGCCATATTTTTTTCTAATAAATCTATAGCCAGTGTCACTCGGGATGATGTAAGGATTCTATCGATAGATACCCCATACACACCTAAATCTGCTCAGGCATTTCAGAAGTAAATAAAAAATTCACATAGAAATCTACACTTTTGGGCCCAATGCGGATTGATAGGTGTAATCCCACTTACTCCGCATGGTTAAACCTCCTAATAGGCAGTCATTATATCTAACATATCCATAAAACGAGTGAAATTTGTTTAAATGCTTTTCTTAGTTCCTCATAAATAGTACTCGTAGTGTTATAAAACGAGTACTTATTATCATTACTAAACAACCACTAAGTGGCAGCGCTTCTTTGAAAAATGTTAATGTGACTATGACTACATTTTCTCTTATAAAAAAATCACTTTTTTACATAAACTTGGTTAATGCTAGAGAGTCAGCCTTCAGACACTTACATTACAATAACATGATTTTTTCTCAATGGTTCCCAACTAAGTAGTTACAAACCTAAATAGCCAACATAACCATCAGATAAATGTACAGGGTTATTTGTAAAACACCAATAACCTCGTAGGAGCAGATTACTAACACCATAAACAACAACATTTTGTTCTACAACTTTTCCAAAAACAGACAAAAAAATCTACTTTCCCTACAAATGTCTGACCCTTGTCTGAACCAGCTGATCGAGTTTTGTATGAAAAGTCGTTTTCTTTTGTCTGTTTTTTCAAAAGTCGTAGAACAAATGTTGTTGTTATATGATGTTACTGATCTACTCCTGCGAGGTTGTTCGTGTTTTACAAATAACCCTGTATATAAAAAAAATCTAAGCACGATCGAAATAGTCTGTTTCTATTCTGAAGAACAGATATAAGTAAGGAGATACAATATGATGATATGTTTAACATTTATTTCATTGCCGTAAAAATATGAATAAATTACTTTCAGACAAGAAATTGAATCCGTATCTATTTTTAGTAGCGCGTGGGTTAACTAACAAGTCACTTTTTGTAGAGTTCCACTTTTTCTACTAGTAGCTTTTGTTCTATTTATATGTTTTTAGCTGTGCAAAAATATGCAGAATCCTTTTCCATGTTAGGATTTCGTAAACGCGGAACTTTTAGCTGTTGTTGTTAACCTTAGGTTATAAAATTAAATTAACGCTTTTAATATACGACCGTGAAGATCGAGCGTTGTAGGTCACAGTGGTAGACCTTGGCAGAATATTCAAAATGCTTTAATCACATTTTACTTACTCCGATTACGTGAACGATTGCCGCCGAAATACGTCTTGGAGTCCACTCCGGCGCAGTCTTGTATCGCAACGCGTGCAGCTCGCGCGCACTTTCGCTCTCTATACTTCCTGAGTGAACTTTTCCGCGTACGCCGATAGAGCGCGGGCGCTTCGCTTCGTCCTTTTTCCGAATTTTCACGCGCAGTTTTTTTCCCGCGCAGTTTTGTTTTTCACCACTGTGTCAGCGTGCTTTGGAGTGTAGTGGAGTGACTATGTTCGTGATTCTTGCTTTTATTGGAGTGCGATTTGCTCTCCATGTGTCCAGGCAAAGTGGGCGCGCTCTTGCAGATGAGTGCTACACTAGAAAGTAAATATGGATTATTTTGGATATACGCTGTATGTGGTAGGTGAATGCCTTGTGTACGTGATAGGTATTTATTTATACAGACAAATTTATGTATTATAGTTTAGATCTTTAGGGCTTTATTAAAATACGATACCTAATAAGAACCGTATCGCATAGCACTGCCTGCTGGTAATTAAAAAATATAACAGAATTGTATGAAAATTATACAGAATGTAACAGAAAAATATAACAGAATTATATAAAAAACCTTAACCAGGAACTGTGAACCAGGCCCTTAGACTATTTTCGCAGAAATATCTTCAGTAGTACGCTAATTAGAGCCAAATATTTAATTAAAACAAAATTTTATAAATAAATTTAACCAAAAATACTTGTTTAGTGTGATACCGAAAGTTAATATAGTAAGTAGGTCAATATTTTTTTCTTCTATATTTACCCTTGACAAATCTTTTGTTGTCAAGCGCAATGTTTCATAAGTTCACTAGTTTTTTAAACGTGAAATCAAGACACTATTCAGCCCTAACTTCCATTGTCAAGCGAAAAACTATACTAGTGGCTTTGTTGACCTCGCGTTTGTGACATTTTTGAATTATTTTATTTTGAAAAATTTAGAAAAACTAAATCGACAAAAAAACTTTTTAGTTATCGAACCAGAGTATGTAGCCATTGTCACATGTACACATTTTCGCTATCGCTTCGCTCCGAAAAATGTATGGATTTGACGTTTTGAAATTCGATAGTTAACGAAACCTTATGTCAGTCCCATACATGTTTCGAAAGCGAAGCGATAACGAAGATTTGCAAATGTTACTTTGGCTAGGGGGTCTGCTCACAAAATTTCACGAGAATCGGTTTAGAATTGCGACCTGTAGATAGAGAAGAACAGCCAGACAGACATACAAAAAGCAGTTTTTTCCCAAGTTGAAACGGAGACGCTTCGCTCTTGCTCATTCAATAATATTTTTTTTATTGTTACATAAAACAAAGGTAATAGTGAAGTCCCTGACCTCTGTGCTAGGTTTAACGCCTGTGTGACAGAGGTCAGTTCTTTCCTCCTCTTTAAAGAGCTAAAATGTATGTTAACAATAAGACTTAAAAACAAACTTAAATTAGGTAATCGTTATAAAACAAAAAAAATAAGTAATTTTATGCTAATAACAATGAAAATGAAAATCGTATGGTCTACTACGAGGATTGGTGAAATATGCATGGTTGCTTTACCTGATATGTGTGGGGGAAAAGAATAAAGAAAAAAAAAAAAAAAAACATTGGGTACATACAAAAGATTATTTTTGGAGTAATTATTCCGTCTGGTTACAGTTAAGGGTTAGTAGCCACTTTCGTATTTTAGTTTTAGCTTCATGTGCGATAATTGGTAAAAGTAGTTGGTACAGCCAGCGTCAAATAGATATAAGCGTCTAGATAAGTCAAAATGATCTCAAAAACAAAAATCAATTTGATCTACGCAGCTCGAATCATCATATTGTTGTAAGCACACAAGGTGTACAAAATATCTTACTACTCATTGTTTCAAATTTATATGATCAGTCAGAGTGTTCAAAATTATCTTAGCAAACAAAGCTGTCAAAGTTATCTGTTCATAATGCATTATTATATTGTGACATTGTAACTTTGACAGCCTTTTTTGCTAAGATAATTTTGAACACTCTGACTGATCATATAAATTTGAAACTATGAGAAGCAAGATATTTTGAACACCTTGTGTGCTTACAACAATATGATGATTCTAACTGCGTAGATCAAATTGATTTTTAGGTTTCAGATCATTTTGACTACTCTAGATTAGACGCTCACGTCAATTTGACGCTGACTGTACCTGTCTATTCATCTTTCTTTACGACCGTACATTTTAAATAAAGTTGAGTCAATAAAGGATTTCTCATAACTATTGTCAACGTAGTGTTACATTGAACAAAAGATGATACGTGAGAAATCTTTTATTTGACCTTTCTTTTGAGGTCCATCATACATACATGATCTGATGCCTTTAGAAATCATATTTATATATTTTATGACTTGCACAACACATGTTTTATGTATGTTTAAATGATCTCAGTGGTTTAGAACTTAATTTACTTGCGTGTTTATTTTGTAGTTAAGTGTTGTTTTACGAGCATTTTCTATTACATGTAGATTGATTTTTTTAACATAGTTTCGATGCGGGTAATTTAAATAATATTATCAAAGACTGTGTGCGGAATGATATGAATGTAAAGGGAGTGGATGAGGAGATGACGAGTGACGGGAAGGAATGGCAGAGCAGGACGCACTACACCGACCCCAAATATTTTTATAAGGGTAGGGTAGACTAGTGTAGTTAGTAGTTCAAAATAAAATTTTCAAGTTCAACGGCATTTTGTGAGCCATCTTGGCAACATGACTTTTCCGAAGTAAAAAAGCCTGCTGAATTCGGTTCTGAATGTTGCCAGGCCCAATTTTGACTCCCTTGCCCAAAATTTAAGATGGCGGCCAAAATGGAGCCTTATCTTATTAGAACTCGATTCTGGTCGAGCGAGGTATCCTGGCATAGGTTTTGGGGGTTGTTGAACTCAATTTTGATAACCAGAAGTCCGTCCGGGTACCGGAAGTACGAGATGTGGCTCGAGGAGAGACAATTCCGCCATGCGACACAATTTTTTTTAACACAGTTATTAGACAAAAATGTTTAACAAGTTTATTATTCTATATAGTGATATAACTGGGCTATTTACCAGTATTTTTTTTCTGAGACAAATTTTCATAGTTTTAATTCTGTAGAGGATTTTTGATAAAAAAAATTGTGGTCATCTTTCGTGATGCGTACTTAACCATACATCGGATACATAATAATATAAGAAATATGGAATAATATTTGGACAATGTAAAGGTCAGGTGAAAATATTAAATCTAGTAATATTACTATTCATATTGTGTATAACCCGATAAACCTACGGAAGTTAAAACCAACTGATATGCTAATACTGAATCAAGCTATGTCATTGGTAACCATAAAACAGAAGCATGGAAATATAAAATAAAAAAGGTTTTCACTTATATTTAAACCTCAAACATGCAAATTATAACATACTTATTCAAAATGTATTCTTTGTTTCGTAACGACCCAAATAGTTGTATTGTAAAATATTTTAGGTATATGAACTATACTTAACAGAAACGTGGTTTGCATTTTTAAAACAAAACATTACATAAAACATGGTTGCGGTGTCACATGTAATACGGAAAACGGAAATATTCTTCGTTTCAACATAACAAATTAAGTAACCAGCCACAAATGTTTGTGATTTTACCATGTTTTAATATGAGGGACTCAAATACTATAAGATATTATTGACTAGTGGCCGCCCGCGACTTCGGCTTCGTGGACAGTTTTTTTGTTATCCCTCGGGAACTGTACGTTTTTTCTGGATGAAAGGTACCCTATGTCCTTTTCTGCACCTCTGACAACGGTTCAGTAGTTAAAGAGGTGAAGGCGTAACAAACAAACAGACAAACGGACTTTCGCATCCTTCCTTACTAATATTATATGCGAAAGTCCGTTTGTTTGTTACGCCTTCACGTCTTAACTATTGAACCGATCATCATGAAATTTTACATACAGGTAGTCAGGAATACAGAGAAGGACATAGGATACGTTCTATTCAGGAAAAAAGTATTGTTCCCGAGGGAAAGCAAAAAAAACTTTACACGCAGACGAAGTCGCGGGCGGCCGTTAGTTTATAATATTAGTAAGGATTACTATTAATAAAAATACTGTCATAGTCGTAACGTCCTAACCTTCACATCACAGATTAAGTGCATATTTTGTTTGAACCGGTTTTGTTATTGGTCGTTATTGCTTGGTGCCCTTGTGAGGTAAAGGTTATTCATTAACAAAAACAATCGCGATGTTATCACTAGCGGCCACCCGCGGTTTCACCCACGTGGTTCTCGTTCCCATGGGAATATCGGGATTAAAAGTATCCTATATTTTATTCTAGGCTATCTACTATCTTTGTGCCAAATTCCAACCAAATCCGTTCAGTAGTTTTTACGTGATTAAGGAATAAACATCCAAACATCTAAACATCCTAACATCCAAACCCACATTATATTACTTTCACATTATAATATTAGTAGGATACCCAGTATAACTGAACTAAATTAGACTTATCGAAAGATAAGTCAAAAACATAGTCCATTACCACAAAATATAAAGTATAGAAGGAAGAGCCGCTCGGAAAAAATCGCTGTTTTCCGTGAACGACACGACACTGGACATTACGTAGGTAATCTCAGGCCAAACCGGACTATAGTAAAGGCAAGGGCACTGGACAAATATAGGCTATAGCTGTTCCTAGCGTAATAAAACACAAGAGGACAAGAGTTAACACGGCGATTTCGCTTCTGTCTAGAACAGGGATTCCCAAACTATTTCGGGCAAGATACCCCTTTTCCAAAATAAACCCCCATAGCCAAATTACTTTGAAAATCCTATCAAATTTCAAGTGTAATAATAATTATTATAATTATTCGTTTATGTCGATCCCTGGGAACCCGATTTCGACCCCAAGGGATGCACGCGCAGACACACAGACTTTATATTAAGGAGTGGATAACCACATCAAAAAAAGAAGAAGAAGACTTTATATTATGTCAAATCAAATCCAAACAAAGGCATCGCGACGAATAAAAATACTGGGTTATTATGTCATAGATGTAACACCGCAAAATGAGCTTGCCGCTTGGCTATCGTATGCTGCTGTTACGAAATGCATTTATGGCACACATTCACTTCGAGAAATCCCACTAATGTGCGTCCATTAATGTTATGTGATATTACAACATGTAATTTTTTAGAATGCTAATTATAGTACAAGCCTATTTTGATTCTAGGTACGAAAGCTTTTATCTTTTTCTTTTTTTATATTAATAAATAATAACGTTTATACAAGGTGTTTGGTAAAAGCCTTATAAAGCCGAATATGGTAGATAGGGACCATCAAATTGAACAACTTTTACTATGGGATGAACTCTGAAATCGCGAAAAAAAAATCAGCTGTTCCATACATTTTGATATTTTCGTTATTATTTTTTGTATGAAACAGCTGATTTTTTTTTTCGCGATTTCAGAGTTCATCCCATAGTAAAAGTTGTTCAATTTGATGGTCCCTATCTACCATATTCGGCTTTATAAGGCTTTTACCAAACACCTTGTATGTGTTCTTAATCGTCAGATTATGATGAAAATTTTAAATTATAAAAACTGCCTATAACACAAAAAGACGAAATTTCCTATTCTTCAATAGAAAATCACCTTGGATCGTCACGCAATACATACAACCATGTTCTAAAACTTCCGTGAAATCAGTTTTCGATGGGAAAATGCTGATTCACATTTGGCTTTCTGATTAAGCATACAAATTATGTTTTACATACACGACTGATACGGCAGGGCTGTGACCCCATGGGTCAAACTTGTTTATAGCTATCGAAGGTACGAATGGAAACTAACAATGGGTATTATAACATGAGAGTTTAATAGATAAATAATTTGAGCAACAACATTACATGCAATATAAACAATTTGAACTTGCGTTTCCCAAATGGTCTTCCGCGTAACCCTGGGGTTCGTATGAAGCTCTTAGGGGTTCCGCAAAAATTCAAGAGTGAATCAAATATCTTTTGTATACATACTTACAAGATGCAAACACCAAGCCAAAAAGCCTCAGTATGGTGTGATTTCACGTAAAATAACCGGCCAAGTGCGAGTCGGACTCGCGCACGAAGGATTCCGTACCAATAAACGGCAAAAATAATTATGTTTGTTTGTTGTGTGGGAGGCTCACTGAAATATTAATTTTATTTTGTTTTTAGTACCTATATTTGTTGTTATAGCGGCAATAATAGGGTCCCGTTTACCTATTGGGTACGGAACCCTAAAAAAACCGGCCAAGTGCGTGTCGGGCCACGCGCCGTAGGGTTCCGTACTTACCTTATACCATACGATATTATCACTATTATTTTTCGTCTGCAAAAATAACTTAGTTTTTCACAGTGTTGGTATGAATGACAAAGTTATATTTGCGGTTTTGGAAAATGTGCTATATCTCAAAAACTAATTATTATATCTCGTTCAAACCAATTTTCGTTGACAGCGTTAATTAAGATCTACGGCATATATTTTTTTTAGATTTTTCACTCTCTTATTTCAAAAGTTAGAGGGGAGGGACACACATTTTACCACTTTGGCAGTGTTTATCTTTCAAACGGTTGACTTTGAATAAAATTCGTCTTGGAACCTCAATGTCATTTTTAAAGACCTATCTATAGATACCCCGCACGTATTGGATTGAACAAATTTTTTTTTTCAGTTTCAGTTCCATGTATGGGGAGCCCCCCCTTAATCTTTTATTTTTTATTTTTGTGTTAAATTCGTTAAGCGGTTAACAGAATACATCTACCTACCAAGTTTCAACTGTGTAATCCTAATACTTTCGGAATAAAGCGGCTGTGATATACGGACAGACAGACATGACGAATCTATAAGGGTTCCGTTTTTTGCCATTTAGGCTACGGAACCCTAAAAAAGAGTGAAAATCATGTATTATCAATTACAAGATGAGGTTTGCCTTGCTTGCATTGCCTCTCTGATCTCTAGCCACATAGGCATAGCCATAAAATCGATTTGATAATCATTTAAGAAACTATTATTCAAATATGTAGACTTATGTCTTATGATGAGTCGCAAAACAAAAAGTTAATAAGCGTTATAGGTTTTTTATTGCAACTATATTTTGATTCAACGTTTACAGCCATTATTCATATTTAAGTTTTCTATATTTAGTTGAAGAGAGCTGGTTTAAAAATAGTACGCAGACAGATTTATTTATTGAAAAAACGCTTCCGAAATAGTGTTGGGATTAAATTAGAAAAAATATACCGAGACTTCCTATACTTTCTTTCGTGTTAATTTAAATTCAAGTGTTAGTAAAAAAAAAAGAAAAACAACTTACCTGTTACACTGTGATTCAAACATTAATTATCATTTTTTTTTCTATTTTTTGGGGTCAACAAACAGTTTCACAATAAGTAACGTTGAGTTAATTTAACATAGTAGATCTAATAATTGTCAGTAATTATCTATTAACGTAAGTTTAGCTTACGCTAACAGATAATACGTAATTTATAACGTTAAATAATATACAACAAAAAAAACTCGTCGCCAGCTCTTCAAGTGGGACTAAAACCTTTTGGAAATCCAGCATAATCCAGTAAAAAAATGCTACTTCTTTTGAGCTTCCGAGTCACTAGTTCATTCGTTATTTTCTAGTACTTTTTAACCTTTTCGCGAGGCGTAAGCTAATAAAATCATATCGTTAATTAATTCGCAAAACGAATAACTCTACTTAAGAAGCAAAGGAGTTATTCGTTTTGCAAATTATGGTATCGACATCTATCGACACTGCCGAGAAAGATTCAATTCGATCGATTTTCTGCATTAGGTATTTTCCTTTTATTGAAGGACACGCTTTCATTATTGCTTCGTTATTAAAGTCATCAGCAATGACTACGTGAGTTTGGCATTTTAGTTTGGCCACAAGGAAACGGCGGACTTAATAGGTATCTACTTAGCTCCATTGTTCGTATAACCAAATCGGATATCATGCACTTAGAGCTCGGTGCGGCGCATCACTATTAGTAGGAGTAACGCATATTAAATTTGACATATACGGTCCAATGATTACCTATTCAAAAAAATTGCTTCAACCAGACTAGCCGGCGCGGCACGGGTCTATTTTTGGATCATGTTAGATCAGTAATAATCATTAAAGAAATGTTGTTATTATATAATCATTAGTTCCGCAGCACTAGAATCTAATTTTGTGAAAGTATTTTTTTGCTAATAACACACTGCGCCTAGACTTGATTGCTTATTCAACATTTTATTTGAAATTCAATCCTTAAGATTACTTTTTAGACACTAGTCAGCACTAGACAGTACTTTCACAATAGTTTTGAGTCCATTAGGAAATCCAACGATTCATAAGTCTTCGAAATACTCGTATTTGACTTTCTCGCAGGGATCACAACAGGTTATTAAAAAAGGATGAGTTCTGTTTTATTTAACCAGCATTAATTGGTGACATTTAAGTTCTTTATGATTGTAATTATGGCTTTTTTTGTCTTTTTCAATAACCTACTAAGATTATTCATTGTTTCTTTTTTCAAATTTTCCGATTTAATAAGCCTATTTGGAACCGGAACCATTTTGAAAACATATAAGTTGTATCATTTATTTATTTATTAATTTACTTTCTTGTTGGAGGATTGATGGGTCATGCATGACTGTAATCAGCCTAAATTCAGTGTAATTGGAAGTCACTATTCAATTTCCAATCGTGTTCTTGTTGCTTGTAGCTTGGCTCTAGGCAGCCTAGGTGCTTAGTAATACCCTGTTGTGCCTGTGCTTCTTCACATCAAAATTTGTAAATAGACTTTTGTTCATAAATGACTCGGCACGAAATTCAAAATCTTTAATTGTGGTTACAGGCAAAAAGTCATCGTTTAATCAGTCACACTTGCAATGCCACACACGTGATGAGTGGCAATTTAAATGTTCGATTGAAAGATTATAAGATTTCATTTGCAGATTTTTTTGCTTCATGAAAGCTGCGGACTCTGTAACCTAGTATTTGTTGTATGGTCTGTAATGAAAGATAACTGTTAAAAAAGTAATGGCATTTTTATTTATGGTATGTTTCGATCAAGAATTTCCTAGATGTCCGGTCAGTCTCAAAAATGGCACCACAAATAGCGACCCACTTACAAACTTGGCGCTTATTTTGCACAAAGTAGTCAATAAGTAATATAAAAGATGTGTTTTTGTACAAAATAAGAGGTGATTATGTACTTGACAAGTAATTTGATTTAAGTTTCTGTCACATTTTTGTTATATTGAACCATAATTGAATTAAGTTTTATCATTGTAAAGTCGCTTGATCTCGTTTATCACGAATCGTTCCCGATAAGATTTGTCACATACTTATTACATAATTTTCTTAAAGTAATAATAGGCACTCTAGGTCTATAAGTTGAATAATTATTAGTTTAAACATATTTATGTTGATGTACATGACTGTTTTAAATGAAAAAATAATAATAATAAGCGCCAAGGTTGTAAGTGGGACGCTATTAAAATTTGTGGTGCCATTTTTGCGTACTGTTTTAGTTCGTAAGGCGTTATAGCGTAGAAATGAGGAAATAGGTTACTTTTGGCATTTTCATCCGCACAGATGTGGAATTGAGTATTTTATCATTGGATTTTCAAACTACACTGGCCTGCAAAACTAAGTACTACAGAGGCCTATTTTCATACAAACGAGGTAACTTTGAAGCTTTGGTTCTCCGCCTAGGATTAAACGGGGTGGGATTTGATGATGGCCATCCAAGGAGTGAATGGAGAAGATTCAGATCCCCATACACACCCAATTGATCTGATCAGCATTCTAAGAGCTGTTTGGATATGTTTAAAAAAACCACGAAAATAGCATTAAAATGTATGGAAATGCTGTAACTGATAACTCTGATCCTTACAGCTCTTAGAATGCTGATCAGATCAATTGGGTGTGTATGGGGATCTGAATCTTCTCCATTCACTCCTTGGATGGCCATCTTCAAATCACACCCCGTTTAATCCTGGGCGGAGAACCAAAGCTTCAAAGTTACCTCGTTTGTATGAAAATAGGCCTCTGTAGTACTTAGTTTTGCAGGCCAGTGTATTTTTTCTTTCAATAGTATAAATATCATCATTTGGCAAAATACCTCAGAACAGGGGAATTATTCAGTATGAAAATGTATAAAAGTTTTTGTACTTTTACGTGTAAGTCAAACACTTTCTCTCATACGTTTATGAAGTTATATTATATTTTAACTCTATTTTTTTATTAATGTTTGTGGTTTTTACAGCAAGTGTCATAATATGTAATAAATACTAATATTCTTCCCTATATATGAAATGTTTAAAACTAAACTTAGCCTTAGCCATAGACTTATTATATTACTAGCGTAGCCTTAGCCTAGATATTTGCCCAACATTGGCCGTCAAATGTCAAGGCGCTTAGTATATTTTTGCTGCGTTTATTGGTTTTGATTGTTTGATGGCAAATCTTTACTTATTTCATCAACTTCGTTTTTGTGACCCCACTTGGCCTTGTGTGTTAGACGAAAAATTATTTTACAAACGGTAATCCATTGTTTTAATAATTATCACCCTGACAAGATTACTTACGCGTTTAATCGAAATTATACATTTTTATACAACATAATATACCTACTAGAAAAAATACGACTCGCACCAGATCGATTCTCGGACGGGAATCGAACCCGCGACCTTTGTATGTCCGGTCCAACGCTCTGACTGCTTCACTACCGAGTCACACCTGCTCTTACGCTGTAAGCCAGCGTTATTTCACCAATGTGAGGAATTACCTCGACATTCAATTGAGATATCTTTCCAGATATTTTGACAACTGATAAAGATAAAATAGCTATATATTTCTTTAATTTTTATTATATAGCTATTATTATATGAAAATAGCACTGTCAGGCTGCGTTCAAACGATAACACACGTCCCGACCTCAACCCGAACTCAACTAAAACTCACCCCAAACACAGCTCTCCTTGAAATACATCGCTTACAATTTTGAGTCTTATGACACTTAAATAAGGTCCTGTGTAATGTCCATGTGAGTTTGAAGTGAGTTCGGATTGAGTTTGGGTTGTGTACGGGTTGAGTTTGAGTTGAGTTCGGGTTGAGCGCGGGGAGTATGTAGTTGCATCGACAAAATATAAAAGAGCTTATTAATGTGTCATAAGACTCAAAATTGTAAGTGATGTATTTCAAGAAGTGGGCTGCGTTTGAGTTGAGTTTGGGTTGAGGTTGGGTCGTGCGTTATCGTCTGAACGCAGCCTGAATGTAAAAATCTCACATTTAAAACTATACAGCGTGAAATTTTAATCATTTGGTTCCCGCCGTGGTGTGGTTCCACTCATGATTACAAGCAACTTTTACTATGAGGCCAACACTCCTGCTCGCAAAAACAAATCAGCTGTTCCACACAAAAGTGCAGTACCTACTCGACCTTAATGTATGGAACAGCAGATTTTTTTTTGCGAGCAGGAGAGTTGGCCCCTTAGTAAAAGTTGCTTGTTATCATGAGTGGAACCACCCCACGGCGGGAACCAAATGATTAAAATTTCAGCGTGTATAGCTATTTCATCTTTATCAATTACTAGCGACCGCCCGCGACTTCGTCTGCGTCGAACGTTTTTTTGCTATCCCTCGGGAACAATATTGTTTTTCGGGATGAAAAGTACCCTATGTCCTTCTCTGTACCTCTGAAAACGTGTATGCAAAATTTCATGATGATCGGTTCAGTAGTTAAGACGTGAAGGCGTAACAAACAAATAAACAAACAAACGGACTTTCGCATTTATAATATTAGTAAGGACTAGCTTCCGCCCGCGACTTCGTCTGCGTGGAAAGTTTTTTTTGTTATCCCTCGGGAACATAACTTTTTTTCGGGATGAAAGGTACCCTATGTCCTTTTTTGTACCCCTGACAACGTGTATGCAAAATTTCATGATGATCCGTTCAGTAGTTACGACGTGAAGGCGTAACAAACAAATAAACAAACAAACGGACTTTCGCATTTATAATATTAGTAAGGATTGTCAAAATATCTGGAAAGATTTTCAGTCTTCCATGCCTTTCAGCATTGTAGAACCTCCGTAATAATCATTGCACATTGTCTCGATACAAGCTTTTCTGTTCGCACTGGCTTTAATATCAAGTCAGCCATCTTAGGCTGGCCCCAGACCTACCGGTTTCATTTCTTTGCTTTGCTGTTCTACCATGGACTGCCGGCCAAGAGGCTCATTTTCAATCTATCGCATATTTTGACCAGACCACATTGGCAAGATAGCCATTAGTTTGGTGTTATCAAATATCATCGCATGGGTTGCAATGCAACGCGAAGTTTTAATTTTAGTTTAAATTATCAAAATGTATGAAACAGCTCATTTTTTTTTCGCGATTTCAGATTTGGTCCCATAGTAAAAGTTGTTCAGTTTTATGGTCCCTATCTATCTACCATATTCAGCTCTATAAGTCTTTACCAAACATCTTGCATAACTATTCATTTATTTTTAACAATCGGAGTCCATGTTCAGGGTGGCATATCTCCTAAAAGCTTCCTACTTCGCAATCCCAGGCTATCTTGCTAATTTAGTCTAGTCCTAAAATGCGATAGATTGAAAATTACCCTGGTTGGCCGGCGGTCTTTCAAGCAAGGTAGAACAGCAAAGCAAAGAAATGAAACCGGTAGGTCTGGGGCCAGCCTTAGTTCACACGAATGCACTAATTAATCTAGACTTTTTACGCTACACTGGACAATGGCCTAAAATCATGACAGTTTGGGTACAGTAGACACAAGACATGTTGTGTGCAATTATTTTTATATTATGTTATAATGAGCAGGTATTAATGCTGACTTTTTATTTAATTAAAATGCATTGTTAAACGATTTTGGCCGTGAAGTTTAATCGTTAAGAAAGAATAAACGATAATTTCGATCCCAAATGAAGTATGGATTTATATCATAATGATATGATAACACAAATTATTTAAAGAAATTAAGTTTTGTGTAACCTTGCAATTTCTTTTTAAATGTAAGCCTTAATTTCCTCTCACCAACTTTACAGGTATAATACAGGTATAATTTACGTATTTTTCGTGGTGCTGATTTTCCACTAAGTATCTGTTTCTTAATTTGAGTTAAAAACTTTATTATTGTTATTTAATTAACTCTGATGTTTCTTCAACGTCTTAAATCTTATTTTTAGTGCTCTATCTTATAAGGGACTTAACTATAAATCTATTCTCTTAACATTAATTCACAGTGTCACTAATTTTATAGTCGTGACGTGAGAATAAGACCGTTGTTGACTTTTTATTAGTTACAAGACAAACGGACATGATTCGGAAGTCAAAAGCAATAAAATAAAACTTTTTCCTAGCAGGAAACAACCGGGAAGACACAAGATAGCTTTTATTTATTTAATTGATATGAATAAAAACAAAATGAACTCTTAAAACCAACAACTCCGTGTAACTTTAAGTGAGTTTATGTTAAATGTTAAATTTGTTAATTTATATAATACTTAAACTTGATTAATTTATGTACTCGCAGACAAACCTGCCGTTAGGTTTTGCGAGACAAGTTGTAAGACTGTGTACTTTACTTTTTAATAATATTAAAAAATAAAAAAATGTTATTAACTTTTTGAGAACTGGAACTTCAAAGAAATGTAGTAAGCATCTAAATAGTACAACTTTCCAAGATTTACTTAGGCGAATACTGTAGGTATTGAAATAAAATACTTTTAGGGATATTAACGTGGTTTTAAGAGTTTTCGTGATGCTTTGATTGCTTTTTATCTGATTTTTGTATTATTCGATCTTTGGGCACACTTGCAGTCGCAGCTCCCATGGAATTATTATTAATGCTCCTTAAGTTTATCTACCTACCTACTGATTTTTATAAAAACACTATTAAGAATAGATACTATTCCTCGAATTTAAAGTTACATCGAAATGATCCTAGCACCTCGTAATTCCAGTCCGTACTCCGTACCTCTACGATTAAGTATTTATTATTATTTGAGTCTGTCTGAACCCAGTCTGAACATTTACCACTGGCAATCTCAACGAGTATTACATCTTTATAATTAACTAGCGGCCGCCCGCGACTTCGTCTGCGTGGAGAGTTTTTTGCTATTCCTCGAACACAGTACTTTTATTCTGGATAGCCTCCGCCCGCGAAATCGTCCTCGTGGACACGGTAGAGAAATTTCTTTACCGTGGCGTAGACAATAGAAAAATCCCTTCCGGACCATCTGACCACTAAATCTTATCACCAGTGGTCAGTTGAGAGGAAAAATTTCTTATTTGACCACTGGAGGTGAATTGGGAGCAATTTATTCCTAATTCATCACCAGTGATGAAGTGGGACTTTTTTTGTTGAGTCCCGTACACGTTTCCGAAAACCACTTTACCAACTGACAGTTCCCATAAAAATATTACCCACTTATAATTCTCGCCGAATGAACTACAGACCAATGAACGTTTGACCAACGCAACGTTTGTGTTTCCTGCAGTTCACCGAACGAATGTTAAACCTTAGTACCATTGACATTACGTTCAATTTTCTACTTCGCTTTTGACTGCAGAGATCATTATCCGATCATGGAAAGTAATAAAAAAGTTAAGTAAAAATGAAAATATTTATTTTAATATTGATAAATATTGTATAATTAACAACATTAATTAACAACAATACAATATAAAATCATAAACTTCCATCTTAATTTTGAGACAAAAAAAGAGAAATCATGATATACCAAAGGGTATAAAGGGACGCATCTCGTTCCATTTTTTAATTTTCAATACAGATGATCAAAACAACTCTGCGCGAGCAGTAATGAGGGCGAACTTTGAAAATTCATATTAAATTCAAAAAGTCGAAGTGAATTTTTTTTTTGTTTTTACCGATTTGAGCATTTGTTAATATTTTATTTTCTCTGTGATTAAAAATATTTTTTAAATTTTCTCTCTATAGTGCACTCCTTGACAATACAAGTGCACCCTTTGGTTTAGCTTGATTTTTCTCTTTTTTTTGTCTCAAAATTAAGATAGAAGTTTATGATTTTATACTGTACCTATTGTTGTTAATTATACAATATTTATCAATATTAAAATAAATATATTCATTTTCAGTTATAGGTCAGTAGGGTAAGAATTTAAATCGGATTTAATTCCTACAAAAGGTTTTATTGTTTTAATAAGCTTCATTTGTTGCCAAATATGACTGTCCTAGGTTTCCCCCCCCCCCCCCCCCCAGCGGAGTTGTGCTTAAGTGGTGGGGAGGTAAAAATGTACCCCAAAAGGGGTATTTGTGCGGTGTTTTTGTTATATCTCGTTTTTCATCAAGATTGTGTAAGAAGATTTTAAAGTTGGGTAAATTCCAAACAATTTGAGGGTAGAACGGTTTTGATTCGAACGATAGTTTTGGAGACGCAAAGCATACCATATTTAAAACCACTATCATTTTTCGTTTGCAAAATAACTTTGTTTTTCATAGTGTTTGTATGAATAACAAATTTATATTTGCGGTTATGGAAAATGTGCTATATCTCTAAAACTGCTAACTATATCTCGTTAAAACTAATTTTAGTTGAAAACGTTTTTTAAGATTTATAGCATATATATTTTATAGATTTTTCACTCTCTTATTTCAATAGTTAGACGTTGGGGACACACAAGAGACATTTTGGTAGAAATCGTGTAACTTAAAAAAATGGTCTAATTTCGAAAAGCTGTGTCTCCAAATCTATCGCTCGTATCAAAACCGTTCTACCCTCAAATTGTTTCATATATATAAAATCGTAAACTGAATGACTGACTGACTGACTGACTGATCTATCAACGCACAGCCCAAACCGCTGGACCTAGAGACTTGAAATTTTGCACACAGATACTATATACAGTGTAGGCATCCACTAAGGAAGGATTTTTGAAAATTCCATCCCTAAGGGGATGAAATAAGGGATGAAAGTTTGTATGAAAGTCCCTCAGTTTTGAAGCTAGAATCTTCAGATTTTGTGTTTAGGCTGACGATTGAAAATTAATAAATACGGGTCTCAGCGTTTTTCAAAATTCTACCCCCGAAGGGGTCAAAAGGGGGATGAAGTTGTGTATTAAAGAAAATCCTTTATTTTCGAAGTAAAAATCGCTAAATTTATAATTTAGGCTTATGGATAGAAATCTAAAGCAACGTATATTGTTTTTGTTAGGATTTCAACTCCAAAGGGGATGAAATGGGGGTGAAAAGGGTTAAAAAAAACCTAAAAATAGATATGGATGTCGTTATCGGGGTTTTGTGGGATGATGATTGCAAAAATGACATTTATTTTGAAGTCCAACCACGGTGGACATGATTTAACCCCTAAAGGGGTGAAAATGGGGTCCAAATTTTGTATGGAAAAATAATATAAAATAGACATTACAACTTAAAACTTCGTAGGAGCACATCTAAAAATAAATAGGCAAATATATATTTTGTTATTTTGAAAATCAACCCCTTAGGGGGTAAATGGGGTGAGTAAACATAAAAATCTATATTGATGTCGTTATTGGGGTTTTCTGGGATGACGATTGCAAAAATGACATTTATTTTGAAGTCCAACACGGTGGACATGATTTAACCCCTAAAAGGGGTGAAAATGGGGTCCAAATTTTGTATGGAAAAATAATATAAAATAGACATTACAACTTAAAACTTCGTAGGAGCACATCTAAAAATAAATAGGCAAATATATATTTTGTTATTTTGAAAATCAACCCCTTAGGGGGTAAATGGGGTGAGTAAACATAAAAATCGATATAGATGTCGTTATTGGGGTTTCCTGGGATGACGATTGCAAAAATGACATTTATTTTGAAGTCCAACACGGTGGACATGATTTAACCCCTAAAGGGGTAAAAATGGGGTTCAAATTTTGTATGGAAAAAGAATACAAAATCGAAATTACAACTTTAAAATTCGTAGGAGCACGTCTAAATATATATTTTGGGATTTTGAAAATCAACCCCTTAGAGGGTAAGTGGGGTGAGTAACATAAAAATCGACATGGATGTCGTTTTTGAGGTTTTATGGGATGGTGATTGCGAAAATTAGATTTATTTTGAAGTCCAACGCGGTGGACATGACACATATGGACCTGGACCTGGACATGCACATCCAGGAAACGGGAACGGGAACCGGAACGGGCACGGGCACGGGAACGGGAACGGAACGGAACGGACTGGACCGGAACGGAACGGAACGGAGCGAAACGGAACGGGAACGAGACGGTAACGGGAACTAGAACGGGACGGGTACGGGAACGGGAACGGAAGGGGTACGGGACGAGTACGGGACGGGATCGGACGGGAACGGAACAGAAACGGAACGAAACGGGAATGAAACAGGAACGTAACGGGAACGAAACAGGAACGAAACTGGAATGAAACGGGAACGGAACGGGAATAGAACAGGATGGGAACGGGAACAAGAACCGGACGGGAACGGAACGGGAACGTAAGGCGTACGGGACGGTTAGGGGACGTTTACGGGACGGGAACGCAGCGGGAACGGAACGGGAATGGGAACGGGAAAGAAACGTGAACGGAACGGGAATATAACGGAACGAGAACAGGATGGGAACGGGACAGGAACGGGATGGGAACGGGAACGGAAACGGAAGGGGTACGGGACGGTTACGGGACGTTTACGGGACGGGAACGCAAACGGGACGGGAACGGAACGGGAACGGGAACGGGAGCGGAAGCGGGAGCGGGAACGGAAACGGGAACTGGAAGCCTTGTGCGAGGCCCGCCACACGCAGCAAATGTCTTGCCTCGCGAGGCAGCGCGCTTGATGGGGACTCGCCTAATCGCGTAAAAATGGCTGGCCGGATCCTGGTTGAAGGTTCCTTAAAAGGATTTCGTCTAATATCCACGCGGACGAAGTCGCGGGCAGAAGCTAGTTGTTTCATATTTAACCAACTTTAAAACCTTCTTACACAATTTGATGAACAACCAGTCCTTCCAGGTCAAATCCCCTTTTGGGGTACACTTTTACCCCCCACCACTTAAGCACAACTCCGCCGGGGGGGGGGGGGGGGGAACCTAGGATAGTCATATTGGGCAACAAAAGATGCCATTAAAACAATAAAACCTTTTGTAGGAATTAAATCCGATTTGAAGTGTTTCTTGGTTTATTGCTACTGAACTATTAGCTTTTTTATTACTTTCCATGATCGTATAATGATCTCTGCAGTCAAAAGCGAAGTAGGAAATTGTACGTAATGTCAATGGTACTAAGGTCTAACATTCATTCGGTGAACTGCAGGAAACACAAACGTTGCGTTGGTCAAACGTTCATTGGTCTGTAGTTCATTCGGTGAGAATTATAAATGGGTAATATTTTTATGGGAACTGTCAGTTGGTAAAATGGTTTTCGGAATCGTGTACGGGACTCTTTTTTGTTTCAACTGACTACCGATGACCTTCTGAAAACTATATACCTTAGCCTATTATTAAACCATAATTTAACCACCATAAGTTAACCTTCATATTTATGTGATCCTGGTACTTTGGAGCCGCAAGTGATTGAAAGTATTAAATTTTGTACCAAAGCTAAGCGAGGGCATGTTGCTAGTTTAATATAAATATAAAACTATCTACAAGCCGAATATGGGTAGATAGGGACCATCGAACTGAACAACTTTGACTATGGGACCAACTCTGAAATCGCGAAAAATAGTCAGCTGTTTCATACATTTTGATATTTTCGTTATTAATTTTTGTATGAAACAGCTGTTTTTTTTTCGCGATTTGGACCCATAGTAAAAGTTATTCAGTTTGATAGTCCCTATCTACCATATTCGGCTTTATAAGGCTATTACCAAACACCTTGTACATATAAAACACAGAAAGTAATAGAAATTAATCTTCTCCGTATTTATGTGATCCTGGTACTTTGGAGACATAAGTGGGAAAATAATGATTATCACAGTCAGAATTAAATAAATATAATTAGGCTTAGGTTTAAGCTATCACCAGATATAATGAAATATAACGCCCAAAAAATCGTAAGTACTTACCAGAATTTAATCCCCATTTTAATAAGAAATTATCACCAATAAACGTAAAGTCTGCTAACCTAAAAAAGGCAAGTATCTTCAGAATAATCGTTGAGCTACCCAAAAAGGCCACGCATGCACCAAATATGTACTCGCATTTTATTTAAAAATTTCATCCAAATATGTTACACAATTTTATCCTAATAAAGTAAATTAATATACAAAAATAATTGTTTACCCAAAAAATATAAATGAAGTTCTAAAGGTTTACCGATACTACCGTAAAATGTTTACTAAAGGCATAAGAATAATGAGCTGCTTTCAATAAAATAAGGCCCCCAAAAAAAAACATAAGTTTGCATTCATTTATTAATGACTACCATTTAAAGCGGCAGTTTACATACAAATAAACTTAAAACTTAATAAGGCAGTCCTTAGTATAATTTTAAAATTTTAATGAAGAGTGGATCTTCAAAAAACTTAATCTTAGTGATAAATGAGTCTTCAAACAACCAACATTAAAACAGTCATTTGTATGGTCATAATTATTTTAAAATATTAATGAAGGAAGAATCAGTCTTCAAATAACATAACATCAAACTCCTTTGTATGGTAACAATTGTTTTAAATCAGTCTTCATACACATAAAATACTATTATTTTGTGTAGTTATAATCATTTTAAAATCTTAATTAAGAATCAGTCTTCTATTAGGTAGACATTTTCATATCTAACCTCGTAAGTCCTAGCGTACTTCACAAAGTACACATTGTTACTTGTCCTTCAGACCTGACGATTGAATTCCATAGTATAAGAATAAATAAAACGTATTTATTCTTATGACTCAACCAATTTGCCATTAATATAATATACTTGGTTATATGCATACATTTTATGGCAAACGTAGTGATATATTTGGGTATTAATGACACAAAACTTTGCTAGTTAAAATTTGGTGGACGCATGGCCTTTTTGGGTTATGAAAAGTTTTTGTAGTGCAGGCATGAGTTAAATAGCCCGAAAGATTTTGGTACAGGTTTCATTTATATGTACATATTATATTTTTTTTGGATGAAGCTGTTTAGGGTAACGATTGTTTTTTTGGTGGTCATTAAATTTCATAATCATAATTATAATCATAAATCTTTATTTGCATAAAACACGGTAACAAGGATGTAAATTAAAGCTTAGCACTATACATGTTTCATCGATCTGTCGATATGCAAATATTTTGTTGTCATGCTTCTGATAATAATTATTAATTAGGTACATTATATTAAAAAAAAAAATGATAGATTACAATATTTACTTACATTAGATGTGTGACCATGTCATTAACAATTTATAAAATTATATAACAAAATTAAGATAAAATTTAATTTAAAATATTCATGATTAATTTCAGGTTCAAAGCCATCGTCCACAGAGAAATAATGATAGAATGTCAACAAGAAATAATAATAAGATGTCAATAGTATTTAAGATGTCAATAGAATTTAAATTACCAATTTTAGATGTCCCTTACGACAAAAGTTAACAAATTCATTTATGTCATAAAAACAATTCTCCACAAGAATTCCAAAAACTGTCTTTTTAAAGAGATTAAATGGCATATTTCTGATATCATTAGAAAGCAAGTTGTATAATCTAATCCCCATACTGTAACAATTTCTTGAGAAACAGGTAGTTGCTGAAAGAGGTACAACCAATTGATTGGGATATCTTGTATGAAAATTACACTGTTCACGTTTTTCTGTAAAAAGATGCAAGTTTTTCTTTATAAATGTCAGTATCTCGAGTATGTACAACGAAGGTAGAGAAAGAATGTTTAACTGTTTAAAGAGAGGACGACATGATTCTAACTGTCCAACATTGCAAATAGATCTTACACATTTTTTTTGTAAAATGAAAGCACGTTTTAAATTAGTTGAATTTCCCCACATCACTAGCCCATATCTTAGTATAGATTCTACATATCCATGGTATGCCATCAGAGCTGTCTTTAGATTTGCTACTTTTGAAAGATGGTACAGAGCGTATACGAACCTATTTATCCGCTGGCATACCATGTCAATATGCTGTTGCCATGTAAGCCTTGAATCTATCACTATACCAAGAAAGGTAGCTGAATTTGTTTCTGAGATAGGCTCATTATTATGATGTATAGATAACTGTAGAGGATTAGCATTCTTATTGTAAAATTGGATGAATTTAGTTTTATTAACATTTACTTTCAAATTATTATCTTCTAGCCATTTAGTTATTTTTCTAATTACATTATTAATTTCATTATTATAATCGATATTGGGCTTTTTATAAATCATTACGGATATGTCGTCAGCATAGAGGGTTATTGGATATTGGCTACATTTAGGAAGGTCATTTATATATAAGATAAATAGCAAAGGGCCTAATATACTGCCTTGAGGAACTCCTGAATAGTTAACTTTACTCTCTGACCTGTATGTCACGCTTTGAGACTTATTATTCAGCTGTGAAATCTCCACAAATTGACTTCTTTCACTTAGGTAACTTTTTAGCCAATTATAGGCAAGGCCGCGTATACCGTACAATTCAAGTTTTGTTAGAAGTATTCTATGACTAACAAAATCGAAAGCCTTACTCATGTCAAACAAAATGGTGGATACGGGAACCTTCTTGTCCATTAGTACTGATAGTTAGTTTTTAGTTAGTTTAGTTCATCCCAATATAATATACATAAATAGTTGTATCTGTTTTTTATACCCAATAAAATTCACCAGTGCTTAAATGGGATAATTTTCACCACTGGTGGGTGAAATGGCAGTAATATTGTGTTATTTGGCCACTGGTAGTCAGTTGAGAAATTGGAGTACCAACCAACCACTGGTGGTGGGATTTGGTGGTCAGATGGTCCTAAAGGGAAAAATCCCCAGGTAGTATCCCCTTTTATCCGCGATTTAACAATAAGACGACCAGTTTAAAGGAGACCTCCTTAGTGTATGAAATCTAGTACTACGGAGAGTTCAAGCTGTTTCCCAGGTTCTAATCACTCGAATTAGATAAAACATAACTTAGATTTTAAGTTGGACCCTAAGCTACCAAACTGTGAAAATTCCATCAAAATCTGTTCAGTGGTTTTTGAGTTATTTGCGCACAAACATTTAGAATCTTCTGTTTAATTCTATGTTTAATATTTTTATATTTAATTGACAATACATTGCGTTTGTTAAGCACGATGTATCAACTATTAACGAACTAAGCATTGCACAGCAATCACTTCGCTACGATCTTCGAACAAGAAACAAATATCAGATAAAATGAAAAAAATGGCTTCTGTCTTAAAAGAGATTAAACAACGATGAAGATACGACGTCTTTTTAAATCATTTTTTACTACTTCAGTTAGAAGTCTATTAAGACATCTTTGAATGTTGTGTGCCTCTTTGTTATAATAGTGTATCATTGTATTCAATCTTTTAATATGAATCGTGTCTTTTAATTATTGCTTCTTAAATTAGTAACTTATATTGTATTTACTTTGTTCAATTGCTCATACAGAACATATTGACAAAATGCAAAAAATATTTACAAAACAACATTGATTTTGCCAACTTTATGCATGTTGGATACATAATTATACTATTGATTAATTTTATTTTTATTTACAATGTTTATTTTTATAATTTGGTTAGTGCAAAAGATATTTGTATTTATTTTCATAAACATTATTAATTTATTGGTTTGAATTGAAAAGCCACTTTTTGAGCGAAAGCTGTAAACACACGAGTAATTATCATTTCCAAATCAAAAACGATAACTCACTTCCACTAATTACTTTCGTAATTTTTCAATCACTGGAACCGTTTCTCGGTTTCTCCAGAGAAAATAATTCTTAATCGTTATCCCGAGTATGCAGGGAATGTATGAATGGCCGTCGTAGCGAGCCTGACAGCCGGCAAATTGCTCGACAATTTATGGACAACAATTATCACCATGACAATCGAGCAAGATATCTGTATATAAGGAGATATCAAAGGCCATATCTCTTACTGAGGGATAGTTTATTGAAATGAACCATTCAATTTAAAATAATTTATTTAGTCTAGGCTGTTATAAGCACTTGTAAAATGTCATAGACGTTACGCCATAGGTTCGCAAACCCTAAGCGGGAGACCTTGTAACGAGAAGAACCGGCAAGAAACTCGTCAAGGGCTGCTTTTTTCTCCCTGTATATTTTATACAGAGTCGTCAACATTGAAAAATTACCTCCACATTTAAAGTGAGGTCATTTTCCACCACAATAATGAACAAAAGTTTACACGCAATGGGTAGGTTGAAATTAATTACCTACTAAATATCGGATAGGTAATTGTGAGAGTAAATAACTTTCAACTAGTTGAGAAATCATTTCTGTCTGCTACTCGAAAGGACACTTAGCTAAGTTTACAATATTTTCCAAAAACACTTGATACAAGATATAAAAAAACCCAATTCTTACAATTCAATATGCGTTAAGATAGGTACTCAGAATCAGACCCATTCCCACTGGCAGCACCCGTTCACGAGCATGACTCATGAATAATAAAGTTTCACACATTTATAAAATTGTCACATTATCTGTTTTTGATCTGGGGCCTATTCGCGCTAATTCTGGACAATAAAACCAAACCCGTTACGTTGTCATTTCGGTTATATTTGCTTAAAACATTCTTTGGTAACGAATTAGTTTTGGTTTTATCGTTGAAATTTATCGCGA
Source organism: Agriphila tristella (assembly GCA_928269145.1). Taxonomy (NCBI): domain Eukaryota; kingdom Metazoa; phylum Arthropoda; class Insecta; order Lepidoptera; family Crambidae; genus Agriphila; species Agriphila tristella. The sequence continues at coordinate 14,171,627 of OV743445.1, forward strand.
TTGGGCCCCTGGTTTAAATGCCATAACAATAATGATGACAGTTAAATTTGTCGCATGCTCGTACATCGCCTCAGATAAAGCGATAATGATTAATGTTTGCCCATTCATCATCACTTAATAACTACAGTAAACACAATCAGACATATAGAAATGAAAACTGCAAACATTAACTAAGAATTCGCACTGGTCATGAGAAAAAACTAATATTTATTTTTACACATTTTGTTATGATTTTTTTAACTTTTAAAGTAACACTACATACCGTGTATTTGCATTTTTAATAACCATTCAGGGCCAACAACATAATATGACTGACAAGCCAAGGTGCGCCTAATTTAAATTAACATCTTTAACACGTGATAAAGGCTGTTTATAAATGTTTAGTTTGGGCCTGTTTCGCATAGCACTTTTCTCTGGTTTAATTAAAATTGAAATCTGTCAAATAATTTAACTGGTACTTAAGCGTGCCCGCAGACTAAAGACCAAACTGTCGGCCGATAGTTGGTTTTGTATGAAGAATCGGCCGATACCAAATCGTTGTAGTGTGCGCACTTGCATACTTCTTCATACTGATTCCAGCTATCGGCCGACAGTTTGGTCTGAAGTTTGCGGGCACGCTAAAAGGAACTGTTTAAACTGACCCTCAGCGTTGTCATGTAAGCCATTTGGTTTTAAATAAATCCTTCATGTTAACAATTGAGTTTTGTTTTAATTAAATCTTCTGTGCTGCTACTGGAGCACCACGTACTTATTATAATTTTTAATTGTAATTAACAAATCAAGTGAAAGAAGTACTGATATTGGTTTTACGGTTACCATGTTTAGAAACCATAATGATTAATGTTATTATACAAATAAGATTCACTGGATTGTGTCTGATAAAATTTTACACCTTGATTGATAAATGACACTTTGATTAATGGAATACGCTTAAGTGTCAGAGGTCGAATAAATCATACAAAAAAACTAACTAATCCATACTAATACTATAAATGCGAAAGTAACTCTGTCTGTCTGTCTGTCTGTTACGCCTTCACACCGAAACTACTGAATTGATTTGGATGAAATTTGGTACAGAGGTAGAGTAGAGCTTGAGAAAGGACATAGGCTACTTTTTATTGCGAAATAAAGGTTGAAAGTGTTGAAATAGGGGATGAAAGTTTGATTGTACTACAGAATAGAGAGACTTCAGAAGTTATGCCACCATCGTATTTACCGGTACCCATTTACATACTTTTACACTACGAGATGATGTTGTTTAATCGACTACCATGAGTAAAATTGACAGAACGAAATTCAAAATTAATAATACAAAATCCACAATATCCATACTAATATTATAAATGTGAAAGTAACTCTGTCTGTCTGTCCGTCTGTCTGTTACGCCTTCACGCCGAAACTACTAAACCGATTTGGATGAAATTTGGTACAGAGGTAGAGTAGAGCACGAGAAAGGACATGGGCTACTTTTTATTGCGAAATAAGGGTTGAAATAGGGTATAAAAGTTTGATTGTACCACAGAATAGAGAGACTTCAGAAGTTATGCCACCATCGTATTTATTTGGTATGGTACCCATTTAGGTACATACTTTTACACTACGAGATTATGTTGTTTAATCGACTACCATAAGTAAAATTGTCAGAACAAAATTCAAAATCTAAAATACATAATCTATAATAATAATATAAATGCGTAATTAATTTTGTCTGTCTGTCTGTTTGTTAAGCTTTCACGCCTAAAATACTAAACCGATTTTAATGAAATTTGCCACAGAGATAGAGTAAAGCTTGAGAAATGACAAAGGCTACCTTTTATTACGAAATAATGGTTGAATGAGTTAAAATATGGGATGAAAGTTTGTATGAAAGTCTGTATGTGTCAAAATAGGGGATGAAATTTTATGAGAGGAAAAAGCGGGTCAGCGCGCTTGGTGGGGACCCGCCTAATCACGTTAAAACGTCTGATCTGATTTTGATGAAATTAAAACATTGAATACTATTTATCCTGGTTTAAAGTTCCCATAGGATTTTCTCGTATATCCACGCGGACGAAGTCGCGGGCAAAAGCTAGTTCTCTATAAAACTAAGCTTTCATGGGATGAATACGAAATAACTCAGTTTGACAAACACTTTATTGTAAACTATCGGCCACCCGCGATTTCATCAGCGTGGGCATTTACTTTGCTATCCCTCGGGAACTGTACTTTTTTTTTAATGAAAGGTACCATAAGTCCTTATAAGTACCCCTGACAACGTGTATACACATGATGATCGGTTCAGTAGTTAAGACGTGAAGGCGTAACAAAGAAACAGATTTTTGCATTTATAATATTAAAGTATAAGGATTAAAGTCGTCTGTAAGTAATAAAGTAGGTACCTTTTATTGAAAATTTTGATTTTAGGCATTCACAATGCAATTTTTATATTAAGAGAATTAATATAATTGAAAAAATACTAGAAACAATCGACTCACCCGTAGCAGCTCAGACACAGACACACAACAACGTAAATACAAAGTAACCTTTTTTCGAACAGCAACAACACAACCTACTTAAATCATAATTTATGCTGTGATCATGTATTTTTTTATACCAAAAGTTATATTGATTCAAATGCTGAGTAAACGGAGAAAAAAGATTTCAATAAATACATTTTGCGATTTGCAAGACCTTTTTTCTTCAGGAAATTATGTTAGGTACTAGCTGCTGTAGCTCGCAATTTCTCCCGCGTTATTGTGAAATGAAATTAATAACGATGGGAATTTGTGCAATACTCAAACTACCTGTTCCACTCCGAGATCCAATCTAAATAGATCAAAATTACGTGACAACGTTAGACGGAGGAAACAGACGGAGTTACTTTCGCATTTAAAACATTGGATTTATAAGGTAACATCTCTTTCGGCTTGATTGCTATCTCGCAGTCAGTGCTCAATAATTTAAACACGCACCAAATTAATTTTCAACTCTACACTAGTCACTAGCTGTAAGAGATTTATAAACCTGTTTATTCAGTTTTTTTTGTTTCAATCGTGAAGCTCTCTTCAGATGCCGTTTGAAAAGTTGCCTTAAGTCTAGCTAGAGGCTGTAATGCTTTCTAGACTTGAACTGCAAACCTGATTAAAACTAGATTGTCTAGTATTGATGGCAATACCACAGTATAACCAATACTGTGGCAATACTTTCATGTGAGGTTCATATTATTAAGATATTCCAAGTGATAATCCAAAAAAAGCTGACACAGGAAGTCATATACATTAAAACCAGTCTGTATCAATTACAATTTGTTAAAAAATATTAAACAAGAGCTATTTAAGATCATACAATTTTTTAAACGATTCTCAAAGAAACAACACTTTCCCACCGTAAATTGTTTGCAAACATATACAACTACAAAACGAGTTTATTGAGCTACTCTAAAGTTATTATGGTCTGCTGCTCTTTAAACAGCTAAATAAAGATCGGAAGTTACCATTACCTACATATAAAGCTTTACTCGAAAAACAATATTCAACGATCGTGCTATTACAATTCGCATCGCTATTTTATGCAGCATGTTTTTGTTATAAAAAGCGAAATCTTGAATACTTTTACTACTTACAACTCATATAATAGCATCAGGTATTCGAATCAAAAGATAAAAGAAATTGAGAAAATTGGTGGACAATTTAATCAAACATCCATTAAATTACCATTCTTTTATGTTTTCTTCTTCCATTCTGAAGAATGGTAACTTATTTTTCGTTTCCGCAGATGTTTCGCAACCGCAAGCGATTCGCTGTCGCATGCGAATGCGTCGGTATACAGTCAGCGTCAAATTTATATGAGTGTCTAGAGTAATCAAAATGATCTGAAAAACACAAGTAATTGCATTGTGCATAAATAACTCTGAGAGCTTTTTTGCTAAGATAATTTTGAACACCCTGTCTGCTATGTGATGCAATATGAAACAATGAGTCAACAATGAGTAGATATTTTAATATTTTGCGTGCTTACAACAATATGATGATTGATGATGAACTGCGTAATCTTATATCAAATTGCTTTTATGTTTTTCAGATCATTTTGACTACTCTCGACGCTCATATCAATTTGACGCTAACTGAATAAGGGCGTAAAATAGTAACTTCATAGTGTGGACTATGAATGTTGTTTTCTTTTTAGAGTTTTCGCTGATTTTTCTATACTACGAAGTGATTGTTGCAGCCGACAATTTAGTCTGCTTTCGTGAGCATTAGAGCGGTTATGTAACTTCCAAAATCATTATGGTTCTATAAAGGTATTGCAGCACCCAGTGAAAGTTAGGAGCTACTTACGTCTGCGCATCAGTATGGTCTTGTTTTGTTTGGCAGTTTGCTCTAAATTAGGTATATCATGGTGGTAATAGGTAACTGTTATGTAAGGGCTCGATTCAAAAGTTTGAAAGGTGCTAAATAGGTTTTATTTTTTATTTTTGTGTAGATAGATAGAGAGGTGTATCCGTCGAATATCTCGTTGAAGTCTTATTATTAATTTACTGGAGTAAACTGACAGATTCTAATGCCACATTGTAAAATAACGTTGCCTTTATTTATTGTACTAGTGCTGCGTTTCGTTCGTTTTGATTTAGTTCACTCATACAAAGTTAATAGCGTTCATGGTTACAACTGGGACAAATTTTTGACAAGCCTCAAATGTACGCCTACAATTACAACCGTAAACGTCAGATTACTCCAGTGAATAAATATTAGACTTAAGGTGTATGCATGAAAGCTTTTTTTTAAAAGAAAACTAGAGAAAGAAAAGAAGGGATCTAGAGAGATAATATTTTAATAACGCTGGTCATTGATACTTTACTTATAATCTGTTTAATATCAATACAGATAAGTATAAAGGCGAATCCAAAACTACTAGCGGGTTTTACTTCGATCAAAATCGACCTTAATTAACATTACTCAACGGTAATCTATAGAAATCAAAATGAGATATTTATATATTTATAATGTATATTTAAATAAACATCTTCCGTTGAAAATGGATAGTAGACGATCTATTTTCTATGAAGATAAATTACTCACGAACAAACTGCCGCACAGTGTTGCCGCCGTATGTAAAATTTTATGATGATCGGTTCAGTAACGATCATCATGAAATTTTACATACACGTTGTCAGGGGTACAGAGACATAGGCTACCTCTCATCCAATATAGTTCCCGAGGGATAGCAAAAAAACCTTCCACGCAGATGAAGTCGCAGGCGGCTGCTAGTTTAAATATTAGTGTGGAATGTAGATTTTTTCGAATAAAAAGTATGTAATTCCAATTTCATCGTTTTCGTGCAATTTAATTTAAGAACACAAATATTTTTATTTATTTCAAAATTTTATTTTATTTCTATTTGCAAATAATTTACGTCAATGGTGTAATAAAAAACATCAAAAATAATTTTGACCACTGCCTGCCATATACCGGCAACACTGTGTGCCGCTTCCTCATACAGTAAGTAACTTATTCATATTTTTTTTTTATTTTATCATTTATCTTATCATACATCATACCAAATGCCGTTGTCTTCAGTATTAATGAAATGTTATAAAATGAGCTTGTGTTGTTTATAATTTGCCGCTTGTAAACAAGAGACCGCAACTGGTTTTGAAAATAAGAAAATTAAGGTTATTACAGCATTGGGGAGCGAAGCTATGTAAAAGCTATAAATAAAAGCTATAATTTATCGGTGTATGTACGTACATGAATTACTGACTACACAATTAGAGGTAGACCAGAATCTCTGAAACGGAAGTAAAATATTTTTTACTAAACACGTGGTTGGGTGAATCTACGTTGTTCTTAACTTCCTGCGTCATTGTCTGAACTCGAAAATCCAATGCATCACAATAAATAAATTGAAAATATGCAAATAAATGCATAGTTTTATTGTACTATGATGTAAATGATGGCATATTTTTGATTTATGCCTTGTGATGCATTAGATTTTTAAAGATTTTCGAGTTCAGACAATGACGCAGGAAGTTAAGAACAACGTAGATTCACCCGGTTGTTGCATACAGTCTGTTAAGAAAGTCATAAAAAATTACATTCTTTGTCAATAATGTTATTGTATGACTTGACTACTTTAATGCAACGACCACGTGTTTTTAGTAAAAATAATTTCACTTCCGTTTAATGAGATTCTGGTCTACCTCTATTACTTTAATGGCTTTGTTCTTTCATCCAAAGTAAATAGTCGTTCAGCGAAAAGGTCATTCTGATAGAGAGGGTTTAATAATGACAATGGAAGCTCTGTGTTAAAATAAAACATGGTCATATTTTATGTAGGAAATTTAAAAGTGTTAAATGAAATCAGCAGTAATTAATAGTATCAATAGTTTTAAAACACTTTAAAAACTTTTAACATTACCATATTATTCATAAAGCTATTGTGTGCATACATAGGTACTAATGATGAGTCTGCCATACATAGTTTGTCCATAAAGTCATGACATCAAAAAGTGGCAACACTGTAGTGTCGTCTCTTTTAAACCAACATAATGGTTGAAACGAGACGACACTACACTGTTGCTACTTTAGTCATGCATGACTTTATAGACAGACTGTAATAAGTATTTTTTAAATCTTATAAAATTATCTGGTAAAGCTATAAGCTAGTTTATAGCACGCTGTCATTGGTTGACGATCTTAAATAGGCCTATATTATTATAAATGTGACTGAACATTAAATTTTAATCGGTACAAGGTAGATGGACACGGTCCCCAATTTAAATAAATAAATAATCGATGTTGAGTAGGCAAACGACACCATTATACGTTTATGGCAGATTAACTTCCGAACTGACAGTCTATTAGAAATTGATGATCAAATTGTTATGAAATTAATCTTCTTTAAAATAAAGAGGTCTTTATCAAGTGAGAGGATTTAATCACTTGTTAATTTATTGAAATTAATGGAACTGATTTCTATTCTCATGTCTAGAGAAAATGTTACACATTAAGTGGACCATATCTTTACATTACCTAGCTCTTTATTGGAAATAGTTTAAGGCGATACCCTGACCGAAAGTGGCGCCCTCAGAGATTTTTATTTAATAAGTTGTTAATACAAAAGGATTTTATAAAACTTTTCGTGGAATTTTCAGGGCTCATAGTCTAGTATTTTTAGAAGGTATCACTAAATTCCCTCGTAGTCATTCGTAGAAGTTAGATAGCAACGGCCACTTTAGAAATTTTGCTATCTACTTCTAGCATTGACTACGAGGGAATGTAATGATATCGTCTAAAAATACTAGACTATTGGCCCTAAAAATACCACGACAAGTTTTTTTTTTATTGTGTATTAGTATAAATTAGTAACAATATTAAATAAAATTCACCGCGGCGCCACTTTCGGTCAAGAAAGCGCCTTAAGTTAAAAAAAATATTCAAAAAATCTCTCTCAATAACGAAAGTCTGTTATCCAGGCAGAGACAAAATACTACTGCCGATCCAAGATAAAAACTCGAGGAATCTCCTGGTATCGCGATGAAACTGACTTTCTTCAGAGCTTGACAAATGCCTTGGTAAAAAATATTTATTAACAGATGCTTTTGCCACTATTGTATGTAGAAAGTAATGTAACTAGCCGAAAGTTATGAATAAAAAAGCTAACGTCTTTTCTATTTTATGTTTCATCTACATTCTACTCTACACTAATATTTGAAAAGTTCTGTCTCTGACATGGGCTATATTTTGATACCAAAATCCCCGCGGGAAATATATTTCCACAAGTAGCAGGTGGATGTTAGTATTTTATTAACAATTTTCGGTTCAGAGTAGGTAGTACAGTCACACCCTGGGCACTCCATACAAGCGCCGCGTTTCAAATACCTATTATATAGACGCTACACAGTGACGTTTTTGCACACGCGCAACTGTGTGCGTGAAGTCTAGGGCTAATGAGCACACGATTCGGCACACGAACTCGCGGGGTGAGGTGAGGTAATTGATCGTGGGGCGGGGCGGAGAGTTCCCTTTCTGTACGGTAGTACTTATATCTATTCTGTGGTACAGTGAAGTTGGTGTTGGTGGGAAAATTTACAAGTCTACAAGTAGTTTGAAAGGGGAAATTTGATCCGAATACTGTGTTTACCGAATTTATCATTATTGCTGACGAGTTCGTTGTTTGAAAGATTAAAATTATTTAATTTATATTCAACATTTATTGCAACGTATTTAAATTATGATGGACCCCATCAAGCTTCGTTTGAAAGAGAGAAAAGGGGGACGTACCAGTAACTTAAGAACCATTTAAGTTATTATGATTTTGATGATTTATGTCCCAATAGATTTCCTCGTTAAATTAAACGCAAAAATCATTTCCTCTCTAACTATTGGTACAAGTTAATCGATTAAAATTTGGGACGTTTTCGTTTCGTTATTGACTCAATAGTTTTCGAATGTTTAAATAACATGTCTTTTGGGTAACAAAGCCACATAGAAGTATATAATTTTTTGTTACTCTCACGTAACGTTAGTTTTTACTGATATATTTATTCTTTATATAATTCTGTTATTTATTTTACTGGCTTAAACTATTAATTTTGGATTTTTGCAATTCACGAAAAAATCGAAAGTTATTTCTTGTTGGCAGCTTTATTTGTTTCTGCTTCAACGGGACTGTCATTCACTATTTTGAGCCTGTTCGTTTATCACATAAAGCCCCGCTTACTATAAACTGTATTTTATTAGTGGTTTATGATACAAGGCTGGTAAGGAGGTTTTTACAACGAGTTTACGTTCTATAATTCACGAGTTTAAAAAAAACTTTGCGACACCTATTGAAATTATAGGCACCTATTGAAATTGTGATAGAAAAAAAAACCGAAATCAACTTTTTCAAAAATAAATTTTTCGCATGCTATACTGTCATCGAAAGCATACATTTTCGGGCAACTGTATTGAAAAAAAATTAAGATTGAGGTTCATCTCCATCATTTTTTAAATTTTAGTTCATGTATGTTTGCTATGCCATAGTTGCCATACCGCTATTAAGATTCTTTTAATCACACGCCAGCGGCCGTACTTTCGTTTACCTGGTATACACACTTATGTGTCGTCATGACACATTACTGACTTTTAGGGGTCTATAATGGGCCTACGTATATTTCACAAAATTAAATATGTCGTAGCCTACCTCCAGTGGCGAGAGGTGAAATTATGGCGAAGGTATAAGCAAGCCGTACTACAAAAATGTTGTGATCTGCATAGTGGATAGGTGGGGTGGGATTTCTAAAAGGTAAGCCGATGGGAATCGGCTTGTATGAACCCTTCGCCATTGCTACCTACTAAAAGAACAGTTTATAAATTATGAATATTTGATTTG